>CM072998.1:278755225-280066058 GCA_037038555.1 Rhynchonycteris naso
CAGCTCAGCCCACAGGGAGCTGGTGGGCTTTTCCTGAAAACTGCTGCCTCAGACTTCGGAGAGGATGCATGACTTCAGCATAGGAGACTGGCACCTGTTCTTGGGGGAGTGAGAGTTAGTGTGAGGTGCTGCTCTGATTGGTTCTCTTTTCAATGAGAAATGAGCTGCCTTGTGTAGGGGAACCTCGCTGGCTGGCTCTAGGCCTTCACCATAAAGACTCCCAAAACAGTAAAGACACTGTAAACTGTCTATGCTTTACTGCTACAACTATTTATAAAAATAATGGCAAAATAATAACAAGAAGGAACATGAGAATTATAATAATGGCCTCCATGGCAGTGTTCATACTATATGCCAATCACCACTCTCAGAATGTTTCAACATCCAGTTCTCCTAATAACTCTTGCGACGCCTCATTTTACAAATGTGACAACTCAGACTTAGATCAATTACGTTACTTGTCCCAAGTGAAGAAGTAACAACAACAAGAACAACAACAGTGTGTTGGATGAATGTGTAAATTTCATATCTCAGACAAATTGTATAGAGCAACTGTCTAAAATCAATTCTACAGATGAATGCATGATTTGGTATAGAATTTTGGAAATTAAATCAACGACTTTTTTTTTTAGACACATAATGTTGAACATTGGTCAAAAATATATCAGAAAATCTAGGCTTCAGCTTCTCTCCTGCCATTGATGGTTTTAAAAATGTGGCCCGTCATTCTCTGGCTCACGGTAAAGTCATCTCTGAAATATTTTCAGGTATTTGAAAAATAATAGTGTCTGAGCATTACTGTCAGATGGGAAACCGTGAATAGGCTTCCTAAGTGAAATAAAAAGGGATTATTCTTTACCCCGATTAGATAAAAAAATGAGTTTAAAAAATATGCCTCAGGTATATTCCTTGACCATGCTGGTTTTTTGTTTTTTACCTGGATGAAATGAATTAAATATTCTTCTTCACACCATCTTGATTCTCCATCCCACCCACCCCCATCCCAAGTCTCTATTCAGGCCAACAACATGGATTCCTTGCTTTGAGACTGAGAAGCACTGGACTCGGTACCCAGAATCTGGCTATGGGGTGATGGACAAGTCTTTTCACTTCTGTGGGCTCCTCCTTTTGACTCAGACAACAACCTACATCACCCTCAAAGCTTCTTTGAGTCAAATATTCTTTAATTCTGAATCACAGAATAGACATATTATCAATTCTTTTAAAATGTATACCATTGATTGCTCTCTAGAAACTTCTTACACTACTTAGAAATACAGACAAGACCAAATGAAGGTACTAATTCATTTCTTTTTTTTCAACAAGTCTTTCTTGAATGTCTGCTGTGCACTGTGAGTTGCTACAGGTAGGTTCAGGGGCTTACCCAGTGACTCTGCATTGTAAGGCTAAGGACAAGAAGAACACTGCACAGAAATTATTAGTATATGTGCTAATAGTACTCTTATTGTTAATTAGAATATATTAGTACTATTAGAATATATTAACATATATTATTAGCAGCAAATTTCTTTTCACAAGGGTGTAGGTAGGTTAATAATATTGAAACTTTGTGTGTATTATAAGAGGAAGCAAATAGATAAATATATTTTGGATAATGAGAGCCAAACAAAGGTCAGGTTTCTCACTGTCAGAAAGTGGATTGCCAGAACAGAAAGGGCAATGGTGAAAATAAACCCAGTGTGGTTGACCTAGAATCAGAACTATCATTATGATCTCACATCTTTACATATAGGTAGATAAAGAGATATAAATGTGTGTACAGATCTATGTACACAAATTCTTAACTTTCTTCTCTCTTTTCTGAGTGAGCTTAGGTGCAAACGACATCTCAATAGTAATTAGCACGCTTAGCATGCAGAAATTGATTTTTGTACACTATTATAAAAAAAAAAATCAGCGCTCCTTGGAGAAATGGCTGATTCCAGGGCCAAGGCAGGGAAAGTATAAGATGAAGTTCATTATCTGACATGGTAGCTTAAAACTGGACATGATGAGAATATTTATACCATGGAAATAAGAAACAAACAGACTTTCATTTTTTCTTTTTCTTTCCTTTCTTTTCCTTCCTTCCTTCCTTCTTTCCTTCCTTCCTTCCTTCCTTCCTTCCTTCCTTCCTTCCTTCCTTCCTTCCTTCCTTCCTTCTTTCTTTCCTTCCTTCCTCTCTTTCTTCCTTCCTTCCTTCCACCCCTCCCTTCCTCTCTTCTCTTCTCCTTTCTTTCTTTCAGCTACCTTACCAGCATACCCTTATTTTTTAATATCAGAGTAAAAACATGCTTAAAAATTATGGTGTCTACTTCCAACACCATCTAACTCCCCCCTACCCTCCCAATAAATTCAATAAAATAACTTAAAAAACAAATCTAGTATTAATAAAAGTAGGGTGTCATTTCAAAAGAATACAGGAGCCAATTTAAAGAAATTCCTAATGGCCCAATCAAGATGCACATAGGCAATAAAATGACTGAAGACAGTAAGGGATTATAACACTCACAGACTAAAATAAATATCCATGAATTCATACAGATACAATTTTTTTAAAGAATAAAGAAATAAATGGGGGAAAAGAGAAAACTCTTCCTTACAGTGGAATCTTAATTAATAAATGTACAAGGAATAATAAAAATAGAAAATCAGCAATTGGGGACCAACACAGTAATGATTGTTGCAGGAAAGAACCATTAATGGATCATAAAACTAATGGGTGAAAGTCTGATAAGGAACGGGTTATTTGCATACTCTAAATACCTCCCCATAAAGCAGTTATTTAATGCAAAGGTAGAAATTGTAACTCTGTAGGAAAGAAATCTGGCAGATACAAGCTCTGCAAGTGTTCTTACTCAATCATTAATAAGAAGACATCAACCATCTGTATCTCCCAATAAGAGGCACCGAGAAGTGCACGGCATTGCTTCGGTAATGCTGCTTCATACCAAAAATGCAGAACTGAATTTAATCAGGGGGGAAAACCATACAGATGTGAGTGGAGGGAAATTCCACAAAATAATCAGCCAAGACCATTCCAAAGTGTCACCTCATGAAGGGCAAAGATCAACAGAGTCATGACGGATAGAAGGAGTGGACCATGACATGACATCCAAATGACATTTGGAATCTTGATTGGCTCCCAGACTAGAAAAAGGACATTAGGGAGACAACTGGTGTAAGCTGAACCAGGTCTGATAACCCTATGATGTCAGCACTACCTTCCTGGCTTTGATCATTTTACTGTGGTTAGACAGGACATGGACATTTGGGGAAGCTGGGTGAAGGGCATATGGGAATTCTGCCACGTTTTCCTAAGTCTAAAATCATTTTAAAATGAAGAATTAAAAATGTAAAACAAACAAACATAAAAATAAAGACAGCAGAACTCTTTCCCTCTCATAGTAGTACCCACTGAGGTAACTTATTATCATGTTGGTGTATTTGAAAGTATACAGATAGGCGTCCTTCAGGAAGTGCATGTATTTTTAGATTTGGTTGTTGTTGTACCTAAAGTTCAGGATGGCAAGCTTAGGTTTGTTTTATTTACTGCTAAATCCTCAGCACCTAAAAATTTTAATCTTTGGCACATAAGCTCTCAATATATACTGCTCACAAAAATTAGAGGATATTTCAAAATAAATACGAAGCAATAAAATATCCCCTAATTTTTGTGAGCAGTATATATTCATTAAATAAATTAGCAGTAAATAGGAGATTCTATTTCAGTCCTATAATTTGCTAGATTTGTGAGTTGGAACAAATTATTTAATGTTCCTGAGTCTTGGTTTTCTCATCAGCCAAATGGGCTTATCTGTGCCTACCTGACAACGTTAGTGTGAGTATTGAATGAGGCATGATCGAAGCATGTTGCGGAGTGCCTGGTACATAGTCCACAGTCCATTGGTGCAGAGTCACCTCCCTCCCCTCAAAACCTGTCTAGTTATTTCAAAGGGATCCCATTAGATCCCACATCTAGTGTGCTGTTTCTATGTTTTCCAGTTTGACCCCTGAGTTTGAGTTTATTACATTATCTTTAAAATAGCGACTTCTCTGGTGTGAGGTGGTATCTCATTGTGGTTTTAATTTGCATTTCTCTAATGATTAGTGATGTTGAGCATTTTTTCATATGCCTATTGGCCATGTGTATGTCCTCTTTGGAGAAGTGTGTATTCATTTCTTGTGCTTATTTTTTGATTGGATTGTTTGTCTTCCTGGTGTTGAGTTTTATAAGTTCTTTATAAATTTTGGTTATTAATCCTTTATCAGGTGTGTTGTCAAATATGTTCTCCCATTGTGTGGTTTGTCTTTTTATTCTGTTCATATTGTCTTTAGCTGTGCAATGGTGCTCATTAACCAAACAACACAGAATAAGTGCTGGCGAGGATGTGGAGAAAGGGGAACCCTCTTGCACTGCTGGTGGGAATGCAGACTGGTGCAGCCACTATGGAAAACAGTATGGAGATTCCTCAAAAAATTAGAAATGGAACTTCCCTTTGACCCAGCTATCCCACTTATAGGAATATATCCCAAGGACACCATATCACCGACTGAAAAAAAGAAATGTGCCCCCATGTTTATGGCAGCATTGTTCACAATAGCAAAGAGCTGGAAACAGCCCAAGTGTCCATCAGTGGACGAGTGGATTAAAAAGTGGTGGTACAGCCTGACTTGTGGTGGCACAGTGGATCAAGCCAACGTCAACCTGGAAATGCAGAGGTCGCCAGTTCAAAACCCTGGGCTGCCAGGTCAAGGCACATATGGGAGTTGATGCTTCCTGCTCCTCCCCTTTTCTTTTTTTCTCTCTCTATCTCTCTCTCCTCTCTAAAGTGAATAAACGAAAAATTAAAAAAAAAAGCGGTGGTACATATATACAATGGAATACTATGGGGTCATGAAAAGGAAGGAAATATTACCTTTTGCAACAATATGGAGGGACCTGGAAACTATTATATTGAGTGAAATAAACCAGGCAGAAAAAGAAAAATATTATATGACCTCACTCATTTGAGGAATCCAAGGAACATTGAGAACTGAGGAAAAGAATTGAGACAGAGGAGGGATCAAAGGGACCAGAGCAGTGGTTCTTAACCTGGGTTCTATCGAACCCTAGGGGTTCGATGAGTTGGTCTCAGGGGTTTGGAGAAGCCTCTGCCGCGGAGGCCAGAATAAAGTAATACCGTAATTTGTTGTGAGTTCAGGCACTTTGTTGGTTTTGTTCTTTGAGCAAGGTGATATTCATGCACGGCTCATTTTGTGCACCAGTAAAAAAACATATACCTATGTCTTGAATTTGGAAAAAAAATCATATTTTATTTATCACTAAATAAGGGTTCGGTGAATGCGCATATGAAACTGGTGGGTTCAGTACCTCAAAAAAGGTTAAGAATCACTGGACCAGAGGAAAAGAGGACAGAGGGAAAGGGGATGATAGGATGGGATAAACCTGAAGGGAAGGGGGTAGGGCGCTGTAGGGAGGGGGCAAGGGAGATGTTGAGGGGAACATGGGGAAGGGGGGATGCAGTCGGGGTTACCCTAGAATCTATGTAAACACAATTAATTAAATAAAATATATTAAAATAAAATAGCAACTTCTCTGCTTCTGGTCAAGTTCTCATTGTGTTAATTTATTTTCACTTTCTGACCCCACAGGTTAGAGTGGCTAGAACATTCTTTGATGTCACAGTTTAATGCTTGTATAGGTTCTGGCTTACACGTTTCTTTAGGTCCAAGACTTTTGGGGGACAACTAGGAGAGAAAACAGGGAACTGTCATGTACCTGAACTTCTCTGTGGACTGAGCTAGGGGAGTCACACCTTTTCTTTCGATTAATTCTGCAAAGTAGGAATGATGCCCATTTTACAGAGTTCAGGAAACTGAATGTCATGTTAGTTGTGTCCTAGCTGCATTTTATCAGACTTAAAGATAGAGCTAATAAATTGGCAATTAAAAAATTAAAAAAATACGCACAAGCAAAATGCAAGCACCTGAAGAGACTCAGTCAGTGACCGATCACTCCTCACATCAATAGAGACAGGAAATTTGATTCTTTTCCCTCCCACATCCCACTTTCGTCTAACTTACCGTCTCTTCTTCACTGACAGGAACATTTATCACGGCCCCCCTGTGTGCGTCTATTTGAGAAGCACTGGGCTTCTAAAAAATGTAGGAACACTTTTCTTCATTTGCTGCACTGTGGCCAAGACCCATGAGGGCAGCTTTTCACTCAGGGCACTAGGTGTAAAATATATATTTTTAAAAGACGGTGAAAAAAATGTACTCTCTTCCTTTATTTTCTCTTTCATTTCTTTGTAAAATCATTCAACCCAGGACTCAGTCAGAGCAAGCAGAGATGGTAGGGGCTGGGGACCCAAGGTCAAACACCTGTCGCCTGCAGCCTGCAGCCTGCGGAGGGCAGGCGGCGTCTCTGTGTGCCCTTCTCTGTCCGCGCTTCACACGTGGCGTTACCGACCTGAGGCTGCTTTTCCTGCTGTGTGCCCTGAACATGCTGTTGCTGCTTATAGCCATCTGCTACACTTCAAAAGGCCCTTTCCACATCCCACGCGCGTGAGCGACCTGTGAATCTCAGGGCAATGGTTGGCCCCAAGACCAATGGTTCGCGAGTGGACAGTCAAGACTTGAGAATCTCTCTCCTTTGAACACACCATGGCCCTCTGAACATAGCCACCTGACAAATGACCTCAGGCTCACACAGCGAACTCATCTGAACAGCAAGGCTGGCTCTGGAAAGCACACGAGTTTTCCACACCGAACCCTTTGTCTGCCTGTCTCTGATAGTACTTGTTTCAAGCTACAGCAAATCTGAAGCTGAGAGAGAGGCTTTAATGAGCAATTGCAGCCGCTTCATCTCCAGTGGGCATCTTGGGTTTGAGAGCGGGTCCAAATGTGTTGTCCTGGGCTTTATTCAGTTCTTACCTGTCCATTTCTTGCAGGAGAAAAAATGAGAAAGCTCTTCTACAAACAGACTGGACAGGAAGAAAGGCATGACAGATAACTACCAGATGCTGCCACCCATATATTTGCCACTCTCGCCAGGGACAGGATAATGGAAAACTGGCAGAAATAGAAAAGAGACCATACTGAAGAGGAACTGTTCAGCGTTAAGGGCTGTTATGTATTCAGAGAATATCAAGGGCAATTCTGATATTCTCACCCCTGTGTCCTTTAAAGAAAAGGACAGTTCAGCTGTTTAGATAACTATTCATGTCTTGGCTATATCTTCCAACATTAAATTATTAGTCCTAATCAGTTTTCCAAAGGAATTTTTCTTTTTCAGCCCTGCAGGAAACAAGGGGCGGGGTCTTAGGAGAAAACCCGAGCAGAAGTTGAAAAGGGGGTGATTTAAAGAACTTGGGCTGAAGAACCCTCAGCCTGGGGACCGACTCTGGCATTTAGAATCAGATTGGCTCTTTGATACAACGGAGCTGTCACAGAGCTCCAGCATGTTCAAGTGCCTCAGAGACTGTGAATATGAAGCAAGACATACTTCATCTTACCTACCCTCATTTCACCTGACAACTTGGCCACAGAGTCACTGTTTGAACAATTAGCAAGAATAACAATCCCAGCGGAACCCGCAGAGAAGATACTAGTTAGAGGAACAGATTGTAATGAATAATCGAGCCTGTGTCATCACAGCCCTAGGGGGCACGACGCATGTTAGCTCTTGATTGTCCTGGAAATAATAATTTTTATTTAACAGTCTTGTTAGAGAAAGCAGATCGTCCACATAGCATTTTGAGTCGGGCTAACTGAGCTCAACGCTGCCTTTGGAAGCAGGATAGCTCTGGGTCGGATGACTGCTGGATTCTACACATGGCTTCTGTGTATGAAACAGAAAGCCACTGGGAAGCCTTTTATGTGTCCCTTGGAGCCACCTAGCCCAGTGGGCAAATAGCTAGGCTGTGCCTGTGCCAATGTTGCAGCTACTGACAACTCTTGGTGGCTGGAGAAATGAGCCCAGTGGTACCTATACCACTGTCTGCATCCTTCAGGTCAGCCCTCGACTTTTGCTTTCATTCTGCAATTAGTGGAAGTGTGTCCCTGGAGAAGGTATAAATGGGCCTCGCAGATGAACGTAGCACCGAGGCGTGGGAACACAAAGCAGACAGTGAGCATGTGAATGTCAGAGTATACAAGGACCAAACTGACTCCCCGTGTGCTTCCTTATAAAGGTATGGCTGACCTGGGAATGACTGTAACTTCCAGTTCAGCCTCACAGACATTTATGGAGATCCATTATCTGCTGGGACCCAGCAGTAGTAGCATGAGAAACAATGATAATAACGATCAATGTCTATTCAGCACATTCTACTTGTTAGGCAAGGCTAAGAACACTGAATGTGCCATCTCATTTAATCTTTATAACAACAACAACAACAAAAGTATAAGATACATACTGTTGATAGCAGAGGAGAATGAGGGTTAGAGCTGTCATGTCTTGCTTGTGCGCCCATGCCTAGAAAAGGGAGAACTAGGATCCTCGTATAGGTCTGATTTCCCAACGTGCCCATGCTGCTTGTGGCAGTGCTAGTGGTTCACCAAGACCCACTGCATACCTTCTAAGCCTTTTTTGCCACTGAGTTTACCTATAGATGCCTTCTTACTGTGAGAGACAGTAAGTAGAAATGATGTATACCTAGTGGCAAGGCTTTAAAGAAAAGGGTCGCCTCTTCCGAGACCTCTTTTTCATCCCGTGGTCCAAATGCCAACAAAACACAGTGCCATGAAATAATAGATAGCACGGTGGAAGGAGCCTCAGTCCCCGAATTACTGCATGGAGGAGAAAATCCATGCCAACCAGATCATCCACTTTAGCCTGTTATACGACCAAGAAGGAATTTCATCCTAATTAATGCAAACATAAATGCCATAGATTTTATCTTTGAGTCAATCAGATTTTAAAAAACATGTTCTTATGTTTTGTATATGTTTTTAATCTCAAAATTTTTTTTCTCAGATTGTTTTCTTCTACCAAAGCTCTTAATACTGGGAATGATTTGTTTCATTTTTTAAAAAAAGCATATTTGAGGAAATAACAATGTTAAAAATCGTGGAGGAAAGAAAATAGAAATAGGATAGGATGGTGATTATTTTTAAAAGGCTTGCCAAGTGCAAGATGCATTGACCTTAGTTTCTGTGTTTCTAAGAAGCAAAATTGGGGACTAATAGATAAAGGACATAGGGAGTCAACTTTTGGTTCAGTAGACAAATCCCCTCTTTGATCCGGCCAAAGTGCAAAAAGCTAAAGAGATTACCTTCAGGAAAAAGTGAGTTCCTTATCTCTAAATGTTATTAAGAGCTAATAAGATTGGATGGCCATTTTGTACAAATATTGTAGATCTGGGGGGTGGTGGGGGTAGTAAAGAGGGACAGATATATGATGACAGCAAATTATTTGATTATGAGTGATGGGCACACAACACAATCAGCAGTTCAAAAGTTATAGAAATGTTTACTGAAACCTATCTATTCTTATCTATCAATGTCCCCCATTAAATTTAAGTTTCTAAATAATTTTTTAAGTGAGAGGAGAGGAGATAGACAGATTCCTGCATGCACCTTGATTAGAGTCCACCCAGAAACCCCCAGCAAACCCCATCTGGGGCTGCTGGCAACTAGGCTATTTTTAGCACCTGAGGAGGAGGCTAGAACTTGATGGAGCCATTCTCAGAGCCCAGGGTCTACATGCTTGAATCAATTGAGACGCCAGTTTGTGGGAAAGGAAGAGATAGATAGATAGATAGAAAGATAGATAGATAAATAGAAAGAGAGAGAGAGAAAGGGGAGGGAGAGAGAGAGAGAAAGGGAGGGAGAGAGAGAAGGGGGAGAGAGAGAGAGAAAGGGGAAGGAGAAAGAGAAGGGGGAGGGAGAGAGAGAAAGGGGAGGGAGAGAGAGAAGGGGGAGGGAGATCAGAGGAGAAGCAGATGTTTGCCTCTCTTGTGTGCCCTGACCAGGAATTGAATCCGGGACTTCCACATGCCGGGTTGACACTACCACTGAGCCAATAGGCCAGGGCAAAATTCGTTTTTAAAAGTGAAAAATTATATATTGTAGAGCAAATGTGGGTCGTGAATGGGGAAATTCAGGTCAGTGCATTCTGTTCATCAGGAGACCCTGTGATTCTAGAAGCATTTGGCTTCCTGAGTGTTTGAATCAGATTTCACGATTCTGCGTTCCTGAATCCCCAGTGCGCCTCCCGATGTAACGTCTCACTGTGTGTATCCTCCTGGAGAGAGAGGCAAGAGTAGTGGGTGGAGCTCTCCACTTTGAGACTATTTTGCTTTGAACCCTGGCCCTGTTTCTTTCTAGAAGTGTGC
Organism: Rhynchonycteris naso; assembly: GCA_037038555.1. Taxonomy (NCBI): domain Eukaryota; kingdom Metazoa; phylum Chordata; class Mammalia; order Chiroptera; family Emballonuridae; genus Rhynchonycteris; species Rhynchonycteris naso. Next base: position 278,765,569 of record CM072998.1, read on the forward strand.
CTTGAACCATTTATTTCACCTTTCTGCACCTCAGTTTCCTCATCTATAAATGCAGGCAATCATCAGCATCATCCGAACACCTACAAGACTGGGTTTTTGGAAGGGACTGCATGAGCACTCAGTCAGCACTATCCTGGCACATTTTAATGCTTTGTAAACGTGAGCTATAATCATCACTAGGGAGTGCCATTTATCTAGATGCTTCCTTATCCCACCTTCGATTTCCTAGACCATTGCCCTGCTCCCAGAATCCTCCAATCTCTGCGCCAGAAAAGAGATCATAGGTCTATTCCTCTGCCTGAAAAAAAAAATGCCCTCATTCTAACAGGTGGGCATGCAAGATCAAAATTAATGACCATAAAGAACAACTTATATCATTTGCACTATGGTGCTCTTTAGGAGATAATTTGGCAAGGGATTTTTTTCTGGAATTAATTTAAAAGAACCGCCATGTGAAAGATTACAGCAATTAGGAATTATGGAGCTGACCATGTGCCCATTTCTCTGAACCTGAGACATGTCATCTATAAAATAGACTCTCTGGCCTCCTTCATTTCTCTGACTCCTTCCCTCTCTTCTTAAGCTGGGGTGGAGCCCTGTCTTTAAAGTAGCTGAGACCATTGCAGAGATTTTGCCAGGTGAGGACTGAGGAAATCACTGGGGATGGTGACCCATTTTGCTGACCCAGATACATGGCCTGTTTATGTGTAATTGAAATGAAAGTCTAGGAAAAACCATGATTGATCAAAAGAGAGAAACTGTCAGAAGGAGAGCAGAGCAAAATGCCCTGTCCTTCTGAGACATTTGGCTTACTTTCCGGAGGTGTTTACAGATTTCTTGCAAAATGTTTCATTGACCTAAATAGCTTGTCTTCCAAGATTTTCAATCAACATCTGTATTCTTTGCTTTATATAGAATGTCTTCTGTTAAACACCCAACTCTGTTTTTATGAAGGGTTATTTCCTAGCAGATATTATAGTGACTCATTACATTTTCTTGAACATTCTAGATTTCGTTCCCCATCACATTATCATCTTGTACCCCCCCCTCCAGTCATAAGTTAGTTCTTCAGATTCTAGAACTAGAATAGTCAAGATATCCAAAGTAGCCTGGTATTAGAGGGTAAGTATGACCTCAAGACTTAAGTTTAGACATGAACCCCAAAGGTCCAGAGAAAGAAAATGAAGTAAAGAACTGACCATAACCCTGGCTGGGTAGTTCAGTTAGTTGGAATGTCATCCCAAAATACCAACATTGTGGGTTTGCTCTCTGGTCAGGGTACATACAAGAATCAACTAATGAATGCATAAATTAGTTGGAACAACAAACTGATGTTTTTTTCTATTCCCTTCTCTCTCTCTCAAATCAGTAAATAAAAACATTTTGGGGGAGGACAAATAGAAATTATAAAAAGACCTGACCATAAAGGGAGAAAAGTTAATTTCACAGGAGTAAATAGAGGGTTCTAGTCATTGATATAACAGATACACAATTTTTTGACATTCATTTCATTGGCCTCTAGCTGCTTGAGTTATGAGTGGGTCAGCGTTGGTAAAAAGTGGAATATTCTGGGTAATGTATTATCCATTGATTTATTCACTCACCACATGTTCTCACTCTCTACAGGCTTCCTAACTACCTTATCACATAACTGTAATCTTTTGGTTATCTCTCTCCCTCTTCCAATTAGTCTCTAGCCTGTGCTGACCAATGGGAGCCACTAGCCACATGCGAATCTCGAGAACTTGCAATGCAGTGAGTCTGACTGAGAAACTAAATTTTGATTTTATTAAATTTTCTCGATTACTATACATTTACACAGTTAAGCTCTGCTTGACTTTTTTCCTTTTGCTCTAGCATGGCATGGACCAGAGGTGGGCTGTTCCCTCCATCACTAGCCCGAGGGGAGAAGACTCCTGGAGCATAAGCAGGCAGAGAAGGAGTTGTCATTGACATGTAATCTGAGTTTTAAGAAACATAGTTTAGTAAGATTCAGGGATTGTTATTCAGCAGCAACACTGACTTCCAGACGTCTCATAGATGAGGTAGCCCTTCAAACTATGTTATCTCTGTACAACAAGACATTTTAAAATACCTACTTGGTATGTGACTTTAGGAAAGATGCATAACTATTTAGCATTCCCTTTTAAATAGTTCAACTATTCGGTTATGGGCAAGAGTTAGGAACGAGGAGTGCAGACAGGATACTGCTTCTACTTAATAACAAATGTTAATTAAGACTTTCTTGGTGGCAAAGTAAGTATTGCACAATACGAAGCTTTTATAGGAGTGATAAAGTTGAAAACATTGCCATTGTGGCCAGAGCACTTTGAGGCCAGTCTCAGTAGAAAATTAAAATTTGCTTTTAAATCATTCTGACTTTTAAGATTGTATCATGCGCACAGTATTATCCACACGCTTTCCTGGATTGTTTAATTACAGAGGGAGCAGTTAAGCAGATCAAGAGGCTCTATTAACAGACCAACCTAAATGCAAATATGATGAAATGTAATTACAGGGAGTAAATGGTGTGGAATTTCCCAGAGTCTCCCAGAACTCAAGGAAGATTCTAAACATGATTTATGCCCCACAATGTGAACTGGGACTTACCACTCCCTGTCCTGGCTAGAGACAGCATGTCCAGATAAAATATTTATCAAATGATCTACTTACTAGTCAGAAAGTTAGAATGTATCCAATGAAAATTGTATTTGTATTTACTTCCTTTTGATAGGAAGTGAATTCCTAAAAGAATATTAATTCCAGAGTTTCCTGACAAAGAAAAAGAATATTTGAAAAACATTAGAGTCTATCCACTTGTTGTCTATGTTCAAAATACATTGTGATTTTCTTGCTTTGTTTTTAACATACCAGTGAAGTCTATAAGCATATAAGCACGGAAGGAGTAGGAGGGGAGTCACAGAATTAAACAAACAAACAAACCAACCTTTTCTTTTTTAGATTTGAACATCTTTTTTTTTCACAATGAATAATATTCTAGAGCTCAGTCACTAGATTCTGTTTTACTGTATATATACTTTAAAAATATGGACTATTGGGAGCAAGATGGCGACGGAGTAGGCGGACGTACCAACTTCCAACTCCCAGAACCAAAGTGGATTACAACTCAATTTTAAGAACCATCACCTGGATAAACCAACTTTCAACAAAACTAAGTGGACTCTTCAACCAAGGAACACAGAAGAAGCCACATTGAGACTGGTAGGAATAGCGAAAACGCGAAGAGGGCTGCCCAGCTCCCCGGAGCAAACGGCAGCCCGGAGAGACCCGCGGGGCGGGAGGAGATTTTGGCGGAGAGGGAGGGACCTGGGTCCCAGGAACCAAGCCCCAGCCTGCAGTCCCAGAGCCTAGAAAGGCGTTTGGACAGTTTTGAGCTGTGAAACAAGTGAGGGAGCTCCCAGGCCTACAGTGTGGAGTATTAGGTCCCTTCCTACTCTGCTGAGGGCTGCTTAAGGTTTTGGGGCGGCAGGACGCTGAAAGGCGGTTCTGTCGGCGTGGGCAGAGGCCAAGCCGGTGGGAGATCGGTCTAGCCCAGAGGGTCAGAGGGGACCGCGAAAGCGGTCCAGAAGCTGCGGGCCCGCCTTTAATCCCACTTACGGGGACAAAGCGGGAGGCCAGGAACGGGCAGGCCCTGCGCAAGCCGGCCCTGACCACGGGGACCGGGCTAGGACCAGGGACGGGCAGGGGCTGTGGCTGAACTGACGCTACCAGTCCCCCACTTCCCCACCCCAACCCCCCCAGGCCAGAGAAACCGCGGTTGGCCAGTATACGTGCGCGAGCGGGCTCCGAACGCGGGGGCGGGGTAGAGTCCGGGACGAGCGGAAGTACGCAGCTCGGAGGAAGCCAGCAAACACGCCCACCCCAATAAACCTTGGTTTCCGACCCTGCGCAGTAGGGCCTTGGCCTCGAGGGCGGGGCTAAAGCTCCGGACGGGCAAAAGCTTACAGCTGAGAGCACGTCAAAAGCCCCGCCTAACCCGCGGAACTGTAGCGAGCAGGCTCCGACTGCTGGTTCTGGGCGGAAGTCCGGAAATAGGCTGGGTCCACAGCTGAGCCATGGTGCTCACCTCTACCCTTGGTGCTAATCTTGTGGCTTCAGTCACAGCCCCTCCCACGGAGGAGAGGCAGAAATCATAGCAAAAGCCACAGTGGGCCGGCGCTGGCAACGCTCATACCCAACCACCCTAGGCACCGGCAGAGGAGGTGGGGGGCCTGCAGATAGACCACACCTAGAGAACACAAAGGCAACACCTACTGGACTCCAGTGGCCACAACTCGCTTATACACAGAAAAAATGGGCAGGCAGAGGAATGCAAACCAAATGAATCAAGAGAAATCCCCAGAGAAGGACCTGAATGAACCAGATATAACCAAATTACCAGAAGCAGAATTTAGAATAATGATAGTTAGGATGTTCAAAGAAATTAGAGCAACAATGGATAGTCATTATGAACACCTAAATAAAGAGATAACAAGTATAAAAAATGAAATTGAAATAATAAAAAAGAATCAGACAGAAATGACAAATACAGTATCAGAACTGAAGACCACAATGGAAGGAATTAAAAGCAGGATGGATGACGCTGAGGATCGAATAAGCGAGTTAGAGGACACAATAAACAAAGGCACAGAAGCAGATAAGAAAAAGGAAAAGAGACTTAAAAAATGTGAGGAAACTCTAAGGGAGCTTTGTGACAACATGAAGAGAAACAACATTCGCATCATAGGGGTGCCTGAAGAAGAGGAGAGAGGACAGGAAATGGAAACTTTGTTCAATCAAATCATAGCAGAAAACTTTCCTAAATTAAGGCTGGGAAACACTCCACACATTCAAGAAGCACACAGAACTCCATTAAGGAGAAACCCAAAAAAATCTACACCAAGACACATCATAGTTAAAATACCAAAGCTAATGGATAAAGAAAAAAATTTAAAAGCTGCTAGAGAAAAAAAGACTATCACCTACAAAGGAGCCCCCATAAGGATGACATCGGACTTCTCAACAGAAACACTTGAGGCCAGAAGGGAATGGCAAGAAATAATCAAAGTAATGCAGAACAAGAACCTACAACCAAGACTACTTTATCCAGCAAGGCTAACGTTTAAAATTGAAGGAGAAATAAAGAGCTTCCCAGAAAAAGAAAGCCTGAAGGAATTCATAAAAACCAAACCAATTCTGCAAGAGATACTAAGGGGCCTCTTGTGAACAGTTTAAAGGGAGGAATGAATAGAGCAAAAGAAGAATACAGCTTTAAAGAATAAAATGGCAACAAACAACTACATATCAATAATAACCTTAAATGTAAATGGATTAAATGATCCAATCAAAAGACATAGGGTAGCTGCATGGATAAAGAAACAGGACCCATACATATGCTGTCTACAAGAGACACACCTTAAAACAAAAGATGCTCATAGACTGAAGGTAAAAGGATGGAAAAAAATATTTCATGCAAATGCAAATGAAAAAAAAGCAGGGGTAGCAATACTTATATCAGACAAAATAGACTTTAAAACAAAGGCTGTAGTAAGAGATAAAGGAGGACACTACATAATGATAAAGGGAACAATTCAACAGGAAGATATAACTATTGTAAATATCTATGCACCAAATATAGGAGCCCCGACATACATAAAGCAGACTTTGATGGATATAAAGGGCGAGATAAACAGCAATACTATCATAGTAGGGGATTTCAATACCCCTCTAACAACACTGGATAGATCCTCAAGAAAGAAAATTAATAAAGAAACAGCAGACTTAAAGGATACACTAGATCAACTTGATTTAATAGATATCTTCAGAACTTTTCACCCTAAAGCAGTAGAATATACATTCTTCTCAAGCGCTCATGGTACGTTTTCTAGGATAGACCACATGTTAGGACACAAAAATGGTCTCAATAAATTTAAGAAGATTGAAATCATATCAAGCATTTTCTCTGATCACAATGCCATGAAACTAGAAATTAACCACAAAAGAAAAACTGAAAAATACTCAAACACTTGGAAACTAAATAGCATGTTATTAAATAATGAATGGATTAACAATGAGATCAAAGAAGAAATAAAAAAGTTTCTAGAAACAAATGATAATGAGCATACATCAACTCAAAATTTATGGGACACAGCAAAAGCAGTTCTGAGAGGGAAGTTTATTGCACTACAGGCATATCATAAGAAGCTAGAAAAAGCTCAAATAAGCAACCTGACCCTGCATCTAAAAGAACTAGAAAAACAACAACAAATAAAACCCAAGACAAGTAGAAGGAAGGAAATAATAAAGGTCAGAGCAGAAATAAATGACATAGAGGCTAAGGAAACAATACAGAGGATCAATGAAACAAGAAGCTGGTTCTTTGAAAAGGTAAACAAGATTGATGAACCTTTAACTAGACTCACCAAGAAAAAAAGAGAGAGGACTCAAATAAATAAAATTAGAAAGGACAGTGGAGAAATAACAACTGACACAACAGAAATACAAAGCATTGTAAGAAAATACTATGAAGAACTATATGCCAAAAAATTAGACAATCTTGGTGAAATGGACAAATTTCTTGAATCATATAACCTTCCAAAAATCAATCTGGAAGAATCAGAACACCTAAACAGACCAATTACAGCAAATGAGATCGAAACAGTTATCAAAAAACTCCCCAAAAAGAAAAGTCCTGGGCCTGATGGCTTCACAAGTGAATTCTATCAAAAATTCAAAGAAGAACTAACTCCTATTCTCCTCAAGCTATTTCAAAAAATTCAAGAGGAAGGAAGACTTCCAAACTCCTTTTATGAGGCGAGCATAATTCTGATCCCAAAACCGGGCAAAGACAACACAAAGAAAGAAAATTATAGGCCTATATCCCTGATGAATTTAGACGCTAAAATTCTCAACAAAATATTAGCCAACCGGATCCAGCAATATATGAAAAAAATCATACACCACGATCAAGTGGGATTTATTCTGGAGAGGCAAGGCTGGTTCAATATTCGCAAATCAATCAATGTGATTCACCACATAAACAAAAGGAAGGACAAAAATCACATGATAATTTCAATAGATGCAGAAAAGGCATTTGATAAAATCCAGCACCCATTCATGCTCAAAACTCTCAGTAAAGTGGGAATACAGGGATCATTCTTTAACATGATAAAGGCCATCTACGATAAACCGACAGCAAACATCATACTAAATGGACAAAGATTAAAAGCAATCCCCTTAAGATCAGGAACCAGGCAGGGTTGCCCACTTTCACCACTCTTATTCAACATAGTTCTGGAAGTCCTAGCTACAGCAATCAGACAAGAAGAAGAAATAAAAGGCATACAAATTGGAAAAGAAGAAGTAAAACTGTCATTATTTGCAGATGATATGATATTGTATATTGAAAACCCTAAAGTCTCAGTCAAAAAACTACTGGACCTTATAAATGATTTCAGCAAGGTGGCAGGATATAAAATTAATACTCAGAAATCAGAGGCATTTCTATACACCAACAATGAAATATCAGCAAAAGAAATTAAGGAAACAATCCCCTTCACTATTGCAGCCAAAAAAATAAAGTACCTAGGAGTAAATTTAACCAAGGAGGTTAAGGACTTGTACTCAGAAAATTATAGAACATTGATAAAAGAAATCAAGGAAGATACGAACAAGTGGAAGCACATACCGTGCTCATGGCTAGGAAGAATAAACATCATTAAAATGTCTATATTACCCAAAGCAATTTATAAATTCAATGCAATACCAATTAAAATACCAATGACATACTTCAAAGATATAGAACACATATTCCAAAAATTTATATGGAACCAAAAAAGAACACGAATAGCCTCAGCAATCTTAAAAAGAAAAAATAAAGCAGGAGGCATCACTCTTCCGGATATCAAGGTTTACTACAAGGCCATTATACTCAAGACAGCCTGGTACTGGCATAAGAACAGGCACATAGATCAATGGATCAGAACAGAGAACCCAGAAATAAACCCACAGCTTTATGGACAACTGATATTTGACAAAGGAGGAAAGAACATACAATGGAGTAAAGACAGCCTCTTTAACAAATGGTGTTGGGAAAATTGGACATCTACCTGCAAAAAAATGAAACTAGACCATCAACTTACACCATTCACAAAAACAAACTCAAAATGGATAAAAGACTTAAATGTAAGCCGTGAAACCATAAGCATCTTAGAAGAAAACATAGGCAGCAAGCTCTCCGACATCTGTAGCAGCGGTATATTTGCCGATTTATCTTCATGGGCAACTGAAATAAAAGGCAAGATAAACAAATGGGACTATATCAAACTAAAAAGTTTTTGCACAGCTAAAGACAATAAGAACAGAATAAAAAGACAAACCACACAATGGGAGAACATATTCGACAGCACATCTGATAAGGGGTTAATAACTAAAATTTATAAAGAACTTATAAAACTCAACACCAGGAAGACAAACAACCCAATCAAAAAATGGGCAAAAGAAATGAATAGAAATTTCTCCAAAGAGGACATACGGATGGCCAATAGGCATATGAAAAAATGCTCAACATCACTAATCATTAGAGAAATGCAAATTAAAACCACAATGAGATATCACCTCACACCAGTCAGAATGGCACTTATCAGCAAAACAACACAGAATAAGTGCTGGCGAGGATGTGGAGAAAAGGGAACCCTTCTGCACTGCTGGTGGGAATGCAGACTGGTGCAGCCACTGTGGAAAACAGTTTGGAGATTCCTCAGAAAATTAAAAATCGAACTGCCTTTTGACCCAGCTATCCCACTTTTAGGAATATACCCTAAGAACACCATAGCACTGTTCGAAAAGAAGAAATGCGCCCCCATGTTCGTGGCAGCATTGTTCACAATAGCGAAGATCTGGAACCAGCCCAAGTGTCCGTCAGAAGACGAGTGGATTAAAAAGCTATGGTACATATATACTATGGAATACTACTCAGCCATAAGAAACGATGACATCGGATCATTTATAACAAAATGGATGTACCTTGATAACATTATACGGAGTGAAATAAGTAAATCAGAAAAAAAGAAAAACTGAGAACAGCACGATTACATACATAGGTGGGACATGAAAATGAGGGTATGAGACATGGACAAGAGAGTGGTGGTTATGGGATGGGGGGAGGGAGGGAAGAGTGGGATAGGGAGGAGGGGAGGGATGCAGGGAAAACCAGATTGAAGGTGACAGAGGACAATTTGACTTTTGGTGATGGGTATGCAACACAATTGAATGATAAGATAACCTGGAGATGTTTTCATTGTACATATGTACCCTGATTTATTGATGTCACCCCATTAGAATTAATAATAATAAAATATATATTAAAAAAAAATATGGACTATTGAGGCACTAAGCATAGCTTTTGTCTTCAGAAATACACGGTTAGAAGGAAAAATATTGATCTATTCTGGTAACATTTTATATTATGGGGAATAAAATGTTAGTGCCGGAAAAGATCTTAAAGTTCAGGGTTGAGCTCTCTTGTTAAAAAACAAGGTAGAACCCAGAGAAGCTGAATGACAAGCCCCAGGTTCCACTGCGGTGGCAGAACTCTGCAGGCAGGGACCCAGGGATCCTGGACCCTGGGATCTATAGTCCCCAGCCATTGTCTGCCATTCTCAGACTGAGGATAAAGACAAATTCCAACTTGTTCTGAAACATAGGTCAGAATTCAACCAACAGTAACTTTCATTAATGCCAAACAGACATGTCTGCATGAAAATCCAGAGCCTATAGCAAAAGGATTTTTAATTGATTTTAATTTATTGTGTCTACATAGATTCTAGTGTCACCCCAAATGCATCCCCTCTCCCTCGTATTCCCCTCAACATCTCTCTTGCCTCCCTCCCCATAATGCCCTCCCCCCTTCCCTTCAGGTCTATCCCATCCTATCCTCCCCTTTCCCTCTGTGCTCTTTTCCTCTGGTCCCTTTGATTCCTCCTCTGTCTCAAATCCGTTCCTCAGTTCACATTCTTCATTGGATTCCTCAAATGAGTGAGGTCATATGACATTTTTCTCTTTCTGCCTGGCTTATTTCACTTAACGTAATAGTTTCCAGGTCGATCTATGTTGTCACAAAAGGTAATATTTCCTTCTTTTTCATGGCCCCATAGTATTCCATTGTATACATGTACCACCGCTTTTTAATCCACTCGTCCTCTGACGGACACTTGGGCTGTTTCTAGATCTTTGCTATTGTGAACAATGCTGCCATAAACATGGGGGCGCATTTCTTCTTTTGAAACAGTGCTATGGTGTTCTTGGGATATATTCCTAAAAGTGGGATGGCTGAGTCAAAAGGCAGTTCAGTTTTTAATTTTTTGAGGAACAAACAAACGAACCTTGAATCTCATTTTAGAATCACTTTTTGATAGGTCTTCTAACATGCATCAAGGTGGAATACATTACTTCTCTGACAAATTTGCCCAATTTGCTGGATTAATTTATGGCAGTAGCTAATGAACAAGTATAAGTGTGTATATATATTATTAGGTCTTTCAGATACCAAAAATCCATAGTAATAAAATGAGAAATACATGAATAGATAACTGTTTGGATGAATGCCTAATACATTTGCACATACCATTTGTGTTCATGTGCATCTGTCTATCTATCATCTATCTATCTATTTATCTATCTATCTATCTATCTATCTCCCTACTTACCTACCTACTTGACTCTCTCTTTATATTCATGTACACTTGAAGGTAGAATACAAAAGAAAATGTGTTAATTATAACTAAAATCAATAAGCTGACATATGCTTCAATGGATGTAATTGTTATATTTCTGAAAAGTTAAGCTTATATTGTTTTCACACATTAATTGTAAATGTAAAATGTAAGATCATACTATGAATGATGATAGACTCATAGAATTGGAAGAGATCACGAGTTTTCCTAATTCAGTTCCTTACTTAAGAATCTTCGGTAATTTATCACTGGCAAACAACCGTTTGTTCCTTATTTAAATAATTGTTTGGGCCCTGGCTGGTTGGCTCAGTGGTAGAATATAGGCCTGGTGTGTGGAAGTCCTGGGTTCAATTCCCAGTCAGGGCACACAGGAGAAGTGCCCATCTGCTTCTCCACCCTACACCCTCTCTTTTCTATCTCTCTCTTTCCCTCCCACAGCCGAGGCTCCACTGTAGCAAAGTTGGTCCGGGCACTGAGGATGGCTCCATGGCCTCTGCCTCAGATGCTAGAATGGCTCATATTGCAGCAGAGTAACGCCCCATCTGGGCAGAGCATCGCCCCCTGGTGGGCCTGCTAGGTGGTTCCCGGTTGGGCACATGCGGGAGTCTGTCTATCTCCCCGCTTCTAACTTCGAAAAAATACAAAAAAAAAAAATTATTTACCACTTTCACACAGTTTTTTCACTGTCATACATTAGAATGTTTTCACATTGAGCCAAATCAGTCTCTTAGTAATTCCCACCCAGTAGTGTGGCTCCCTATTCAGAAGTTATGCAACTTTTTTCTCCACACTTTATACACTGGGCACCATTATGATGCTCCTAGATTCTTTGCTCCAAGATGAATTACTTTATTATTTTTTATTATTCCTCAAATCTTATTTCTCATAAGGAAAAATTTAAAAATATTTTTATAAAGTACCTAATCATCTTGTCACATGCTTTGTAAGTTTATATTGGTTATATTGGTAATATTAAGTAAAGCAAAATAGTAAGAGGTATAAAATTAGTTCAAAATATTTTCTTCATGCTAATATGTGAAATTTGCAATTTTAAAGAGGTATGTCTTATTCTTCAATTATTTTTTAAATTGTAGGTGATGCTATTCTGCTTGGGATTGTGTGTTCTTTTTTTTTTTTTAGACAGAGAGAGAGTCAGAGATAGGGACAGACCGACAGGAATGGAGAGAGATGAGAAGCATCAATTATTAGTTTTTTGTTGCGACACCTTAGTTGTTCACTGATTGCTTTCTCATATGTGTCTTGACCATGGGGCTATAGCAGACCAAGTAACCCCTTGCTCAAGCCAGCAACCTTGGGTCCAAGCTGGTGAGCTTTTTTGCTCAAACCAGATGAGCCCGCGCTCAAGCTGGTGACCTTAGAGTCTCGAACCTGGGTCCTCAGCATCCTAGTTCAATGCTCTATCCACTGCGCCACCGCCTGGTCAGGCGGATTGTGTGTTCTTATAGCACCTTTTATACACCTTTATCAGGGCTCAGGGCAGCAATCAGAAACTACTATAGGTGTTTTTAAGAAGAAAGAGGTTTAAAACACAGAAATAATTGCTTGTAGATTTTCTGGAAGATTCTGAGAAATATGCTGAAGAGTGAAGAAGTAACCTGCTACAGTGGGTACTCTTCTAAACTGAGGAAGCACAGGGAACAGGAGTCCACTGCAACCAAGATTGGGGACAAAGTCCCACCCCTGATCCAACAACCAGGAAACAGGAAGTGCCTGCCAGCATCTCTACGGGGACCCCGGAGCTGAGCCCTGCCCCACCCCCTCCCACCCCCCCGTTGCCACCACAACTGCTTCTGAAAACCATGAAGCCAGAAAATAGACACCAATTTCTGCATAACTTTGCTCACCAGAGAGATACCATCCAAAGGATGGTAGGAGGTGAAGTCCTGGTAGGGAAGATGCCGCCTACCAGGACTTCACCTCCTAAAACTTGCAGGAGTGCAATAAATAAGCGGACTTAACTTACACCCACACCCTGCGCACAGGAGCCTGTGGGCAGAGTAATTTCTAGCCGCCTGTGCTGGCAGGACAGGCTGGTGCACTCGGAGACAGTGGGAATAGACGTTAAGCGTCAACTGGCCATTCCCTAAGCAGTACCTAGGCATTTGGTCTTGCTGGAAAGAAATGAAACTAACATTTATCGAATACCAAATATGTTTGAGGCATTATATTATCCACTTTGCACATTGAGATTCATCCAATTGTAAACTTCCTGCTGTTAGGTTATCTGCACTTGGTAGAACAGAAATCAGGCTCAGAGAGACTAAGGAATTTGTTCGGGTCTGTCGGTTTCTAAATGCTGATCCTGTGTTTCCGTTTGCGCCTTCTGTCTTCAGATTCAGAAATCTTTGTTGTCTGCCATGCCCTTTCTGTTGAGAAAGAACATCCTCAGAATGTTGTAGAGCAACTCTTTCTATCCCTGGGTAGTTTTGACTATTGTAATGTTCTTCGTTATTGCTGAGCTTAAAATCTCATCTGTCTATATTCCACTTCCTGGGATGAGATTCAATGATCCCAGTACATCTTTTACAGACCCACACTGTGTGTGTGTGTGCGTGCGTATGTGCGTGTGTGAGTGCTTTATCAACTTTATTGTTCTTTTTCTTTCCTTTTCTGGATGTTCTTTCAGCCTGCTTTGAGCTAGGATCACAATTAATGCTATAAATAAATGAGCCCCCACCAAAGTTTCTAGCCCAAGTCTATGTTTACGGGCCAACATTTTATTATGAAGTGTGTTTGGTCTTAAGTTACCCAAGCCAGGCGAGGCAAATGTATGAGGGACTTTGGGGAGACAATCGGTATAAAACTAACCATTGATTTTTTTTGTGAGCTCTTCAGAGAAGATATATTGCATCTATTAGGGGTTATAGCCCATCACACTGTAAGCTTCTCCAGAAAGGGGTAAAAAACCCACACAGTGATTTGTTCCCTGGAGAGAGATACACCCGCCAGTGACTGGCAGAATGAGCCACCACGGGGAGTGCGGGCTTTTCCTCCCTGCAATTACAGGGCAACGAACGCGCCAAACTAATAAGCGGACAAATAGCTGTTTCAGTCTGCGTCAGCGATCCCACATTTTAGAGAGAATAGTTAAAGCCCTGAGTCTTTTCTAGGAAAGTTCTTTTTAACTTGAATCCTGAGCATGGAGCTATTAACAGTCCATCCAGATAAGTAAGATGCTGCTATGATAGTGATGCCATCACCACGATATATTTATCTTTCAATTTCCCTAGCCCATTTCAGGCAATGAGCCTACAGCACAGCCATGTTATTGCTTATATACAATAGGTTAGCATTAACCTTTCCATGCTTGTCACCAACGACAAGGTAGTTCGTTCTTTTGCACCAGAAAATGCTATTTTCCTTTAATCGGGAAAATGGAAACAAAAAAGGACAAAAGGAGCTCTTGAGTTTGCAGAGGAAAGTTTCCAAATCAATATGTTTTTTAGCTTTACACCCATTTAAATTCTCCTCTATGGACCAGTACAAGTATACAGGTGTTTAATATACCTCAGTGATATTAAAAATGAAAATAACTAGCCCCGTCCAGGTGGCTCAGTGGTAGAGCATCGGCCCAGTGCGTGGATGTCCCAGGTTTGATTTCTGGTCAAGGCACACAGGAGAAGCATCCATCTGCTTCTCCACCCTTTCCCCTCTCACTTCTCTCTCTTTCTCTCTCTCTTTTCCCCTCCCGCAGCCATGGCTTGATTGGTTCCAGTGAGTTGGCCTCAGGTGCTGAGGATGGTTCCATGGCTTCTGCCTCAGGCGCTGAACAATGGCTTGGTTGTTGTGCAATGGAGCAATGTCCCAGATGGGCAGAGCATTGCCCTGTAGGAAGCTTGTTAGGTGGATCCCAGTCAGGCATATGCAGGAGTCTGTCTGCCTCCCAGCCTCTCACTTAATTAAAAAGAAAATTAAAGTGACTAAAATTCGTGGTACTTTATACTAAGATAGGCATGCTTTCACAGAGAAGCTAGAGTTCACAGAATCCATGCTTATCCCCCAAAAAGAGATGTGGGATGATTCTGTCTGGAGTGGGATGAAGCTAGATCTGCATGGGTTCGAATCTTAGTGAGGACTCCCATGAATCGATGCTTGGCATCAATATTATCCACTGCTTTGACTGAAGAAACTGAGTCTTGGTGAACATGAGTACCTTGCTAATGGGCACAGAGGAGAGCTGGTGGAGTTGATTCAAAGCCCAGTTTTCCATTGCACAAGTTCTCCCCTTGCAATCACTGTTAGGCTCACAAGCTCTGAAAGAGATCTTTTCCAGGCCCCCAAATGTTTTGATGAGCAGAGTTACCCATTTTTCATAGCTATTGTGTACTTAGTGGAAGGCAGGCCAGCTTGGTCCCAAACCAACTCAATTTTCTTCTCTATGAAGGGACAAGCACTATGTTGGTGAATCCCAGAGGTAGGGAAGAGAAATGTCAAGCTGGGAAGAGCTAGAAAGTTCAATGTAATAGAATTAGAAGACTGTCTTTTCTGGGTGACAGCCGGCAGAAACTGGCCCAGGCGAACTAAGGTAAATTTATAGCCCTCGGGGACTGTATAACTCACATGTATGCCACAGATTAAGGATATTGATTGGTTTAGAACTATGGACAAAAGTGAAGATGCTTAATGTGCATGCCTATGGGAGAATGCTATAAGAACTCATCAGATGCTGGATGAAATAATAAGAAACCCTAAGAACTCAATTCTCTCAAACAAATGGGCAAAGTATAGCAAGGAAGCATGGGGTGGTGTCATCAGTCAAGTTCTGCAATAAGGTCTCCCAGTTAAGGATCTTCAAGGAGTCCAGGTTCCTTATGTACCAATAGAGTTAGAGATGCTTCCATAAAACTAACATAAACTTGACATTCAATTAAAGAAAACAAATGTCCACCATTAGGAGAGTCCTGCCTGACCTCATGCTGTTGATGCCACCCATGTGGGAGCCCTGCTAATTAGCCACAGTTAAGTCCCCTAGAATGTGCTCAACAGTAACACCCTATCAAAGTCACCGCATTGCATCTCTTTAAAGCATGATTTTCCACCAAGTGTCTGGAGTGGGATGATTCCCCCACTAGGAAAGGCAGCACAGAAGAACCTGCTGTGAGTGCAAATTCAACCCTGAGGAGGTCTCCTTGGCTCTATTATCTCAGAGATGGCTGTTGGTATGAGCATCTAAGGTAATGAAATCCGGCACTGTCCGTAAATACTCAGCCTCACTTTCCTGCCCGTGCTGAGGGCCAACCCATATGTATGTAGAAGAAGAAAGGGAACAGACAAAGCATGTCTCAACCACCCCCTTTTATTTTTGAGGACATGGTGCATCAGGGAGAAGCTGCTTCCTGACCATTGTTTAAACAGAGGCTGGAATTTTGATGTGACTTGAGATCCAGTGCTTTTTCCATATCTTGGTTTTCAGCAACACCTTCTCTCCTTGACGTACAGCCAGCTCCTGGTCTGTCTTCCTCTGAACGCAGTCCAGCACACTCATGTGACTGGCTTCACAGATCAACCAAACAAATCAGCACGCCAGATTTCCCGGGTACATGATCAGAACTCCTTTGGTCCTGTTTAGCATAGAAAGGCATGTTCTCTATTTGATCAGGCTACACTAAACGCAGACTTTCTCTAAGAGTCCAGGGCTCTGAATAAATCCGATTATATCCAATAGGATATAGGTAGTTCATCTAATGAAAAGCAGGCAGGGAATCTAATGGAAATCAGAAAGCCATTCTATAAGAAATGAATAGGTCGTGTTTATTTGGGTTTGGATTTCACTAGAGGCAGTGTGTGGAGAGCCACCTTGATCTCTCCAAGGCTGCTCCCTGATGTAAAGTAGAAGCATGCCCCCACTCATTGCCACCCCTCCCCCATTCACCTGCCTGGATCGCTCTCAACACTCCTTCAAACTGTTGTCACTACTCCACTCCACGCAAGACTCAAGATGCTCCTTGAGCAGGGTAGAACTTCATTTCGGAATCTACCATTTTTCTTCAAAGCATTTAACTCATTTTTATTTTTCTACTACAGTGAGTTTTGTTTAATGTTTTTCATCTGTTCCCTGAGACTCTAGGACAAGGTAGGGAAAGGACTATGTCCCTGTCTCTTGCACACCACTATTCCTGGTCACCCAGCCCAGTGCCAGGCACAGGACCAGTTACCGATAAATCTGTGGGCTGAGTGAATGGATAGCTGAATAAATGAACATATATGCTTGGATATTTTGATTTAAGCAATAGAAAATTGGCTCACAGCAAACTCATTGCTATCAATAAATTTTCCATAGAAATTAGTTCATGTTTTCTATACCATGAAGAGGTGAGTAAAATTCATTGTAGATAAGTAGACCCATTTATGACATTTTTAGAAATTTGTACATTTTAAAATAATTTTTAGAATATATATTAATCCTTAGAGGTTGCATTTGTATCTAAGGGACATTAAGAAGAGTCATTTCAGGAAGATTCATTTATCTATTCAGTCATGCGACACTTACAGTATTTTGTTCTTAATGATGTCAGGCCCAATACTGGGTGCTGAGAATACCCAAATAGAAAGACATTCATTCCCTCCTTGAGAACTCACTCTTATAACCGTGTTACAGTCATTATAGCTCTTGCTATAGATGGGTAAATCAATCTGCTGCCAGTATTTAACGAAGATACTCGAGAGGGATGTCCTGCAATCATGGGGGGACAGAAGAGAAATGTGGATGGGGGCTCTCAATTCAAGGCAGACAGAGAAGTGAAATGTCAGGTGGTTCTGGGAACAGATGATACGTAAGAGGAGTCTTGAAGTGAAATGGAGAGTTATTCAGGAAATTGAGAAGAGAAGCATGTTCTAGGCACGATGACAGGCGTGGTGGACAGGGTAAACTCGCAGAGTTCAGAGATCTGTACTTTTGTTGGCGTGGGCCACTTCCAAGGGAGCGTGTGATGTGGAGAGAGGAGAGAGTAGAGGGGAACCAGCTCTGGCGAGGGTCTGTGTGCTAAGAAAGTGATGACATGTAATGCATACCTTCCTGTGCACCTCGCACCTGGTCTGTTCCAGTGTTCTAGCATGCTGTACAGAAGTGAGCATCACGTTTTGTAGATACGGGTGTCTAGGGAGCAAAATAGTTGCAGCAATGCTAGTCATCATGACTAGATCCCATTTATTGAGTGTCTACACTGCGGGCATTATTGAATCTAATACAACAGCTACAAAGTGTCTCCTACATATTCGATTTAATCAAAACAGAAGCGAATACTTCGATAAGTTATACATGAGTCTCAAGGTCACACAGCAAGTTAGGGTCAGGACCAGAATTAAATTCTTGCTTTCCAAGCTCTTGCTCACTTTGCTGTTCCTTAAGGCGATGACTCAGCAATACACTACGCATGGTTCTGAAGACTCTGGTCTAAATCTGAATACATATTTGCTTTATTTAACTGTCCTACACAAGGGTTTCTTTCCAGCTCAAAAGAGAAGTGCCATTTAAAACACCCAGAAAAAGTTGTTTTGTTGAAAATTAAATTACTGGATTATCTTCATAAAAGCAGAAATTAAAAGAAAAAAGATGTTCAGATTTTTCTCTTTGAAACTGGATTAAACAGTATAAATAATTATTGGAAGGTGTAGGATCCAATGAAGCTAATATCTTCCAAGTTTATCCTCTTTCTTCCTAAACTGGTTCACTTTCTCATGTTAACTATATCTGGCCAATATAGCTAAAGACCACAAATAAACCCTGGGGTATTTAGAGCTAGGGAAAGGCTTGATGTCTCTGACAAAGAAGGCTCCCTGACAGGACAAACAAACTCACTGAACTCTCCTTAGATGGCCTAGGTGTCACTTTTGATGTTATTTTCATATATGACGTTGTGTGTAAGCTCAACGGATTGCTATGGAATACAAGGCACGAGCCTGTTTATTCAGACTTACATCACAGTTGGGGAAGTTTGCCAAATCAACTGTCTCCACCTCTTCAAATACTCAGCCAGTAATTTTTGTTTTGTGTTTATCTTACTTTAAATTTTATTTTCTCATTTATTACTTCTGAACTCTAAAGTCCATGGAATTTAATGGGCGTTGGAGTTAGCATACCTGAACAAAGCTTTTCTCTTGTTTCTTATTCATTCACATATTAAAGACGTACCATGGTTGCTCTTCACTCCAGAACTGACTGCTTCATACACAAAGGCTAAGTGAAATATGTCCTTGTGACCATTTCAGAATTCGGAAGCATCAAAATTAGATAAACTAAACAGGTGTTTGCAGTTGACCTTGTGACATGTATAAGATAATGATGAGGTTAAAAGAGAAAAAGAAAAGCCACTTGCCCTAGTTCTCAGATATAAATAGCCTTATCCAAGATAGTAATCATTTATCAAAATCTTCCTACGTGTCAAACACTATACTAAATTCTTTATATTCAGAGTCAGCAAAGTATAGGGATTTCTTTGAGTTTGGCAAGAGGCCAAACCAATTCTTTTTCTTCTTAGAAGAAGGTGGGTGGTTTTAGGCAATACTTTAACTTCCTTGGATATCTTTCTCATCATTTAAGAGGAAATTTTAATTGTATGCACTTCACAGGGCTTACTCCATGAAACAGCTTCTGAGCACTGATCACAGCAGCCAGCACAGAGTGAGAGCTTTATAACTCAGTACTTAAAGCTAATGCAATCCAGCATCTAATTAGGGCTGTGATGTGTCATTGCTGAAAGGGTCAGGAGACATGAGTCCTATAAGCCCCTTTCTGCACTAAATAACTCTATGACTTAAAAAATTTATATAGCAGGGATTCTGACTGGGTCA
Source organism: Rhynchonycteris naso (assembly GCA_037038555.1). NCBI lineage: Eukaryota > Metazoa > Chordata > Mammalia > Chiroptera > Emballonuridae > Rhynchonycteris > Rhynchonycteris naso. Next base: position 278,785,113 of record CM072998.1, read on the forward strand.
GAACCTAAATTCTGATGTAACAGTAAGTGAGTCTGAGCGACTGAGCCCACTTTCTGTCCCCCTCAATATATCTACTGACATCCACAGCTTGGCATTTGAGCTGGAGAGTCTCGAGAGATTGGGTATGCGGGCTAATGACTTGAACTACATTCAACGCTGGGGATCCAAACCTTTAGAAATATGTCCACCAACCTCAAAACCATGGCTGAAAGTACAGAAACACTTGGGTGACACTCATACTATGAGTACAACGGGGGTAGGGACTTGTCCATTTGCACTTTGCAAGACGGCTGGGTGGGCAATCAGAGGCATGGAGGCCAAGGTCAAACATCTGCCCCTGCTTGGGTGGGGACCTCTGCAGACCAGCTGATGCTCTCAGCAGCCAAGTGGGCTCTGCTGAGCAGATGGCCGAAACAATGCATCAGGTTCTGAGAAGTGAAACTGATGCTCAGCCCACGAGGCCAGCAGAGGAGGGCAGTCCACACCTCCCATTGTGGGGCTGGATCTTTATACATCTGGTTGGAAGAAAAGTGCCACCATTGTACCACTGTGGAAAACAAAGTAGTTAACTAACCACAATAACAGCAGCCATGATTTATTGAGCCTGTGCTATGTGACAAATCCTTGGTCAGACACTTCGTCTACAGCGTCCCTAATTCTCACAACTAACTCAGATATTACTAACCCACTTTCCATTTTAAAGATGAATCAACTAAAATGTAAGGACAAGAAGTAACTCTCTGTCCATCTCCATCATACAGATAAGACTCAAACACAGATCTGATCATCTCTCAGGTTCTCATCCTTTCCACTGTGATGTGGCAGCTGGCAGAGGATGATCACGGACTGCTTGGGAAAAAAGCCAGACATCCCAGACGGATCGTGGCTGCCATGTTTACCCTGCGATCCAATTCTGTGCTCCAGGGGTGTTAGAACCACCTGCCTTCAAGAGAGAAATACCATTTGGATCCATGAAACCATTTGATTCCGGAGAGTCTGTGTGCAATGGAAATGAAACAGTGGTCTGGATAAATGACTGAGAGTGCTTATTTGAATAAGAAGGAGGATGTGACTTATAGGCAAGATTCTCCACTAAATCAACCAACCAGACAGCAAGCTCTTCGTGTTAATCATGACTAAATGGGAGCCCTGTTCATCTAATACAGATTTAGAGATATATGAATTAGAGGCAGGCTGGTTGTATTCAAAAGTAATTAATAAATGAGAAAATGGGCTATTTGTCTCAGTCTAGAGTAGCATCCTTGCTGTTTTCAAGATGGTATAATGATTAGAAGCTGCCTAGAAATATATATTCTCTGATTCTTGGTTCAGCAAAACCAAGGCGGCTAGGTAGAGCTGGAACTAGAATTCCAAACCCGGTATTTATTACACTACTCTGCTACATAGCAGTAATAATAGCAATGCAACAACAACAACAATCGTGAGACCATGAGAAGGAAGAGAAGGAGAAGGTTAGGAGGACAGGAGGAAGGTGAGGAAGAAGATGGAGAAAGGAGCTATATAGGACAACTATTTAATGAGCCTGTTCTACATGCACTGGGCTAAATTTTTACTGCGATGGCCCCATTTAGTCATCACAGGATAAGTAGTTCTTTTAATCCTCACTCAGTAGATGCGAGGCTCTTGGAGGTCGTGCGATTTTTCTAAAGTTCCCAGCAATGTAAGTGGCAGAGCTAGGCTCTGACACCACCACCTAGGATAAGCTACACGTGGATTCTAATGTTAACCTCCCAAATATTGTTCTGAAAAATTACAGCCCCTGCTCCCAATGGCGGTATGCTCCACGAAGAAGGGCTCACTCTCTATCCTATTCTACAAGTGCATCCCTGGAAAATTTCTTAAGCTTCTGAGGACTCTTTTTTCATGTGTTAAATGGAAATGCTCATAAACAGCCTGCCCGTCACATGGGATCATCGGCCACGGCAACATCCATTATGTTACATAAACGCAAGGTTATTTCATTCTTATTGTATTTATATTAGTAGCGTTGCCCTAGGTAGTCTTTTATCTATAGGTCTCCTGTTGAATCCTGTTGGGTCCTTTGGCAGTGTAAAAATATCCCCTTTCTTCCTTTTCTCAGGGAACTAGAAGGTTACTGTCACTTACTGCGTCACAGTTTCTGTGGCTGAGCAAAGTGCTGCTGTCACAAGATATGTGTACTGTGGAAACACCGGCTTGCTCCCTGAAGAGGTCCATTCACACCCTGGGGCTGGGCAGGCAAGCCTGCCTCTGTCTGGCTGCAGCCCCACCCTTGGTCACAGCATGCTGCATTTAGATTTTTGAAAAAGATTTCCCATGAGTCCTGGCCAATAATAAGTGTCTCATAAATGCACTAGTGTTGTACTTTCTCTCTGCGCTCCCCAAATGGGCAGCGGCAGTGGGACGGAAAGGGCGAGCATGAAAGATGTGGAGAAGGCAGAATTGCCGCCCTAGACTTACAGGAAGGTTTTGGCTTGTCCACGTCATTCACCCACTAAAGTTAACAATAATGGTCCAGTGAGCAGGCACTATGATAGTCTTGCTCACCAGTTTATGTATAGTGTCTGGCATAGGGGTGAGAGGCAAGTCCTTAATAAACACTGATGAACCTATGAATAAAATAAAGTATTTAACACTTAGAGAGTATGTTCAATGGGCAGGACACGGTGCTAAGCATTTTATATATAGTTTCTTATTTAATCCCTTTGGTTATTTTATTTTTCCAGTTTACAGATCAAGAGATGGAAATTTCAACAAGTCAGAAAACTTAGCAAAGGTCATATGTCAGCCGGGGATTTAAATCAAGGCTCAGTGACTTTAGTTTTTAAATATAAATATAAATAGATATATATAAATATCTTTAAAACTTTTATGTTTTAAATATTAAAGCCTATAGTGCCTCTTCAGTCCAACTCTCTGTCACTTTACAGAGGAAATGGAGGACTGAAAGGGCACGCAACTGCCCCACGAGCCCCACGGCCTTCGTGACGCCAATGGGCAGGCGTCCCTTTGGTTTGCGAAAAGACGTGCCGCAAGAAGGGAGAGAGAAGAAAATCACAGCTTCCTAGAAAAGTAGGTAGGAAAAACTTTTCCTTGAGATGAATGGGTACATTGCTGAATTTCCTACGTTATCAGAGACTTTGGCACGTGGAAAAGAAAGCCTGCAAGGAGCCTTGGAGGAGGAGAAGGCAGATCTCAGTTCCAAAGATGAATCACTTCTTGTACAACCCAACAGGGATGTCAGACAGTGGCCACAGGGATTAGGCTGTGGTTGCCCCGACTGGGCTGACTCCGAGAGAATGTCTCTGTAGCTATTCTAGGCAATGGGTGAGTGAGTGCAGTGAGAGCTTGGAGGGCGGGCCGTCTAGGAAGTCTTCGGGAGGGGGAAAAAGCCAAGAACTGCAAGTCTCACTCAGTTATAATTCCGCTCTGTGGTGCAGGAAGAATAACTGTTTCCATATTACTTAGACATAGAAAGGTTGCTAGAGACTATATAGCTGGTGGAGGCTGTGAGATTGTGTCTCTTACAGGACAAACTAAAGATGTGAACAAGAGGACTTAGAAATTATGTACAACTGTGGTGAGTGAAGTGGAGAGAAAAGAATTGACTAATCTATTTCATTCCCCATTTGTAACCTAGAATAGGATTTCCTTGGAGCTCAGTTCAAACCTCTGAGCCCCTTCTCCGTGACGTCTTTTCTGGGCTACTCCACTTAGCAGGTCACCGGGTTCATCGGGCACCGATCCATCTAAGAACCTTTGCCCTAATTCATCAGTCAGTGTACACTCTATTGTATCACACATTGGTTCTTGGCATCAACATCGTTCTCTTCCTGCTTCCCCCACCAATCGGAGGCTCCAAGGATGGGACTTGTGTCTTGCATGTCTTTTGCTTTTTTATTATACAAGAAGGGAAGCATGGTGTTGCTGGATAATCATATAATCTAGATTCACAGAGAGCAGGTCTCAAGCATTGCCATGCTATTTCATAATTTTGAACAAACCAGAAAGAGAACTAACACGCGTAACTCCCCCACTGTATGTCTATGCCCAATATCACCTTCTAGAAATCTGGGGGTTCAAGGCACTAAGTCGAGGACAAGGCACAGTTCAATTTCTCTGATTTCAAATGGGTGTCATTTTTATGTTAGATCTATCATTTCACATCGAGATGACTGTTACAGAAGAGGCACGCTAGGGAAAAGCCCCATTGAAACTTAGGAAGATTACAAAAGCTTATCAAAATTCAAAGGACTTAGGTCAGAAAGGGATCTTAGCTGAAGCAAGGGCAGGAGAGAGCTTGGACAATACCCTGAACCTAAGAGTTTCCTTAGAGTGATTTTGAGTAAGAGTGGAAATGAGTTTTCCACTCTGGGTGTATCGTGGTTTTGTCCCGCTTACAGAGGAACTCAACTTCCTTATCTGCAAAATAAAATGATGGAGAAAACCCACCTCCCTGGACGGCAATGGAAACTGAGGGAGACGCTATAGGTGGTGGCCCTAAGTATGCCCAGTGAGTCTCTTTCTTCTGCTCACCAACTAGTACATTGGTTATGCTCAAAACGTGTTCACTGAGTATATGAATAAGTGAGTAAAGGAGCTCATGAATTTTTGCTAGGGTCTTGGGCACTACTATCTCTTGACTTTTTCTTAAAATTGCTTGCCCCAGAGTCTATGTCTAGAAACTGATGCATTTATTTTTGGCTTATCAGGAACAGAAAGGCTAGGTGCTCCTGCATTTTCTGGGGACTGAGACTCAGGAGAAGGTAGCAAAGGGCATCTTGGAAGAGGAGGGCTTGGATGAAGGTTTGCTCCTTCCTGTTTAGCTACAGTGGATGGCGGGTGTTCCTTTGGCAGGAACTGTCTGACAGTAAAGGTCCCTGGTAAAGAGGGAGGCAGGGTCAATAATGTGTACAAGTTATTGTGGTCAGTACACAATTTTTAAGATGTGTGAATATTTTGAAGCAATCTAGGGCAACTTATCTCACAATTAAACAAAGGATGTGAAACAAAAATTGAAAATCTATGGACAGGACTTGCTTCAGTGCCAGGGGTGGCTAACTGAATGGTTTCTAGATGGCAAGCCTCATCGTGTTAACCCAACAGGGGAGGACACGTGTGTAGGTGAAGAACCGCAGTGACATCTCCTCCTCTACGGAGACAACGCAGGAGTGAAGAGACCCACACCTGGGATCAGACTTTTCATTTTGATCATTTCATTCTATTAGAAGCAAATGATCTTCAAGGAAGTCTAGAATCCTTAAGCCCAATGTTTAAGGCACCAAAACTGACGAGAAGAGCAGGATTTAAATATTGAAAAAGTGTTTTGAACTCAGTGAAAATGAAAGCACAACTTACCAAAAAGTGTTAGATGCAGAGAAATTTAGTTGTGCATTTTTTTTTTGTCCCCAATTAGGATAGTTACTGTTTTAATTAGTGTTCTTGTTAGGGAATCCCACAAATTTTTAAGTGTGTTTCTTTTAACCTGATTTTTCTCATAACTTTTGGAATTTTTAGTGACTATTTTACTACGCATCAGTCTTTCAGAAACGCGCATGTCATGCCGTAGAAGAAATATTGTGGGTACTGTAGACTGCAAAGGACCCTGGAGCTGGTGTCCTCTGTGGGATTTTAAACGATTAGGATTCTCCCCTACGACTTCCTCAGTTGGGGGCTGAAAAGACCAGGTTGAGGAGCAAATAGAGGGAAGACAGAGCATGACATTAGACCATGGGGCAACAAGGAACAAGGGGCTGGAAGTCCATGGAGGACCAGTGGTGAGGACGATGAGAGCAGAGAATTTCAGGTGTCCAGGTGAACTGAAAAGGTGGCTCCCCAAACCTAGCTCTTACAGCCTGAACTGTGTCTGCCCCAAATTCATATGTTGAAACCCCAGTCCGCAATGTGACTGTACTCAGAGATGGAGCCATTAAGGAGGTACTTACTGGTACATGAGGTCATAAGGGTAGGACCCTAATCTGATAGGGTCGGTGTCTTTGTCAGAAAAGGAGGAGACACCAGAGATGTCTCTTTCTACAGGTGTCTTTTTAATTCACTCCTTTTTATTGAGATATAATTTACATATCATAAATACAATGAATAGATACCTCAATGGATTTTTATATGGGCATGTCCTCACATGATGCTAACCAGATTAGATATTCAGAGTATACTGGAACCTTTCTTCATAGCCCTTGCCGAGGGTTATGACCTCAATCACCGTAAATCTCAATCATCATAGATTACTTTTGAACTTCATTTTGTGTAGGTTTTTATAATATAATGTTGTGTCTGTGCCATACAACTATGCTGCTATATCTTGTAGTAGCTTGTGCTTCAATGTTATGTAGTGTTCTATTATATATATGGTGAATATAAATATTTTTCGATACCAAGATAAATTCATTCTACTCTTGATGGAAATGAGTTTACACTATAGGGCTATTATGAATAGGGTCACGTACAAGACTTCTTTTGGCAGAAATAAATGTGTATTTTTGTAGAAATAACCGCTTTCTTGGCAAATATGTAGAATATCAAAGGCATGCTCCATAAAAGATATCATTGATAAGCTGGACTTCATTAAAATAAAAAATATGTCTGCTTTGTGAAAGACAGTCTCAAGAGAATGAGAAGGTATTTGCAAAAGACACATCTGATAAGGACTGTCATGCAAAATATATAAGAAGTAATTTCTTAGAAAACTCAATAATTAAAAAAAAATCTTGATTATTATAAGGGCCAAAGACCTTAATGCCTCATCAAAGAAAATACATAGATGGCAAATAAGTATATGAGAAGGTGCCCCACATGCTGTGTCATTGGAGAAATGCAAACTCAGAATGGTTAAAATCCAGAGTACTGTCAACACCAAATGCTGGCAAGGACGTGGAGCAACAGGAATGCTCATTCACCACTGGTGGGGAGGCACAGTGGTGCAGCCACTTTGTAAGACAGTTTGGTGATTTCTTTACAAAACTAAATATGCTCTGTAAACATACAATCCAGCTATCACCACTGCCTACCATTTAACTAGATGAGTTGAAAACATGTCAATATAGTACCCACACAGATGTTTATAGCATTTCATACATAATTGCCAAGACTTGGAAGGAAATAGGATGTCTTCAGTAGGTGAACAGATAAATAAGAAATAAATCCAGATAATGAAATATTATTCAGCCAGCGCTAAAAAGAAATGACCTATCAAACCACAGAAAGCATAGAAGTCAATCTGAAAAGGTTACATACTGTATGATTCCAACTGTATGATATTCTGGCAAAGGCAGAACTGTGGACACAGTAGAAAGATCAGCGGCTGCCAGGGGTAGGAAGGGACAGAGGAGGAGAAACGTGGGATTAACAGATGGAGCACAAAAGATTTTCAGGGCAGTGAAAATACTGTCTATGACACCAGAATGATGGATACATGTTATTATATATTTGTCCAAACCCATAGAATCCACAACACCAAGAGGAAATTTGATGGAAACCGTGGACTTCAAGTGATGATGATGTGTCCGTGTAGGTTCATCAGATGTAACAAACACAGCCTTCTGGTGGGGATGTTGCTAATGGCGGAGGCTGTGTACCTGTGGGGGCAGGAGGTGGTTGGGAATTCTCTGTGCCTTCCTCTTAATTTTGCTGGACCTAAAACTACTCTAAAAAACCTGAAAAGCCCTGGCCAGCTAGCTTAGTGGTAGAGCATCAGCCTGGTGTGTGGAAGTCCCAGGTTTGATTCCTGGCCAGGGCACACAGGAGAAATGCCCATCTGCTTCTCCACCCTTCCCCCTCTCCTTCCTCTCTATCTCTCTCTTCCCCTCCCGCAGCCAAGGCTCCATGGGAGCAAAGTTGGCCTGGGTGCTGAGGACAGCTCTATGGCCACCACCTCAGGGGCTAGAATGACTCCCGTTGCAAAAGAGAAACGCCCCAGATGCGCAGAGCATCGCCCCCTGGTGGGCATGCTGGGTGGATCCCAGTCAGGCACATGCGTGAGTCCGTTTCTCCGCCTCCCTACTTCTCACTTCAGATAAATAGGAAAAAAAAAAAAAAAAAACCCTGAAGAAAAAAGTGTGTTTGGAATAATGCATATTTGGCATATTTCTCACATTTTTTAAAATGTATGATGATGTATACTGACTTTTTCAAGCATTTTCTATGATTCATTTCTTTCCCTAGTGTGCCTAACTTGCGGATACCTTAAAGATATTTTCAGACCAATTGGTCAAAAGAACTTCAACAGTTAAAAATATTCTGTGCCATTCAAAAGTCATCCGAAAAGTCATCCTTAAAGTTTTCTGCACACTGAAAAATTCTCAGGGAAGGCTTTAGCCTATATGTGTGGAGCACTATACACGCACTATATATGAGTTTTCGGTAAAGGTAACATTATGCAGATTGATCATTCGTGAGGTCTTCAATATTCAAATATGCAGAAAGATGCGCATTGCGTCTGGCTCTTAGTAGGGGCAAGTCACTCACTGATTGTGCACTGAGTGCATTAGCTCCAGGTATATTGCTTCCAGGCAGGGCGGCACCGCCCTGAAAGAGAGGTGGTTTTAAGCGGAATTGAGTGGGAGGGGTTAAAGGAGAGGACTCAACTGAAACGCTGCCTTTTCCATTTGGCCTCCCAAGTGTCTCGGTAGATAAATACCAGCTGATTACAAATGGGTGGAGTGGCGCCCTGGATGAAGTTGGGAGGATTGATTAATATGTCTCAGAAAGCCAAATCAAATAGCATGTAAATGGCTCCTGGAGAAAAATAATTCTCCGTGGCCAATTTTCCATGGGTTCCTCAGTGGACGGTGCCTCTCCACGGCCTCATCTGGACAGAAGCATTGCTGTAGGCTGGTGCAGTGAGACAACCGTCCAGTGTCCGAGCTCAGTCACACTTTCATAAAGTAAGCAGCCGTGGCCGAGCCCCGACTACACACCAGCCACAAGGCTGAGTGCTGGAAATAGATGACAAAGATGTGGGCCGGGCCCTCCCCCCCCCCCCAGGGCCCACATTCTTGTCCAAAAGACAGGCCTGTGTGATGTGCAGCAGGGTGGGCCACAGGGGGTCATGGAAGCGCTGGAAACATCTTCACTTTTAGAATCTGAGATGGTGACCTGACTCCTGATTCTGCTACTTATAAGGTGAGTGTCCTTAGACAAGTTACTTAGTCCCTTTAAAATTTAGCTTGATTTGACCCTGGCCAGTTGGCTTAGTGGATAGAGCGGCAGCCTGGTGTGTGATGTCCTAGGTTCGACTTCCGGTCAAGTTACACATGAGAAACAACCATCTACTTCTCTTCTCCTCCCTCTTCCACTTCTCTCTCTCTTCCTCCGTTGCAGCCCGTGGCTTGATTGGTCCCAGCATCAGTCCTGAGCACTGAGGTCCGAGCATCAGTCCTGAGCACTGAGGATGCTCAGTTGATCTGAGCATTGGCCTCAGGTACTAAGGATAGCTCGATTGATTCAAGCACTGGCCCCAGACAGGGGTTGCAGGAGGATCCTGGTTGGGGCACATGCAGGAGTCTGTCTATCTGACCTCCTCTCACTTAATATATAAATAATGTATATATATAATTGATGGTGATGATGCTTAGAGGTGTTACCTAGAAAGTTCCCGGGATGGGGCAGGCAGCTGGTGCCCGATGGCCCATATTTGCATGCGCAGTGGGATGAACCAGGGTTGGTGTACCTTGCCTGAGCCCAGGGCCACAGCTTCTTTTCCTGTCTGGGTCAGCTTCACAGCTGCTAAATCTTCTGACATTTTTATTTCACTGTGAACTTTCCCAGCTTTCCAGGAAATTGAATGTGAGGCTTTGAAGGATGCTGTAAACACTGGACCCTCTTACGTGGTTTTCAAGGACGAAGGAAAACACAAGAAACCAGAGGGGAAAAAAAAAAAGAAACTATGTGAACTTTAAACTGTCATTAATTTCTTCTCTTGTCTCAGGCTGGGCTGGATTTCCAGATCTCACATGACTGCCCCAGGAACCAGGATTGTTTTGTGGGCTAGGTGCAGCTGAAGCTCCGTGCTGATGGGGGAACAGGAACATGTGACAGCAGGAGCTGGACCATACGAGGTGCCAGTTCAAAACCCAAATCAGAACCGAAAGCTGACTCTTCTAAATTTACACCTGGAGACTTTTATTTCTAAGCCAGATTTCTTTGGATCTGTGTAGCAGGGAGAACAATGGCCCCCAAACACATTCATGTCCCAAGTCCTTGAAACCTGTGAATATATTAGGCTATATAGTGAAGAGAAATTATGCAGACGGGCATAGGTTGCTAATAGACTAACCTAAAACAGGGAGATTATTCTGGATTAAGTGGATCTAACTAATGTAATGACAGGGGTGTCCCAAAGTGGAAGGGGGAGATTGCAAAGAGAATGAGAGGGAGATGTGACTATGGAAGAGTGGTACAGAGAGCCACAGCATATGTGTGTTTGGAGACAGGAGGGGGCCACAAGCGGAGGAACCTGAGCAGCAGCAAGGAGCTCAAAAGGCAAGAAAACGGGCTCTCCCCTGGAACCTCCAGAAAGGAGACAGGCCGGTATCACCGTGATTGTAGTCCAGCGAACCCCCTTCTAGGCTTCTGACTTCCAGAACCATACGAGAATACATTGTGCTGCTTTAAGCCACTGAATTTTATTTTATTTTAATTTTTGGACAGAGAGAGAGAGTTAGAGAGAGGGACATACGGGGATAGACAGACAGAAAGGGAGAGAGATGAGAAGCATCAACTTTTTATTATAGCACCTTAGTTGTTCAATGATTGCTTTCTCATATATGCCTTGACCAGGGGTCTACAGCAGAGCCAGTGACCCCGTGCTCAAGCCAGAGATGCTGGGATCAAGCCAGGGGCCTTGGGCTTCAAGCAAGCAACCTATGAGCTCAAGCCAGCAACCATGGGGTCATGTCTATGATCCCACGCTCAAGCCAGCGACCCTGTGCTCAAGCTGGTGAGCCCACACTCAAGCCAGATGAGCCCATGCTTAAGCCAGAGACCTTGGGGTTTTGAACTTGAGTCCTCAGCATCCCAGTCCGATGCTCTATCCATTGCAACACCACCTGGTCAGGCAAGCCACTGAGTTTTTGTGACGATGTGTTATGGCAGACATAGGACATGAATGTGACCTGGAACCACAGACCGGAGAATAGGTTCATAAGAGAAATAAGAGATGGGATGCAAGTATGTCTTTAAAAATAAAGAACATAGATAAATATATCTAGTTTCAAAATTATTAAACCAGAAAAGGTACTACATATGAAGTGTCTGATGCAGAAACAAAAAAATGTACATACATTTCATTCACATTTAGACTCAGGTAAATGAAACTTAAAGTGTGAAAACATTCACACTTTATGAAAGAAAAACAGATTATTGTATGAGGCAAGAATTACTGTAAAATTTGTCTGAGAACAAATGTCCCTAAATGAATATAAAGCATATTTTTGTTTCCAAAATGTTGATTTAAACTGAAACTTCTGAGAAACTAGCATAATAATGTTTTCCTATAAGGAAAGGTGTTAGCCAGGATTAAATTAAGCACTGGATCTGAAAAAAAAATGCTTTGTAAATTTATAAAGTGTTTTATATGTGCATTGGTTGCTTGCTATTTTTTTTTTTTTTTTGTACAAAACTACCAGCGACAGCACACATTTCCGTAGCCCTTGGAATGTTTAAAGGTCTTCTGTGGATACTCTCTCACTTAATAGAATCCCTAGAGATGAGCTGAACAGGCACTCTTCAGAAATAAAGAATGAAGTGTCTAAGTTCAATTTCCTTTGAAAAACCCTCACCCAAGGCAGCTATGTGCCATGACCATGTGAGACACAGGCCACAAAAGATGGATGAGACATGAATTCTTCCTTAAGGACCTCACCATCTATTGGGAACAAACAGAGCATAAATAATTCCAGCACAATCGAGTAAATGATAGTGTTCAATGACTTTGCCTGATGCCACACAGAGAGAATTAACCCTGATTTCCTAACTTCCAAACCAATCTCTCTCTCTCTGTCACTCTCTTACACACACACACATACACACACACACACACACACACACATGTGCATGTGCACACACACACACAGACCCGTGGTCATCCTTCAGGCCTCTCTTTCCTCCCCCTGATCATCTTGCCTCTCTGCTGGAACAGGGCAAGCATCTCTCCGTATGATCGCACGACCATCCAGATCGAAGCCCACTCTGGGCAAAGATGGTTCTTTTCTTCAGAAGGCCTCAACTTGTATTGTCTAATGTGTTCATAAGGAGTGATAAAAATGGGTTGATAGAGGTGAATCTTATATTCCTCTCTGGACCTATCAGTATCCTGGACACTTCATAGTCGCTGTGCCCCTCCTGTAGGCTCATTCATTCGTTCATTTATAAAGCACTCATTTAACACCTGCTATATTCCAGGTAATGTGCTAAATGCTGACAGAATAGAAACAACATTGATAATTATAATAGCTATCGTCTATGGGTATATTTATTATGGACTAAGCATGCTGGTAAATATTTTGCATGAGTTTATTTAATTCTAATGAGAAACATAACATCATTATCAGTTTTCAGATGAGGGGACTGAGAAAGATTAGGCCATTTGCACAAGGCACAGTTATAGTAAGTGGATGAAACATAATGCAAACTCAGGAGTCTGACTTGGCCCAAAGCACTTAACCACTTTGAGCCCTGGCTTTGAGAAGAAACTCTCATTAGTTCTAGTTGTTGAGAATTTTTCTTTTTGAGTGTCAAATTTTATCAAATACATTTTTAGTGTGTAATCACATCATATGGTTTGTCTCCCCTAGATTGATAATACGATCAATTATCTTGATTAATTTTGAAAGATAACCCGCATTATACTTCCAGAATAAATGCCACTGGGCCATGACACAATATGTTCTTAGTATATATTTCTAAATTTGATCTGCTAATACTTTGTCTAGAATTTTGAATATATGAGCTATATAGGTTTATAATTTTGTTTTGTTTTGTTTTGAAATATCCTTTTCTGCTTTCAGTGCCAGGGTTATGCTGTCTTCATAATGTGAGCTGGGAAGCACTCTTATTCGCTACTCTCTGTAAGAATTTGTGTAAGACTGGTCCTATTTGTCTTGCAAATGCTTGTAATATGCCAGTGACATAATTTGGGTCTAAAGTTGCTTTCTTCCACTTTAGTAAGTTGGTTTGCTTGTTTTGGGGAAATTTTTTAGCCGAAGATTCAATTTCTTTTATTTTTTTTAATTTTAGTGGGAGGGGAGGCAGAGACAGACTCCCGCATACTCCCTGACCGGGACCCACCTGGCAAGCCCACTAGGGGACAATGCTCTGCCCATCTGGGACCCTTGTTCTATTGCAACTGGAGCCATTTTTTAGCACCTGAGGCAGAGGCCATGGAACCATCCTCAGCACCCAGGGCCAACTTGGGCCAATCAAGCCATGGCTGCAGGAGGAGAGGGAAAGAGAGACAGAGACAGATAGAAAAGCAAGAGGGGGAGAGGTGGAGAAGCAGATGGGTGCTTCTCCTGTGTGCCCTGGCGGGGAATTGAACCCAGGACATCCACAGGCCAGGCTGATGCTCTACCAGTGAGCCAACCTGCCAGGCCCTGAAGATTCCATTATTTTAAGATGGAGTACTATTCATAGATCTGGCTGAGATCCAGGGATTTTTTGGTTATATTGTTATTTCTTTTTTTCAGGTTTATAATTTCTTTATTTTTTCAATTACTGTTTACATTTAGTATTGTTTTGCATTAGTTTCAGATGTACAGCCTAATGGTTATACAATCATATACTTCACATTGATCCCGCTGAGGTCAGATCTCCAGTATGAATTCAGTTCTTTGAAATTCATGTAGACTTGCTTTTTTACTTAGTATAATATGTCTGTTTGTGCAGTTATTCCAAATACACTTGAAAACACTGTATTCTGTTGTTTTCTGGTATAGCTTTTAGTATACAGGTCAATTATTTCAAATTAGCTAGTAGGGTTTTCCAATAAATTTTATATCCTATTTGATGTTTGGTGTGCTTCAGAAATGTACTTTAGAATTTTTAACTATAAAAGATAGTTGTTTGTTTCTCCTATTAATTCTGCCAGTTTTACATATAGCTTGCAACTATGGATGCGTATATACTTGGGGTTGTTATGACTTCCTATTGACTACCTTTTACCGTCATAAAAGATTCCTATTTCTTTCTTTAATGCTTCCATCAGTGCCTATTTTTTCTGACAGTATAGTCATCCCAAGTTTCTTCTGGTAGTGCATATTATAAAAATTATGTTGATAATATTATTATTATTTGCAATTAATCTGTGTTCTTAGATGACAAGTATGTTTCTCCTAAAGAGCACATACTGGGGTTTGTATATTTATTGTTCTTAATCTGACAAGTCTGTCTTTCTTCCTGATGGTCGGACAATTTACATTTAATGTAATGATCGATACAGATCAGCTCAAGTCTGCCACTTTTATAGTTGCTTTCCAGTCGATCAAGCTGTGGTTGTCCCCTTCCTACTTCCCTAACTTTCTTTCAATTAATCAAGAAATTCTGGCATTCCGTTTTCTTTGTTCACTTTTTACTCTATATTCCATTTTATTTGTAGTTTACTTTGAATAAAATACACAGTTTTAACATGTTGCAACCTATCTTAAATTAACACTCTACTTACTTCTAAACCCTTACAATAGGTCCATACATTTATTCCCTTCTGTGCTTTTATTTATTATATCTCCACATAGTTATAACATCCGCAGTGTATTGTTATTGTTGTTGACGTAAAGACTTTGTAATATTTTCTACTTATCCATATATTCACCCTTTCTAATGTTTTCATTTTTCTCCTGAAAGTCTATGTTTTTATATGGAGTCGTTTCCCTTCAATATGAAACATTTTCTTTGTTATTTCCTATAGTGTGGACCTGCTGGCAACAAGTTCTCTGAAACTTCTTTGTAAACATTTTTATTTCACCTTCATTTTGGAAGAATATTCCATTTAAAATCTACTTAGTTTGTTATTATTATTTCAGTATCTTGTAGTTTTCACAGTTTTGACTGAAAAGTTTTCTGCCAGTTGAAGACAATGTGTCTTTTTCTATGGTTACTTTTAAGAATCCCTCTTTATATTTGGTCTTCAGAAATGTAATTACGTGTCAATGTGTGATTTTCTTTGTAGGTATCTTTCTTAGAGTTCAATTACCATCTTGACTCTCTAAGTTATCTTTCATCAGTCTCACCCACATTCATTGATACCTTTCAATATTGCTTCTCTCTTCTCTCCTTTCCTTCTGAGATTCTTATTACATGCATGTTAGACTACTTATAGTCTCCCACAATGCTGTTTTCTTCATTCTTTTCTCTGTACTTTGAAAAATTTCTATTGATCTGTCTATAAATTCATTAACCCTCTATGAGTTCTTAATTTATGGTATTGTATTTGCAGTGTTAGGCTGTCCATTTTAGATACTTTCTTTGTTAAAGTTACTTATTGTTTCACATTTTCCTCATTTTTTTTACACATGTGTATTTATTTTAAGCATGTCTCATGACCTGGTATGATGAGAGAAATGTTATACCACAAGATATTAAAAATTAACTAAAAATGGAAGTCTGTGTATTGGTTATGTAAACAGAAAACTTGACATTCTTAATTTTTGAAGACATTTATAGGGAATACAATTATACATTTTCCATGTATTTTAAATCTTATCAATTTCCTTATTTGCAAAACTTCAGAACATGGCTTTGAAATTAGTAAGCACAAGCAATTTCAGGCCATTTTTGTAAGTAGTGTTTGTCTCACAAAATTGCAAGAGTTTAGTCACAGGCTCTGTGTCTCCTTGTGATTCTTCTAATAAATTTTTACTAAATACTTATTTCATAACATATATTATACAAGCATTGAGGGTCTTCATTGAATCTAAAAACTAACATATTCTAGGTTTAGCAGGAGGCTGACAGTGTGATAAATGTCACTTTTGCAGAGGTGATGTTTTGCTGAAGGGATAGTTTAGTGCAAAAGAATAAAATTTATTAATGTCACTGTCATGTGACAGTGACTCACCTGGGTATGCAACAGCCCTCAAAGGGAAACACATGCCCCAAAGAGAATATCTTTAAGGTATCTCACAATAAGAAATAACTCTTTTTAATAAATATAAAAAGACATCTTAAAGAGTTTAGATGGTATAAAACTATAAAATAGAAAACTTTTATAAAGGCCAAATTATTCAGGAAATTGAGTGGAATATTAGCAAGGTTCATAACTGATTTATAGAAGCAGAATCCTTACATACAATGATTAAGAGGCAAACAAATAAGTAATCAAACAGCAAAAGAGAAGCTAGAACAGAGGTTCCCAAACTACCGGCCGCAGGCCGCATGCGGCCCCCTGAGGCCATATATCGGGCCCCTGGCCGCACTTCCGGAAGGGGCACCTCTTTCATTGGTGGTCAGTGAGAGGAGCACAGGATGCATCCTCACCCATAGTTCCCACTGAAATACTGGTCAGTGTGTTGATTTAAATTTACTTGTTCTTTACTTTAAATATTGTATTTGTTCCCGTTTTGTTTTTTTACTCTAAAATAAGATATATGCAGTGTGTATAGGGATTTGTTCATAGTTATTTTAATAGTGCGGCCCTCCAACGGTCTGAGGGACAGTAAACTGGCCCCCTGTGTAAAAAGTTTGGGGACCCCTGAGCCAGAAGAACTTCAGGGCAAAAAAACTAAAATGTTTTTTAGATATGATAAGCTTCGTTATGTAAATCAATTTTTCATTATTTTAAATATAAAAGGTCAAAGCCAGGGCAAAGAGGGAAATCAGAACTGAACAGGATTCTAAAGTCAGGATTCTGAGAATATAGAAATAGTCTTCTTGAAATATAATTTTCTTGTGTTACTTCTCATCCTCCCTGATAGGAAGATAATGGTAATAAACACAACTATTTCTGTTTGTAGAGGAGTTTATAATAGTTGGAAAGTGGTTTATCTGAGGATATACGAATAGTACTCATCACTTACATTTGTTGAGCACCTATTAAATATTAATGGGATTTTTCTGTTTCAGATTGTGTAATTTATACATGAATTTTCAGATCATATAATTTAATCCTTACAACCATCTTTACATTGGATCCGATTTTCACCAGAGATGAAGAAAAAGACAGTTTTATTCCCTTTTTAATTCTCAACAGTATTTTCTTTCATCCTCATAATAATCTCCACTTTATAGATGAGTAGCTTTAGTGACAGAGTGTTTAAGGAACTTAACCAGTGTCACAATAGGGAATTGTGGCACCAGATTAAACTCATACATGCTAGATCCAGAGCCCCTTGCTGTTAATCAAACTGGGCACCAAACTACGCCCAATTTGAAAGGAGTATCGTAGCAGAGTAGAACTTTTGGAAGTGTTTACATCAGTCAACGTAAACTATGACAGGTTATTTATAGAAACAAGGATGCTTTGTTCAGGATTCCCCAAACTTTTAAAGATACCTATCAGGATTTAAACTATTGACCTAAAATGGTTTACTCTTGTTCTTAAAAAGTCTGCCAGAACCCCTTTATTTGCATCAGTCTTTATGTTCTTTTTTTTCTACTCCAGAATTTCTGCGGAGAAGATATTCTTCTTTTCTTCATTGTGTATTATTTCATTGTTAATCCTTCCCTGTGGCTCCAAGGCTTGATTGCATCAAACATCTCTCTCACTCCCCTGTGTATTCTACCAGTGCCATTGCATTAGTTTTCATGGGCTGCTATAACAAAGTACCACTAACTGGGTGGCTAAAACAAGAGAAAGGTATTGTCACACAGTGGCCAGAAGTCCAAGAACAAGGGGTTGGGTTGACTGGTCTCTGCTCAGGGCTGTGAGGGTATGTCTGCTTTATCCTCTCCTAGTTACTGGCGGTGTGCTGCGCATCATGGGCACTCCTTGTCTTCTGCTATATTACCCCGATCTTTGCCTCCACCGTTTTCTCCCAGGTGTTGTTCTGCATCCAATTTCTCCTTTTTATAAGGACACAAATCACATTGGATTAGGGACCCACTTAATAAATCAGCTAAAGCAGGGGTCGGGAACCTTTTTGGCTGAGAGAGCCATGAATGCCACATATTTTAAAATGTAATTCCATCAGAGCCATACAATATGTTTAACACTAAATACAAGTATGTGTGCATTTTGTGTAACTTTCAAAGTACAATAATTCTCTGAATTCTTTTTAATAATGTTGTTATGTTGTTGCTAACCAATGATGAATAAAGTACTTCTTACCATTAATGCGACTTCTGATGCTGCATGGTTTTGCAGATTGCTTTGTAGTCTCGTTGATACGTGGTGAGGTTAAACTTCATGCAGGCAATGAGACTTCCATCCATTAAACGTGATTGCAAGTTGGTCTTAATGTTCTTTAGATGTGAGAAAGACTACTCACATGTATACATAGAGCCAAACATGGTCAGTACAGCAATACTCACACGCTGCAGTGTGTGGTATGTGACAGGAAGCGCGTTCCAAGTTTTGACAATCAGCTGGTCCATGGGTTAAAGTCTTTTCATTTTTCCCCACTTGTGTTTGCTTGCCAACTCTGCTTGCTGTCATGCAAGTCTTTCCAAATCTTCATTCAGTGACTTGAACTTATTCACCCACATGTCTGAGGTCTTCAGGTCAGTAGCTTGTAGCTCAAAATCTTTGACGGAGACACCGGGGAGGTAACTCAGGTCGGCACTCTCCACTGCACACTCGTGTGGATGGGTGATGAACTTAAAAAGATGAGTGCGCTCGGAGAGAAGCAAGATGGCGACAGAGTAGGCGGACGTACCAACTTCCAACTCCCAGAACCAAAGTGGATTATAACTCAATTTAAAGAACCATCATCTGGATAAACCAACTATGAACTAAACTAAGTGGACTCTTCAACCAAGGAACACTGCAGAAGCCACATTGAGACTGGTAGGAATAGTGAAAACGCGAAGAGGGCTGCCCAGCTCCCCGGAGCAAACGGCAGCCCGGCGGGAGGAAAGTTTGGCGGAGAGGGAGGGACCTGGGTCCAAGGAACCAAGCCCCAGCCTGCAGTCCCAGAGCCTAGAAGAGGCGTTTGGACAGTTTTGAGCTGTGAAACAAGTGAGGGAGCTCCCAGGCCTACAGTGTGGAGTATTAGATCCCTTCCTACTCTGCTGAGGGCTGCTTAAGGGTTTGGGGCTACAGGACGCTGAAACGCGGTTCTGTCGGCGTGGGCAGAGGCCAAGCCGGTGGGAGATTGGTCTAGCCCAGAGGGTCAGAGGGGACGCGCGAAAGCGGTCTGGAAGCTGCGGGCCGCCTTTAATCCCACTTACGGGGACAAAGCGGGAGGCCAGGAACGGGCAGGCCCTGCGCAAGCCAGCCCTGACCGCGGGGACCGGGCTAGGACCAGGGACGGGCAGGGGCTCGCGGCTGAGCTGACGCTACCAGCCCCCCACCCCACCCCACCCCCGGGCCAGAGAAACCGTGGTTAGCCAGTATACGTGCGCAAGCGGGCTCGGAGCGCGGGGGCGGGGTAGAATCCGGGACGAGCGGAAGTACGCAGTTGAGTAGAAGCCAGCAAACACGCCCGCCCCAATAAACCTTGGTTTCCGACCCTGCACAAAGGGCCCTGGCCTCAAGGGAGGGGCTAAAGCTCCGGAGGGGCAAAAGCTTACAGCTGAGAGCACGTCAAAAGCCCCGCCTAACCCGCGGAACTGTAGCGAGCAGGCTCCAACTGCTGGTTCTGGGCGGAAGTCCGGAAATAGGCTGGGTCCGCAGCTGAGCAAAGGTGCTCACCTCTACCCTTGGTGCTAAGTATTGTGGCTTCAGTGAGAGCCCCTCCCACGGAGGAGAGGCAGAAATCACAGCAAAAGCCACAGTGGGCCGGCTCTGGCAATGCTCATACCCAACCACCCTAGGCACCGGCAGAGGGGGTGGGGGGCCTGGAACAGACCACACCTAGAGAACACAAAGGCAACACCTACTGGACTCCAGTGGCCACAACTTGCTTATACACAGATAAAATGGGCAGGCAGAGGAATGCAAACCAAATGAATCAAGAGAAATTCCCAGAGAAGGACCTGAATGAACCAGATATAATCAAATTACCAGAAGCAGAATTTAGAATAATGATAGTTAGGATGTTCAAAGAAATTAGAGCAACAATGGATAGTCATTATGAACACCTAAATAAAGAGATAACAAGTATAAAAAATGAAATTGAAATAATAAAAAAGAATCAGACAGAAATGACAAATACAGTATCAGAACTGAAGACCACAATGAAAGGAATTAAAAGCAGGATGGATGACGCTGAGGATCGAATAAGCGAATTAGAGGACACAATAAACAAAGGCACAGAAGCAGAGAAGAAAAAGGAAAAGAGACTTAAAAAATGTGAGGAAACTCTAAGGGAGCTCTGTGACAACATGAAGAGAAACAACATTCGCATCATAGGGGTGCCTGAAGAAGAGGAGAGAGGACAGGAAATGGAAACTTTGTTCAATCAAATCATAGCAGAAAACTTTCCTAAATTAAGGCTGGGAAACACTCCACACATTCAAGAAGCACACAGAACTCCATTAAAGAGAAACCCAAAAAGATCTACACCAAGACACATCATAGTTAAAAAACCAAAGCTATTGGATAAAGAAAAAATTTTAAAAGCTGCTAGAGAAAAAAAAGGCTATCACCTACAAAGGAGCCCCCAAAAGGATGACATCGGACTTCTCAACAGAAACACTTGAGGCCAGAAGGGAATGGCAAGATATAATCAAAGTAATGCAGAACAAGAACCTACAACCAAGACTACTTTATCCAGCAAGGCTAACGTTTAAAATTGAAGGAGAAATAAAGAGCTTCCCAGAAAAAGAAAGCCTTAAGGAATTCATAAAAACCAAACCAATTCTGCAAGAGATACTAAGGGACCTCTTGTGAACAGTTTAAAGGGAGGAATGAATAGAGCAAAAGAAGAATACAGCTTTAAAGAATAAAATGGCAATAAACAACTACATATCAATAATAACCTTAAATTTAAATGGATTAAATGATCCAATCAAAAGACATAGGGTAGCTGCATGGATAAAGAAACAGGACCCATACATATGCTGTCTACAAGAGACACACCTTAAAACAAAAGATGCTCATAGACTGAAGGTAAAAGGATGGAAAAAAATATTTCATGCAAATGCAAATGAAAAAAAAAGCAGGGGTAGCAATACTTATATCAGACAAAAGGGACTTTAAAACAAAGGCTGTAGTAAGAGATAAAGGAGGACACTACATAATGATAAAGGGAACAATTCAACAGGAAGATATAACTATTGTAAATATCTATGCACCAAATATAGGAGCCCCAACATACATAAAGCAGACTTTGATGGATATAAAGGGCGAGATTAACAGCAATACTATCATAGTAGGGGATTTCAATACCCCTCTAACAACACTGGATAGATCCTCAAGAAAGAAAATTAATAAACAGCAGACTTAAAGGAGACACTAGATCAACTTGATTTAATAGATATATTCAGAACTTTTCACCCTAAAGCAGTAGAATATACATTCTTCTCAAATGCTCATGGTACGTTTTCTAGAATAGACCACATGTTAGGACACAAAAATGGTCTCAATAAATTTAAGAAGATTGAAATCATATCAAGCATTTTCTCTGATCACAATGCCATGAAACTAGAAATGAACCACAAAAGAAAAACTGAAAAATACTCAAACACTTGGAAACTAAATAGCATGTTATTAAATAATGAATGGATTAACAATGAGATCAAAGAAGAAATAAAAAAGTTTCTAGAAACAAATGATAATGAGCATACATCAACTCAAAATTTATGGGACACAGCCAAAGCAGTTCTGAGAGGGAAGTTTATTGCACTACAGGCATATCATAAGAAGCTAGAAAAAGCTCAAATAAGCAACCTGACCCTGTATCTAAAAGAACTAGAAAAACAACAATAAATAAAACTCAAGACAAGTAGAAGGAAGGAAATAATAAAGGTCAGAGCAGAAATAAATGACATAGAGGCTAAGGAAGCAATACAGAGGATCAATGAAACAAGAAGCTGATTCTTTGCAAAGGTAAACAAGATTGATGAACCTTTAACTAGACTCACCAAGAAAAAAAGAGAGAGGACTCAAATAAATAAAATTAGAAAAGACAGTGGAGAAATAACAACTGACACAACAGAAATACAAAGCATTGTAAGAAAATACTATGAAGAACTATATGCCAAAAAATTAGACAATCTTGGTGAAATGGACAAATTTCTTGAATCATATAACCTTCCAAAAATCAATCTGGAAGAATCAGAACACCTAAACAGACCAATTACAACAATTGAGATCAAAATAGTTATCAAAAAACTCCCAAAAAAGAAAAGTCCTGGGCCTGATGGCTTCACAAGTGAATTCTATCAAAAATTCAAAGAAGAACTAACTCCTATCCTTCTCAAGCTATTTCAAAAAATTCAAGAGGAAGGAAGACTTCCAAACTCCTTTTATGAGGCGAGCATAATTCTGATCCCAAAACCGGGCAAATACAAAACAAAGA
The DNA here is from genome assembly GCA_037038555.1 of Rhynchonycteris naso. Classification (NCBI taxonomy): domain Eukaryota; kingdom Metazoa; phylum Chordata; class Mammalia; order Chiroptera; family Emballonuridae; genus Rhynchonycteris; species Rhynchonycteris naso. The sequence continues at coordinate 278,807,681 of CM072998.1, forward strand.
AAGAAAATTATAGGCCTATATCCCTGATGAATTTAGACGCTAAAATTCTCAACAAAATATTAGCCAACCGGATCCAGCAATATATGAAAAAAATCATACACCACAATCAAGTGGGATTTATTCTGGAGAGGCAAGGCTGGTTCAGTATTCGCAAGTCAATCAATGTGATTCATCACATAAACAAAAGGAAGGACAAAAATCACATGATAATTTCAATAGATGCAGAAAAGGCATTTGATAAAATCCAGCACCCATTCATGCTCAGAACTCTCAGTAAAGTGGGAATACAAGGATCATTCCTTAACATGATAAAGGCCATCTACGATAAACCGACAGCAAACATCATACTAAATGGACAAAGATTAAAAGCAATCCCCTTAATATCAGGAACCAGGCAGGGTTGCCCACTTTCACCACTCTTATTCAACATAGTTCTGGAAGTCCTAGCTACAGCAGTCAGACAAGAAGAAGAAATAAAAGGCATCCAAATTGGAAAAGAAGAAGTCAAACTGTCACTATTTGCAGATGATATGATATTGTATATTGAAAACCCTAAAGTCTCAGTCAAAAAACTACTGGACCTTATAAATGAATTCAGCAAGGTGGCAGGATATAAAATCAATACTCAGAAATCGGAGGCATTTCTATACACCAACAATGAAATATCAGCAAAAGAAATTAAGGAAACAATCCCCTTCACTATTGCAGCCAAAAAAATAAAGTACCTAGGAGTAAATTTAACCAAGGAGGTTAAGGACTTGTACTCGGAAAATTATAGAACATTGATAAAAGAAATCAAGGAAGATACAAACAAGTGGAAGCATATACCGTGCTCATGGCTAGGAAGAATAAACATCATTAAAATGTCTATATTACCCAAAGCAATTTATAAATTCAATGCAATACCAATTAAAATACCAATGACATACTTCAAAGATATAGAACACATATTCCAAAAATTTATATGGAACCTAAAAAGAACACGAATAGCCTCAGCAATCTTAAAAAGAAAAAATAAAGCAGGAGGTATCACTCTTCCAGATATCAAGGTTTACTATAAGGCCATTACACTCAAGACAGCCTGGTACTGGCATAAGAACAGGCACATAGATCAATGGAACAGAACAGAGGACCCAGAAATAAACCCACAGCTTTATGGACAACTGATATTTGACAAAGGAGGAAAGAACATACAATGGAGTAAAGACAGCCTCTTTAACAAATGGTGTTGGGAAAATTGGACATCTACCTGCAAAAAAATGAAACTAGACCATCAACTTACACCATTCACAAAAACAAACTCAAAATGGATAAAAGACTTAAATGTAAGCCGTGATACCATAAGCATCTTAGAAGAAAACATAGGCAGCAAGCTCTCCGACATCTGTAGCAACAGTATATTTGCCGATTTATCTCCACGGGCAACTGAAATAAAAGGCAAGATAAACAAATGGGACTATATCAAACTAAAAAGTTTTTGCTCAGCTAAAGACAATAGGAACAGAATAAAAAGACAAACCACACAATGGGAGAACATATTCGACAGCACATCTGATAAGGGGTTAATAACTAAAATTTATAAAGAACTTATAAAACTCAACACCAGGAAGACAAACAACCCAATTAAAAAATGGGCAAAAGAAATGAATAGAAATTTTTCCAAAGAGGACATACAGATGGCCAATAGGCATATGAAAAAATGCTCATTATCACTAATCATTAGAGAAATGCAAATTAAAACCACAATGAGATATCACCTCACACCAGTCAGAATGGCACTTATCAGCAAAACAACACAGAATAAGTGCTGGCGAGGATGTGGAGAAAAGGGAACCCTTCTGCACTGCTGGTGGGAATGCAGACTGGTGCAGCCACTGTGGAAAACAGTTTGGAGATTCCTGAGAAAATTAAAAATCAAACTGCCTTTTGACCCAGCTATCCCACTTTTAGGAATATACCCTAAGAACACCATAGCACTGTTCGAAAAGAAGAAATGCGCCCCCATGTTTGTGGCAGCATTGTTCACAATAGCGAAGATCTGGAACCTGCCCAAGTGTCCATCAGAAGACGAGTGGATTAAAAAGCTATGGTACATATATACTATGGAATACTACTCAGCCATAAGAAACGATGACATCGGATCATTTATAACAAAATGGATGTACCTTGATAACATTATACGGAGTGAAATAAGTAAATCAGAAAAAAAGAAAAACTGAGAACAGTATTATTTCATACATAGGTGGGACATAAAAGTGAGAATATGAGACATGGACAAGAGAGTGGTGGTTATGGGATGGGGGGAGGGAGGGAAGAGTGGGATAGGGAGGAGGGGAGGGACACAGGGAAAACCAGATTGAAGGTGACAGAGGATAATTTGACTTTTGGTGATGGGTATGCAACACAATTGAATGATAAGATAACCTGGAGATGTTTTCATTGTACATATGTACCTTGATTTATTGGTGTCACCCCATTAGAATTAATAATAATAAAATATATATATATAAAGATGAGTGCGCTCATGAAATTCACCAAAGCATGCTTTGAATGACTGCAGGAGATTAGATGTGAAGCCCACTAGCTGCTGGAGATCAAGATGTTGAGCAGGCTCACTTGCTGTGCATGCATCTTTAAACTCTCTCAGTTTTTCAAAGTGTATTAAACGACTTGTTTCAATGTCAGTGCTGAAGAGTTCCAGCTTGTTTTCAAATGCAAACACTGCTTGTTGAAGGGTTAAGACTGTATTTCCAATACCTTGCATTTTCACATTGAGCTGGTTCAGATGTTCAGTCATGTCCACGAGATAATAGAACTTCAGGAGCCACTCAGTGTTAGCTAACTCAAGATGCTCAATGTTTTTCATTTCAAGAAAAGTCCGGATTTTGCTCAGACAAGCTGTGAAATGGCTGAACCTTCCCTCTTGATAACCAATGCACATTGCTGTGCAGAAGCAGACCAGGATAATTATTTCCAACTTCATCTAGCAGTGTTTTGAACTGGCGATCATTTAAAACTCGGGCAACAATAAAGTTGATCACCTGAATGACCAGCGACATTACCTCACCAAGCTGCTTGCCACACATCTGAGCCTCCTGATGTAGGATGCAGTAAAAACTTAGGATGGGTCTCTTTTCATGTTCCCAAAGAAGCACTATGAATCCTCTGTTTTTTCCCACAATGCACAGAGCTCCATCAGTATACACTGAAATAAGTCTATACATTGGTAGACTTTTTCTTAACGAACTCAGTGGAAGACTAGAATAAATCTTCCCCTCTTGTTGTCTCTTTCATAGGCAAAACAGCAAGACTTTCCTCATGTAGTGTGTCACCGACAGCATACTTTGCAATCACGCTGAACTGGGATAAATGGTTTATGTTTGTTGACTCATCCAAAGTGAGAGAAAAGAATGGTGCTGCATTTATGTTCTTCACTTGTGTTGCCTCAATTTGATTTGCCATCATTATGATACGATCATGAACAGTTCTTGCTGACAGAGGCATGTCTTTTATTTGTTTGATTATCTTGTCTTTATCCGAAAAGTTGTCAAAAAGTTTATTGGCAACATCAAGCATGAATGTTTTGGCATACTCTCCATCTGTGAATGACTGTTTCTCACAATTGCTAAAGCAGCAGCAAAGCTAGCCGAATTCCAGTCACCTTATTGGGTCCAAACACAGAGTTGCTGCTGACTAGCTTGCACTCTGCACAGTAGCTTTTTTTTTTTTTTTTTTCCAGGGACAAAGAGAGAGTCAGAAAGAGGGATAGATAGGAACAGAGAGACAGGAATGGAGAGAGATGAGAAGCATCAATCATTAGTTTTTTGTTGCCGTCGCAACACCTTAGTTATTCATTGATTGCTTTCTCACACATGCCTTGAGCGTGGGCCTTCAGCAGACTGAGCCACCCCTTGCTGGAGCCAGCGACCTTGGGTCCAAGCTGACGAGCTTTTGCTCAAACCACATGGGCCCATGCTCAAGCTGGCGAGCTCGGGGTCTTGAACCTGGGTCTTCCTCATCCCAGTCCGACTGCTCTATCCACTGCGCCACCGCCTGGTCAGGCTGCATTGTAGCTTTTGACATGCTTTCTTCCTGCTGTCCCCCGCTGAATATTTCTATGCAAATGTAGTATGGTGTGTGTCGAAGTTCCGCTTTATATTTGACCATTTCATCGATGCAATTTTATCATTGCATATTAGACACACTGCAGAACCTGCTCTCTTTACAAAGGTGAATTCCTCTGTCTATTCCTGCTGAAAAGTATGCTACTCCTCATCTTTTTTTCTTTTAGCCATCTTCTTCGTCAGAAGGGTTTCTGCAATTAGCTAGCTGACTACTTGATTAAAAGGGGGGAAGCTTATTTCTTGACCTCACAATGACCCGTGTACATTATGCATTATCCAATATAAATTTGGTGTTGTCCTGGAGGACAGCTGTGACTGGCTCCAGCCACCCACAACCATGAACATGAGCGGTAGGAAATGAATGGACTGTAATACATGAGAATGTTTTATATTTTTAACGTTATTATTTTTTAAAAAAGATCTGTCTGCAAGCCAGATGCAGCCATCAAAGAGCCACAACTGGCTCATGAGCCATAGGTTCCTGACCCCTGAGCTAAAGGCTTCATCTTAACTGATTATATCTACAACAATTTTATTTCCAAATAAGGTCACGTGCTGAGATACTAAGTGTTAGGGCAACATAAAAATAATTAGGGTACACAATGCAACCCCTAATAGCCACTATCATAAATTTTTCATCACAATCAATAAAACTAATATTTCTCTCACCCTATAAAGATAATAACATCCTCTCTAACTCTATTACTGTTCAGTGTCTTATCTTCCTTTCTCATCGAGCCTTATTAAAAGAGGAGTTTATACTAAGTCTTCTTATGTCAGAAAGAATTGTTTGCTTGCAAGTAAAAGACTCTAACTCTGGCTAACTTAATTCAAAAGAAGTGCATTGAGAATGTATGTGATGGCCAATAGAACAGAAGCTGAAAGCACATGGTGCCAGACAGAGTGATGTTCTTCAAAATTTCTATCTTCAATCCCATGGTGCCTTTGAACTAGCTACATTTCATTCCCAGTGAAGGCATGGAATCACCAATGCATTATTCTCCTGCTGTCTCTATTTCCTTGCTATGGTAACTGTTACAGGTCGGGTTATTCAGGAGCATGCCCTGAGACAGAATTGGGTCACAAGGTAGTGTTACTAAAAATCAATACCTATGGCCCTGGCTGGTTGGCTCAATAGATAAAGCATCAACCTGGCATCCCAGGTTCAACCCCTGGTCAGGGCACACATGAGAAGCAACCACCTGCTTTTCTTACCCTCCTTATCTCCCTTCTCTCTCTTTTCCCCTTCTGCAGCCAGTGGCTCATTTTGTTTGAGCGTTGGCCCTAGGCACTGAGGATAGCTTGGTTGGTTCGAGCATTGGCCCCTGATGGGGTTGCTAGTTGGAACCCGGCCAGGGAGTATGTGGGAGTCTGTCTCTCTATCTCCACTCTTGTCACTTAAAAAAGAAATTGATAGCTATTAAGGGAAGCGGGAAGAAGCAGAATTTGAGAGAAGACAAAATGATCTACAGTGCTGATCCAACACTTCAGCTAACCCAGGAGAGATTTTGGAGCAAGTACTGTCCATCACCATGTCCCTCGATGAGGAAAAACAGCCATGTCTATGTAACTCCACCTTTCCCCATATATGGGCTGCCCAGGGGAGGGCATGGCCCTGGGCATGGAGGCTCTGTGCAGCTGAAGTAAACTGAAGAAGCTGACAATAGGAAGCTGTCGGCTGGCATCACTCCCCATAGCTGGGAAGCAAGGACTTCCTTGAAGAGGAATGTGGGTGGTACATCTCTGTGTCTACCACAAATAGATCATTGAGTTTGACTGGCTACCATGGCTCCTATGCACTGTCATTGGCTGGCAGAGAAAGGACCAATGGAGTGGCACTTATACCAGAACTGCTAGAGAGGAAAAGAAAGAGATTTCAAATGAAAAATGAGATTGTTTTATAAGAAAAAGGGTGCAATGAATAGTGGGTGTGCAAAAACAACAGAATTTTTATATTCTTTACTGTTTTCTCACACCTCTTTCACTTTCTAACTGAGGGAAGGCTAATTCCTCCTTTATCATTCCACTTACCTTTTGCTAAGCTCACAGACATTTTTTATTAACTAGATTAATTACATGTTGTTCAAAATATTTACTTCCTTTCTGTAAAGCCAGTAGTCAGGGCCACCATCACAGTCACCTGGCCCGTGCAGGTTCACATTAGATTCGGACAGTTGGTAATGAAACAATGGAGCCAAGAACTGGTGAGCCATCAGCTTTAATTCTAGCTTGCACCCGGCGGGCAAGCAAAAACACACACTGGGCTCCAAAACCCAGTCACTCAGTGCTCACAAAGCTACTGACTTATCTGAGTTTCCTAGAATCAAAGGTTTCTAGATCACCAGACTTATTCACCTCTGTTTCCCATCTCCTTCTCTAGCACAAACTCTGCACAAACTGGCTTTTCCCTCAGCACTCCACCATCTTGGCTGCTTCTCCTCTCCTCCACGTGGCCTTACTCTGCTCTCCTCTCTAATACTAACCTCAGGAACTGAGAGAGAGCAAGTTCCCGGCCTGCCCCACTTTATAGCGTAGATTCAAAACCTTTAATCCAATCTACACACAAGGAAGTCTCTGATACAAAGTCCCTTATCTGAGAAATACTAGGAGGATTCCTCATGAGAGTGCACCACCCCACATCATCCAATCAGTCAAGGGTGTGGGGAAAAGCTTACTCTTAAAACTTGCACGTGGGCAACGCCATCTTTAACAAAGTGAGTATAATATATTTCATCTGCCTAACACCTTCCTTATGAAAGAAAGATATTTTCTCCCTCTTAGGAAATAGGCTCGCACATATGACTTACTTTTGAAGAGGTTCTAGACAGGCCTCCCCAAGATGTACCACTTTGGCACGTGAACTATTTTGAGCTGAAGGCAGTCAAAACCATGGAGGTTTACAAGAAACTTTTACCTCTCCCTTGAAGAATTTAAATTAGGAGGCTTGCTCATAATAATAGTTATCGGAAAAAAAAACTTTTTCAGTCCTATCTATATGGCAGGGCAAACTTCTCATTACTGGATACCTGTACTTCCTATCATGCTACAAATGCCCTTTCTTTCCAAGGTGCTTTACCTCCTCCTTAGCTCAGAATGCCACACATTTGCCCGTGCTGTCTCTGAACCTCTCACGTATATGGAGTCTCTCACATATGTGGTGTCCCCGTAAAAACATATGATTAAATATGGCCATTTTTCTCTTGTTAGTCTATCTCTTGTGTATTTTATTATTAGATCAGCTGAAAGAACCTAGAAGGGTAGAGGAAAAGTTTCTTCCTCCCCCACACATTGGCCAATGAAATCAAACTGAAAATGGCACGTGTTACTTCTGGAGCAGAAGTTTTAAGAGAATCTGGTGGTTCTGCCTTGTTCTTTGTCTGCTCTGCAGGGAACCTGGCTACATCCAGATAGGGGAGGTTGGACCTGGACCCCACAGTGAAGACACAGAGCAGAGTATAGCAGGCACCCCACAGTAGAGAAACAGAGAGGAAGGGTTAGCGTCTACGGCCTGTAGTCCAAGTTTACCGCGATGGAATTTGGTAGACTTTGAAGAAGAGTTCACATCTTATTTACATCTTGTTAGATGTCCCCGCCAGTCCCAGGGGCTCAGAGCACTTGGGCTTTGGAAACTGGGAAAGTCATTCCACATTGTGCAGAAACCAGTGGTAATGTTATCAGAGAGAGCTGGTGTCACAGGAAGAGTGTGAGCCCGAGGTAAACACATTCTGACTCAAATGCTTTTTAAAAACTCTCCTTAACCAAACCCACCTTCTGGAGAAAATCAATCATGGGGTCACTAGTCAATCCCTCCAACTATATCAGGCAGGGTGGCCATTCCGACAAGCTTATGAGGATTAGTTCTTAATAGACTGGGGATGAATTCCAAGCAGCGGGCAGGTTCTTTCTACTGGGAGATCAGTGCTAATGAAGGGCACTCTACCTCCCTGGGAAGCATGGAATTTAAGCCATCCCAATACAGCTCCATGAATGAATACACTTTCATTTCTTTTTTCATTGTTTGTTCTAAGAAAAGGAAAACAAATGAACAAACAAACAAATAGATTTCCTCAAGGAGAGAATGTGCCCCAAGTATCTGACGTCCTTTGATCCGTTCCACCCTGAAAGAACGACACGAACCGGCAGAGAAGCACTAAACACAGCTTTAGAGCTAATCTGTTCAGCAATGCCACAGAAGAATGCAGGCTGAATAGCAAGTCTGAGCAGATTCTGGGGGCTGGAGCTCTCAAAAGGACAAAATAGACTGCTTTACTTCCACATAGAAGGGAATGGAATACATTTGCTCATTTTCTACATCTCTGTTCTGAAATATGAGAAGCACTCCCAATGAGTTCTTTAGGAATCCCTAAGAATAAACTGGATCTGGCCCTCCCCTTCCCCCGCCCCCAGTGCTCTCTGTGGAAACCAGATCACGCCCTCCCAGGGACCTCTCCGCAGGAAATCAGAGCACACTGGTAGCTGTGTAGGTCCAACTGTGGGAGTGTGAGATCATATCCTGGTACTGCTGGCGGATGACATTACTCTCCTTTTGCATAAAGAGTTGTTCCATATGTCCTGCTTGCTGAGCAAAATGCACATATGTGGCGACTGCCGATGAAATAGTCATGCAATGTGAGCCCAACCCCCCTCATCTCTTAAAGCAAACGAAGGTAGTAGTTAAGGGATACTGATAAAATAACAATCCCAAACGGCAGGGACTCCAGTTTCCCAAAGAGTTCAGAAAGCTTCTGTTAACTCCTCTTAACATGATAGCTCAGCTTTGTGTTTGGGAGTCATTGGCTAGGACCCAAGTCAAAGGGGCTATTTTCTAAGTGTGTACAACATGCCGGGCGCTTCCATTGTGTTTTAATTCTCACAATAAGCCTCCTGTCATGGTGGCATGTTTCCCATGTTTGAGGTGACACAGAAACCAGGGCTCAGAGAGGCTGAGAACACTGTTCCGTCATACTGTGAATACCGAAGCTGGCTTTCCAGTCTCGGCAAACCTGGCAGTGAACCCGGACCTCTGTCCTCTGCTCACCAGAAAACAGTGGATACGGTGAAAGGCAGAAGATGGTTTCTGATAACAAGGTTTTGAAATAGGATTATTGCCAAATCTGTTCTCTTTGAAATGCTTCCCAGCCAATCTGTTCGCCTGATTTCCTCCCTTCTTACATGTAGGACACAGTAATGGAAGCAGGCGACCCCGAGGCCTTTAGAAGCCAAACAGTGTAGGAGGCGAAGGCATTACGGTGACTTGCTGTCTTGAAGCTCCCCGTGAATTCCCAGCAGGGTTTGAGCCTGTCTGAGTCGGAGGTTTCTGTCACTGGCAATGTTGTGGGTTCCTGGGTAGGATTACAGCTACCTTTCCTTGTTCTCCGCTCAAGGCTTTCTTCAAGGTGCTGAGTGACAAAAATCATTTTTCCTTTAATAGTGTTGGGATTTCCAAATGATCCTCCCTCCCCCAAGCCGTCCCCTACCTTTCTAAATCTTCTTAAGTAGCACATTGAAGCATTGGTCCCTGAGGCCTTCTTTAGGCCTTAGCAACTGAATAGCAATTATTTCCTGTCTCTCTCTCCCACTCTCTTTTTTATTCTGGACTGTTACCTTTATCCCCACCCTGGGAAGCTAAGCTTCTTCCAGCTAGGTCTTTCCCGGGTAATCCCAGGGGCCTCTTCACAGTCCATCGACCATTGTTATCAAATCGAGCATTTCTCTAGAGTTTAAAATTCAGCTTCAGAGTTTGACTCTTTGGGGTTGAAAACAGACAGTGCTGCTGATAAAAATAAAACAACATACCATTCTTTCCTGTCCAGAGACTTGTCACCCAATTACGCTCTTCACTCCCAAGGGGTATCTGACAATATCACCATAAGGGATCAATATGGCGTTGCTCTGGCAACAGTAATCAGCCATGAAAACATCTTCCCTGGCTGTTTGGATGTATTGCAGGAACAGGGGGACCAGGAGCGGGGAGTGAAGGTTGTCCTCCCGTTTTTAAGGAGTCCACTGTTTCCTTTCCCAACTACTCCCCGCCCCTCCCGCCCTGTGAGGGGCACTTGGTGAGCTCATGGCCTCCAGGAGGTCTGCTGAGAAGTCTGATTTCATCTGAGGTTTCTTAAGGGTATCCTTGAAACACCCTAGAAGTTTTCAGAAACATTTGTTGGAGGAGGAGGAGGAGGGGGGGGGAGGAGGGGGAGGAGGGGGAGGAGGAGGAGGAGGACATTCATTTACGTTTATCAGCAAACTCCTCGCAGGTCAGCTGCCGAGGTCAGCACTGATCATTCCGGGGTAGAAAATGAGAGATTTCATGGACGTCAGGGCTGGGAGAGCAAGACTTGGCTGTCAGTGAAGATGGGGAGAAGGCAGGGTGGGCGGCTTCCCTCCAGACAGACGCACACACTCATTGATTCCAGCTTTAGCCTCGCACGAGTTTATTTTTAAAAATTTGGATGCTCCATTTTCAGAGAGTGATCTAAAAATACAAGCTTACATGCCTCCGGCTGTAATGTGTATATGAATCCAAATCCACATTAGAAAGTGATGATCCTCAGGAGCACAGGACTGGAGGGTCCCTTCTGCCTCCTGGGTCAGGAGGAGGCACAGACATTTCCAGCACAGGGCACTGCTGTCCGAGTTGGCTTCGTGTTTGAGCAGAGGAGGTTTACTATGCGGAGGAATTTAAAGAACATCAAGGAGGTCTGCATGCTGCCCTTCCACTCTGCCTAGAATGGCACCTTTGACAAAGCTAAAGCTATAAGAACAAAAGCAAACACTAATTACGGATGTTCTTTCTACGCACTAGATAGCACCCGTAGTCTTTTACAGGTGTTAATTTCTTTACTGCACATAAGGACCATATAAATCAGGCACAGCTATTACTATGATTTAATAGATGGAGAAAGTGAAGATAATAGAGATTCCCCAAAGGCACACCCAGGGAAGGAAAATATTATCTGATTCCATAGTCCACATGCTTAACTACCTTATTATGAGAGGCAGTGTGCATACAGGTTAAAAGCATGCACGGCTTCAAGAACCAAACTTCCTGGGCTTTCAAAATGAGTTATGCCCATCACCAGCTTTTTAATCACCCGCCAGCTATTGAACCTCCCTGTGCCTCAGTTTCCTCCTCTGTATAAATATAGTAATTGTACCTACCTCATAGGGTGCTGAAAGGAATCAATGGTCAATGTATGAAGCACTTAAAATATAGCACTTCAGCTCATGTTTGTGATTTACTTTTGTACTGCTACTCAAAGTCTTTACTATGACTGTAGGTTCTTTTATAAATATGGAGAGTGCTACAAGTTATATGCTTTAATCAACCAGCCATTCACATTAATATGGATTGTTTCATTTAAGTAGCCTCTAAGATCAGGAACAGGAGAAGTTTTCCCACTCTCATTACTTCTGTTCAACATAGGACTGGAAATCCTAGCCAGAGCAATTAGGTAAAAGGAATAAAAGGCAATAAAAACCAGAAAGGAAGAAATAAAATGTCACTGTTTGCAGATGACATGATCTTATACATTGAAATCTCTGAAGACTTGTCCCAAAACTGTTAGAATGGATAAACAAATTCAGTAAAGTTGCAGGATAGAAAATCAATATACAAAAACTCAAATGCATTTTCACACACTAACAACAAACTATTCAGAAGATAAATTAAGAAAACAATCTTATGTATAATAGCATCAAAAAAATTAAATTCTTAGAAATAAATTTAACAAAGAAGATAAAAAATCTTTACACTGAAAACTTTAAACCATCAATGAAAAAAGTAGAGAAGACACAAATAAAGGTAACAATATCCTATAATCATAGATTAAAATAATTAATATTATTAAAATGTCCACACTGCCTAAAGTGATATACAAAGTCAGTGCAATCTCTGTCAAAATTCCAACGTCAGTTTTCTCAGAAATAAAATACAAAATAATAAAATTTATATGGATTGCAAAAGACCCCAAATAGCTAAAACCATCTTGAGCAAGAAGAACAAAACTGGAGGTATCACAGTGCCTGATTGAAAAAAATACTACAAAGATATAGAAATCAAAACAGTATGGTGCTGGCATGAACACAGACACATATGTCAGTGGAACAGAATAGAGGGCCCAGAAAATAATCCACACAGTTACAATCACTAGTCTTTGAAAAAGATGCCAAAAACACACAATGGACAAGTGCTACCGGGAAAACTAGATACACACATGTAGAAAAATGAATTTGAACCCTTATCTCACACCTTATACAAATAAGCAACGCAAAATGGATGAAAGACCTAAACCTACTAGAAAAAAGAATCACAGGGAAAAGCTTTCTGACGAGGTAAAGGTAATTTGGGATTTTACTCCAAAAGCACAGGCAACAAAGTCAAAAATAGACAAATGGGATCGCATCAAACTCAAAAGCTTCCACACAACAAAGGAAATAATCAACAGGTTGAAGAGGTGACCTACAAAATGTAAGGAAACATTTGCAAAGTGTACATGCATAAAATATTTTTGATTTAATACCTAAATATATAAGAAACAGAACTGAATAGCAGAGAAACCAAATAACCCGATAAAAATGGGTGAAGGAACTGAAAGGACACTTTTTAAAGAAGAGCTGCAATACCGTTGGCCCACTGGTACATGCCAAAGTGCTCAACATCACTAGTCATCAAGGAAGTGCACATCAAAACCACACTGATGCATTACCTTTGGCCTGCTAGAATGGGTATTACAAAAACAACAAACTACAAGTGATGGTGAGCATGTGTCAAAAGGGAACCCTTGAAGTTGGCTGGGTGGAATGTAAATTGGTTTAGCCATTATGAAAACCAGTATGGAGGCTTCTCTAAAAATTAAAAGTAGAACTACCATATGATCCAGCAATCCCCCATCTGGGTATATATACAAAAGAAATAAAATCAGTATTGTGAAGATGCACTCCCATATTCACTGCAGCATTATTTACTACAGCCAAGATATGGAAACAACATGTGTCCACCCATACATGAATGAATAAAGAAAATGGGACATAGAAAGGATTATTACTCAGCCTTAAAAATAAAGGAAATTCTGTTATTTGTGATAATATCAATGAATCTAGAGGACAATATTCCAGACACAGAAACACAATTCTGCACAATCTCATTTACATGTGGACTATAAATTAGCCAAACTCATAGACTCAGAGTAGAATAGTGGTTGCCAGGGGCTGGAGATTGAGGGAAATTGGGAATGTTGGTCAAATGGCACAACATTTCAATTATACAGGATGAATAATCTGGAAATCCATGTACAACATAGTAATTATAATTAATAATACTGTATTGAATACTTATAATTTGGTAAGAGAGAACGTCTTAAGTGTTCTGATTGTACACACAAAATAACTACGTGAGGTAAAGGATATGTTAAGTGACTTGATTGTGGTAACCATTTCACAATGTATAGGTCTAAGATCAGTGAACCACATTTTTTACCTTACATGTATATATGTATAACTTTTATTTGTCAATTTTATCTTAATAAAGCTTGGGGGAAAAGATTGGTAGGCTATGACTTGGGATTGGGGGAAATTCATTCTGGTGCTTTGGTTAAGAATAAAGATTGGGAAGAATAGGGTTGTATGGCAAACAGGTAGTATGAAGACACCAGACTCTAGAAGAGCAGAAGAAATAGGGCAGCGATTGGCAAACTTCTTCTGTAAAGAGCGAGCTCATAAATATTTTTCACTCTATGGGTCATGTGGCCTTTGTTGTAAATTTTTGGTTCTCACAAATCAGGAAGAAGGTGCTACTGAGATCTAAAGCCAAGGGTGCTGCTAATGCATAGGACAGAGGCCCACAAAACAATGCATAGGACAGATGCCCACAAAAGAGGGATGAGATGGCTCAAATGATCCATCATGCTCCTGTTGAGAAAATTCACACTTAGGATTCAGTATTTCTGCAATTCCTAAAGTTTTGCTCTCATCAAACCAAATTTCTACTTCCAAATGAAAGTGGCCTGATGGTCGAGTCCAAACTTTATAGCATGAAACCCATATCCCCTTCCCCAGCCAGAAATACACCCCAACCAATGAGCAAACTCAATTTCTATCCAGTCTTGACTGCTTGAGTTTCCCTGAAGGTACCGGCTGGTTTCCTACCTCTTTACCTTTGCTCATATTTTCTTTCTGCCTAGATTGTCCTCTGACCCTATTCTCAGCTGCCAAAGTTCTCATTTCCCCAGACCTAACTCACATTCCACCTTTTTTTTTTTTTTTGCTTTCTTTCTTTCTTTCTTTCCTTTTTTTTTTTTTTTTTCTTGTATTTTTCTAAAGTGAGAAGCAGGGAGCCAGTCAGACAGACTCCCGCATGTGCCCAACTGGGATCCACCTGGCATGTGCACCAGAGGGTGATGCTCTGCCCATCTGGGGCATTGCTCCATTGCATTGGAGCCATTCTAGTGCCTGAGGTGGAGACCATGGAGCCATGCTCAGCACCCAGGCCAACTTTTGCTCTAATGGAGCCTTGGCTGGGGGGTGGTGGGAGAGATAGAGAGAAAGGAGAAGGGTAGAGAAGCAGATGGGCACTTTTCCTTTGTGCCCTGACCAGAAATCAAACCTGGGACTTCCACATGCTGGGTTGACTCTCTACCACTGAGCTAACTGGCCAGGGTTCCTTTTGTAAACCATCAGTTGGATGTCCCTGTGCGGTTCTGCAGAGCACTTTCCATGCAGTAATACCAGGGCAGGGGATAGAATCAAAGTGTGTACATTACTTACCAGCCTTTCTCACTTGACTCCCAACTCTAGTCACCTTTGATATGTCCCTTCAGTTCGCAAGTGTTTCTTATCATATCTGTTTCTCCAAGTGCTTACCACCATGCCTGGCACAGGAAAGGCCTTGGAGAACTCAGAACTGTTATGTTGGATGCCCTTTGTTTGGGACAATGAAAGGAGAGTCTAAAAAGAAGACTACAGATTGATTCAAGAAACAAAATATCATATACTTTAAATGTTCTGAAATCTGTCCTTTGAAATAACTGCCAATCTACCCCTGAGAAGGAACCACTTTTCACCTTCACAGACTCATGTCCCCTGGGAGCTGGAAGGGTGGATTAAGAATCACCATGCTGAGCCTGACCTGTGGTGGTGCAGTGGATAAAGCGTCGACCTGGGAACACTGAGGTCGCCAGTTCAAAACCCTGCACTGGTCTGGTCAAGGCACATATGGGAGTTGATGCTTCTAGCTCCTCCCCCCTTTCTCTCTCTCTCTCTCTCTCTCTCTCTCTCTCTCTCTCTCTGTGTGTCTCCTCTATAAAATAAATAAATAAACAAAAGAAATAATAAAAAAAGACTCTAAAAAAAAAATCACCATGCTGAATAGACGGGCATCTGCTGCTACTCCAGCCCTCTTCACTTTGACTAATTGCTGGGGAGCTAAGGAGGAAAGCAGAAAAGATCATGATTTGTCCTCCATCTGCAAGAAGGACCAGAAAAGAATTCCCTCTTGGTCATCTCCATTGGTCTATGTGGGCATTATTTCTGCTACAAAGAAAATAGGGTTAGTGGTTGATTTCTCCCTCCCCCTATATATGTTGGTAATTCTCGGGTAATCCTAATGTGGCAGCTTATTCTTGGGTAAGCAATTCACCCTCTTTGAGCCTCAATATCTTTAGCTACCAAATGGAGATACAAACAATAACATTGTTGTGAGGAGTACACAGCATTAATAACAAACCAACATCATGTGTGATAGTAGGGACTTGGTACATGGCAGTTCTTTCCATTTTGAGTAAGAAGTTTCTGTCCTGAATGAGGAGTTTATGGTTAAATCATCCCAATCATTAGGCCAGTTATTGCCCCAGAAGGTCCGAGAGTAAGACGGATACTTAGGAAGTAGGATTTCTGCCTTTTGGGATCTGGTCATTTGGTGGAATATGGGTCAAGCATAATGCAAGGAACTGTTTGAAGTAAATGTAAAACTGCTACAAGCATCTAGCATATTAGGTTTTAAGAAAGAGTGAGGTCAACTAGAGCAGGGACCAGCAGAGAAAGCTTTGGGGAAGAAACCGAGGGACTAGGCCCTGAAGGCTGAGGGGGTCTGGAGAGGTCCTTATCCAGCCATTAAATGAGACACAACTTCATCCAGCCACGATGTGACAAAATGACTCAGGGCAAGCCCTCACCTCAAAGGGTGCCAAAGTCATATTCATTTTCTTGGAGAGAAAGCTGAGGTTTCCAAAGCATGTCAGAAAGAGGACTGGATACTATACCTTTCAGGCCGCAACCATTTCCAGATAGGATTCCATTCAGTGCCTCTCAAAGCTATCTGCTGTCACTCTCAGAAGCTCAGGGGGAGGGTTTCATGTGGTCTGACATCCCTTTTCTTTTATGGTGGAGGAAAACTCACCATGAAAATTTCCATATGCTGATTTCCTTCCATACATATTTATGTCAACAGTTTCCTTTTTAACAACTTTCAAAACATATGCTCTTCACCAAGTTATTTCCCCTAAAAGTAATGCAGCAGTAACATAGTTCATGGATTACGGAGACTGTGCAAAGTTATAGAGGCAGGGCTGACATTTCTACTTGGTACAAGTCACTGTCCCAGCACATATCAAGTGACAAGGGTCACCTACTGGTCTGAGATATTCATATTGCCCTATTGTGGGCTGTGATAGCCTTGTCTCTGCTGAAGCAGGCTGTTGGTTTTGGTGAAAGATTGTCACTGTATCCATTTGTATTATAACATTCATCTGAATTTTAAAAAATAACATAGCAGCAGAGATGCGAGGCAGTCGACAAATGCAGAGTCACAAGATTGGAAGCTCTTAAGTTTTATATCCTCCCAATAATTGTATGAAATTGAAAATAGTAAAAATATTAAATCACATGGGGATATTTAAGGTTACAAAGACAGGAATTTACCAAAGATCCATCACAAGCTTTTTATAATGAGGTCGCCTCTCCTCCCAAAGACTTAATTTAAGTTTTAGATTTTACATATTTATATTAATAGTTTTGGATAATTAAAAAAAAAAGTGTTTAAAATGTACTTGCATGGTGGACCCAAAAAGAGAGAGAATTTATCAGTAGTGCCGGATTACCCATGTTCCAAAAGCCATCATAAAATATTTCTTTATTCTGTGGGCTTTTTATACTGGGCACATACACATTGACCAGGGTGACTGTTTCCCAGTCAGTCCCATGTTTTTATACCTTTGTACCCCCAAAATTGCATGTTGGAAAGATTTCAACTAACGCCAAAAGATGAAGACCCCAGCTTATGATCTGCCTTTAAGGTATCATTTGTTCTTCTGTCTGCGATCTGTTTATCCTTGGAATGAGGGTGCAAACTAGAGGGGCTCGAAGGTTCCACCACCACTGATTTCTAGATTTAAAAGAATCAATGAAAATTATCAACGGCCAGCATGTAAGAAGTGCTTTTTACATGTTAGGTGCCAAACACTTCCCAGGCAATTTCTGACTCTAAGCTCATAGGGCTGTTAGCCAGTTTAAATGGGTCGCTACAGGACAAGTGTGAACACTGTGCCTGGCACCTACATCTCCGTTTCATTTCCTCTCCATTTCCAAGAGAGAAAACCACGGTTGTTGAGAGGTACAGTAATCTGCCCAAGGTCACCCAAATAAGGCTGGGAAGCCATGACTCAAATCCAAAGTCCAGATCTAACTGGTATTTATAATTCTAAAAGAGAAAGTTGTACAACCATGGAGCAAAGATGATGGCCACCCTTTCTACCACAAAATTAAGAAGTAATTTTAAAAACTATTTTGGTGACTCTGTGCAAGAGAAAAGCAAAAGTAGGCTAGAACCTATGGCAGACATGCGCAGTGTCAGTACTTACAAGGCAGATGTGTGTCCGTATTCACGCGTTGCTGGGTAGTCACATTCAAAGTTCCTTTCTCGTTTTAATTCATGTCACTTCCGAACCAGAATTATATGAAATAAAAACTCGAGTTTCCTATGTTTATAGTCTCATTAAAACTTCTAAAAAATTAAAGGAGCAAGATGGCGATGGAGTAGGCGGACGTACCAACTTCCAACTCCCAGAACCAAAGTGGATTACAACTCAATTTTAAGAACCATCATCTGGATAAACCAACTTTGAACAAAACTAAGTGGACTCTTCAACCAAGGAACACAGAAGAAGCCACATTGAGACTGGTAGGAATAGCGAAAACGCGAAGAGGGCTGCCCAGCTCCCCGGAGCAAAAGGCAGCCCGGAGATACCCGTGTGGCGGGAGGAAAGTTTGGCGGAGAGGGAGGGACCTGGGTCCCAGGAACCAAGCCCCAGCCTGCAGTCCCAGAGCCTAGAAGAGGCGTTTGGACAGTTTTGAGCTGTGAAACAAGTGAGGGAGCTCCCAGGCCTACAGTGTGGAGTATTAGGTCCCATCCTACTCTGCTGAGGGCTGCTTAAGGTTTTGGGGCGGCAGAACGCTGAAACGCGGTTCTGTCGGCGTGGGCAGAGGCCAAGCCGGTGGGAGATCGGTCTAGCCCAGAGGGTCAGAGGGGACGCGCGAAAGTGGTCTGGAAGCTGCGGGCCCGCCTTTAATCCCACTTACGGGGACAAAGCGGGAGGCCAGGAACGGGCAGGCCCTGCGCAAGCCGGCCCTGACCGCGGGGACCAGGCTAGGACCAGGGACGGGCAGGGGCTCGCGGCTGAGCTGACGCTACCAGCCCCCCACCCCCTGGGCCGGAGAAACTGCGGTTGGCCAGTATATGTGCGTGAGCAGGCTCCGAGTGCGGGAACGGGGTAGACCCCGAGACAAGTGGAAGCTCGCAGCTGAGCCCACGCTACTATCCCCGCCCGGCCGGAGAAACCGCGATTTGTCATCCCATGTGCATGAGCGGGCTACGAACGTGCGGGCGGGGTAGAGCACGAGACAAGTGGAAGCTTGCAGCTGAGCCCACGCTACTATCCCCATCCGGCCGGAGAAACCCCGGATAGCATTCATACGTGCACGAGCAGGCTCCGAACGCGGGGGCGGGGTAGAGTCCGGGACGAGCGGAAGTACGCAGCTGAGCGGAAGCCAGCAAACACGCCCACCCCAATAAACCTTGGTTTCCGACCCTGCGCAGAAGGGCCCTGGACTCGAGGGAGGGGCTAAAGCTCAGGACGGGCAAAAGCTTACAGCAGAGAGAACGTCAAAAGCCCCGCCTAACCCGCGGAACTGTAGCGAGCAGGCTCTGACTGCTGGTTCTGGGCGGAAGTCCGGAAATAGGCTGGGTTCACAGCTGAGCAAAGGTGCTTACCTCTACCCTTGGTGCTGATCTTGTGGCTTCAGTGACAGCCCCTCCCACGGAGGAGAGGCAGAAATCACAGCAAAAGCCACAGTGGGCCGGCGCTGGCAACGCTCATACCCAACCACCCTAGGCACCGGCAGAGGGGGTGGGGGGCCTGCAGATAGACCACACCTAGAGAACACAAAGGCAACACCTACTGGACTCCAGTGGCCACAAATTGCTTATACACAGAAAAAATGGGCAGGCAGAGGAATGCAAACCAAATGAATCAAGAGAAATCCCCAGAGAAGGACCTGAATGAACCAGATATAACCAAATTACCAGAAGCAGAATTTAGAATAATGATAGTTAGGATGTTCAAAGAAATTAGAGCAACAATGGATAGTCATTATGAACACCTAAATAAAGAGATAACAAGTATAAAAAATGAAATTGAAATAATAAAAAAGAATCAGACAGAAATGACAAATACAGTATCAGAACTGAAGACCACAATGGAAGGAATTAAAAGCAGGATGGATGACGCTGAGGATCGAATAAGCGAGTTAGAGGACACAATAAACAAAGGCACAGAAGCAGAGAAGAAGAAGGAAAAGAGACTTAAAAAATGTGAGGAAACTCTAAGGGAGCTTTGTGACAACATGAAGAGAAACAACATTCGCATCATTGGGGTGCCTGAAGAAGAGGAGAGAGGACAGGAAATGGAAACTTTGTTCAACCAAATCATAGCAGAAAACTTTCCTAAATTAAGGCTGGGAAACACTCCACACATTCAAGAAGCACACAGAACTCCATTAAAGAGAAACCCAAAAAGATCTACAACAAGACACATCATAGTTAAAATACCAAAGCTAATGGATAAAGAAAAAATTTTAAAAGCTGCTAGAGAAAAAAAGACTATCACCTACAAAGGAGCCCCCATAAGGATGACATCGGACTTCTCAACAGAAACACTTGAGGCCAGAAGGGAATGGCAAGAAATAATCAAAGTAATGCAGAACAAGAACCTACAACCAAGACTACTTTATCCAGCAAGGCTAACATTTAAAATTGAAGGAGAAATAAAGAGCTTCCCAGAAAAAGAAAGCCTTAAGGAATTCATAAAAACCAAACCAATTCTGCAAGAGATACTAAGGGACCTCTTGTGAACAGTTTAAAGGGAGGAATGAATAGAGCAAAAGAAGAATACAGCTTTAAAGAATAAAATGGCAATAAACAACTACATATCAATAATAACCTTAAATGTAAATGGATTAAATGATCCAATCAAAAGACATAGGGTAGCTGCATGGATAAAGAAACAGGACCCATACATATGCTGTCTACAAGAGACACACCTTAAAACAAAAGATGCTCATAGACTGAAGGTAAAAGGATGGAAAAAAATATTTCATGCAAATGGAAATGAAAAAAAAGCAGGGGTAGCAATACTTATATCAGACAAAATGGACTTTAAAACAAAGGCTGTAGTAAGAGATAAAGCAGGACACTACATAATGATAAAGGGAACAATTCAACAGGAAGATATAACTATTGTAAATATCTATGGACCAAATATAGGAGCCCCGACATACATAAAGCAGACTTTGATGGGTATAAAGGGCGAGATTAACAGCAATACTATCATAGTAGGGGATTTCAATACCCCTCTAACAACACTGGATAGATCCTCAAGAAAGAAAATTAATAAAGAAACAGCAGACTTAAAGGACACACTAGATCAACTTGATTTAATAGATATCTTCAGAACTTTTCACCCTAAAGCAGTAGAATATACATTCTTCTCAAGCGCTCATGGTACGTTTTCTAGGATAGACCACATGTTAGGACACAAAAATGTTCTCAATAAATTTAAGAAGATTGAAATCATATCAAACATTTTCTCTGATCACAATGCCATGAAACTAGAAATGAACCACAAAAGAAAAATGAAAAATACTCAAACACTTGGAAACTAAATAGCATGTTATTAAATAATGAATGGATTAACAATGAGATCAAAGAAGAAATAAAAGTTTCTAGAAACAAATGATAATGAGCATACATCAACTCAAAATTTATGGGACACAGCAAAAGCAGTTCTGAGAGGGAAGTTTATTGCGCTACAGGCATATCATAAGAAGCTAGAAAAAGCTCAAATAAGCAACCTAACCCTGCATCTAAAAGAACTAGAAAAACAACAACAAATAAAACCCAACACAAGTAGAAGGAAGGAAATAATAAAGGTCAGAGCAGAAATAAATGACATAGAGGCTAAGGAAACAATACAGAGGATCAATGAAACAAGAAGCTGGTTCTTTGAAAAGGTAAACAAGATTGATGAACCTTTAACTAGACTCACCAAGAAAAAAAGAGAGAGGACTCAAATAAATAAAATTAGAAAGGACAGTGGAGAAATAACAACTGACACAACAGAAATACAAAGCATTGTAAGAAAATACTATGAAGAACTATATGCCAAAAAATTAGACAATCTTGGTGAAATGGACAAATTTCTTGAATCATATAACCTTCCAAAAATCAATCTGGAAGAATCAGAACACCTAAACAGACCAATTACAGCAAATGAGATCGAAACAGTTATCAAAAAACTCCCAAAAAAGAAAAGTCCTGGGCCTGATGGCTTCACAAGTGAATTCTATCAAAAATTCAAAGAAGAACTAACTCCTATCCTCCTCAAGCTATTTCAAAAAATTCAAGAGGAAGGAAGACTTCCAAACTCCTTTTATGAGGCAAGCATAATTCTGATCCCAAAACCAGGCAAAGACAACACAAAGAAAGAAAATTATAGGCCTATATCCCTGATGAATTTAGATGCTAAAATTCTCAACAAAATATTAGCCAACCGGATCCAGCAATATATGAAAAATATTATACACCACGATCAAGTGGGATTTATTCTGGAGAGGCAAGGCTGGTTCAATAGTCGCAAATCAATCAATGTGATTCACCACATAAACAAAAGGAAGGACAAAAATCACATGATAATTTCAATAGATGCAGAAAAGGCATTTGATAAAATCCAGCATCCATTCATGCTCAAAACTCTCAGGAAAGTGGGAATACAGGGATCATTCCTTAACATGATAAAGGCCATCTACGATAAACCGACAGCAAACATCATACTAAATGGACAAAGATTAAAAGCAATCCCCTTAAGATCAGGAACCAGGCAGGGATGCCCACTTTCACCACTCTTATTCAACATAGTTCTGGAAGTCCTAGCTACAGCAATCAGACAAGAAGAAGAAATAAAAGGCATACAAATTGGAAAAGAAGAAGTAAAACTGTCATTATTTGCAGATGATATGATATTGTATATTGAAAACCCTAAAGTCTCAGTCAAAAAACTACTGGACCTTATAAATGAATTCAGCAAGGTGGCAGGATATAAAATTAATACTCAGAAATCAGAGGCATTTCTATACACCAACAATGAAATATCAGCAAAAGAAATTAAGGAAACAATCCCCTTCACTATTGCAGCCAAAAAAATAAAGTACCTAGGAGTAAATTTAACCAAGGAGGTTAAGGACTTGTACTCGGAAAATTATAGAACATTGATAAAAGAAATCAAGGAAGATACAAACAAGTGGAAGCATATACCATGCTCATGGCTAGGAAGAATAAACATCATTAAAATGTCTATATTACCCAAAGCAATTTATAAATTCAATGCAATACCAATTAAAATACCAATGACATACTTCAAAGATATAGAACACATATTCCAAAAATTTATATGGAACCAAAAAAGAACACGAATAGCCTCAGCAATCTTAAAAAGAAAAAATAAAGCAGGAGGTATCATTCTTCCTGATATCAAGGTTTACTATAAGGCCATTATACTCAAGACAGCCTGGTACTGGCATAAGAACAGGCACATAGATCAATGGAACAGAACAGAGGACCCAGAAATAAACCCACAGCTTTATGGACAACTGATATTTGACAAAGGAGGAAAGAACATACAATGGAGTAAAGACAGCCTCTTTAACAAATGGTGTTGGGAAAATTGGACATCTACCTGCGAATAAATGAAACTAGACCATCAACTTACACCATTCACAAAAACAAACTCAAAATGGATAAAAGACTTAAATGTAAGCCGTGAAACCATAAGCATCTTAGAAGAAAACATAGGCAGCAAGCTCTCCGACATCTGTAGCAGCGGTATATTTGCCGATTTATCTCCACGGGCAACTGAAATAAAAGGCAAGATAAACAAATGGGACTATATCAAACTAAAAAGTTTTTGCTCAGCTAAAGACAATAGGAACAGAATAAAAAGACAAACCATACATTGGGAGAACATATTCGACAGCACATTTGATAAGGTGTTAATAACTAAAATTTATAAAGAACTTATAAAACGCAACACCAGGAAGACAAACAACCCAATTAAAAAATGGGCAAAAGAAATGAATAGAAATTTCTCCAAAGAGGACATACAGATGGCCAATAGGCATATGAAAAAATGCTCAACATCACTAATCATTAGAGAAATGCAAATTAAAACCACAATGAGATATCACCTCACACCAGTCAGAATGGCACTTTTCAGCAAAACAACACAGAATAAGTGCTGGCGAGGATGTGGAGAAAAGGGAACCCTTCTGCACTGCTGGTGGGAATGCAGACTGGTGCAGCCACTGTGGAAAACAGTTTGGAGATTCCTCAGAAAATTAAAAATCGAACTGCCTTTTGACCCAGCTATCCCACTTTTAGGAATATACCCTAAGAACACCATAGCACTGTTCGAAAAGAAGAAATGCGCCCCCATGTTCGTGGCAGCATTGTTCACAATAGCGAAGATCTGGAACCAGCCCTAGTGTCCGTCAGAAGACGAGTGGATTAAAAAGCTTTGGTACATATATACTATGGAATACTACATACTACTCAGCCATAAGAAACGATGACATCGGATCATTTATAACAAAATGGATGTACCTTGATAACATTATACGGAGTGAAATAAGTAAATCAGAAAAAAAGAAAAACTGAGAACAGCACGATTACATACATAGGTGGGACATGAAAATGAGGGTATGAGACATGGACAAGAGAGTGGTGGTTATGGGATGGGGGGAGGGAGGGAAGAGTGGGATAGGGAGGAGGGGAGGGACACAGGGAAAACCAGATTGAAGGTGACAGAGGACAATTTGACTTTTGGTGATGGGTATGCAACACAATTGAATGATAAGATAACCTGGAGATGTTTTCATTGTACATATATACCCTGATTTATTGGTGTCACCTCATTAGAATTAATAATAATAAAATATATATTAAAAAAAGAATAAATTAAAAAATTTTAAGACAGACAAATATACGGTAAAGGGAAATAATTTGACTTGAGGTGATGAGTACACAACATAATCAACACTTCAAATGCTAAAGAAATGTTTACCTGAAACCTGCAGACTCATAAGTGATCAATGTCATCCCATTAAATTTCATTTTCTAAATAAAATTTTTTTAAAAACCTGAAAAAAAAAAAACTTCTAAAAAATTATTTTTCACTACCAAGAAAACAGGACCAAGTTTCTGATCTCATGAAAGATGGGCTTCCTTCCTGGCTTTATTTATTTTTTTAATCTATTTACTATTCCATTTAATTATTTGAAAGCACATTTCTTAGGCAAAGCTCAGTAGTGGATGCTTGAAAGACAAATGAATATATTTTCCTGGACAATAAAGGAGGGCTCTTCAGATGAAATGCAGGTGGAATATGGTGTTGATGAGTGAGAAGCTCACTGGATATCTGATAAAGAAGGGAGTCAGTGATTGGGCATCCCAGACAAAGCATTTGTCTACAAATTATAGATTAAAAAAGATGGTCTTCTTGCGATGACAAGAAGTACAGAATATGCTTGCTGGCTATTGGAGGGGCTATGAGGGCTTCTTGCTGTTTGAAGTGGGAGTGAGTGTTGCTGGATGACAGAAGTGAGTTTTTTAAGCCATATACCAAAGGTTTAAATTGAGTGGAAAATTTATATTAGAGACTAAATTGAAAGGAGTTTTGAAACAAAGGGTGTCATCAGTCTATTGGGTGCATATAAAAGGAATTTATAAATTGCTTTGGGTAATATAGACATTTTAATAATGTTTATTCTTCCTAACCATGAGCATGGTATATGCTTCCACTTATTTGTATCTTCCTTGATTTCTTTTATCAATGTGTTATAATTTTCCGAGTACAAGTCCTTAACCTCCTTGGTTAAATTTACTCCTAGGTACTTTATTTTTTTGGTTGCAATAGTGAAGGGGATTGTTTCCTTAATTTCTTTTGCTGACAGTTTATTGTTGGTGTATAGAAATGCCTCTGATTTCTGAGTAGTAATTTTATATCCTGCCACCTTGCTGAATTCATTTATCAGGTCCAGTAGTTTTTTGACTGAGACTTTAGGGTTTTTTTATATACAATATTATATCATCTGCAAATGACAGTTTTACTTCTTCTTTTCCAATTTGTATGCCTTTTATTTCTTCTTCTTGTCTGATTGCTGTAGCTAGGACTTCCAGTACTATGTTGAATAAGAGTGGTGAAAGGGGGCACCCCTGCCTGGTTCCTGATCTTAAGGGGATTGCTTTTAATTTTTGTCCACTTAGTATGATGTTTGCTGTGGGTTTGTCGTAGCTACCTTTTCACCCAGCTATTCCACTTTTAGGAATATGCCCTAAGAACACCATAGCACTGTTCGAAAAGAAGAAATGCGCCCCCATGTACGTGGCAGCATTGTTCACAATAGCGAAGATCTGGAAACAGCCCAATTGTCCATCAGAGGACGAGTGGATTAAAAAGCTATGGTACATATATACTATGGAATACTACTCAGCCATAAGAAATTATGACATCGGATCATTTATAACAAAATGGATGGACCTTGATAACATTATACGAAGTGAAATAAGTAAAACAGAAAAAAACTGAGAACAGCATGATTTCATACATAGGTTGAACATAAAAGTGAGACTATGAGACATGGACAAGAGTGTGGTGGTTACAGGGTTGGGGGAGGGAAGAGAGGGTGGGATAGGGAGGAGGGGAGGGGCACAGGGAAAACCAGATAGAAGGTGACAAAGGACAATTTAACTTTGGGTGATGGGTATGCAACATAATTGAATGATAAGATAACCTGGAGATGTTTTCTTTGAACATATGTACCCTGATTTATTAATGTCACCCCATTAAAATTAATTTAAAAAAGGAGTTTAGACTGGTTTCCTGGTTATAAGAAAAGGGATCCATTTTATATTCTGAAAACAAATTCTCTTCTTTTTTCCTGTTCTCCCTCCTTCCTTCCCTCTCTCTCTCCCCTCCCTCCCCTCCATTTTCCTCTCCTCTCCTTCCTTTCTTCCTTTCTTCTTTCCTTCCTTCCTTCCTTTCTTCCTCCCTTCCCCCCTCCCACCCTCCCTCCCTCCTTTCCTTCTTTTCTCCCTCCCTCCCTCCCTAACTTCCTCCTTCCTTCATTCCTTCCTCCCTTCCTTCCTCCCTCCCTCCCCCCTCTTCCTTCCTTTCTTTCTTTTCTCCCTCCCTCCCTCCTTCTTCCTTCCTTCCTTCCTTCCTTCCTTCCTTTCTTCCTTCATTCCTTCCTCCCTTCCTTCCTCCCTCCCTCCCCCCTCTTCCTTCCTTTCTTTCTTTTCTCCCTCCCTCCCTCCTTCTTCCTTCCTTCCTTCCTTCCTTCCTTCCTTCCTTCCTTCCTTCCTTCCTTCCTTCCTTCCTTCCTTTCTTCCTTCATTCCTTTCTCCCTTCCTTCCTCCCTCCCTCCCCCCTCTTCCTTCCTTTCTTTCTTTCTTCCTTCCTCCCTCCCTCCTTTCTTTCTTTTCTCCCTCCCTCCCTCCCTCCTTCTTCCTTCCTTCCTTCCTTCCTTCCTTCCTTCCTTCCTTCCTTCCTTCCTTCCTTCCTTTCTTCCTTCCTTCATTCCTTCTTTCCTTCCTTCCTTCTGATACTTCTATGTGGTAGAGACTGCATTTTATAATGTAGATTAACTGATACCTAAAGGTATGATCCTGTCCCTAAAGACACTCATTGTATGGTGGAAAAAAGAAGTTCATAATTTTTATAAAAGTATATTTATACAGTACAGTATAAATTTAATGTTTATGTATATCTTAATTTTCTTTGGCATTTACCCTGAGGATCTATCGAGTTTATGTTGTCCATAGTCTCCACCCCGGTGTTGCATACCTTACCAAGTACTTTTACATATCTGACGCTCCTTTGCTGAGGAATAGTGGGACAAAATATTGTCTTTATGATAATATGTTGCAAGAATTTTGATTTCTTGTTCCATGCCTAAAGGACTTCAAAGTATTAATCTACATTTTTTTATAGATTGTCATCCAAACACACTTAAGTCAGACAAATATAGTCACCCATTTCCCAGATGTAGAAACCTAGAGAGTTAAGTGACTTCCAGAGCATTTGTTTCCTATTCTATCAAGCTCCCTGCACCTCCTGAACTGTCATCAGCTAATATTTCAAAAAGTGTTTTAAAGGTCATCTTTGGAAAGCTAAGTTCCTGAAAGAACTAACAGTATTCTGCAGATCAACCAAAATATAGGCAAAAAAGAAAATAGCTGAATTCCTACATGACATGCCAACTCCGTGTATCTCTATATATTTATTATCGCTCAGAAAATATTAGGTAAGAAATGAGTTCTTTTTCACTAGTTCTGTTGTATTTTTAATTTTTAGTTATAAATATTACATTCTAACATTGCAATTTATAAGATAATATGAAATTTTTAAAAATTCACTAGTTTTTATTTTCTCATATTCCTCTATTGTGTTCCATTCAAAAAGGTTTTACATGAATGAAATTATACTCTTTGTGAAATGTTGCTTAATATTTTTCATGGTAGTTCCTACATTGTACACTATTCCCATTTATCATACGCAATACCTATACTATATACTCTGCTTTCTAGTAAGCTGGTGGTTTAATAAGCCTCGTGGTGTTGGATATTTGGTAGGCATAACCACTTTTTGCTCTTAGATTTTATACCATAGTGACAATTTCTTAGTACTTCATTTAGTTCTGCTAAATTGTTTCTTTAAAATGAATTCCCTCACCAGACTATAAACATTACCAAACAATTTTGCCTTATTAATCTTTGTGTGACAAGCATCTGATAGATTTTTAAGTACGGGATTGGTACTCTCTTAAAAAAGAAATAAATAAAAGCAATTCCTAGATCCATAATTATTGGGTCAAAAGTGTAGAAATGGCTTTTGGGCTCTTAGTATCTGTTTCCCCACTGTTTACCTAAGGAATCGCATAGCTGCCGGAGACACAGCGATGGGTAGTTTTTATCACAATAGGAGAGTATTGGCTGTTACAGTTTTTATAATTTCACTAATTTCATCATTGTAAGTAAAAAATTGCTTTCATTTTAAAGCTTTTTAAAAATTTTCTTATTATTTTATTCATTTTAGAGAGGAGACAGAGAGAGAAAGAGAGAAAGGGGGGAGGAGCTGGAAGCATCAACTCCCATATGTACCTTGATCAGACCAGTGCAGGGTTTTGAACTGGCGACCTCAGTGTTCCCAGGTCGATGCTTTATCCACTGCGCCACCACAGCTCAGGCCTTGCTTTCATTTTAATCAGGTTAATTTCTTTTCTCAAAATTTGATGTTTTTTTCTTGTTTACTAGTTATCTTTCTAAAAATCATCTTTTTTTAAAGCAAGAATCCCCTTAAAGTGTGTGTGTGTGTGTGTGTGTGTGTGTGTGTATGTGTGTGTTCATCTACAAAGACTTTTGTTAGTCAAGACGGAGAGAGAGGAGAAGGAACACTGAAACCCAGCTTTCCCACTGCAGGGAGTGGATTTTAATTACGCCCCTTTCGGGGGGGGGCATCTTAACTGGACCCAAAGGCATGAAATTTAAAAGCCATTCAAGTTCACCTTTCAAAAGAGAGGCTACAAAATGAAGGTAGGATATTCATGTAGATTCAGAACTTCTAAACTTTTCTCCCAGCATCAAATGCCAAAATGCTACACAACTTATAAACACCTTTGTTCGGCTGAAAGCGATATCACTCAGGTCGAATGTCTCCACGGGATGTATGTGACTCAGGAAGGAGCTCCGTCAACTGACGTGGCCTCCGGTCCCAGAAGCGAAGTGATGTGCTTTGCTTATGGAAGAGCACAGCTTTTCCTTTCTTTCCTGGGATTCCTCAGTTTGCATTTTTAGCTTTTTATAAGGAGTTTCTTTTTTGTTTTGTTTTGTTTTTCTTTTTTCTTTCTTGCTTAGTTCTTCCACACACACACCCCACCCAACCTCCCTGACAGTTGTGAGTCTGTCTTCCTATGAGTCTGTCTCTTAGAGAATGTACTTAGACAAAGCTCTTAAATATCTATCAGTTCTGTTATTGGTAAGAATAAAACTCTTTTAAGAGGAAGGAAACCAACATTTACTGAAAATGTCCCTCGTATTAAACATTAGGCTCTTTTTCTTATTTAATCTTCACAACACGGGAAGTATATACTGCTAGTGTGCAGAGTGAATACATTGCCAAAGTCATGGGATTGTTCTACGAAAGGCTAGTATTCCATCCGCCTCGTTCTGATTCTAAAGGCCTAGACTTTTTCACTGGCTGTCATGTTAGAGTTTTAGTTTCTGAAGTAAGTAAAATATTCTGAAAATTTGCCATGATAACTGATTAAAAACAGTGGACTCGATTTGGCAAGAGGCTGAATGAAGTCTGGCCAAGGACACTGCATATAATTCTACCCTCAAGACCCCTACTTTGCTCTGCATACCCAGTTTGGATTTTTACCAACTGTTTCTTTTAACATTCAACAGCCTAGAATGTATAAGTCAGAAGTGGTTGTAAGGGTCATCATCTATTCCTACCCATACAGCTTAGATGTTGTGAAATGCAATTTTCCAAATTTGTTCCGTCTTCATATTCATATGATAATTGAATCTGAGGAAGGGTGAGGTCTGTAGAAAAATGTTATTTGTGAACTATTTTGAACCACAGAGAAGCTCATAACTGTTTTTCTAATGAATGGACAAAATCAAAGAATGCTTAGTTCCCCAATAAGTCTCTTCTTTTTTTTTAGCCAAACGAGAAAGGCAGTGATTCCAGCCATATGTGAAAGCACCAGACAGGTCTCAGTAAACGATGCAAGAAGAAATACCCTTTTTGTATTTTGCTTATTTTCTGTCCTGATGCAGAAGGAACGGTGCAATCCCGTTCTTCTTTTTATATGGAAGTGTTATTGTAGACCTGGCTCAAGTACACAGTGACGTGAGGACCCATGCGGGACAGTTTTCTCAAATCTTCATATCGAGAATAGCTGTGGTTCTTCTGGGCAACTGATGCACTTTTACCTAATACGATCTATAATTTTTCACATTCCTCATACTTGCCTCCTTGTGTTGAATGCTAGGAAAATCAGACTAGAAACACTTTTCCAAAATGTTGGAAGTCATCTGGCATAATTTTATATGAGAATTACATGTTTGAGTCTAGAATTTATTTCATTCTTCCCCTTCACTTCTCATTTTCCCTTTGCCATTCTCTATTTATTCATTTATTTTTATATTATGTTGCTTTACATATTTTATAAACCTTCTTAATTTTCTTGGAAACAAATTAAGATTTAAATAAATAAATATATAAATCAAGACAGAATTACTCACAGACCAAAAAGAGTTGAGAATATATGTATATGCATGCTTCCAGTGTTGCAGACAATTTTGAAAAAAAAAATCAAAAGAGATCAAGGATCACAAGAAGATAGTGATCTTTGCCCCCTCAAAGCATATACAAGTCTGACAATTTTAACAGTAGCTTCCTCATTGTTCTCCTAATTGGAGACAGAGCATTCCCGCTTCCTAGGACTTAATTTTGGGTCAGATGTCCAGAGACTAATCCTACTTTATCTCCCATTTAAGTGAAATAATCCTGCTCCCAATCTAAATTGTCAATGCCTCAGAATGATTACTTTGAGGAGTTAGCTGGAAAGGCTCACATTCTGCATGGGCTTCTTTCCTTTTTTTGTCTTGCTAATGATTTGGGAGCTGAATCTGGCACCCAGCGGTGTCTCTCTCTTCTCTACCCTGCCAGGGAATGACCTGGTCTACAGGGAGAGAAGGGCTGTCACAATGCAATCTGGAAGGGGGGCTACCCTCACAGGACACAGAGCACATGGCCACCAATCCACTAGCAGAGCCGGTTTTCCTGTTTCATACTTGGGTGGGAAGAGGGGAAAGATGGGACTTCACAATGACATGAAAGGCTCCTCCCCAAAGCCCATGAAACCATGAGGAAATCATGGCGCCTCAGAATGGCTTCACACAGAGGACCGGCGAGTGCTGAGGTCAGGGAATATCATGACACACTCTGAGACACCATGATTATTGGCCGGATCGGAGCACTCTTGCAAAAGGCAAAGAAGCAGAACATTGTTTCAAGAACTGCACTAATCCTAGTCTCTTCCCTGTTCTTGTTGGCAGAAAGTCAGCTGATGTTAACTTCGGACATGCACTGAGTCCATCAAATAAATTTCTAGTGTAATCAGTGTGTTTCAGAGTTGTCTTTTCTTTTCTTTATTATTTTCTACAGATGTTTTTCGTTGTATTTTGATTGCTCTTTTCTATAATTATATATATATATATATCACATTTTATCACATTATATGTACTTTTTATTCCTTTGGAAGCATGTTTTTGAGAGCCTCAAAATGGTGTTGGGCACTGGATCCAGAAATGAGAAAACAAAGAAAGCCAGTCTCTTCCCCCCAGGTGCTCCCGGCAGAGCAGAGCAAACATGGAGCAGCAGTTCAGTGACGAAAGGGTAGAATGGAGACACAAAGCAAGGAGGCCCAGCTGGAGGAGCAGGGACTTGCGAGGAATGAGGGAGGAATGAGTTGAGGAAAGGCTTTGAAGACAAGGTTGCATTTCATCAAGCTTGTACGGATAAGTAGAAGTCTGTTATCTGCTTTTACGGTCTTCCTGTTTATGCAAGGGTGGATGTTTGCCCAGTTGTAAAAAGAACGAGAAAGGCGGTCCGGGCTGAGAGAGTAATCGCTGCAAAGGCACAGGGCTTTACAGTCTGACCCCACGACCAGCAGCTATGAGAAATTCCCTGTAACTTTCACATCCTTGACTACCAGGGCTTAAGGTCATGAGAGTAAACAGGATGTTGGGTTTCCTGGTGAAGGTCTCCTGTTGGTGACTAGGAGGGTCTTTTTTAAAGACTTGTGCTCTCCCTGCTAACTAGAACTTGAAAATTTCTCTGCCACTCTTAACAATTTCATGTTCTAGGCTTAGAAGTAATGAACGAGTAAACATGTCCATGGCTTTTTTCTCCCTGTTACAGAGGGCGCATCTTGGAGTATAATACAGAAGTAGTCAAGAATCAGCTAGCTAAGTCCTTAGACATACTGAAATCATACATAGAATCAGGGATTATCCCAGGAAAAGACACAGGGAGATGTCTTAGCCTACTACTCCCTCTTATAAATGATTATGTCTATGGTTGCATAGTCTGTCCTTACTTACATCTCTCTCTCTTTCTCACCTACATGTCTTGTCATTTATGTATGCACTGTAAAAGTAGCAAAACTATATTTGAATGAAGAAGAAAAATGGAAGAAAACAATAACACCCAGATTCTACATTCTATCAGTGCTATTAGTATCGTTTTATTTTACCTTAAATTTCCTCCCTAAAGCTATTTCTGTATAGTTGGAATTAGTGTGTCAACAAATTTTTACCTTTTTAAGCCTTTAAATGCATGTACACACAGAGGCATATGTCTCCTATAATGACCCTCTGGACCCCTAAGCTCTTCATCCAGCTAAATTCCTTTCTCAGAGGCCGTCACACCTAAAACCCCAGTTATGTGCTTACACCTTAAATCTAATATTACAAAAGCACATACACACACACACACACACACACACACACACATACTTAAAGCAGGTTGGTGGCTGTTTGTTTTTCTAACAAGGGGACCATGCTGAACAACTTTTCTGAAACTTACTTTTCTCCCTGAATTCATTGAAGGGACCAAAATTCTGCCACCTGGAAGCTGCTTTTTGGGATATTGGTTTTAAGCTGTTTATTAAAAAACAAAGGACCCTCTCCCATTTCCTGACCAAGAGACTCAGAGACACTTGCTTCGGGAAGATCTTCGGATGTTCCCCTGAGCCTCATTTGAATTACGTCTGGTTAAATAAGAGTGCTCCAAGGTGCCTGTCAGCTAGGACCCAGCGTCCCATTGTCTCCTGGCAAGGAGCCATATTCCAGAGTCACAGGGTCTGCTCCCCCCACCCTCACCCCCCACGTGTCTCTGCCTGGCCTCCATGTGGTCCCCTAAGTGCTGAAAAGCTCTGACCTTGGAGAGCTGGAACAAAGGTCCTTAAATAATAACGGTAGATAATGAGGCAATCAAGCAATAATGGTCATAATAACAATAATAATAATGGACAAATATATAGTAGGAGACCATACTAAGTGACATTCTCTGAGAAATCCCTACAACTCATTCATGTCAGCCACTAAGGGAGAAAATGCTTTACTTTTCAAAGCCCTGGTTAGTCAACACTGATTCCAAATGAAGAACTCCCAGTACATCTGAGAAGATGTACCCGGTTCCTAAAGCATGTTTCTCATGCCCAAGGGGTTTCTGCCTCTGTCAGTGTCTGCGGTGGCTGTCTCCTCATGAGAACCAACACTCGGGACCCAGCATGTCCACTCCCCTTCCGCCGAGGCGTGTGAAACCAAGAGCTCTAAAGCAACAATAAATGACCAAAAATTTACAATCAAACCCTCTGTAGCCTCGGGAGGCAGTGCTTGGGCTGGCTTTCTGTGCTGGCTAACGGACAGTTCAGGAAGAGGGGGTGGACAGTTCTCATTTTCCCTGCTTGGCTACTAGCTCAAGTGTCCTTCCTCTGGATGTAACCAATAACACTTAGCTATTCGCTCTCAGCTTTGGACAGTTTGTGGTCCTGTGATCCTTTGGATAAAGAAAAGCCTCGTGTATTTAAACCAAAATGTATATTTAAAAATAATTCTGAGTTTCTCTTCTTTTTTGGTATATTAAAAAATAGTAATTTTGACTATCACTCTTTTTCTCTTTTGTATTTTTCCCCTTCTTTTCTTCTCCAGCCTGTCCTTGCTGTAGTTGCTAAGGAAGAGTAAGGTGATCTTATGCTGTGCCTCAAAAGAGAGAAATCTAGGAGAAGCCGCCACTGGAGCAATCAGCTCTGAAATAGTTCAGTTTTCAGTTCCATCCAATTCAAAGCAATCGACGCTCATTGGGTGTCCACTCTCCAAGGTGCTGCCCGAAGCAGGGACAGGTAGAGACCAAAGACACTGGAGGAAGAAGTCCAGTTGTAAATGGACACCCCTTGTGAGAAAGTCAAAGTGCCGTGCGATTAGGATGATAAAGTAGGCACGCACGCTGCGCTGTAGGCACACACATGAGGAAGCAATTTATTCTACCTGGGGCGTCCCAGGAAGCTCCGTGCCAAAGCGGTGGACTGACCCTGGCAACATACGGCGGTAGCTTTCAAACTTTTTCAGATTGAGACCTACAGGACAAGGATTGAGACCTGTACATACAAACTTATGCTTGTGGAGACAAGCTTTCCAAAACAATACTTTCTCTTACTGTGTGAGGCACTCTTATTTTTTTCTTCTATTCTGTTTCCATGACTTTAGATCAGTGGTACGGAACCCACCAGTTTCATATGCGCATTCACCGAACCCTTCTTTAGTGATAAATAAAATATGATTTTTTTCCCAAATTCAAGACATAGGTATATGTTTTTTTACTGGTGCACAAAATGAGCCGTGCATGAACATCACCTTGCTCAAAGAACAAAACCAACAAAGTGCATGAACTCACAACAAATTACGGTATTACTTTATTCTGGCCTCCATGGCAGAGGCTTCTCCGAACCCCTGAGACTGACTCATCGAACCTGTAGGGTTCGATAGAACCCAGGTTAAGAACCACTGCTTTAGATGGTGGTTGAAACTGTTTCACCTGAGCTTCCTTGATCAATGTAGTGAAAACTCATCTAAAGAAATCCTGGGCTAGATCATGGGCTTTGGAGTCTCATAAAACTTATTTTAAACCCTGGTGTGGACAACCAGTAGTCCTGAGATTTGGGCAGTTCAACTTTTATGAATCTGAATTTCACTGTCTATAGAAAAAGTGTAAGTAGCTACTATCTTCTTGGCCAGGCAGTTGTTAGGATCAAAGGAGGTGATATTTGGAAACAGTTTAATATAGTAAAAGCTCAATAGATGGGTCAGGAAGAGTTTCTGGCGTGAGGGATGTCCCAGGCATACTGGCTGGTTTGGTAGAATTGTCTTCCCACCCAAAACAAGGCACGCCCTGATGACTGACACACCTGAAAGTCTGCATACAGAATGCATGGTGGAAACAAAAATTAAAAGAGTTTAGCAAGGCTCTGCATCCAGGAAATTGTTTGTGTATTTGTGTGCCTGCATGTGAGTTAGTAAGTATATCTGTATGTACTTGTGTGTGTGTGTGTGTGTGTGTGTGTGTGTGAGTGTGAGTGAGGTTGGACGTGGGGGTCTGTGTGAGTGTGCTTCCATGCGTGAGTTGGGTAGATAGTGATGAGGCTGGTGTCATACAGAGACTGAATTTAATTTTCCTTCATTCAGTAACTTCTTAAGCAATCACACTGAGCCTTTCTCAAACCAATCAGCCCAAATCTTTCCTCAGATCCACTTCCTCACAATAGACCATTGCCTCTCAATGACCTTGACCCAGCCACCTCTCCTTTCTAAATTTGATCTTTCTTGCATATAAACTGAGCATACTAGGATAGCGAACTTTAAAGAATTTTATAGGAAAATGGTAGAATTCTTTTTTGAGCATAATCTTCAGAGAATACTGCTATTGAATCATGGTCATAGGGAGTGAAATACAGATTTGGATCTATAGAGACAGCTGACATTTATTATCACTTGTGACTTTATGAGGCTATAAATAAACAACCAATTTCTACAGTTCTTTCCCACACCCAAGGATATATATACACATATACACCTACATCCATTAAATATATAAATCTGTTCATATAAACATGTTTTATATGTTTTATACATGAATATATATTTACATATATGAATAAACTCTATGCAAAAGAATAAATTATATTGCAACCATGTATACAATTAAACTAAATGTACGATGACTAGAATATATAAATATATGACATAATATGCATATTACTTATATGATACATGAATATATATATATATATATATAATATGTATGACGATGGACTAAATAAACATTGCCATAATACCAACATCAACAGTGCAGCGGACCCAGGACATGGCCAGGACAACAATCAATGCCCTGTGTTCTGCGCCTTAGGACCTCCTGCCCGTTTCAGCCAGACCTAGGAAGTGGTCCTCACACCTAATCAAGCTTCCGTTTTGCAAGTGAAGATGAATTATAAATCCCAGACAACAAACAGATCAGCCCTCAAGCCCTATTTATTGGTTCCCGCCCCCTTGCTTTGCTGTTTCTGCCGTCCAGTCCGTTGCGGGGGTTGAGGACACAGGACTCTTTGCCTGTAATTCTAGGCACGCATTTTGAGATACAATAGAGAGCACTTATTTTTGATGAAACCCATCAACTCCAGGGGTATGTGGTTGTTAAATACTCAGCATATTTATTACTGTGCCTCGGAAGAGGATTAGTGAAGGAGGACATTAAGGTCTTCCATGGGACCCAGAGCTGGTGCTTCATTACTGCTCTGTATTTTTAAGGGGACAGTGTGGTGAGAGAGTTAAAGGCTACGTGGGCTCCCTGTGTAATGCAATAAAACTGCGTCGTCCCTGGCTTTCCTCTGAAAAAAAACACTTTTTAGTCTAAGGCCCTCACTTCCCCCCCGCTGCCAGCCTCTGATTGGAGTCCACCAAGCATGAAGCCTCCTTAGACAGGGCAGGAGCTCTTTCTCCTAAATGCACTGGATTCAGGAAGTCATGGGTGGCACTGACATTGTGAAAGGGCTTGGGACGTGCTGTCATGGTTTCAGAGAGTGGGGATGGAGACCCACAGCTGGTGGCAACCAGGCTAGGCAGGTGTTGTGAGGAGCACCCGTGAGAGAGGCAGGCAGGCCGATAATTCATTAGCTTCCCCTTATACTCCTTTCTTACAGGAAGTTAATGAAACAACCTGTCTCTTTCTCTTTAAGGATAAGACATGATTGGGATAATTGTATTAGAACCTCCAAAATTGCTGTTTATTGCTGTATCTTTCTCATAATATTGTTAGGAGAACAAGCAAGCGTGTAAAGATCTAGCAAACAATGGGCTTCCCACTATGCATTACTGTCTGCAACCCCTTCCCTCCCCACCCACAGTGGCTTTGGTTTCCAGGGACTGCCACTCACAAACCAGGTTTTCTACTTACTACCTGGGTGATATTGGACAATAACAGCCGCTAACACTGCTCAGAACTTACTACATGCCAGGAATGATTTATTTATTGTTATTTATTGACTGACTGACTGACTGATTGATTGCCTTATTTCATCCTCTCAAACATCTAAGAG
This sequence comes from Rhynchonycteris naso, assembly GCA_037038555.1. NCBI lineage: Eukaryota > Metazoa > Chordata > Mammalia > Chiroptera > Emballonuridae > Rhynchonycteris > Rhynchonycteris naso. Next base: position 278,845,624 of record CM072998.1, read on the forward strand.
GTTATGACTTGTTTGCAGAGAAAAGTAAGATATAGCATCAATTGAATGTATGTATACTCTTCTAAGTAGTACATCACTGTCTTCACTTATTTTATCGTCACAACATTGTACGATAAACCCTATTATTATTCTCAGTTTTAAAGATGAGCAAAAAGAGTCACAGATGAATTAAGTGATTCACCTAAGGTCACAGAACAAGTATGAGATCCAGACCCAGGCAAGAGGTTCTAGGTTCTTTCTTCCTCTCCTCAGGTCATGGTGCCTTTTAAGACTTGGTTCCGTCATTCATAAAACTGGACTAAAGCATGGCACTTCCATTAAACAATTGTTGTAACAATTAAATAACATAACAAAATTGGAAACGCTTTGCAAACAACGCCATGCTGTGGAAGTGCTAGATACTGTTGTAATTATGGGAATTATCACAGTGGAAACATAAATCAGTCAAGACAGTTGTTGGGGACAGGATGAGTTTGTTGAAAAGGGGAAGACAAGACTAGCATTTGTCGAATGCCAACTAGCCTACTTTAGGCTATTTTTTAAGCTAATGTTACCTCATTTTGATATTTTTATCCCCCGTGTATTAAAGAAACAAACAGAAGCTCAGAGAAAGTGCAGTCATGTGTCCCACATGATTCATCTGGGAAACAGCACCAGGTGGAATTGGAAGCCAAGTCTGACCAAATCTGAGAGCGACTGTCTTCCCACTTCACCATGATGGTTTATGAGAACAAGGGAGGTTTCTCTCCCTGTGGAATTTAGTCATGTGATGTTCATTTTGCTTCTCCTCCTTGCAGTGAATTCTGAATGAAGTTATTGACTGGAGTATTGTACTACTGAAAATAAAATGTTTCCGCCTAAGATTTCTGACTGCCCTAAAAGGCAAACCTCTCAAACAGCTTATCATTATACATAAGTCTTTCATTCTGGGATTTAAGATTCGGTCTATATACATAATTTGTTAAAATATTGCTGGATTCATTTTATACACTCGAGTTTCAGATGTGGTGCCGGCAACTGACCTAAAGACCAATTTCCAAGGCAGGGAAATGAGACCTACATGCAGTTAGATTTCAAGACTGGGTAGAGTCACACATAAGAAGTACCTTAAAAAAGTCCTTCGTCCTAAAGCTGGACATGAGCTTCAGACAAAACATGGGTTCAAGTCTTTGCTCTTGCTTTTCCTAAGTGATTAAAAGCAAATAATATAATTATGAAACCCTCATCTTTCTCATCTAAAGATGGAATTATTACATCTTCCTTAGAGGAATAAATAAAGTGTAAGCGTTACATGGTAGGTACCCAATAAATGCCAATCCATTTCCTACCCGTGCCCTTGTTGAATGAAGGTTTGGATTAGCAGATGTGAAAACAAATTTATTACTATTTTCCTGGGACCCAGGAGTGACGGAATGGAGATAAATCCATATTAGAGGGTTAGAGAAAAAACCCATGAAGAACCCTTGTTGTGTTTAAGAGGGAAGGGTACTGTTAGGATGTCATCTATAACATAAAAGAATGACCTTTCAATGCCATTGATTCTGTAGTTGAGGGGAGAAGAATGGTTGGGCCAATGTGGGTAGCTAACATAACAGTAACAGATGAATGGAGACCTTACCTTTATTTTCGTTCCTTTTTCAGTGACTTGATGAGAACTGTCATGTGCTTCTTGAACTTGAAGTCACTGCTTTCCCTGCTCTTAGGTCCACACTAGGCAAAAATAAAACAAAGCAAACACATGTTCTTACTCATGAGAGTGATGTCTGACCTGAACCCCTGCCCCCTTTTTCCTCATTAGAGGAGGAGTCTATTGGACAACATTTATTAGCAAAGTGATTTAGAGCAATCAGCGAACACTCCAACCAAATCAAATTCTGCCCCGTTTCTTGAACAGCCCAAACTTATTTATGCCTCGGGAAGTGTTTTGCACACGCTTCCCCTTCCCCTGCCTTTTGCTTTCCTCACACTGCTCATCTCCCGTGGGTTAACTCACACTCACTCTTCAGGCCTCGTTCACTTGGGGAATGATTCTGTGGCTCCACTCCTCCCTCTAAGACTCATTTGTGTCCTTGTTGCATGTTGACACCCATTTACGATTGTACTCTCTCAGCACTCAGCCCAATCCTAATTCACTGTGTTTCTCTACCAAGGGTTTGGTGACCTCGATGGGAACTTCATCTTGCTTGCTGCTGTATCTCAGTGCTCAGCACCATATGTAGCACATAACGGGCACTCAAAAGATGGTTATTAAATGAGTTCCTAACAGAGTGATTGAGTGAGTGAAATGAAATGAGTCACGTCAGTGTGATGCCGCAGGAAGAACACTGCGCAGTAAGTCAGAATGCCTGGGGACCGCTCTTAACTTCAGTTTGAACTAGCAGAGTGACCCCCTCGGCCACTTTCATTTCTTTCCCCTAAAGGAGCTTATACTATTATGTAAAAGGGTGTGGGAATTACATCAAGCTCCTGCTGCATAGTGGACATTTGATTAAAAGTGAGGTCCTTCCCACTGCGAGAGAGATGATCGAAGGGGTTGTGACACCACCGGGGGTCCAGAAGCCAGCTCAGCAGCTGGATGGTCTTGGTCAAAGAAGCTCTCCAGGTCTGCTAACCAGAAAGAAGGGGTTAGAGATCAACTTATCACAAGGAGCTGATTCAGAAGGCGGGTAACCTGAAGCCAGGCACCTGCGTCCTGACATCCCCCTTCGGTGCAGGGACTTTGAGTCTGCGTGGGGGTGCGGATGGCCTCTCTTGCTGAGAAAGGCCTCTCTCGGGAAGGCTCCATCTCTGGTACCCGTGACCCAAGTCATAAAGGTGATTCATTTTTCAGTTTTCAATCTTCAAAGTGACATATACAGAGTGCTGAGGGTTGGTGAGAGGCACACACCCTCTCTTCTTTCCTGTGACAGCTTCAGTGCTACAGGGCACCCTCGCAGGAATTGAAGTGCACCTGGAGTTTTGTTGGAAATGTGAGTGTTACGCAAACACGTGAGCTCTCACCCCTGGTACTGGACACAAGATTCTTAAATGTAACCAGCCAGTGTGCTATGTTGGGGTTGTTTTCCACAGAAATACCTCAATAGAAAAGCACAGAAACAAAATTGTGGCGTCAGGCGCCCGGAGCTTCTGGCCGACTCTTGCTTGAGAGGTGTCATCTCAAGTTCAGGGTCCCAACCATGACGTCTAAAGGGGTTGCCTGCTAGATAGGCCCTTTGTGCATCATACTTCTGTGGGGACAGGGAGGGTCCTGGGAGATGTCAGGCCCCAGTGGACCCTGGCAGGCAGGCCCCACCAATGCTCTTTGGTGGGCCCCGCTCACGGAAAGTGGGAGTCCCTGCCTGCGGGGTGCCTGGGAGTTGGTGCATTGGGGTCAGCTGTTTCCTGCTCTGCTGCGGGACTTGAGCAGATTGACGGCTTCTCTTTGCATTCCATGAAGCGCTTTCAGTCCATATGAAGCCATCGGAGGGGAGGAGCCTGGACTTTGAGGTGAGACTAAAACCTGAGCTTTGCCCTTACCAGCTGTGTGACCACGGACAAATCACTCAACCTCTCTGAGCCTCGGTTTGCTCATTCTGTAGAAGTGTCTCTTTTTCAGGGGGTTGTTTGGCATTTAAATGAGGAAACACACATGCAGTGCCCGTACAGGGCCTGGTGACCTGGACATATACTATTCTCCTTTCTTTCTTTTCATGAATACGAGAATTATTTAGAAAATTAGTCGCTTTTCCAGATATAAGAAGATTCATCAAGGGTCACTATTCCCCTCCAGAGACTATAAGAATATTCCCAATTCTATTCTTAATATATTTAATATGTATAAATTACAATTTTTCCTCTCAGTTTTGCATTCATATCTGTGATTATCTCTTCTTCTCTAGAAAATAAAAACACCACCTTACAAGGTGGCCTGCCACCCTAACAACACCAGGAGTGAGACAAGTGAAATCTTTTGAGATTGTGTTACTTACATATCTCATTTATAAGAGTTTGTCAGATGGCTTACAATAAAATCATGTGTTCAATGGGATCAATAAACATGAGCAACAAGAGAACAGAAGTCTCAGAAGTTTGACCCCCCTGGTGTTGAGTCCTCTGGTCAGGAGGCTGGGAAGGCTCTGGTCAGCCACCCAGCCTGCAAAGCCCTCTAAGGAAGGGAGATGAAACTCCATCCAGATGGAAAGGCTCCATTCTCTGAGCCAATTATTGATAATCGACATTGCTATGTCAATATAATTTCCCCAAACTTAAAAGCAATGAATCCAGTGCTCGATAAAAAAATATCTTCTCCCAATAGTGTTCAACCCAGTTTGCCCTTTCTAAGCTGCCCTGTTCATCCTTTATATCAGGGGTAGTCAACCTTTTTATACCTACTGCCTATTTTTGTATCCCTGTTAGTAGTAAAATTTTCTAACCACCCACTGGTTCCACAGTAATGGTGATTTATAAAGTAGGGAAGTAACTTTACTTTATAAAATTTATAAAGCAGAGTTACAGCAAGTTAAAGCATATAATAATTACTTACCAAGTACTTTATGTCGGATTTTCACTAAGTTTGGCAGAATAAATCTCTATAAAACAACTTACTATAGTTAACTGTATCTTTTTATTTATACTTTGGTTGCTCTGCTACAGCCCACCATGAAAGCTGGAATGCCCCCTAGGGGGCGGTAGAGACCAGGTTGACCACCCCTGCTTTATAAATACATTTCCAGCTCTTTCTGAGTGATGATGATGGGTTGATTGTTGCAGAAATGTGCTAAGACAGCATCCTTCAAATGCAGGAAAGTACTGGAAGTTGATCAAAGGTAAAGAGAGATAAAAGTCTGAAAGGAAACTGATTCTGAATGACTTTTGTGGTTATTAGGAAGGTGCCATAAAGTATTTCAAGCTCTCCAACAGTCACTGAGAAACAAAAACAAATAAGTGAAACAAAAAAGAGAGTTGCGTAATTCTTAGCATGCCTTCTCCCCAGTCCTAGCAAGCCAATGCCAAGTAGCCAGCTTCTTCTGTAACTATATTAGGAATCAGAGGAACAGAAGTCTAGCCCACGGCCCTACAGCTCAGGGAGGGTTGGAAGACAGAAGTGTTTTGTTTCCAAGTCTGTGTTCGTCACTGAAGGACATTGCTCCCCTGCCCTGTGCTTGGAGAAACCTCGGTGGACAGATAGCACTTTTTGAAAATCACTGGTCTCTTCTTTCCTTTGTAGAAATTTCAAAGTGGTTACAGTAGAGGAGAGTAGCCAACATATCTTCCAAATTAAGTGTATGTGGGGGGGGGGCACACTTGAGGATGAAGTTGAAAGACACCTAGCTCTGGCCAAGAGTGAAGGCAAAGGTCCCTTGAGCTGAACCCTCTGTGGGTTCCTGACCAAGTTTCTTAATTCTACCAACTCTACCAGCTACCTCCCTATGTTCTCTTGTAAGAAACCCCTTAAAACATAATTTTATAGGCTCAAATAAGGACTTTCCCACCAATACTATCTTCTATCAATAGATTTAGGGAAGTTTGGGAAGTCATCATTGGACCTGTGTATGGTCTTCCATAACTTGGTAGTTCCCTGGTGCCCTAACTCCTAAAATACAATCTTTCTTTACCCATGGCAGGGACAAAATTTTGTGTTTATCCAATAAATATTGAAGCTTCACTCTGTTTTCTGTTTTTGCTTTTCTTTATAAGTTTCCAGTATTCTTACTGGGAGGACACTAAATCAATGGCCTGGTTCCAAGGACTATTTTAGAAGAAGAAATCTAGGGTAAATTTACGATATGGTTGTTGTTGCTTTTAGTGTTTTAGCTGTTCATTATTCAACCCTTTCCTGAAAAACATCCCTGGTGGAGAATGACCCCTATATCACTGTGTATATTATCTGACACAAAAATAGTTCTCATGGCCAATTTCCCTCTGATGGCTCCCACAAGCAGTTCCCTCACACAGTCAGGAAGCAAGTTGTGACCTAAGTCAGTCAATGGAAGTCTTGCTCCCAAGGGCATGGGCTAGTCAAGTTCAAATTATTACAGCAGCAATATCAACAGTCCCATTCTAGTGGTAGTGACAGTGCCATGTGCTGTGGCCATGGAGATAGAATTGATGCTAGATGTGGTGGTCTCATCTGAACGTTTGGTCCATCCACAGGGTGTTTGTGCGTCCTGATGCTGGGTCTGGAACTGCTCCAATTCCTTTCACTTGTCAAGCTCAGGCCTCCGCATTTCTCATCAGCTCTGTGATATATCCTCTGTCTGTCCAACAAATGTGTTTCCTGCTTAATTGGCCATAGTCTTTTTGCCATTGTTTGCGACCTATCCCACAATGAGCAGAAGAAGGATCAATGGCTGAACACTGAACTTTCCTGGCAGGCCCTGTGTTAGATGATTTAACCCCCGCTTTGAAAGGCTTCCCACTGAAGCTTAGGAGATTGGAGTTATTATTTGCAATTTACAGATGAGAAGACTATGACTGAAAAATGTTATTAGGAAACTAAGCTAATAGTTTACATTTACAGCTAGTGCTCGACTTACGACCACAGTTGGTTCCGACAGACCGGTCGTAACACGATTTGGTTGTAAATTGAGTAGGCTATATGTACAGTACTGTGAAATTATGTTATAAGAATCTAAAGACAAAGACAATTTCCTCGTGGTAGACATCTTGGGAGGGGTTTGATGAAAAATATCCAAGACACAAAACACAAATTGCTGTTCTGAGTCTGGGATAACAGTTGAAATGGTACACGTGGAGATGGTAGTGCTGCCGGAAGCTGGTTCGCACTGTCGGACGCCCAGCTGGGCAACGCTTGCGCTGCCAGATGCGGAGCAGTCGTGGCTAGCGATTGTGGTCGTAAAGTCGAATGGTCATAAGTTGCATAGGTCGTAAATTGATCAATACCTGTACTGAGGATTTATTAGAAGCTAACATTTTTGAGTACTATCTCATTTAATCTGCACAGCCAATCATAGTAAGAAAAAGCATATTTTAGTGTATCTAAGACTACATTGATTGCCAAAGGTACCACTCTTTATGTAACACTCAGAAAGTACAATGATGCCAGTTAAATGATGACATGTCATTAATTATAAGATGCATTCTGATATCATCAATATTGATTTTGAAAATATATTTTTAAGAATAGCTTGATTATATATAGCATGCCATTATTCCCATTTAAAGGTCTATAACTAGTAACTGAGGCCCAGAAAAGTTTAGGAACTTGCCTGAGGTCACATAGTTTATACATGGTACTAAGGATTTAAACCCAAATCCACCTGGCTCCAATGCTTGCTTTTGAGCAAGCTATTTATCATTGTGCCATATTGCTTTAGAGTCATCTCACCATTTAGTGGTGGGACTGAAATCCAAACTCATAGTAATTAATAATACATCAATTTTAATTAGTACCTATTATATGTCAGGTATAGTGCCTGGAGGTTTATGGGTACTATTTTATTTAATACTCATAATAAGCCTATAGAGTGGAGGCTTTTATTCCCATTTCATAGGTAAAGAAATTGAGATACTGACCCGCTAAAAGTCAAAGAGCCAGTGAAGAACAGTGCCAGAATTTGACTCTAGGTCTTTTTTTGTTCTCAGAGATACATGTCCCACTACCCTACCCTGCTACTTGTTTTGTCTGTAGCCGAACTAAGTAATAAGTGCTCACAGAGATAGGGCAATGCTTATCTAAAGAGATAAATTCCTATTGAAGAAATTTTAGACATTGATATATAGAAACCTCATATCATACCACAAAGGCTATTACTCAGACTACTACTTAGACAAAGGAGGTTTTTTGGTGTGTCTTTTTCTCCCCCCTCCCCCCCCCCCGCCCCGCTCAATCCTGTAAAAATATGCAACTGCAGGAACAACTCAGGTAGTCGCTTTACCACTTGGGTGTGAGAAGCTTGCCGGTGAATAGTGGGTCCCTAGAGTCTGATCAAAGAAATAGGGAGGGTTCATCACCCTCCCTTGTTCTCTGATCCCTAAGAATTTCTCTACTTTTGCAAACAAGGCTCCCTAGTCATTTTAGGTAATTAACATTATTTCCTTTCGTCTCAGTTATGGCTCTTCCAAAGGGTATGTTCTGTGCTAAGGACTTGGGGGCAGGTAGTCTGTATGGGAAATGATCCCAAGATGCTGAAGCAGTGATTGCAGGAGGAAAGGTGGGAAAAGCCGGAAAAGCAAGAGGGCATTGAGGAGCGACGGATTGCCCGGGGCCGCTGCTGGGCTCTCACTGAGGTACCCTTCCGCCACAACTCTGAATCGTCACAATGACGGACGGCAAGCTGGAGTACTGCCCACTGATTCCTGTCTCACTGGCTGAGGATTTTCTCTTGGCACGTTGAATTCCTAAGGCTTCTGGGTTTCGCCCACGTGTGCCGGCACAGACACTCACGGAGGTGGGAGAACATCCAGGCGGAGCGGAGTCCAGGCGGAGAAGCTGTAGGTGCAGGAGTTGGGGAGCTGTCAGAGGCAAAGAACTGTCCCCTGCAGCTACGGGGTTCGAAAGGGTGTTAAAGGCATGGAACGCACCTCAGCACAAGCTTCGCTACGTTCTTAGCACGGAGCACGCACTGTTAGTCCTGGTTTGCATCATCCGCTCAGTCTTTCATCCTAAAATCACAGACTGGGTTTTATCTGTCCCTGTCTGGAGCTGCAGGGACTGGCGAGTTCTGGATGGGGTGCAGTGGTGAAGGGAAGAACAGGAGGAAGTCACCAGTCAGTCCAATGGCGTGCAGGGGTAGATGGGATACACTTTTCCAAAATTTCAAGTAGAATCCAAGGGAGGCTTCCTCAAACAACACTCTGGAATCCATTGTTTCCACCGGGCGGATTGGTGGCAAGCATGACCCCAGCTCTCCACTCCTTCCATAGCCTTCCCCTTGCAGTGTCTCTCACCTGTGCTGCGAGAATGACCACGTGACTTGCTTTGGCCCTTGGGGTGTTAGTGTGCCTGATGCAAGTGCCTGTTTGGAATTGCTTGTGTGGCTGGTCTTGGTGGCTCTCAGGGCTCAGCCACTGCTATGAGAACAGACTCGGATCAGCCTGCAGGAGGATGAAGACAAATGGAACAGAGCCACCCTGCCTTGGTTGTCCAGGTTGAGGCCACCTTAGGTTGGCTGAGGGGCTGCAGATCTCAGATGCAGAAATGAGCCTGCAGAAGTGCAACAGTGTGGCCAGGAATCTCACAGCTGAGCTCAACCGATGCTCATAGTCGAGCCTCCGTGCCTCGCAGCTGCGGGAACACATAAACGCTCATGGTGGCGGCCATTGAGGTCTGTGCTTGTTTGTACAGCAGCATTTTTGTGGCAATCAGGAACTGATACAGCCCATCCAGAGTATGTATAGGAATAAACAGAAAAATGGCAATGTGCTATCAAAAGGCTGATGCTGGCCAGCCAGCGAGCATCGCTGAGCCGCCAAATGACTCCCTTAGGGTCAGCAACCTAAAGCATGTGTGATTAAAATTAGTGCATCAATATATTTACCTCTTATGACATGTCATCAGCTGCTTGGGGTCACTTGTCAACTGTAAATGGCTGGAAGTTCGGGTTTGCAGGGCTGGGGAGCAGTGTGAGATGGGGCTGGAGCCAGACACAGATGAGTTTGGACGCTTTCCTGGAGTTATCAGGATGCTCGTGGGATTAATGAATGTCAGTTGAATGAATGAGATGTTCTGGGAATGACAGACATTTCCTGGCATTACTCAAGAGCGAGTAGGTCCCCCTCTACCTCTGTGAAACGCTGGCTCTGTTCGTTGGTGAAAATGCCATCTGCTACTGTAAATTTCACTGGCCTCCTGGGTTTTCTTTCTTCCTTTTTAGCAATATTTGCCAGGTTACGTAGCATATAATCAGAGACATAGGGCACCTTTAAATGGTGTAATTTTTCAAGGCAGGAAAGCTTCTGTTAAGGAGAAGACGGGAAGAAGACCAAATCAAATAACAATTATGAATAATACCCTACTCACCCCATAACAAAAGGCTCTGGATTTTATAATGTGTTCCTGCCAAAGGCCATGTGTAATATTTCCTTGTTAGTAGTTCCAACCACTATGAAATCCACAAAACCTCTCCCAGCTGTTGAAGACTTACTTATTCCTTGTCCTTTTCCATTCTGGGGCATATCCATACAATTTAGAAAATATGACTAAATTTCTCAACTTGAATGACACTAATAGTAATTTTCTAAGGCTTTGGAGAAAGATAGAAGGGAACCACAGTGCATGTCTGTTTAAAAACTGCTTTGTTTAATGGTTTGTAGTGTTCCAAAGGTTGGTGTGGGAACCGGGGCAGATGAGACAAAACTATTTCATAGGCTGGCTTTCAATGACCTGTGTGATGTTAGGATTTCATTAATAATCAGTGTGAACTAACTTACATGAAAACTTCAGGTTCAAAAGTAAAGCATTAAGAAGAAATTGAGTATGTGGACCAATCTACTTCAGTTTTTAAAAAGAACGTCATAGCCCTCTAACTGTGGGTAGGAAAGTTAGGGATCCTCCTTCTGACATCCATGAGGTTGTCATGCACCGTACTTGGTGGGCCAGATTTCTCTTGTGTAGAGAACTTGAGAAAACACATGGTATACTCATTTCTCATTTCCTTGGTGTTTCTAATAGGTTGGTTGGGATATCTGTTGACCCCCGACAGCTACAGGGCCAATGACGGAGCCAGACAACGTGTTAAGAACATGGATTAACTCATTAATTTGTACAACAATGCGTTGAAGCGGATACTACTTTTACTCTCACTCTATAGACGAGGAACTTGACAATAAGGAAGGTTATGTTGCCCAAATCCCGCAGCTTGTTAAACCCATGTCTGGGTGATCCTAAAGCTTGTGATTTTATCACCACGCTCACATGTTAACACCTTTGACATTCCCTCGGTTCAGTCATAAATTATATAGATGTCTAACCATTATGCTGTCCACCAGGAACTAATGTAAAATAACATCGAATGTCAACTCTAACTGACAAATCAAAACTCAACAAATAAATAAGCAAAATCCTGGTGAGCCTTCCATTCCAACAAAAAGAGTCAGGACTGTTTTCTGTTGACTCCTGAACACATCCCAGTTAGGCAAAGCAGTGACTGACACCAACTAGGGGTCAAGAAGCTTTTTTAATTGTTAGCTTCAAAGATAAATCCTAATGAAAGTTCTCTGGACACACTTATTCATCGGATCAGTCAAGCTCCTTTCAGCCTTTAAATACAGTCTGAGCCTTGAGAAACACAGGGCTTTTGATTGCTCTTAGAGAGTATGAACAGACTTCTCTTCAAAGAGAAGATGAACCACAGAAACGAAGGAGAATATCTACATGGTGGGGAGACAGGAGAGTCAAGGGCAATGTCCCCATAGGCATGAGGATGTAATTTCAAATTCTGTCTCTGGGTCTGAGTAGTCCTAGCACCTTGAGCAAGTTGTTTACATAGTAAAGACAGTTCTCTCATTTGTTTCATAACAATTATTTAAAAACCATAGGATATGAGTGGATGAAATTAAGATTGTTGTCAATAACTGAGACAATCTGTGTAGACCACTTAACACTGTGCCCAGTGCATATTAATTCCTCACAAGTATTCTTTATTGCTATTAAACATTGTTGTAGCCACGGAGGTGTTTATGCAGAAAGCCCACGGGCACTGACGTCAGGAAAGTCTGAGTCTCGAGGCTGACTCTGCTGCGTCCTAGGCATGCCAACCTGTGCCTGTTAATATTCCTAACTTAGAAGTAATCAAACCTACCTTTCCTGGGTTTCCTGAAGCTGAGAAATAATAAATGTGGGATGCCTATATCTTATTATTTTCTGGCTTCCATAATAAGTGGTGGTCTAACTATCAGTGTCATCTGGTGATTCAAAACATTAGACTCAGAGATGATGAGCCACGTATCTCTGAGGGAGAAGAAGATAGGGCAGGGAAGTCAAAGGATCCTTTTGCTTTTTATGATGCTCCATTTTTCTTGGCACAGCTGGAGTAGAGGTCACTGGTTGGCGTATGTACAGGACGCCTGTGGTTCCACCCACTCGACCCGCCATGCCTTTGGTCCAGTCTCTGGGACCTGCGTTTACGCCTGTCTCTGCGGCTACCTATGACCACAGTTGGAGACAGTCCAGCCGGCGGGGGGAGCCTCAGGAGTGACTGTGTTCCTGGGTGTCTGCCAGAGGATTCGTTTGGCTGGAGGAATGTGTGCTATGTGCTGAGATTCTGTGGGGCCTCGGGGCGAGAAGACAGTCTGAGCCATGGGAGCCCGCAGCTGGGGCAAGAAGTGTGGGTAGCAGACTGCACAGCCAGGTCTCCACATGGACAGAAACAAATATCAGCCCAGCCTGGAAGAACTTTTTCTTTTCTGAGGCAGGAGGGCTGAGAAGAGTCTGTGAAGGGAACTAGGGATTCAAGAAGACAATTGAAAATAGGAGGATGAGGAATCAAGAATGGGATGGTGTGAGTTTGAGTGTGGGTTTACTTCCTAGTTGTGTAAACTTGTGTGAGCACCTTGAGCTCTCCTCCACAGTAAACTGGGCATCATAGACTTGGAAGGACTGTAGACCCACTTTGAAGATCAAATGAAATACTTGTAAACTTTCTTGATCATGACTCTGACCCTTGGTAGCAGAAATCACAATCCAGGGATATGTTTTATTTGCCAGCGAGGATTTCAGAAAAAAGATACACTCAAATATTGCTGGTGGAAATGTAGGTTAATGTAAATTTCAATGCAAATTGTCTATGTATTAAATATATATATATATATATATATATATATATATATATATATATATATATATATATATCAGTAGATGCATATGGATTAAATGTAAAACACACAAGTACAAATGTTTTTCTATTCATAAATCTCACTCTTATGATTCTACCCACAGAATAATAAAACATTGCCTGGCAGGATGTTGGTATGAGCTCAATTGGTTAGAGTATTATCTCAATATGTCAGGGTTGTGAGTTCAATCCCAGTCAGTTCACATACAGAAAAGGAATGGTATTTCTCTCTCTTTCTCTCTCTCTTCCTCTCCTTCTAAGATCCAAATAAATTTTTTGAAAAGAAAAATAAAATACTGTTAACTATAAGTATATGTGTGTAAATATTGGAATGACTGGTAGGTGGGGAAATGCTCTACGTTCTATAAATAAACATGTCTAAGTATACCAATTACAGCATTGTGGGTAGTGACAAAAATCAAGAAACAAAGCCAATTGCCCTAAATGAGAATGGCTAGTAGACTAGGGTACAACTAGAAGTATAGCAATTCACTGGAGAAATTCTTACTCCCCTTCCGTGATGTTATTTCCTTTTTCCGCTATCATTTTGTTTTTCTTTCCTTTGCAATAGATCTCCTTAAAAGACATTGTCTCTGCTCCCTAACTTCAACTCTGCTCCCTATTCTTTCTTAAGGCTGCAACTTTCCCCCCCCACCCCTCCATCAAGGCTGCTCTTGTACAGGTTGTGAGTGTTGCACCCAGAAATTGGTTCTGAGACTCTTTCTAGAAATTTCCATTGCATTAGATATAGTTGATCACTTCTTCCTCTGGAAACACTTTCTTCACTTGGTTTCTGGGAAACTGAAGACTCTTGGTTCTCTTGCTACATTATGGGGTGCTTCTGCTCAGTGTGCCTTCTTTGGCCTCATCTTAATGTTGTGTCCCAGAGCTCAGACCTTGGTGCTCCCTTCCCAACCTAGGCTTGATCTCCTGGTGAGCTCATCCAGTTTCACAACTTAAATAACAACTCTATGCTCATAACTAATAACCTGTTTTTGGTATACAGTAGGGGGTTAAATATTTATAGAAAGATGGAAGAAAGAAAGATGGAAAGAAGGGAAGGAGGGAGGAAGAGATGTGGAAGGAAAGGAGGAAGGAATAAAGAAAGGCAGGCAGGAAGTAGGAAGGAAAGAAGGAAGGAAGGAAGAAAGGAAGGAAGGAAGGAAGGAAGGGAGGAAAGAAGGAAGGAAGAGAGGAAAGAAGGAAAAGAGAAAGGGAGGAAAGTTAACTTGAAAATGTATATTCCCCAGGAATAAAGAAAAACTAAATATAAGAGTGTGGATTGTGAAATACAGATAGCATGTGTTCAAATCTAGAATCTTCACTTCCGGGCTGTATAATTTAGGGTAAGTTGTCTAATTTCCTGATGCTTCAATTTCCTCCTGTAAAATGAGGATCAAAATAGCTAGCACATTTATTGGGGGGTAGTTTAGAGATCTAAATATGCTAAGACATGTGAAATAATCTAGAAAACTGTAAATGTTGGCTATTATTGTATAAAGGTAAAACTATATATCTAATAGAAGACCTTTTATAAGGACATCCTAATGACTCAAAGGTGGTAAAAATTGAATTAAACAAGACTCTAATACACAAACCATAGAGTGGAATGATTACCCACATTTCTGGATCCATATTTGGGTAAGCTACCTTGGATAATGTTAACAGTGAGTGACATGTTGGGAGAAGATATATTTAATTTTGAAATTAAGGGATTAATTTCTAAAATATACTTTAACTTCAAATTAACAGCCCAAAGCAGGAAACTAGTAGAAAATGGACAATGTGACCAGGTAATTTACATAAATCAAAGTCTGAATGTCTGAAGGGTACATAAAAATGAGCGTGAGTTCTTTAGAACTGGCAGAACTAAAGATTATAGCAATCAAATACTACTTTATACTTATTAGAATGACAAACAAAATGGATATGTTAGGGCAATCAATTGCTATCAAGACTTTGAGAGGGCATGAATTTTTGTGTACAGCTAAAGAAGAGTGAACTGAAATAACCATTCTGAGAGGCAATTAGGCAATATTTAATGAAAACTACTTCTTTTCCCTCAATCCAAATGCTGAATACTTCCAGAACAATTCTTGCAAATGTCCATAAGGGATCGTGTACAAGCTTGTTTGTCAAAGGGTTATTTTTTGTAGCAGGGAACTGAAGGCAACCCAGGTTAACCCCAAGAAAATAAACAGGGAACAGATGCCCATTACAAAACCATGAGCATCAGTAAGAAACACAAATTTGATGTCTATGACCACAATGAGTCTTTCCCACGAAAAAATGCTAGGTTTGATAAAGAAGATGAGTTGATATTACAGTAAACTAACGTGTAAATTAAAACACACATACAAAAAAAAGCTAGGTATATGTTTAAGAGCATATGCTGAACACCTCAAACTGGGGATCTCTAGTTCATATACAAAACTCAAGTCAGCAAACCAAATGCGTAGAAGAGGCAGTTGATTGTTCAAATATGCATATTTGACCATGATAAGAGAGGTTTGGTGGGCTATTGTGCAATTGTCTCATCATCTGTGACTCAGTTTTGTCACTCCTCCTAAACACTTTGCTAATTAAATTGTTCTTAACTCTCACCAGAAACTTACATTGATCTCCTTCAGTTTCTACAACTTTGCTTTGCCTTGGTGCATCTCTAGTTCATAGATCCCCAATATGAGGTGTTCAGTATATGTCCTTATTGAGTAAAGGTAAATTTTTATATCTAACTATATATCTCTAGTTCACAGACCCCCAATATGAGGTATTCAGAATATGCCCTTAAACTGGGACTGAGTGCCAGAGAATTGGGAAAACAGGTGACTGAAACTACCCTGTCACCTGTAGTGAGAGATATTGCCATTATGCTTAGGATGATAAGCTCAACTCTGTCCACTTAAAATCTAATTAAAAAGTAAATAGTTACAAGGTATAATTTTGGTATATAATCACAAGATCTAAAAAGCAAAAACATTTCCAAATATATATGAAATGAGCTTGATCCCATACATTACAGTGTGCTGAAAACAACAGAAGAAATGAAGCATCTTTGGCATAAAAGAAGACACATTATTTGTATTCTTGCATCATCTTTTCTTGGAGTTATATTTAAAAATCCATCAGTGTTCAAAAGGAATTTCAACATTTTATTGCCCCCAAATTATACGTCTCTTTGTAGTTGCATAGTTTGCAGATGTTTCTGTACATTTGTAAGTGGGCCAGGCCTGAAAAACCATATATGAAACTGAAGTCAGCAAACCAAATGCGTAGAAGAGGCAGTTGATTGTTTAAATATGCATATTCGACCACGATAAGAGAGGTTTGGTGGGCTATTGTGCAATTGTCTCATCATCTGTGACTCAGTTTTGTCACTCCTCTTAAAGACTTTGCTAATTAAATTGTTCTTAACTCTCACCAGACACTTACATTGATCTCCTTCAGTTTCTGCAACTTTACTTTGCCTTGGTGCATTGGCCAAGTTCTACCTACTCTCTCTAAAAGTCATCTGCCATAATACTTTCCAAGGTGTTTCCTCCATTAAAAGTGGTGTGCTCAATAACATCTTGGCTTTCTTCTCCATCTAGAGTCATCTGGATACCTAACCATTTGGCTGAGGGGACAGGAGTTACTGTATCCAACTGAAGGAGCTAGCACCTGTAAAATGGAAGAAGTGATTGAAAAATGTTTTATGAGGCTTCTGGGAAAATAATCACACTTGCAAAGCTCAGGATCCTATGTGTGTGAAGCCTGGTGTTTAATCACCTATGCATTCCTTTTGTGGGATTCACTGAAAAACTATTGGCCTGTGGATGAGACCAGTAGACTGGCCAATGTTCACATTCATTCTTCCCTCTGTTGACAGCCAAATAAATGTTCAGAGTTCTTCCCAGCAGAGGCTACACACCTCATACACACATTGCTAAGAATAATTTTTAGATTTATGGGTCTTGCAATGCCAAGTTTAGTGGGTCTGTATTTATGTATGTGTATATATGACAAAATATCCCGTAGTGATAATGATATTGCTAAAATGAAGTGAAATCCTTTCACTGAACAATGCTGTACGATTTGTTGGTTATTTATAAAGGATAGCCTTATAATATGCACATTACAGGTATGATTTTGAACAGGAAAAAGTAGACTCCCTCAAAGTAGCCATGAACTTATGAGTTGCACAAATGAAATTGGAGCTTTTGAATACTTCATTAAAGCAAAAAGGAAGACTAGTACTTTCTGTTCATTTTGTCTGGGGGCAAAATGAACAGAAAGAATAAAGTGCAGGTAGTTGATATTCAGACAAACACTAGCTTTGGAATCAGGACTGCAAATGCACAGCATGGTTTAATTCTCACAACCACCATGTGAGGTGGGAAATTTTATTTCAGTTACACAGATGAGAAGATCCTGTTTCAAACAGGTGAAGTGACTTTCCAACTTGAATCATGTCAGATAATAATGCACTTCTAGAGGACAGGCACGATTTCTGTCTTTATTATTGAACTTTTAGAATTGAATTTAAACCATTTTTTAACCATGGACCTCCATCAATATTTGTTTATGGAATAAATGAGTTAATAAGTAATCAATTAAATAATTAAATGAAATGACTTCAGTTAAACTCTTCCCACTCCCCTTACAGCATGAAGACTTCAATTGTGGTAGCCCACAGAGGTTAATGCATCGTTGGAAATAAAGAAGACGCTATAGAAGTCATCAATCCGAAGCTTAACTTGATGCATAAATTGATTCCAAATAGCACAGTTTTTCATTGTTTTTGTTTTTGCATCACTGTGGGAAGCAGAGTAAGTAATACATTTTTTCAGTGGTTACACCAAGACCTTCCTATTGACACTTTCATAGCTCTATTAAATGAGGGGGAACTTATATAGAAAAAGAATAATTTTATGATAAATTTCCTAACAAAGCTGTCTCTGAACTTTGCTTAGAATGTAGTTAATTAATGATGGACTTTAATAAGATAACTCTGTAGCTCTAAACTATGGAGAAAACAACAGACTCTAGAAAGTTATGGTGTAATAAGTGTGCAGTGCTATGTCTTTGTATTTTAATGTGCACGTCTCTGTTTATGAATGACTGACCATCTCATCATGTGATTATTTGCTTTTATTATTTTCTGTAACTTGCCTATTTGTATCATCAGCCTAGTTTTTTTGGAGGGGGTTCTTTTTAGTTAGCAGAAGAACAATTTATGTTCTAGATATCAAATTCTTTTTAATTTAAATATAGGAAAAGTACTTCCATTAAATGTATACTTGTTTCTCACACTAGTGTCTCTAATCATTCTAGAGTTCACAGGGTTTTTGTTTGTTTGTTTAGTGTTAGGTGGAGATCTGGGTTCCCTTTTCATGCTAAAGTAAATCAGTATCTGGGCATACCATTTACTAAAATACTTTGTCCTTTGTCCATTAATTAGTTGTGCCAACTTTATAAAATGTTTAGATCTCGTATATTAATGAGTATCTCTCAGAACTTTTTATTATCTTCCATAAATCAATTTACCTGTTATGACATCAATAAAACACTGTTTTTATTACTATGGTCTTCCTGCATGTGTTAATATCTGGTAAGGATTAGCTTCTTCTCTTTACTATTTTTAAGTTTACTTTAGCTGTTTTTAGTGCATATAAATTTCAGGTTTATCAAGTGTATAAAAATCATCCAAGTAGAATTTTATTGGGCTTGCATTAAAATTGTAGATTAGTTTTGGGGAGAATTGATATATTTAAATCGGTGTTATTCTATCTAAAATCATGGCAGTTTATTTATTCAAATCATCTACATTCTTTATTAGAGTTTTAACAGTTTGTTTACAGAGATCTTGTTATTTTGATTAATTCCTAGATAGTTTGACATTCTGAGGCATTATAAAATATTTTATTTTTAAACTTTTTAGTTAGTTATTTCATGTATAAAGAAATAACATTGATGTTTGTAGGGTGATATTTTGCAAACATACCTGTTGAACTCTTATTAAGTCTATTGGTTGTCTGTTGCTTCATTACTTTTTACTGTCATTCATTTCACTTATATATAAACACACATCTAAGAATACATAATTGAATGTTGTTGGCATTATTATTTTGAATAACCTGTTATATTAGGTCAATTAAGAATATGAAAAATAAAAGTTTTTATTTTATCTTCAAATCATTCTGGGTTCTTGTTTAACTTGTTTTATAAGTAAAAAGACATTTTAATTGAGGTTCTTGCTGTATTTAATGATGGCCTATAATAAATACAATTTTCTCTTTTTAAGGTCTGTTCCAGAGGCCTATTTGCAAATGTACAGGATTTCAAAATATAAAGCTGAAATAATTGTATAATGAATTTAAGTACTCATTTTATAGATGTAAGGACATTGAAGTCCAACGATCCTAAAGACTCATATTTGATGAGGGAGGACATTCTGACACCAGATTCCAGGTGTGTGGATTCTTTCTCTGCAGTTTTCTGTGAATATTTTAAAAAGTGTTTCACTATTTTTGACTTCTTAATCTGGCCTTGGCTTCCCCAGATAGACTTTCCATAAGAGTCAAACCAATTTCAAAGCTGTTTCATAAGTGTGCTGCAACAGACCAAGCACCATCTGTTGAAAAGACTATTCTTTACTCATTGGATGACCTGGAAACACTTATTGAAAATCAGTTGACCACAGGCACTTGGGCATAGGCCATAGTCACTATTCCATTGATCTATATGTCTTTACTTTTGCCAGTACTATACTCTCCTGATTATCATTGTTTTGTAATAAATTTAAAAACCAAAAAGTGTGCATTCTAGTAATTTATTCTTTTTCTGGGTCATTTAGGCTATGATAGGCCCCTTGAAATTCCATATGGATTTTAGAATTGGTTCATTAATTGAGACAAAGAAATGAGCTGGAATTCTAATAGTGAATGCATTGACTCTCTAGATCCATTTGGAGAGTATTGCTATGTTAACTGTATTAAGTTTTTCAATCCATGAACATAGGCTACCTTTACAATTATTTAAGTTTTCTATAATTTCTTTCAACAGTATTTTGTAGCATTTAGGGTACAAGGTTTGAAACTTGTTAGGTTCATTTCTATGTATTTTATATTTTAATGCTATTTTAAATGGATTACTTCACCAATTATATTTTTGGAACATTTATTACAAGTGTGTAGAAATACAATTGACACTTGTATATTGATCTTATATATTGATACCCTTATGAACTTGTTTGTTAGTTCTAATCATTTTTATTGGATTCCTTGGTTCTTTCTTTTTGAAACACAAGATTGTCATCTGTAAATAGAGACAGTTTTACTTCTTCCTTTCTAACCTGAATTCCCTTTCTTTTGTTTTCTTGCCTAATTGTTCTGATGAGAACTGACAGCACAATGTTGAATAGAAGTGACAGGAGAAGGTATCCTTGTCTTCCTCCTGAACTCACAGGGAAAGAATATTCTTTCACCATTGCGTATGTTGTTAGTTGTGAGTTTTTTTCAATGCACTTTTTAGGTTGAGGAAGTACCTTTCACTTTCTGTTTGTTGGGTGCTTTAATCATAAAAGAGTGTTAAATTTTCTCTTCTCATGTATTTTTACAACTATTATATACCAGCATTTGCATATACTGATCACTCATTAAGTAATATATGCTAATTAGGTACATATGAAAGAATAAATAAAATCGGAGTTAAGCAAGAAAGTTATTTCATTAGTTGTTCAAGAGTAAAAACAATAGATTATATTTAAGCAATTATACTTCCATAAATTTTACTTCACTTATTACATAGTGTAGAGAAATGGATTTAAGTTATAAAATTTTATGTTTTTTTCAGTTTAAAATAGAACCTGGAGTAAATATAAATCATCCACATCTGAGAAAGAATGCTATCTTTTTTTTTTTAATAGAAAATGCTTAATCTGAGCCCATCATGGAAGCAATACTTTTCATCCAGAAATCTCATTCTATTTGCAAATCAAACTTATGAAGAGATAACAAAATCTTTGATTTCTGTTATACCAGTCAAGACATGGCTCAGACTCAGGCAGAAGTAAGGCTGTTGGTTTATAAAAGAACCTCTGTGTTATAGTTGTTTGTGAAGAAACTTAGTGGTCTTAAAAAAAGCAGTCCCTAGTGAAAGCACTCCTCATTTTTTAAACAAATTGCCTTTTATCCTTTATTTATTTGGAGGCAGGGGTGGGTGCTTCCAAGATTGTCCAAATAGAAAGGCACATTACTTCTCATAAGTAGCTAATATGAGATGAGATGAATCCGATTACAGTCCAGCCTGCCTGTAACTCTTCATTCTAGAAATGCATGTTGCCCACAGTAGCAGAAGGACTGGCCAAGGGAAGAATGCATCTGTTTGCACTGAATGAGGACAAGTCATTGTTATAAGGGACCAGCTGGTTTCCCTTTAGTGTTCTTGGTGTTGCAGGAAATATTTGTTGAACTAGCATTTCCTCTCCCCTTCCTCCCCTTCTCCCTTCCCTCTTCTCTCCTTCCCTCCTTCCTGTCTTCCCTCTTTCCATATTCTATTCATCTCTCTCTCTTTTCTCCCTGTATTTTGTCTGTTCTTCCAATATTGAAAGTGTCTCTAGTTTACGTATAGCCTTGCATTAGACACCGCAAACAATGAAAAGAAGAAAATCTAGCCCTTAATCTTTTTTCTTCACATTTTCTATATATTTAAAAATATGGAGCACTTCACAAACCTGCGTGTCATCCTTGCACAGGGGCCCTTCTAACCTCCTCTGTATCGTTTCAGTTTTAGTGTCTGTGCTGCCGAAGCGAGCGCCTCGCCCTTCATTTTGTTTCTCCATATGGATGAAAAGAATAAACACATGCACAAAGTGGGCAATTGCATAAAATCAATTCATAGAAATGAGTCCATATTATCAACCTCATAGTAAAGGCAATGAGTGATTTGAGAGTAATTAGTGGAGGCTGGGGGAATGGAGCGATTATAGAGCTGGGAAGGTTTTCTAATCACTTAAGAATTGACTTTGAAAAGCACAGGTTTGGATCCAAATAGGTATATTCTTCTTTTTCTCTGCCTGCTGTCTAGAAAAACGTCGCAACTAAGTGAGACATCCTACTTTTGAACTGATGCTGAGGATAGAAATTTCCAGGTGACCATGTAACTCATTTGCTAAACTAAGACCTGCTTGAGAGTGAAAGACGGTGCTCTTAATATTTACACCAGAGAAATGGGCATAAACTCGAATTGTCCTGGGACAACCAGGATAAAAGGATAACCTAGGATGCTCATGGGTGATTTTTCTTTCTTATTGGGAGACTGGAGTGATGGCGAGAACTGGAAGCTCACTCCAGTGTAGAAACAAGCACACTGTATTATTATCCACAAAGATTTTTGGTTTTGTTTTTTGTTATATTTTTAAAGTTTGGATTCTAAGACAAATGATACCCTCTCAGAACTTGTTCTCTCCTCTGAGAGAGCCCTGGATTCATTCTAGTCTAGAGAAAACAGGGAATGCAAAGACCTAATGGTGGCGATAAGCTTGATGTGGCCCAGGAAAGGATGAGAGGCCAACATTGCCCGAAAGAGAAGTGAGGAATAAGAGAAGGATGAGCAGGAGCAGCTCACGGAGAGGTCTGCTTCTCCACCTCCTTTGGAAAGCAAGAAATCAGAGAAAGGGGCCACATTTAGATCATCCCTTGCTGAGTCCAGAGACTGGCTTTGCTCCCTGTAGGCTTTGTACTCTGACCAGTTCAATGTCTTTCTACCTCAACCTCAACAATGCCAGCAGGGCCTAGAGTGCCTAAGTGTGCAGAAACCCTTAGTGATTAATGCTGCTATTCATCTCAGCAAGGACTTTTGCCAAATGAAATAAATACATGAATAAATAAAACAGGTCTGACCCAGGGGTTGATTGTTGAGATCCTAGCTCCTCACCCTGGGCGTTTATCCCACTTTTTGGTCTTCTTAGTACAAAGATGACTCACTTTTGTCAAAGATCTTTTACATTCTGGATGGGTGTTTATAGGTCTCGTATTCTACTCCAAATTTGTCCACAAACACCCTTCCAGCTTTACTTTTCAATTACTGAAGTTCCGGTTTAGACGCCTGAACTCTGTAAAACCACATACGTGGACCTCAAGTTCACCTTGGAAATATCTGGGGATCTTTCCAGGGTTTTATTCTTTAAACAGTAAGAAACTCAAGACCCACTCTGAACGGTAATAACGTCACCACCAACAACAGCGACAATAATGAGTCGCAGCCGACGTTTACTGACTCTTCTTATTATGCATGCTGACTGCTGTGCTGAGGGCTTTCAAGATATTTTTCTTATTTAATTCTCAAAATAACCTCCAGAGTTTAGTTAGAGAGTGTAGGTAGCGCAGCTGGGGTGTGGGGGATGGGGCTGGAGTCCAAATCCAAGCCAGCCAGGCCCTCCGTGGTCTGTGCTAGGCTGCCTCCTCAGAGGCAGGAGTGGTCCTAGGGCAACAGCAGCTATTTTAGGCAGAGCGTCATCAAAAGCCTCCTGCAGCCTTTTAACCTACAAAATCCTGCAGGACTAGCCCGGCTGATACCCCCGCCTGTGCCTAAAAAGGGAAATGTCTCCCCGTTACAAGTGATCCGCATTTTCCGAATGCTGATGCCACTCGTGAGAGGTCACATGAAACAACGTAGGAAAGAGCATCCCCGTTAGGGTCACGGAACTGCTACAGGATGACGTCCATGCGGGGCTGCGAGCCTGACGCTCTTGTGACCCGATATGGGCGCTGCACTGCTGAAAAGACCTAACCTATTTCCGGAGAATGACTCTCCCTCCGGAGAATCTGAGCCTCGCTCGGCGGTGTGGCAGGCACAGCCCTCTTCGTTCTGGTGCCAGCCTGAACTCGTGCCTGGTTAAGTGGCATTGAGCATTCACCTCATTAGACCTTTAGCGGTTCCAGCAGATTCATGGAAAGTCATTACAGGGGAAGAACTGACTCTGGGCTTGCCGCTGCGTAATTCTACTCTTGTCTTCTATTTCAAGGTGACCGGCACATCTCAGTTATCGAATTTCAGGGAGGGAGTGACATTAAAACTGACCGAGGGAGGTAGCGTTGCGGAGTAACGACAAGCGCGGAAGCACAGTTTCTGAGGTCAGTGTAGGTGAATTTACGTCTCAGCTTTGGAAATTAATACCCAAATGACTAGTTACACAAAACCCTGTTCTTCAGTTGCCTTTGGTATCTTGCCTATAGCGCTGTTGAAAGGATCAGTTGATGCTACAGATGTAAATATGCTTACCCCCTGGGGAAGAACCTGTTCGTTATTTGACTCAACCTCCATTCATGGGCCCTTTTCCTTTGGCCACCTTCCAGCTAAGGATGGTCACCGGAAACACTTTTAAAAGTCCAACGGAATTAAGCCGACTAGTTTGGGGGGGGAGGCTTCTGGAAGTATTTATAATATTGTGATAGAAAAGAGCCTGTATTTGCCTCGTTAGTTTCTCTCTCCTGGGCACCCCACTGTCTTGTTCATTTATTTGTTTGTCTACCAGCACACAAATGTAAGACCTGTAGTTCTACAACTGTTGTATAGCTGTAAGTTAATACAGGAAAGCAAGTAGAACAGCGCTTGGCACATAATTAGCATTACAAAGTGTCAATATTATTATCATCATCATTATTATTATCAACTTTATTTTATTAGAAGCATGAGTAGGAGGCCTATTTAAAAATGATAGTAGAGTAAAAAAAAAATGTATGAACTTCTTGAGTCCGTGATAACACTGCTGAGCCACTTGACCCACCTGAACAATCGAACTCGGGACTTTTTGCAGTGGGAAACAAATCACCTTCTATTTCTCTACATTACTATGACTCAGGCATTGTGTTACTTAGAGCGATATAACACTGGATTGGTTAGTTCCCGCTCATTTCACTCTTTTTGTCTAAAGGAATGGCTAACCCTGAAACTCTTCATGCAACGTCTCCACCAAATGTCATCCAGCCTCTGCTTGAACATTTCCAGTGACTGGCAACTCACTACCTTCCACGGCAGGCTATTCTATCTTTGGGCCGATGTGACACCTAGAAAGATAGTCCTTATGCAGAGTTGCACCTATTTTCCTGGAACAGTTTTTACTCTCTGCGAGTTGTAACGAACCTGTTGATTCTCTTATCGCTATCAGACTAATAGGGAGACTATTTATTCTTGTTAAACTTCTTCTGATTGGTTGGAAGGCACAACAGCTGGGTTCTAGATGTGATGCAATCTTCTGACACTTCTCTTCGCTTTTCCTTCATGTACCTCACTCAGCGTCTTCCTTCCCTCCCCCACAACCATGGACATGTGTCATCCTCGTCACTTCTCTGTAATGGTCCAGGAATGCCCATGTTTATTTCTTAATGAATTTCACTTCAGGACTCAGAGTCTCAGACTCCCGATATTTCCTGTCCCCCTTTTAAACAGGATTTATCCTTACTTTTACTTTAGCTAATCAAATACATTTTCTTATCTTGAGGTATAAACAAGTGCTTCTCGTTTGTTCTCCAGTTAAAATATTTACTAAAATATAAACTACTGTAACACTGAAAAGTAATGTTAATGATGAAAAAAATTGTATATGCTTTTATGTCTGACCCAATCCAAGTTGGCCCACCACCTTCACACCATTGAGTTGGTCTGTAATGGAAAGGTATAATGTAAATCTCAAAATTGGAATCTACTGATTGATTGTAGGAATCCCTCCTTTGACACAGATTTTTTACTATATTTCTCATTGGGCATGGGTCCCCCAGGATTTAAATGCATCATCATCCTAATTGCCTGACACCCTCACACGCACCCTGCAACCTACCAGCAAGTTAGACAAAGGTAGCTCATTGGTGCTGAAAGGAGACTCTTTCCTAGTGAAAAATCTACTTTGTATCACATTCCAGAGTTTAGGAGAAAACTCAGCAAATAATGTGGGAGGAATGTGGGTTCACAAGGCAAACTTCATGCTTTCCATTCATTTCTCTGCTGCAAGATCATAATGTAATTTTAGAGAAGGTTTTAAGGTCCAAGCATAGGTTTTTCCTCTGTTAAATTGAGGTAATCATGGCATTTTCATTCATGTTTATTGAAAGAATTAATGATAATATTCCTAAAACAGTGAAGTCACATAGGAAGTACTCATTAAATGTTAGGCATCATTCATTTATCTACTAAATACGTCATGAGGACCTATGTTACATCAAGAATTGGACTAATGTTGACCGCAACATGCTTCGCCCCTGGTCTCACGGGCCTTACAGTGTATTGAGGAAGATGTGAGTTGAATGGATGATAGCAATAGTGTCATCAGTTCTACCAGAGGGAAGCTCTGGGGTGCGCTGGGATCAGAAGAGGGGCACTGTCCCCACTGTCAGCGAAGACTACCCCGAAGAAGAGGTGTGTAGGTGGTTGCATGACATGATGTTGCTAGGGAGAGGTGGAGAGTGAGTATCCCAGACAGAAGGAACAAGCCTCCCCACATAGGGAGAGGAGCTTAGACCGAATAAAGTTAAGGAACAGAATAAAGTTCAGTGGGGTGGGGGTAGGGACGTGCTACTTCATGAGAGAGGAAAGGCAGAAGGTCACCTAGAGGAATGGGGACAGTGCATGTACATTGGGGAGGCACTGAAGGACCTTTTCCTAAGGGAGATTGCTGATCAGATTCTCAGTTTATCATGGAAGGTGGTGGAAAAGAAATGAAGAAGCACTTCCCCCTCTTTGGTCCTCAATTCCCACATTCTCTAATCTTTGGGAAAGAAAACATCTTTCCCTTCCCTATCCCCAGAGGCCCTAGACTCTCGGCCGCAGAGAGATAAAGGAGCTCGTGTCCAGCAGTTCAGACCGGCAGCGTGGGAAGGGGTGTGTTTCCTACCATTCTCAGTACCACAGTGTCAGGTGTTGGAGGGACAGTGGCTGGTGGTTCACTCTCTGTGTGGGTTGCCTGAGGCTTTCTGTCCAGAGCCAGCCCTCCCAGATGTTGAGGAGGTGGTATCACCCTCGTCATATCGTGGCTTGTGGCGAACACCGCTTTAATCTGCAAACTGCTTCAAAATTCTAGTTTTTCAAACCTTTCCTGGTGCGGATGTTATTAAATATATTCTTACAACAATAATCCTGAGGAATTTTGAAAAGGATTTATTGAAGCTGTTTGGTTTTGAGGAAAAAAAAACAAAAGGAATGAATTTTGTCCAGAACATGATGGCTAGTTTTGTCTCCACTAACGAGCTACATGACCTTGTATGGATATATAACCTTCAGATATCTCTGCTTCTTAAGAATTGGGAACTAGGGTCCTGGCTGGTAGCTCAGTGAATAGAGAGTTGGCCCAGCGTATGGATGTCCTGGGTTGGATTCCCAGTCAAGACACACAGGAGAAGTGACCATTGTTTCTCTTCCCTGCCTCTCCCCCTCCCACAGCCAGTGGCTCAGTTGGTTTGAGTGTGGCCTTGAGCACTGAGGATAGCTTGGCTGGTCCTAGTGTGTCAACCTCGGGCACTAGAAATAGCTCGGTGGCTTTAAGCATTGGCCCCAGACCAGGTTGCCGGGTGGATTTCAGTTGGAGGACATGTAGGAGTCTGCCTCACTATCTCCCCTCCTCTCATCGAGAAAAGAGAAAAAAAAAACCAATTGGAACTAGATGTCAAAGCTCCTTTTCCCTTTTTATTCTCTGATTCAATCATTCAATTTGAGAGATAAGGAAACAGGGGTCTGGAGAGAGAGGGGGCTTTTTACACCATCTCCCGGTTAATGAATGAATTAGCCCGGGGGCATCCAGGAGTTCCGTGTCCGTGTGCTAGCAAAATCACTTCATCACACCAAATGAAGAATGCTCCACGTTGCATGTTAAAGTCCAAAGCAGAGCGCTGTGGGCCTCGCTGGTTTCCCAGTAAAGATTCCACGCGCTTTCTTATTTCCCTTTCCCCTTCTCTGCTTTTTGAGTCCATCAGTGGGATGAAATAGTCTGCTCTAAAATTAGCCACGAGGGTTCTTTCATCCTGGATTCTTTTGAAATGAGAATTTAAACCCAAGCCTCCAGAAACTGAAAATCTAGTTTTTCCTCCACAAGCTCCTGGAATGTCTGGACCTCTGCCCTTACCAGACCAGCACAAGGGTTCTCAAGTAGGATACCATTTTTATCTCAAAGCAGCTCTTTTCGGGGAGGCTCCTGAAAAAGCATTGGCCACAGTTTTTTTTTGTTTTTTTGTTTTTTTTTTTTACTCCAAACCACGTCATGTTTCCCTCCAGGGTTTCATGTGTCAAGTCCTCGTATCCAGGACGCCCGACGAACCGTCCACCACGTTCGCCCAGCGGCCCTCCTTCAGGGGGATGAACGCAAAGTACAGGGCGACCCGAGCCTCCCATCCCCGGCCGGCGCACGTGGGACCGCAATGTGCACTTTTCAGTTTAAATGCTGAGGCAGTCTGGTCCACCACAGAGTAGCTGACAATCCTGACCATGGAAAGGAAGCCAGCTCATGGATTGGCTACACATCCACCCGAGGGCTGTGGTTATTTCAACACCACGGAATAATCAAAGCGCGTGGTGTAGGGCCCCTGTGATCCATTTCAGAGTGAACTGATTTGGAATCCTCAGGAGAGTGTAAAATGGTCCTCTGGGGATGTGCTCCCAGTGAGCTACCCTGTCATAAATTCCATTGCACTGTTCCCTGGCTGCTAGCCACAGAGGGCCCTGCTGTCCAAAGCACTGAGTCCTCTGGAACACTGTGAGTTTAAGCAAAGCATTTAATTTATAATCACTTGAATCAGAAAGATGTGGGTTCAAATATGGAGGGATGTTGGATAAATTATCAAGTTTTCAAGGAACAGTTTTCTCCTATGTAACTACACATACACACAAAGCATACACGGCATCCAACACAGTCCCTGGCACATGGTAGGTGCTCACTAATTATAAACAATCATGATAATAATCATCATAATGAAAGTCCCCGCAGGAAGGATCTGTCACCCCTGGAAATCACCATGGTGACTGGGTTGTATAGATGAAGGGTTGGATCCTGGATCTGCTATTATTCCCCTTGACTCTTCTGGGCATACGTTTTGTTGGTTCGCTTGCTGTTAAGCAGGGTCGTAATCTCTCCTTAGAAGGAGGGTTGCTTTGAGGGTTACAAAGAGTCCACAAAAGTACCGAGCATGTTGCCTAGCATACAGTAGACACTTCGTGCACGGAGTCACCATTATGACACTTCAGTTTGTTTTTTGGTCACAAAGGAAGATGACCCAGATGACCTCCGAGTTCTATTCATTAGTGAGTCTGTGACACAATCCAGAAGCTGAGTGAGCTCAGAAAACAACGGCATGTCCTCAGCTGCTGGTCCCCAGGCGCCAGGAGAAAGTCCTGGCAGCCCCTTCGCAAGCCCCGTGAGGGGCAACTTGGCGGCCTCACCTGACCTCTGTGGAGTGACAGTCCCTGACTTTTACTCAGATGCACCGAGGCGGCACTTAACAAACTGACCAGGGCAGAAGTGCGCAGGCTCCAGGCGCAGAGCCCATTTCGGCTGGTGTAGACAGGTTGAACCCTACGTTCCCAGGGGAGTGGGCGGAGCCTCCAGCACGTGGGAAGTGAGACCCTGTCCAGTCGGTTTGGGATGCTGGTGTATAGCACAGGACTCGCTCATTAATATTCATGCCCCACCCAAACTTGGCATTCTGTGGGATGTTTCAGATTATGGGGGAGCCAAGGATCTAGCGAAACACATTTCTGTTATGTAACATTTCCCCCCCTGAAGGATTAGCTGTACTGGGGACACAGCTGTTCCCTCCACAAGTCACTTTGGAACAGGCTGCGGACAATGAGGAGAACAGAAAACTCAAGGCCCAGCTCCGCATTCCTCCCTTCCTGACTGAAAATCGCTCTTCAAAGTCCTGCATTGAGCAGGAAACGTGGTCAAAGGAGGAGGAGGGAAGCTTTTCCAGGTCTAATTGATGGTCTTCCTCTCCATGTCTCTAATCAAGTCCTTCTCTGTGCCCCACTGTGGCTTGTTTCCATTGTCTTCCCTCTCAGACCCCTGCGGGGACATCTGCTGTTTTATTTTATTTTAACTTTTTCTTTCCCAGAGACAGAACTTGCCATGATATTTTCAGGACCTGTTACATGCACAGTGTCCTATAATTAATATTGTATTTGCAATATTATCATTTTTCTTAATGATGCCCTCCTCCTAAATTGTTTAAGTTTTAGACCTCACAAAACCTGTGTCTTCTCTTGGTGACAGCATCTCACTTTCTTTTGGGGAGACACAGGCTCCCATGCTCAGTGCATGTGGTTTAGGGATTGAGCCACCAACCTCCAGGGCTGGAAGCTGAACTGGTCTCACCAATCAGTTTAATCCGACTTCTAACCACAAAGATTGCTAGGCCAATGACCCGAGCGACCCTATAGTACTCAAACATTAGCTTTTACTTTAATAAATGGAGGGGGGAGCCATCTTTTCCCCATTGAGATTCCTGAAAAGGAAGCATACCAACATGTATCTACTGGGGACATTCTCATTCTCAGTATCAAGAGAGAAAAAAAAAGTCACGTAAGATTAAAGGTAAACAGTCAAGAACTGCATGTTGGTTCCTA
This sequence comes from Rhynchonycteris naso, assembly GCA_037038555.1. Classification (NCBI taxonomy): domain Eukaryota; kingdom Metazoa; phylum Chordata; class Mammalia; order Chiroptera; family Emballonuridae; genus Rhynchonycteris; species Rhynchonycteris naso. The sequence goes on from CM072998.1 coordinate 278,875,980, forward strand.
GAAGAAGTATTCATTCATCAAGCAATTGCTCTGTGCTAATAATTCCCAAGCATGCCCTTGTCAGATGGCATTTTCGTCCTCCTAAGCTGATATCCTGGCAGTGTGAGAAATACATAAGATCACCAAACACCTATATGCAGGTGACGATGAGTGCGATGAAGGAAAATGAAGCCAAATAAGAATGAATCAGCAGAAGACAGTTTTGAAACAGCTTGGGGGTGCCGAGAAGTTCTGTATAAGAACGTGAGCAATGAGTAAGACCTGAACAAGGGAGCGGGGGGTAGAGTCTACCTCTGCCTGCAAGTGTGGGAGCTGTTTACCTCTCCTCCTAAAAGATAAGATTGCCCATCCAGTTGGAGTTGCCCAGCTGGGCAACTTGGGTTCATTTTAGACTCCCCTTCTCACTTACCACATCCCCACAGTCAAACGGTGACCGAATCCTGCAGATTCTCTTCCTTGGTAAATACAAAATATGCCCGGTGTCTTTCTGCTGTTTCTATCTTTCTGGATTCCTCAACAATCTTGTCTTCACTTCCCGTACACTTTCTGCACCATTGTCAAAGACGCAGACCTAAGCATGTCATTCCTTTATGCAAGGCCATTTAATGACTCTCCACGGCTTTCGGGACCAAGTTAAAACCCAGTGGTCTTCATGACCTGTTATACATGAGTGCAAGCATGTCAATATAACTTCTACCTGGGGTTGAAGGGATTGTGTCCTGCCCTTTGTATCTGAACACTCTCCTTCTCCTGCAGAATTTTTCTCTTTGTCAGTTTGCTAAAAGCAAAAAGGGTGGTCTCTTACCTATCCCTTGAATAACAAGAGGTTTATATTTTTAATTGAGTTAACATAATGTCACAACACAAATACTCTCTGTATTAGCTGAAGACGTGCTCTCAGAGGGGCTCTGTTACCTACTATGGTTGTTCCTTTGTCCCTGCTGCATTGTGCTGTCTCTGAAATGGAGCTAAGAAAGGGATAGCAAGTGCTGGCCCTTCTGTGGGCAAGGGGAGATGTGGCCTTCTCAGCCCCGACCTAATGACTAATTCCAATCAACTTGGTCAATCTTCACTTTCTGCAGAATTGAAAGACTGCCATTCAAGATGGCCACACTGCTCAGTCCAAACTTTGGGTATCATTGCTCTTCCAATCATTGCTAGTAAGAAAGAAATGGTTTCAATTATATATGAGATACAAAACTGAGAGTAACAAATAAACAAACATCAAAAAATCATAGACACAGACAACAGTATGGTAGGCACACAATATATTATAGAAATGTACACTTGAAACCTATATGATCTTATTAACCAATGTCACCCCAGTCAACTTAATAATAATAAATAAAAGCATCAGCCTCAGAGTCAGCAAGCCTGAGTTCAAGTCCTTGCTAAAATTAAAGAAGAAAGAAGAAAAGAAACTTGGGCTCATCCTAGACTCCCCCTTCTAAGAAAGAAGAAAGGAAGGAAGGAAGGGAGGAAGGAAAGAAGGAAGGAATGAAGGAAAGAACGAAGGAAAGTCAGGTACTCGAGTCAAGTTCAATATTGGCTTCTATTCTTCACAAAAATGGCAGAAAAATAATAGCAAGTTAAGATTGCAGTTGTCAATTAAATACCACATAAATATTACACATACATTATTCATATATACTCATGAAACTCCCTGTCCCCGACTCATTTGGGGGGGGGGAATACTATACTTCTCTTTTTCTAAAAACTCATAAGGTCAAAATTCTATCCTTGCATTCAAAGGGCAAACACCAAGATTTTGTGTGTGCTTATGTCTGTGGGCTATTTGTTGGGTAGTCTTGCAAATGAGTATATGTCTATTTGTACATGTAGGGGCTAGTATGTGTGCATGTGTGTGTGTTTGTTCGGGGTAATGTTGGAGTGGTGCTTCAAACATTGTTTATAAGGGATAAAATCAGCTGAACTTCAAGTTTTCTTGTGGTCCTGCAATTTTATTACCTAATGAACCTGAATTCCATTTTATCTCCCAACTCAGTAACGACCACCCGGGGACAAACCTATCCTGCTGAACACTGTTTACGCCCAGTGGCAGAGGGTCAGGACACGGCACTGTTTTAAATGAATATGAAAAGGATGAACAGCGGTGCCTGTGACCAAGGAATGGCAATGGCATTTGCAGATGTCAAATGTCACTGCATTCTCTCGGCTCTGCCTAACATCTGCGGGAGAAAGTGAGCGTGTCATGTGAGGGCGTGGAGCCAGAGCAAGGCTGCTGCTTCGTCAGAGGGCCTGCCTGATGCACAGCCTTGCCTGGAGGTCTCAGGAAGGCAAGAGGTCACATATAATTCATCCTTAATGCATAACGGAAAACAGACAACAATGGCCAGACCAATAAACTGTCCTGAGTTAAGAATATGCAAAGAAGGTATTCAACAGTGGTGGACTCTGGAGCCAGAAAGGCCGGCTTTACTGCCATCATCTGTTTCCTTCAACAGGCTACTGTCTCATTTGGTTTCTTCATCTATCTATACAAAAGCAGATGTCCATTCATTTATTCAACAGTATTTACTAAGTGCCCACTGTGGATCAGAAACTAGGTTCTAGACATTCAATGATGAATAAAACAGAGAGCAGAGGCATAATATACACATACATCATGTGTATAACCATCCATGAGGTCACAGGTCACAAACAGTATAGTTATTTTTGTACAGGAAGGTGCCACATGCCACATACAATGGCTCTAATTCCAACCTGTGGCCTTATTCTCCTTGACACCCCCAGCTCCTACAATGGTACCTGTTTGTGGACAGCAAGTCAAGGTGACATTGCTCGCTACTCATCCACCACATTTCCTATGTTCATGAAAACTTACTCCTTGCTCCTCTGAATACATCTTGTGCTCTCCTCCTTTGAATTCTCTTCATATAATGTGGTGAGTTGAACTGAGTCTTCTCCAAAAAGATCTGCCTAAATCCTAACCGACCACCTCATACTTGTGAACGTGCCCTTATTTAGAAATAGGGCCTTTGCAGATATAATCAAGTTAAGTGTGGAGATCATACTGGATTACGGTACCCTTATAAGATGGGAGAAATTTGGACACAGACACACAGGGAAAACACCGGGTGATGATGGAGGCAGAGGCGGGATGACGCAGGCAGAGGAGAGATGACGCAGGCAGAGGAGGGATGACACAGGCAGAGGAAGGATGACGCAGGCAGAAGCGGGATGACGCAGGCAGAGGAGGGATGACGCAGGCAGAGGCGGGATGACGCAAGCAGAGGCGGGATGATGCAGGCAGAGGAGGGATGACGTAGGCAGAGGCGGGATGACGCAGGCAGAGGAGTGATAATGGAACAGACATGGGATGATGGGTCTATCCAAGGATCACTAAGGATTGCGGGCAAACCACCAGAACCTAGAAAGAGTCAAGGCAGGATCTACCTCTAGAACCTTCGGAGAGAGCATGAATTGGCTGATACCTCTAACCTTCTGCACTATGAGCCAATAGATAACTATTATTTTACACCACTCATTCAAAGGTACTTTTTTTAAGGCAGCCTTAGAAAACTAATATGTTTACTTTCTCTACTTTGAACTACACTGATCTCTTAACTTGATCTGCTGAAAGCCTACCTTCAAAGACCAGCTCAAAAATCATCACAGCATTTCATTTTATATTAAACTACCTGATGAAGAATCAAGTACCACTTAGAATATATGTCTCCTTGTCTCCCATTTCTTTTTGCATAATTGTAATAAAAGGAAAGCTAACATTTGTGGAATGTTATTTAGAATTAAGAGATGTTCACAGCAACCTTGTAAGGTTGGAAACACAGGCATCTTTCTCTCCATTCTACAGGCGAGGAACTGGTGATCAGAGAAGTTAAGCACCCACAGCCAGTTTATGTCCATGGGCAGGTCGCAGACAGAGGAAGGGCTGACATCTTGGTTCTATAACTTTGGGTTTGATATGATTTCTATGACCTTAGCCAATCTTTCTTATCAAAAAGTCCTCACCTCTTGGAGTTCCTTTGCAGCTAATGGTGGACTCAGTGTGAACAGTCAAAATACGTTTTCACTGCACGGATATTAACTGGTATTTTCTTCCCAAGTCTTAAAATATTCTCAGAAGCTCAGACTCATCCAAAAGCACCAGGCAGGGTCAATAATGTGCACTCAGGAAATGCTTACCAAGTGGATATGCCCCAGTCCTCTAGCTCTGCTCTTCCCAGAACCTCTAATCATGCAGGAACAGGAGGCTTCTTCCAGGTGAGAGCCCGGGCACAATGCCATGTGAGCACAGGAGAAGGGCACCAGAGGCTTTCTACATCATGGCCCTACTGAGAGAGTAATGCTTAACACCTCCTGGGCTGCTTTCGAGTCTGAAGCTCCCAGTATAGATCATAGACGATGAGCAGCTCTGAGCCCATATCTGGGTAGTAACCTGCCTTTGCAGAAAGCTGAGATCACCAAGTCAGTGAAGGGGAAGAGTGACTGCCACATTCCAGGGTGCAAAGAATCTTGAAGTTTTAGAATTATTCACCACCTCTCCTATTTCCTCTCCCTGCTACAAAACAGATGGAAAGGGATTAGGGCCCAAACAACTTTGTTGGCATAAGTCACACAAAGCACCTGCTATTAGCAATCTCGTCTATGAATCAATGCCTTTGCACTAGCCGGAAGCATCGGGGATTCGAGTTAATCTCTCTCTCTCTTGCTCTCATTTTTAAAGTGTCATAACTTTATCCATAGAATAACAGGGGTGTTAAAAAGATGTCCTCACTCCGATTCCCACCTTTAGAATCAACGGCTGCTCCGAGTCCATCCATTTGCCTGAGAGGCCCCCAAATAAAATCAAATGGCAACACCCTATAAGAACAGTCTGTTTGTTGTCTCTTCCAGGGTCCAGCCCATCCATGTCTTCTGCTTTGTGCTTCCTGTACATCTTTACAAACTGCTGAAAGCTTAGCTTGGAGCTGTTCCCGGCACATGCTGATATCAATCTACGCATCTGCAGTGTGCATTTCTCGGGGCCTGCTGGACAGTTATTAACGTGAGCAGAGGGTTTGGATGGATAACTGGGAAGGAGCGAATTTCTCCCTAGAGTCACCCCATCAAATCTCAGATTGTCCTGCTGCACTTTAGATGGGGAAATCCTTTAAGGACCATTCTGGTACATATCAATGTTTGAGAGAGGGTCTAAGCCAATAATTCCCAATCCTTTTCAATATGCATAAAAATAGTCCTAAACATAACAATTGAGATGAAGCAGCCCATTGGCTGATGATGAGCATCTCAGCCACTAGTAACTTATTAAAGAATGTCCCATTAACACTTTTCCTCTGCCTTGTCCATCAGTTACTGGAAGCCTATAAAAAAGCTCTCTATAGGAGCACAGAATTGTTAAATTAATTTCGGCAGGCTTTTACTGTTTATATTTTGTGTGTGTATATCGGACCCATTGGCATTTGGAATGGTGAGTTGCTCCCTTTATCTCTAGTCTCTGACCCACCCTGTCACTGGAGGTTTGGTGAGCAGGCAGTATGACCTGCATCTGGCTTCTGGGCTGGATGGAGAGAGGGCTGTAGGAACAAAAAAAAAAAAGGAAATTTGGTGTTCAATTTGGAGGCTACTAAAGCCATCTAGCAGGAAGATGGTGACTGTCCTAAAGATGAAGACCTCTGGTTTGTGATATTTTGAGTTGATAGGATTTTCTGATTCATTGAACGTGAAAGAGAGAGATCCAGGATACTGTTTTGATTTTCGGCTTGAAGAACAGACTAAGAGAACAACAGTGCCCTTGTCTTCTGATAGGTAAGCATATGGCATGGTATATTTTCCAAAAAATGGCTGGAGTAATATTTCTGTGCTCTTCTAGAACCTTACCACACCCTCAGGTGCCATCTATGGTTTCCTACCTTGGACCTGGTCAGGTCTCTGTGACTTTCTAAGCTAATAGAGTGTGAAATGGCATTAGAGAAATGAGACTATTTAACTCCTGAGGTTAGGTCACAAAGGGCAATACAGCTTCCGCCTGGCTCTCTCTTGGGATGATCGCCCATGGAACCCGGCCACCATGCTGTGAAGAGGCACAGACCACAGGGGACTCAGAGAGGAACCAAGGCTCCTGGCCCTGAACACCCACTGGACGTAACAGCCTGCACAAACTTTGCCAGCAGGGTGTGAGTGAGCCACCTCGGAAATGGACCGCTCAGTCTTTAATGAGCTGCCCATCTGAGGATGGAAAAAGGCAGAGATAAGCCTCTCTTGCCCATCTCTTTCCAAATTTTAAACTTATGGGGAAGAAATAGTTGTTGCCTTTTATCCCCAACTCTTAGAGTTATTGATGCTTGGGGTTATTTCATACCATATGTATAAAGAGAGGTTTGTATTTTATTTTAAGCAGCGAAAGACAACAGGGTCCAACCTATGGAAGACTTGGCTGAAGACAGGGAGTAGGGCATGGAAGATGGCACTCCTGACTGTGTTAACTTTGAGATCCACATTAGACATCCCTCTGCAGAGTGCAAATGAAAAATTACATACCAAAGCCTGGAGTTCTACAGAGTGTTCAGAAGTACTAATAAAAATTTTTGAATTATCGACATATAAACAATATTTAAATCAACAGGGCCAGCTAAGTCAATCAAAATAGAGCCCGTTGGTAAGGAATAAAATAATGCCATGTGGTTTGAAGCTGCCATCCCAGAGGAACTACCTTGCATGCTGTACTCCTCAAACTTTTGGAAGGTTAAACGTGGACAACATAACTTTTGGACTGGGCCTAAAGCACCACTATATCCCAAACAACTGTTTAAAAACATAGCAGGAAAGCAGACATTATGAATTTGGGGCTGAAAGTGAAAACGTTCTTTAGAATTATCATCACTATGTCAGCCAATCTGCAGTAATTGAAATTTCTTCCTTCAATTCGTGTAATTGTTGCCTTTCCCATTCTTATAAGTGCCCCTGGCCTTCATCTCCTAATTGAAACATTATTTGGGTTTCTACCTGAGTTAGTGCTTCCTGTATACTTATTTAGATCTGAAATAGGTGCCTGTTGCTTCTCCCTTTGGCCTTTATTCTTAGGTAATGCTATTTTATCTTATTTTTAGCATTTTCCCATAATATACAATCCCTCTCTTTTCAATTTCTGGACCCAGTTTCAATATGTGTATGGAAAGCATGCACCACAGCAGTAAACAATTCTTGTTTACCAGCAGGGTGTCTGAGAATTCAACTCAATTCTGACCTGGTCTACTCAGAGATGGCATCAGATCCCATAGGAAAACAAAGAGCTCAGTCCCACAAGACCAGCCTCCACTGCAGAAACCAATCACAAGCCCAGATGGTTACCTGTGCTTTCGTGGCACTGGCTACAAATGGGAGGTTCCAACACAGGATGACAAACAAAGGTCCAAGTGGTCACTGGTACTTCTGACCAACTGGCTAGAAATTAGAGGTTCCAAAGCCACCTCCTTCGCTTTGAGTTATTGGCTAGAGCAGCTCACAAAACACAGAGGAACACTGTACTTACCACATCACCAGTTTATTATGAAAAGATATAATGCAGGATCCGCCTGATAGAACAGATAAATAGGTCAGCACTGGGAAGGGGCGTCGAGCTCCCATGCCCTCTCAAGATGAGCCCCTCTCCCCACATCTCCACCTGTTCACCAACCTGGAAGGTCTTTGAACCCCTTCCTTTTGAATTTTTAAGGAGATTACATTACATGGCATGCATGACTGATTAAAGGATTGGTCACCGGAAATAGATTCGACCTCCAGCCCCTCTGCCCTCTCAGGAGGTCATGGAGAATGGGACTGAAAGTTTCAACCCTCTAGTAACATGATTGGTTGGTTCCTCTGATGACTAGCCCCTATACTCAGGTCAGAGACATTCCTAGTATCACCTCATTGACATGACAAAAGATATCTTTATTATTTTCCTCACTCAAAAAGTTTCAAGGGTTTCAGAAGCTCTGTTCCAGAAATGGTGATAAAGAACCACATTGATATTTCTTAGTATAAATCACAATATCCTAGCCTCTGAACTCCAGAATTTAGCAATGATTCAATAAAATTGAACAGCAATTTTTTAGGTTTTCAGAAGTGGTAATTATCAAATTGGTATTTAGCATGCATTAAATTCTTCACACATACCCTCTCCTTACCCAAACTAACCCTGCAAGGTAGATGGTATTTGCCCTCTTTTGCAAATATAAAATTTGGTGCTCAGAAAACACTGGAGCCAGGACTAAACAAAGGTGAGTTTTTCTGGCTCCAGGGTCAGGGCCATCAATCACATAGCCTCTCACCCTGCAGTTGGAAAGGGAACCATGCCCACTCTGCACCCTGCTTCTGTCATAAAGAAATTGAGGGACACAGACATGAAGAGATTGCTCCCAAGACAGTAACTGATAGAGTTAGGTTTCTAATTTTGTTCGATCTGGCTTTACCTCCAAGGCTTTGCCCACTGTCCCCTACCACATCAGTCATTTTGTTTAAGCCTGGTCACAGGAATAAGGAGTCATATATTTTTTCTCAGCAATACCACCAGCCTATAAAATAGGAGCTTCTGCCCTCTCCCAAATATTGAGTCAAGAGCCTTTCTCTTTACCTCTGATGGATTCCCCTCTCGAAAAGGAATTAGAGATTTTGCAGTCATTTTGTGACTTCTTTTGGATTTCTTCATCAGACCTTCCTTCCTGCAGGTCAGAGAGCCTCCCTAAGGTAAGCTGACCAGTGTAGACTGCAGTTCAGAGCAAAACACTTCATGTCCCACTACGGCCTCTGTGACTTGGTCTGAGTTTACTTCAGCAAGAAAGGAGAAGAAGGTATATTTTGTCCATGGTTCCAAGCTGTCTGCATCCCTTTAATCCTGCTTAGCCAGTAACAAGGCTAGTTTTTTAAAATTCCTGTTTTACTTCTATTTTTGTGTTTCAGTCAATTCAACATCAAGAGAGGGAAAGGCAATAGCAGGAGTGAAGTGAGGGCCTGGTTGGTCATCAGCCACTCACCATGCTTAGAAATGCATCTCTCTCTCAATAGTAGGTAAAAGCCATAAGAAATTAATGTTCAAGACCCCTACTTTTCTCTTCCAGGTATGCTATAGCTCCTAACCCCTTTCTTAATGGAAATTCTGAACAGGCAGCTGGGAGAAGGGGTTAACTACTCAGGCTGTCCTGGAAAACCCAATATTGATGACCCATCGGTTCCTGTAAAACCCCAATACTCGAGGATTAGTTTAACGAATGCAAAAGTGCCAGCTAAGGTCGAGAGCGTATTGACTAAGAAGCCAATTTCTAACTACAAAGAACGCTGGTTCTGGAATTGACATGATGGCCTGGACTTTACTTCAGTAACTGGACGAGCAAAGCTGGCTCTGCAGGAAGCAAGTGTCAGGGACCCAACGAGGCACCGTATCAATGCCACCACCACTCATTTTAATTTCCATGAAATAGCTGATTTCCTTCCAACTCCACATAATTCCTTGTAAGGCTCCTGAGCCGGAATGAATTGTGCATGGCCAGCCCACTGTGAATACCCATCTGTCAAAAGATAAGATGAGGAGCAAGTGAAATTAGACCATGGCTCTCTGGTTTCCCCTGAAAGCTGCCAATGAATGAGAGCATCAGCTGCACCAATTGGACTGACCAGGGCTCTTATCCTCCACTGAACACCCTACACTCAGGCAGTGAGGCATATCCTGTGAATAGGGATGACTCAGCCCCAACAGGTGTGGGGTAGCTTTGCCAACCAAACGCCTGTTCCAGTGGGCTGAAGCAGTAGCACATTCTTGATGGCAAGCAAAGACTGTGATGAATAGTGGGCCTATGTCTCCTCACAGAGGGCAGGGTTTGGGTTGGGGGGCAGGTGGGAAGGACAGACCCAACTGCATAAATGCACATTCTCAACCCCTGTCGTATATACTGCCAACTGGCCCATCAACAGACTTTTAGTTTTCAAAACACCCTTTCTTTATGGGTCTCTTCCAGAGAATTTGTGAGTCACTATCAACCATCAGTGGAGCTAGTTATAATACCTTCCCAAACTTCCAGGTTTTAAGTTTTCAAGATACTTCAGTGTTTATTATCCTGTCAACAACTTTTGTGATGGGCATAATACAGAGAAATAAGCAAAGGCTTAGAAAAAGTGATTTCTCTAAGTCAGGAGGCTTGTTCAAGAAGACATAGGGCAGGATCCACATCCTCTATTCTCAGCAGAGTGTGTCTTCTAACCCTCCATACCTGTGACATATACAGGCTTATATTTAATTCCAAGATAGTCCTGGGAGAAGAGTTGAATTATACTGTTCTGAAATAGACTGAGCTGGAGGACACTGGGATCCTTAACAATTTTTTCTAATCTTGAAAGAAAGAAAAAGAAAGAAAGAAAGAAAGAAAGAAAGAAAGAAAGAAAGAAAGAAAGAAAGAAAGAAGGAATCAAGATAGTCTAGTACCCATGCAAATAGATTAATATCCTGATTATTTTTATCCATGGGCATTTTCTCAACCAGCACTGTGGGAATCACTTGATTCAGTGCTGCTAAGATAATACCTATTAGTATGATCATTTAATTATTTTCTTAATCCCAATTTGCAGTGACTTCAATAAAACATTGCTATGTTTCTCATTCTTAGCTATAAATCCTGATAGAAGGTCCATGACAGCTGTAGTGACTCCATCATTCTCAGAGTCTCAGATTCCTTCTCTTTTTCTGCTTTGCCATCCTCCGACTTATAGATCAAGCTTTTCAACTTCCTCTTCTAGGTTATGGTTCATTTCTAGCCTAAATATTTACGTGAATAGTCACAAAATTTTACGAAGGAGAAGAGGGGCAGAAGAGGATACGCCTCTCTCTTTTACAGATATTCCTGGGAGTTATCCATACCACTTCTTACATCCAACTGGTAGCACTTACATCACCACATATATCTACGGAGGAGACTTAGAAAGCCAGTCTATAATTTGGAAACCATATGCCCAGCCAACACTGGGAAGTTTTACAACTGGGGGAGTCTTGGGGTTTGGATTTTGGTGGACAACTAGCAGTGACTGCTTTATCCAAGTGTAGCTTCTCGGCACATGTGAAATAAAATGGAGAAGAGAACACAGGGAGATGTAGCAAAGAAATAGATAACTAAAGGTATTGCAAATGCAGAGAGCAACAGAGCTCATTTTTTACTGACTGTTTTCAAAGTACGATGCCCTAAAGCAAGTGTTTTATGGGTTATTGTGCTATTCCAAAGGCCCTAGGAGGCCGTTACAATTTTTGTAACAATTGTACAGGTAAGAGACCTAAGACATAAGCAAGGTAAGTCAACTGGCCAAGATTTCACAGCAGTGACATTGCAGAGCTGGGATCCGTAGCACTGTCATCTGACACCAAGGTTTGCGCCATTAACTAGCGTCATCCATTGGCTCCCACGTCGGCACATTTGAGCCTTTCCACGGAAAGAAGACAACAAGTGGCCCAAAGGAGATTTTAACCAAATTCTTTCTATTACACCATGGTACACATAGACTCATATGTTAACAGCCTTCAAAACCAATGTCTAAAACAACCGCTGTAATGAACAAAGGCAGAGGGAAGGGTCCGCATGGGGTCCTTCCCTGGCTCATTTCTCGGTGCGGCAACGGCTCCCATCACCTTCATCATATTTGAGCAGAACGCACTGGGTGGGTCAGTATGTGGCTGATAGGCTTGAAACAGATCGACTATCTTGGACTTGATCGATTATCCAGTGATGGAACCATGAAGGGTCTGTTTGACTGACTTTGTGTGAAACCAGACAAAACGAGGTTCACCGGAACCACCTAAGTATTCTGGCGTCAGTCAGTGTGGTTCTGGGTGAGGCGCGAGGGGAAACTCACGGCGAGTCCCTGGGGGAAGGGCAGAGGGGAGCAGGGACCACTTGCAAAGATGGTTCATAAGAGGGGCTTCCCTTGGACACCAAGCTTGCTGTTATATTTGGTTTCTTTTTTCTTAAGTTTCAACTAACATTAAATGTGACTTTGATAGTATTTTCTGATTTTCAAGGGAATCATAAACATTTCAAAAAGATAAAAAACAAACATTGAAAACATGAATATAATTGGGTTTTTGTTGTTGACTGACGGTAGACCCATGGCCTCCCAGTGTCTCTCAGGGGACCACGTGCTCACGGTGACTTCTCAGCACACAGCCGGAAGAGAAGGAGATTCTCAATGAAGCAGCAGCATTTTGTAAACTGATGGTGTTTGGAAAGACAAAGAGTAACAGCTACTGCATGTGGTTACACTGACAATGTGTATATTGCACTTTACCTGACATTTATATAACGTTGTCTCATTTCATTGTTAGAGCAGGCCTACAGCATAAACCTTTTAATCCCCACTTTACAGGTAAGGACATGGAACTTCAGATAACTTTTTTTTTTTTTTTAGTGAGAGAGAGAGACAGACAGACAGACAGACAGGGACAGACATGCAGGAAGGGAGAGAGATGAGAAGCATCAATTCTTTGTTGTTGCACCTTAGTTGTTCATTGATTGCTTTCACATCTGTGCCTTGACCGGGGGCTCCAGCCCAGCCAGTGACCCCTTGCTCAAGCCAGTGAACCTGCTCCCAAACTGGTGAGCTCAGCTCAAGCCAGATGAGCTCATGCTTAAGCCGACAACCTCAGGGTTTTGAACCTGAGTCCTCTGCATCCCACGCCGATGCTCTATCCACTGCACTACCGCCTGGTCAGGTCAGTTAACTTTTCACACAGAATTTCCCACAGGCGAACACTCTGTCTCAAGAACTCTCCAGGATAAGAACAGACACTCTTTCTGATAATTTGAGACAGACAACTCAGCAAGGAAATGCAACCACGGTGTTGAATCAGAAAGAGTAATACAAACGGTAGATTAAAGGGATGTGAATACAAAAAAAAAAAAACCACTCTCCACCTCCAAGGTACTAATTATAAGAAGACATTTAACTCTGACAGGCACACATCGAAGGTATTGTCTGTTCAGTTCCAGACCAGAGCACTGAAGCGGGTACTGCAGTAAAGCAAGTCACATGAAAATTCTGGTTTCCCCAGTGCATACAAAAGTTACGTTTACACCGTGCTGTCGTCCATTAACTGTGCCGTAACATTGTGTCTGAAAATGTACATACTTTCAAAGCACATCATTGCTAAAAAATGCCAACTATCATCTGAGCTCTCTGTGAGTCATAATCTTTCTTGCTGGTGGAGAGTCTCACCTCTGATTGTATAAAACACACGCAGTACCTGCCGAGCACAAAGCAAGGAAGTGTAGTAAAACCAGGCATGCCTGTAAAGCCTTCCAACATTCCGCATGGGATTGTTCGGTAGGTACCTGGGTGTGACAGCTGGTAAAAAGCATGACATCGAAGAGAAATATTTAGTTGACAAACTATTTCCACGCAGGATGTTTGCAATATCATTTACTTGTTTGTGATGCACTGATTACAAATTAGGCTCTCCGCTTTGTTACAGTGCCGGCAAAAATGTGTCTAGTCATACGAGCCGGCTTCCTCTCCCTTCCTTAGCTCTGTGCCTTGGTGTGTTTTCATTCAGTTCGGTCGGGACTATCAAATGCTGATTACAGGCTAGGCCCTGCCCTATGTAGACGAGATTTGATCTCTGACTTCAAGGGGCTTCCAGTTATATTTTCTGTGGTTACTCTCTTTTTAAATATTGATGTTGAAAGTTGTTTTTGAAATGTTATTTTCACCTATTTTTTTAATTACTCAAGTAGTCTGTACTTAACCCAGAGAATAATACCAAATAGTACAATGAAAATAATACGCACACACACTCTGAATTCCACCGTACAAAGATCATTATTATAAGCATTATTAAAAATATTAGCATTGGGCCTGGCCAGGTGGCTCAGTGAGTAAGGTGTCGATCAGTATGCCAGAGGTCACAGGTTCGAACCCCTGTCAGGGCAGGTAAGAAATGCAATCAATGAGTACACAACTAAATGAAACAACTAAGTGAAACAAGTTGATGCTTCTCTCACAAATCAATGGAAAAATTAAAATATATATATTAGCACTCCTATACACTTATTGAGTGCTGATTATGTCTAAGTCAGTTTTTAAACCTCGGCCCTATTGATATTTGAAACCAAAAGATGTGCTTTGCTGTGGGGTTCTCCTGTGCATCATAGGATGTTCAATAGCACCCTGACTTCTCGTTAGATACTAGTAGCACATCTCGCTCCACCACCAGCTGTCACAAACTGAAATGTCTCTAGACATGGCTAATGTCACCTTGGGGGTCAAAACTGCCCCAAGTTGTAAACCACTTGCTCAAAATGTACTTTATACACCATTGCATCAGACCAGCACCAAGAGGTAACTATTATGTTTCCTTCCTTTTACGAAGGAAACTGCTGGTCAGAAAGGCTAAATGGCATGGGCTAGTCTCTTCACTCTGAAATGGAAGATCAGAGATTTAAATATAACTGGGACTGTCTTCAACTCTCTCTCTCTCTCTTTTTTTTCTTTCCCTTCCTCCCTCTGTCCTTCTCTCCCTCCCTCCTTCTTTCCTTTAGAGGAATGAAAAAATAAAACATACTATCACAAAACCCACCTTTCTCAGTATTTAACAATGGATAATGTGCATCTTTCCATGCCAGTCAATATTCACCTAAGTCATTATTTTTAATAGTGATATGATAGTCACATGCGGGGTGCCCATTAACACTTCAGTCGGTTCTTCATGACTGCACACATATGTCGCTTCTCCCTCTAGAATGCTACAAGCATTAGCCTTCACATGGACCTATGCATACGGCCTATCCTCCAAACGTCCCGCTAATTGGAATTTCTGCCATAAGTTTATTAGGCCACATGTGACTTTTCTGATTGGGAAAGGTGATGCTGTTAATACAGATGCCAGGAAAGGTAAAAGCCACACACCGGGATCATCCCAGGAAAACTGGGATGTAGTCTTTCTTATCTAAGTGTCTGTCACTTCCAAACTCAGCACATATGAGTGAGCTGTTTCTTCTGTTAGTTGGACATGTTTTTTCCCTTTAAAGAGATTAGAAAAAATTTTCCGTAAATTCATTAAGACCTCCCCAGGAAATAAAACAATTTCAACCCCTATAAGGAATGTGGGAATCTAAACAAGGATTTCCAGAACCCAGAGGCATAGTGATCTCATTATTGAACAGTGCTTCCTTTCAGAAGCACAGAGATTTCTTCTGTCTGGGACTGACTGATTTTATAGATCATATTTACCTTTTTTTTAATTGCCCTGGTTCGTTGGGTCACAGAACTATATTTATTTTTTATATTTATTTATTTTATTCAATTATTGATTACTCGATGCCAGGCTGCATAGCCAATGCTGAATATACAGATGTGCCTGGGGTTCACCAGGTCTTAGTAATCTGTGTATAAACTGAAGGTTTTCTAAACAGAAAATAGAACGCATTCCTGGTCTCATCCCAGTCTATACACAAAGGACCTCCGTTCGCCTGGCACCCATGCCTCAGTTGTCCTTGTACCCATTTCTCCTACTGCAAAGGGTGTCCTACCTCTCCGTGCCGTCCTTACTATCATCCACTTGAAGGACTGTGTCTCGTAATCCAAAATCATAATCAAGGACCCCCTATTCTTTAAGTGAGCCCATAAATAAGAGGGGTGGCTCCTATTTAACGGTCTTTGAGTTTCAGAAGTCTTTTGTACCCACAGGAATTTTCAGGAACCACATAAGAAGTAGAGTGAAAGGTCCTTTGGGTTCGAGAAGCATCTTACCTGCAATCACCTTAGACTGTTTAACCAGCCCAGCAGTGGGCTGGAGCTAGCTTGTAAGAGCCAATTGCTAAATATTGAGGAATTTTGTGAGCCAGTTGTTAACATCTTGGTAGCTTGAAATTGGTCATAGGGGAAGCATTTACACCCCAGAAATTGGCAAACACTAAAAATCACGGTCTTCTTGCCACGGCCCCCACCCGTACCACCTACCAGCTTCCCATCACTCCACTGACTACTGTAGTTCTAAGCCCCAGTCTCCAGCTTTAAATTTTAAATAGTCCTACTGATTGGAGATGTTTAGTATCTCCTGCTAAAGAAGGAAATGCTTATAGGTAATACCAACAGTTTAGGGGAGGAGAAAGAAAAAAAAGTTATTTTTGAAGTTGGGTTTCATATAGTGCCTCTTAATGACATCTGTGCAATTTAGGAGATGAAGGTAAATAAAAGACACTTGTGTTAAGAATCTCTTTGTAGGATGACTTATTTATTAGCTCTTGGCCCCAGTTTCTACATATGCCAGTGGGGCTTGATAACTACTTCAAACAGCTGGCTATGTGCATAAAATAAGATAATGTTCAAAAGACTATAATAGCCATTTCTTGAAACTATACCAGGTCAGCACATACGCAAGATATTGTTTCACAACCCCAACTCTTTATGCAAAGCCCATAGGGCCAAATTTATTTTGAACTCAGAGATTTTGAATTTTTAGGAAGGTAATATAATTTAAATATTGTGTGTGTGTGTTAACTAGTCCAGAGGGGTCTGGGGCAGCTCTCTGTAACCAAATATATTATTTTTTCTATAGGGAAATTCACAAAGATTCACTATAAATGAGAGTAAGGAATATAGTATATGGTCTCAAGTTAATTCAGGTCAGGTATAGTCATCAAATGAGACTGTATCAAATTACAAAACACTTTGTTTTCAGAGCTATTTGGAATTTGAATTGCAATGGCTGATTCGAGCATTGTATTCTCAATATTGCTGTTAGTTGGCCATGTCCAGTGGAATGACTTCTTAGCCAATATTTTTGGGGCATTCTGACTTCAGAGAGCCAAGTATATTTCTTCCTGAACCATCAATACGGTCCAGATACTTCAGCTTTGTCTCCCGTACTGGCTCTCACATTCTGCAGTGACATAAATATTCTTTGTGGAATTCGAAAGTGACGATAGTCACTCTCAACAGAAATCACCCTGATCTTTGGCAAATCTATGGCTGTAAAATGTGTCACCAGTCTTTGGGGTATTTGGAAAAGCTGTCAGCAGCTTATCCTCTTTCATGAGAATCCCTTGTCCCATTTAAATTCTTTCTCTTTAAGGCACAAGTCATTACATGGCCTTCCCTATCCTCCTGAAAGTATGAAAATATGAGTCTGCATTAGTATTTTAAACCCCTCAAAAGTTGAAGTTCCTTTTCTTATTTTTTTGCAGCATGTTTTGATGAGAGAAGATATCATTGCTAGTCATGAACCTCACTGAAGGCACAGCAGCCCGAATTTCTACTTTCTGACTTGATGAGGCATGACATTCTCTTTAATGGCTTCCTAACAGGATAATGGCTTGGACATTGCTAGAGTGGATATGATTATATTTGTTGATTGGGTTTGTTAAAAATGCGCTCACATTTAGCCTCTGTTAACATGGACATAAACTACATCACAGACATTAATGATCCCAGATAGTCTGCCCATTAGGACATTAACCAGCAGATCTGATTAGAGACGTGTACTCTGTACCTTACAGGCAAAATCCCTCATACTTCTTTGGATGAACTGAATGTTAAGGACTATGGACATGAGGCTCCTCTAGGCAGAAGCTTTACCCCCTAGTTCTCTAGGCTAAGAACAAAAACAAGGGCAACAACAATGACACCTAAGGATCTAGCGGCTATTGCTACAAACACTTTCCCTGCTCCCTGTGGATGTGCCAAGCACTTTTTGAAGCAATTTACACACTCTTTTTTTTCAACTGGCTTCACAATACTTAGAACTAACAATATTAGCTTTTTTTGCATAGATGAGGAAACAGCCTTAGCTAAATAAGAGTCAGAGACTTCTAAGTTAGAAAGTGTTTGCCGAGCCCTGGACAGATGGCTCAGTGGATAAAGCATCCTCCTGCAGCACCAAGGTTGCGGGTTCAATCCCCAATCATGGCACACATATGCAGCAATCAGAAAGAGCACACAACTAAATAGAACAACTAAGTAGAACAGGAAGTAGATGCTTCTTTCTCTCTCCCCTATCTCCTTCCTCTCCCTTTCTGTGTATGTGTCTCTCTCTCAAATCAATGGGGAAAAATGTTTTTAAGAGTTTACTGAAATGGAAGAGGGTACTAACATTAAATTAGCACTTACTATGTTCTAGACATTTTACAGAGTTGTTGTCAATGGCATTCAAAGCAGCCCAGAAAATAGATAACCTTATTCCACAGGTGCAAAAAAACTTGAACTTTAGCAAGATTAAGTGGATCAAAATCACAAATCTAGTCAACGGAAACATTAGATTCAAATCCTTGAGTCCTGACTCCGGGGTCTATTGCTCTGCATGAAATACTATTATTGTCTGTCAGTGAGGTACCCTGATGGGTGCATTGGGGGTAATTAATAATCTCTGCCTTCTAGTAGCTCATGGTTTATGTTGAGAAGTAATTTGTAGAAACATGGCTAATACTAAAGTGAAGACAGAATTTCTTAAAGCAAGTTCAAGATGCATATTTGAGACATTGGGGGAAAAATGCTTCTTTCTACTTCCTTCCATTTGTGGGGAGATTGATATGATACTCCTAGCGTCTCTCTACCTTTTACATCTGATTGGTGAGCACGAAAGCAAAAAGAGAAGGTGAGTGCAGAGCAGACCAGTAGTCTCTCCTCTGGAGAGCTGGCATGACATTCTGCACCTTCACTCCAAACATTTAACTACTACCTATGACAAGGCAGCTGAGGGTCAGTCAGCTGGTTCTGAAATTCAGGGCTTGGGTTCTCACTTGGTCACAGAGAGCAACCCCACACTCCAGGATCGGCTTTATGGATAACAAAGGTGACATACTGGATTTACGTCTGACTCATAGCCTCATCTGATTGCACTTGATTTGGCACAATCGAGAGAGACTAGTAACTGGGTTCCTTTGAATCCACCTGAGACCGTGAAAGTCTCAGAAGCCACAGAAAATAAAGTTTGGTGTCCAATAGAGTAATTGGAAATTGAGAATGCCAAATGACCTTGAGAAACGGGTGATAGCGGAAACCACCTGGTCTCTCCATTTTATAGAATGTGGCAAAGAGACAAGAGAACAGGACTTTGAAGTGGTAGACATGCTTTTAATCTTAGTTTAGACAGGACAATTCAGTGATGTATGTGAGAACTGTGTTTCAATTTCAGAGTCTGTAAAATGAAGTAATTCAATGTTTCAAAAGTATATGCACACACACACATGTGTGTGTATACCATATATATATACACACACACATACTACATTTGAATATTGATATTTAAAAGAATACATGTAAATATAAACAAATATTTTTTAAAAACCCAGAACATAGTACCATACCAACGATTCTTATATTTCAACATAATGTTGTTTAAAAAAAAGTAAACCTAGCCTGGCCAGGCGGTGGCACAGTGGATAGAGCGTCGGACTGGGATGCTGAAGACCCAGGTTCGAGACCCCGAGGTTGCCAGCTTGAGCGCGGGTCCATCTGACTTGAGCAAAAGCTCTCCAGATTGGACCCAAGGTCGCTGGCTCCAGCAAGGGGTTGCTTGGTCTGTTGAAGGCCCATGGTCAAGGCACATGTGAGAAAGCAATCAATGAATAACTATGGTGTCGCAACGGCAATGAAAAACTAATGATTGATGCTTCTCACCTCTCTCCATTCCTGCCTGTCTGTCCCTATCTATCCTTCTCTCTGACTCTCTCTCTGTCCCTGTAAAAAAAAAAAAAAAAAGTAAACCTTATATTTTAAAATAATTTTAGATCAGTGGTTCTTAACCTGGGTTCTATTGAACCCTAAGGGGTTCGATGAGTCAGTCTCAGGGGTTCGGAGAAGCCCCTGCCGCAGAGGCCAGAATAAAGTAATACCGTAATTTGTTGTGAGTTCATGCACTTTGTTGGTTTTGTTCTTTGAGCAAGGTGATGTTCATGCACGGCTCATTTTGTGCACCAGTAAAAAAACATCCTATTTTATTTATCACTAAAGAAGGGTTCGGTGAATGCGCATATGAAACTGGTGGGTTCGGTGCCTCAAATAGGTTAAGAACCACTGTTTTAGATTGACAAAAAAACTTACGAAGATATTAGAGAAGGTTCGCATATACCTCTTATTCAGTTTCTTTTATTATTAACAACTTACCTCATCATGATACATTTGGGAAAACTCATAAAATGACATTGGTACATTACTTTTAACTAAACTCTTCTAGACTTTTTTTGGGTTTCACCAGTTTTTCAATACCTTGCCAGTCCTGAGAAGACGTCTCTTCTTTTTACAAGGCAGTATATCACAGTTATCACAAACAGAGCACTTGGACTTAGACCAGTGGCTCTTAACCTATTTTGAGGTACCGGACCCACCAGTTTCATATGCACATTCACTGAACCCTTCTTTAGTGAAAAATAAAATATGATTTTTTTTTCCAAATTCAAGATATAGGTATATGTTTTTTTGCTGGTGCACAAAATGAGCCATGCATGAACATCACCTTGCTCAAAGAACAAAACCAACAAAGTGCATGAACTCACAACAAATTACGGTATTACTTTATTCTGGCCTCTGCGGCAGGGGCTTCTCCAAAACCCTGAGACCGACTCATCAAACCCCTAGGGTTCAATAGAACCCAGGTTAAGAACCACTGAGTTAGATTAAGGCATTCATTATTTCATCACTTGCTAGTCATGTGACCAACAAAGAGCCATCTTGGCCTAAATTTTCTCAACTGTGAAATGGGAATAAGAATGCCTAACTGATAGAATTGGTATATATGTATTAGTCATGATTCTGCAGAGAAACAGAACCAATAGCATGGGGACATACACATCTAAGAACTGGCTAATGCACTCATGGAATCTGACAAATCGAGAGATCTGCAGGGTGAGGTGGCAAGCTGGATACCCAGGAGAGCTAATGGTGTAGCTCCCGTCCAAAGTCAGCAGGATCAAGACCCAAGGTGAGTCTGTGCTTCAGTTTGAGTCAAAAAGCAGGAAAATAGGCTGATGTCCCAGTTCAAAGAAAGTCAGGCAGGGACAATACCCTCTTACTCAGGGAGGGTCAGCTTTTTTGTTCTATTTAGGCTTTCAACTGATTGGGTGATGCGCACCCACATTCAGGAGGACAATTCTCTTTACTCGGTCTTCCCATTTAAAGGCTAATCTCACCCCAAAACACCTTCATATAAATATGCAAAATAATATTTGACCGAATACCTGAACACCATGGCCCAGTCCAGTTGATTCATAAAACTGACTGTCATACGAAGTAAAATTCCCCATATCCACAGGGCATTCCCAAATGGTAGCTCTTATGAGGAATATGCTAAGATGACTGTCTGAAACCTCCCAGGGCTTTCCTTTTCCCTTTATCTAACTCTAGTCACAGATTGAAACAGGGCCTTGGACACTGCCGAGCAAGCTGCCATTTTCAAAAAGAGTTTAAATCACCATGATAGGTAAAAATATATAAAAAATAAAAAGAAACCTAAATAGCAAAATTTCAAAGACACCAAGGGTTAGAGCCAGGACTTATGCCCTGAGAGGAGGGGAAACGGGAAAAGCCAAGACTTAGACAAATAAGCAACACCATTTTAACTGTAAATAAAAGGCCGTTGACATTTATTGACTACTTTCTGTAGATAAGACCTTATCCCAATTTACATGGATTATTTCTTCACAACAGATTTATTGCATATAAAGTCTTATTACTAAACTCTGTTGTACAGATGAGAAATGTGAGTCTTAGGAGACATCTTATCTAGCATTATAGCTTGAGTTTATCTGACTTTGGGACTTTGGCTTTGGTCTTCACACCAGTGACCCAGCCTCCTCCTTGGGTGGGTAGGAGAAAGGACAGAGACTGGGACAGGAAATCTGGGTCCCCATGCCATCTTTGGTATTAATATCCTGGCACTCCTTGAATAAGTCACTGCCTGTCTGGGTCTCAACTTCATCTCAGTAAACTGTGGAGGCTTGGAACTGTATATTCTGTTAGGTCACCCTCTGTTTCTCATATGAGACAGTGTAGTGTAATGAAAAACTGGAGTTTGAAGTCACTTAAAAGCTCTGTGGTTTTGAGAAGTTTATTTCATTGATCTATTCTCATTCATTTATTCAAAACTTCTATAAAACATTTCTATATTGAGCACCTATTTTGTGCTAGAGATAATATCACTCTGAAACGAATACATGAATCTCACCCATGCTTTCGCAGATGCTATCATCCAATAGGAGAAAGAGAGACATGTTCTCATTTTTCCTATGGGAGAAAGGTGACTCGGGTCAATGATAACACGTATCATAGAGAAACTTAACAAGATTCCAAGACAATGCGTGTCCCAAGCTCATTGCCTGGTACCTGGCAGTTATGGTCCTTTCGAGTAACGGTTAATAAGGTCTCGATGTGTTTTGTTCAGGGAAATGCTTGAAATGTGTTCCTCAGTTCCTCTTTCTGTTGTGTGATCTGAAACTTTTTTCCAACAAACCCCCAGACTTCATGGGTAGTGGATTCTCTTTATTTTCTCAGAATGGTGCCCAAGGCCCAGATGGACCCAAGGGTTGAAACAAAGATGTTTCAGCCTTCGGATGTCAGGGCTCTAAGTTAAGGGCCTTGAGAAAATGTGGACTGGTTTTTTATTATTTCCAAAGAAGGCAGGAAACACTTCATGCAAGGGCTGGAGCAGAAAGGGCAGTGGACAGCAGGGCTGGGGTAAATTTCACTAGCGGCTGGGAGGCAGCTGAACAGGATGACCAGAGCACAAGATGACCCACTGGCTGAGGCTCATAGGCTGATCACAGCCCCGGGAGCTTTGCTGTCTGCCTCGGCCCCTCCCTGGGTGCACTGTGGGAACTTGGTGCTCACCAGTTTATAGCACTAACCATTTTATGCCATCTTTATTCTTTTGGGTTGGGCCACTCCTGTCCATAACCATGGTCTCGACCTCAGTCCAACCACTGCCACCATTGACTTCAACTACATTAAAACCCTCCTGCCCCAAAGAATGTATTTCCACCTTTGCCCTCTGTGATCTGTGCTCTATCTATGCGACAGAAAGAGTTCTCATCTGAAACTACAAAGATGATCTCACACTTGAATGGTGTCCCACTGTTCTAGCCCCTGCCTGGTCTGTTCCCTCCCCGGAACGTTTCCTGACCCTTATCTATCTCACCTGTCAGCCAGTGGCCCTCCGCTCATTTTCCTATGTCATTTCTTAAAGACTTTTTCTGATTCTTATGACCATATAAGGGTCTCTGTTTCCTTAAAATATTTATTCTATTTTGTCATTTTCTTTGTTAATATTTTAAGAAGTCTATCCCCTTTATTTGACTATGAGCTCCATGATCACAGGAAAGCCACATTTTATAATTTTATCCCTATCATCTAGCACAATGCCCATGACACAGGTAAGTAAGTGTCAAATGAGTATTTACTGAATAAATAAATGAAGGAAGAAATTAATGAACTTGTCTATCCCCACTCCCTCAGGGAGGCTGAGGACCAGGCCTTTATTATCATGGACCCAGCACTTAGTAAAGTACTTGGAATGAACTGGAGGCTTCTCCAGGTGCATACTGAAGAAGGCTGTTTCCGAGCTGTAGCACTGGAGGATTCGACAGTCTAGCTCAAACAAGTCACTTCCCTGACAGTCTCGGGGGCTCTGTCTCTTTCAATGACAATGCGTTCGCTGTGTTGTGTCATGCCACTGCACCATCTACTTGGGATCAAACAAAACCCCGAACTCCAGACAAAGCCCTTCTATTTTCAATCAAGCTCAAGATATGCGACAAGTCTCAACTGTGTCCGCAGCCCTCGCCACCATTTGTCTTTCTCACTAATCGAGGACATGTGTCTGATGACTTCAGTGGGGTCTCTCGAGCCCGCTGGGCTCCTGGGAGGAGAGAGAGCCAGTGCTTGGATAGCCTAAGAAAAAGAAGAATGGGGGTTGTGCAATGTTAATTGAAATAAAGCATGTGCAAAGGGATGTTGGGTCCCACACAGAAGAGGAGCAGTAAACAGAGAGCGTATGTTCCAGGGTCTTTTATAGGTTCCATGCTTGCAGGCCGTTCTCTCCAGGGTGCCCAGAGAGGCCCCTGCAGAGATTGGTGAACACTGCCATAAAGATGTCAGCGGGTTAAAGCATTTGCCGATAAAGCACCAAGCTGGGGGACAGCATTCTTTAGAAACAAAACTGTCCTATGGACGCCAGGGAGAAAAGACCACGAGTCCTAAGGATAAAGGCTAAAAGAGAAGACCTCCCTATCCGGCTGATGATTTGAAATCAAGGCAGCATTTTGTTTTCCACTTGGAAACTGCAGAAGTCAGTCCCTGCCCAGAGTCTCTGCATAATTAATACCTGGTGTTTGCATGGTTGCTCCAAGATTTTAAAGAGCCCAGCACATATATTTCACTAGACAAATCCCCACAACACCACAATGCTGATATTACTGTTTCCATTTTATATAACAGCAAACTGTAATAAGGGACGGGACCAGAGTCAGGCTGCTACTAAGAGGAAGGTCTGGAAACTGGGGATGCTGCAGATACCCTGCAGTAGAAGCCGCTGTCTTATATATTCTTCCCCCACGATGCTACACCACCTGCCCTAGGGCACCCCGTTAGTGTGAACTGTGAGTGAGTCACATGTGCTCAGAGCCTGAGGATTCTTTCAAAGATCTCGAGTTGTGCTCTTCAGTCAGAGGAAATGAGAGTCACTGTCATATATAAATGGATCCGAGGAGTTCATGGTTGTCAAGATTCATTTCTGTGGAGCAATGCTGATCAGGGGCCCGTTCCCCATGGTTTCTGCTACTGTTCCAGCCACCTCCAGCATGTGGCCACAGGATGACTTTGGACATCTCCTAACTAGTGTCCCTGCCTCAGGCTCTTCCTCCCCTTATCTCTGCCTACCCCGTTCTAAAATACAAATTTGGGCCATATCATTTTTCTTATAATTCTTTATCATCTTCCCTTTGCCTCCGGAATAAGGTCAAACTCTTTGGTGGGGCAGCTATAGCGTTCAGAATTGGCCTTTTCCTCCATCCTTCCTTCCTTTACTGGACTAACGTCTCCCGAGAGCACGGGGGAACGGACATGAGCAGGTCCCGCGTTCAGGGGCTCTCCAAGCTGGGCGGGGTTTCAGAGATATCCCGGACTGTATATGGATTCTGGCCCTCGAGAGCTTCCTTCTTTCCAAATCTCTGTGCAGGTTTATAATTATCCCAGCTCTCCAGAATGTCTACCACAGAACCTCTCCTGGAATCTCCTGCACCCCCAATTTCCTGCCCAGTGACCCCACCCATGAGCCTCCTTCCGTTGTCACCTTCATTACTCTGAAAAGCCTTGTCTAACTCTCAAGAGGTTAGTTTGTTCCGCTTTCTCTGCCTTGATTAGAGCACACATCGCCCTGTATCCTCACTATCATGCGAGCTCCTGTCCCCAAAGGCCCCCGGGTGGGAAGGAGACCGCTGCCTGTGGTTGGGCGCAGCACCGCACACAGAACGGGGTGCCCGCGGCAAGGTGCTGAGCTCCTGAGGCACCGGCTTGCCCGGCTCCTGGCCTCGTGAATGCGGCATTGTTCTCACTGCACCAACTCTACCCCAACCCCACCTCAGTTCCTCTCCGCAGAGCCGACACTTGGGTTTATGTTCCAGGACAACCTGTGGCCATCTGTCCTTCCTCATTTTTCCAAGGCGAGGATTGCTTTGCTCTGTGTTCCCAGGCACCCTGCTCACTGCCTGGCCACAGCGAGACCTCAAGGGACAGCTACCGCTCTGGGGAGGTGACTGGGGCTTCCTGCCAAAGCTGCTGGGAGTATTCAGTGTGCACCCTTTGTAACATATATAGATATATATTATATAGACATTATATACAATATCTATATGAGATGTATATTATTACTACCTATACTATAATATATGATATATAATGCAATGTGTATCTGTGTGTGTGTGTATATATATATATATACTATATATTACTCATGTTAAATTTAGGTATATATTATAAATATATGTTCCAAAAATATGAACTGTTATATATAGTTCTTAATTTTTCAGCTCATCACAATTAGAAAAAGAAAGTTATTCTTACTAATTTTTACTAGGAAAACTCATTAAACTAAAGACAGCGGGACAGGGGCTGTGTTAAGGCATATTTATATTTTTAGCCTCTAGCAGACACCTTGTCAGTAGTCGTTGCTCATTAAATATATGGTGAGAATGAATGACTAATAATGGTGTGTACCACTTACGGAAGCTACACCCCATGGGCAGTAATGGAAGTACTTTGCCTCTGCATGTTCTCATTTAATCCATAGAACAGCCCTGCAAAGTGGTTATTATACTCGCTTTCCAGATGAGGAGTCTAAGGCTTGGCAAGTCCGAATGAATTAGCCTGGGTTACATGTCTTCTAAGGGGCACAGGGCACAGTGCAATTACAAAACAGATCCAAGCAGCTACAAATTCTCATGCACTTAGGCTCTGTGCTGTGTTTAAGAGGCAAGTATCTACACACATGAAAATATAGTTCTCATTGGGGTTCAGGGCATTTTTTTCCTCTATGAAGAGAAACAAAATAATAGCTCTGTGCCACTCTGGATATGGCCTGGGCTCAGTTTTCCTATTCTGCAGTCTGCCCCTACCTAATGTGGACAGGAGACCTGCTGACGCAGTAAATATCAGCCTAGCAACTTCCTGGCATATGGGACTTTCAGTGCTAAAATGGGGACGGAGGTCACCTTAAATTCAGGCCTGAAATAATAGCATTAAACAGCTCAAGATAAAATTCATCTGATCACCTGCTTTATATGAGGATGTGGTGGTGATGGTGGTGATGGTGATGGTGGTGTTGGTGGTGATGGTGATGGTGGTGGTGGTGGTGGTGGTGATGGTGGTGATGGTGATGGTGATGATGGTGGTGATGGTGATGGAGGTGGTGGTGGTGATGGTGGTGATGGTGGTGGTGATGGTGGTGATTGTGGTGATGATAGTAATGGTGGTAATGGTAGTGATGGTGGTGATGATGGTGATGATGGTGATGGTGATGGTGAAGGTGATAGTGGTGGTGATGATAGTGGCGGTGATAGTTATGGTAGTGGCGGTGGTGATGATGGTGGTGGTGATGATGTTGGTGGTAATGGTGGAGGTGATGATGTTGGTGATGTTGGTGGTAATGGTGATGATGGTGATGATGGTGGTGGTGATGATGGTGGTGATGCTGGTGGTGGTGATGATGGTGATGATGGTGGTGGTGATGGTGGTGATGATGGTGGTGGTGATGGTGGAGGTGATGGTTATGGTGGTGGTGATGGTGGTGATGGTGGTGGTGGTAGTGGTGATGGTGGTGATGGTGGTGGTGATGGTGGAGGTGATGGTTATGGTGGTGGT
This sequence comes from Rhynchonycteris naso, assembly GCA_037038555.1. NCBI lineage: Eukaryota > Metazoa > Chordata > Mammalia > Chiroptera > Emballonuridae > Rhynchonycteris > Rhynchonycteris naso. The sequence goes on from CM072998.1 coordinate 278,903,319, forward strand.
GATGGTGATGGTGGTGGTGGTGATGGTGATGATGGTGGTGGTGGTGGTGGTGATGGTGGTGGTGATGGTGGAGGTGATGGTTATGGTGGTGGTGATGGTGATGATGGTGGTGGTGGTGGTGGTGATGATGGTGGTGGTGATGATGGTGGTGGTGGTGGTGGAGGTGATGGTTATGGTGGTAGTAGTGGTGGTTGTGTGTACAAACAGCATACAGAACTACTTGGAGATAATGAGACATATTTTCTTATGATGTAGTCAAACCGCAAGAGAGAAGCTGGGCCAATCTGAACAAGAGCCGCCTCACTGCGATGAGAGTTTAGGGCACTTATCCTTGCATGTTGCAGCACATGGGAACCAGAAATACCGCCTCAGGCATATTTTTTAACTCACTGCCCAAACCCACCCATAATGTCTTATGCCTCAAACTGAACATATTTTCCACAAACTCATCTTCTGTTCAAGTCCTGCAAGGACATAATTGAATATCCACGGAGTCACAGTCATGGCATACACATTTTCTTTCATTAGCCAAACCATACCTGTGCACAATCAAGGTCATGTAGGATCAAACACAGCAATACGGAGACTCCAGAAGGGACATTCCATGATACATAGGTTCTGATCTGCTTTCAGAATATGAAACTGCCCATACTCACGGCGCAGCGCTGACTCTACCTGCTGTTTTATTCTGACATCTGGAAGCATTGTCGCTGATGCTCACAAATGTTCCCAGACCTATATTTTCAGTCACACCACAGATATAAGGTATACACAGATTCACATACATGAATATGCATGTTTGTTTATTATACACTTCTCTCTTTTACACTCACATAACCCATACATACTCATGTGTGTGCATGCACATACATGCCCACATACATAATACATGGAAGAAAGACAATCGCTTGAATCCCTCTCTGTTGAAGGCAGCGTATAAGGACAAGCTTTAAGAAAAATAAATAAGTGAATAAACGAATAGAGAGATAGGTAAATAAATATAGGAGGCACATAGGCATGCGGAAGTATACACCTATTTTCATGTCACTTTACATATACCCCTATCTCTTGACACATGCATTCTCTCTGTGTGTCCTCAACTGAAGACATATTTGCGAGACCCAGAAGCATGAAGAATTTCTGGTTGGATGATTCTCCCTACTCCCCACTTTACCCCATATACCAAATAGAGCCAGGGGATGGCTGGTTCTTCTTTGCGTCATCTTTGAGGAACACAGAGGCATTACACCTTCACCGCGTCCACACAAGGCTCGGGGAGGCACCACTGCCAGCGAGGCCCCGACCGTGAGCAAGGTTCAGGAGGAAACTGACCATGGAGGAATGTTTTTCTACTTAGCCAAAATGATCTGGCTGCTTTGAACATAGACTTTCTGCTCAGAACTCCTAATGCATTCCACATTTGGCTATTAAATCCTAATTGGAGGCCTGCTGGGGAAGGTATGGGGGCCCGGCCTGCCATCATTTCCTGGGTCACATCCCTGCAAGACCCAGCTCGATCCCGCGCCCTTGTATGACCTGCCCTTTTGAACTCTTAATCCTACTAACTGGTCACAAAGAATTAGGAACTCAATTTACCCCTGAAACCACAGGAATGCCCTGTTTGGTCTTCCTCTTCTCATCTGCCATCTTCACTCCCCCTACCCTCCCCCCCAAACACACTCTGTTATTCTCTCCTTTCCCCCTCCTTGGTAGGGAAGCAGGATGTCTTGGGAGAGCTTAATTGAAAGGCTCCAAAAATCCTGAGACTTTTATGATGAAACAACTGTCCTTGGTAAATGTCAGGCCTTGGGTTTGATGATATTTATGAGCTTTATTTTTTCCCATTAGTCTGCCATTTTTCCTGAGAAATTATGATGCTGCCACTGTCAGCCCAACCAGGCCAGTTTTCAATACAGTAAGTTTTGCACAGATGAAAAGAACCTTGCTCTCTCCAACCCAGTGTCACGGCTTATCTCACCACGTCCCAATAAGCAAGCAGAGAGATAAGGATGAAATAGCCTTGAAATGATCCCTGTGGAGGTCCTGGATGATTCTGAAATGAAAGCTAGCCTTAGCTCCGCCACTTGCCAGCTCTACTAACTGCTCCAAGCCATTCAGGGTCTGTGGTCCTCAGTGCTCTCATCGGAGACTGCGCACAACAATGGCTGCCCTGTAAAAGGCTTGCTCTGTGGGTCCAAGAAATGAATACAGTGAAGAGTGCTTTGATCAACTGCAACATTGATAAAATATCATTAACATTAGTGAAATAACAAAGAGACTCTCGCCTCATCAATAGGAACTTCAAGGTGGACAAAGAAATAGGAGAGTAACCCAGAACTCTGATGGAAACTATGTATCGTGACCGATGGCTACACACTGCAGGAAGGCCCATGTGGGTTCTATCTAAGAAACTATTTCCCGTGGGCCAAGTCTGTGAGAGGCCAAAATGGGATGAGTTGGGGCAGCACTTTTCCCATGGTCATTGGTATTTATCTACTGCCACCCGACAAGGCCAGTCTCCGCCTTGCTTTTCTTAATCCCGTTTTACTTTTCCAGAGAGAAATTCTCCCTTAGACCAAAGGCTTCTCCAGTTACTGAGACAACCCAGAGAATGTCAGAACATCATCTAGTAGCTCCAAATTCCCCTAGCATGAAGGGTGTGGAATCAAAGCACATATCTAGACCCAGACCCTGGAGTCTACAGTGTTACTGCTGAGGATAACTTGCCTAAAAGAAGACACAGCAGGTAAGAACACAGGTGTTGGCATCAGATTCTTGACTTCAAATTCTTGCTGCACTTCTTTCTAGCTTTAAGGCATTGAACAAATTAATGAATGTCCCCAACTCTCAATTTTTTTATCATTAAGCCAGGGATAATGATCATATCTATCATATAAATTCATCATGGGAGTAAAGAAAGTAATCTATTTAACGTGTGTGGCTCAACTTCTGGCAGGGAAAAAGCTTTTGGTCATATTAACTTCAGTCATGATAATGACAGTATCGCTGATGGTGGAATTACTGGTCATGATGCAAAGCTAAATTTCTCTGATTTATTTTTATTATTATTATTTTTGTTATCAAGTGAGAGGCAGTCGAGGCAGGGACAGACTCCCATGTGTGCTCCACCGGGATCCACCCGGCAAGTCCCTACCAGGCAATGCTCTGCCAGGCTGGGATGCTCTGTTGCTTGGCAACCAAGCTATTTTAGCACCTGAGGCCAAGGCCATGGAGCCATCCTCTGGGAATCAAACCCAGGACTTCCACATGCCAGGCTGACATTCTACCACTGAGCCAACCAGCCAGGGCCAAATTTCTCTGGTTTATAATAGACTCAAGAGCCAGTTTTACACGGAAAGAACTGAATTCAAGCTTTATGCCTAAGGTCAGGGCACAATTTAAAAAAAAAGAAGGATTTCATAAGAATAAAACTACTTGAATGAGGGAGATCTGTTTTTAGATTGAGTCAGGAAGGACAATTATGAAGAACTGGCATTTAAACTTAGCTCTTAAGAATAAATAGAACCACCCAGGTGTAGAGTCACTGAGAAATGATTAATGTGTCCGAAGCATGCTAAGTGGTGCTGTGCGAGCCTGGTCAATGGATAGGTCCAGCAGAGCTTTGTACACCTGGGCATGGAGTTGCGAAAGAAAGGATCTTAACAGAAGAGTGGCAGGGTCAGATTTATACAAGGTCACATGCTATTAGGTCCCAGAGCAGGACTGAAGTAAGCAACATCAAGCCATAGCCTCACAGTACTACTGTTAGCCCTTTGTTCAATTAATAAAGAAGGAAAGTTGGCCAGTCATGGTTGCAGTATGCTGGAGCATTTCATGGCATCATTAGAAGTCACATGTGAGCACTGGCACTCAGTGGAAGCTATTGTTGCCCATCACTAGAATCTACAAAGTCAGATTCCTGTCTGGTGGGGTATCACATTCCCAGAGCATAGAAATGATATATAGCACTCAGTAAAAATGTTGAATTAAATGAATCAGACCTAAGGACAACCTGAGCCAGCATTACCAGGGGTGGCTTCTTCATCTTTTTACCACTTTTCAAGTACTGGTCCTCAGATGATTTTAGTCCACAACAAAGTATTCTTGAGGCCCTGGCATCAAACTCTGGCGTATTCTTGGCTGCCACAAGCTAACGCTAATTATTTTCTAAATATTTTCCTGCTATCTCAGTAGACACCTGAACTGTGATTCCTGAGAACAAATAAGTGGGTGAATTTCAGGCAGTAAGACTGTGGTTTTTGGCTTTTCTCACTTTTTCATAATATTCCAAATTGAGTGAAATAATATTAAGAATTTAAATTTAATCCCTACACATCTATGTGAACATTTTTTTTGCAATAATGTGATTATAAAAAAACAATGGAAGAACTTGGAATAAAGAAAAAAAGTAGAAACCAAGGCAATAATGTGAAATACACTTTCATGCTGCTTTTTAATATTTTTCCTGCATTCTGAAAAAATTTTAATGTATTCTTCATCCTCTTTTGCTTTTGATATAAAATAAGAGTTCTAGTAAATGGTAGTTTGTATAATGCATTAGGTATCAAGATAAAATTAGTTTCCAAAATTCTTTAGATAACATTTTCTGAATCTCTAGAACCCTAAAGTTTGAGATCCATACAAACCAGAGAAAGTGTCTGAAGGATAAAGGAAAATTCCAGAAATGTGGGTCAGGCTTTGAATGTGAGATCCCACAATTGCACAGGTGGGTTTGTACGTGCATCATGCTTTCTAGGATAAATACTTAAAATTTCCCCTCCATGATGAGGTAGAATATAATTCTTAGTTATTCCATAGCTAATGAGTGAAAGAGATGAGATTCAGAGTTAGTTCTTTCTGAATTCAAATCCCATCTTCTTAGCCACTACATAGACTACTAACAGCTCAAAAAGCAATGAATTACTAAATGAATGAATCAGTGAATGAGTGAATAAATATTTTCTTAGTGCAAGGGAAAAAGGCCTTAATACCATACAAATCTGAATTAGAAGTTTGGTTTTGTTTTATCATTGTTGGAAGATTTTTATTTTATTCTCCCTAAGCATCTTCGCTCAGGCTGCTATACCAGTGTATCATAGACTGAAGTGCTTATAAACAACAGAAATGTATTTCTCACAATTCTAGAATTTTTAAGTCTGATAGCAGGGTGCCACCATGGTGAGGGTGCCACCATGGTCAGATTCTGGTGAGGACCTTCTTCTGGGTTGCAGACTGTCATTTTCTCCTTGTACACTCATGTGACAGAAAAAGAGTACTAGAGAGCTCTCTGGGGTCTTTTTTGTAAGGGCACTAAGCCCAAACATAAAGGACCCATCCTCATGACATTATTATCTCCCAAAGTTGCCACCTCCTAATACCACCACACCAGAAATTAGATTTCAACATAAGAATTTTGGAAGGACACAACCAGTCCCTAACACAAACAGTCTATACCACCATTCCCTATAAAGTGATTAGACACTCTCATCCCTGGCTGGTGGGAGGAGAGCAGAAATGATGCTCTAGCAGAAATTTCAGAGCCACTGTGTGGTTGACTTGCGACCTCTCCCATGTTCTAGTTAGGAGTGTCCTTTTTTAGCTCTGGTTCTATAAGATGAAGACATATGAAACAGAGCCAAGGCTGGCCCACAAAAGAAAAAAAAAGTATATTGTTATAAGCCTCTGAAATAGTTGTGGCTGTTCATTTCTGCCTCACAAGCTTGCAGAATCTGACTAATGCAAAAGTTGTTTGATGCTGGCCACTAAACCACTTCAAGCCTTTTTTCCCTCATCTGTAAAATGGGGATAATACGTGCCTACTTTAAAAAGTAAATATGGGGATAGTGTGAAAAAACGAAGTAGCTACATTGTGCCAGCCTCATATTACCTGGTATAACTAACCAAAGGTCTCAAGTGTCTTCATTTGAAATCTTTTAGAGCTCGTGCTCTCTGAGCACCAGCACTTCTCTCATTCTTTTTCTTCTTTCATTCTTTTCTTCCTTTTCTTTCTCCCTCTCTTTCTTTCATTTTCCTTCCTTTTCTAGGCTATCCATTCCAATTCAACTCAACTTCATTTATCAAACATCTATTATGGGCAACATGCTTCAGCAGCTATTAGAGCTCCAAGGCAATATTGTTTTCATTCATGAATTTCAGCTGGGGAGCAAAAGCCTGAGAAAGACACTATGTGCAGAGCGGGCACACAGGTTTCTGGCCAAAAGCAGATACCTGCCCCACCAGCATTTTAATTAAGAGGTTGGAATATTTTACGAGTGTTCACAGAATCAAAGCTCATTAATCAGCCAGAGAAACCAATGCAGATATGCAGACAGCAGGCAGGACAGTTTCACAACGGTATCAATGCTGAAATGTGGAGAAAAGTTACATCAGGTTATGGGAGTAGAAAACTGGCAATCAAAGGGAAGTGCATGAGAAATAGTGTTAAAAATACATCTTGGCAGCAAAGTTAGTATTTCTCAAAGTGTGGAGTCACCTCAGGAGGTCTAATTAATAGGCAGACTCCTTAGCTTGGCTCAGACTTATCTAGTTAGAATCTCTCATTCGCCAGGTTAAAAAAAAAACAAAACACCCCCCCCCCACACACACACATTTGTAATTCTCTCTAGGTTTGTTTTAGAAACTTACATTTTTCAACATTATTATATTACTTATTTTCTGATCTAAATATATCTGTACTATAGTATGCATAATTGATTTAAAATAAAATGTACAAATCCTAAGTATTGAGTCCAGTGAGCTTTTTACTAATTTGATTCAGTCAAACACACCTAGCCATTACGACCGCAAATAATATGAAACATTCTCATCATCTGGGAAAGTTGCCTCTTGTGCCTTCCTAGTTGTTCCCCTCCCCCGCCCCAGCCCAGAGATAACCTCTTTCTGCTCCTATCACCAGCGTTATATATTCCTGTTCTTGGAATTCACATAAATGCAATTACAGAGAGAGCAAGTGTGGCTTGTTCTTTACATTGTATTTTCCCTTTCATTTTTTTTTTTTAGAGAGAGAGAGAGAGAGAGAGAGACAGGTAGAAAGAGAGACAGGAACTTCCAGCTGTTTGTTCCTGTATGTGCCCTGACCGGGGATTTAACTGGCAACCTCTGTGCTTTCTGAGGACACTCCAACCGATCAAGCTATCCAGCCTGGTCTTAATGTTTTATCTATTGATTGATTTTTAGAGAAACAAAGAGATGAAGGGGGAGAGGGCAAGGGGGAAGAGAAGCATTTATTTATTGTTCCACTTAGTTGTGTATTCATTGGTTGCTTTCTGTGTGTGCCCAGATCAAATCTACCAGGGATCAAATCTACAACCTTGTCATTTTTGTCATTTCAGGAGGACGCTCTAACTGACTGAGCTAACAGCCAGGGCTCACATTATATTTTTGAAATTCAGCCACATAATAGGTATCAGTAATTTGTTTAGTATTCTAGAGCATGAATAGACTAAAATTTTTATCCATTCTCCTGTTTGTAAATGTACTGGTTCTTTCAAGTTTGGGGCTGTTACAAATAAGAAAGTTATGAAAATTTTTATATTATTTTTTGTGGACTTATGTTTTTATTTCTCTTGTATAAATACCCAGGAGTTGAATTAGTGTGCCATATACCAGATACACATTTGAATTTATCTGATGTTGCCAAAGAGTTTTTATAATCCCTCCAGAAACACAGGTATTCCAGTTGCTCCACATCCTCATCAACACTTGGCATTTACAGTATTTTTGATTTCTGCCATACTAGTGAGTATGGAGGGACATAACATGATGGTTTTTATATGCATATTCCTGGACAGTAACTAACCCAATGGCTAATGATATACCGCTATTTATACATCCTCTTTCTGAAGTTGAAGTTGTTTGCCCCCATGATTTCCATACTTATCACATGTGGAGAAGCACGGCTCTGGAGGTAAGTATCTTGACCTCCCAACACAAAGCCTTGCTTCTTTACTTACTGTGCTGTGAGTCAGCTCTGTGAACTTTGGGTCTAGTTGGCTTATTTGCTTCCTCATCTACAGAATGGTGGGCCGACCTAGGTCATTCATTCACTTATTTCATTGTGTGTGAAGGAAAACCTAGAAGGGGAATAGGAGGGTGTACACCCATTTTCTAGAGAACACCAATGCTCAGAGAGGTCTAAGAAACTACCCAGTCCTCAGACCTGCATTATCATGCAAAGAGTCAATAATTAAAGGCTATTTTTTAAGTAACTGAAGCAGCAGATATAATGAGAATATCGTTGCATTAAAGGTTTTCTTCCCCTTTACCCTTCTCTCACCTTACCCCACACAGGCACTACTCCCCAGCTTCCAGGATGGGGAAGGACAGTTGCGGGGAACTAAGGAGAGTGCTGAGGTTGATGGGTTCTTTAAGTTCTATATCCTTTTTGGCCACTTCTATGAAAGAGATAAGAGATCAAGATAGGTTTACTGAAGCAGAACTATTAAAATGTGTGCTTGGCTAATCAGTTGAGGCTTCAGGGTCATAAGAAGAAACCAGAAGAAAGGAAGTAGTTGTATATATGTGTGGCAGGAGGAGTGGGGGGGAGACCTTGAGAGTCTCCTCCTAGTTTCCCATACCTTGGCACGGCACAAAATCAGTCAACTCCTCCTAAAGAGGATTTATAGACAACAACAGACTCATTAAATATCAAATATGATCAGCCTTTAAAAGACACTGCAGGGTCCTTGTTGTTCCAAAATCCACCCATAGAAAAATGTGAGGTAATGCTCTTAATTGACTTAGTTTTATTTTTCCATCTACAACTGCACAGGGAGTTGAAACAATATAGCAGTTAAATTAATATATTTAAAAAGTAAAGGTATATTTATTTCTCATGTAGTTTTATAGACTCTAATTAATACTCACAACAAAGAAATTTTAAGAAGTATCCTAAGGCAAGACATCTAGCCCAGGCAAGATGCCATGGACCCCATGCAACATGGAACCCACAGAAATAAACCTTAGTCAGACCAGCCACAAAATGATTCCCTTAGCTACACTTATTTACATTATCACATTTTTTAAATTAAGCACAATTGGAAATTAATGTGATAGTCTTTTGTGGACCCTGAATATTTTTAAAAGTAAAACTATATTATGAAGACTTAGTCACAGCACTCATTCTAAACAAATCCTTTTGCTGTCTTTGGAAACTCTTAAATTAAAGAGTACCTCCAGGTATGTATGCATGTATATATGTATATAATTCAAATCATGTGAGCAAACATATGACATACTATGCCACTCTTATGCTGATGGCAGGCATCACAAATCAATCATGGCACTTTTTCTTAAGGAACTGGACATTGCTCAGGATCTTTCATAATTCAGATCTACAGGTAGCCATTGCTAATCAATCTGAATCATAGTAAAAATGGAAATTTTCCCGTAGTCCTTTTCCAAGGTGGCTGGAATCTGACTCTTCCAGTGAAGAATATCATGTCCAGAATGAACAAACTTGGGTAAATCCCATAATGATATTTATTTTTTGTTTATGCTGCCACTTTTTACATTAGGCATGGCGGTCTTCATGATTCTTGCCCTACCCAACTTTACCTCTCCAGCTTCCACAAGTAATGCTCCTCTCTTTCCATCATGTTTTCGAGCAAAGTATACCAAATCTTCAACTCAATCACACTCTTTCTCAATTTTTTGGCTTTATATAAACTGTTTACACTAATTACATCCTTCCATGGCACCTCTCATGACCATATCATCCACCACTACTCAAGGAATTTCTTCTTATGGGTATACAAACTTGATGATCAAGCTAGTTTACAGATCATGAGCCTTTGGCAAATGGTGTCTGTTATCAATCAGCTTCACAGTCATTGCTCTTATTCCTCCTCTTGACTCCTGGGGCTAGAAGTCCATAAACGACATCAGCAAGACACCCTCACAACTGGCTTCTTGTTCATTTATGCCATAGAGATGCACTAATGGGAGTCTGAAAAGTGGGAGAAAGAAAAAAGTGTGTTTCTCCCATCCTTTGGTGGCACCTCCAGCAGGGGAACAGCTGTGCTGGCTGCCCTGTGTGCAGTCCTGGGATCCCACTCTGACAGCTGGATGCCAAGAGCTCCAAGATCAGGGGCGCAGCCATCATGGTCTGAGGAATACCGCTCTTCTCTGCTTCTTCTGCAAGCATGAGGGGAAGTCTCATGCCTGCAGTATTTAACCAGTGGTCTTATTTTTGTCCCTCCAGGCCTTCTAACAACTTTGTAAATAGGTATCTGTTCCCATTTTCTTTTCCTTTTTGAAATACCCAGAGAGGATTCCATCTTCCTAATGCAGAACAAGAAGAGCAAAAAAAAAAAAAAAAAATACAGGTGAGTTGTCTTCAAGGGGCTCTAAGAAGCTGAAGTCTCCATCATGCAGGGATCATATCCTGAAAGCAGACTCCATCAGGCCCTCTCTCATGGGCTGTACCATAACTTAAACTTTAAGCACTTAATCCTTCTGTAGAACAGGGGTCAGCAAACAGTTATGTGTAAAGATACAGACAGTAAACAGTTCTGTATGGTGATGGATCACACAGTCTATGTTGTAAGTGCCCAGCTCTGCTATTGCAGCAGAAGAGCAGCCATAGACAACACAGAAACAGGGGTACGGCTGTGTTCCGATCAATCTTTTCTTATAGAAATTAGCTGCTGCCCAGATTTGGCCTGTGGGTGGTAGCTTGTTGACTCCTGCTCTAGAAAGTTGAAAATGTCAGAAGAGCCAGTAGAAATTATAATTACTAAGAGAATATGATCATTATTTCAACCATCCATTGTGTCTATTCAGTTTTCAATTCATTGATCAGTTATTTATTAATGCTGCTCTGGGTAACTGGAATAACATGGAGATGAATGTAAGTCCATTTCAAAGAAGAAATTTTGAATTTGATAGATCAAAGCCCAAGAAAATTGAATTTTCAGTAAGTCTAGAAGTGTCCCTCAAACACAAAAGGCCAAGCTTTCTCCTTTTAACTTCTCCCCAATCATAGGTAGGTTGTCACCTGTCCCTGTGCAATCCTGTCATGACTCTCACTTCTCCTTAAGAAGAAGCCCTTCTTTCATACAATGAAAGGACATTCATTACACAGATGAGCATTAGCTTTCCAATCATAATGCAAGGCTTTAATCAACCCTGAGAAACACTTAAGATACACAGAGCCTCTAAATTGCATTATCCTCCAGAGGGGGGGGAAATATATATATATATATCCATTCCCTTGTACATAAAACAATTCCCTGTTCTTATCATGGAAGAAACAAAAGATACCAACAGAATGCTTTCATGTGTCCCCTAAATAATGCCTATAATTAAATGCATCACGTACGTGATCAAATAAAATTTCATTAGCTCTCCAGCTTCCTCTAAATAACACCACGATTTAGCAGATCAAAGCAACAGGCCATTTTGAGCTTTGGAGATTTTTTTTTTTTTCAAGCAGAAGCATTAATCTATCAAGAACAAGACTAGCTTCCTCTATTCTGAAAAATAATGATGGTAACTCAAGTCTCTCCAAATTCATATAAAATCTAATTTTCAATTTCAAATCATTTTTTTAGAACTTGTTTCCTCCTTTCACAACATGGAGTTCTTTCCAAAATTCAAGTTGTATCTCTCCCTAATCTTTTTTTTTTTTTTTACTTTTTATTGGCAACAATTTCAAAGCTAGAAACAAAAAGTTGTCAGATGAATACAAAAAAACAAACAAACAAAAAAAAACAACCCTGCTGTATCTCCATTTACCCAGAGATCCCATTAAAGTCTCAACAATTGTCTCAAAAATATTCTTTATGGCAAAAGGATACAATTCAGCATCTCAAGTTGCTCCAAGGTGTCAATGTTTTTCTGTCTCGTTTAACTTGAATCAGCTACTCAGTCTTTCCTTGTAATATTCATATTTTTGAATATTACAGACCAATTATTTTGGAGAACGTCTCTGCCTTTGGTTTTGTCCCATGTTCTCACATGATGAAGCCCATGATTCATTCTGGACCCAAATATCACCATTGTGTTCTCATTGCCTCCTGCCCAGTGGCACACAATATCAATTTTCCCATTACTGGTGGTATTAATTTGATTGTGTGGTTTGGGCCAGATTTTTCTATTCTATAACTACTCTTTTTGCCTTTGTAAGTAAATAGATATGAGGAGATTATTCAAGACTATGCAAAGTCCTGATTCACATCCCATTTCTTTATTTTTTTTACAGACTATTCATTTTATGAGAGGAAAGAGAGAGAGAGAGAGAGAGAGAGAGAGAAGAGGAGGAAGAGGAGGAGGAAGAGGAGGAGGAGGAAGCATCAACTCCCCATATGTGCCTTGACCAGGCAAGACCTGGGTTTTGAACTGACAACCTCAACATTCCAGGTTGACGCTTTATCCACTGCACCACCACAGGTCAGGCTCACTTCCCATTTTTAGGCCCTTGTTTGAGTATCATTAATGTTTCTTACCCAAATTAATTATTTCTCTGATAATTGTCAAATGGCTTTTTAACTCAATCACATATATATATATATATATATATATATATATATATATATATATATATATATATATATAATGTTAGAATCACATAGATCATTTTATCTCCTCATTTATACATTTATTTATATCACTGAGGACACCTGAATTTCTGAATTTCTATTTTATTAAATGACCTATAATTCTTTACTGTCATTATTTATATTGATGTACAAGTTATCCTCAAGGTTTGTCCAGTTCTGACCAGTGGTTGCACAATGGATAGAGCGTTGTTTTGGTATGCTGAGGTCCCAGGTTTGAAACCCTGAAGTCACTAGCTTGAACATGGGCTTATCCAGCTTGAGTGCAGGCTCATTGGCTCGAGCTTGGAATCATTGACATGTTCTTATGGTTGCCGGCTTGAGCCTAAAATGTAACTGGCTTGAATCCCAAGGTTACTGGCTTGAGCATGAGGTCACTGGCTTAGCTGAAGCCCCTCAGTCAAGGCACATATGAGAAGCAATCAATGAACAACTAAAGTGACACAACTGTCAGTTCATGCTTCTCATCTCTCTCCCTTCCTCTCTCTCTCTCTTATGAATGCACAAAAAGTTTTTTTTTAAATATGTATATCAGTAAAAAAATATTTGGCCAGTCTCTTTAATTTGTAAAATATATCTGGCTTTTTAGAGTAACAAACATTTTGTGCTCCTGGATATATTCAGAATTAAGTACTTTGTATTATCTGCTCTCCAACTAATGGAATAGCTAGGATTTTTTTTTTAGGTAAGCAAAAACAATTATTTCAAATCACATGTTTTTTGTAGAAGCTGAATGCTTATGTCCCCACCCACCAGTCCACACATGGAAGCCCTAACCCTCAGTATAATGGTATTTGGAGGTAGGATCTTTGGAAAATAATTAGGCTTGAATGAGGTCATGAGGGCAAGACTTCCATGATAAAATTAGCAGCCTTAAAAGAAAAGAAAAAAAAAGAAGGACCAGAGTGTGCTCTCCCAGGTTTTCACCATGTGAGGACACAGTAAGAAGATGGCTATCTATAAGCCAGTGAGTTTCCATCCTGGTAACCCCATCTACCCACACCATGATCTTGGACATCTAGCCTCCAGAACTATGAAAAATAGGTTTCTAAACTGAGCCACTCAGTCTATGGTATTTTGTTAGAGCCCAAGCTAAGATATTATTTTAAGACTATTAGTAGTGGCATCATAAATAAAAATATTTAAAATAATCAAAATAAAATAATGGGAAAGAACCACTCTTGGGCCTATTAAAATTATCAAGAAATTTGCCCTGGCCAGATAGCTCAGTAGACCATCGCCTGAAGCACAGAGGCTGCCGGTTTAATTTCTTGGTCAGGGCACAAACAGGAACAGATTAATGTTCCCCTCTCTCTCTCTCTCTGTCTCTCTCTCTCTCTCTCTTCCTCTATTACTAAAGTTAATTAATAAAAATTTTAAAAAAATTATCAAGAAATTCCATGTGCCTATGTTCTAAAGCAATGACAATAGATCCTGATGTAGTTTTTAGGAGTTTACAAAATGATTGCTGGCACATGATCATACTTTAAAAGGATAGAAATTGATAACATTTGTCTGTTTTCCTTACAGCATAGGAATCACAGGTTTTTATAAATATTATACACTACATGTAAAATGAGTCATATGTAAGCAACCCTGAATAATTAAGATGGTTTCCTCTAGACCTTGAAATATGTGAAATCTTAGGGGGAGGCAAGCTACATATTGTGGTGCACTGTTATACCTAAGATTAAGATTATTATAAATATTAAAATGGTTCAAGAAGTCAGAAAAGAAAGGACTGTGTTGATAAGAGAAAGATTCCCATGAGTAAGAGCCACTTACCGGGGCCACTGTGCTGGGCAGGACTTGAATGACTGCTGAATAAAGGGTGGAGGAAGCAAACATTCTAGGTATTTTCAGATTCATTTAAAGGACATCTACTTCACTGTTTATGAAGTGGCAAAAATTGTGTTGACACCTTGAATACGATATTAAATAAGACAACAAGCTTTTTGAGTTTCCTAGGCTGTTGTGTAATGCAGTCCCAGAAACAGGTGGCTTACACAGCACTTGACTCTCTCACAGTTCTGGAGGGTGAAAGTCTGGAAACAAGATGTCAGCCTGGCCTCGTTCTAGGGAGAACCTTCCTTGCCTCCTCAAGAACCTTCCTTGCCTCCTCCTATAATCTGGATGCTGCTGGCTACCTTTGACATTCCTTGGCTAATGGTTGCACCACCCCAATCTGCCTCCATTGCAAAATGGCCATCTTTTCCGTATATCTTTCTCTGTCTCTTTTTTTCTTATAAGGCCATTTGTCATATTGGATCAAAGGCCTGTTACTTCTGTATGACCTCACCTTAATTTACATCTTAATAACATTTGCAAAATCCCTACTTCTAAATAAATTCTCCCTCACAGATACCAGGGTTGGGACTTTGATATATCTTTTGGGGACATAATTCAAGCCACAAGACCAGGATAAGCTCCCTCTCCTTTAGGATTTCATAGTGGAAGACACAGATATAAAAAAAGAAAAGGTAATTCCAATGTGATTTTGAATATGCTACATTAGGGATTTGTTCAGGGTGATACAAAATGATATAAGGGTTTAATGAAAGCAGCTGGAGGGGACTGGCAAGGAGACTTTCTGTGTCAGTGTATCAACTGCGTTCTGAAGAAGAGCTGGAGAATTGAGTCAGTGAGCTGAAGAAGTGGAGAAAGGTCAACCCAAGTGAAAGGAATAGCACAAAGTTATGGAGACATGAAATACTTTGTGTATGGGGAAAACTATCTACAAAATTTTAATGTTGATCAAGTTGTGGGAGTCAAAGAGAGAAGCTAATTCTGAGGACTAGGCTGAGCCTGAACAGAGAGGGTTTTGTCTTGCCATGTTAGAAGCTTAGACTTCCATTTAGTTTTTCATCACAGCTTTATTGAGCACCTACTAGAATAGTGTGCACCGCAGGGTAGTCTGGTCATTGGGTTTAATGGCATATAATTGCCCTAATAACAATGGGCAAGCACATAAACTCATAGCACTATGAATGAAAAATATAAGTGAAAAATAAAATACTACCAAACTGCAAATGTATCCCAACTTTAACATCCAATTCATGTAAGCCTACCATGGTTGTTTGGGAAATTCAACGTAGACGTTCTGATTTTTGGATACTCACTGACATAGAAGAAGAAAAAAAGAAAGGATTTATAGCAACATAAATCTTTATGTTAATCGTCATTTTAAACATTTACAAGTTGTAATCGGCCAGCGATTTTTTTTTTTTTGGTAATAAATATACTGTTTAAAATAAAACAGTTATGACAGTCTTTGCTGCCAAGAATTTTAACAAATGGATTCTAAAAAGTGTTTCAGGAGCTATATGTATATATATATATATATAAAGACTACATTGCCTTTATCACATCACAGAAACCATTTCCATTTCTTTCTCCTAGGCAGACAAGGAAAGCATTCCAGAGATGGTTCAATTAATAGCATTTCATATAAGTCCTCCCTCTAAACAAAACACAATGTCCCTTGGCTATCCACAGCTGGCTTCCTGAGGCGCATCAATTGCAGATACAGGATGACCTTAAGGACTCTGAGGACCATTCCTGGTTGCTGAATTTGATGTCAGGAAAGGGCAAATCTCCTTTCCTAGATAGCAGAAACCTGATGACCCTGTGAGAGCTTAAGTAGGGAATTGTGAAGGGCCCGGGACAAGGGAAGGACGAGTGGGCACTTGTAGGGCTGAATCAATGTCCCCAAACACTACTTAGGAAGGGCTATATTTTTGGCCTCCTGCCTCTCTCCAGTTTCATTTCTTCTGAAGAGTGGCTTGAACTATGTGACCTTTTCCATCAACACTTGAGGCTAAAATTGAATTGCAGGGTCCTGGTGAAGAATGAGCTCAAGCCCTTTCTAAAAGCCTGCTCAGCCATCCTGAAGAGCATTTTTACCAAGGAGGAAGGACAGAGAAATTCTCTTAAAGGGGATGTGCACCTGGAAGAGCGACAAAAGTTTTCACAAATCCCAGGTGATGCAGGATCCAAAGATGCATGTGCAGTGTTTTCAAGGACCTTAAACTCTAGTGGGAAGTCTGATACTTACCTGTGGAGTTCATTACAAAGCATCCTATTCCAAAGTGACTTAGTGGAGTGGTAAATAGAGGGATAATAATAATAATAGCTATTGTTTATATAACTCAGTTTTTATTTACCAATTCCTTTTATATACATCTTCTTAGTTGACCCTAAAAACATCTCTATGCTTTGTAAGATGGAACAGCCCATTATTTTCCCATTTGAAAGTTAGAGAAACTGAGGCCCATAGACCAAAAATATTGGCCATATCAAAACACTCTTCTATCATCCCAAATAAAATGCTATTCCCGAGTGAGAAGGAAGAGTCAAATTCCGACTGGTTATATGCAGTGGTAATTTGGTGGTTACAACTAGATCCCATGGGCTGGATTACAAAATCTATAACATTTTATGATTTGTCTTTAACCATCTGTCTATGGTATAGACAGAATATTAAATAACACAAGATATGTTTCCAAATGGTTGGTAAGTTTAACCTCTTCCTCCATATGCTCATATGTTTATTTATGATTCTTTCTAGCCTTTTCTTTCTCAAATGCTTTCCCATTCCCTACATTCATTGCTTATATAATTCAAGAGAAGTTTGATATGATACATCACTGGGAGTTCCCTTTAGCCAATCAGGGGGGGGGGTGAGCCGAAGGAAAGCAAACCTCTTGTTTGGATACATTCCAGAATGTTGAACTAAGCATCACATTTCAAGATGGAAATAGCGTTCTTTTCAACATGCTCTCCCCCATAATCAAATGCTACAGTTAACTTCCTGGAAATAATTATACAAACAAACTCTCTTGCAGAGAAAGTCAGAGACATTTTGTGTCATTGTTTATCAGGACAGAAAACACACTTTTGCTCATTCCTAGGTAAAGAGTAAGTCTATAATCCACAATATAAGATAAGAAATCCCGTCACTTCCTCAATAAAAGGGTGTTTGATTCATTAATTAAATCTATCTCTCCACTATGAGTGTGTACAGTATTATGTAAAAAGGGATCATTATTTGTTGAGGAAATGAATGTCAAGGAGTAAGTACATTGTTTGATGCCTTTTAAACTGCCCACAAATATGAGTTATGAAGCATAGAGTAAGCGGAAATGTCATTTGTCATGCTTCTAGTATCTGACCTGCACAACACAAATCAGTGTGAACTCCACGCTAGAGGGCTGAACTAGTATTGGAAGGTGCACATTCAAACTTGGCTCACCCACTGACCATGAAAAAAACATCTTAATTTGTCTGGGTCTTAGTTTCTCCCATATAAACTTTCTCCCCAATTATACAGAATGTTTGAATAAGAAAATTTGAAGAACCTTTCTAGTTCCCAGTACCTATTAACCTAGCTCATGGTTTGAGTAGAAAACTGACAATTTGATCTATTTTGATAACCAGTCCCAAGTGATTGCCTTTGCAAAAATGACTGGTTATCTATAATAAACATACTTTTGTAGTTTGGACCCATTGTGCTTCCTGATAAGTCAATCACACCTACAGAAAACTTATGCTAAGGAAGTCTCCTGTACGGGCTTTCTGCTTGGAACATGGCTCGTTATCACATCTTTCTTCATGTCCTAACATAATTGCTATTGAATTTCTAAGTCTCACTCAAAGAGAAGTGGTGCTGAAAATTACTTGGTCTGGAAGAAGTGAGAGCAGTCCAAGAACTAAGTGAGCGTGAGCTACATGATCTCCCGCACTTCTGTGTTACAAGGTGGCTCAGCATGAAGCTACCAAAGTGAGCTCTTATTTCTGTGATTTGAGGACTGGATCATTTCCTGATCTTTGGGAGGTAGGTAGGATGGTAAAGCAATCACTTTGCCAGCTAAAAGGCTGTTGGATAGTAAGCTAATGTCAAATGAACAGAATTGTCATCGAATGATAAGGAGTAATTGCTTTTATTATTTGGTGTTATTTAAACTGCTTACAGCTATGAAGCATAGAGCAAGTGGAAATGTCATTTGTGATGCTTCCAATACCTGACCTGCATCAGAAAAATCAGTGTGACACACATGGCAGAGGGCTGAACAAGTGCTAGAAAGCATGAGTTCAAGCATGGCTCAACCACTGATGTTGGCAAAACATTGTAATTTGTCATGGCCTCCGTTTCTGATACCAATGTGGAAATATAGGGGAAAGGAAATTATTTTCTGGAGTGCTTCTATTATGTGGCAGGCATTTTATCATACTTCATCTCATTTTATCTCCTCTGCAAATCATTGTGAAGGATTTATTGACCTCATATTTACCCATAAGGAAACTATGACTGGGAGGGATGTGGTAATTTCTCCAAATCATTACAAGTGGAGGTAGAGATGACTTTGAACTCTAGTCTTTCTGACTCATGACTCTCTCTATAGCCGTATGCTACCTCTTAAATTTAAAAAGAAAAGTTTCTTTAAAAATATGAAAATTTTCCAGTCTCAGAATAAAGTAAGAACCAAAAAAAATGACCTGAGGCATTTTTTTTGGCAAGAGGAATGTTTTCAAGGGTAGGTAGAGGGAAAAAGATGTTAAATTTGTAAAATTAATGCCAAACCTATTAACAATTAAACCAGAAAACATATGTATTTTCAATGTAATCTTTTGTCCTCAATTTTAAAAGCATAATGTTTATTATGAAAAACTTAGAGAAAAATAACAAAAAGAACAGGACACTACCATATTGTCAATATTTTGATATTTATTATTCTACTCCTGGAGTTAGCAAATTTTTCTGGTCCTCGATATAGATCTTTTCATGTATGCGAATGACATTGATTCCAAACTGCTGATAAATTAGAACAGGCTACATTACATCCAACATATCCTTGGAGTTGAATAAATATTTGTTAAGTGTGTGTGAATGATTGAATGAATGCTATAATTATAAAATGTGTGAAAAAATGGAGGACTTACAAGTCCTTAGGTGAGATTAAACATATAGCTTATTCAATTGGTTTAAGGCCTAGCTCAAGCCACAGACTACATTAAAATAAGATTAAGGATAAGGACTTCAAGGAACTTAATTACAAAAACTCTTCTAAGAAACAGAATATAAAACAAACAATAAAAAAGATTCAAGTGCACCATAGTGGGATAAAAAATCTAACTAAACGCTTTTAGGAATGCTTACTTACTGAATGCCAATGAATATAAAAGACTTAGAGAGGTAGACATGAGTTCAATGAATGGATTACAATGAAGCCTTTGATGCTACTGCAAAGGTGGCATCGTGTTTATCTGTTTAAAGGTAGACTTCTAAGAATAAGACACTTGTGCAGACTTCTCCAGTCTCTGGGTCCCTCTGCATTGTTCCTTCAGCTGTTATGTGATCTAGTCGAAGGACAGAGGATGTTTCCAGAATATGCTTTAGAGCAGTGGTTCCTAACCTTTTTTGAGGTACCGAACCCACCAGTTTCATATGCGCATTCACCGAACCCTTCTTTAGTGATAAATAAAATAGGATTTCTTTTTCCAAATTCAAGACATAGGTATATGTTTTTTTACTGGTGCACAAAATGAGCCGTGCATGAACATCACCTTGCTCAAAGAACAAAACCAACTAAGTTCATGAACTCACAACAAATTACGGTATTACTTTATTCTGGCCTCCGCGGCAGAGGCTTCTCCGAACCCCTGAGACCGACTCATCGAACCCCTAGGGTTCCATAGAACCCAGGTTAAGAACCACTGCTTTAGAGCTGGAAGCCTCTTCGTTCTCCAGTTCTAGCTTTGCTGTTCACTGCATTGTGAGGCAAGATACAGAAGTAATATTTAGGTAGCTAGACCAGATCATTGTTTTCCAAACTTCAGACATTTAGGCATAGTATTCACAATGTTTGCAAACTCATGTGCCACCCAAGCGCCACCTCTACAGTTTTTATGTACCTGATTACGATAGCACTAGCTCCCTTTTTCTCCACAGCTGGAACTTGTGCAATCACTGGTTTGATGCTTTAGTCATATATATACATTTACCAAAATAAAAATTAAATAAAAATAAAACAAGCACATGGTTGAATAAATGCATGCAAGGACAAGTGGGGTGGGAACAGATGAACACAGAGAGGAATTAGTGAGCAAATAACTGGGCTTCCCATGTGTTTTCAAGGGTTAAGCCATTTCCATAGAATGCCAAGTTCAAGTCAGTCTCGCATAGCATGGGACTCTGGCGTGCTTAAAGGAGAAGAATCATCTACATTGTTTTATTTCGGGAAACAGCTGTTGATCATGAACTGTACACTTTTTTCTTAATGTAATTAATGGCCATTGAGAGAAAGCCGTATGACCTCACAGAATTAAGTGTTGCCAAAGGTGGCTGTAACCCTCTCGGGGACTCCTGTGGCTGGCCTGTCACGCAATGTTATTTCATTGTTTTGAGGAATAGCCAATTTACTCTCCAATCAGCAACCATGGTGGGTGGGGCCATGTGGATGAAAACAACAACCTGCTTAAATAACCTCTTAAGAAAAAGACTCTCAAATAGACAAAAAAGACAAGGTTATAGGCTGAAAAGATTAAAACAAATTACAACTTATTCTCATGATTTAAAAAGAAATGATTTAGATTCCTGTTGTGCCCCCACTTCACTTTCTAGAGATGAGTTAGGGCAACAAGCCTTTTGCGAGAAAGTTGGGGATTTTACGGTTGTCACGGACACCCAAGTCACCAGCAACAACGCAGGGCTGCTCAGGTTTCCGTGTGAGAGCGCTGTGGAGGAAGGGTGAGTGTCTCCGACTGGCTCCGTATGCACCGTGAGCCCAGAGCGGGCTCTAGCAGGCCACTGTGTTCATTAGAGACCCTTTCCTAACCGTGAAGACTGTCAGAGGCAGCAGGACACATATGGAAAGAACATGGAAGTTAGAGTGATATGAGTGACATGTGGGATCAGTTATTGGAATAACAGAAAGTGCCCCATCACATTGACAGGCCAGGATGGAGTGTTGTTATTTACTACATATTTGCCTTTTCCTCTGAGGTCCGCAAGCTGTACTGGGAGAAAAAAGGAAGGAGGGCCTCTAACGCTCCCTGCAGGCTTGGGCTTCTAGGGAAATGCCCAGCTTGCTGACTGCTCACACACAATGTCCCTAAATGTGACTTTGATTTTTGTCAGTCCTATTAGAGCATGCCTTCTGAGAAGAGCCATTTGCTTTTGAAAACAGGCTGTGCTCTGTGTTCTGCCCTGACTTAACTCAGCAGCACCATCTGCTCTGCACAGATCAGGAGGAATAGGACTCCCTGTGTCCAAGCCCCCTGAGGAAAACAGGCTCTAGGAAGCATCAAGAAGGTGGAGGGTATCTGTGGCCGGCGGAGCAGGATGTTTGCTTGATGTCCCATGTTGACAAGTCCGTATGAGGATGAGAGGTGGCCTGGAGCCAGGGGTGGGTAGAGCTCTCGGACTCTGGGAGTGGTGCTGCCTGGATTGGCATGCCAGCCTAGGAAACACGCTGATGAGATGACAGCTTTGTCCGGCTGCTAGAGGAGTCCTAGCGAAAGCAACAGCCCTCATATCACAATGATGACAAATGTTGGGACTCAGCAGATGTGTTAGATTTGGCACAACTGTCCCTAGGTACTTATGTGTTAATCAGAAATTCTTCCCTCTCGTCTTTGGTGCAGGTGTGAGGGGAGAGATGTTGCAAGTTCATCCTGAGTGGGGGTACGACGTTTGCGTGTCTGTGCCGTGACTGGTGTAGATGGGAGGAGCAGACAGTAGGAAAGAAGACATGCACAGAATTATAAATCGCCCAGCAAGGCAGGGTGCCTTCCAAATAGTCCTAAGCCAGACTCTGGTTGAAGCACTATTCTTCAGTTGCCAAAAAGGGATTTATTTCTTGGAAACTAGCAATGCAATAAAAGCCGACCCTCAATTTCCTATAATAACAACAGGTTTCAAGTTTGGCATCCATCTCACCAGAGACAAATTGTGCCAAGCAACCAATGGAGTCAGAACCGGCACCCACAGAGGCTGTTCTCAATTCAGCAAAAGATGTTCTTCTGAAGTGACTGAACTCTCAGCTCCCTGCTGGCCTCTGTCCTGCCCACCCACTGAGCTGCTCTGTGTCTTCCAAGGAACTCCTTCAGCCCGCCCTTTCTCTTTATGCCAGGGCCAGGGAGAAGGTGCCTCCTTCCCACAGGGACTCCCAGGGAAGTCCACCCGTCAGCCAGGTTGATTTTCCTGTTTGTTGAGGATGCGCCTGGGGGTGAAAATGCTCCATGCCTTTTCAG
Source organism: Rhynchonycteris naso (assembly GCA_037038555.1). NCBI lineage: Eukaryota > Metazoa > Chordata > Mammalia > Chiroptera > Emballonuridae > Rhynchonycteris > Rhynchonycteris naso. Next base: position 278,926,148 of record CM072998.1, read on the forward strand.
TATGGAGCCGCACAAGCTGAGGACATCTATGCTGGTAATGACCGTGATCTGTGGCCATGGGAGATGGGCGGGGGACATCTGAATGGGCACAGACCTTTTGTGACAGGGGCTCCCAATGACTCTGGGGGATGACTTAAGCTTCTTCTATCAGAGGGGTGTTTTATTATCAGGATTGAAACTGCTATTTTTTCCCCTAAAGAAATTAAAATTATCAGCACTCTAATTTGGCTCAGGTGTTGTACATATTACCTTAAAGAATTGTGTTAGCAATACCACCACTAAGGACACAAAAAAGGAACTCACAGACACGGACAACAGTGTGGTGATTACTGGCGGAGGGTTGTGGACGAGGGTAGAGGGGGTACAAATGGTAGTGAGTGAAGACCTGACTTGGGAGGGTGAAGTGTACAGAGATGTGTTGTAGAATTGGGCACACAATATAATTACGTTATAGTTACTGTAAGGTATTTTCCCCACCGAGAATGAAGGAAGTCAGCATAGTTACTAAGTATTAACTATTAAGGTTTTATTTGGTACAGAGCGCTTCTTGGACAGGACTCACTGACATGGAAAATGAATGCCAGGAATCTCCCCCAGGGACCTCATGGTGCCAGATTTAAAAAGGGACCCTCCCGGGGTCATCTAGCTAATATGACATAGTGAAATCTCACTGGCTGACAGACAGTTGCTTTTCTCCCAGAGGTTTATGGGAAGTGTAGTTTCCGCGTGCCTGGCCATGTGGGTAATCCCAGACAAAGACTGGGGCTCTTATTTCCCTTGGTGACCACCCCCCTTAGTCACCAACCCTACAGTTATATCATATGAAACTTATCTAACTATGCTAACTTGTGTCACCCCAATAAAAAATTCAATTGAAAAAATTTAAAAATAACAATAACATTACTTATTGATCACCTGTGTCCTAATATGTGTTTAGTACCTTCAAGGTGATGACGGGAATTACCCTTCATTCTCCAGAGCTCTCTGAAATGCCTAGCTATGCCCCAGGTACATGCTTCTGTTCTCACAGTGTTGAGGGCAATTTGAGAGAAAGGAACAGAGACACCCTTAGATTACCCTAGAAGATTAGGGTTTATTTTGAGGATGTATGAGGTAACACCAAAATCTGTCCTAATGGTTGAAGGATGAGGCCTCATGGGGGGAATAGGATAACACTAATGGCATCATCACTGACCTAGTAGCCCCAGGAAACTCCTTTGGTCTGCCACTCAGTTGCTCCTCATCTCTGCTACTGCCTCACACACAACGACTCCCAAGAAAAGAGGATCCGATTGTATTATATGTCACCATCCAGGAAAGAGTGTCCTTGTTTGGTGATTTTTGTTTCAGGTTTCCATAAGTGGTTTGCCAGTCCGGGCTCTTAACTCAAACCTTCTTCTCCAGTCCAGTCTGCGGCAATCGAGGTTATTTAGTTCCTGTAGGACAAATCATGGTGACTTAGAGTTGAAGAACTCCTACAGTTGGTTGGTTTGTTTATTAGCTTGTTTGTTTTCTGGAGAGGTTCTTGAAGGTTTATTCCATAGCCTGCCAAAGGCCATTCACAAATGAAAAAATGTAGGCTCATGAATTTAAATGACTCATCCAAAGTCACAAAGCTAGTCAGTTGCATTACTCATATTTGAACCTAGGCTCATTGGTTTCCTAGCTCTGTGGTGAGCAGTATGTTTTTTACCTCTTTGATATCACAATGGTTGTTCAGTGAAACATTTTGTTATCTTTGTGTTTCTGATCCTTGATTCAGTCAAGATTGCCAGCATTCTTTTCCAATCATAAGCTTACATGACACATAAATGCCGATGAAGAGAAAATGAAAAATGTACAACAAGGTAATGGTGGGTTGGAGAGTAACTTAAGGAAAGAGATTTGTAGACTATTTGGAAAAAATATCCCCTAGAGCCTAGAAGTGATCTATCTGCCTGGTAGGAAAAGGAAAGGGAGACATTCAGAATCTAGAATGTCGGAAAGGACAGTTCCTGTAAAGTTGAAAGTTAGTAAGAACTTGGCTGAAATAGCTATTAAATATTCACAAGGTCACAAATTTGGTGGCATGGAGAAGAAAGTCAATTTATCACCTTTATATACCAATTACCAAATTATTAATCTGTTTTTCAATTAAATCAATTATATAATTATATAGTAAAAACATCTGCTCTCTATTTCAGATATTCCCTGGAAGCCTTGGGGATGGTATGGAGTACATAATACTCTGTATTAGTTAAGGTTCTTTTGCTATCAGTAAAAATCCCAAACCAAATAAAAATATCAAGCTAGGTAAGGAAACCAATACAAATAATTTTTCAAGGACACCAAGCTATTTCAAAAAAATAAACTTGAACTACCAGACCAGAGTTCTAAGATGCTCTTAAGATCTTGCCCCCTTTGGCCTGACCAGGCAGTGGCGCAGTGGATAGTGTCGGACTGGGATGCGGAAGACCTGGGTTCGAGACCCCGAGGTCACCAGCTTGAATGCGGGTCCATCTTGCTTGAGCAAAAGCTCACCAGCTTGGACCCAAGGTTGCTGTCTCAAGCAAGGGGTTACTCAGTCTGCTGAAGGCCCTCAGTCAAGGCTCATATGAGAAAGCAATCAATGAACAACTAAGGTGTTGCAACGAAAAAGATGATTGATGCTTCTCATCTCTCTTCGTTCTTGTCTGTCTGTCCCTATCTATCCCTCTCTCTGACTCTCTCTCTCTGTCTCTGTAAAGAATAAAAATAAAAAATAAAATAAAGATCTTACCCCTTTGTACATGCTCAGTATAATTTCTTCTCATTGAGTGTGGGTCAGACCTAGGAAGACACTCCAGAATTACTCTGAATCGTATAAGATCCTGTCACGGCAGACCAGAGTGAAATTCTGCTGGCTTCAGGGAAGTAAGTAGTTATGTTGTGAGAGGGTCATATGACTAGGATCTGAAGGAAGCTGCTAGAAGCTGAGAGGGGGCCCCTCACCAACATCCAGCAACAGAAATGGGATTCCAGTCTACAGTCACAAAGAACTGATTCTGCCAACAACCTGCGTGACCATAGGCGAGAACTTGGAGCCTCGGATTATACCTCCAGCTGAAAGCAGGATGTCAGCTGCATGAAACCCGCAGCTGAAAACCTGGGCAGCCTGTGCCTGGTCTCGCGATGCACAGAAACTTGAGATCGTCAGTGTGCACTGTGTTGACCCATTATGTTGGTGGTGATTGGGTATGTCACACTAGGAAACAAATACTCCTGGGGAAGGGCAGAATTCAGAGATGCTCCAATTTCAATGGTGGTGGTCTGAATATTTTCTCTTGGAATATTGTTGGCAATAACTTTTAGTTCTAACAGAACTTGATCTCTGTTTCTCAAAATTTCAAGGGGAAAATCTAATATATGCAGCCAGGGTCAGGTGATAACACATAGAGCCATCCACTGTGGCTAGGAGTAGAGAGGGGAGATTTCCAGAGATGAGGGTGCACTCCTGGATGAATGACCTCTGTGTACTGAGGATGGCTTTCAGCAAAGGAGGACATGTGAACTAGAAAGGTTCTCAAGAAATGTTTGCTGCATAGAAACCTTGGGTATGCAAAGTATATTTTGAATATTAAAGTAAGACACTTATAAACTTTAAAACCAGAAAGGACCTGAAAAAACCCCACTGATCACAATAGTTTCCATCATTAGTGACTATCAATAAACAGTGTTAGATACCTCACAATACACAATACTCCTATTTTAAAAAAGCGTTATGACCAACCTCCATTTATAAAATAGTAATATTTTCAAGTTATTTAAATGTATAATGATGTCAATGTTTTTAAATAATCACATAGCTTTTATGTCCTATAAAGTTTTAGAACATAATTCATGGAATCTTCATGTTAATAATTAAGTAGAACGTTTTAAGATAAAAAAAAATACCAGGTTGAGAACCATTGACCTAGTCTAGTGTCCTTATTTTGTAGTTGTGAAAACTGTACGAAATTTGATTTTTTTCTTAATGTTATAATGAAATTCAGACTCCCAAATTCACCCTCTCCTTTATTAAAAATCAAACAAACAAATGCAAAAATCCATTTTCTTCAATACTGACAATGGAGAAAGAATTTCACATATGGAGAAACAGCCAGGAATCAGAAATCCAACTGTACAACACTGGCTGAATTTCTGACTGCATAAGTTTAAGTTCTTAATGTCAGAAAATTAGCATGGTGGTCACATGAGGGTAATTACCCATCCATAGTACTACCACTGCATAAGGTAGTTATGCACATCAGTGAGGTAAACATGGTAGGTTCAAGTATCACTTAGCAGGTAAAACTGCTCTTTGTCTGCCTCACAAAGGTATTGCATTGGTTATAGAGAGAATCAAGAAACTGGATGGTTCATAAAAGTCCATCACTACCACTTGGAAAAAGATGCAGCATCGGTAACATCGGTTTTCTACACGAAGAACTACACGTGAAAACATGATTCCAACTGTTCATCAATGGCACAGGCATTTGATTAGGTACACGTATATGATTGGGGGCCCTGATTTATGAATAAAGGCCAATCTTGAGTTTCCAGCACTTAATTACAATTTTCAGGGTTTTAATAACAGAGACTCCAAAGGTTTGTTAGACTTCAAATGTCCTTAAAACCTTTTTGATGAGTTAAGTGTAAACGAATAAAAAACATATGCATTAAGTTTCCCTTGGAATACATGTGGGTTTAAAAATTACGGGAGAAAAGACTTGGCAAACGTTGACTTTGAGACCTGCCAAACCCAAGGCATTTGAAAAAATAGCTCAAGACATTTAGAGAATCCCAAAGTCTGGTAAGGTTTGTTCCTCCTTTTAAGAACAAATGAGACTTAAAATAACCTTTTTAATGTTTAAGCATGAACATTTTTGCTAAAATATTGAGTGTGTATAAATATCTTGCTACTTTTACATGTATAATTTGTGTACGTGTACACATACACACACACAGATACACATATAAATATGTTTTGGCTTTTGCCAAGTTCAAACTTCAGTGAAAATCAAGCTTACCTTTCTCTTCTTAACATTAATAATACAAACAATAAAAATACACAGATGCTCAATTACCTAGCACAGCACAATTTTTGATATTGTAGGACTATTTCATACTGACAGCTCTTATTGAATTGCTATTTCTATGAAATCTTTCAATGATTTCCCCTTAGCCATCCCAACTCATCAAAGCCCTGAGTTTTCTATGCTTTCTATCCCTTTCCCCAGGCAAATCTACTTTTCAACACTTTATCCCCCCAGTCTTTCCTGTGTACACATTCTCTAGCAATATGACCTTAATTCCCATCTCATTGCTTACAAACACCCATTACTTCCACCTTTCCTTATCGGTCCTCTCTGTCAAGAATGCTGCTCCATCTCCATTCACAAATGTCCTAGTTGTTCAAAGTACAAACTCAAATAGTAATCCCTCAGGAACTCTCTCTCTACCTGTGTATACTTGGCAGGTCTCACTAGACTGAACACCTCTTAAAAATTCTTGCAAGTCTCTGCACTGCCAAAGTCACAGTTCAAATCACTTGGCATTACAAGGGTGGGAGAGGTTCAGAAAAAATCTTGGGAATCATTCTTCCACTCTTACTAGTTCTAACCAACTTGAGAAATGAACGTAAGAAGTCAGGTAGACATCAGATAGAGTGTTAATTTCACTGCTGCCACATCTGAACTGGTGGAAATAGCACAGGTTGTTCTAATTCCATAGCTGAGTTTTTGAAGAATACAGTAATAGGTGGCAAAGCTGAAATACAGGAAGTTGGAAATAGTGAGCCAAGATGCCCACACTGCAAGGGATAGGATCAAATTATTTCTTTCCAATTTTGATGAAATATCCTCTTCCCTTGATTAAAGGTATGCAATGAATGGGAGGGTGAAAAAGTGAGCCTGGGTGAGTTTCCTTCCTGTAGCTCTTGTAGGGAGTGGAGCACACCCTTCCTTGATATATGAGGTCAACACAAACTAGTCTTTACCCAACCCATTCAGGGCTAACATGCTGGGGACCCTGTCTGCCTTTTAGCTCTATCCCTTACTGCCCTACTTACAGGTGCTCTGCCTAGCTCCAGGCTGTTGGTCCTGGAATATATTGTATTTGTCCATGCCTCTGAACTTTGAAATATTGTTCTCCGTGTTTTGGAAGGTTATTCTTGTCTACCTGGTATAGCTATTCATACCTATACCAGGGATGAATAACTTGGCTCATAATTTCTCTTTCATGAACGTTCATTGAGTTGTCTTATTTTTCTTTCTGCTCCCTCAGTAGCTTGCCATAATCTACTTAATTGAGTTTCTACCTACAATTCTTCTCCCCCAGGTGAGTGTGTGTCTCTTGAGAATAGAAACTATTTTGATTTTCTTCACTTCTATTGCGTTGGTTTGCTATATACAATCAGCATGCAGTTGATGACAAATCGATTTTAACTAAAAAAACAAGTAGGACCAGTTGACATAATGGCTTCTTTGATCAGAGCTGCACTGAGAATGAGAATTAAATGGGGCTGACCTAGCAGGGCAATAACCTTAAGCAGACTGGGTGATGGGGTACAGGAGATCCACAGGGTAGGAAATGTGGAAAAGGTACAATATATAGTCCCTTCTTTCAAGAAGCTTATAGTCTAGTGTACCCATCAATTTTAATCTGTAGAACTCATGTTAGATCATTACAACACAATAGGCTTATCCCTCACCTGAGTATGAGTTATTCTGGTAATAAAAGGCCTCCAGTCATTAATATGCCCTGTCCACTGAATACTAAAACCCATAAATATCAATTAAAGGTATAGCGACCCTCTTTCCTGTCTCATACCAGTCTTGCTTCTTGCCATGGGAGACCAACAAGGTTGAGTCATTGTCTATTTTTGCATGATACCTTTTGAACACCCTGGTTTCTGATTCTCTAGGATGGGAGAGAGGCTTGGAGAGCTAGAACAAGCCCAGGAATTTTTAGATGGTTAATGTTGGCATGAACTGGTGTCAAGCTTTCCAGAGTTTGTTGATGTTTACAACTGATTGTTTTAAAGGGCTGCATGCATTATTGAGGGCTACCCTCTCTCTAGGTGGGATCTTCTTTGTGCAGCTTCCTTGGTGACAGTGACACAATGGGCCTTGCTGGTTACATATTTTCCTTTGAACTTGGGTTTCGGTAGACAGGTAATGGAAATAGGGTAGTGGTTAATAATTAGTCATAGTGGTTAATAGTTGTAGCACTTTAAGCCCATACTGGGTTTAGAGAGTTCATCACTCTTGTGACCTGGATATATTCCTAACTTAGGTCGTGGATCAAAGAGACATAGACAGGAAGCAGTAACCAAGATCAGAACCAAACATCTAGATGCCAATAATAAGTAGTTAGGAACCAAAGTCCTGGGTACTTCAAACACCTAGAAGTCACCGATCTAGAGAAAACTGAGCACATGTATGAAAATAATGACTATTTACTCAGCATCCATTACATCCCTGCTTCTGCCTTAGACACTTTATCTACATTTTGTCTTCTGCAATGAAATTTTATTCTTCCATCATTATGACCTTGTGGAAATAAAACACATTTAACTATTACTATCTCCTCGGTATTCTGAGGAAAGTTATTTTAAAACATAACTCTGAACGATTAAAGAAATAATTTGTACATTACTGTTTTGTCATACATAAGAAGTTCATTCACAAGTGGTCTTACTTTTAACAAATGCCAAGCATAAGTTCATCATGGAAAAAGGGAAGCAGCAGCAAAATGAGCACTGACCATAGCCATGTTTTCAGTTTTCCCCGCTTTACAGCGAAGTAGATGATCCCTACTCCCCATCTCTCTCTATGGGCAGGGAAGCTCAGGCTAAGAGAGACTAAGTGGTGCCCTCAAGGTTGGATTCTAAGGACTATAACTTTTATTATATCAAACTATTAGCTTCTCCAATAAAATATTCTACCGATTGGTCAATGCATCAACTTGATTTTTATACATAGAAAGGGGCCAAACCTGGTTGGGTAATTAGCATTCCCTCTTTAGTCTACAAGCAATAATCCAATGGCTGCACAGATCACCTTAAGTTCACCGAGAGGTAGAGGACACTGCAAAATGATAAGCCAAAGCATTTTTCTTACTATTGCTCTCCAATGTGCACCTTGGCTATGTGCATCATTGACCAATAACTGTTCATAGTTGGCTTATATAATTTCCCCTGTACTCTCCTATATATATTTTTCATCTGTAGACATTTCATGAGCAAGAAGTCTTTACACCCCATTCATTTCTATTTTTGCTGCCATCTGGCCAGTTTAAAGACTTTACTAGAACACAAAAAATGAAGTGTTGTTTTTAATTTCAGTAATAAGTTTTAAAATTGTATCTCTATTTAGTTCAGTGACTGTCCTAAAGATTGAATTCATCTTACCAGGAGGGCATGCTTTGTTTCATTTATTTATTAGAAAGATGACTAGTAGAAAGGTGAGACACTTTGAATGGATAATCTCTTCTGGCACTAAATGCCACTCTGGAGCACAAAAACAGCTTCTAAGAAACTCACTTTTAGAATGCTTAGGTTTGAAGGGAATTAGGTTCATAATTAATTTTCTCCAGTCCTAAGAGATTTCTAGAAAATCCTCTTTCTCCATAGTGAATTCACTTTTTCACCTGAGAGGTACATTTTCATTTGAAGGCTCCAGAGTCCATTTACTATAGGGAAAAGGTTTCATATGATTTGGGGGCCAGACACTTCAGTTCTCTCATCTGGTATATTTGAGTAGCACACTTAAACCGTCTAAGCATTCTTAGATATGTAAAATAAGAATGAGAAGGTAGAGAGGATTCAATTAGATAGGGCGTGAAGAATATTTCACAATGTACCTGGAAGGCAGATCTCCAGGAGGGTTGAGAGGTGATGGCACTGAAGGGACGCTGGGAATATGCTGATGTGAGTTTGTGTCCCCTGCCTCAAAGGGTTCCCTACATCAGAAGCTACATGCAGTGCCAAAGGAAGTGATCTATCCGTTTTCATTGGGCTTCTGTTCCTGTGTGTTGTAGGGGTTAATTAGTGCTCTTCTTTCCTTCCTTAGCCTTTCGTGGAGATGCAAAAGCGATGGATTTGTGATTCTTGCCTTACACACGAGTGGTATAAACCGCGTGTGTTGTCTACTGTTAATTCAGTCCTAGAGGAGACCCAATAACTGGTTTCGGCAAGGGTTGGAATGTCATTAGGGTGAGGTACACGACAGTGTGGTGCACACAGTGGTGCCCAGCCCAGATTCCCTTTCAGGATGGGAGCACTTATCCCCCCAACTGCCAGATGTGCTGACAACCACGGCCCACAGATAACTCCTTTTCTGGAATCGCCCTGTGCTGGGGGAGCTGCTTCAACTGAAGTCAAATTCACATTCGAGGACTGTTGGGGGTGTGGCTACAAAAAAGGCCTGGCCCCCTTTTCTCAAAAAGAAAATGGCTTCTATGAACACTGAGTAATGATATCTGCTTTCATTCACTTTCATGTAAAAACCCCTCTCGGGCTTTATTCATGAGAATACATTGATAACTCATAAAATCTTTGAAAAAAAACTGCTAACTGGATACAGACCAGCGTGAGAGTTGAGGAGGCTGGGCTGAAAGATGCATATATCATAATTGCCCAAATAGGAAGGTCAACGGTACTTGGGAAGCACCCAGACCCCTATGTCAAGTACTTCTTTTAATTACTTAATTCAGATGTTTAAATTCTCTATGTCAAGTATAATTCCCTGGCATGCCATCTTTCGGGAGTGTTCCTGTGAACTCCTTCCTTGGGACAACTTCTACTTATCTTAAAACATCTACAGGAGTCACTTCCTCCAGGGAGTCTTCCGTGACTCCAAAGATGGTATGAATTCCTTCTCCTTTACGGTATTTATGAGAGATGCAAGCCCAATGCTTTTGATACATTATCTTTATTTGATTATAATTCTGGTCCTCCTAAGAAATAGCTTTTTATAATCAGAAACCTTCATGCCCCAAATCTAGCAGTATATATTTACACATAATATATGTTCAATCAATATTTGTTCAATTGAATTGAAATATGAAAAGGTCAATTTTTTGTTATCATTCCAGTCATGAAGTGGCTGAGATGAAAAAGGAATTGTTTCTGGCTTTGCCAAAAAGCAAGGAGTTGAGATTAAAAAAAAAAAAAAATCTTTGTAAACTTGGGTTGTAATTCCAAGGGTGCGCTTCAGGTAAATGAAATGCACATTTAAGGCTTGAGATCGAGAGAAAGAAAGGCTTTTTCCACTAGGGGATCTACAATGAGATGCTGTGCTCAGTGAGTGACTGACATCCCCACAATCCTATAGTAAAGTGGGCATACACGAGAGCCTTCTGCAACTGTTTTATGAAACTATGAGCCAGTAGAAGCTTAACACCCTCCATATTATAGAAAGAAAATCACAAGTTTTCTTCTAAGAATGTTCGCTTACTCAGTTCTTCAAAGCATTTACATTTTTTCTTTTCCTGTCCTAAACATTCCCAGGTCATTTTGTACATTAATTCGTTTGAATTATGCCAAGCTTCAATAATCTGGCCTTGGCTGCTCAACTCAGACATCGCATCACAAGTCTCTCTCTGGGAGAGGGGGACTTCTGAATAATCTTATTATGAAAAAGGATGGATTGAATGGTTTGAATTACAATTTCCCAACACATTTCTAGTTCGAATAAAACCGTCTTTGGTTTTTATGTGGTTCTTTTGGTGCTATAGCAGGAAATAAGAAAGGACACATTTTTAGGGCTAAATATGGTAGCTCTAAAGCCGCAGCATTTTGGAGAGACGTATTAGTGCAACTGATTTATCTTTAGATCAAGAGACTAAAGTTAAAACAGTGAAGTACAGTTGTCCTCCCTTATCCACGGTTTCACTTTTGGTGCTTTCAGTTACCTGTGGTCAACCCTGGTCCAAAAACATTAAACAGAAAATTCCAGAAATAAGCAATTCAAAAGATTCGTTGACAGAGACCACACTCATATAACTTTTATTAGCGTATACTGATATAATTGTTTTATTTTACTAGCTATTGTTGTAACTCTTTTACAGTGCCTAATTTATAAATTAAATTTAATCATAGTTATGCTCATATAGGAAAAAAATAGTATATAAAGGGTTTGGTACTATCAGCGGTTTAAGGCATCCACTGGGGGTCTTGGAACACCTCCCCCATGGATAAAGGGAGGGGCTACTGTGCTTAGCTCAAGGTCATATACCTAATTAACTGCAGATATATGACTAGACCCTACATGTCATTATTCTACTTTAAAGAAGCAACTGTAATTAAATAGAAACTGAGAATGTTTTTCCCAAGGTCAGGAAATCTTGATTCAAATTCTGGCTTTGCTGGGATAGAATATTATGGCAACCTAGGCTAACTTAGTTTCTCATCCACTAAATGTGGCTTTCATACCCATTTCAAAGGGCAAAATAAATGCAATCTAGGTTTAGTGAATCTGATACTGGGTCTTAGAAGTGTGGCTTTGCAAAAATCAAATTTTGAGATTCCTTTTAAGACTTCTTGTATTCAAAGGCAGCAAGAAGGATGTATCTTGTTTACATCACTAGATACAGCTACAACCCTTCCCCTTCCTAGTCAATTGATGTCAACCAGTGAACCTCAGAAATCATTGGCTTTCAGCTGCAACACGATCCAAACTTTTCTTATGAGAGAACAAACCTTGAGGTTCTCCCAAGTGCAAAGCCAGTATATAGCTACATACATTCTGTCAGGCCGTGAAATAATTTTCTCATCAACCAGAAGAACTCGGAACAATGGGAATTGTTCTTTGCAAGATGTTCCTAAAGCCAGAGTCAAGCTATTCCTTGTATCTGTCTACGAGGTTCATAGAAATGCTACTTTCTTAAAGTAAATCCAAAAATCTGTGGATGATTTTTTTATTGAGTTAGTGCGAGAGCCTGTGGCTTGGGGCAAATCATGAAACAGTGACTCCGTCCTTGGATGCGTTTCCTAAGCCCATCATGCCCGGGCCAACAACAATTGCCTGATTGCTTGCTGGCTGCCGCATTGGGGAAATCTACTAAGTTAACCGTTTCAGGCAGAAGGAACCTGCTTCTGGTTTTAATGTTGTATTTGAGAATTTAAGGTCAGTTGTGCTCCTTTGCTGGAAAAGCAGCCCACTGTTTCATGTTATGTTACTCTAAATATAGCTCAACCTGGATGCTTCCAGGAGGGTTCGGGAAGGGAGATTGTTGAGGGAAGGGGGATAGAGAGAGAGAAAGAGAGAAAATCCCTTCTCGTTCAATTAAATTTCACAGGTTCCCAGGTTAGTAAAACCTAGTCATTAAAAATTATTTTGAGGTATAAGATACATACACTCATGTGCATACTATGCAAGGGCGTGCCTTGATGGTGTGTATGTGTGTGTGTCTACAACGGCACAGCTGCTTCTTGGATCAAGCAAAAGGTTTGCAGGACCTAAGGAGTCTCCCACCCTTCTGCCCCTTCCTGGTCAAACAGTTCTGCCCTCTTGCCCTCACACAGCCCCGGGATCCTACAGGATCTCCTGTTCTGGTGTGGGAGTTATGGTACACAAATCTGAGAATTATTGGTCCTACTTGAGTCCATGCCCAGGTCAGCACCATTTTCTATAAAGGGCCAGGTAATTAATACTTGAGAATGCCCAGGCCATTTTAGATTTCTCGGGTTTCTTTGTGCAGCTACTTACCTACCACTTATTCTTAAAATATGTATAGAAAGGGGCATGGCTATGTTCCAATAAAGCTTTATTTACAAAAACAGGCAGTGGGCCATATTTCCTAACTCCTGGTATAAACCATCTATAGAGCATTGAACTGGGATGCTCTATAGATGGGAAGACCCAGGTTCGAGACCCTGAGCTTGCCAGCTTGAGCGCGGGCCCATCTGGCTTGAGCAATAGCTCATCAGCTTGGACCCAAGGTTGCTGGCTCCAGCAAGGCGTTGCTCGGTCTGCTGAAGGCCTGCAGTCAAGGCACATGTGAGAAAGCAATCAATGAACAACTAAGGTGTCGCAACGGCAACGAAAAACTAATGATTGATGCTTCTCATCTCTCTCCATTCCTGTCTGTCTGTTCCTATCTATCCCTATCTATCCCTCTCTCTGACTCTCTCCCTGTCCCTGTAAAAATAAAAATAAATTAAAAAATAATAATAAATTCATTATGTCATCAACTATTTAACACAACTTATTTTAACATCCTATTTTACTTGGAGTATTTGGGCCCTTCCTTCCTTCCTTCCTTCCTTCCTTCCTTCCTTCCTTCCTTCCTTCCTTCCTTCCTTTTTACCTTTCCTTTTCATTCCTTTCCTTTCCTTCCATCCCTCCTTCTCTTTTTCCTTCCCTTCTTTCTTATCTCTATTTCTTCCTTTCTTTCTTCTTTCCTTCCTTCCTTCCTTCCTCCCTTCCTCCCTCCTTCCCTCCCTTCCTCCCTTCCTCTTTTCCTCCCATCTATCCTTTCTTTCTTCTTTTCTTCCCTCTCCAAAGCCTTTGTTTTCAGTTTTTATCTCATTTAGAATTATGTCCTCGGGAAAGATCCCTAGTAGTGAGATTACTAGTTAAAGGATATGAACGTTTTTACAGGTATCTAAAAAATTATATTTTTACTTGAAGCATAATCAGTGACTCTCCCCATCCCTTCCATTCTTCCCACACATCCTTACATACTGATATTTAGTATTATTTTGCCTCAAAAATTCTCAACATAATGTTTTGAATGCAGAAACATTGAAATACTAACTTCTATAAGCAAAATGTCAGCAGATGAAAGAGTAGCAGATATGTGCTGGCAAAGAAAATGCTTGGGGACAAGTGACTGAAATTTGGCATGAATACTACAAGCTTCTCTACCTGCCATTCTTAGTCTTAGTCTGATTCTCCTTGAAGGTGTGAAGACAAAGTCGTGCCGAGCCCATTGGCCATTGTCTGAAGGTCCCATAGCTTGTCTTTTGGATGAACAAATTTAACCCCAAAGGCAACAATTTCAGTGTCTCTTTGATTCTCTTGACTTTTTAACATAGGAGGTAGAGTGAGAAAAAAAGTTCTTTTGGAGATAAAGAAATACAGGAGTTTGCAAAAGTAAGCTTAGAGTTGTCCATATGCAAGAATATGTACTATAATAATAAACAGTACAAGAATAAACTGTGTTTTGCATATTCACAACTATAAATCTATTTTTGCAAATCCCAGTGTTTTATAACAGGTCTCAAGTAATGACAAAAAGTAAATGTTATGGACTATCAAAGAAAATATACTGAAATGATCAATGATCAGCTTGTCCCTTCCGCCCTGGAACTGTCTTTCCAATGGATGCCTTTCTCTCCATCCTCAGTCTCTTTATTAAGGCTCTCCCTTTAAGAGACTACTATAGGAACTTCTTATATGTTCTTTTTGCCTCTGGGTGTTCCAAATTTAATTATCCCCCATGCAAAATCTGACCAGATGTGACTTGATAAAAATCTCACCTGACGAGAGTGCTCCTTTGCCTGAGAGCTGTGGCAGTCAGAGCCCTATGCTCCAGTCCCCACCCTTTGTCTTCTGTCACCCCGTCACTAACTCTACAGAAATGCTTAGCTGTTCTGTAGCACCCCTAGCCTTTCGTAAACAAATATCTATGAGGTTGTGGTCGTGTAGTTCAATGGTTAGATCATCCTGCCATGTCAAGGTTTCAGGTTCGATCCCCAGTCATGGTACAAATAAGAACCAGTGAATGCATAAATAGTGGACCAACAAATTGACAACTCTCTCTCTCTTTTTCTCTCATCCCCCTTTCTCTCTCTCTCTCTCTCTCTCTCTCTCTCAAATCAATATATAAAAGAAATAAAAACAAAGAAAAACCCCAAACATATATACAGTGCATCACTCCAAAGTAGCTTGCCAAGCAGCTAATCAAGAGTCCCAGCTCCCAAACTCCAGGTACTTAAGTCAGAGTCTAAGGTTGGAATTTAAGATTTTATTTTGTAACAGGTACTTCCAGTAATTCACTTATCCGTTTGGTCTTGCGACCACACTACCTGTGCTGAGCCATGTTTTATAATGTCATTTTCACTCTGCTGGCAAACTTCAGATCATTCTTTAAAATCCCATTTAAACTTCACCTCCTTTGGAAAGACTCTTCTACTACCCCAAACACAAAATCAATGATTTCTTACTCTTTGTCTCAGAGCGAGCTTCCTCTTACCTTTATTATCCTATTTGTTGCAGATGAATGTTCTGGTCTTGCCCTTTTTGCTCTATGAGAACTCACGCCAACATGCCCTCTGTGTCAGTAACAGTATGCATCCAAGAAGACTGACATGCTGGAGAGGGGTGAACTCGGCTGGGGGGTTGCCACCTGACCATCTGAGATCCAGACATTGTGGCGAATTCCCAGCCAGCTTCAGGAAGAGGCAGCCCCTACCCTTAAGAAATTGCAAGTTCTTCAGAAGAGAAATTTCCCATTCTCCTTCTGGGCTGCCCCCTGGGCCCTGTGTCCACTCTGTCATGGCCTATTGCACCATTTTACAGCACTTGTGAAGTTTCTTGGCTGGCTATCCTTGGGAAGCATATGTTTTCCAAGGGCAAAGTCTGTAACTTCTTGATCTCTGTATCCACATCACATACCGAGTATGATTCTCTTGAATTTTTGTATTTCATCATCTCCAGGATTTGAGATAGTCATATCACAATAACATGGGGCTACAGAGCATGAGCTATGAAGTTAGAGGCTTAAGTTCAAATCCCAGCCTCCAGACAATGTGAGCCTCTTACTTAACTTATTGTGCCTCCGTTTCCTCTCCAGAAAAATTAGAAAAATAATGATACTTATCAAGCTTTTGCCAGAATTAAATAGGCCCTGGCACACTGTTCATCATATAGTAAATAGCGAGTAAATGTTGGCCCTGATTAGCATGATGGTTAGTATTTTCTTCCTGAGGGGTTCCCCAAGTCTCCTTTGAGGTCAGTCCTCTGACTCCTGAACACCAACATGTTCCCTAGAATGGCATTGTCCACACACTGCTGCTATGTCCACCCACAGCCATTGGCCCTATTCTAAATCACAGGACCCCAGGGAGGTGCCAACACCATCCTCCCCTCGCCCATCTGCTGCACGCAACCCTGCAGGGCCCCTTGGGGGACCACTCAATTTGTTTGAGTCAGGATTAAAGGGCTCAGTACACAGAGCACTATGTGAACACAAGCTATCACGATAGCTTCTCTCCTTGACTGGCCTTTAAATCCTTCGTTGGCAGATGTCATTCTGCCCCACACAGTCAACCTTTTCCTCTTGACTTTAGGAACCTCTAAAACAATGGACAATAAAAGTATTTTTGAAAAGAAGTGAGCATAAAATCTTGCCCTGAACTGCAAACTTTTCTGGAATAGAACAGCACCAATCATGCTGAGGAAAGAAGAACTAACTTGTGAGGACAGGTAAGTGCTGCCCTTAGGTTTACGGAAAGCCTGCCCTCTGACCCGACAGCGGCCTCTGAAATAACTGACTTCCCCAGGAAACAACATAGCAAGCTCTCCATATAATTGTAAGGTGTACACATTTTGTTTCTCAACGTGGTTCGGAAGGGGATTTGAAGTTTATGTGAGGCAAGTTACTTAACCTTACCTTGAAAAACACTGTTCTGCCTTTAAAAAGTGCAAATAAATACAATCTTTATAAAACAAACAAACAAATAAGAAAACACTTAGGTAAAATGTAATCAGGTCTAGCAAGAGCCTCGACACAAGATTAAAAAAAAAAAAAAGAACCACAGGGCTTCAGATGAAAGCCCTACCGCTCTGAGCATGGGTCAGAGTTGAGTATATTTCTCATACGGGAGTTGTTTCATTGTTTACTGTATGATTTGTCTTATGCTTTTTGCTTTGATGGATTGTCTAAAGTTATTTTAATTGTCAAATATTTAGGGTTTCCTAGATATCTTCATTTTCTTGATTTTAAATTGTATTGAATGGTACTCAAAGAACAAGACTCCCTTCCTTTTAAATTCATTGAGACTGTTTTATGGCCAAGCACATGTTCCTTCTTTGTGAATGCGTCTTGTGCACCCATGAAAAACAGTGTTCTTTAGGATTTCATTAGGTCGTGGTGGTTGATGGTAACTGTTCAGATCATCTATTCATTAACTATTTTTCTTCCTAGTTGTTCTCTCAATGCTACAAGTGGGGTATTAAAATCTCATTCGATTGCAGAATTATTTCTTGATATACTTCTATCAGTGTTGGCTTGAGGTACTCAGGGGCTCTGTTATTTGGGGTATAGCTATTTGTCATTGTTACATCCTTCTGATGAATTGACCCTTTTATCATTAGGAAATGATTTTCTCATCTCAGTTATAACTTTGCCTGATGTTCCCTGTGCTATAACTCTTTTCCTACTTTAACTATTGCTAACATAGACACTCCAGCCTTCTCAAGCTTACTTTGCAATAATTATAATTGTGAAACCAATTACTTCAAAATCTATTAGCTTAAAGCAACAGACATTTGTCATCTCGCAGTTCTGCGGGTCAGGAATTACAGGTGGCTTAGAGGAGTCCTTCTGCTTCAAGGTCTCTCAGGAAGTTGCAGCGAAGCTACCGACCTGAAAAAGCCACTTCTCAACTCCCTCAGGTGGCTATCGGTAGGTCTCAGTTTTTTGGAGTCCTGTTGAACTGAGGGCCTCAGTCTCTTCCACTTGGGTTTTTGACAGACCTTTCCGAGTATCCTGAAAATCTGGCAGGTTGGTGGCTTTCCCCAGAGCAAGTGAAGAGAGGTTGAGAAAGAACACATGAGGGAATATGTGTTCTATGAGCTAATCTTGGAGGTGTCATTCTATCATTCCTGCCATATTGAATCAGAAGCAAGTCAGTAATCCTAGCCCACTCTCAAGGCGCTAGGACTCACAAAGCGTGACTACCAGACTCACAAAGCGTGACTACCAGACTCACAAAGCGTGACTACCAGAGGACGACGATCTCTGGCAACCATCTTAGAGACTCTCTACCACATGGGTATACCCTTTTACTGTCTATTTACTTGCCACTGAAAGTGATTCTCCAGTAGGCTGCGTAGAATGAAGTCTTGCATTTTGATCCACTCTGAGACTTGTCCTTTCATTGGAGTATTGAAATATTAACATTTAATGTAAGTATTAGTACGGTTGAACTAAGTCTGCCAGTTGACTTTTTCCTGCTTGCCCCATCTTTTGTTGTTGTTGCTCTTTTCTGCCTACTTTGGAATTATTTGAATGTTTTCTAGAATTTAATTTTATTGTATGTATTTAATTTTTAGCTCCATCTCTTTATATATATATATATATATATATATATATATATAGAGAGAGAGAGAGAGAGAGAGAGAGAGAGAGAGTGATTGCTCTAGGGATGGCACTAGAGCTTTAACATTTCACATTCTACCTAGGGTTAATATCATGCTCCTTGATATGGAGTGTAGAAACCTTGCCATCCTTTAGGACTGTTCGCCACTTCCCTTCTGTTCTATATAACGTACTTGTCATCATGATTGTATAAACATATCATTCCAACATGGCAACGTTATAATTTTGCTTCACATGGTCATAACTAGAGTAAATAGTTTAAAAGGGAAATGGCCTTCCATTTTTACTCAAGAATGTTCTTCTTTCAATGCCCTTCATTTCTTTTCAAAGATCCAAGTTTCTGTCTGATATTATTTCCTTTCAAACTAAGAAACGTCCTATAGTATTTCTGGCACTGTCGATTTCCTGGGGACACATTTCTTTAGTTCTCCTTTACCTGGAGTTGTTTCCATTTCACTGTCTTCTGGTTTCCATGGTTGCGGATGTGTCGTCTGTATTAATTCAAATCATAATGCCCCTGCATGTAATGTTTTGTTTTTTTCTGGCTGTTTTTAAAATTTTCTCCTTATGTGTGATTTTCAACATTGAACTGTGATATGTGGTGGTGAGCTACCTAGGTGCAACCAGTCCTTTATGATCAAGTACAGAGTAAAACCAGAAAACAACAACAAAAAAAACTGATTTAGATCATAAACTAAAAGCAGATGGAAGCTATTGGGGGGGGGATCTTAAGTTGGCTTCCACAGTGACCCAGTTTAATGTCCTTGTTGGGAACATCTACCACATGATCCATTGGGCAAATGGGATCTATACACGCAGGGTAAGAAATGCGACTTCCAGTGTGTGTGTGGTTTATCGTTTCTAAGTGAACTTACTCTCAGTATGAAATACTTGAAAGAGAAATATAATTGAAGGAGGCTTAGACCTTGGATCTCATTCCTCCTCTAATCTACATTAATAGGCACGAGCCACACTCCCTCACTGGACTGCCAATTTCTATGTATAAATCTGGGGGCTTTTTTTCTTTCTCTGTTTCTAAGATCCTTTAAGTCTGCAGAGGACTTGACAGTGGAAAACGACTGGGTGTATCCTGCCAACCTCTCTCATAAACCCACATGGCTGCATTGTGCTACTTAGCCAATGAAGGGAAAATGGAGATTTTTATCTTTCAACCAAATATAAAATTAAGTCATCTTTTTACTGAACTCCTTGACCATGTTACTCTTGAAATTAAAGGGTCTATCATCTCCAGCCTCTCCAGATGGATTTGTGGGTTATTTTTCCTTAGTGGAGTACAAGCTGTCCCTGTGTCTTATTTTTTTAAATGGTTAAAGATGTGCTCTTTCTGTAAACAAACTGTTGTAGCCTTAGTAACGGAAACACAGCGACCCAGGCCGTGAGGAGATTGCCGGGAGAGCTTTTGCATAGGAGTGGATCTATGCCTTCGCTGTTCTGGGTGGGTGTCAGTACTGCAGGAACTTTTAATCTGTTTTAGGCAAAGATGTAGATTGGTGGACCTATAAATAATTATTACAAGTTAAAACTTATTTAAAACCAGATGAATTAAAAAGTTTAAGGTTGCCTCAGAGATCAATTCCTCTAATTTGCTAAAGTAACTGAGGCCTGTAATACTAAGATGAGTGTACCAACGGAAGGAGGTAAAAGGAAAGCACTTATTGAAGGCTTGCTAAGGGCCAGGCCCTTTTCCATTATGTCCTGCAGAGCATCTGTCCTGCCCAAGACATTTTTGGAGACAGTCAGTCCACACCAAAAAGGTCCATGAAATGATCCTGTCCAAAATGTCTGTGGAGACCTTTTATTCTAATAGTTATTTTATGCATAAACTCAGCTTCTGAATAGTACAATTCAACAATGCATATTCAGAATCTTCATATTACATAGTAGTCTTCACTACAGTTGAATGGATGCTCTAATTATGACTTCTTCATGGTATATGATCCTTGTTAAGTGCTGGTGTTGAGTTTGGTTTACTAGTATTTTGCTGATGGTTTTTTATATCTATGTTCATCAGATATTAACCTGTAGTTTTCTTTTCTTGTAATGTCTTTTTATGGTCTGGGTATCAGAGTAATACTGGCCTCATAAAATGAATTTGAAAGTGTTTCCTCCTCTTCGATTTGACATTAACGAGAGGTCACAAATTTAAATTATGAGCTTCCCAAGCAATCCAAATGGTAAAAATGGACACATTTATCTGTTTCTATGAACGGAAGAGAAAGTCTTAGACTTAGAAACAAACAAAAAACCATTCTTAATTTGGCTTCTTACTAATTGTGTCAATTGGGTATATAATTTAATCCCTACTGACTCTCAGTTATTTTTATTTGTGAATTAAATATAATATTCCTTTGTCTTATGTCCACAATGCACATTAAGAAAGATGTTTGGGTCCCTGGATGAGTGATTCAATGGATAAAGCATCGTCCGAGTGTGCCGAGGTTGCAGGTTTCTATTCCTGGTCAGGGCACATATGAGAAGCAATTAGTACACAATTAAACAGAATGACTAAGTGGAACAATGAGTTAATGCTTCTTTCTCTCTCACTCCCTTTCCCCCTCTCTATCTCTCATCTCCCCGCCCCCCATCAATGAAAAAAAAATTTTTTTTGAAAGAAAGATGTTCAGGAGAGGACCTATCCAATGCTAGCTCAGAATAGGCATCAGCCAAGGTTTGTGAATGTGAAGTTGACCCAGGCAAAGTTGGGAGATTTATCTCCAGCAAACTCCTAACATCTTATTTCTGTCTTCTGTAGGGTTTAATCTCTATGTGTACTGTTTTTTACAACACGCCACACTCACAAATTATACCGTGCCACAAATAGTATTCAAAAGACGTTTGAATCTCAAATTTGGATTGGAGAGGCTGTCACTTGCATTTTCAGTTAAACTTCATTCATCCTCACCATTCAATTGGCTAAACTTTCATTGGTGTAGCCTCTTCTTTACCATCCTGTTCCCTACCTTAGTAGACGTTGAGTGACTGACACATCCCTTACCTTGGCTTCTTGCTCAAATTTACTTATTGTGTAGACTCTGCCTCCAATACCTGGCCATAGATCTTTACCAGCTCACAAAGCAGCCTGGCAGTGAATGGTTGCTAAGGGGATTCTTACAGTTGTATTTGATTATAATCTATTTTATTATAGCTAGAAGCAGCTGTTTTCCATTGGGGCTCTTGTTTCTCATACAAACATACCATAACCTCCTCTGATAGTAGCATTAAAAGGAGCATGAGAAATGAAAAGTCATAGAGTTTTTATAGATATTATTACTGTTCACGTTTTATGTGAGCCTTAAGTCACTTCACTACCTCCCTGTCCCTCTCACCTTAATATGATTGGCTTCTACTTCTTTTTTTTTTTTTGCTCCTGTTAAATCCTATATGATTCCAACCGTAGGTCCATCTAAACATTAAGAGTAGGAACTATGTCTGTTTATTTTTGTATCCTTAACATCTAGTATCTAGTGTAGTTCCTAATATATAGGATGATGTTGAGCTAGAGAGGGAAGAGGAAAGAGAAAAAGAATTAATTTTTGAGTTACAAAATGCCTGACTCACAATCATAGAGTAAGTAAAAGGGCCAAAACAAAACCAGGTAATTTGGTTCTAAACTACTGAAGGTGAGCCTGAGTTCTGATATATTTTCCTCTAGGTTTAGGGGATTTCTATAGGAAATAGACCCTAAAAGAATTTCCTCCTAAATAGACTCTATTCAACTCAATAGACAAACTCTGAACATATCTCTGTCCCAGACGTTGTATTTCACTCTGGAAATACGCAGGAAACAAAGGTATTGCCCCAGCCTCTGGGAGGTTAGCAGTGTTTGTTGAAGGTCATGCAAACCCACACATATTTTTAATATAATGCAATATGCAAAAAAGATACTGTGTGTGTCTAATACAGAGTTAGCACCAAAGAAGACGTAATCTCTCATGAGGAGACGCAACCTATCATGATCCAACATGGGAGGAGCGATGCTGTGGTTGTGGTGGAATGGATCACTGAAGCCTATCTAAGAAGGGGGTTGGGGGTGACAGGAAGAAGAAGGAGGGACATTTCCTGCTGTGGGGCAGCATGGCAGCCATGGGAATGTGAAAGCATGTTTGACTGGGGAAGACAAGACACTTAGGACATAAATACGTATAGAAAGTGACTGACTATGATATAGGAAAGGTAAGGAGGAAGACTTTAGAAAGGGTATTGGATGTCATGGGTCTGTGCCCAGCGACACATACCTGACCCTTCTCTACTCAGCTCTAATGGAGGAAACCGAAGGCAGAGTTGGAATTGCCTAGAAAACGAATCTCGCTCAATTTTCCACGTGGTAACACAGAGCACAGACATAATGGCATGGTCCCATTAGACTTACTGCAATTTGACCAGGTGCTCCTTTTCTGGTTAGTTCCTAAGATCCTGGACTGAGGGCACTCACAAACAAGTAACAGTGACAATATGTTACAGTTTTACAATGTACTTTAAATGAGCTCATTTATAATGAAGCATATAAAATGGTTAGGAGACTTGGTATATAGTGTTTTAATATAGCTGTCTATCTATCTATCTATCTATCTATCTATCTATCTATCTATCTAGATATATACATATATATATATATACACACACATACACATATATGTAACATACATAGTGTTAGTGTTAATATATATTACTGATACTAATACAGTATTTAGTAATTACTAATAGATATTTGGTAAAAATAAATACCTATCTTGCAGGGTGGCATGAATTTAAGCATGTATAAATGTTTTGTTACTATCAACTAAGATTTATCTAAAAATAATAGTTTTGATGTTTTCAAAGGACACATAATATTATATTTCTTGCCCCAAATAGTTTATTTATAAGCAAGTATAACTAAAATTTAATGAGTGTGTGCAAACATGCCAGACACTGTACTAAATGGTACATATTTTAGAATTTGATGAAAATGTGTTGAGAAAGGTTGATCAGCATTGCTATCATCTTCATCATCATTATATGTAGATGAGGACACTGGGTTTCAGAGGAGCTAGAGAACTTGCCTCAGATTATATATCCAGGGAGAAATGAGAACTAGAATTGGAACCAAGGAAGGCTGACCCAAAGTTTATGTATTTAAACCTTTGAGTAGTGAGTTTTTTTAATGCTCACTAACTCCTGGGAATGAGTTTATTTTCAAAAAATAAAATTAGTTCCATTTTCAGTTTTATTAACTTAAAATCATGTTTGTTTGATAACCAACTTATGGAAACAAGAAGAACATACATTTTCCTTTTTTTAATGTTGCCTTACACATTTTTAAAATAAATCAATTGTATTCTGGATGGTCAAGAGGCATGACGTCGTACATGAACATTCATACTACTCAAAGGGTTAACTACTATGCTAACCAGCAAGAGACAGAGCTGGTGAATTGAATCTGCCACTTCCATGTGTCCTCGGCAAGGCTGGCAGTTAGTAGCCCGCTTGAGCTAGTAATACAGGATGCTTTCTCTACAACCCAGGGCCAATCTTCAGAAGGTCAATGAAAAGTGTATATCTTTGACACTCTCCAGTGTCTGTGGATCCAGGGGGCTACTTTCTTTTGTGTCAGGCATGTCAGAAGATATGTCATAACACCTTCCCCTCCTATCTCCAGAGTCACTTAGAATAGATAGCTATACAATGCTCTTGGAAAGTCCAAATAGAGAGGCAGAGAGCACTCAGGGAGCAACATGACCTGCCACAATCTCCTTGTTCCTGAGAGCTGTGGTCTGCCCCTGTCTTCTTGCCCCGCACCATGCTCTACCAGACTGTTTATGCCTGGTCAGTTTCCATGGCAACTGCATCTCCCACAGCATTATCTTTTATTCTAGGAATCAGCTAAAAAAAATAAAACTATATGAAAATAATTAGGAGTGTTTATCGCACAACCTTTCTAGAATGTGGCAGGTTGGGGAAGGGGGAGAAGGCTGGAGGGCTGTAGCATGAAATCTCAGGACTTTGATCAATATCATTGTATGAAACACGGGCTCTCATGGCCACAGTGCAGTGTAATGTTCTGTCTCCAGTGTGGGAAGAAGCACATCCTCCTTTGGATTCACGGATGCTATGAGAAGAAGGTGAGAAGTTTTATCTCTGGAATCTTAGTCCTGGACAAGGTTTGGTCCAGGTTAATGAAATCAAAGTGTTCAAGGAATCTGGTTGCTGAGAGTTGTTGAATCAACATATGCACCACACCCTTATTCAGTGTCAATCAGTATAGTAACGGTTCTCTTGGGGGCCTAACTTTTTAGGAAGTAAAAGCTCCTCTGTGGAGCCTTTGGCAATAAGGGGGGGGGGTATCAGCATAATCATGGGAATTGGAGTAAGAACACCTTCTTTCTATCCCCTGATCAATCATTTAACTAGCTTTGTGATCTGGAACAGACATCAAATCTCTCTACCCCTCAATGTTGCTGTCTATACAAGAGGTTTGGGTTCGACAGGGCTTACAGATTTGTGAGTTCTGGAGAGCTATGTTAGGATGGCAAGGGGAAAAAAATGTCACTGGAAAAAAGCTAATCATGGCTACTGTTTTCTGACAAGCTCATGTTTTTGTGTTGGGTAGGGTGCTTTTGTGTCGGACATGTGCATGCTCTCATTAAATCTTCATGACAATATTCAGAGGGAGAACTTATGTTTATTTTGCAGAAGACGGAGCTGAGAATTAGAGAGCTGACCTACAGAGCTGATGTGCGGCACTGCTGGCCTTCACACCCAGGTCTTCCTGACCCTAACACACACACGTAGGCTTGCATTGTAACCTGGCGATGAAGAGACCAAATCATAGCCGATTCTCCAAGTCTCCTTGGACACACCCATGTAATATGCTATACTTTGTTAATCAGCCATACATTGAAGGGGGAAAAAAGTGCCCTCATTGCAGGGAACAAAAGACCAGGCAGACATCACTCTGCATCACTTTTGCATGTAATTAGGAAGCACCTGGGCAGTTGTACCTGTGTGAGCAACACCTGGAAATCAGGGAAAACAAGTTCAGGTTCAGATCTGTACCCCCCTTTCTTCCTCCCCTTAACTGTGTTTCTGAAGATCTTGAAAGAAAAGGCTGTCCCATCCTTGCTATTGAATAATTTCAAAATTTAGCAACTCTAACTCTTTGTAAACATTTTCTTACACCTGCTCTGTCCCTCTCTGTTGCTAGGGAGAACACAGACTTCAGTGCTAAAGGGGGGAGCATGTAGGGGATCATGTCATTTATTGGATATGAAACCCCTTCCCTTTCCTCCACCCCTCGCCAGCTTTTATCACCTGAAGACCACGATCCAGCACATCCAATATCCTCTGATAGATGTGATATTGCCGAGGAAAGGGTTTCTGTGACTTCAGTGTCTGGAACAGAGCTTGGCACATCGTTGGCATCAATAATAGTTGAATAAAGGGTTAATGTTCCATCCTGATCACTTTTTATTCTAAGCTACTGATCTTAGAATGAGATCAGCTTTTGGCCTCTAGTTTATTGCTCCCAGATGGCTCTCTGGCATGAAAACCAGTCTGGCTACCTTCACGATACTATTACATCAACATTCATTCCATTTGCCCAGAGACCTCCAACCTATTGTATTGGTATGATCATAATAGTGCCCCTGGTACTTTCCAAGGTCTTTAGGTTTGGACGATAAATGACATGATCCTGTATATGCTCCACCCTTTATAGCTGCAGTTCATGTTTCCCCTGGAAACATAGGGGACAGAGAAGAGGTAACAAAATATTTTCTAAGAGTTTGAGTTGATAAATTTTGACATAATTGACATAATTTAATAACAAGGATTCCTTGTTTCTTCCTATTAATAAAAAAACTAAGTACGACCTATGTTATCAGAGGATGAATGGGAGGGAGCCAGGTTTCAAAACCAGCAACCTGCCTTTAGAATTTACACACTAGGTATAATAATACCTCTCCACTTTATAATATGTAGACAGTTCTTTATCAAATGTACACATGACATAACCAGAAGAAAGAGCAAATAACAGAATCAGTATTTAAAGACATACGGACAGGCTTAGAATGTAGTTTAAGGCTTTGCAACAACAACAACAAAATGAGAGTGAACCCATGTCTTTAATTAATATTTCCTAGATTCTATTTTTTTTTTTTATTTTGAACTAGGTACCATGAGGAGACAAAGCTTAGGAATGAATGATTCCTGCCTGTATGAAATTTCTATATAGTAAAAGCCATGTTCATCACTTAAGAAATCACAAGGGGCAGCATAGAGATTAAGAGTATGGACTTTGGAGTCAGCTAGAACTGAGCCAACGTCTTACATCACACAACAACCATACCAACTTGCCCGTATTACTTAACCTTAGAAGAAGAAACATCGTCCATGACAGTCCAAACACTTTAGCCATGAGCAATGGCTGATATATAGAGATAGGTTTCAATTCATGGTGTGGAAAACTGTTCTAACAATCAGAGCAGTGATAACTAAAGCAATAGCCTCTTCATCAATGGATTTACTTACCTAAAAATTAGATGATTATCTTTCATTGATTTCACAAGCGCTCTTTCCATCAAATAGGATGTGGTTCAAGAGCTCCCAACTTCCCATTGGAATCTGAGTTCCTCGTATCCAAAGAAGAACTAGGAGATAAATGCAGGTCATGTGATGAAAGTGGCACTCTTACAGCGAAAGTCTGGGGTTGGCATTTGGCTATGTCGACCACATTCTGAACAACAGCAGTAACAAACAATGCCTATAGAGCTCTGGCCATGTGTCGGAGCACTTGCCATTTGCTAAGTGCCCTGTGCACATCTGACTGAGTCAGTCCAATCAGCAATGCATGGAGAACCTACCACATGCCCCTCTGTGTTGAGCCCCACAAACCTAACTAGGACTAAGAAAATAGCCTTCATCAAGGAAAGAACAACAGCAGCATCAAGTAGAAGCTCACAAGAAAGTGCTAATCCTGACAAGTGCTTGGTCAGAGCCTACCCCCACCCACATCCCCTCCCTCTCTCAATAACTCGAAAATCCTCCAGGAAATTAGCAAACCCCGGACACCCTCTTATTATCTTCCAAGTCAGGATCTCCCTCCCTGTTTTGGTTTTAAGGTATTTTGCTCCTTTTGGTCGGCCATTTCTGGTTCACTCTTATCAACACCAGCCAATCCTTTCCACCCTTCCCTCCCACTTCCCCACCCTGCCAGGAAGCTCGGTCCTACAGCTGGGTGAAACTTCAGGATGAGCACTGACCAGGGGTTACAGCAACTGGGTTCAAATCTTGGCCCTGACTTTCTATCTGTGGAACAATGAGAAGTAAATACTATAGTCAACCCCTCTGCGCTGTAAAATAAGGGGGGAAAACTGTTCACAAGTTCGATAGTTCAACAGTTAGGATTGATCCCAAAACCAGTTAGGCAGAGACAAATTTGCTTGTTTACTGTGGATAAAACTGGGTTGGAGACTACAGCTTAAGCAATTACCAAAATCAGGGTTTGCATACCAATTCCTGAGGAATAGACCATCCCGTGGAACCACTGGTTGCCCCATAACATGGAGCATGGAGGAGCCAAGTATGTCTGAGTTTCAATAACAAGCTACTCTACAAAATAAACAAGCAGAGAAGCCCCGAAGATATATATTGAATACCACCCCAATTTCACAAACCCTCGACAAAACTCCCTCTTTCGCGGTGAGAAATGAGAGCAGACATAGACAGACGGTCAAAGCTACTTCCGAGAGACCAGTGCAAGGAGTCTATTTTTCGGACTCAGGAAGAAATGCCAGAAGGGGAAGAATACATTTCCTCCTACAAATGAGAAGGCCGATATAGTTTGTTACAATGTCCAAGGCCAGGACACAAACAGAGCTTTGTCGGTGGATATACTTAGGAGAGAAAGACACCAAGTCATCTAGCTCACAGTTGCATGAGGACAAACAATGTCATACACCCTAGCTAATCTAGTCCCTGGGATGGCACAGGTCCGAGGCCCCAGAGGTTTAAGACAAGTCGCTGCAGTCCATGGATGCTAATGTGAGTGACAGAGCTAGGAAGTCTGGAGTGTGAGAAAGAGACTGGAACGCAGACACATATTTTCAACTTTTTAGGATTGTTTTACCAGTGGCAGTTACCGATATTGACTACCCCTCTCTTGTGCCTCTTGTGCTTTGCCAGCGTGTAAGTGCACCACACCTTAAAGTCCCTATTTACCTAATGGCCGTGTTAGAGAACACTCAGTCAAAGGCATTATATAGACAGCAAAGCA
The DNA here is from genome assembly GCA_037038555.1 of Rhynchonycteris naso. Classification (NCBI taxonomy): domain Eukaryota; kingdom Metazoa; phylum Chordata; class Mammalia; order Chiroptera; family Emballonuridae; genus Rhynchonycteris; species Rhynchonycteris naso. The sequence goes on from CM072998.1 coordinate 278,954,751, forward strand.
TACCGGAGAGATTCATTATGCCGGGAGATCCAAGCATTGTGACTTCAGATACTGCCGAACATATGATTATTTTAATATCATTATCATTATGCTGCTGCCTTAAATGAGATTTTGCTGCAGCTGGCTTTTTTCATTTGTTGTTTTTGGGTTGTAATAGAAAATAGTAGCTTCCAAGGACAAAAAAAAAAATCAATATACACTGCTAAAAATATCCCGGTACTATTTGAGCTTTCAATGTTGCCTGTCTTAGAAAGGAAGGGAAGGGAAGGGAAGGAAGGGAAGGGAAGGGAAGAAAGGGAAGGAAGAGAAAGAAGGGGAGGGGAGAGGAGGGAAGGGAAGAAAGGGAAGGAAGGGGAGGGGAAGGGCTGGGGGAGAGGAGGGGAGGGGAAGGGAGGACAGGGAAGGGAAGGGAAAGAAGGGAAGAAAGGGAAAGAAGGGAAGGAAGGGAAGAAAGGGAAGGGAAGGGAGGGAAGGGAAGGAAGGAGAGGGAAAGGGAAGGAAAGGAAGGGAATGGGAGGGAAAGAGGTGGGCACCGACTTGCAAGCCTTGGCATTTAGGATTCTATTTGATGATTTCTGATCAGTACCCCAGAAATATCCGCACCATTTCTCAGAATGAAGGCCCACCGACTTGTTTTTCAGTAGCACAGAGCCCATCCTGGGAGCTGGACTTCTGGGGTTCTCCTGCACACTTCTCTGTGGCAACTTCCCACTTGCAGATTCTAACTCACGAGGCCGGGTGTGGTGAAGTTTCCTGGAATGGGCGTGTGCAATATGTGTGTTGGGGACTGGCGAGGCACATGCACACTCAGTGCTCCTGAAAGCAAGATTTCAGAAATTAGGGGAGTCTGGGAGTAATGGCCAGAAGCACAAGCAAAGAAAACAGACTCTTTTTCTCGGACTCCATGGAGGCGATGAAGAGGAGCCTTGCTCGCTGGGACTGGGCCAAGCTGTTCTCTGGCTGCAACATTTTCTCAAACTGGAGAAAGTGTTTTCTGGTGAGCAGCCTTTCACCACTGTGATGGGAAAGACTGGAAGTTCATAGGGGTCAGTATCAGATTTACTGTGATTCTGTTAACCCATTTATGCCGTGTGTTCCATTATTGGAACGGTAGTGATGTGGGAGTTATTCCTACTGCTCAAGGTCATTGCTGAGGTCTGATTTTTCACACGCGTCTGCCTCCTGAGGGTCCATGTAATCACGTGGTGCATAGAGTTAGTCACCGCTGCAGACACTGGCATGCTGGGAGCTTGTCAAAAAGTGATGTGTATTTTCATAAATTTTTGGAAGAACTGAATTTCAAAAATTTCAACCTCCAGTATAAATGGGTTAAATAAAAGCATTCTCTAAGACCCTTCCCGGTATAGTGCCCAGTATTTATGAGTCCCTGTGGGGAATGTAAAATTCAAACTCTCACTCTCTTACAATCAACCCACTCAACATGCTTATAGTCAACATCAAAGCACAAGCTTTGGGTGAGTTTGTGGTGGGAATTCAAAGGAGTATCAACCATACAGACCAATTTCATGGACTTTTGGGAGAAGGTGGTGGATGAATAGGTCGTTAAAGATAAGGAGGACTCGAATAAAGTGAGGACCCACACGTGAGGCTTGTTGACAATACCACTCCAGGGTTTTTCCAGAGAATGTGAGCAGACTAGGGGCTGGACTTTTTCAACCAATATTTATTCAACCAATATTCTTAATGCTATCTTTGTAGCAGGTATATAAAATTCAGAAGTTCTAGGTATTGGAGTATAAATGTAAACAGACAAAAATGATTATGTAAACGGTCCACCCCATGGCACACAATACCTGATGGTTTCTAATTTGATGCTTTAAGCTGCATGGACAGGTGCTGACGTGGTAGGACAATGAAGGAGTCTAGATCTTTCTTGGGAGAATAGAAGGAACTGGAGATGGGCAGAGAGACCAAATAAAAAGCTATTGTAACAGCTTAGGTGACATATAAGGGTGTCACCTAGGGCAGGGGCAGTAGATAAGAAAATTGCTCAGGGGAGGGGTTCAATATGGCACAATATCCCCTGGAATTTTATGCCAACATGTCCAGGAATAATTCAGAGTTTGCATTCTCACCCGTCATGAAACGACCAGCACCAGGCTTCCCATATAAAGCATTCCGACCTTTCTTTACTTATGAGGACAGCAGTTTTCCCAGGATCCCAGTTGGGACAGAGGCTTATAAATAAGCCATTTTTATTCACCGAGCTAGACTGTGGCTGGCAATGCCACGCTGACTCAGGTGCTGCTGAGCAACATGAAATGTTAGCCTGAAGGTCTCTGAGGGGAAGAGAAAGAAGGCTGCTCTGCCCCTCAATTCAGAGCAGGCAAAACGAAGAAGGCTGCTATTTGGGCTCATTGAAGGACCCCCAGTGTATTCATCAAATGCCTCATCAAGGGTTTTATTAGTGACAATGGGATTCTCTTCTCTCTAATTGTACATACTTTAGAGCCTAGGAAATCGCCTATTTTACAGGTAAATAAACCACCAGAGGCCCTCCTTCCCTGCAAATAAATATATGACTTTTTTGTTGTTGTTGTTTTTTAAGTCATAAACTTACTTGGAGGGGAGAAAACAACAACAATAGCAATTCTAGTGTCAATGGAGCTTTTATCCCATTCTCGAGCACTTACCATTTGCTGTGTGCATTAAAGACATCTGAATTAGTCAATTTAGTTAACAATGTATGGAAGACCTACTATGTGCCCCTCTGTGATGGGCAACTTAAATAAGAATAAGAGAGTAGCCTTCATGAAGGAAAGATGAACATGCCATTGTAAAGTAGAAGCTCACGAGAAAATGCCGAGACATCCTTCTCCAGTAGAAGATTGACAAGTGCTTGACCAGACCAAAGCCTGTCCAAATCGCCCACATCGCCGTCCCTCTGTCAACCTCCTGGCAACCCCCCAGGAAAAGTGTAGACCTTGACCCCCTTGCCCTGCTCTCCAAGTCAGGACCTTGCTTCCTTTTCTGGGATCTCTGTCCCCTTTTGGTGGACCATTTCTGGTTCCCTCCCATTAACATCAACCTCTCCCTTTTCTTCTTCCTTCCCACCTCCCCACCCTGCCAGGGGGCTCCTTAGTATAGCTTGGTGAAATCAGAGCATGAGCTCTGGCTAAGGGTCGAAACACCTGGGTTCAAATTTCCACTCTGACTTTAATATTTGTGTGACCTTGAGAAAGATCTTTAACATCTCTGAGCCTCATTAATAAAATAAATAAACAATGGTTCATAACCCTAGTATGACAAATGAATGTGTTTTTAGATAAATGAAATACAAATATATGCACTAACATAGATATACCGTATGTCTGTGCATGCGTATATTAATATCTGCATATATGCACATACCTAATTGTTAATGTGTATATATACTGTTGATGACAGAAATCTCAATTGGTAATTATTATTTGCCTCTTTACAATTCTGCTTCTTATCACAAAATTACAAGCTCCAACAGGAAAGAAAATGTGTCTTCTTATTGTCCCATCCACAATGCCTAAAACAGTGGTTGGGTCATAGTAGGTACTCAATAAACACTTTTGCAAGGACAGATGGATAAATTACAGATGTGTGATAAATACTTGTTTCTTTCTGAGCTTCAAGCAGATCCTGGGGATGTTTTGCTTCTGTTCCCCCACTGTGACCTATTGGAGGGAAGTCGCACACTCATGCTAATTTAACAAATTGATTTTCAATCTTAGCCAGGCTCTAAGTGATTCTTGACAACTCTTGAATACATGTCTACTCGATTTCCTTTCTTTTCCCCAAAGTGGCTATTTCTAACCACCACCTTTTCCCCGGGTTCGCCCGTTCATCAGTTTACCCTCCCTCCACTCATCTGCAGAGAAATCTAAACTCCCCTGTGACTTCTTTCAGCCTTTCCTTCCCTCCTGGCTCTCCTGGTTTTCAGGGCACTGGTACTGAACTACTCCACCAGCTTTCCTAGCATTGCTTGAACCAATCAATTCCTGTAACAAATCGGCATACATTGAAATGAAAATACTGTCTGCTAATCTCCATAGGAATTCCTCAAGGGCGTTGACTCCTGTCAGCTACACATACCTGAAGGGGAACAAAGGCAAACTGAGAGAAAGTTGGAATGAGCGGTAGTTCTTTCAGGATTTACATGAAAAATAGAAGTGAGCAAGAACCGAGGCACAAGGATACAAAAAATGTTCTGACCTAAGAAGGCTATCCTTCTTGACAGCACCTCACCCCTGGGACCTGGAAGAAACAAAACACAACTCTCAAATGAAAATACTGTCTTAGATGTACAATTCCGTTAAAATGATGTTCATACACCAGTGACCCACTATGACAATCCTTTCATGACTGAAATGTTTTTATCCCCATTTTGTAAATGAGGGGACAGAGGCTCAGAGAATGGAAATGACTTGCCCAAGGTCACAACCTTCAAGATGCTTATGGCAGCAACTAGACTCCAGACCTTCTTACTCCAAATCTCAGGCTCTCTCCATCGTACCACTCTGACAACTATTGACCTCTGCCTGGGTCACAGAGCCGCAGTCCCTATTTGATGGTCCAGTTATCGCCCTATTTCTTCCTTCCATGACCAGATCTCTAAATGGCTACAATACCAGGTGTCTAGTGTGATGGTTACACACTGTCTCAGGAACTAGATTGTTTGCTTTCCTAACCTGTCTATAGCACTCACTAGCTGCACAATTTCCTTAAGCTTTAGTTGTTCCTTGTCTGTAAAATGGGGATAACAATACCCTCCTGGCTATACTTCTCTGGGAACAAAATGAGTGAATAAAAGTAAAGCACTTAGAGCGGTGCTTTATTCACAAAGGAGTCGCAGGTGGGAGTTATTCTTAAGCAACCAAGGAAAGTGTGGTTTCCTGCTTCTATGCAACATCATGGTGCACTTTGAACAGCAGGTGCTCAGATACACATTATCAAGAACTTTCTTAGTGCCACCTTTTAAATCCCTGGCTCTATCCTGATGTGCTTTGACTTCTTTTTAAAGTATTGATGCAATTCCTTCATTATGTTTTGGCTACTGCCAAGGAGTGCCTGAGTAGCTCACCTTTGCCTCCTTATCAACCTTTCCCCTATCTTTGCCCTCAGTTACAAACAAGGGAAGTATCGCAGGAAGAACTTCTAGAAATGGCCCCTAAGATCTCATCCCTCGTCCCTAGAACTTGTGAACTGTGCCTGTAATTGTGTCATGTTCTATGGCATAGTTAACCTTAAAGGGAAGGGTATCTAGGTAGGTGGTCCTAAGCGAATCACATGAGTCTTTATCTTTTTTATTTTTTTATTGATTTTAGAGAGAGAGAAAGGAAGGGAGAGAGAGAGAGAGGGAGGGAGGAGAGAGGTGAGAAACATCAACTCATGTTAGCTTCACTTTAGTTGTTCATTGTTTGCTTCTCATATGGGGAGCTCCAGCCAAGCCAGCAACCCCTCGCTCAAGCCAGTAACCTTTGGGCTCAAGCCAGTGACCTTGGGATCATGTAAATGATCTGTACTCAAGTCAGCAACCCCACACTCAAGCTGGTAAGCCTGTGCTGAAGCTTACAAGCCCATGCTCAAGCCAGCAGCCTCAGGGTTTCTAACCAGGGACCCCAGCATTCCAGTTTGAAACTCTGTCCACTATGCCACCACCGGTCAGGCTCATGTGAGCCTTAAAAAGAAGAAAGCATTTCTTTTTTAGCTGGTTTCAGGAGAGAAAGTCAGAAGGATTCCAAGTGTAAGAAGGAATTCACATGCTTCTGTCTTTTGAAGGTGGAGGAGGCCACATGAAAAGGAATGCAGGCAGCTTTTAAGAGCAAACAACAATTCCTGGCTGACAGCCAGCAAGTAAATGGGGACCTCCATCGCACACCTGCGAGGAACTGAATTCTGCCAACACCTGAATGAGCTTGAAAGCGGGATCTCTCCCCGCAAGCCTTCAGAAAAGAGTCCAGCTGGCCCAAACCTGCATTTTAGATCTATGATAGCATGAGCAGAGCCCAGCTTGGCCTGCCCAGAACTCCTGACCTCGGACTGCAAGATAATAAATGAGTGTTGCGTTAAAATGCTCAGCCTCTGACAACTTGTTTGGACAGGGTGAGAGAACTGACACAGTCAGGAACCTGCCAGTTTATTATTCGGGAAAATATTTGTGCTGCTGCAAGGCAGGTTAAATCCAAAGTTCTTTCCCTACCACGTCGAAATGCAAAATCTTGCCTCTGAAACAGATGCCTCCATTGAGTGTCTGACAATCGGGGATGGGGAGGAAAGACAGGAAGAAATGTCAAAGACAAAGACACAGGATAATCAAGACCTCCAGGTTGAGTTTTGACACCGTAGCAATGTACGACTCTTATTTATACATGACACTGGCAGAAATATTTTGATGTATACGTTGGGCACACGAGTTAATGGAGGAAGGTGTGAGGGGCATAAACTCAGGGAGTCAGATGTGTCTTACTAGCACAGACCATTTGTGTCACCGCAGAGAAACCACACCGCTTGTCAAAGCCTCACTTTTCATGTCTGTGAAACGGGAAGAGTAACACCACCACACTGAATGGTCTATTGTGAGGCTTAAAGAAGAGTGTGTCTTATGAAGCCTTCCTTCAACACATGGCACCGATTAAGTGCTAAATAAATGGTTACGGTTTTATAATTATTCATGTACTCATTCAAAAAGTATGTATTAATCATCTGCTCAGTGCCAGGCATTGCTAGGCAGTGTGAGAACACAAATATGAATAAGGAGCAGCCTCCGCCCTCAAACATCTCAGTGTAGTGTGTCCATATGTCTTTGTTCCACTTATTCACATATATAAATTTTCGTGTGTGCGCGCCCGCGCATGTGTGTGTTGGGGCTGCACGTGGTGTCAACACTGCCCCCACCCCCTGAAACCACCAAAGAACAAAGTACTCCATTCAAACCTAAGAGGGGTGAGGCTGCCGACCCTCCATCCATCTTTCTCCCGGGAACACTGACGATATAACTATTAAATCATTTCAGAGAGCCAGAGCTGGGAGGTCCCAGCCAGGCTGCCCTCACACCCGCCTCATTCTGGCACGAAGACGAATGGTATGCCTCATACATGCCACAGGAAGCGGGCTCCCCACGCCAAACAATTTCACCCAGTCTCACCCTGGGACGGAGGGGAGGAAGCAAAACGTGATCCATCAGTCCTGCTGCCTGGGAGTCCCAGAGCTCCGCAGAGCAGACCCACTAGTCGAAAGGGTAAATATTTACTTGGAGCTCATCTGAATAACCCCGACAGGGGACTGTTTTTTATCAGTAATAAAAAGCACTCCCACCTAAGCTTGGTCTCGGGGCCCTTTGTCTTTACATCTTCCCTGCCTTGAACTGCTCAAGACTTCCTGAGAGAGGCCAGAGGAGGGTGCCTCCTGGCCCAGAGCGGGGCGGGCGCCCGGGCGGGGGCTGTGGCCAGGAGCACGGAGGGAAACGCTCGGATGTTTTCTTTGCCCAAGTGGAGTCTGTGTGGCCCCAGCCTGGCTCCGAGTACACAGGTAGCTGAAATATTTGCCCTTGGGAGAGAAGGTGCAGAATGTTCTCTTAAAATGTTCCAACTGGTGAAATAAGAGATGTTAGATAAACAGCTTTCGAGGGACCCCATTTCCTGAGCTATGCTTTGATCACATGACAACAGCCCCAGTGAAAACACTTTTTGTTATCCCTTGGAGGGAGACATTCGGGAAGAAACACTGGCCCAGGTCACAGAGGTGAGGACCAGGGGCGATGGAGGCCTGAGTGCGGGGTGGGGGTGGGGTCTGGGGCCGACCTGGGCAATTGGCCCTCACCTCCTCCCGCCCTCCCTGCCCTTTCCACATCCCTCGCCCTCCTCCTTTCTGGAAGCTGGACTGAATGGGCTAGGAAGAGTTCAGGTCGTAGAGGCAAAATAATGGTGTTCGAGCACAGGGCCAAGGAAAGGTCTGGAATGTAACACACACTCAGAGTGTGTGACAGAAATAAAAGGTACCACCATTCTGGCCACTATAAGGGTGTTCTTGAACCGCTCTGGGTTTCCATTTCTCTGTCTCCATGATGGAGACAGCCCACTCACCTCCAGGGTGGGTAATGACTAATCCCAGACACAGCAACGGACACAGGAGCACAGACACGGGAGCACGAGGAGGCCCACGGAGTGTTAGCACAAGTCCAATCACCTGTATTGAAACCTGATTATTAAAAAGCTGTCGGCCCCAAGGCTTGCACAGGCACTCAGGCTGAGATCTGCAGAAGATGCCGAGGCAACCTGGGCCAGGTGGGGATAAACATCCCCGTTCGAGTGTCTGTGCGGACTCAGTCACTGCCCCCACCTCCCCAGTGTCACTGTCACACGGGCCAACTAGCTTCATTACATCTGGGCAGAGGCTGCCCGCATCCCGCAGGGCAGTTTCATATCCTGTGGACACGGTCAGGGGTTTGTCAATGGGGTGATAAATATGAAAGCCCAGTTTTGTCCTTAGTCTAGCAATACGGGTACCTTTTGTCTCTCTCCCCACAGTGGAGGCTATTGTCCTGGTTCCCCAGCACAGCTTGGGCAGCTGCAGTAGTATTGCAATAAGAATGCCATAAAAATTTCTAATAAAATTAATAAATAAAAGAACACATAAATGTAAAAACATAAGGCTACAACCTCTGGAATCTTTGTCTAGGCTGCAACGGGCTCATTCCTCCTCGCTGTCACTGGTCACTTAGCTCCCAGGCTGCTGTAGAGTTACCATGGCTGCTCTGTCACCATATAGCTGCCCCAGATGCCAGCAAGAGATTTGCAAGCCTCTCCCCTTCCCCGCTCTGTTGTGGTTCATAACCATGCTCTTCCTGAGACCCGAGGAACTGGGTGCCTTTCCCACTGTGACCCCACCACAGGGCAGCTGCCACACCTCTTTTATTCCCATCTCTTTGAATGAAAATTGTTTCCAGAGAGAGAAATGTCTGGCTCAGGTTCCAGGAGAGACCATATCCCATCCAAGTCTTGGTTTGTTTGATTCAGTGGCCTATGGGTCTTGAGCCTACTGCCTACTCAGACAAAACAGTGAGTCTATTATTTTAATGTATTTATACCATTGATCTATTTATGTATAAAATATATTTTTGTCTCATATTAATATACTGGTATTTAATTTTATTTAATATGTTTAATATTATCATTCATTCCTTCCTTATTTCTAAAGGCTCATTGAGTGTCTAGTGTGTTCAGGTATCTTCCACCTGCACACGACCTTAGGGAACTTATAGTCGAGAAGGGCACACAGGTGATAAATAAGAACACAGACATGCGACTTGGTGCCATGGTGTTAGATCCTAAAGGAAAATAAACTGGGAAGACTGGAGCGTCCCTTACAACTATTCTCATTCTATCACTCATGCAACAAACAGAAAAGCACTTACCATGCACAAACATTCTTTTTTTGTGTAAACATGGAGCAGTGAGCAAGAGATAATTTTTGTCCCCAGGAGCACAAATTTTTGTACAAAATCAAAAGTTAAATATCAAATTACACAATCAGTTAAGTATTTTAAAGGAGATGTACCAGTTTCAAAGAGTATACAGTGAGGTATTATAACATAGGCTCAGGTTGTCAAGAAATTCTTCTTGGTGTATGTTAGAGTAATGACCACTAATGCTCTGTCCACAGCCTTGTGAGGCCCCCTTCCACACTGACTGGGCTTGGCCGTGAGATTAGCTTTGATCAATGAGATACAAACAAACCTTAAGTGCACAGAGGTGTGAAAAGCAGTTATACACTAAAGCTTACTCTCTCTTGACACCGGGAATCCTTCTACCTCCACAGGAAGAGGAAGAAGGATCTGCAGGGGATATGTAGCTTTGCCAGCACCCAGAGCACCCACGAACAGATAGATAGATACATGACAACATCTTAGCCATCCACAGTTGACATGCCAATGACTGCAGCTACGTAAGTGACCCAGGAACCCCAGCAGAAGACCTACCCAGCTAAGCCCAGCCCATATTGCTGACCAAAACATTCACGAGCAGATCGAATGGTTGCTGCTTCAGGTCTATAAACAATGGATGTTTTTTTATACAACAAAGGCTAACTAATGTAGTAATAGATCCCTAGAAGTGGGTTGTTTTTACACACAAAAATCTAAAACACAAATCAGGAGCTTTCAGACAGGGAAATGGATGGAAGATGGAACAGGGGTGACAACACTGTTATCGGAGCCTCGTGAAGTGGCAACCAAAACCTGAAGAGCATGGCTGAGTTTGAAGAAAACTGCTTTTGAAAGTTGGAAAACAGTTTATTTGCTTCATGGAACAGGCCAAACTGTCATCTGAGTGAACTGGAAGAGAGAAACATTCCTAGTGAATTTGCGAATCTGGCTAAGGACCTCACCAGCAAGAACGAGGAATGTGTCAACTGGCTTCTTGTTGCTGCATATGGTAAGCTGCAGGGAGAGAGAGATGAGCTCAAGAGAGAGCTATTTGCCTTAGAAACAGAATCTAGAGGAAATGTAATACAAGATTTTCTGAGTTGGAAAATAAAACTATTTCACAGATTTTTTATTTTATTTTTTAAAGTAAGAAGTGGCTTTTGATTAAAATTTAATCAAGGGTGTGGCTGTATAATTCTTTGTTACTACCTCTAAAACATTTAAAGTTTATGCTCAATAACCCTCCCAGATGTACAAATCTGTCTATAAGAAAATCTTCATGGCATGTTTCTTCAGAAGCCTACTCTCAAAGCAGCCCTGATGAGTCTAGCCGGAGGAGGCTATCGCAAAAAGAATTGTGCATGTGCATTTTGACCAATAGAAGGGATATGATCTGATACATAGCACACCTAAAAAGATTTTAAGGGAGATAGACAGTCTAAGATCAAAGTAAATGAAGACTCTGCTGACCAACCATATTTTCTGTAAGCTGCATTTTTCAAAGGTAAGAATTGCTATGGCGGAGGGTAGACACAAGAATATTGTGAGTGGAACAAAGAGTGTAGGAGAATAGTCGTCTAGGGAACCAACCCCAGTGAGCACAACATGAGTGGGGGGCCTCACAACAGGTGTCTGGCTCTACTTTATAATTCTTTGTTCTGGGGGTTTTGGGCTCACTACTAATTTTATTTAAAATTTTTTGTTGTTCAATTATAGTTCACATTCAATATTATTTTGTATTCATTTCAGGTGGACAGCATAGTTGTTAGACAATCATATACTTTACCGAAATTACTCCCCTGACATTTCCAGTGCTCACCTGGCAGCCTACATAGGACTTATTTTACTGACTATATCCTGTATGTTGTACTTCACATCTATGGGATTATTCTGGGATGGGATTGAGAACTACGAACTGTACTTTATAATTTCTGTAAACCATTGCCTATTCTTTCTGCCTGCCATTTCCTCCCTGTTAGAACAGATGTGTCTATTACTGCTTTCATGTTTCTGTCTCACCACTGTGTATTAGGTACGAGGGGATGGTAACTTGGGTTTTGAGTTCTCGTGTCTCTGTATCAATAGGAATCATAGCAAAGATCTGTATCCAAGGAGCTTCACTGGCCTCTGGACCTAACGCAGATTATAAAGCCAGGGTCCTTGACCCACGTGTGAAACTCTGAGGTTGCGGGCTTGAGTGCGGACTCACCAGTTTGAGCACGGGGTCACTGGCTTGAGCACAGGATCATGGATGTGACCCCATGGTCACTGGCTTAAGCCCAACATCGCTGGCTTAAGCCCAAGGTGACTGGCTTGAGCAAGGGGGCACTGGCTTGGCTGGTGCCCCAGAGTCACAGCACATATGGGAAAGTAATCAATGAGCAACTAAGGTGCCACAAATATGAGTTTATGCTTCTCATCTCTCTCCTTTCATGTCTGTCTGTCCCTGTCAGTCTGTCTCTCTCTCTTGCTCACTAAAAAAAAATAAATAAATAAAAATAAATAAAGTCAGGGTCCTTGAGACCAAGATCATGATTGTATGGTACTTTGGGGCTTCTGTTGGGGAGCTAATATGTTTTGCAGGTTAGAGGAACATGAGTCCTTGGGGACAAAGGGAAGCCTGTGGCTAGCCCCTTATTCACCATGCCTGTCTGTATACATGCCGTGCCCTTGGGCAGTGGCCTCGCACATTGACTGTAGTTTGGCCATGTGACTTGTTTTCACCAATAGAACATTATAAGAGGTGACACAAGCAGTAGCTCTGTCCATCAGGACTTTGTCTTGCTGCTAGGAACTCCGCATCCATGTGAAGAGGCCCATGCTAACCTGCTGGAGGCACACGGCTCAGATAAAAGCCACATACCTATGCCAGACAGGTCAATCTGAAAATATCTCTCCCCAGTTGATTGGACTGAAACCACATTGGTGACTTCAGGAGCTAAGCAGAGGAGCCACCCAGACCACATTGTTGACCCACAATTTTATGGGATAATTTTTTTTAAGCCACAAAGTTTGGGGATAGTTTGTTACTCAGAAAAGATATATACAGCTTCTTTGAGGCAAAGATGTTTAAATTGAAATATAAAAGTTCAATGGAGATTAATTAGGCAAGAAGGGGAAGGAGCAATTTTCTAGGAAGAGGGAATCGTGTAGATAAAGAAGAACTGAGGAAAGCTGGTAGCTGGTAAGTTGGAGTGGCTGGAAGCATGTCAGAGTGGCTAGAACAACAAGACTGAAAACAGCATGAAATAAGTATGGTGAGGCAGGAGGTGGCCAAACGACTCATGGCTTCTGTGATCATTAGCTATTGCCACAATACTTCTCCATACTAAACCGCCCAAAAATTCAGTGGCTTAAAGCAGTTATTACCCAGCAAGTTTAGGATCAGCTGCACACTACGCCAGGCTCAGCAGGGCAGCTCTGTTTCAGAAGGCTGGTGAGTCTGGCTTGGTTATTCACTGTGTTTTGAATTCAGTTCTTTTTCACATATTTTTATGCTTTGGCCTGGGCTGAAGAGGCAGGAGCAACCCCAAAATGCTTTTCAGGGTTAAGGCAGAGATGAACGAGAGAAACCTAACCACACAAGCATGTCTCTGTTTTGCAAATATATCATCGGCCAACGCAAGTCACATGGATGAACCCAACGTCAAGGGCAAGAAGTTCATTCTTATCATGAAAACTTACAGGGAAGTACGTTTGGCCAAAGCAAGTCACACGGGTCAAGCAGCACTGTTCATAGCAGACGGGAAGTGGAAACAATTCAAAGATCATTTCATTGGTGAATGGATTTTTAAAACTGCATATTCATACAATGGAATACTCTTTGACAATAAAGGGGAACAAAGTACTGATACACATTACACTATGAATGAACCTCAAAGACACTCTACTAATCAGAAGAATACAGACACAGAGGGTTACAGAGTGTATGATACATTTATATGACATTTCTAGAAAAGGAAGATTATAAAGACAAAGGACAGAGGTGGGCAAGAGTGGGTGTACAGTGGTTCCTGTGGAAAATACAATAATTAAAAAGGACACAAGGACGATGAAAATATTATGGAACTAGATTGGAGTGGTGACATCACAACTGCATTAATTTGCTAAAAGTCACTGAACTATTCACTTACATTAAGTGAATTTTGCAATATGTAAATCATAGCTCAATACTAGTACTAAATGTATAACTAATAAAATGAATACTTTAGCCTTATGCTATGACAATGAAATGATTTCAAAGGCACTATTAAATGACTGGTTTGAAGTAATGTGGAAATATTTGCAAAAGTCTAGCTGGCTACTGTCTTTCTTTAAGCCATTGCTGAGGTTAAATTTTTCTTTCAAAGAATCACACTGAACTTTACAATAATTTTCTTTAGTTATTCAGTTTTGGCAGTAAATAAATTAAAAAAATTTTTTTTTCCTTTGTGCTACTGCATTTTAAATTAGTGCATGTGGTAAAAAAAAAAGTTGGCACACATAAAAGCAGCTGCAATTAATGAAGCATGCTTATTGACTTTTCATATAATATGTAAAACAGAAACATGCTCTTATAAACAGGTCAAGAACTGTAAAATGTTCGCTAATTGCTGGAATTTGTTCTTCTGTTCGGAATAAAAATGGATTTAACAGTTAGAACAGCTATTCAAGGGGTAATAGAAGCCGGAAGAAGGGACCTCTGTTATTAGCAAATCTAGCAATTATCCCCAAATCAGACCTTGTATTCTATATGAATATCAACTGGGTTTGCTGTGGAGGTGCAGCTGGAGAGGTGGAAACAGCTGTCTACTCTAAAGCAAAATTCCTTTGGTTAGGAGAATGAACTAGCAACATTCATCCAGAAGATGCGGAATGGCGTTAATTCTCTATGCGGAAAATGCCTGGTTCTTTCACAGGCCAACAGCAATTCCTCACATTTCCTTTCCGGCCACATGGAGAATGTGCCCGCTATGAGATCATCTCATGTGTGAATTCTTCGAAGGTCATGTTTGCAAGTTAAGTATCGATGCCGCAACCAGGCGCCTGTGCCTGAGGTCCTGCCTGGTCAAGGGCGGGCTCAGAACCTGTTTCTCCTCTCCTTTCTCTTTCTATGAGGAGGCTTGGGAGGAAGTAATACTACTAAGCATGAACACAACCGTAACAGAACATCACAGCTTACATAATATTGTTATAGGCATTGTGCTGAAGTTAATATTAATTCAACAAATATTCACCAAGAACTTTCAAGAACCCCAGTCATTCTAGCAGGTGCTGTGCCCCTGTGATCTCATTCAAACAACTGCTTCCGAGGTAATTATGGTTCCGGCCCTTAAGGAGCTCACATGGTCATTTCATTCTCACAGTGTGGTGCATGCAGTCTCTGGCGTCACGAGGTACATTCAAGGGTTGGGCAAACGGCATGGGCCTGATGCTAAGTGACTTTCCCAGTATTGCAAACACAACAAACCAGAGAGGCAGAACCAGTTGAAAACTGATTTTATGGCTTCATTGCTCCATGGTTTGGGACCTGTGTCTTTACTTTTCAAAGCTTCAGAGTCCTTGCCAAAGAGGGAATTTAATGATACATGTTTCTTAAATTGAAATGAACAACTCCTCCTGAGCCCAGTTCAGCCTCCATCAACTAACTCTCCCATCTCTCCCCTTCTTTTACAGCAAAGTTTATTAAGAGTTTATACCTTGAGTCTTTAATTTTTTTTCCTCCTTTTTTTTTTTTTTTGGTACCTACTCAATCTATGCTCACTTCCCCCTCACCCTCTCAAGACTTCTTGCTGTGGCCAAGGATAACCTGCTCGTTGTATGATTGCAAAGGCCTCCTTGCCTGTCTCTGTCCTTCCACACCAGTCCTGCCGATGTCTAATTCTCTCACATCCTAAATCAGGTCGGATCAGGCCTCTGCTCAGAACCCTGTAACGGTTCCCATCCCGTATAGAATAAACACCAAACGACCTACTGCATCCTCAGTGACCTCTTTCTCCCACTCTTTCCAGACTCATCCATTCAGACCTCGTAGGCATCTTACTCCTGCCTTCATTCATCAGGGCTCCTCCTCCTCCTCTCTTTACAACACATTTTATTTTGCTGTTTTCTCTTCCCCAAATTTTCTTCTCCCTGTAAACCACATGGATGACCCCGCACCTTCCCATTCCAATGTCAAAATCTCTGCAAGAATCTCCCTAACCATCGTCTTTAAACCTGCGGGCCCTTTACGCACCACCGTGACTCAGGCTGTCACACTCACATGCTGTTTAATTAAGAATCTAAGCTCTAAGATGTTAAAGAACACCACTTGCATTCTCATTGTGAGTGTGGTCAGTGACAAAAGTGAGTTTCAAGCCTGAAAACTCATCTTCGTTGTAGAAGAAGCTTGGGGTTAAGAGCTAGGAGGGTCATGTTTGAGGCCGTGCTTATTTGTCCAGCCCACATATCTTCACAAAGTCAAGTCACCTTGCTGGATCTACACTTTTTCCCATTGTAAATAAAGGCAAAGCACAGCTAGCTATTGGCTTCTTATGCCCCTTTCAGTTCTGTGCAATTTTTTTTTTAAAGAGCTCAAATGTCTCTGGGAGTTAAAGATTGTCGTATAATTGCCTAGTACATTCGTGTAAGAAGTGGCATTATTTTCATTTCCAATGCAGTACTTCTGGTAAGTCAGTGTAGCTGACAATCACAGGAAATAAACTACTTATCTCTGCAGTTATGTTTGACTAATTTACTTTTTTCTGGGGAGAATTGGAGAAGGAGGCCCTTGGAATTGTCTTTAGCTCTGCGGTGAACTGCTAATTTGAAACCACAGGGTGCTCTTTGAGAAACTGCAGACTTGCATCTGATAACCATTTTATGGGAATGTGCCCTGGCCCTTCAGTTGTGGTTCCCCGCAAAATGCCACGATGAGTGACATGCATCCCACAGATAAAAGCTCCGTGGGGGTCTGTGCCAGAGACCTCTGACTACATCACTTAGCGTTTGCTGATTTCTGCCTCTTTTCTGTGCAAGTGAATGTCTGTGTGCTACACCCTCATTTGAATCTTTGGTATTCCAGTGAAATTCACATGTGGTCAAATAGAAATGCTATCACCAGAATGTTGTAAAGTGGACTAAGAAAATTAGACTCTAACTTAAAAGAAAGATATAGGCAAGGCAAGCTTTTCAACCACAGCCCCCTTCCTTCCTTTCTTTTTTTCTTCCTCCCTCCCTCCCTCCCTCCCTCTCTCCCTTCCACAGCCCCCTTCCTTCCTTCCTTCTTTCCCTTCCTCTTCCCCTTCCCCTTCCCCTTCCCCTTCCCCTTCCCCTTCCCTTCCTTTTATAGGAAGAACACTACATCTGCAAGATGTCAGCACTTCCATCAGCACTGGGTTCTTAATTTCTGTCCAGTGAAGGTAGGAAGGAAAGTACAATCAGAATATAAAGGGGACAAATGAAATAGTAGTTGTCAAAGTTGGGGCACAGCATAAAACAGTGACGAGCCCTGCTCTACAGCTAGATTACCTGGTTCAAATCATAGCTCTGCCACTTACAAGCCTCAGAACTTTGGGCAAATTGATACATTTCTGTCCCTTGGTTTTTACATCAGTGAAATGGGAAGACCCAAGGTTCTCAATAAGTGTATAAAGATGGCCCTGGCCAGTTGGCTCAGTGGTAGAGCATCGGCCCAGCGTGAGTATGTCCTGGGTTTGATTCTCAATTCCTGGTCAGGGCACACAAGAGAAGCACCCATCTGCTTCTCCAGCCTTCCCTTCTCTTTTCTCTCTCTCTCTCACTCTCTCCCCCTCCTGCAGCCAAAGCTCCATTGGAGCAATGTTGGCCCGGGCACTGAGGACGGCTCCATGGTCTCCACCTCAGGTGCTAGAATGGCTCCAGTTGCACTGGAGCAATGCCCCAGATGGGCAGAGCATTGCCCCCTGGTGGGCATGCCGGGTGAATCCTGGTCAGGTGCATGCTGAAGTCTGTCTGCCTCCCGCTTCTCACTTCAGAAAAATACAAAATAAATAAATAGGAGTACAAAGTTATCCAAGATTATAAAACATTTGTGATCTTCCCTGTAGCACACTGTGTCCCATGCTCCTAGCTTCTAAAAATCCTGAAATTCTCACACAAGAGACATGAGTTATGTTTACTCCCAGTTTACTGAGGACTTAATTCAATGCCAAGTGATATGCTAGATGACTGAACATGAGTATTAAATAAGTACACCCCCATTCCTCATAGATATTTTTAGTGGGATCAAGGATACACACACAATAATTGTTGCAAGTCTAGTGATTTTATAGAGGAAGCGTATTCAGAGAAGGAATAAGTTCTTCTTGGTTTTGCAGAGACAATGATATGGAGGCCTGATCCGAAAGAAAGAGTAGGGGCTGGGCATAGCAGACAGGAGGTCAATCCCTAACAAGACAGAGATAGGAAAGACATGGTGTCTTTGGATCATATTTGCAAAGACAGTCACGTCTTTGGTTGGTTGTGTGCACACTGGCTCACCCATTAGATTAAAAATGTGCTGGTGGCAGAGACGGTTTCCTCTCTGCCCTTCCCTCACAGAATGTCTTGTACCTAGTGCAGAAACTGTGGTGAGCTGGTGTGCAAATGGGACTTACATAATCTATGCCATCGGATTCCAGAGGAAGAAGTGACTTGTTATATTCAGGATGTTTCGTGGAGATTTAAACTGGACTGGTAAAGGAATCCAGTTAGAGCAAAGAGCATGAGCAGGTAAGGGTGTGAGGGCTTACGCATGCTCAGCAGTGATAATTCAAAGTATCTACCAACGAGAATGACACGGGCACGGCTAACCAGAATGAATCCTGACTACTGCAATGCCTGTGCCATGCAAACACGCAGCACAGCTGTACCATGCGTCCTTACTGAACAGCAGCCATGTGTGTACACTCGTGTGTAAACGTGCATGCTATGTAAACATGCACGCATGTACACGCTCATACATACACACTGCCCTGGTTTAGGTGATAGCGTAAATGTTTTTCCTTCAATCACCTCAAATTCTAAAGCTCAAAGCCTTTATCATTAATTGAGGATAAACCACAGAGGCACCAGACGCTCTGTTTTTGGCATTTGAGTTATTGTAAGTGTTCAAATAGAGACAGCAGAGAAGTGTGAATGTAGCTTTGACCTCTACATCCTTTTCATCCAGCTAAGTCCTTTCTGGCCGCAGATGACTAGGTTATATTCAGTTCTGCTGGCTTAGTTAACTGCTTTTTCCCCTCCCCTCTTTCAATGCCTTTGCCCCTTCCTGCCGCACATCTTCCTGTGCGTGACTGGGAGCTATAGGCGGCGTGGCAGGGACTGGACGCTCTGCTGCTGCACTCCGAGGGCTACGCTGGACGCTCCTCTGATCTGATGCATTTCTTTCCTCCAGACTGTCTTCCTTTATCCTTTGGCACTTGCGCTCTGCTGCCCATTTCCCTCATGAACAAAGGGCATTCAATGTCATGGCCCGTTTCTTCAGCATCTTCCTGCTCCCTTTCTCTTTGGGGTGGCTCTCACTTTCAAGAAAGCCTCAAAAACAAAACAAACAACAATAACAAAAAGACAATGCTAGTTTCCTTCAGGACCAAAGGTGAAAGACTACTGGTTCCTTCAGATGAATCAGAGCATACCCCTTCAGGTGCTGTGAGAATAGATACTGTCCTTGGAAATTAATTTTGACTTCCTGGAGCCTTTATCCTAGCTCCTCCACTTTATCTCCTTTTTTCTTCTTAGGGGGAGGCAACATTTCATACTGGTTTGCCTTGTGGGCACCGTTACTAATTAGCAGTGTGACTATAAGTTCCAGCTTCTTCACACTGCAAATAGACATAGTAATACCTCAATCACTGCATAGGTATGAGGTTAAAAACAATAATATATAAAGTGCTTAGGATGTCATTAGCTTTTATTATAATTATTTTGTATTGTTGTTCTGCTCCTTTTCTTCTCTTTCTCCGTCTTCTCCTCTGTCTCATCCCCTCCTCTTCCTATTTTTTCTTCTCTGGGCTGTTCCACTAAGTTTATCTCTCACATTCATCTGCTGAATGTTCTCCACTTTGCACTGACACTATCCAAACACTGCACCTAGCTAGTTCAGCACACATCACTTCTGCTCTAAGATATAGCTTGTATCCGATATTCCTATTCAAACTTTCATCACTCCCAAATGTATTGACTTGTATTTTGACAGATGTTTTCAGATTTGGGGATTATAGCAATGGAAAAATATAGACCAGTTCCTGCACCAGCAGAATCTCTACCCTAATGGGGATATATACACAGTGATACATCATAGGACAGAAAACAGATAAAAAGGTAAACAACAATACATAGCAAGTGGCATGTACCCTGTTCTCAAGTAGCTCACAATCTAGTTGTGTGACAGACAACTATAAGACACTGTGATCTAGACATACACAATTATCAGCTCTGCTATAAATATTCCAAGGTGGTAGGGGAACAAAGAGAAGGAGCATCCAGCCCAACTGGGAAAGAGTAAAGAAGGGTTCTGGGAGGATGAAAACATGATCAAAACCCTAAAGGACAAGCAGTAAAGTAAGATGAAAAGAAGTGTTAAGTGAATTTCAGAGCAAACAGGTGGTGCAAAGGTGAGGGACAAAGAGGTATGTGCTAGAACTCAAGGAGTAATGGGTAATGAGGAGTATGTGCCCAAGCTGGAAATATATAACTTAATTATAATGATAGGGCTAGAGAAAGACCTCAGAAGAGTAGAATATAAGCACCCTCGGGAGTGCTTGTCTGCTTTTCTCTCTCTCTCTCCATGTCTCTCTCTCTCTCTCAACTCTAGTAAGGCAATTACAGTATTTTAGTGTAGACACATATATCAGGACTAGCTGTCAATCAACTAACCTATATACCATTCAGTAGTGATTTTTCCAAGCTGCATCAGAGTGATGTGATTTCAAAGAGATGTGATTGACGGATATTAGAGGGAAGACATTCCCTTTGGCTGCCGCAATGATTTTAATTCTTTTCCCTCTAAGACTTCCATCACAAGTTTGAACTATAACACTCCATGATTTTACAGGTTAAACACTTACATTTCCTGTATTATCTGAGGTTTTTCTTTTTTCTGTTTCTACAGCACACCTTATGCCAGATCAGCACCTTCTTTAGAATCCTGAAAACTATAAGAAATGATACGTCTCAGGTCCTTTAACAATTACAACACGACCACCTGAATACCTAGTTCATGTTGTTCATTTATTTCTTCTTGATTCAGCTTGTTTTTGTTTATGAATCCTTTGAGAAACTTGTTAATTTTCTCTAAGTCATCAAATTTATAAAAATAAAGTTTTCCTTTGTGTTATCTTATTATAATCATATAGTATCTATAGGAACTGTAGTGATGTCTCTTCTTTTATTGACAATATGGATAATTTGTATCATCTCTTCTTGAAAGGTCTGATAGAGGTTTTAATATACATGTCTATAGGTATACTTTCTTTTTTGGTATGATTCTGCATTATATTATCTTAGCTTCTTAAATCTATGATACAGTGAATTTTATTATTATTTTTCCCATTGATTTGATGGAGGGAGGATAAGAGAGAGAGAAGCATCAACTCATTGTTCCATTTACTTGTGCACTCACTGGTTGATTTTCATATGTTCCCTGACTGGGGATGGAACACATGACCTTGGTGAGCCATGACAACACTCTATCCACTGAGCCACTTGGCCAAGGCTATTTTATTATTTTAGAGAAATATTTCTTTCTCTCTGAAATTCCATTTTTTTTCTTAGACCTTTTAAAATAATTCCCACTTGTTTCAGATGCTTGATCTTTTATTGTTTATTTTTTTCTCTTTATGTTCAAAAGTGGTAATTATTACTGATTCTTCCCCTGTAAATGTGGAGTTTAATGATAAAATCGTAAGAACCATTTCTTTTAAGTGAGAGGAGGAGAGATAGAGAGACGTACTCCCACATGCACCCTGACCAGGATCCACCCCACAACCCCCATCTGGGTCTGATGCTTGCTCGAATAGACCAAGCTATCCTCAGCATCCAGGGCTGATGCTCAAAACAATTATGCCACTGGCTGTGGGAGGGGACGAGAGAAAGAAAGGGGAGAGGGAGGGGCAAAGAAGCAGATGGTCACTTTTTCTGTGTGCCCTGCCCGGAGATCAAAGCCAGGATGTCCACACCCCAGTCAATGCTCTATTTACTGAGCCAACAGGCCAGGGCCCAGAAGCATTTTTCATCTCTGCTATTTTGTTTCCTAGTATTTTCACTTGACACACTACTGTGGGTTCCATTTCTGTGGTGAAATTTCCTATTTGTCTATTGTCTTCTAGATATCTTAACCTATTAATCATTGTTATTTTAAACTATCTATTGGGTAGTTTCAATATACTATGGCTCATCTCAGAATTTGGTTATATTAATTGCCTTGTCTTTTGATGTTTTCTTTTTGCTTGCTTTATTGTTTGCTTTTCAGTTTCTGAGTGAGTGTCATACTCTTGTTAAAACACTGTAGACTTAAGTGAATAGTAATAACAGTGTCTCTTTTGCCTTTGGTTCTCAGGGATCGTATACTCTCACACTAACTCACACTTGGCTTTTGATAATTTGCTTAAAAATTTAGCTGAGTTCTTCTTAACCACTTAAAGTTTCTTCACATCATTTTACCGCAAACTTTGCCACCAATGGACAAATGCTGGTACCCTATCCCTCGTTACAAGTGGCTGTGATTCTGGATTCCAGAGTGTGTGGTTTCCTGTAGCTTCTGGTCTTACTGGATTGAAGAAAAGTTATGATTCTACACTCTGTCAACCTTTTGCTTGTTGTTAAAGTAGGCCAAACAACACTGTCCAGTTTTCTGTGTGTTAGGTAGAAATGAAACTCTATTATTTATTCTTTCAACAACTATTTCTGGAAAACCCACAGTGTTTCAATAACCACTCTTATGTACTGAAATAACAGGTTGGAAAATCTCATCTGTAACTTCAAGACACAGTCTTTGGAGAAGCATGTTTCACCTATTAACTGAACTTAGTAAATTCTCTCAAGGATAAATGAGCAAAGAACTGTGATAGTACAGAGCACAACAGTAGTTCTTTACAGAAGGCTCCAAGGGGGTGATAGAGTTTGTTACATTTGAGTTGGATTTTAAAGAAGAATTCTTAGTTCTGTTATCGAATGTTCAGAAGGGAATTTTCTGCAGAAGAAAACACATTTGAGAAAGCAAAGTACTGGGAAGAGTCTATTTTGTCTGAAGCGCAGAGAAAGTGGACCAGCGGAGGATGTATGTTGGATAGAGAGGATGAATGTCATAAATTTTAAAGAGAACCCAAGGTGGCTTATTTTGTTATTGTTATTGTTTTTGGCATTGATACAATATACATGGGACACATGGGTATTCAATCACACTTGCTGGGTAGATTCAAATATATACATATACTGAAACTGACGGTCTTATTTTTCCCTCAATGATCAATGGCATTCTGTTTTACAGAATATGTAATTCACAACCATTCTCTCTCTCTCTCTCTTTAACTCACTAGTATTTTCCAACTCCTCTCTCATTTTAAAATTTAAATTCAGGTGATATTACATAAAACTCTATATTTAAAGCTTCTATGAATAATTGGAGGAGTTGGAAGTTCTAGCTAGAATTCTTACTTGGTAGTGATAGGCTGTGACAGAGGAGCTGTTCCCTCTTTTCAAAGGTGTCATATACCCTTCATTGTCCCCATCTGGATCACTTCACAATGGCACTTTATGGCCCTGGTCCCTGTAGAATTTTGAGCATCCTTGCTCTGTTATCATCATGCGTCCCTCTCTCTGTCTGGCTCCTCCCTGCTCCCAAGCCTTACACAGGCCATCGTATCCCCGGCACTGTCCCCACCTGGAGTGTTTTCTTTAGCTGTGCAATGTTAATGATACCCCACATAGCCATGATTTTACTTGACACTCATCTTGTGAGATGGGCAGGGCAGGTAAGAAAAGTCTTCCTTTGATGTCTATGTTTTAAATATATGATGAAACTGAGACCCATGCCACAGAGCTCGTAAATACTAAAATTTAGCTAAAAACAACCCATTCTTTGTACGATTCCAACTAAGCAAGCAACCTGCTCCCCACACTGCCTCCCACCGCACGTCCCTTCTCCAGGTCCCACCCCCACCCCCCCCTTTCGGTGTCTTCATTCTGTCTGTTTTGCTAGCTCGAGGTTGTCCGGGAATGACTAGAATGCGAGCTACTCCAGTGGTTTCCATGTTAGTGCTCCCTCCCCCCTCCAAAATCAACAAAAGCTGCTGAGTTGATGAATTTACAAGTAGGCTTCAGACCCGTAATTATAGTGATGGAGCTGAAGAATTTTCAATGGTTTTTCTTTTCTTAGGCTTATCATCTTGGAGTTGCCATCTGAATTTCTGATCTCTTTCTTTTTCTGCCCAGTAATTTTGTGTAAGAAGTACAAATTTGTTTACACAGCATGCCGAATGGCCATGAGTAGAATCACTAGGTGACAATCACCGTATTCTTTGAGTCTGTCTTATGAAACACAGTAACACCACCTGCCACATATTCCCAGAAGAGTCAACAGCCTTCTTAAACAAGACAAGTATTTAAGACAAGAAATGTTCCCCTGCCACCATCCACAAAAAGACTTAAGAATTTCAATAAGATCAACACAAATATGAATAATTCAGGGATTGGCCATTTGCGTAGAATAGGAATGGCTCACCTTTTAAAACATCATTATTTATGAATTCAACTTTTGCTGCTCTGTGATTAAATCTTTTCTTTTTTTTCTTTTCCAACCAAGTATTTGTGACATGAAAAATGGAATGGAATTTATCAGTAGTTGAGACTTCCAGAAGTATATGCAGTAGAAGGAGCCAACCCCATTATAGGGAAGGACATCCCACCTAAGAAGCCAGGGCACCCCTCACGGCTATACTCCTAGTTTTATCGGCTCCTCTTGTGTGCGCCCCAATTTTTTGGTTGGAGGCGATGATGGCCACTGCCGTCTTAAATAGGAGTTGACCCTCCTCTTTCATCATTAAGAAAAAGAGCATGTATGGCATATAAAGCCATTGATTTACATCACATGAAGTCACTCAAGGCTTTGTCTCTTATAACATCTGCAGTCCCTTTTCAAAGGGGAAGGAAGAGCTTTGGCTGAGTAATTCACTAGAGTGCGATTTAAGTATCTAGGGGAGCACAGACATAGACGTGTCTGATGGCCTCTTTAATTCTCATCCCCTCGTCACCTCCACAGTCCTCACCCTCACGCTGGCATCTGCTCTCAAGCCTGGCCAAGCTGCCTGGAGGCAGGTGAAGCTGTGCTAGCAAACGGAATCACTCCAGTGGTGGAATTCAGCGGGTTCACGTCGGTTTGGCAGAACAGATGCCTAATTTTTTATTGAGTTTGGTGAATCGGTTGTTAAAATGGCACTTGTCATCAGGGTTCTCTCTAAGGTGGGCGCCTAGGAAGCCACCCAATGTGAAAGTCACACATTTACATTCCTTACTCTTTTTTAATATTCATATGCATGACAGCGTATTCTAAGCACCCGTAGTGATGTTCATTCTGCTCATAGGTGAAAAAATTTGACTGAGCTATGCTCATAATATTTCTGTATTCATTTCATAAAACTCACTATACCTTGATGAAATACTATATTTTAATTCCTTCACATTTGTTACTTCAGTAAACAAGCATATAATGTATAGAGAAAAAGTGCCAAACAACCAGGACATGACAACTTGCGTTGTTTTTTGTCAGGTATTATTTAATATTTTTTCATTAATAATATAAAACTCTTAAAACATAATTTAGTTTATGTACCCCTTTTGTTGTTCTTATTTAAGTATTAAATGCATGAAACAATAAACTACCTTTCAGTAGATCAATTTTTAATACTTAAAACGGTCATTAGGGCAGAGAGCCTATTGTTAAATTATTTGAATCCCACCACTGAATCACTCCTATGTCACTTCAAAGTATAATGAATAGATGAATGATCTCAGGGAGTTGAAAGCAATAGTAATAGCCCAGCCTGGCCTTTCACAGGGCATATTAGCCAGGGTTCTCCAGAGAAACAGCATCTATAGGAAATACACGCACACATGCATTTACACATATGTACATGTTTAGAAAGAGATTTATCATAAGGAATTGACTCATACGATTATGATTGCAGACAAGTCCCAAGACGGCAGGATGAGTCAGAAAGCTAGAGACCCAGGAGAGCCAATAGCTTTGTTCAAGTCTGAGTCCAAAGGTCTGAGAACCAGTAAAACCAATGGTACAGCTCCTATCCAATCCAGTCTGAAGGCAGAAAAATTCTCTCTTACCTAGGGAAAGGTAAGCCTTTCCGCTCTAGCCATGCCTTCGCCTGATAATGTAAGGCTCACACACATTAGGAAGGGCAATCTGCTTTACTCTGTCTACCAATTTAAATGTCAATGTCATCCAAAAACAGCTGACAGAAATACCCAAAATAATGTAATAATGTTAGCCCAGGTACACTGACACACAAAATTAACCATCACACAGCTCCCTGGGGCCCCTGGGAACCCATCAAGGATGTGCAAACTCAGAAGTGTGGCAAGCATTCGGATTCACAGCTGCCATTAGACTGAGGGTCTATGTGCCTTGTTGGGGGGAGAGGGGGGGTCTCAGCTCCTTGCTCTCCAACACAACAACTCGCTTCATGAAAAACAAGAGGAAGAGAATCTGCTAGACAAATGGATGTAACTAAATCACAGAACTGATAGCCTGTCACTTTTGCCATGTCCTACCAGTTAGAAGCAAGTCGCGGGGCTAAGCCCATACTGAAGTTGAGGAAACTACCGGACGGTGTGACTCTCAGAAGGTGGGCGTTCCGGGGGGTCTCTGGGGAGGCTGCCTTTCACACAGTGAAGTGCAAATAGGATGCTTGAATGAGGAAGGAGCACAGACAGTGAAACCGTGGAGAGGAACTGGTCTTAGTGACACAAAACCTGGAGGTGAGGGTCATTCAAAAGACCCTTACTGGCTCTGTGAGTTTGGGCGATGAATTACTACCATTTAGCTTATGTCTATACTACAAAAATGGGTATTCTTTGTTTTCTTTGTTTCTTTTGTTCTCCCATCCTCAGGCCAGGTGAGTAAGGTAGAGAGCATATACAATGCCCCCACTCCCCCAGGGATGAGCACAGGCATTAGGCCTGGTCACACTGAGTCATAGTGGCCATTCAGGATGAAAAATTACATCCATTCTGTGTCTACCAGAAGCAGGTCTAGGACTTTTTCTGGAAATACTAGCAAACAAAAACCTAGGAGACTTGACTTGGGGTGGTGAACACAATACAGTATGCAGATGCTGTATTATAGAATTGTACGTTTGAAACCTATAAAATGTTATTAACCCATGTCGCCTCAATGAATTGGATTTAAAATAAAAGAAAGCAAAAGCCTTTTTCAATGAGCTTGAAGCTGAGAGAATGAAAATTTCTTGTGGCCATCTGGTTACGATGTAGAAAAAGTCTTGAGTGAGACTACAGCTAACAAAAAAAATTTAATGAGATATAAAGATATTCCTAAAGATGGATTGCCAAAGATAGTGAACACCTGGATCCAGCCATGCCTGAAGCTTGCTTGACCACCCTGACTCTTTAGTTGCATGAGCCAGTACATTTCTGCTTAAGTCTGTTTGAGTTGTGTTTCTGGCAACGGCCCGATCCGTCGAACAGTTAGAATAGTGTGGGGTAGCCAGTTGGTCTCAGAAAATCTACACTGGCTCATGTACGAAAGAGCGATTTTTAGAAGATTAGCATTGAAATCTAACAGGCAGGATGTTGGATCATATCCACGCCCCACTGAGTCTTCTTGAACCCTAAAATTCTATAGCTGGCTGCTTCCCAAAACACCTCCTTGAGGCTTCTCCTTTGAACTCATGTCCAGAATATTCAAGGATGGCTTAGCCGGCTCTCTTCTATTCATTCGTCAGTACCACCAGGCTCACCACCCTGTAGGTGGGCTGGCCTCATAAAACTCTATCTCTCAGCAGCCTCAGGCACAGGAAGTTGGCCCATGCAAGTTCCAAAAGGAAAAAAAAATCACCCAGCATATAAGACCCAGAGCAGGAAGCAAAACTAATGAAAGAATGTCCTCGGCTTTCACAGGAAATTATTTTCACTCCGCCTCTATAAAAAGTAACAGATTTGACCCCTCCTCTCCCCTCCCTCCGTCTCAGCTCACCTCCCCATGGAGGCAATGGGAGAGCAGGGGCCAGACTGAGGCAATGAAAGACAGGCTACTTTTCCCAGAAATGACCGTCAGACACCAGTTTGTCATAGCCAGAGTCGCCAAGAGTAGTTACAGCTAGCAACTGGTGGAATTGGACAATTTTGAGTGAAGACATTCACAGCAGTTACTTGTGATCACAGAAGCAAGGCATCTCTTTCAGATAAGAAACCAGAGACCCAAAAGAAAAAACAAAATGCTTTCAGGCTGCGTTTTGGACAATCTTATAACAATTTATCGAGGGAAGTTCAGATACGCTACATCAAATAGCTGAGTTCGATTCTAACACCATATTGGGTTTAAAAAAAGGAAAGGCTGAAATACAATCAATGATCTTAGACCAACAAATTCTGAGGAATGAAAAACTGATTCGTTTTGCATTTTTCTTTGCAGGTCCTGGCAGCTGAAATTTGGTCAGCTGGCCCAGACAGCTGCTGTCCACTTCCAGCCTTGGGGAAGGGAGGGGGGGTGGTATTGAGAAAGAATGGGTCCATCACTGTTATGCAGAGAGAGAACACATCCAGGAGCAAGAAACAGCTTGCCTAGGATCTAAGCATCACACTGAATAAAGGGCCCAGGTGATGAGGACTTGACTTGAGGTATTTGAGTTCAAGCACAAAGTGAAGGAGCACTCAGCCCAAACCCTGAGGGGATAACTCAAGGCTCATCTACTGAGACTCTGAGACCCACGAGGCCTGGAGACCACTTTCCTCTTATTTTTCCCTCTATCTTCACTGTGTAGCACAGGGTTTGGGAGGCAGATATGTTGATGATGTAAATAAATGAATATATAAATGACTGCTTCTGACCAAAAAAGAGAACATATTTCAAACCTTGTGATCAAGATGTAGTTAGAAAATATTTTTAGACATTCAATCAAAGAGTAATTCCTGTCTGACCAGCGGTGGTGCAGTGGGTAAAGCATCAACCTGGAATGCTGAGGTCGCTGGTTTGAAACGCTGGGCTTACCTGGTCAAGGCACATATAGGAAGCAACTGATATAAGTTAATGCTTCCAGCTTCTTCCCTCACCTCTCTTTCTCCTCTCTTCTCTCTAAAAATCAATAAATAAAATCTAAAAAAAAAAAAAGTGTTTCCTTACATCAACACACTATTTTGTAGTTTGGGGTTCATAAAGAGCATTTAACATCTAACATATAATTTGATACTCAAAAGTCTATAT
This sequence comes from Rhynchonycteris naso, assembly GCA_037038555.1. Classification (NCBI taxonomy): domain Eukaryota; kingdom Metazoa; phylum Chordata; class Mammalia; order Chiroptera; family Emballonuridae; genus Rhynchonycteris; species Rhynchonycteris naso. The sequence goes on from CM072998.1 coordinate 278,983,595, forward strand.
TCTGCCTGACCTGTGGTGGCGCAGTGGATAAAGCGTCGACCTGGGAACACTGAGGTCGCCAGTTCAAAACCCTGCACTGGTCTGGTCAAGGCACATAAGGGAGTTGATGCTTCTAGCTCCTCCCCCCTTTCTCTCTCTCTCTCTCTCTCTCTGTCTCTCTCTCTCTCTCTGTCTCTCTCTCTCTCTCTGTGTGTGTGTCTCCTCTCTAAAATGAATAAATAAAAAGAAAAAAAAAGTCTATATTCTTTCATTTGTTCACTCAATCAACAGATGTTCAGTCCTGTTATTGCCAGTCCATGTGTGAGCAACTTGGACTTTAGAACAGCTTATAATGCGACCTATTTCATACCCTCAAGAAGTGGAGGACACACACATACACTCACACAAAATAATTCCAATGAAATCTGCATGTAGGCAAATAATTTGCAACAAAATGTGGCAAGTGTTAACGAAGGAACGAATCAAGAACACACACAGGTTGTTGAGGAATTTGCCTAAGGCAGCCAGAAAGGCTTCACAATGTAATGACACCTTAAAGGAAGGAAGAGTTTGGCAAATACCCAAAGGTTGGGGAAGACTTTCCAGAGATGGACCAGAGCAAACACAAACCATCCCCGGGAGACAACAGAACAGAATGCTTGCTAGGCAGCAGCAATCAGAGACTAGGGAGCTGAAGCCAAACAAGGGCGGTGACCATCAACCTTGACTCTTATCCTTCAGGCCACCTGAGCCATTTAAGAATGTTAATGAGGAAAGTGGGCTAAGGTGTTTCAATTTGCATTTTATACCCAGAGTTTTCAGCAAAGGAACCTGAGCGACAAAGGTTAAAGGACTTTTCTTAGGTCAAAGAGAGAGTGACAGGAGAGAGCCAAGTTTTTGTTGGGTTTGAAAAGAAAGGCCGAAACACCTACTTCCTGCTCCCTGCTTAATTATTAAAAACAATATTTGTCATGTGGAAAAGGACTTAATTATAGTTAGACTAGAAATTCATGTACCTGAAAATCTTTAGAAGGGAAAATGTAGGGGAAGCAACAAGATAGCATAGAAGATAGAAAACAATTCTTATCAGCCTGAATCTGTTTTACATTCATTCCAGACTCTGCAAATTAGCACCAACACAATGAATCTTTGTAAATTAATGAGAGGAACAGCGGGAAAGAATCAATCAGCCACTCTTGTTCCAAAAGCCTCCTAGGTAATAACCTGCAATGAACCTTGGAGTCCTGACCCCAGACTAATAGCCTGCTTCATACTCTTTGAACAAAACAATTAAATAATCACATTCCTCCAGTCCCAGCTTCCTGAATGTATTAATTAGATTAAAACACACTTGTCTGGATCCCTTGAGAGGAAGGAGTTTGCTGAATGCATTTTCCACTGCCCACCAGCTTCCAATGGCACGTCCTGCTTTGACATAGAAGACACCTCTACCTGCCTGGGCAAACCTCTTTGCCACATACCTCATTGTTGGGCAGATAAAATATAATATGCTCACTTTGTTAAGGATGGCACTGCCCACGTGCAAGTCCGTTGATGTTAATGTGTGTTGAGGGACAGGCTGTGGGCAGGCCGGGTCAGTATAGCCGAAGGCAAAGTTTTAAGACTAAGCTTTTCCCCACACCCTTGACTGATTGGATGATGTGGGGTGGTGCACTCTCATGAGGAATCCTCCCATTATGCCTTAGATAAGTGACTTTGTATCACAGACTTCCTTGTTTGTACATTGGATTAAAGGTTTGGATTTCTACACTATAAAGTGGGACAGACTGGGAGCTTGCTCTTTCTCCATTCCTGAAATTAGCATTAGAGAGGAGAGCAGATTAAGGCCACGTGAAGGCCAGGAGAAGCAGCCAAGATGGCAGAGTGCTGAGGAAGAAGCCAGTTTGTGCAGAGTTTGTGTAGAGAGAAGGAGAGGGAAAACAGAGGTGAATAAGTCTGGTGAGCTAAAAGCCTTTGATTCTAGAAAACTCGGATAAGTCAGTAGCTTTGTGAGCACTGAATGAGTGGGTTTTGGAGCCCAGTGTGTGTTTTCACTTGTCCGCCGGGTGCAAGCTAGGATTAAAGCTGATGGCTCACCAGTTCTTGGTTCCGTTGTTTCATTACTGACTGTCCGAATCTAATGCAAACCTGCATGAGCCAGGCGGCTGTGATGGTGACCTTGGCCACTGGTTTAACACTCATCATATTTGTTGGGCAGATAAAATATATTATGCTCACTTTGTTAAAGATGGTGCTGCCCATGTGCAAGTTTTAAGAGTAAGCTTTTCCCCACACCCTTGACTGATTGGATGATGTGGGTGGTGCACTCTCATGAAGAATCCTCCCAGTATGCCTCAGATAAGTGACTTTGTATCAGAGACTTCCTTATTTGTAGATTGGATTAAGGGTTTGGATTTCTACACTATAAAGTGGGGCAGGCCAGGAACTTACTCTCTCGGTTCCTGAGGTTAACATTAGAGAGGAGAGCAGATTAAGGCCATGTGGAAGAGAGGAGAGGCAGCCAAGATGGCTGAGTGCTGAGGGAGAAGCTAGATTGTGCAGAGTTTGTGCTGGAGGAGATGGGGAACAGAGGTGAATAAGTCTGGTGAGCTAGAAACCTTTGATTCTAGGAAACTCGGATAAGTCAGTAGGTTTGTGAGCACTGAATGAGTGGGTTTTGGAGCCCAGTGTGTGTTTTTGCTGGCTCATCGGGTGCAAGCTAGAATTAAAGCTGATGGCTCACCAGTTCTTGGCTCTGTTGTTTCATTACTGACTGTCCGAATCTAACACGAACCTGCACTGGCCAGGCAGCTGTGATGGTGGCCTTGGCCACTGGCTTTACAATATTCCTTCTAGACTTGGCTTTGTCATACCTCCTCTCTCCTGGGTCCTCCACCAACAGCATTCTTCCTCCACTACTGAGCAAATATTTACCTTCTAGTTCTAATTGGGTTTTAAACCCTCTCTTAAAATATCAAAGCCAGTTAGTTGATAACTCTTCTTGGCTGAATTTCAACACTTCATTCACCCATTAATCCATTCAACTATCCTTCCCTCCATCCATTTACCCAACCTGTACCTGAGATGATCTCAAATCCTGGTCTGTTACTTCTTATCTCTGAATTGCTAAGCAAGTTACTTAAACTCTCTGTGCCTTCGTTCCTTCATTTATAAAGTGGGAATAATGACAGGTGGCTTTTGTGAGGATTGAATGAGTTAATGGTTATGAAGGGATGTAAAGAGTTCCTCGTTCATGTGTTTATCAACTTCTTCGTACTGAGATTTGGGCGGTGGTGGGATTCAGCCATTTCACACTAGTTCAGCAGAACCGATACCTAATTTTCTAATGAGTTCGGCAACCCGGTTGTTAAAATGGCACTTGTGATCAGGGTTCTCTCTAAGGTGGGCACCTGGGCAGCCGCCCAATGAGGAAATCACAAATTTACGTTCCTTACTCTTTTTTTTTTTTTTTTAATATATATTTTATTATTATTAATTCTAATGGGGTGACATCCATAAATCAGGGTACATATGTACAATGAAAACATCTCCAGGTTATCTTATCATTCAATTGTGTTGCATACCCATCACCAAAAGTCAAATTGTCCTCTGTCACCTTCAATCTGGTTTTCCCTGCGTCCCTCCCCTCCTCCCTATCCCATTCTTCCCTTACTCTTTTTTAACATTCATCTGTGAAACAGCGTATTCTAAGTGCCTGTAGTAATATTCATTTCATCCACAGGTGAAAAAAATGACAAGTGAGGATGCCAATCAAGAAGCACTATGGAAATATCTTAAATAACAGTTTTATTGTTTTTTGTCAGGTATTATTTAATATCTTTTCATTAATGTTTTAAAACTCTTGTATCATAATCTAGTTTTGTGTACCTCTTTTATTGTTTCTATTTAAGTAGTAAATGCATGAAATAATAATTACCTTTTGTTATATTGTTTTTTAATATTTAAGATGGTCATTATGGCAGAGAACTGATTGTTAAATTATTTGAATCCTACCACTGAGGTTGGGAAAGTCAAAGTACTAAAACCAAACAAATGATCCGACCATACATGAGATTACATGCAGTAATAGAGAGAGGTACATGGTGTTCCAGGAACAGTGAGGCTGGAACACCCACCACCAGGCCAGGTCTTCTGAAAGCCCCACAGCTTCCTCCTCTCCCCCTGTATGGCCAGTAACCGTGGCCGCCATCACAGCTGCCTGGCCAATACAGGTTCAGGTTTGATTCGGACAGACAGTAAGGAATCAACAGAGCTGAAAACTGGTGATCCCTTTTGATTTAATCCTAGCTCGCACTGGTGGGCGACGGGAAACACTTCCCTTTCCATTCAGGGCTCTCAAAGACACTGACTCATCTGAGTTTTCCTAGAATCAAAGGCTTCCACCCCACCAGTCTTATTCACCTCTGTTCCCCATTTCCATGAACTGATTTCTTTTTCCCCCATTCCGCCATTTTGGCTGCCTCCTTCACGTGGCCTCCCTGCCCTGCTCCAGCCTTGGCTGGTCCTCTCTATAAGAATGTAATCATGCCTGATCAGGCGGTGGCACAGTGGATAGAGTGTCGGACTGGGATGCGGAAGACCCGGGTTTGAGACCCTGAGCTCGCCAGCTTGAGCGCAGGCTCATCTGGTTTGAGCAAAAGCTCATCAGCTTGGACCCAAGGTTGCTGGCTCCAGCAAGGGGTGGCTCGGTCTGCTGAAGGTCCGTGGTCAAGGCACATGTGAGAAAGCAATCAATGAACAACTAGGGTGTTGCAAGGGCAACAAGAAACTAATGATTGATGCTTCTCAGCTCTCTCCCTTCCTGTCTGTCTGTCCCTATCTATCCCTCTCTCTGACTCTCTCTCTGTCCTTGAAAAAAAAAAAAAAGAATGCAATCACTCTCCCCAAAATGGCCTCCTACATCCTCCTTTTAAAACCTTTGGCACGAAAGCCCTCCCCCAACACATATTAGCATAACCATGCCTCTTTCCAAGTATGAAGGCAATTAATATTATCACCTAAGCAATGGCCATCCATGTGGGCAGCACCATCTTTAACAAAGGGAGCATAATATATCTTATCTGTCCAACACACCCCAATCAAGTCTCTGCCCAGGGGCAGCCTCTGCCAGCGCTCTGGCCTAAGACAGCATCACCCATGTTCTCTGCTCCCTTTATACTACTTCTCCTCATAAAATTTGTCACCAACTGTCATCATATTAAGTATTCACCCTTTTATTTGTTTATATCAGCTTTTGTCAAAGTGTGGTTCATCTATGGAACTAGGGGACTTGTTAGAAATGCATATTCTTGGGCCCCATCCCATATCTAAAAAAATCAGAATTTCCAGGGATGGGGTTCAGTGATCTGTGTTTTTACAATCACCTGCAGATAATTTGGGATCTTACTAACATCTAAGAACCCTTGGTTCACAGTTTGGCTCTGTTGGGAGTGACAGCTGGAAACAGGGGCATTATTTTGTTTCTTGCTGTATCTTTGGCACTTAGATCTGTATCTACCACATCCTACATGTTTGGTTATTGAGTAAAAGAAAAAATGAACAAGTGAGTGACTAGAATTCACTTAGTGGCCAAGCCAAATTTAGTAGTCAACCAGTTCTCTACCACCGGGCTCAATTTGTTGTTTTTTTTTTTTTTTTTACAATGTGGCACTAAGATATAATTTCAATTAAAAAAATACACACACACACACACACACTAATAGAAAAAGTTAAGCCATTTGTATTCAAGTCAAGAGACAGTGGATTTTATCCCCGTTCTCTTTTTGGCATCTATCTGTCTTTTCATTGGAGAAGATACTTAGGAACATTTAGCATTTGTATAGGAAGAAAAAGTGAGGCATACCAGCACCATCCCAAACTCATCAAAGTATTATTATTTAAGTATCAGTTGATGTCAAGCTGGTTTAGGAGACAGAGAAAGAAGGCATTTGATAGAAATCCAGTTTTCAGACTTTTGCATCAATTTGGGAAAGAAGAATTCTCATATCCAACAAAAAATATGTTTATATCCACCACAAATGGCCCAAAGAACCAATGGGAAAGGAGGAGGAGGGAGGGAGGGAGGGAGAGGCCACAGGGACAGGGAAGAAAGCAGCAGTGGAAGATGGAGGCAGAGGGAACAGAGACAGACTTGGGGCTCTATAGATCGATGGCCGTATTTTTCCCAAGAAAGCAATTGTGCTCTTCTGTCTGTGAAGCACCATGGCAACAAGCCCACATCATGTACAGCCCTGCGGTCCTGTGGTGCATCTATGGCAAGTTAAAAGCCAAAGAGAGGAGAAGCAGAAAGCTTTCTCTGAAGAGAAGGCCGAAGACCAAGGGCTAGACATGCTGTGTGGTGACCTGGGGCGCAGCCAGCATCGAGTCCATTTCTAAAGGAGAAGAAGGAATTGGACAAATAGAGTCTGTGGTTAAATGTTAGTGTGTGTGTGTGTGGGGGGGTCTGGAGAGTGGATATGGTTGTGAGATTGCAAGTCACTTTAGCAAAAGACCGAAAAACACCTTAGCAAAGACCAAAGCATCACAAAATATAAAGCAGTTTGTTCTACACAGCATGAAATGCTGTTTCCCCATGTTCAATGTGTGTGATCTGAGATTATTGCACACACAGCAAGAGCAAGCAAAGGGATGTTCTCCTGGCCTAGCTGCTAGCACCTGTAAATGGGGCTTAATAGTCCATATGCTGAAGTCATTTGTTTTCTTACCTCTATGGCAACGCAACAGGCTCCCACCTTATATTGTTTTATATGCAGATATATGAAAAACTCCTGGTGTTGGAAACTTTTGTTAGCAAGGATAGGCTGGGTTCTGCTGAGATAAGAAATCTACCCCCACAGGATGATGTATTTCAATAAAGTTCATGTATTGTTTAAGCTCCTTGCTCAATGAAATGTGGGGAGGAAGTGATGTGGGAACCCAAACAGTGAGTGCAAGGGCCCAGGTGAATTCTTCAACATCTCCACATGTGGCCACATGTCATGTTCACCACAGAGGGGAAGGGAAGGACTGGCAAACCCACCCAGATGAGACACAGGTCACCCTGCTTACAACCAGAAGCAGTCCTTCGCAAGGGGCTGGAAGATGAGGGGGCCAGATACATATTCAAGGAGCAGTTACTGTTTCTGTGATGGAGGCATAGTAGGGTCCAGGAAACGGGGCTGAAACGGAGGACCAAAGATCCACCACTTCAAGCTTCACCACTTGATAAGCACTATGCTGCTCACAACATCCTTGAAAGTGCATATAGGCCCTGGCCTGATGGCTCAGTGGTGGAGCGTCAGCCCAGAATGTGGAAGTCCCAGGTTTGATTCCTGGTCAGGGCACACAGGAGAAGAGACCATCCGCTTCTCCATCCCTCCCCCTCCCCCTTCTCTCTGTCTGTCTGTCTGCCTCTCTACCCTGCTTCCTGTAGCCATGGCTTGAATGTTGTGAGCAAGTGGGCTCCAGGCACTGAGGATGGCTCCATGGCCTCATCTTAGGTGCTGAAACAGCTCAGTTGCTGAGCAACAGAGCAGTGGCCCTAGATGAACACAGCATTGGTCCCAGATGGGGCTTGCTGAGTGGATCCCGGTTGAGGTGCATGCGGGAGTCTGTCTCTCTGCCTCCCTGCCTCTCACTTAAAAAAAAAAAAAGTGCATATAATCATCCTCATTTTATATACTTGACCACAGGCTTTCCCTTAAGAAGTGGTAGAGTCAGGATATAAACAATATGCCTCCCACTTCTGACCCACCCTTACCCCGTGTTCAAGGAGTTCATGTGATGCTAAGTTCTTGGTTCGAGAGTCACTTGACAGCCATATCTGAGGACAGACTTTCTTGACTCAATTACTAGGTTGGGTGGTCCTCTATTATTTGTTCTCATTTTACTTGGACTTATTCCTTCAGGTTCTTGTCCTAATTTTAATTAATCACTGGTTGCTCTCTGTCTCTACAGTAAGATAGAAATTTCATGAAGGCAGGAAAGAAACACGTCTTCTATACATCTCCCCTGTCCAGCATGGTGTCCCACACTCAGTCAGCAATCAGGAAACATTACTGAGTAAGTGACAGTCCCTTCTCCTGTTTGCGTTCTTCTGACCCACCCCCTCCCCAAATAGATTGTTTAAAAGATCCTGCATGTATGCAGTGTTACCAAATCCTTGGGCCTTCCCATTATCTGTGACAGTGGTCCAAACTCAAGCAGGTGTTAAAACTTTGGCCTCAAGCATCTTTCCAGATAACTCTGGCATAACGCCGCCCCCCAACTGGGCCTGCTATTATAACTCATACACTCAACACCCCTTAAAATATGTGCCTAGCCACCAACGTCTCACTACCTGCAAAGGATGGCTTTGATTCGGAATTGGTGCTCTTCACGTGTAAGGAGAGGGAAGGGCATTCTAGACAGGAAGGCCAGTATAATCCCAGACAAGGAGGCTGGCTCTAAGCACGTTTTATACATATTTTAAAAAATGCAAAGACTTTTCCTTGGAACTGTGATCCCAGGACAGTTTTTTCAGACACAGAGGTTGATGGTCACTAAGCCACTGTGGTTACTAACACCCTCCAATCCTTTTCTCTAAAGAATAACGTTTCCATAGCAACCACATTCCATACACCAGGCCTTTTCTTTCCCTTTGCCTTTTGAAGGCAGGAGGCCCTTGGAAAGGTGGAGAGGAGGGGAGCAGAATGGAAGGAGTGCTTATTTTGCTCCTGACTGCCAGGCCCCGAGTCACCTGCCTTTCAGACCACATTCAGTCCATTCATTCCTGAAATGTAAGTTTTATTTTCACTTCACAGAAGACAGGATTGAAGTTCAGTGCATTTTAGTAATATGAACAAAGCCAATCAGCACACTGATTATGAGACTTGGGTTTGCCCCATTTTAAAGATAATGCCAATTCTATCACATCCTTGTTCCTCTAAGTGTGGTCCTCAGTACCACCAGCATGGGCACCATCTGGGAGCTGGTTAAAAATGCAGAACATCAAGGCATCCAAACCGGCATTTTAACTAACTCTCCAGGTGAAGCGCTGTGCTATTACTAGTGTTTCTTAATCTTGGATGCCCATGAGAATGGCTTGGAGAGTTTGAAAATAATCCCCACTCCTGGGTCCCAGCAATTAAATCAGAATATCTGTGGATATGCTTAGGGTATAAGCATGTCTTAGAAACTCCCCTCTTCCCAAAGATTCTAATGTGCAGTCAGAATTAAGAACTGTTGTACACTCTTCTACCTCATTATGGAGAAATATATTAACCTTTCTCCTGGGAGAAGAACTGTCTTATTAGAAGTGGCTTGGTACGCCCAAATAGAAGTTACTGATAAATGTTTTGCTATTGAAATAAAGCCTAGAATGCAACAGAAATACTATGACTGTTTGTTTGTTAATGTCACTCAGAGGGATGTCAGTTTTCCAAGACCAGCTTAAAGCAAAATACTTAAGTCAAATATTTCTTTGCTTTTCATTCATATTCCAGAGTTGTTTAAAGAGTAACTGGTGAAATTATGTCTTCTAACTCCCTAATTACCAAAATGCTAATAAACGCCAAAGATGTCTTTAAAGTCCCATTTCTTTTTAACAGGAAGTGACAACTAGTTGGAAGGAAGATAGCAATAGATTGTAAAGTAAAATAATTCAAGCCTGAAAATTAAACCCTTAACATCATAATGGCTTTCAATCTCAGGATAATGAGATGAAGAAATGTTTATTCTTTAGCATCTGCTAGGAGGCAAGGCCAGTTGTTATAATGAAAATGTATAGGAAAATAACCCCTTGTCATAGGTGAGTCCCCAGAGCAGGCACCTAGGACTGATGCTACAGATAACCTTTGCTTAACAGCAAGTTAGAGGAACAAGGGAGGGAGAGAAAGAATTCTAGAATTCTATGTGCTCTCTTACAATGACTAAAACAATGAATTCCAGTCCAGTGATGAGTATGATTGGGTTTTCTTTAGAAAGTGAGAAGAGGGCTTAGTTTTGCTTTTAGCTCTACTTGGGACCAATTCAAAGTCAAGAGCTGAAAATAGAATTGTTAGTTCTTGTGCATTTGCTAAAAACTTGGAGAAGATTTTTGGACACCCTGAGCTGTGGGATTTAGAGGATCTGTGGAAATTAATCCTAGAAAACCGCATTCTGATGGCTGTAGTCTGGTAGGTCAGGCCAACATGCTGGTTTCTTCCTTGCATTACCATAGTAACATGTGGAAATCGTGCCGTAATCAGTAGATCCCATCTTCACAAAATAGAGAGTCAACTCCTCGAAGGATGTAGATTTTGAAATAGTCAGGAGTTCACACGACATTATGTGATATGGACCTTTGGGTAAAACATGGAGTACCTTTAATGCAGCTGGACACAGAGTCCTTCCTGGTTCCCCCTTCCTCAGGGGCCACTTTACATCATATGATGTTTGTTAACCCCACATAAGACTGTTACTTTCTTTTACTTGCTTTGTCCAACAGTCCTTGTCGGGTCTGGTTTCCACCTGGTGTCTAAGGTGGACCTTTCCTGGCACTTAGCCTCACATGAGCCACCAATCACAAAGAAGCGGAGGTAAGCAGAGCCAAGCTCTAAAAATGTCAAGAGGGTTGTGCATCAAGCCACATAAATGGTCCAAAGGGTTAACCTGGGCTGGAAAAAAGACAATGGTAAAAGATAAAATATGACACACAATTAAAAAAGAAGTCTTAGGCTATATAATGCATTCAGTTGTATCCCCCAAAGTGAGACATTCAACTCTTCATCTGTGGAACTCAAAATGTGACCTTACTTGAAAACAGGGTCTTCGAGGATGAAATTATGTTAAAATGAGGTCATACTTAATTAAGTTAGGCCCATGTTCAATGACTGTTGTCCTTATAAGGAGAGAAAACACACACACAAATATGACACAGAGAAGATGGCCTTGCGATGACATTGGCAGATACTAAATTTATGCAATCATTAGCCACGAAATACCTGGATCACTAGAGTCTGGAAGAAGCAAAAAGAAAGAATGACTCTTCCCTATAAGCTTCGGAGGAAACATGACCTTCCAGACCCTTGAGTTCAGATTTCTGGCCTCCAGAATATGAGAGAATAAATTTCTAATGTTTTAAGTCACCCAGTTTGGAGCCTGCTGCTACAGCAGCCTTATGAAACTAATACAGGCTGTGAGTGAAGTCTGGGAACCAGAAAGGTAAATACACCTAGAGGTCGGCAGGTTATGTTTTCTCAGTTGAATCTCTTTGACTGCCCATTCAGGGCTCCCATAATACTCATTCTACCACATTGTAAGTTTTTCTTTTTATATTCAAACCCTGGACACTATGCATCCTGAGAAAAGAAACCATGTCTGTCTTGCTTAGGGCTTACACCCCACCCCCTACTCCACCCCTGCTGCAAGTCCTGTGCCTGCCATTTAGTATTCAATAAATGTGTCCAATTGAATCACTGGGTTGGCCAGGATCATAAGTAGAAGCCTGGGCTCAAGATCTTTCTGGTGCTCTTTATAGTTTATCTGCCACTGAAGCAGAAATTTGTTTATTAGAAAATCTGGCTTCTCCCACCGGCTCCGTCGTCCTCACTTTTGTTCTCCCTGCATTTGGCTGTGCTGCTCCACCCATGGAAGCAGAGAACAAGCCGTCCCTATATCTCTGTGTGCTCTGCTTCGGCATCGGGGAGGGCTGCTCTCAGAAGCCCTGTTTCGTCGTGTGCCAGTGGTTACCACATATGCCCTGGCATCCTCCACTCTCTGTAACCTGGACACTGCCAGCTGTTGGGATTCATCATCCTGACTATTCCGAAGCCTCTCCCTCCCGAAGCCAGTGGGTCTGATGGATGAGATGGCCTCTCCCAGGGGCCCTGCCTGCCTGTACAGCAATTCTGCAAGTCTAGCAAGAATGGGCTCTCATTGCGAGCACGTCTCAAGGATGGAGACTTTGAGAGGGGAAAGCAGATTTGTAAAGGAGAAAAGACTCTGAGACTCCAGATAATAAATGGGGCTTAGAATAAGTTTTATCTGCATCCTTTTCAACAACTGTAGTCTATCACCATTAAGTCTGTGCCTGATTTGTGGAATTGAGCAACAGTAACGCTGTTCATGATGCATTCATCCTAGGTCTTTTTGTTTTCTTATAATAACCTCTTCATAGCTGCTACAGAAAACTGAGGGTTAAGACAATCACTAGTTTCATCAGACTGGGCAAGGACATATCTCAGATTAATAGGGTGCATGTGCTCACCACACAGGTGTGTGTCCTGATCGTGGCCAAGCTGTGCCTGTGGACAGACAGGGTAAAGTGCAGCTGCTTCTGCAGCTGTGGATCCCAACTCTTTCACTCAGTATCACCAGCCTTCCTCCAGCAGGAAAGACTCCTCAAAATGCTTTGCTTCTGAAACAAGTTCCCCTACATCTATAATCATAAATGTCAGCCTTTCATGAAGTCTCTGACCTTGACTCCCCATCCTTGGAGATTCCTTTTGGCCATAGCTCCATCAAGCCTTCTCTTTGGCTTCTGAAATGTTCCCTTTGCTCCAGAAAAATTTCTATCCCCTCCCCTCTCAGCTTCCCTTTAGCCCATACGGAACCTTATGTCCTATGGTACATCTCTAGCGAATCCTTAATGTCCTGTGCTACATGCCCACCCGTGTGCCCAGGCATTTTGCTGTCCTGAAGAAGGTCCCATAGCCATGTGGACTGGCACCATCAGGATTTTATAGTAATATTTATAACAATAATAATAAAAATATAAATAATATCAATGACAGGACATACAATTAAGTGGCTGGCAACTGTGCTTGAAATTGATGTGATTTCATTTTTATAACAAATTCCATCCTTCAGGTCCCGCCATGTTTGTTGTATAATTGAGGGAATGGCTTTGAGATGTTCTTCTAAGCACATTGCCCAAGGTTATCCAGCTAGCGAGTGGTTGTCTCACCCCCAAGCATATGCCCTTTCCAGTATTCTGCACTGCCATTCAAAGAGAAAACATTAGTACAGTCTCCCTGGGCAAGAACTTTGCTATTTCAGTGCAGAGCAGGCTGCCCGGTAAGGCTTGTAGGACTTGTTGGATGGAAGGTGGGTGGTGGTTGGGGTGTGTCTAGGGACCAGGCACATGGCGAGGACTTTTCTCTGTCCAGCATTCCCACCATTTGGTTTGATGTGGAGGGCATTTGGTCATATGCTTCAGAGGACAACAGAAGAGCCCTGCATTTCACCTCTGTAGTTCCAGAGCTCACAGCCCAGGTGAGGTCAAGGGCTATCAGATACGGAGAACAAAGTGTGAGCTTGGCAGCCCAGGTAAGACCAGGGCTCGCAACTCAGCTAACACTCAGACGGGTGTTATTTTATCAAGACAACGTGTGAACAAGAATGGAACTGCTCACCAACATTGAAATCTTTCCTTATTTCACATGAAAATCCAGATTCCAAGGTTCTTTTGGAAAAAAAAAACACTCAAAAGCTGTGCTGGCTGTGGACGTACACGCTTGCATGGTGGTGGTCAGATCCCTTGTTGAGATGGACACTCCTGTCTATGACAGTGTCCTCCCTGTCCACTTCACTCATTTAGGTCAGTCAGCCCTGCAGCTGTTGGAGTTTGTCCCTGCATTCCCAGAGCCAGTTCTATTATGAACTAGCTAGGGGGACATAGGGCTCTAAATCTCTCTATAAGTAGGAGAATATTTGATGAGGTCAGTAGTTTTTAAACTCTTTCTGAGCCATGGATGGCTTTCTATTAGGAGAACTTGCCCTTGAAACTCAAGTGAAAGAATATTTATAATGAGTGGAAACGGCTAGAGGGCCAGCGCCACCTTCACCCCATCCTGGAAATAGTCTTTATTTTTATTTATTTATTCATTTATTTTAGTGTGAAGTTTTTTATTTTTTTTAATTTACTGGGGTGACACTGATTAATAAAATGATATAGCTTTCAGGTGTACCATTCTGTAATATGGCATCTGTGTATTGTCTTGTGTGCTCACCACCCCAAGTCAAGTCTTCTTCCATCAGCATTTACCTGCCCTTTACCCTCTACCTTCCCCCAGCCCCTTTCCCCTGGTAATCACCACACTGTTATCTGTGTTTACGAGTTCTTTTCTTTCTTTTCTTTCTTTCTTTCTCTCTTTCTTCTCTTTCTTTCTTTCTTTCTTTCTTTCCATTTTCTCTTTTCTCTCCTTCCTCCCTCCCTTCTTCCATCCTTCCTTCCTTCCTTCTTTTTGTTTAATTCCTTTACTTTTCTCACCCAGCTCCCCAACTCCTCCCTCTGACCTGAGAATGTTCTTTAAAGATATTCTGCAGAGCCTCCTCCCCCATTCTAACCACCAGTGGTGTGAGAGCTCTAGGCTGTCCTGTAAGGCTGGCTCAGAGTTGGGAGTGAATCACTTGGGAGGCTTCCAGTTGGGTTCAAAGCAATAGAAAACCTCAGTTAAAGCCCTGAGGGGAGATGGTTTCTTGCCCAGCATCCTTTTCATCGGAAGCATGGCAAACTGACTGCATACCTCAACTGAAGGTGATGGCTCCCTTCTCTTTAGACAGCTCTCTCTGTCTCCAAGTATATGCTTCCTCCGCTTGGCCCTTCAGATTTCAGGGTAGTAAAGAGACCCAGCAAGAACTGACTCTGGGGTACTGCACAATCCCATGTGAATTTCTTTTCCCAGCTCATACTTTGTAAATAGTTTTTACATTAAATGTGAATATATCCTCTCTTCACTGAGCAGACCTTGTCCAAGTGATACTGATAGTAAAGCACAATTTAAATCCAGGAATCTGACACCAGACATAGTAATGTCTCAAAGAGAGAAAGTCAACAATCAAACAAGCTCCTGCTTGGTTCTGAGGACAGGATAAAACAGTGTTTTTATACTTTAAACAGGCAAGTATTAATTCTGATTATGATGAAGGTATTGCTTTCAGAGCTGAACAAAGAGAACTCAGTAAAATTCTGCTCTCAAAGTCCTCGTGGACTAGTTGTGAAGACAAACAATTTCAACGAGGACGTCATACGAGAGGAGCATATGATCTCTGGAGAAAGAGAAGAGCACATATTGGCTGGAGACAACTTAGAAGGCAAGGAATATTATGTAAACTCCTTTAGTGCATTTAGCTTTTTGGATGAGGGCTTCTGACTGCAAAACACTGCTTTGAAAAGGTAATTATTGCCTTTTGAGATGATTGTTCTCATGTCATGACAAATATACGTTAAGTTAAAATCATGAAATAAATATAGCAAAAATAAGGTAATCACAAATTCACCCAAATTATACTAAACAATACAAATATTTTATAAGTATTTGAATATTCTTCATACATAAATGATTATACAAAGTATACAGAGTTTTATGCCCTGCCTTTTCATGTTTTTAGTTCAATATTTAACATTAGATTTGATTTGACAGGAGCCCAACTATTCTGGACCATATCCCCAGAATTAGAGAAGTTTTGCCAGTATTTCAGGAAAATTTCCAAGAAGCAATGTCTACCTAAGGCAAATGCTTCCAGCCCTGATAAATTATTGGACCACAGTAATACAAAGCATCTTCCAATAACTGTCTTTTAGGCCTAAGAAGGCAGGTATACATCCTGTATGTACCTATATTGCTAGTTGTACAAATGTACAATATCTACAAACTAATGGTTCCTGGACAGCCCATTCCTGAGAGACCCAGTCACTGGCTATACTACTACTAATAGATATAGAAAACAAAAAAGGTTCATTCATTCAACCAGTAGCTTTTTACCCACTCGTGTCTTTATTTATTCCTGCAATCATACAGTCACATATTCAACACATACTTTATACAGTGCTTTCCACAATTCTGATTCTGGAATGGATTGTGCTTATTCTGGCTGTGCTGAGCCTAAGGTTGAGATTGTATGTGATGTGTTTTTCCAGTGCTTGGACTGCAGACTTGGTTCTGGAAAACACCTGTGTCACCTGGCATCAAACACTTGCAGCATTTCAGACCCAACACTTTTTCACCCATGGGGCACCCGCCCCCTACTCTGCATTTTCTCTCTTGCTCCTAATACTAATCTGTCACAAACTTGTCAATCCAACAATGACAGAAGGGGATAATTATTCATATATTTCTTTAATAGCAAGGATAACTATTGAATAACTCTTGAATTAAAGAATTTTTTACATTTTTGTTTAAAAGATGAATAATGTTAGAGTGTTGCCTAGGCTAAGACTCACACCAAAATTGGCCTGACCAGGCAGTGGTGCAGTGGATAGAGCATCAGACTGGGATGTGGAAGGACCCAGGTTCAAGACCCCGAGATCGCCAACTTGAGTGCGGGTTCATCTGGTTTGAGCAAAAGCTCACCAGTTTGGACCCAAGGTCGCTGGCTCAAGCAAGGGGTTGCTCAGTCTGCTAAAGGCCCGCGGTCAAGGCACATGTGAGAAAGCAATCAATGAACAACTATGGTGTTGCAACGAAAAAGATGATTGATGCTTCTCATCTCTCTTTGTTCCTGTCTGTCTGTCCCTATCTATCCCTCTCTCTGTCTCTGTTAAAAAAAAAAAAAAAGACTCACACCAAAATTAAGAAATACACAGTACATTAAAATTGTTCCCTTATTTCCTAGCCGTGGTAGACAGAATGATGCCCCTGCCCCCAAAAGCTGTCCACATCCTAATCCCTGACCAAGCAAGGGGGAGTTAAAGTTCCAGATGAGTTAGGTGCTAATCCTCTGATCTTGAGTTAGAGAGATTATTCTGGGTTACCTGGGTGGGCCCGATATAATCACAAAAATTTAAGTGAAAGAGGGAATCGGGGATGTCCAAGTAATGAATTTTTGGCTTCAAAGATGGAAGGGAGCCACACACCAAGGAATGTAGGTAAATATAGAGGCAAGAACAAGGACTTTTCCCTACAACCTCCTGAAGTTAAGGAGCCTTATATCTTTATTTTAGCTCAGTAAGACCAATTTTGGACTTCTGATGTCCAGAATGTGCCCTCTCTATATAAGGCATATCAATAAGGATTAGGTTTGGTTTCATATCTCTCTCTCTCTCTCTCTCTCTCTCTCTCTCTCTCTCACACACACACACACACACACACACACACAATTTAATAGTGGTTCAAATCAAATGAACTTTCCCTCTGTAGAAAAGTCCAAAATTATCCATTCCAGGTTTTATATGTCAACTTTATGATATAACTTTTTTTAACAGAGACAGAGAGAGGAACAGCTAGAGCAGTGGTTCTTAACCTTTTTTGAGGTACCGAACCCACCAGTTTCATATGCTCATTCACCGAACCCTTCTTTAGTGATAAATAAAATATGATTTTTTTTTCCAAATTCAAGACATAGGTATATGTTTTCTTAATGGTGCACAAAATGAGCCGTGCATGAACGTCACCTTGCTCAAAGAACAAAACCAACAAAGTGCATGAACTCACAATAAATGACGGTATTACTTTATTCTGGCCTCCACGGCAGAGGCTTCTCTGAACCCCTGAGACCGACTCATCGAACCCCTAGGGTTCGACAGAACCCAGGTGAAGAACCACTGAGCTAGAGACAGACAGACAGGAAGGGAGAGAAATGAGAAGTATCAGTTTTTTATTGCACCTTAGTTGTTCATTGATTGCTCTCTCATATGTGCCTTGACCAGGGGGGCTACAGCAGAGTGAGTGACCCCTTGCTCTAGCCAGCGACCTTGGGCTTCAAGCCAGTGACCTTTGGGCTCAAGTCAGCAACCATGGGGTCATGTCTATAATCCCACACTCATGCTAGCTAACCCAGGCTCAAGCTGTGAGCCCACACTCAAGATGGTAACCTCAGGGTTTTGGATCTGGGTCTTCTGCATACCAGTTCAATGCTCTATCTACTGCACCACTACCTAGTTAGGTTATGATATAATTTTTTAGGCTTCTTCTATTTACCATCCTTGGGATGTGATTCAACCTTATGATTCTAGATAGTCACTTGAGCTTCAGTTCTCAATATCCATCTTTCAGGAATAAAAGTGGGAAAGAAGAAAACTTACCCCCCCTTTTAAGCTGAATCCCCCAAAGTGACACAAATAGATTTTGCATTTCAGTGGAGAGATCTACATTTCAACAGAGAGATTTTTGTTACATGGCCATAATTTACTTAAAGAGAGGCTGGAACATGGCATCTTTTACTTAGACAACAATATGAGCAGCTGAAAATGAAGTTTATGTAACTAAAGAAGAATGCAGGATGGTTGTTAGAAGGTAACAAGTAGAGCCCTCCAAGGCATTAATACATAGGTCTTCCAGAATCGCTCACTTCCTCCCACTGACAAATGGCCCTGCGCTCAAAATTAAGAAGGATGAGTAGTATCTATTCATATTCTCTCTCATTTCTTTTCCTTTTTATTAAAAATTACATGCAAATTATTCCAAAAATAAGGACAAAAAATAATTCCAGGTGTCTGCGGTGGCATGCAAGGACATTTTCCTTTCCTGTTTTACACCCACAGACCCCAATTTTATAAACATCTCCTTGAAAATATTTCGTGTATGGACCAAGAAATTTTTTAACCCATGCAAGTGTACTCCGCATACTTTCCTGACCTTTGTAGTTTTGTTTGAATAACTTTAGTAGTGTGTGTTCTTTAAAGGTTAGACAGAACTCAAATATCTTGCTCTCTGGTACGTCTTGTTTTCTTGTGTTAATCTTGAATCATCTTTCAATTGCTTGATTATTTCTGTTCAAATTGTCTATTTATGATTAAAAAAACAGTTTTGGTCATTTTCTCCTAAATTTATAAATCTGTTATGGAGGCTCATGGAGCATATGTTTAAAATTGTTTTAATCTCTTCATTCTTAATATTTCATAACTGAGCTCTTTGTCATTCATCAGTTTAGCAAGTTAAATAGAACAATTTATCTATGTATATTTTTGTAATTGTCTTTAAAGAACTGATGTTTTATCTTTCTTATTCTTTTTTACCTTGTTTTTGTTAAAACATTTCTTGAAGATTGTTCTACATTGGGATGGGCAAATCGAGCTCATTTCTTCTTACAGATATATGATATTTCATTTTAGAGCTGTGATGTAACGTTTTTAACTAGTGTCTTATTCATAACGAAGGAAGAAACTAGAGAGCTGTTTACTGGTTTACTGAACCTGTTTATTTGCCCTTTGAGCAGACAGATAAGCTACATTTTCTAGATTCCTTCATGCGCAGGTTCACCATATGACTGATATCTGGTAGACGGAATTTAAGCAGCCTTTACATGAGCCTCTTTCTCAGTTGGTGGGCATTGTATCTGACTATATCTTTTTCCCCCCTTTTTTTTCAAAGATCTTGGAGGTCCAATATTAAAGATGATTGGAACTACACATTGGAATAAGGCCACATTCCTGAATTATTATTTGGAAGAGTTCCCCATACAAATTGAAAAGATAAATCTTCAGGTCCTCTCCCCATTTTTAAATTGAATTGTTTGCTTGTTTGTACACAACATAATCAACAGTGCAAATATTAAAGAAATGTTTACCTGAAACCTATGTAATTCTATTAATCAATGTCATCCCATTAAATTTAATTTTCTAAATAAAATAAAAAAACACAAATCTTGACGTTACATGACTGAAAATTGGACTTTTATTATAATAAGATCTATGAGCTGATTTCATTAATCTAATTAAGAAAGGATCCCTATAACTAACTCAGAGACAGAATAACAATGCACAATCTTGTACACATGACTTTAAACTTATAGAAATTTAACTTGCAGAATCAAAACATATTTGGTTTGAAAGATTTTTAATAACCTTGCTAAGTGCCCAAATCAATTTATATTTTCAAAAACAGAATATTGAACAATTCTAACCAATATTGTACACTGCCGAATTATTGGATCTTTGCCCATATGATAGTGACAAGTGGCAGCTAACTGTTGTTAGGTGATGCTATGCCTCTTTTCACACTCATAGCTTTCATAAGTTCTGCGCATTCATTTTGATATGTGACCAGCCCGTTTAGATCATGTTTTAGTTTTGCTCTTCAGTTTTTGGTCATTTTCTCAGCGATCTGTAAAGGGTTTTATACTTGAAGATTTTAAAGCATCTTAATGGTTATATCATAAAATTTAACCCTTTTCTCTTCATGTGCTATATATAGCAGTCTTTATTTTTTTGTTCATTTCTTGATTTGGGATTACAGCTTTACCACAAAGAAATTCTTTTACATGATTATCTAATCAAACTTACATATTTTTTTCTTTCTTTGAGTTCCATTTCCTCATAAAGGTCTTGTCCTTTTTCTAAGGATACCCTTGTGATTGTTATATTTAAATTCAAAAGCTTAATTCATCAAAAATTATTTAAAGTAAATATGAATTAGGAGGTATAACCTAATACTTGTAAAAAGCCAAATGGCTAATTTGTTATCTAAGCCCCTTATTAAATATTCCATCTCCATTGATTTAAAACGCTTTCCTTATCACATATTATCCTTATCACATAGTGATAGACTCCCTGTTTCATGTAACTGAGTAACTATCTTTCTTCACATAGACTGGAGCAATACATTTAAACATTATAACCCACCCATATATGTATTAGACTTACATTTTCTCCATTTGCATTGTGTTAATTTTTCCTACCCATTCTTATTTTTCCTACTTACTTCTTTAAAAAATCAATTAAGATTTTATTGGTCTTATATTAAACTTGGAGATTTTTTATTTTCTTTTTCTTTTCTTCCTTTCTTTTCTTTTTCTTTAACAGGGACAGAGAGAGAGTCAGAGAGAGGGATAGATAGGGACAGACAGACAGGAATGGAGAGAGGTGAGAAGCATCAATCATTAGTTTTTTCGTTGCCGTTGAGACACCATAGTTGTTCATTGATTGCTTTCTCACATGTGCCTTGACCGCGGGCCTTCAGCAGACCAAGCAACCCCTTGCTGGAGCCAGCAACCTTGAGTCCAAGCTGGCAAGCTTTTGCTCAAGCCAGATGGGCCCGCGCTCAAGCTGGCAAGCTCAGGGTCTCGAACCTGGGTCTTCGGCATCCCAGTTCAATGCTCTATCCACTGCGCCACCACCTGGTAAGGCTAAACTTGGAGATTTTTTAAAATCTCTGTATTAATGGGGAATTGAGAGCTTTAGATGATTGAGTTCTTTTTAAGAAAAAAATTGTGTAAAAAATTATTTTTAATACATCAATTCCCCTAAAATTCTGTTTCTAATTTTTTAAATAAATTTTCATTTTTCTTTTCTGAGTATGCAATCATTTCACATACAAATGATGACAATTTTATCTGGTTCCCAACCTTTAAAAATAATTTCTTCTTCTTGATAAGTGTCATTGACTACTACTTTCTAGTACAAAATTAAGTAATTGTGAGCTAGAAGTCAACTTTGCTTTTTAGCAAAGGCAGATTTTTCTTTTGCCTCATTTTAGCAAGTAAGTTTTTTTTTCCTTTTAATTTTAATGATGCTGTATCTCAAAAATTTCCTTCCGAGTTAGGGATGTAGAGGCATTTATTCAGTGAGATTAGGGTTAGTGATATTTTCTTTTCCATTTCTTTTTTATCCTTTAGTTCCTTGATAGTTTTGGGCAGAGAAAATATGTAAACATGCATTTGCTTTTCACATTTCCTGAAGTCCAAGTCCTTTCGTAAATCTGTTTGAAGCATTTTATTAATCCTGACATCTTTTACAAAAAATAATTAGATGGATAGCTTGCAGATTGTTTTGGGATCCCAAACAGGAAGCACATTCGTGTTTAAAGCTGAAATCACCCACATAATTATATTTATGTCAGCCTGCAAGCAGAGAGTTTCTTAATTATTATTATTGATGACTTCTACAGAGGATTTCCTGAGAAACCCACATATGTTCTAAATCAATTGCATTGTCTCCAGTTAGTCCCAAAATACCATGACTGAACGCAAATCAGGGAGCCTAGGTATAGGCTGGCTTTACGGCTAATTAATCTCCTTCAGGGGAAGTCAAGTAACTACAGTGACAAGAATGAGAGGTGGTCCTTGGAGCGGCGAGAGCCTCAGGCATATGTTTTCCCTTGTGAAAGAAGCAAAGAAGAGAGAACATAGACCCTGTGAACTTTCTGCCTCTCTGTGGGCAGGAAGCTGGAGACATTTGGTTCCTCTTACTAGAAGATACCAAGATATCTGGCCATGACCTCTATGTCTGAGAAGAGCAACACAGAGGCCTGTGTGAAACATGAGGTTGTCTGAATCTTGAGGGTCCTGTGATAGGAAGTTAATTTAGGGTCTGAAAATCAGGAAGGATCAAGTGCCCAATAAGTCAAGACCTTGTGCTAGAAGAGCCATGGGAGTTTAAAGGGATCAAGACACGGTTTTCTTTTCTGATTGACTTTGCAATTTAGTTGGTTAGAAAAAAAAAAAAAGTTTGATTCAAGTCAAAGAGTTCCTGTTAAGCATTCCTTAAAAGGCACTGGAGCAGTCCCAAGTGTATAAATGTGAAAATGACATGGCATAGGAACTTGAAAATGACAGAACAAGAGGGGTTTGCCGTAGAATCCAGAACGGGAGAGGAAAAGGATATTAGACAACTACAAAATAGTTTAAGTACTAGGAGCGCAATGAATAAGAAATCGTGTGAAGGCACACAAGACCAGATAACTCAGTTTGTACGGAGTAATTAAATGCTTCACAAAAAGAGGTGGTGCGCAGGACGTCTTGAAAGATGTCTAAGAGTAAGGTAGGCATGGAAGGGTCAAATGAATTTTCTAGATAGAGAAAGCTGATCAAAGTAATAAAGGTTAATACTTATTATGACCGAACTGCATGCTAGCTACTGTCTAAAGCATTTTACCATACATAATTTCATTTTGTCCATGCACCAGATCAGCTGCAGACCAATTTGGAATTAATTGCAAGAAGTTCATGATGGTTACTGTGCAAACTATGGGCTGGAAGGATGGATGCTGGAGATGAGGCAAAGAGGTAGGGAGGACTCAGATCATGGAAGCTTAATCAAATATTTGGGCTCACACATTACTGTGTAATAAACAATACAGAAGAATATGAATGCAAGATCAATGAAATACTCTAATAATGTCAATACTTACTGATGAATTTTGCTATTTGTAAAATGGCCTACTTACTGAGATTATTTTGAGTATCAAAATAAAAAGGGGCCAATAAACATGAAAATATTTCATGTACTACCAGGTCTTATGCAAAGGTTGCTTCTTTTTATTATTATTTTTTTTAATTTATTGATTTTAGAGAGAGAGAAAAGGTGATGAGGGGACAAAGGAAGGGAAAGAGAGGAAAAAACCCATGCACTTACCTGCTGATTTCTGCATGCAACCAGACCAGGGGTAGAACTCACAACCTTGGCACATCCAGAAGATATTCCAACCAACTGAACCACCCAGCCAGGGAAAAAAGCTTTGTTCTTATGTTGTATAGGGAAGAATAAAGGGCAAGCGGAGCTCATTTTCCTGGATGAACAATAGCACGTTGCTTGCAGAGAGACCTGCATGATGTCTAGATGAGCTAAGTTGCCCTTATCTCAGAACAGCCAGGCTGTGGTCTGGACTCCCCCTCTGAGGAAAATAAAAGTGGTGGTCCTCTTTAGATTTCAGGATCTTTCTCTCTGGAGATAGTTTATGAAACATAGTTCAATCCTATTCTTTTCTGTAAAATATAAATACAGGGTAGGCAAGCAACAAATCCCTTTCAAGTTGGATAGTAAAATTAACTGCCACAAAGAGTTTCCAGCAAGCATGTATGATGCTTCCAGAAATAATTCCAATAATCGGCTAACAAAATAGATTATCATGCCTCATATTTGTTTGCAATGTGTAGCTCACAAATTCTTCTTCAGACACCTCCCCCTGGTTGACTGTCTAAAAACTGTCACTGGGGGTCTATAACAGGGGTCCCAAACTAAGGCCCACAGGCCACATGCGGCCCCATGAGGCCATTTATCCGGCCCCCACTGCACTTCCAGAAGGGGCACCTCTCTCATTGGTGGTCAGTGAGAGGAGTACAGGATGCATCCGCACCCATAGCTCCCATTGAAATACTGGTCAGTTTGTTGATTTTAATTTACTTGTTCTTTATTTTAAATAATGTATTTGTTCCCGTTTTATATTTTACTTTAAAATAAGATATGTGCAGTGTGCATAGTGGTTTGTTCATAGTTTCTTTTATAGTCTGGCCCTCCAACAGTCTGAGGGACAGTGAACTGGCCCCCTGTGTAAAAAGTTTGGGGACCCCTGGTCTATAATGTGCGAAGCGTTGTACATAAATTATCTACAATTCATGCCACAGTCCTGTTGGTAAGGTCACATTCCCAGAAGGGAGCAGAGCTGGGACTCAAAGCCATATCTGCTTACTGCAAAAAAAAATTATCTTCTACCAAAGCACATTGTTTTCTGCACACTTACAAACTATGTGATTCCAAAAACAAAAGTTAGTTTCTAAGTAGATTTTTGGATAAGGTTATTCAGTGTCCTAGGTCTAGCTATTCTTGTGTCTACAATGAGGAGATTGGACATAATGATCTTTAATATTTCTTTTCCCTTGAAACAACTGAAGAGCCTTTGATTCAAATGATGTCCATTGGTGCTGAAGACACACAACCCTGCTCCCCCAGCTAGCCAATCAGCTGCATCAAACCTGGCAACCATGCAGGTTTAGGACGTCACAGCCTTGTCTTCCCAAAACCCAGTATATGAACTTCAGCTAAAATTTTCCATATGTCCTCCCCCACAGGGAAACAAGAAAAACAAATACAATCTAAAGAGGACTTCAGCATATTAATTCGAAACCTGATTAGGAAATATTTTTAGTTTCCTTTCCAATGAGATTGAGTGGCTGGTGGCCAGAAGGCTAAAATCTTCAGTAGATGTAAGGTGGAGAAGTCTGACTTGGGAAAACACTGGAAGGAAATTATGTAACAAATAAGAACTGGGAGCGGCATCTAACTAAAAGATTAGACACATGTATACACTATTTTTCACAAACAGGTATCTCATAAAGAAAACCTATGAATTGTTGGTATTTGCTCACCACGCTCTTCCAAAAAAGTTCAAAAGGCTAGACCGTCACCCTGAACTTCAACTGTGTCTTCAATGAATTCTAATAAATAAGGGCTGTACTGACCTAGAATTCACTTTTGTCTGGGGCATTACTATGCAGAGAAAATGGCTTCAGCATGAACCTTCTGGATACACTAACTTGGAGTAAAATATAAAATAACTGTGCTCAGACAGGGAGCCCTTATGACTTCCCAGAAAGGTTGTTTTTTCCTCTCCCATCACTTAGCCATTTTCTCCCCAGAGTCAAAGATACAAAGAGTGCTTCTACCTCATTACCCAACTGGTAACCTCTAAAAGAGGAGAAATACTCAATTCACTATATATCAGACGAGAAAGAAGTATTGATGCTTTATTATCCTAGCCCTCAGGAAGGATATTTGTTTCCAACGCATTGTCATTGGGGTAGAAGTTAGAGGACAACTTGAGATCTAAAGTTTTTAAGGTATGGTTATGGTGAAGGGAAGCACTGCCTGGGCCCTTACTACATGCCAACCATCCTGTCAGCTATGTTCTTAAATCATCGTATGGCTTCCCAAGGTGGGAGCTGTGCTCGTGCTGTGTAGGTGGAGAAACCAAGGCTCAGAAGATTTGATGTGAGTAGTTCACATTTAAATTCCTTTTCATGATATCCTTGTTCTTGCTATTTAGTCCCACATTCAATGATAATTTAACGTCTCACTCTATCCTTAATAACTCATGCTCTGGCAAATCTAGAATTATTCCCCATGCCCTGAATTGGTTCTCCTCTCTGATGCCCTCATGGTCTTTGTGAACGTTCTCAGCTGTGGTTGGAAAAGCTCTGCCTGGACCCTGGTGCTGCCCCCTCACAATCTCTCCAGGTGAGCCTCTGCTGCCTCTCCAGAATTGGACTCCTCCTCCCTTGTGCTCCTGCTGCACGAATTCATGATCCAGGGAGAAAAGGACATTGAAGATGTCCATGTTTGTGTCCATAACCCACTTAGAACTGAATCCTTCACTGAGGGCAGCACTTTGCTTGATTTTGTTTCCATCACTCTGCAATAGCCGGCAGGAAGTGAGCACTTACTGTAACTTTGTGATGGGTAGGATGGAGGTCAGGAGGGGAAAGAGGAAAGTTATGAAAACCAAAGTAAGAGTTGATGAAGGAAAGTTGGAAGGAGAGAAAACAACCAGGGCTAGGGAAAAGAAAGAGCAGAGGAGAAGAAAGGGAAGGCAGGAGGGAGAGGAGGGAGGGAAGGAAGGAAGGAAGGAAGGAAGGAAGGAAGGAAGGAAGGAAGGAAGGAAGGAAGGAAGGAAGGAAGGAAGGAAGGAAGGAAAGAAGGAAGGGAATAAAGAGAAGCAAGTGTATCATAGCACCTATAAATTGTTATGGGCAATTCCTGAAGCATAAGAAGTGCTGTTAGTTCTATTATGTCCCTTATTCCAGGTGAAAAATGAAAACAAAATCCACACAGACAACTAGAAGTCTTGTCAACCACAGCGACAAACATCTAGATAGTTGAAAATACCTAGGTGCTTACTTATCACATAAGATGGAGAATTCAGAATAATAGTATTTCTCTGCTCTTTGCTTAGGTGATTTTGCAATTTTTTCAAGATGATCAGAATTTCATGATACCAAGCCAGAAAGTACAGAAATAATATTAATAGTAAAAAGCCAAGGGGAGTTTGACCATGAGAGTTTCCGTGGCCTTAGTGATCACAGCATGGTGCTTGCTGGTCCTCGTTCATGTTAGCACCACCCAGGGGTCTGTTGAAAACACCTATGTGTAAATCCCTTTCCAAGAAGTTACCATTGCCTTTGTCTGGGGGTGGTTTGCCAAGGACTCCCAGATGATGTTCATGGTTGGCCAGCTGGAGAAACACTGCCCTGCCTCACCTGTCCCCCAGAACACATGGAAACACAGAGATTGGTGATTCCAAACTCCCCTCAAAGCCATACATACCCACTTGATTTATTTTTTAGTTATATATATTTGAACAACAAAAACTGAAGTTAGGCTAGAGATTTCTAGCACATGGATAATAATTACCATTAATAATAATTAAATGAATAATATTAACTGACACTTCTTAACATGTCATAGTTCATGAAAATGTATTCAGTTCCATTCCCTTGACCTTCCAAACTAACTTGATAAGTAAATTCAAGTGACTTTATCTCAAAATGACCAACCCGAGGTTCAAATGTCAAAGCAAATGTTACAAGGAATAAGGCCAAAAAGCAGCTTCATACCAGAGTCAGCACTCCAAGACAAGTCTTTTACCTTCAGATTGGTTGTTTACGCAGACATACACACACACAAGCACACAAAGAGTGCTGCTCAGTTTTGGTAATAAATACTCTCTACTCTCTCACAAGTCCTAGTGCAAAATGAAATGGTGTGCACTGCAGTACGGAGAGGCCCAAATTCCCCAAGCTGAGGGCTGGACAAGGGCTGTCAAAGCACGGCGTCATATAGGCGGAGTGATGTGCTTTATCTGAGCTTGCTGTAAACCGACCTGTAACCGAGAGCCCTTTGCAACAGGTTCTGAGGAAAGAAGAATTTCGGCAGCACACTGCTTCACCCCGGCCCCGCAGCAGAGAGCGAGCAGCCAGATCCCCCAGGCTTGAAGAGACAGCTTTCCTCTTCACCAGGCTAAGGAACACAAGCGGCCAGGAGCTACGGGCTTTCCATGCTGTGTTTGTTTCCCGTGGATGGTGCAACGCGTGACCACAACCTCGGTAGCTCGAAACCACAGAAATTTATTCTGGAGACCAGAAATGTGAAATCAAGGCGTTAGTAGACATGTGTTCCTTCCAAAGTCTCTAAGGCAGTGGTTCTTAACCTTTATTGAGGTACCGAACCCACCAGTTTCATATGCGCATTCACCGAACCCTTCTTTAGTGATAAATAAAATAGGATTTTTTTTCCCCAAATTCAAGACATAGGTATATGTTTTTTTACTGGTGCACAAAATGAGCCGTGCATGAACATCACCTTGCTCAAAGAACAAAACCAACAAAGTGCATGAACTCACAACAAATTACGGTATTACTTTATTCTGGCCTCCGCGGCAGAGGCTTCTCAGAACCCCTGAGACCAACTCATCGAACCCCAAGGGTTCGATAGAACCCAGGTTAAGAGCCACTTCTCTAAGGGTTAGAGATAGTTCTGGTGGCTCCCGGTCTCCCTTGGTTTAGAGGTCTATCACTCCAATCCCTGTTTCCATCTTCACATGACCTCCCTCCCTTTCCTGTTCATGTCTTCTCCTTTCCTGTCTCGTATAAGGGCACTTGCCATTGAATTTAGTACCGCCCAGATAACCCAAGATCCATCTGCAAAAACCCTCCTAACTAAAGTTTTACTCACAGGTTGTAGGTGGACATATCTTTGGGGGTCCGCCACTCCCCCACTACAGATATATTTTATTATTATGAGTTGCCTTTGTCTGTTTTCTTCCTGGTTATTGCTGCTATATAGAAAAAAAGTTCTTAATTGTTTGAAGATTTATGTGAAGCATTTTTTTCTAAGCTCTTTTTAGTTCTTGTTGTGTTACAAGGGATGCTTAGAATTTCCAGCAAGACAATCACATCATCTGCATACGTGATCGTTCTGTTCCCTCCTTTCCGATTCGTAACTGCATCTGACATTTATACGTTCGAGACATGGTTCTCAAAAAGCAAATTATTCTAAGAGCTGGTGTAGGAGGCATTACTAACAGGTAAATTCGCCGAGCCACAGGAACAAAGGAAAAATGTCAGGGTAATTCAGGTCACACAGACTTAAAGAGCTGTGATGTCTTCAAAATTATTGTCTTCCCTTGGATTTGCATTCCAAGGCTCAGGTACCTGAAGCTTCTCGCCCAAGGTCACTCCGGAGAAAGAACAAACAACATGAAATATAAGCCCTTCCTTCCATTCTCTTGTAGCCAAAAGTATACTTTAAACTTGAAAATATCAAGTTTTAAGCATTACTTTAAAAAGGTGCTTACAAACTGCCATTGCTTTGAAGTTAAAGCCTCGCATGGCCTAGGAAGGTGAGGGTGATCGAGTCCCTGCCTGTCCCTGCAGCCTGATTTTATGTCTGTTTTCTTGGTTTTCACTCTGTTCTGGACACGCTTCTCGGGGTCTTACCGCATACTTTGCTTTCTGGCTGCAGAAAGCTTCCTTTGCAGAAGTCGCCT
Organism: Rhynchonycteris naso; assembly: GCA_037038555.1. Classification (NCBI taxonomy): domain Eukaryota; kingdom Metazoa; phylum Chordata; class Mammalia; order Chiroptera; family Emballonuridae; genus Rhynchonycteris; species Rhynchonycteris naso. Next base: position 279,012,730 of record CM072998.1, read on the forward strand.
TTGCCCAGCGAGTCTGTTAGACTGTGCTTCAGGTCAGTTGCCCAAGAGTAGGCTGGTGTCACCTTTTGTCCTAGATTAGATTAAAATCCATGCTTTCACACTCATCAGACACCTCAAGTGTCATTTATATCGTGGATGACAACGGCAATTAATGTGTTGTTAAAAGTTTTCTTCCATGCCTGCATTCCTCACTGGAGTGGAACCTGTGTAAAAGCCAAAAGCCAAAACTTATTCATTACTTATTTTCTGTCCTTCACCTTGCACAGTGCCTGGCTTGTAGGATTTATTTAATTTAAATTAAAAAAAAAAAACAGTGGAATGAATAAAGCATTCATATTTATGCTCGTTTAATGACACTACCTGCCTTTAATTCTTCAGTTTTTCCAAATACTCGATTTGCATATTTTTCTGCTATTGTTTTGTGTCCCCTAAACCTCTTCTTTCTCATTTACAAGCACCTTAAGGCAGGGTGGTAATTTCAGAAAAAAAAGCATAATGCTTCAACAGGATCAAATAATAATTGTAAGCATTTAAAGCATCAGAAAAACTGGTAAAAGACAGTATGGGCACAATCTATTATGATTCAGAATATATCTGAAAGGGTCCTTTTCTGGTGACCGTTATTTATGCTAGAATGAGAATAATAAACTTAATAGCTGGCACGTGTGCGATGTCTCCTTCATGAGAGGCATTTCTTCTCAACTTCTATTTCCTTCCCAGACTGAAAACCTTCATCTTCCTTGAGTACAGCACATACACTGAGGAAGGAGCCAGACAACGTCATTTCTTCTGTTGTTCTGAAAAGTTTTGCAGAGCATGAGCCGTCCTCTAAAACCAACATCGAGCTCAAAGTTTGCCGTCATGAGAATATTCAAACACCTATAATGATCTCAATTCCATCTTGTCCTTGTTTCTTATTCATGCATATAAAAACTAATAATAAAATATAACAAATCGATTCTTCATGAAGGCAAAGGAGTACACTAATTATCGCACTATGAGCCTGCCAAATTATTTCCAGGAAGAATAGCACATGGCTGTGTTCTCAGCCTTTCTCCCATTGCGTTCAGTCGGAGGTCTCTGTTGAGTGGCAGGAGGGAAAACCAACTCCCCATCCAAACATCAGGTTTTTATCCTCCTGCAATGTGTGTAAAATCTACCCAGGATGATTTCCTGGGGGTGAAATCGTTCTTTCTTCTTCTTGGTAACATTTCAAAGCTGTGCACTGATTACTGAGCAGCACCAGATTTCCTAACTTAAAAACCTATGCCCGGCGCTGCTTCTCTGTGAACTTATTACATAGCCAAATGATCATATGGGATGAGTTAACAAGTATGAATAGTAATTCCTCATTATGCTGCACTGGGCATGTTCCACATGGAGGGCGTTTCCTCTTTAATTCTAAGTGCATGATATAAAGGAGGGAAATATCGACTGGAAGGTAGTCTATCCAGTAAACCCATGCGGGGAGGGATCGAAAACCACGCCCTCTGGTCCAGAGTGAAAGAAAGGAGTTGAAGGGGTGTACCTAGTTTGGACAGGTAGACATCTGAAAGCTGTGTGCACTCACCTAAAAGATAGATGGTCCTGGTGAAGAGGGTTGGTCCTTTGTTTATACTGCTGGAATAGAGAAAGAGACTCAATGGATAAAAGCTGTAGAAACACAAATTGTAGTGGGAATATTTTGTTTGGTTTTGTTTGTTTTTTGTATTTTTCCAAAGTGAGAAGCAGAAAGGCAGAGAGACATGTGCCCGACCAGGATCCACCTGGCATGCCCACTAGCGGGCAATGTTTTGCCCATCTGGGGCATTGCTCTGTTGCAACTGCAGCCATTCTAGCACCTGAGGCAGAGGCCATGGAGCCATCCTCAGCGCCCAGGCCAACTTTTCTCCAATGGAGCCTTGGCTGTGGGAGGGGAAGAGAGAGATAGAGTGAAAGGAGAGGGGGAATGGTGGAGAAGCAGATGGGTGCTTCTCCTGTGTGCTCTGACCAGGAATTGAACCTGGGACTTCCATGTGCCAGGCTGACACTCTACCGAGTCAACCGGCCAGGGCTGTTTTTGTTTTTGAGAAAAAGAATTCTTAATGTTGATGCTTTAAGAAGAGTCACTGGGGTTTGAAAGGAAAGCGGCAAGACCCCCAGGTCTGGCCGAGACTCCGAGTGTGAGCAGCTGAAATTCTCAGAAAAGATGTACATGTTTGATGTAAGTAGGCTTGCCTATGTCCATGACTTTCAGACCACAGCCTGTCTGGACAAGAAAGCCAAACTGGTTCTCCAGTTTGGGTTTGTGAGTGTGTTTGAATCATTCCCATTAGTTATGCATTGTCAGAGCAGTCTTTGTGCTCAAACAACTTGGTATGGTCACTGTGGAGGACTGCTGACTTTGTTTTGTGCCTGTTTTGGTTTTTAGAATCATTGGCAACATGTCGGTCGTGATGTACTTGAGGCCTTTTAACGCACTCAAGTCATTATTCTTTTTGATTCCTAAATGTCCCATCTTAGGCCAGCAAGTTCTCTGGCAAATAGTTTCTTGTGTCCTTTTGATGTGACAAATTAGTGCTTGAGTGCCTCTTCTCTCTGGCACAAGATGTCCCGGTCTCTGTAGTATGTTCCCTGCCGCAGGCTGAAATTCATCATCCCTCCAAGGAACCCTGATTCCCTTCAGTCAGAAAGGGACTTTATGGAGCAAGGCACATAGGTCCACTTCCATATAAAATATCGGGTAACAATACACTTAAAAATAAAACAAAATGTTGCTATCAAACTGGTATGATAACTAATCATCTAGGTCATTTTTTAAACCCTTTCATCTTGGAGTGCTTCTAAATACAATTAATTCCTGAAACAGAAAGTGAGCATTTTGTTGGACACAGAATTCTTTGGAACCTGGAAAGTTAGTTACAGGAGTTCCACTGAGCAAGTTTCCTATATAATAATTGGGGAAAGCCTCCCAGTGGGTAAACAAACTTTTTTTAAAACAATGAAAAAGTTGTGGATTTGGAGTCCAGATTAAAGCAGCTAACTTACTTCATTTGGATAACAGAATTCTAATTGTTTTTTTAAAAAAATACATTTTTATTATAATATACAGTGTGTCCATAAAGTCATGGTGCACTTTTGACAGGTCACAGGTCAAAAGTGCACCATGACTTCATGGACACACTGCAATTCAAGAAAGCACAGAATTACAGAAAACTGTAAAGTAGCGTCTGAGTAATGAACATGGGCTGTTCTTCTACGGGCCTACCCCAGATGATGGAGGGAACCATCATCCTCAATTTTGTGTTTCTCACTCCTGTGACTTTTAAAAATATTGATCTTACAGATCTGAAATTATTTTGCATATTTTAAATTGTATTTCCTTTGTATCAGATGGTATATATGGTCTCTATTTTTTTTTTTTTTTGCTTTTTTCTGGATGAACATTGCTTTGAAAATATAGCCTGCCAATACATGTACTGTAGTTCTTTACTGTTTGTGTTAACTGCTGTTTTGTATCCATTATGTGAAAATATCACCATTTATAATAGTCACATTAACAGTCGCACACTGAGGACGGTTTCAGTGGTTTGCGATGTGGGTTATTACCTACCCTGCCATAACACACATTCTCAGACACGGCTTCTTAGGCAGCTGAGGGAGCTTTATTGGGTTTTGTGGCATTTTTGCCATTTCATAACATTACAATATTTCTTAAAGTCCCTTCAAATTTATTTTATGCATCAAATTAAATAGATATCTGATTTATTCCTTCAGCATTTATATTTATCCCTTCTAGTCTCTGGACTCCCAGTTAAGACAGAAGGATCACCTTGACATGGTCAGTTATCCATGGAGCTGGGGTCTGAGATGGACATGTGTTCTTCCTAGAAGTCATTGCAACTCCCACAGTCGTCCCTGTGATGTGTCCAAACTGGTTGTGGCAGGGGAAGGGGTGGGGAGCTGGTGGTTCTTCCTCCACAGGTCCAGGTACACTGGTGGCAGAGTCCCCTACAGGGGCAGTCATCCATTGTTTCTGCCACCAGACTGCAGCCTGGCTCCTGGGCATACCTTCTGCAGCCAGGCAGGGCAAGTGACTGCCAGCCAGTGGGCTGGTGCCTCAGGGCAAGCCCAAGGCCCAGGAGCTATGGCTCTGGCAATTGATTTTTAACTCTTTTTATTGACACACTGCCAGTTTGGGGATTGTTTTCTTCCACTGCATGTTTTATTTGTAAATTCACTTTTCTTTTTCTAGCTGAAATATCTCTTCCAATTATTATTTCTATGCAAACGGTCATCTCTTGGGTTTTTATCTGAAAACCTGTTTTCTTTCTCCTGATGATCTCTTAGAGGTAAATTAAATCTTGAATGAAGTAATTTTGATCTGCTATCCTGCCAGGCCATAAAAAAGTAGGCAAGATCGACTCTAGCAATTCAAACTTCTTAACTGGATTGGCAAAGGCACAAAAACCAAGCATTTTAAAAGGTGAGTGTTTGGAACCAGTTTCTCGCCTTATCCCAGAATTTTAACCGCCAGCCACGAAAAGGCGCTGTCAGTATGAATCTGTCATGTGAAATAACCACACTTGATAACAAGGGTGAGGCAGAGTAGGATCTTTCTATGCCAAAGAAGAACACATTATCTGGGGATAGAAACAGTGTAGATGTCAGAACAGGAAGAGAATCTTCTGCCTGAGATATTCGGCAAATCCATGTCAGGTAAACACTGATCTTCATATAACCGGGTATGAAGTCTTAGATAAGTCATTGGGCTGCTGCTTATTTTTGTTTGTTTATTTGTGATGGTAGATGAATATATTAATCACCTGATGGGATTGATATGATGATTAAATTAAACGGGATAAAATCATTGGCTCCACATGGGTACTTAGCCAACAGCAGTTTTCTGGAGCAGGACACTACAAAAGGCACTTGGTGAAGGCGAGGACACCCAAGGTGGTCTGTTGGCCTTGCATAGACCAATATTGGTTACCAAGCACTAGCAAGCACTGCCAATATTTCTACCAATTTTCCAACACCATTAGTGTTAATCTGGCAAAGTATTGCCCATCAGATAAATCCCAAATTATGTTTACTTCAGTTTATGGTCAATGCTCTTTGTATTAGTACATTTGACCTTTTCTTTTTTTTGGGGGGGGGGGGAATAAGGGGTTAGGGAGAACTGCATGTTTTGCCTACTTTCCTTCTCTGTGGGTGTTGGCGTTTTAATTTTTTGTTACACTTATTTTAGCTTAAGGAAACCAGCTTGAACCTACTCAGTAAAGATAGATTTACAAAAAAGCAGACAAATCAAGGTATCTTAATAAGGATGGATGATAGGGCATGCTAAAATTAGTTTTTGTAGATGAAGACACTAAAACTTAATAGTTAAATAATTCACTGAAGTTTCACACTGGTTAGCCAGAATTTTAATCCAGGCCTGACTAAGAGGCCCATGCTTGCAAAAATTAAAGCTGTCTTCCCACATGTGTGTGAATATGTGCGTGTGTGTGACCAATAAAGGAATCCTGGAATTACTGTTCATGCAGGATTTCTATTCCCGCCATCCCTTTATTAGGCATAATAACTTGGACAAGGTACTTAAACTTCATAAGCTTCTTTTTCTTTATCTATACAAAGAGAGATGGCAATGATGACCTCTCGGGACGTAATTGTTTACATGTCTATCAGTCTCAAACAGACTACAGCTTGTAAGGATTAAATGTGTTCTCGCCTCCTGTGGAAATTCAATGAGACAATAGAGGTAAAGTGGTAGTCCCTCATAGATCACTACTGGCCTCAGCTTGAGGAGAGCTTTTTCTTTTTAAATTAAACAGTAGCTGGATGACAGAGAAGGTTTCTCCAGGCCTCCTCGGCTCACACGGCAGCCCCATCCCATCTTCACCTAAAATATGGGTGGAATTTGCAAAAGTTCCTGGATGGACGTTTCTTCTGGGGAGAATCCATGACAACTTTTCCAAGACTAGAGCCTCAGCTCTTAATTATACTCTGTTAATGACTCAGAAGACTTTTGGCAGAAAAGATGAGTTTCCTTTGGTTCAAACACTTCCATATAGGGCTGTGATTAATCTATCCGATGGTCTGAAATAAAAATAACATATGCAATCTTTGGCTGAAAAAACTCACCCGTGGTACTGTAACAATAATTCCTCTCCTTGTTTTCATAATATAACCTGGAAATATTCCTGTTGGAGCCAAAATTTCTATATTTTGGAAACTTGGCCTCTGAATGCATGATGGCTGAAATATGCCATTTACTTTCCTTCAGGAGGGGGTACCAGGGGGAGGCAAAAGGGTTGTTAGACTCTTTCTTAGAGAAGATTTTGTAGGACAATCTGATTCAGTGTGATATAAAGCCCTTTCCTCTGACCCCTGTGCCATCATACATAGTCATTTCAAGAGCTTTCTCCTTACCACCCAATTTAAAATAATTCACACCCTCAGCAGTCTCTTTCTATAAAGGGCCAAACAACAAATATTTTAGGATTTGCAGGCCATATGGTATTGTCTGTTGCAATTACTGAGCTCTGTCACTGTAGCAGGAAAGCCACCCTACACAGTATGTAAATGAGGAGGCGTGGCTGGGATCCGATTAAACTTTACTTATGATCACTGAAATTTGAATTTTCTATCATTTTCATGAGTCGCAAAATAATGTTCTACTGTTGGTATTTTACCAACATGGGAAAAATGTAACCCCTACTCTCAGCTCACAGATCATGCAAAGCCAGGCATTGGGCTGGATTTGGCCCGGGGACTCTGGTGTGACCCCTTGTTCTACTGTACTGCATTATTTAGTGTTTTTATGTCACTTGTTATTATTTTTAAAGTCTACTTATGTCTTTATATTATTCACTAATGTCTCAAGCTAGATTCAGACTCTGTGTCTGTGAAAGCAGGAACATTGTATGATCATGGAGACTCAGTAAATACATCTGCACACGCAGGTCCGTAGCTCTCTCGTAAGTTAGTTCCTCTAAATAAGTCATTTGTGTACTAAACATAGAGCATATTAAAATCTCTGAGTGATATATTTTTTTCAGCTAAATTCTACATATACAGTAGAATTTCATGGTAAAAATGAAACAGTATAGAAACATATTTTGAGGCTTTGGAGTTAGGAAGACCAGGCTGCTCGGTCAATTAGCGTTTGTGATGGTAAGTTATTCAATGTGTATCAGTTTTCACAGCTACACAAATACAGTGTATCCGTAAAGTCATGGTGCGCTTTTGACCAGTCAACCGGTCAAAAGCGCACCATGACTTTACGGACACACTGTAGTTAAGAGTCCAGATTTTATAAGATGCAGGGTGCGGCTTCTGCTTGATTTTCCACTTTTCCCCCCAAGCCCACTTCCCACTCTTCTCCAACTGCTCTGTGCTGGCCAGGTCAACAAGGATGGGTCACATCAGTGAGCGGCCTTGTCCTCCAGTCCCACTTGCGTTTTGCCAATGGTTGGGGTAGGAGGGGCAGAATAAGGTAAGACTATCTGTTCTCCTAGCTCGCTCTTACAGGTCAGGGCTGGCTGTGCTCCTGCAAGAACAGAGTTTGCTCACAGAATTACAAAAGGTGTGGTATTCTTCAAGGCACCAATTAAGACCCCTATTTGTGTAGGAACAACTCTGATGCGAGCTTCAGGTGCTGCCATTTCTCCCCTGGCTTCTTTCTCTACAGCCACCGCATTAAAAATAGACTTTTTATTAAAGGCTCAAATAATCCTAAATTCCTTTGAGAACCCTGAACCGATCCCAGATGTTTAAAGAGAAAAACGCTTTGAGAATGAATGGTAACTCAAATGGAAATGGTTTTTTGAAAGTCTGGTTGATTTCTTTGAAAGTACGTGAAAATCACAAATGATTCTTCTTGATTCATGTTTCTGTACAGCGTTACAAACTGGGGGTGCCTACAAAGTACATCCCAGCTTGCAGATACATTTTCTTTTCACAAGATATTTCAAATCAGTAAAATTTTACATCAATATCTAAATTTTCAGATTCTCTTGGAAAGATCACGCTTCCTGGTGACACCACGTTGCTATTCTTCACGGTTGGTCGTGTTGAACGGGAGCTCAGGTGCAGTTACACCACTCACCTGGGCTTTGCACTTGGCAGGTAACCCGAGTCCCCAATGATTCCCTATTATGCAATGCCACTAGTTCTGTGTTTCATGTTAGCTACCTAATCCCTGTGAACATTTTCTTGGAGAAATAAAAGACAGGGTCATCAGCCAACTGGGAGGCTGGGAGAAGAGGTGGTCTTGGAGAGGAAAATGGTATAAACAGTCATCTAGGAGAGGGAGAAGGATAAGTTCACGGGGACCCAGTAGGATTGCAAGGTGGGACTAAGGGCCCTCTAACAGTTTGGGGTTATCAACAGAAAGTAGGATCCCTGGGCAGGGCTGTGTGCATTTGTCCAGTCCCTTCAGCTTCTCTGGGCAGACGGGGAAGAGACAGCATGTTGAACTTGGCCAGTTAGAAGGTTTCCTCAGAAAGATCCATGAGAGCAAAAGAGACCAGAGAGATGAGTTTCTTTGTGAGGGAAGAATGATAACGGTGGGTTACGGAACCTATGCTGGTCAGAGAGGGATTGAGAACAGAAAGGGCTGATGGACAGTGAGAAAGGCAGCCTCATGGTTAAGGACATTCACTGTGCACAATGGAGCCAGATTCTGCAGGGATTTGAATCTCACCTGTGCCCATACTACCCATCAGTTTTAGATAGATAGATAGATAGATAGATAGATAGATAGATAGATAGATAGATGATAGGTACATAGATAGACAGATAGAACTTATCATACATTCATATCAGTACATAAATTCCATATATTTTTTATACTGTATATAAAGTGTTTCGAACGCTGCCTGGTTCATGGCCAGTCCTACGGCAGTGCTACAAAGATGCTTTTCCTTTCCTGCATTGCATTTTGCTTTAAAAACAAAACTAATGTACTTGTCCAATTAAGACATATTTACTGAATGCCTATAATATAAAAGAACATTAAGAGATACATTGTGGGAGCCAGAGAGATAAATTCGAGTACGCTGTTGATCGGAGACTCACAAAGCATATTTAGGACACGTAGAAGGGACGCACCTCCTAAAAGGAAACAGAGAGGGCTCTGCATGGGGGCAGATCCTGCCAGACCAGGTCAGTTGTGGACACGCAGCACGAAAACACCAGCACCTGCTATGTGAAGTAGGAGAGGAGCCTGAGATTTCATAAATTCCCTGACATTGTGTTTGAATCAAAGACTGAAATTTCTCCAAAGGTTGATTCATAAAGAGAATTTTTTGATAATGTGTTAGTCCAAAAGAGAGATATTTTGGAGGAGATGGAGCTTTTCCTACTAACTAGTTTTCTGCTAATAAGTTTTTGTTTCTAAGAGAAAAATAGAGGACATGACAAGTACATCACGGTTAATGTCAACGGACCAGTAAGAATGGCCACAGAGTGATGACAAGCTTTCCATCCAACCCTTTGCTCCTTTCTAAAAGAATTAGAAATAAATCACTAAAATCATCATTTTTTATGTCTATCAAAAAAAATCTGTTCAATTATAGCATGTATATATTACATAGGGTTATTTTTTTAACATCCAGTGAAATGTAGGATATTGTAGCTTGTGATTCTTTAGCAATAGCGATTGTTCTAAATGAGTCCTACAAAGTTGTCCACATTATATGCTATAATGCTCTTCAACAGTTCCCATGCAGCCACATTCAACTACTCTCCAAACAGTTGCTCTTGCAACCAATATGGCAACAAAACTCAATGCTGCTTCTAGCGTGTGCTGATTGCCCTCAGGATGCAAATGACATTATCAGATTATACACTTGAAAAGAAATTGCTTCTTTAGAATATTGGTAGACATTGCCCTCCAATAGAATTATACCAATGAATGTGCTCACTAATGATATAAGAGGGAGAATGGGATTTTCCCAGTCTCACTGGCCCTAAAAATGTTTTATCACATGCACTCTATAAATATTCTTTTTGTTTTATTATATTTCTCTAATTTTGAGGGAAGTCAAACATCTTTATGTAAAAAAATCATGTGTATTTCTTTTTCTACAGAATATTTTGGTGCCCTTTGTCCATATTTAGATTGAGCTAATGAATTTGTTAACTGATTTGTAATTGAGAGAACTTCCTTCTTTGTCAGTCATGTTTGCTGCAAGTATTCCCCACAATGTTTATATACACTGATTTTGTTTATGGTATTTCTCAACAAGTAAAAAATCTAAAATTTCATGAAGTTATATTTACCCGTCTTCTGAAAATTCTACTTTGCATATCTTGCTTAGAAAAAGATTACCTCTGCAAGATTATAAGAAAAATTCATTTTCATTTTCATTCTGAATTTTTACCCATCTAGATTAAAGTTTTTGAATAAGTAATAACCTAGGAGCTCGCCCTAATTTATTCTGTTCTCCATAGCTTGTCCCAATACCATTTATTGGATAGTCCGCTTCTAATATAAGAATTTGGCATGTTGATATTATCATACCCTAAATTTTCATATTATTTGAGTCATATTCAAGACTCTGCTCTTTCTCTTTGATATTTCTATTCATACAACTATACCAAACTTTGTTATTTATGAAAGTTTTATAATAATAGGTAACATTGTTGCCTTATCTTTCTTTTTCAAAATTTTCCTACCTGATCTTTACGTGAACTATACAGTCAGCAGGTCAGGTTTCAGAACAACAGTTCTATCAGTAATTTTGTGGGAATCACATTTAATATTGTAGATTAATACAGGGTCAGGTAGCATCTTTACAGGATTACATTACTTCACTAGAACCAAGCCTTAATTCCCATTGATTCAAATTATATTTTATGTCTCTTGGGTCATTTTAGAGGGTTTTTTTTTTAAGTTCTTTCTATATCTTTATTAAAGCATTTTAAGATTTATACAAATCTAGCACATTTTTATGTACCACTATTTCTTGGCATTTATATCTTTCTTTATGGCTTTTGCTTAATGGATGTTTCTTTAGGTAATATAATTATATCTTCTTTGAACATAATAAACTGTTTTAGATACTAATTTTTTTAATCCCCCTACTAAGTTTTTATGTTATTTATAACAGTTTTCCCAGTTGATTCATGTGGGTATTCCAGGCTTAGGAAACGATCCAGATATTTATAAACTGAAATTCTTTTCCTTTATCTTTAAAATTTTTTCTATACCTCATATGGATCTTGCCTAATTCATTGGTAAAGATTGTCCACAGAATTTTAGGCAAAGGGAGTAATAGTCAACATTTTGTTTTATTTTTTAATTTACTGGAAGTATTTTTGTATTTCCCTATTAAGCATGTTGCTAATTAAGTATTAATGCATCCTTACTTATCAAATGTCTTATTAAAATTAATATTGGCTTTATCGCTTCTCAGTCTTTTGGCTAAAATCAAGTGTAAAAATAAGATTGGCTTTTCATCAAGCACTGTCAGCGTCATTATACATAATAATATATTTTTCTGCCTTGACCTATAATTAACACAGAAATATATATTGATGCCTTAAATTTCTTCAATGAATCATACCTCAGTAATATCTCTCAATCTTTTAGTAAGCTTCTGGATTGTATTTGCTAACACAGGTTAGAAATTTTGCACCAACAATTCATAAGTAAAATTCCTCTGTAGTTTCATTTAGTGTGCTGCCTTAAATTTTGTAGCAATGTTTTCTTATATTTGTAAAAATCCCTTGGAAGTTTTCACTTTGTTTGTACTTTCAAACAACTTAAATCTTTTGTTGCACTCCATATATTTTCTAGTATAATCTGCTTTACACTCATTTAAAACTTTGTATAAAATTAAGCAAAGTGGTCTTCTTATAATTCTTAATTTCCTCAATAAGCATAGCTGCTTAATTTGTTTTGTTTTTATATTTATTGATGTCTTCCTCTGGTTTATATGGTATTATATCTATTTCAATATATTTTTCAAAGAAACAAGATGATTATTTTTCTTAGTAGCACTTTTCTGAATTCTGACCCATTATTTCCAGCGGGTGGGCATGTTCGTAATACTTCATAGAATCTGTCATTCATCTTACATTTATTGGCCATTTATGCCCCTGGCACTATGAACATATAGAATGCAAGAAGGTACTGTTCTTCACTTTCAAAGACGTTAGCCCTGTGGGCGTGCTCATGAGTAGTTAAAGCATGAGAGTAGCATCAACCTGGGAATTGATGAGGAAATGGAAAGATTTAAAGTCTCTCACCTAGAAGGTACAGAGTGGGCCCTTGCACCTGGGTCTACAGCCTATGGGACATTAAGATAAACCCTACATGTTTAGTGATGCTAGGGATGCATGTTCACATTTATTTCAGGACAGTTTCCTTTTGAGATGTACTTTCAGAATTGTACCCTACTTAAGAATGTCTCTCTGTTGCTTTAAAACACACACACACACACACACACACACACACACACTATACTGGTTTGTTACAGAGTTCTTCAATCATAATGTTCATCCTTCAGGATTCCATGGTTTTCTGGAAAAGTCCTAAGACAAGCTTATTTGTTCCCCTGAAGATAGTATTTCCCCCTGTCCCACCTCTCACTGCATTAGACTTTAGAATTATGTTCATTATCTTTTCAATTCTAAAACTTCACATAATATCTTTATATACATTCTCAATTTTCTTACTGTTTTGCCTAAAATACAATAAGCTTTTTCAGTCTATATATTTTTATTTTTTTTCAAGGTGTAGACAAATATTTTATTTTTTCTGGTAAGGACATAAATTTTTTTTTTACCATCTATTATAATACTATGAGCAGTATTTCCATACACAAAAATTAATTTTATGTCTTTGAAAATAAATTTTCCTTGTTTCATTTTACTTTCCTTTTGGGGGAAGGGGGTTGTTGTTGTTGCTTAGACTAAGTAATTAAAAGTACTCTCCTGCTTCTTTATTTTTTTTTAAGTAGAAAGTAGGTCCTGGATAGCTCAGCATTCCTAGTTTGTTTCTGAACTCAGAGAAGGTAAAAAAGCTGATCAAGAGATTTGGATTATCAGCAAGAACTGTACACTTCAAGAAAAAGCTAAATGTTTCATTGTCTTGAGGGGAAGTTCTGATAACATGACTCCAACATGCGGAACATTGTAAAAGGAGAGACTAGACAGTTAGGATGAGAACCGTAAAGAATTGAATGCAAAGAGCTAACACGCATCTAACGAGAGTCACAGTCCAACTGGACATAGAGCTTAGTAAGCTGACTGTGTTGCTGTGGCTGAAAAGAATTGAAAACAACAACAACATGTGTTTTGCTTATGTATCTGCATGCAGTGCAGGCAGGGATCTGCAGGGGAGGCGTGTTCACACTTTCAGCATCAGCTAGAGCAGCTTGTCTGAGTGCTGTAGATTCCGTTCTCAAAGTGGCTCATTCACTTGGCTGGTGAGTTGGGTGGGAACGCCCAGGGAGATGCGGTGTGCCTGTGATCCATAATCCTAGGTTTTTCTCTACGTCAGACTTTCCACAGTCTGCTTGGGATTCCCAGTTAATTGGAATTTATTATACATAGTGGCTGGATTCCAAAAGCTCCAGGAAGTACATAGGATTTTAATGCTCTAACTTCAGAAATCACAGAGTATTAATCCTGCTGTATTCTGTTGATCTAGGCCTGTGTTGTCCAATGCAATGGCCATTAGACACATGTGCCTATTTAAGTTTAAATTAGTTAAAATTAAATAAAATTAAAATCCAGTTCTATAATCATCTTAGCAACATTTCAAGTGGCCAATGTGGCTTGTGAGTCCTGCATTAGACAACACAGATGGAACATTTTTGTAATTGCAGAGTGCACTATCGAACAGCTCTTACCTAGGGACTCACTAAGGTCCATTCAAGTCCCAGGGGAAGGACCTGGACTCCAACATCTGCTAGAGCAAGCGACACAGCTAAAGTATTTTTTAAAAGCATGTGAGGTAACAGATATTGTGACCATTTTTTAAAATAGATTTTGCCATATCAGCTAATTCAAATTTTTTCTTAAATAAGTTCTTAATTTTGCCTGACTTGTGGTGGCGCAGTGGATAAAGCGTCGACCTGGGAACACTGAGGTCGCCAGTTCAAAACCCTGCACTGGTTCGGTCAAGGCACATATGGGAGTTGATGCTTCCAGCTCCTCCCCCCTTTCTCTCTCTTTCTCTCTCTCTCTCTCTCTCTCTCTCTCACTTTGTGTCTCCTCTCTAAAATGAATAAAATAAAAAAAATAAAAAAAATAAGTTCTTAATTTTAATACATTATTTTTTAATAATGTTGGGGAAACTGTACCAACTGGTGATGTGCACTGCAGCTTCCCATATGCATGCCCTCTGACCTAGCAACCCTACTTCCTGGTATTTAGGAAATACCAGGCTGCATGTGTGCTCAAAGGACAAGAGCAAGAATGATCACAACGTCACTTTTTGTAATAGTCACAAATTGGGAACCATTCAAAAGTCTGTCAGTAGACAAATGTTCAAATAATGAGTTGACTCTCGGCCTTAATTAATTATGCTTCCTGTGAAAGTTGCAAAACATCTGCAAACTTTATTTTAATTAACTGTAGCAGAGTGGTGACCCTATCCATGGGATTGTTCTGGATATTAATTAAGATCACATATGCAAAAGTATTTAGAGTATGCTTATCTCTCAACAGGTGCTGCTCTTTATAATACCAGTGACTATCATAGTTTGTTTTTTTGTGTTTGATACTTTTTATTGTTACTCTGGGTAAATAAAGAATTTAATATTGTTTCATAATAATATGGGACCATTTGGTCAAGTATGCCAGAGATGTGTTGTAGAATTGGGCACCTGAAATCTGTACAATTATGCTAATCAGTATTACTGTAGTGTCTTGACATGTATAAGGTCTTCATAATCATGTGTAGAACTAATGAATTCATTTAATAATATGATTTATCCACTTGAATTTCTAAGTTAGCTTCCTACAGTTCATAGAAATGGATTCTCAGAATTAGTGTTAAAAATAAAAAAGACCTCCCTTTCAAATCATTGACTGGCATATCTGAGTACTCAACATTTGTAAGGGAATAAACGAACAGACTGATGGATGGATGAGTCCTGTCTTTTCCCATGCCTGTATGTAGAATCCAGTAACGCAACTCAAGTTATTGGGATTCTATCCTATATTTAAAAATTCCACCACTCCCCACAGGAACTCTTCTTCATTATTAAACCCACACTTGGCAAGATAATATTGAAATGTTAGATCCACAACCATCCTTCCTCTCTGTTACTTTTCTAATAGCAAACAGTGGCCCACCTCTGGTTTGGGAACTGCAGCTGGAAATCTCTTGAGAAAATGACACCCACGTGAAATTCCAGTGCTTCAGGTTTCAGTGAGGTTTCAGTGAGGGAGGGAGACCACAAGTATGACCTTCCTGTTGGTATTTGGGAACCTCCACTTTAGGTCCAAACCAGAAGCAGAGAGCTCAATGCTTGCTAAGCAAGAAAGGGGAATAAACTAGAAAATATGCCAGCTTGAGGCTGGCGTTAGGATAATTCTTCCTTTGTCTAGGGTATTTCTCTCATTTCTGCTAATGATCCCAACCTGCTGGAAAGAAAACATCTCTTCAACAGCATGGAGCAAAAATATCTCAAACACTTAATGTGTGTTGCAATCCAAGCCCAGGAATGTCTGTCTAAATGCAAGGTCTATTCTTTTTCTATATTGGCATTGTTTTTGATTTGGTCTTAGCATAAGAGAGAAAGGTAAGATACTGAACATGGAGAGTAAGATATATACAAATTTAAAAGATATAGTCCAGCATTGGAAAAGTATGGTAACTTCATCAGGTTCAGAAAAGAAGGTTATTTGATTCTTCCTTTAATGTCTTTTCTATTTTGGTTAACCAGGTCAGTCTTCTTAGAGGAAGCCACACTTAAATGACTCACCAAAGGCAAGACTGGACACTCCAGGCAAAAAGAATAGTATGAGCAAAGACATTCAGAGGTGAACAGATGAGATATTTTGTAGGGAAGGCCAACAATACCTTTGCCTTGGGTACAAGGGCATACTGGAAAAAATAAGTTAAAAACCACTATAATTTATTCAACACCTACTATGGCCTCAAACCTGTGCCAAGCTCCTCACTTGTGTTGTTCCTGTTCCTTAGTCAGGGAGATTGAGTTAATTGCAAAAGGTCAAACAGCTACAAAGCCATCAAGCTAGAATTCAAAATTTGTTTTGACCATTTCCAAGGACAATGCATTTTGGGATGATAAAAGATAAAGCTTGTGGGATACTTTGGGTGTGTTTTGGGGAGGGCGGGCCTTTCTTAAATACACATCTAAGCATCCAGCTTTAAATTTTGGAGCAACTTGGAAGCGTGATCCCAATGCGATGGAGGCTGATGGTGCTGACAGCGGTCATCAGGATGAGCCCAGACAGGAGAGACCAACTGGGCCAGGGAGTGAACACGTTACACACAGAGCCTCAGATCCCAGGAGAGCAGGTTTCTTCATCTGCAACATGCTCAGCTGTGCTCCAACCAGGCTGTCCCTGGTTTGCGTTATTTGCACCAGACAACCGGCGCGCAGGCAAGGTCCCCACGAGAATCGGAACCAGAACGAGAATGAACTCACAGGTCACTTGGATTCTAATTCTTCTCATATCACCTCTTGCTACTCTTCCTAGGCATCAAAACTCCTAATGCTGGTGCCTCTCGTTCTCGGTGACTTTTTAAATTTTCAGAACAGATTACTATTTTTATTTTTGTCTTCACCTGGAAGAATTTTTTTATTTGGTTTATAAATACCAAAAATTCCCCCTAACATTTCTGCATTCTGTATACTGCATACACTCTGAATCACATATCTAGAAGTCTAAATAGGACAGGTACCCACTGTTGTCTCAGTCCTAGATACCCATGGCATCTTATCCCATTTTCATGATTCTTACTGCATGCTGCACTGAATGAGTAAAATATCCGTGAAGGCAGAAATTCTTTTTTTTTTTTTTAAGTCCTAAATATATCCCATCTATTTTAGGTTGCTTCAAACCCTCACTATTATAAACACTGAGAGAAACGCTTTTGTATCTACATCTGTATGCATATTTATGACTTTCTATTTTCCTAGTGCTGGAATTGCCACCATCTAGCATTTTAAATCTCCAAAATATTTTCCCAAAGTATCCTCAAAAAGTTTCCATTTTCAGTCCTCACAAACAAATTTAGATAGCCTCATAAAATGCTCTCAAGAAGTGGGTTAGACAGGCATTGCTTTAAAAATTGGTCAGAGGAAGGTACAGTTGTTCGAAGGAGACTGATATGCTGTGTCCTTGATTTGCACTGTGTCCTCAGCCTCATCTCCTGACCCTTGCTCAGGACTGCTGGCGGTTGCATTTCTGAGGTGTCCTTGCCAGTTGGCTCCCAGGTGGATGTGGCCATCGGATGGCCCTGGTAGAAAATGAAAAGCTGGAAGAAGGAAGAAACCAGGGAATTCTCCCCCTCTTGTCTGCTTCAGACACTATCTCTGACAGTAGCTGTCTCTCCTCTGACGTGGTTCCAAATCCCTTCCAGGCTGTCCCTACCTCTCTGGCCCAGTCTCCCAGATGACAGTCCCGCTATAGCAGAGCTCCCGCCCGGCAGCTTCATGCCCTGTGCTCCGAGGTACCGCCTTTCCTTCTTCGGGTCCCTCTGTTGCTAGTGGCTTCCTGCTCCTCTGACCATCTCCTGTTTGTCTTAACCACCCTCCCCCATCCCTCTGTCTCAAATCACCTCTATTTAGCTCTACAGAAGGAACTCTGTTGATCTGAAGGATATACTTACCCTCACATGCTACATACTACAAGGAGCTGAATCCACACCTGCTTGCTGAAATCTGGTACAGGACTCCTTCTGCCGGATCATGCAAGGGCTGGCACGCAAAAGAGCACTTTACATGAATGGGGTGGATGCGGAACGAGAGAGTGATTGTCATGGTCTGAAGGAGTCATGGATGGCTGTGTGGAAAAGGTATCATTCACGTCATGTCTCACATCTCTGGGGTGGGTCTGCGAGTAGCACATTCTCGGGCAGTGAAAAACGCCGTATCAACTAAGGCTCGTGGATGACCTCAGTCTAGGTCTGGCCTAGCACTCTTTTTACTCTCGCTAGCAACCTTGTTTTCACGTGAGAAAATATTCCAAAAGATTTTTGAATTTGAAATTGCCAATTACATAATATGAGAAGAGTAGAGCACTTCTGATGTTCTTTTATCTCACTTTACTGTTAGTAATGTTTTGATTTTCAGTTGTCTGAATGGAGAGCACAATGTCTTGGATTGTGTAGAAACTCAACACATTGTAATCCAGTCCCAGGCTGGATACAGAGAGTGAACAACCACAAGAGATCTACTACACATATTCAGAACTAGTGGTCTCCTGCCGCATGCCAATTATTTCTAACTAAGCCTTAGAATTTTCCCAATACAGGTCAATAAAGTCTTTACAAGAAAACCTTACCCATTGGGTAGAAATTTATTATATGAATGTACCTGAATGTATTTACCCTTTTCTCTGTTAATGCACATTTGAATTGCTTTTTCAGTGCTCATTTTTACATATACTACTGTCATGTGGATATTTTGGTATATTTGTCCTGGTGTTCATGTGAAAATAATTCATGAGATAATATGTTAACAAGTGGAATCTCTAGGCAATAGTATGTATGAATCTTGTTTATTTTTAATTGGGCATTGACAAATTTTCTCTTTCTGAATTAATTTACAGTGTAATTAATTATCCAACAAACAACATATCTTCAGTTGTTATGAGTATTCCCTTTAATTTCTGACCACAATGTATAAAAACGTTGTTACTTTTGATTTGATTTATATATGTATTTCAAATAAAATCTGAGAAGTATTGAAGAGAGAAGTCAGAGTACTGATTATCTAAGGTGGAGAGGATTTTATCTAAAAAATGAATGATCCTGATCGTATTCTTTTCTTTCTTTCTTTTTAAACTGGATTATGGATATAGATGCAATCATTTTTAAAAAATAATATATATGTATGCAATATATTTTTTCATTAAGAGATATATCTTTTAACAAATTAAAATAAAATTAAATATAATAAATTAAAATTAAAAAGAGAGAGAGAAAACCCCATCTGATGTGACCTGCTTAGGTACTTACTCCCCAAGACCTGTGTTTCCTCGCTGAGTTATTTCCAGTCTCCATTCTCAAATTCTTAATTCTCTGATCCCAATTTTAATTTGGATCAGATTTTACTTACTAACTTTTTAGAGAGAGAAAGGGGGAAGAGGAGTGGGAAGGATAAACTCATAGTTGCTTCTTGTATGTGCCTTGACCAGACTAGCCCAGGGTTTTGAACCGGCGACCTCAGAACTTAGGTCAACACTTTATCCACTGCGCCACCATGGGTCAGGCTCTTTGGCCGCAATTTTTATCCAAAGGGTCTTGTTACACATTTTAAAAATGCTGACTTGTGCTTTATGCAAAGTGAGCACTCTATAATAGAACTAAAGTCAGCTCTATAAAAATCATCTCCACATCTCCACAAATAAATGTGTGGGTGTATGTGTGTGTGTGTGTTGTATTGTGTTTCTTCCTCCCTTCTACATTTAGACAGTAATTGATTCATTCTAGCTTCACAAGCTTTCTTTCTCTCTTTCAGGACAGTAAAAACTGGCTGGCCTAAAAATCTAATTGACTGAAATGATCAGTTTTACCACAGTCCACTACACTCACGCAGAAGGCTGCTCTGAGTGGCAAGTTGAAAGAGCTGCCTTTTGAAATTGGCATTTTCTAAGTATGCTCCTAAATTACAGTTGGGCCATAAATACCCCAGGTTAAACTGAGGCAGCTGAGAAATTATACAGGTGAAAAATTACAAGGATATGATCTTCCTACTCAGGCTTGAAAAGATTTAATCTCCCAGATTAAATACCCAGAACACAGTGATTGGGTCGAGATAACAGCTGGGGGACGCTTTGGGACAGGGTTCCCAGGGTGTTTTCAGAGGACCCGGCCTGTGGCCTAGGGCGGCAGGTGTTTCACCCGTGGAGCACAGAGGAGCCCTTTCTGTCAGTGTCGGGGCAGGTGTGAGCTTATCTGTGTCATCTCGCATTCAAGGAACGGTTCCCGTGTCTGCTGAAGAAGAAGATAAAACACCCACGTGGGAACCGCCCTGCATATTGTCAGGGGGAACAGAAAAATTGTGAAAGAAAAGGAAGGCTGGGAGGCTTTGCTGCATCACCGAGGGACCTGTTCTAGTCACAAGGCAGTAGGGGATGACACTACGGTATCAACTGTTGTGATACCTGTCCATTATTAGTCAAACAGGCAGTCTTCCCCTGCAGCCTCTCATGACTCTATGCCCTTTTCCATGACCATTATCACAGCCTTCCTTTGGGTCCCATCATCATCATCCAGACCAAGCCAGGAATCTCTAACCAGGTCTCAGGCCCATTGCTGCGTCCTTCTAATCCAGAGTTTCTATTGCAACAAGAGTGGTCCTTCTAAAACAGAATTCTGTCCATTCTGCTCCTACCCATACATCTCTTCAATGGCCACATATTGCCGCAAGGGCCAGTCCAAGATCCTTAACCTGTTATTACAGCCTCCCATGAAATGTCTCCGCAGGGATCACTGACCTAAGTCCCCAGTTCTCCTAATCTTAAACTCCAGTCACACTGCACATGGACATCTTTCTGTTTTTGCCTATGACCGGATCTGCTTTAGAGGCATCTAGTGAAAGCCCTTAAAAGGAAATAACCATCATTCCATATGTCTCACACCACACGGCAGCTCCACGGTCCATGGGCACAGGCCCTGAAGGGGAGGCAGGCAGACGCCACGTTGCCTTTTAGGACCGAGCCTGTAAGTCTCGGACATCACTTTGTGAATACAAAGGCCTGCGCAGTTCAGAGGGGAGGGACATCACTACCACCTGTTCATGGAGGTGTAGGGGTGCATAGTCCTGGAACAGCATCAGAGACTGAGAGCATTGTTGAAGCCATTTTTGTAAAACGCAATTTGCCACAGACAGGGAGTATCGCTTACTCTTTTAAGACATTTGCCTAAGAAGAGAAGGATAGAGAGATAAGAGAGAGAACAAAGCAAGATCAAAGTCGATTTTCTTTGACCTGGACATGGCAATGCACCGCTGGCCAAAGGAGTAGTTTGAAAACCCCAGATGGTCTGTTTGAGAGTTTGGACTTTTAACCACCTTGTTGAAAACCAGGACTCAGCAGACCTGGCCTGCAGACCAGATACAGCCCCTTGCCTGTTTTTATAAATTCATGAGCGAAGAACAGATTTTAAGGTTTCCAATGGCAGGAAAAATATCTAAAGAATCATGTTTTGTGACATGAAAATTCGTATTTGCGCATCCATAAATACCATGTTATTAGACGTGCACGCCGATTCATTTCTGTGTTGTCTGCTGTGGCCACTGTCATGTTACAATGGCAAACCTGAGTGACCGCAACACAGATCTGATGGCCCACAAAGCCTAAAATATTTGCTCTCTCATTCTTTATGGAGAGTGCTAACCCCTGGTGGACTCTCTAACAGACCCACTTGTGCCTTTATACCCAAAAAGAATGTGGGTTTCTTAAAAACAGTGAGTCCCTTGCACACGTGGCATGGTAGTAACCCAAAAATTTCATGACTTCCTCACTGGCTTTCTGTAGGGATATGAAAGGGGTGGCTAAATGTTTAGCTTTATTCCTGGTCAACATTTATTATCAATTGTATAGCCTTCTGACCATATGTTCTTGCACATTTTGGCTACTTTCTCATTAGTCTTTCTGATGTTAAATATCACTTCCTCGAAGGGAGGGCTTCCCTTATGAAGCTACCTCAAGCAAGTCCTCCCCAGCCCCCCAATTTCTGAAAGCTGCTTCCTAAACACTCCCCTTCTGTCAATCACGGCATGGATTGTTAGTCCATTACTTTGCCCACCTGTTTCATGACTTGCTTCTCCGACAAGACCTTGCATTTTAGGCATCTAGAACCTGCTAGCTCCATGGATATGTTTATGAATGAATGAATGAATGAATGAATTCTCCATTTTGACATTATATGCCAAATATAGAAGAACACTTTGATTTCAAAATAATCTGAACAATTATCTCTTGATTTATATTTCATAGAAGACTGATTTCTAAAGGTTACTTTACATACCTTGTGGTTGGGATTTGCCAGGTAGATAAATCAAGACATCTCCAAAGCAGGCAGGAGTATAACCAGAGGAGGAGGAGGTTACCAGCCCGGAGACGTGGCCAGCCCTCTGGTATGCTCAGGTTGAAGGATCCCTGTTGCAAAGATTGTAGGCTAGAGGCTGAGTCGAGACTGAATCTGCTGACTCAGGGATTCTTTTGCCCACAGGGGCTGCTGTGTTTTTTCATAAGGGCAGGTGACCGGAAGGAAGAGGGGGATGCCATTTGGTGACAGGGTACTCCTATTAGTGACTGAAGAGAAGAGAAGTAATGGGAGCGAGGAGTCAGTCTAACGGGTGTCCTCCCCCATCTCTCCTTCTCTGTCCCGAAGTCCTGCCTAGTTATTCCACATCAGCAAATCCTTCACGCTATCCCTTCCTACCTTCATCCCCTCACACAGTTCAGAGCCTCATCATGTCTTAATAACACTTTCATCTCAATCATCCACTGACTCCAGTTTCCTCTCCCAAGTGCTTCCAAGATGAGTTTGTAAAGGACAAATCTGACCATGATAAAACCGTCCAAGGGTTCTCTAGTCCCAACAGGTACGATTTACATATATGGAGTATGGACAAAAGCCCTTTAGATGTCACCTATATCAGTGTTTTTCAACCGCGTATCCGCGGACCTGTGCCCATCTGCCAGGAATGTCATGCCAGTCTGTGGAAGAGTCAACCAGCCTGTGGTGTATATGAAGATTGCAGAATCAGTAATCACTGGGTGACAACCAGGGGGTCAGAACCACTGGCCTAGATGCCACAGCTTCTACCTTATATCCATCACACCTTCCCCCAGCCCTGCCCCTCTCCACCGAATGTTCCAGTCTTCAGGCAAGACGGGGCCATTTCCTTACTGTGCTCTTTGCCTCGTATGCCCTGTATTTTTACACAAAATTTCAAACTTTCTTCAAGGTTTCACTCAGACATGAACACCTCTGTGAAATCTTCCCCAAAGCTCACCCGGGAGAGTTAAAGGCTCTGTCCACTGTGTCCTATCTCTGTGCCCCACGTGGCTGTGTGACCGACTCTCCTGGCCCGTATTCAGTCTCTCTTTGTCTCTTACTCTCTCTGCCTCTCAGAAGAACACAATGTATGACAGTGACACCCCCATTTTCCTGTGCAAACCTCTGTCTTTACCCTCACACTCAATTATATCGCACAATGTGTGAGACCAGACATAACCTCTCACTCCTTTCCGAATCCTCCACCTTGAGTATATCGCCTGGACAAAAATAGATATTAATTACATTTCAGACAAAGGCATAAAGGAGAACCAGAGGAAGGGAATAAAGAAGAGAGGAGGGGAGAGAAAGCAGGGAAGCAGGGTCTGTAAAGGTAGGTGAGATTGAGTCGGTAGTGACCACAGAAAAGGATTCAATAGGAAAGGTCCCATGCTGAATGGCCCACATCACTGAGTCAGGGGAACTGATGCTGGACATGGCAGTGCCCGAAGAGGCCACAGTAGCGGATTAAAGAGACAGAGAAGGAGGGTGTTCATCCAGGCTTTGCAGTCTACTGTCAGATTGCTTGGTCCCCCCTCCCCATAACAGCTGCGACACCTTAGGAAAATTGGGTGTTTTCTGAGTGCTTACACTTTCTCATCTGACAACTGGGATAATACCGCATTTACTTTAATTCTAAAATTAAAATGCCGCCTTACATAGATTTAAATGAAACAAACATTTGTTAATTGTTTAGATCAGTGTTCCGTACATAGAAAATAATCAATAAAAGGCCACATAAAAACAAACCACAAACAATGCTGACATGATCAGACTGGGTCATAACTCAGAGGTCGACTAATGAGACCTTTCATTTCACTGTTGAGGGAAAGGCCCCAATAATGGTTAGCAGCACAGGGACGGGAGCAAGCACTGCTTAAAACAAAGCTCAGTGTCCTTCTCACAGTTAAAGGGGCAGTGAAGATGGTTCTCTTCTTCCCCTTTAGCTGTGAGAAAACAAAATGACTGAAAATTACTATTACAAAAAAGAAATATGAGCAAAGAGCTATTTCACTGACTCCACCCAAAGGAGGTGACATTATTCTACGTTGGCAGATGAGGGAATCGAGGAAGTGGACACCGGTATGCTAAAGCCCTCCCCAGACAGGCTGTCCGGGGAAGATACAAGCCCCATACCAGCTGTAGAAGGCCAGATGCTGGTAAGCAAGTGACCAGCAATACAGTGGGTAATGAAAACAGCCTTCGAATTAAGAGGAACTTTAGTCTAAATTGCTGTGATAATAACTAAAAGGGAGAATGTGTTGCAAGATAGAAGTTCTTGCAAAAAAGAAAATAAATTGATAGTTGGGCTAGTTGCAAAGCCCTGACTTACATGTTCCCATGCACCAGCTTTGAATGGCTTCTTCAAGATGCTCAGGGGAGAGAATAAAGTATAACTACTTTGAGAGATTTGCTTTTCTATTTCCTTCTTTTCTTTATTTTGTGTCCCTCAAAAATACTTTTAAAACTGTTTTGAGGAAAACTTGTCAGTTGACTTAACAGTCATTATTTGTTAAAGGTTGTTTGTAGCTATATGCTTTCGGAATACTACTCAAAATTATGCTCTCCCTACCCCTGATAAGCTCTAAAGTATAAATCAAATATTGTCACTCTCCTTCGAGAGAGTCACTGGTTTCTCAGCTCTCGTAGGACAGCATCCTGAAACCTATGCATATGGATTATTGCCAAGATACAGATGCATGAGGGTCCATAGTTTACATATGAACATGAAATATGGAGTTATTTTTTAGAATATTAAGTAAATCCAAATATGTTCTATTACTGAATTCCCAAGAATGTATAGTGTGTGTGTGTGTGTGTGTGTGTGTGTACACATGTGCATGCGTGCGCAAACTCATTTCAGCAGTTCTGAGATCTTATTTCTGAACCTCAGGTAACACTTTCTTTTTTTAAGTTTCTGTTTATCCAGATACTTCAGTTAATAATTAGCTTCCATAGATCATTTTACAAGATGTTAAGAGCTCAGGATACTTTGAGAAAATGCGGCGGGTGGCTGTAAATAAGAAAGTTATGAGAGCTACAGAGAGCTGCCCTATGCCAGCCGATGGCTCGAAGCCTAATGCTTCCTCATGTCCTTGGCCAGGCACCATGAGGTTTGGGCTCATGTGACTCTTGGCAGAGCACATATCATAGCCTCAGTAGTGCTAACAAAAGCTCTAGAGACAATGGGTTGAAATGAATAAAGAAAATCATCTTGCTGGCAATGGTTTAGGCTTAGTGCTCGTTCCTGGGGCCACTGGGGGTAGCCTTAGGGTATTAAAGGCATTCATTTTGAAGGTTAGAATGGCTCTGAGTGTTCCCTGGGGAGGTAACAAGTGACAAGGAACAGAGGGAAAGGATAACATGGATCATGAATGAGAGATCAATTGTGGGCAGGGAGACCATGGTCCACGATGGTGAGAGAAACCCTGTGGAAGGGGAAGTGAAGTCTTTCTTGACTGATGAGTGCATGGTATGCACCTGGGTCACACAAGGTTAAGGGCTCATGCCCAGAATGGGTTTACTTTTTTTCTCCATTTTTGTCTTTTCATGTCTTTGAAAAATATGATGTGGATTGCTTCTAAAGCTGGCGAGAGACAGAGTACACACTTAGGTCTGTACGTGAAACTGAGCGCCTTGGGAGGAATGACAAGGACCTCTATGGCAGAGATGGCTAGTGACCTCCTACTGTCTATCCCTGGACCATGTGCTCATCGAAAGGACTGTTCTGATGCTTTCCTGTAGGTGGTAGGACTATGTAATTAAATCCTGGCCACAGAGATAAAGGCAGAGTTGCTTTTCAGAATTTCTGCCAAGGCTCCCTGAGGAGTCCATCTGCTCTCTTTCTCCCTGCACTGTCTTACAACTGGGACGCGGTGGCTGAAGTTCCAATGGACAATAGCCACCATCTGGGAATACACAGTGACTCTGGGATGGGAGTTCTGAGCCAGACCAGGATGACAGAAAGAGTCTGGGTCTCTGCGGACAGGCTGGCCACCCTGCTGCACTGAGGCCGTTGCCAGCAGACTCCCTTTGATATGAGAGACAGATGCACTTCAGCTATAATTTCCAGTCCCCATTACAATATCAGACTTGTTCACAACTCAGGGAGAGGACTCTGCCCTTACCCTAATCAATCCCAGAGCATTAAGCGAAACTTACTAACATCCTTATGGACAGAGGCTCCATGTGACATTTGGCCTCAGTAATAATAATGAATTGTAGGATCTGTGACTCATAAGCCCATGAATAATAATCTGAAGTTTCTCCTCAAGTATCTATATTAAAAATATAGAGGAGAGAAACCCACTGACTCATACCTTTGGCCACTTCCAAATTATTAGGAGTTTCCCGAACCAGAGATTTTACCATGTGGCCTCTCTTCTATTAACACCCTTCCGTGTACACTTATTATGTGCCAGGCACTGTGCTAAGCACTTACACAATATTGATGCACAGAACTGGCAGAGCAACCCTTGAAGTTTGATACAATTTTTGACACCTTTTTCAAGTGGAGCTGCTCAGGCAGAAGTAGGTTAACTAACATGTCTGAAGTTAGTCAATAACTGAAAAGTCCAAGTTCAAACCTGGACAGTCTGCTTCTAGAGTCACCATTACTCTGTGCAGTATCACTGTCTTTAACTAAGAGCAGAGAATCTTGCCACAAAGTTGGCTTAGAAGCCCTTGCCGGCTCCGTTTCACCTCCTGATGGACTTCTGTTCCACTTTTCCATCGAAAATTTGTTTGACATTTTAACTGAGATTTCTAAAAGATACTGGTATGGCTGCTACCATTTCTCAGACTCACTTGAGGAAATGAAGTAATTTGTACAATGTCCCATCATTTATTCATGGACACATTCACTCTTAGCCACCTGGGAGAAGCAGCAGCAAGAGCAGACGCACCAGCCAGCAGGGGTCTACAGAGTGTGGCTCAGTTTTGAGCGTCAACAGAAAAACATGAACAAAAAAGATAAGAGAAGTCCCCATCACTGAATGACCAAGATACTTTGCCATCTTTACCTCTTATCTTCAGAGAAATCTGATGAAGCAAATAGGACCATTTCATTTTTATAATTGAGAGGACTCTGTGATAGGGCACAGAAATTTTTGGGATTTGAGCCTAAATCCCAAAGCCCAGAGCTTCCTCATCTGACTGCAGACTGCCGCCCCACCGCCTGGAGATCAACAGCGAAACCAGTCGCATACAACTAAAGATGGGGAGGCAGTACAAGCTCCCAGCTGCAAGGTGAATACGTTCTGGAGATGGAAGGGACAGCACGGTGACTGTCGTTAACAATATTCTGATGTATATTTGAAAGTTGTTAAGAGAAAAGATCTTACAAGTTCTCACCACAAGAAAAATATTATAGCTGTGTGAGATGATGGATGCTTGCTAAACTTATTCTGTCTAGCGTTTTGTAATGTAGCAAATCATTATGTTGTATGGCTTAAACCAGCACAATGTTAGCTGCCATGATGTCTCAGTAACACTGGGTTTGGTGGTGACACCCCACCTACTGGCAGCCCTCCCTGATTTCAATGCACACCCCCGCCCCCGCCCTCCCGAGGCACAGCACATCTGCTGCGGAGCTATTTCTAAGTATACGGGACCCCGGGGGCTATTTGAATCATCACTTTCTTATCCACTTGAAAACTGCACACGCTGACACCAAGACCCTAAGACAGTGGTTCTTAACCTTTTTGAGGTACCGAACCCACCAGTTTCATATGCGCATTCACCGAACCCTTCTTTAATGATAAATAAAATAGGATTTTTTTTCCCCAAATTCAAGACATAGGTATATGTTTTTTTACTGGTGCACAAAATGAGCCGTGCATGAACATCACCTTGCTCAAAGAACAAAACCAACAAAGTGCATGAACTCACAACCAATGACGGTATTACTTTATTCCGGCCTCCGCGGCAGAGGCTTGTCCGAACCCCTGAGACCGACTCATTGAACCCCTAGGGTTGGATAGAACTCAGGTTAAGAAGCACTGCCCTAAGAGGTGAAATGGCTTTCTCAGGTTTGGCAGACACTAGCATCTTGGTTCAGGGACCTCATGTTCGTATCCCCCTCATTACAGCATCCTGCCTTTATAAACGTGAAACTCGCATTTACTACAAGGATCCATTTTTGTCTATTTTCCTAAGCCATGGGATCATAGTAATTGAACTCATCTGAAAACTCTGGAATAGACATGTAACTTTAACCCAAATCATCCTATTTTTAATGCATTCAGTGATTACAAAACAGCTTCTTTTCTGAGAGTAAACTGAAAAGTATTCTGACCTTATTTAGCAAAAAGAAACAAGAGGGAACACAGAGACAGTCTATGGCAAAAAGGCCCATTTTCTTTCCCTTCAAGCAGAACTACTCATCTCCCCACATTCCTGACGCAGAGGGACAAGAGCCACCCCCCGTTGGTACCCAAATCCACTCAGAAGAAGAGCATACCCTCAAGAATGGGGCCTGGTCAAAAGTGCTTAGAAACAGTCTGGGCTGAAGCAGGGCCTTCTGATTCCGTTTATCAGTGGTGGTGGTGGCATCTTTTTAAGTGGCTTCCTTCAGCCTTGGCAGCAGCTCAGACAGCCACCAGCATTGGAGGAGCTGCCACCCACAGCCTCCAGGAGACCCCTGGAGGAAGGAGCACCCTACAGCTGGAGCTGGTCGCTGAAACCGGGCTCAGTAGGGAAGAGGAGAAAAACTCGCTGACTCAGGCCTTGGCCACTTCCAACGTAGGAGGAATTTCCTGAACCCGGGATGGCACACATAAGTTTTCTTTCTGGGGTAAGAGAAGTCATGGGGCCTTTTTCTAAATAAGAAGGAAAAAAACTCACTGCTATGAATGTATTAGGGACATTCTATACATTCTGTTCTACGCTGCTGTGCCCCCTAAAAGGCTGACTTCTATATCAACGGCTCCGTTGAGTTCAAGCTGCCTGTTGGCTTACCCAGTTGGAGGCACTAGGATGACATAGAAAGGGCTGTAAAGGCACAAGGCCAAGCTAGTTATTGCTGCAGCCTTCTCTCTGTCAGGTCACCAAGGGCTGGTGGAGTCCCTTTTCCAGTGGTCAAGTCCCTATCAAGCACTTCTCCCCATAGAGCAAGCTCCTTCTCTGTCACCCACTGAAGTCTCAGTAAGACCGGCCATCAGAAGGGCGTGAGTAGGCACATGATCTGAGCTAGGTCAACCTGATTCCCCTCCCTCCCCACCGCCCCCACGGAACCTGAATCTTAAACCAAGTGATGCAAAGATGGAGAAAGATTTAGAATGGAATGATTCCTCTATTGGAACATTATAAATAAAAGTGTTCACTAGTCTTTTAATTAACTCCCAGAGCTGCAGTGGGTCTATTCTCTTCCTGGTCCTGGTTCTCCAGCGTTTACATAAACTTTGTGATTCACCTTCATCCAACTAAAAAGGAAGCTAAAACTGAATGAATTGAAGCTCAGCACATCGAAGTAACTTGTGCAAGGCCACACAGCTAGTGAGTAGAAAATGAGAGTGTCACTCTCTCCCTTTCTGTCACAGATTGCTGGCTCTTGCTCACTCATGTCTCTCTCCCTATTCCAGTATGTAGAATCAGCTTCCATTCCCGCCCCCAAGTCACCGGGAATAAAACTGAATAGAAGGAGGGAGAAAGGATGGAGCCAGCAGAGTTCATTTCTTTCCCCCATCTGTCTCACCCCCAAAGATGGGTCTCATCAGCACCAGCTGTATCCCTGGGATCTGCTGCATCCCCCATGGGGTCTCCCAGGGGATTCCACTCTCTTTGGCGTATCTAGGAACTACCCTAACGCACACGTTGGCTCAATCCAAACCCCATCCTGGGGAGAGCAAAGCCACGGTGATGAGGGCAATACTCATGTGAGAATCAGGTGGGATCACCACTGTAACTCTGGGAAGAAGAGAAACCCAACAAGTGAGTACTCAGTGTGTCCCAGGAACACTCACACGACCCTCCACCAATGCTTTGTGCCCGGGCTCCTGAGCTAGAAACTTTAGTTCACTGAGCACTTGCTCTGGGCTGGGCCCAGACTAAGTAAGTTCCAGGGGAAACTTCATTAGCAACAGGGCTGAAGGGGTAGAAACCTGTATGAGGAAAGCCTCTATCTGAGACATAGGGGTGTGAGGGGAATTGCACATGAAAATCAGGGGTGGTCTGCTTGACTGGTGGGGGTACAGTGGATAGAGCATCAGCCTGGGACACTGAGGTGCCACGTTCAAAACCCCAAGGTCGCCGACTTTAGCTCAGAGCTCTTCAGGGCTGAGTACACATTCACCAGCTTGAGCTCCAAGGTCACTGGTTTGAGCCCAAGGTCACTGATTTCAGCAAGGGGCCACTAGCTCACCTGGAGCCCCCAGATCAAAGCACATATAAAAAGCAATCAATGAACAACTAAAGTGCCACAACTATAAATTGATGCTTCTCATCTCTCCCTTTTTCTCTCCCTCTAACCCTCTCTCCCTCTTTCTCTCTCTGTCTCTCTCAAATCAGGGGCAGCTCCTGGATGAGGCAGTGGTGGAATTTGTAGGACACCCTTATTTTACTGAGAATTGGCATTTCTTTTTGGCCTCCTGTATCTGTAGTGCTTCATATGAATACACTAATTTAACTTGAACACCTTAGACCCAGCTCAGTCGGTATCCAAAATCAGCCTTCTTTCCATGTCAGATAAATATTTGCCTCTGTGGGGCTGCCTGGAGGCATTCAGGGTGGGATGTAGAGACTTGGCAGTTATATTATTTGACTGGGGAGCAGTGTGAGATTTACAAACTGTTTTTGAGAGCACAGCCTCTTATTAGATCATTGACTCTAAGCATACATGAACAAGACTCACCTTTAGATTGGCAAATATTTTCTGAACACCAGCTCTATGTCACAAGCTGAAAATACAGTGCTGAAAAGCCCCCGCTGGACTGTTCCTGTCCCGGATACACAGCAGTCAGGCAGTGAATCCCACCTAGATCCACTGTCTTTGTTTGCACTACCCAACCCCCACAGAGCCTGGAGACACTTCCCCCCACACACACACACACACCTGTTAGCAAATCTCTGAGCATCCCTCACACGCATCTAAGAAAAACTCCGCCAGATCGCGAGGGGATTAGGGCATGGATGTTGGGAGATACAGGAAAGCCGTGGGAGGCTTGGAGTATTTGAAGATCAGTCAGAGAGGATGATGTGATAAAGAGAAACTATCAAACTCAATTTTTAACAAGAGGGAAGAGTGGCTTTAGAGAGCTTTGCTTTGTGGGAAAGTTTATGAGCAAAGATTTGGCAAGCCAGCATGGAAGCCTCTTCCCCCTCATCTGTTTCTCCCCTCGGCTCTCTGTCAGCAGAGCCGTTCGTGCAAAACTAAGAGTGAACATTAGCCCTACAGCTGTTCCAGGAGATGCCTAGCCCCAAGTTCAAGAGCCCGAGAAGTTAATAGTGAAGAAACCCACGCAGCAGATTAGTAACCAAAGATGCTCGTGCAATAGTAGGAGTGTAGCAGGAAACTGAGGGAGCAAGCCCTGCGTCTGATTGTTCAAGGCCCACCTTCTACAGCCACTTCAAGCACCCGTCAGGTGCCAAGCGCATACTGTCACACTTCCCTAAGTATCTTCAGTGCAAGAGACATTAGCACATCTGTCTACATTTCTGTTGACTGAACCGTTCTTTGGTTTAAAACTAACTGGCCACTGCCTGTATGGGCAACATTTCATGAAATGATCAGGAACTCTGCCCCATCCTCTCCCTAGCTTATTTCATTTAACCCTGCAACAAACCTGTCAAGGTTAAGGCCTTGTTACTGATAAGAAAAGGAAGGCTCCCAGGGACTGTGGGCATCGCCCCAAGCCAGACAGCTGGGAAGTGCAGCCATAATTCAATTCAAGTTCATAATTAGAAAACCTTTGCTTTTTCTTAGAAAAACTCTCTCTGTCTCTCATCATGTATTAAGATAAAAATTCATCATATTTTATGATATAAACTAAAAACAAAATAGAACCAAGCTTCTAGGTTCACGCAGGATCACACACGGGGGACACAGTCTACGGTGTTCATTTGCATATCTTTTCTTTAACAGCATTTTTAGTTATTTTAAGAAATATTGTATAGTTTAAATACATAATGCATTCCTTACAGAAAGAATAGAAAATATGTGCTAAGAAGAAAAAGAGATAAAGAAAAGGAGAGACTAGATGAAACGTAGGAGGAAAGAACCGTTGCAATGTCGGCAAGACCCGCTTTGCTCTGGAAGTGGGATTTCTGGGTGAGAAGATACGGATGTTCCGAGGCCGTTTCATACACGTCACCAAGCACCCACTGGAAACATTGCAGCGATCTGTCCTCAGTCTTGTCTTTTATCTCAGTGTTTGCTCACTTATGTTTGGATCACTAGGAAGAAGGAACGCTTTATCTGATTTTGTATTTAGTCTTTATCGTTTATCTATTTTCTATTCCTCAGTTTTCTGTTGAGATGCTCATTTTTCTTATTGATTTGTAAGCATAGTTAATAGATCCAGGATATGAATTTTCTGATACATAGGTTACACAAAAACACTATGATCGATATTTTCATCATCAGCCTTTTTCTCTATATTTACTTTATGCTTCATAAACCTTATCACTCCACTATTTTTGCTTAAACTTTTTATATATCTAAAATTTATTTTGGTGTGTGATAGGAGCTAGAAAACTTTCTTTTTAGCTCTTTAGTAAAATAAAAGACATAAATAATATTTAACATGCATCCTTGTTATAATTTCCTTTATAATAAAAAAAAACTCATTTTGCTCAAAAATGTGCCCTAGTGGCTGTTTTAGAAATTTATAGTCACTGTCAATATAATACGGATAAATACGGGGAAAAAGAATTGGTGGGTCTTCCTCTTGGGAAATTTATATATTGTCAGGGAGATAATAAATAACATAAAATAGTGTTATGGTAATTATGATAATTGTGGAATATTAATAAAGTCAAGATGGCTAGGGCAATGTTTAGAAAGGGAAGATGAAATTGAGTTTCAGAGTATGAGGAGGATCTGGCAAGGGGAGGGGGCAGAGGAAGGGCATGAATGTCGAAGGAACTACATGGCAATGACAGGACATAGCAGCACCAGCAAGGAGACCAGACTGAGCCGTGGAATCGACTTGAACAGGATACGAAATCAATCAAAAGATGCACTGCAGCTGATAGTGAGCCTCCGAGTTGTCTTTTTTTTTTTTTGGATTTGTAATCATTTTGCGACAGAATTTGACATTTTGTGTGTGCGTGTGTGTGTGTGTGTGTGATAGAGACAGAGAGGAGACAGAGAGAGGGACAGATAGGGACAGACAGACAGGAAGGGAGAGAGATGAGAAGCATCAATTCTTCATTGCGGCACCTTACTTATTCATTGATTGCTTTCTCATATGTGCCTTGACCGGGGGGCTACAGCAAAGCGAGTGACCCCTTGCTCAAGCCAGTGACATTGGGTTCAAGATGGTGAGCTGTGCTGAAACCAGGAATTTGACTAATTTTTAAAAGATTAGATTAGATGAGGCCAACCATTGTTCTAAAGTAGGGAAAAACTGAGAAGAAAACACAATTTGAACTTGGGGCCAACAATCTGTGTAATTCATTCCTGTTTTCATGGGATCAACCATTCATCCATTCCATGTTTTTCTACTGCTGAACATTTTTTATTGTTCCACTGAACAAGTGTGTTCTGAGTCTCTCTGATGTGTAGGCACTTTGCAAAAAGCGCTGGAGTTTTAAGAAACCAACATGACTCCTACTCTGGAAGACACCCATGGCGTAGAGGAAAGACAAAAATGTAATGCAATTGAACAGGCTGAGTGTTACCATGGAGACATGTTACTGGGGCTATGAATGCATGAAGCAGCAGCTAATGCTGCCTGGGGTTCTTCACAAAAGCTACACAAAGTCAATGGCATTGAGTTGATTGTGAAGGTTGAGTAGCGGTCTACCGGTAGGTGTGGGGTACGGGGTGGTCTCATAGGACTGGAGCTCAAGGTGTGTGTTGGGGAAGATCATCAGGGAAGCCTCTATTTCATACATAGCCTTCCTTCCCTGAGGGTGGCTTTCCACTGCAGGCATTCAGTACACTTACCTCCCACCTTCCTTATCAACACAGGCTTGAAACCACCAACGAGATATTAGAAAATCCACCAGGTAGATATCCCTATAAGATGTCTAAGCTGTAAGCCACATAATCATGATAGGCGACATTCATTGAACACTGTTCTAATCACTTTTACTTACTTTGTTCACATAAGAACCCTTACAATCCCTAATTTTGCAGGTTTGACATCTGAGGCCCAGAGCTTTCAAGGATATTGCACAAAACTCCTACCTACAAAAGAGTGAATCTGGGATCCAAACTTAGGCAACCAGACTTCAGAGTGTTTGCCGTTGAATATTAAATCCCATCCTGCCTTCACTTCACTGGAATCAAGATGCCACAGTTTTGGCCTAAAGGAATTTAACATTGACAGTAATTATCTCAAAATGGACAGATTCACCTGGAAGGGAACATAGAAAAGTCAAAACAATCATAGAGCAATCTACTGTTCTAATTAATGGCTGTTAAGGTAAACACAATGCAGACTAGGGAGTGACATCCTTTCTGATTAACTAGGGCTATATGCATGTAGTCAGGTAAACTTATCTTCCCATTGATTTGGTAGTATTTTCTGTTCTACAAACTCCAAAATGTGTAAGAGTGGAGTTTGGGGCTTATTTATACTTATCTACGACTCAGAATAAAATGATTTGGTATTAAGCAAGGCTGCCACACTTATTACTTAAGTAAAAATGTATCTTTTGGATAAAATCTCAGAAATTGCCACTGGTACCTTCACGTTGCATAACTAATGAAGCAGAGGATGCCCAGCAGGTGTAGCTATGAGACTCAAGTCAGCCCACCTGGCTCCTCCTTCAGACGTTCTGACCCGAAATTACCAACCAGTCAATCAAGTGCAGTGTCTGTCAGTACAGCCAGTGTTATACAAAGTCATGCCTAGAAAATACTCAGTGTGACCCCACCTAGAAAAACATGGCATTAGTGTGAGCCGTCAGAAGTGGAGTCAGAATGTTTAGCGCTGCTCCTATGTGCAGGACGGCCCACAGCTGACTCTCATGCGGGGCAGCTTCTTATCCTCTGCATGATCTGGCATCAGCATCGGGAGCTGAATTCCTGAACAAATGGCTGGTGGACCATAACCGGTCCTACTATGTGGTTTGCTTATCTTCTTATTTTAAGTGAATGATGAATAATATACTAAAACATAAATATTCAGAGATTTCCATAAAATATGTCTTTTTTAATTTTTTATTTCTTCTATAATATCAGAAGACGTGACAATAGCCCATGTTTCTGCGAGGCTCATGGCAACAATTCACGGTCACTATCTTGAAGCCACACAACTTAGATGGCACATCCCGTTCCCCACGCATGTGGCCTACCATATTTCCCATGTGTAAGACACACCAAATTTTCAAAAAATTTGGGGTCTAAAAACTGGGTGCATCTTATACAGTGGTTGTAGACTTTTTTACTTGCATTTCCTGCTTTTTCGCACTTGTTTTTGTGCTCATTGTTAGAGACAGTGATTCGTCATCAGACACAAGTGAGGACAAGCTACTGGATGGGAGTTTTGATAGTTATAGGGAGTTGTATGAATTTTATGATGAATAAAACTTGAGTTCAATAACTTTATGTAACACATTTTCTTTCAAAATTCAGGCCCCCAAATTAAGGTGCATTTTATATATGGAGAAGTACAGTATTTCTCTCACGTCATCTGTCTGGCCCCAGCTGGGATTCAATTTTGAACATTGATTCAGAGCTTTGGGAAGAAGGCTACCTTGTCTATACATATATACTATTCAACATTTTTCTGTAGTTACCTTCTAAATTATAACTGTCGCAGCTAATGATGGGACTACGGATAATTCACACAGCAGGTGTTAAATAACCATCAGATGTTTCTATGTCCCTACTCATGCTTGTGTGCAGTCTTTGATTTCCAGACATAAATCACAGCCCTTCAGAAAGGTTTCTCTACCAATCACTGTGATTAATGCAAGAAATTGTAGGTGAACTGCCTAGTTCCCTGAGGTGAAATTCAAATACGACTCCTGCAATGGGCAAAGAATACCCATATTTCCTACTATTAATTAGAAAAGAAACCCTTAATTAAATGAGTAACAAAGAGAACAATTTTTTTTTTTTTTTTTACAAAGAGAACAATTTTTAAAATAAAAGACTGTGTCTGTGAGCCAATGTACAAAAATTACACCCAGCAACTGGAAGAGTTCGATGTCGATTCAAGGAAGACCTAACGTAATTCAATGCTTTCCTGAGATATAGAAAAGCAAATGTATAACTTATTAAGATCTTGGTGTCATTATTTATCTTTGAAGCCATTGCTCTTTTAATGGAATGTAGCAGACAAAAGTCACACGACAAGTTTGTCACATGTTTAGCCAGCTGGCAAAATCCTATCATCTGTCAAAAGCCACATGAAGCAGTTTCTGTAAAGTTCTGAAACAAAACTCCATCCCTTCTTGCTAGCTCCTTCTTTGAGACTCTCAATCTTTGGTTGTTTCATTTATTTTACTGAATTATGACTGTCAGCCACATGCCAGTCTTTCCGTGAAGATTGTGAGCTACCTGATCACAGAGAGTCAGACTTTTTTTTTAATCTCACACACTCAGCATAATGTCTCATCAATGGAAAAGAAATTAATATTGCTGAAACAATATATGGATAAATAAATATGAAACAAGAATCAGGCAAGCTATGGCAGGCAGAGCCATAGCTGTGGGAACAACCCTGGCTATAGTCAGAATGTTTAGCACTGAATTTTGGGTCTGCTACCTGAAGCGTTGGGACACTGAACAAGAAACTTGACCAGTGGCCGACCATGTTTCCTAATCTATATGCCCCGTAGGGTCATTGTAAACACCTAGTGATACATATTCTGTAAAAGCACCTTGGAATGTTAAGTGCTTGAGTGTACGGGCTCGTGAAGATAACGGGTTCCATCATTTTCAGAAATTGGTAACTATCATTTGCATCCTTATTAACAGCTCTTTTGGCTAAAACTTGCAAATATAGCCAATAGCTTTCTTGTTTTTCTATCTGTCGTTGGGAGCCCCCTCCACAGAGACATTTCTTAGTGCTGATGGTTTCCACAGGGACCACTGTGAAAAACCAAGGTGGCAGTACAGGTCTCACATCAGCGAGACTTAAGGTGAACTGTTTCTGATGAGAGCTAGAGAGGAAAACAAAGAAACTTCAAGACGATAGGCAGAAAATTATCGAGGGCTTTCAATTAAAGAATGCCAAAGAAAACTAAGCAAATTCTTAACTGTGTATAATGGGAAGATGGAGAGTGAATGGGGGGGATGAGGATGATTATGCTCAAAGCCTCGCTTACCCGCAAAAAGCAAGTGGGACCTTTGGAACCTTCATATCCTTGTTGGAAATTGGGAGTGACAACAAACAGGCTCTCAGGCATCGGGAACCAAGTGAAATAACCCACCCAGGGCATTATCGGGCATGTTTCTTCTGGAGGGACATGTTCAGCCTCCCCACGCATGCTGAACAACAGGGAGTGCTGGGTGGGCAGCTCCTGCTCAGCCTGCAGGAAGACTTCGTGTGGCTTTCCACGTGGGAACCCACTGGGGCAGTCTTCAAGGGCAGTTATGGCATCTGGCCGCCGAAGCAGAGCTGATGTTTCCACAGGGCCTTAAGTGCAGAGTTCCCTGGGGCACTGTAACGGAGACAGGACAGGGCAGGTGGCAGGAACTGGCATCCCAGCCACTCAGGGATTGGATATAACCAGGATTACCACGGGATTCTTGTTTCTTTTCTTCTTTTTTTAAACTTCTATGAATTTTAGCTGATTCTAAACCCTTTGATGATTATATCTGTCATCAATTACACAGCTGAGGGTTGAAAGAACAGACTGTGTTCTTAGGACTAGGCGGATTTTGCCCTGTTGTTTCCAAAGAGAGCGGTGTGGTGTTAATAGCTACCAGTTTGCCATCCCTGGTTGGTCGCTCCGACTTACAGGTCAGTGTTTGGACTCCCAGGGGACCGCCCGCTTCATTTCCTAACGCACTGCCCCGTGCCACCTCTACAACTCCAGGTTCCCTGGACACACCGTGCCGTTTCACACGTCCGTGCCTTCCTTCTCACAGATCCTTCAAGTTCAAAAACTTCTGTTCCCTTTTCCACCTCTATAACATCGCACACCTTCGGGAGGCAGCAGCAACAAAACCTAGAGCCTAGGGCACACTGCTTGTCCCTTCTGAACCTCAGGTTTCTTAGGTGAAAACCAGAGTAAAGCCCATCATGCAGGGCCAGATGAGGGTGTAAAATGATCCAGGTAAACAGAAATACGGAGTGTGGCAGAGTTAGCCATGGTGTTATGCTCTCCATCTGGAAACTAATAGCAGCATACTGTTGGACCTTTTATAGCTGGTAGATGGTGGATGGATAGACAGATGATAGATAGATAGATAGATAGATAGATAGATAGATAGATAGATAGATAGATGATAGAGATTCCAAGAGCAATGCTTAAAAATGCAGAATTTGCTGGCACGACATGGGAAGACAGAGGATATAGTCACTTTGCTTTGGATATTTACCTTCATCAGAGGCTACTTTTCAGCTTTACTGATCTAAAAGTTTAACTCTATTCTGAGTGAAAAAAGAAAAAGTATAACATTTATAAAAAAAAGATCAGATGAATAGTAATTATTTTTAAAAGTCTGTTTCTGTATTACTTAGGGTTCTGCAGAGAGATAGAATATATTTATGTATACACTCCCCCAACCCCACCCCCACCCTCACCCCACACACAGACTTATTATGAAATGCTGACTCATGAGATTATGGAAGCTAATTCCCGTGATTGCAAGTGCAATAGAGCCAGTAATATAGTTCAACGGCCAGAGACACAGAGAGCCGGTGATATAGATTCCAGTCTGGATCTGCAGGCCTGAAAAGCAGGGCGATGAAGACAGAAGATTGTGGGCAGAGTGAATTCAACTTTCCCCTATTGTATAGTTTACTCAGGTACTCAGTGGCTTGTGTAGATAGGTGACCAATGATTGGATAACTAGGGCCTCCCAGATGTGGGAGGGCCATCTGATGTACTCAGTACACCAATTCAAATGCTAATCTCTTTGAAAATTATCCCTCATGGACACACCCAGACATAATGTTTAGCCAGCTATCTGGGTATCCCTTGCCCTGTCACGCTGACACTGACTTAAGCATTATGGTCTCCAAAGGCTTCGGCCAGGAGTTTGTGAGCAGTAATGAACTTGTACAGATATCTGTACCTCTACTTCTCAAAATGACATCCACACAATTTCTTCTCACTCTGGGAAACAGGCCTTCTTCAAATGATCCCCACTCCTCACAATACATTAGGAATCATTGCTTTAACAAATATTTAGTAAGCACCTCCTCACGGCCCTGGCCAGGTAGCTCAGTTGATCACCTCAGTGGTTTTCAACCTTTTTATGCTTGAGAACTTGTGAAAAGAGAAGAATGATTTCAGAGGCTGCTAAGGCAGAAATCACTCTAAGCATATACAAATTTGACTATGATCTTTGGGTCTATACTCATTATACAATATCAGGGTGGCTAAATCTTTTGCAGACTGGCACAAAATGTCTGGTAGACTGGCCCACGGACTGGCAGTTGAAAAGTACTGGGATAGAACATTGTCCAAATAAGGCAAGATTGTGGGTTCTATCCCCAGTAAAGGCGCATACAACAATCAACCAATGAATGCATAAATAAGTGGAAAACAAAGTGATGTTTCTCTTTCTCCCTTCCTCTCTCTGAAAAATCAATTTAAAAAGAAGAAAGCACCTCCTCACCTCATCTATTCTCTAAGTCTCTGCTTGCATATAGATTACATATCAGTGTAGGAGAACACCTCTACACCAATAATGTATTATAACCATGAAAGAGGTATACATGAGCTATGAGAAAATAACAGAAGATCTCCTTTACATTGGGGTGGGGCATAGAAAAAGCCTCAGAGAATGACTGGATTTCTAAGAAACAAAGAACAGATTTTTAGTAGGGCAACATGGATTCTTCCTTTCCTTCTTTCCTCCTCCCTGGGTCCCCTCTTTTTTTCTTTTTTCCTCTTTCTAGTTATAAAGGAGAAAACATAAAAAGCTTCCCATTTGAAAGATGTCTTAGACAACAAGGCTTTCCATCAGTAGAGTTCAGGAACATTAAGCATCCCAGTGAAATTTGGCTTGGCTCAGTCCTCCTCAGAGAGTGGAGAGTGAGTATTCAGATCTGGAAGCTAGAGCAGACTTGGCTGCTGTAAAGAAGAGAGACGCTAAAGAATGCATATTTAATGACAACCCTTCATAGACAAGCAGAAGCCTCTTTTCTAAATTATTAATAGTAATAACAATTGTAGTAGTTAGGATAATGATGATGATCGGCTATTAACCATGTGCCAGCTCCTGTGTGAGGCACATCCTGTGCATAATGTCCTTTAAGTATCCAGAAGGCTTTGTCTAAAGAGCCATAAAAAATTATGCATTGGTTCCAGTAGGTACAATTCACAGAGGAGCTAAACGAGAGTCACCCATGGCAGGGAAGTCACCAGTGAGAGAGGGCTGGTGTCCTGGTTTCAGGTAAGGACATAAGAAAGAGAATGCAGTCACCTCCAGGTGTGTAAGTCAAGCAAGATGTCAGAAAGTAATCTTGGCTCCAGCACAGATTTCAATTTACCTCTTTAATTTTTCATTTAACCAAAATCATTTTGAAATCAAATCTATGTTAATGATGTATGAATGAATAATTACAATTGACATTCATGGCATGTTACATTACCATAAACAAGGATCCTGGAACTCAGAGCAGAAGACAGGGTCAACAGTCATCTGGTCACACCTACATAGGCACAAGACTGGGAAACAGGAACCCATAAGCCATGTCTGATCTAGTCCAAATAGTTTGTTTTCCACGTAAGACAAGCAAGGCTTTACAAAGGAGAAACACTTGTTTGAGGTCACATGGTAAACTAGTGGCAAAGTCACAATTCATATCAAGTCGCGGGGATCCTGGGCTACTGCACTTACAATTTGCTGAGCTACCTTATGTCAGACATCAGAATGACACTTGGGCCAGTTGACCCTTCAAAGACTGGAACTGAGACAACACCCCACTGATCACAACTCTTGAAAAACATCTGGGAAATGTCTGCTCCGTGCCATAAACAAAACTAGTCAAGAGAACGTGCATAACTCAATGCAAACCATCTCCACTTTTTGAAAAGCAACTCAGAGCCTAAGTTCATCCACAGAAGAGACAAAAGCATTTTCTCGGTGTGCAAGAAAAAGTGATTATCAAATCGAGGACTGGCTACAAGAATCCTTTTCTCCCTCACATGGGAAGGTTCACATTAAGCAACTCTAAGAACAGCCCACAAATAGAAACAAAGTCTACTTAAATTTATTTTATTTCTATAAAGCGTAGGGTTAATGAATTGTATACTTCCTATTTGTTTTTAAGGCTCCTTTATAACAGCCAAAGGATGACCCCCAACCCCCAGAGACTTGGGATAGTTGCTCAAAAAATACCAGCAAATAGTTGAAGTGTGAACCAGCAGCATATAAAGCCAGGAATACTCAACCAGGCGTCTAGGTAAACTGGGTTTTAATTCTGGTCTGCACGTGACCTTGGGCCCCATAGGCTTTGGTTTTCTTGTCCGCAAAATGATGAGCAATTGCTGTTCTACCTTTCTGCGAGTTTCTAATTAAGAACATGCATAATATAGACAAGGTTATACCAAGGCACAACAGTACATGTAGCCTCTGGATCAGAGTCAGGGCTCAAGGCACGAGATTATCATCAGGGAGACCACAAGGAGCTTCCTCTCCTGGCCGAGTGCCAGAGGATCACTGAGGGGAAATTCCAATCTCATTCCCAGGCTGTTTTCCTATGAATTCTCATCCAGTTCAAGCACGTAAAAGGGGCTTTTTCACGTTAATATTTGCATATCCCAAGTCTAACCTTTCCCATCAAAATAGCACCTCTTTGTACTGCCACAAACTCTTCACAAGAGGTGTATTAATACCCACCAATTTATAAATTAAAAATACAAGAAAAAAAACGTCGGGGAAATGTGAGTAGTCTTAATGAAACATCATGTCAGAAATAGAATATATTATCTGGCAACAAGAAAATGTTTCTAGGACTTGGTGAAACTTATGTTTGAAATGATGTGAGTTCAAGGAATAAAAATAAATATACAGTGTGTCCGTAAAGTCATGCTGCACTTTTGACCGGTCACAGGAAAGCAACTAAAGACGATAGAAATGTGAAATCTGCACCAAATAAAAGGAAAAGTCTCCCAGTTTCATACCTATTCAGTGCAGTTCGATGTGGGCTCCATTTGTTGCCCTACACA
The DNA here is from genome assembly GCA_037038555.1 of Rhynchonycteris naso. Classification (NCBI taxonomy): domain Eukaryota; kingdom Metazoa; phylum Chordata; class Mammalia; order Chiroptera; family Emballonuridae; genus Rhynchonycteris; species Rhynchonycteris naso. The sequence continues at coordinate 279,055,400 of CM072998.1, forward strand.
CATCCAAACGATAGTGAAGTTCTTGCCACACACGGGTAAGGACATCTGGTGTAACAGAGTGAATAACGTCTGTGATTCTGTTTTAAGTGATTAATGCCATTGATACACTCAATGTATGCATGTTGCTTCACATAACCTCAAAAGTAAAAGTCTAAGGGTGTCAGATCCGGGGATCTTGGTGGCCATGGCCTGACAGAACCCCTGCTTATCCACCACGGGGGGGGGGGGATGCTCTATCCAGAAACTCACGAACAATGGTGGCGTAGCATGAAGGAGCGCCGTCCTGTTGAAAGATGACACCTTCTGGAAATTGTGGCACTGCATACAATTCCAACATGTCAAGATAGGTGTTTGCCGTCACAGACTGCTCCATGAAAAAAAATGGGCCTATCATCTTATCATGCATCAGGCCACACCACACATTCGCTTTAGAGGTGTTACGTTCGTACTCAACGTAGGCATGAGGATGTCCAGCAGCCTATATTCGGACGTTATGGCAATGAACATGTCAACAGATATGGAAGGTCACCTCATCGCTAAACACAATCTTCTGCAAAAATCTTGCATCATTGTTGATCTCATGAAGCATATCTGTAGTAAATGCGCATCGTGTGGGTCTATCTGCTGCCTTGATAGCGTGCAACAGCCGCAATTTGTACCCCATAAAACAGAACGTTTCTTTAACACCTTATGAACTGTAGTCTTACTTAGGTGTAATTGTCGAGCACACGCACACACAGATGTTTTAGGGCTCCTTAGGTAGCTATCCCGTATAGCCTCTATAGACTCGTCACTGACTGATGGCCTACCAGAACGTGGTTTCTCCACCAAACTGCCGGTTTCCTTCAACTGCTTATCCCACCGAGTAATGTTATTCCTATGTGGTGGTGCTTCATTATAAATGTGCCGATATTCACGTTGCACTTTGGTCACGGATTTGAATTTAGCAAGCTACAGAACATACTGAACTTTCCTCTGTACCATCCACATCTCGACTGGCATGGCCGTGGGCTGCTCCTCTGTATACACGGTGTTACGTCATCATCTGCGCATGCGCACATGCTGCCACACCATCCTACAGAAACTGGGAGGGTTTTCCTTTTATTTGGTGCAGATTTCACATTTCTATTGTCTTTTGTTGCTTTCCTGTGACTGGTCAAAAGTGCACCATGACTTTACGGACACACTGTATTTCTGTAGGAGTCATTGAAGTGGTTTTATCTATCAATATTTTATTCCTTTTCTTGGTGAATAGTATTTCATTATCGGGATGTAACAAAGTTTATCTATTCACCCATACAGAACACTTGGGTTGTTTATGGTTTAGGCCAATTATAAATACAGCTACTATAACCATTCATGTAAGTATAGAGTTTTAGGTGAACAAATGTTTTCTTTTCTCTGGGGGTAAATACTTAGGAATGGTCAACCTGTATGTGTAGATTTAACTTTATAATAAACTGTCAAACTATTTTCCCTCAGAGTGGCAGTAGCATTCACAGGCATCTTTGACTGAATACATATATAAAGTTGACACCTATTCCCCTCACCTGGCCCCACCCCTCTCTTTCCTTGGTTCAGTTCTATCCTCTGCCTTATCGCCCAGACAAACCAAGTGATTCCCACATCCCAGACACCGCCATGGGTCTACCTTCATTTCCTCTGACTTAAAGGGCTGACCTTCCTGGAAAACTTAGCATTTTTTTATTACTAAATTTATTGGGGCAGCATTGGTTAATAACATATAAATTTCAGGTCTACCACTTTATAATTAAACAGCATCTGTATACTCCATTGTGTGCTCACCACCCAAAGTTCAGTCCCCTTCTATCACCATGTATTTGACCCCCTTTACCCTCCGCTCTCCCCCCACCCTCATTCTCCTCTGGTAATTGCCATTCTTTTGTCGATATCTATATGTTTGTTTTGTTCATTTGTTGCTTTCTGTTTTATATCTCACATATGGCTGAAATCATACAATTCTTGTCTTTCTTAATCTGAGCTATTTCACTTAGCATAATACTCTCAAGATTTATCCATGTTGTATAAAAGGCAATATCATGTCTTTTTATGCCTGAGTAATATTCCATTGTATGTATATACCACACCTCCTTTATCTGATCATTTATCCAAGGACACTTTGGTTGCTTCCATTTCTTGGCCACCATAAAAAATGCTGCTGTGACCATAGGACATATAAATCTTTACAAATAAGTGTTTTCAAGTGTTTGGAGTACATACCAAGAAGAGGGATTTCTGGGTCATATGGTACCTCTACTCTTAATTTTCCCAGGAACCTCCATTCTGTGTTACATAGTGGCTATACCAATTTGCATCCCAACAACAGTGTGGGAGAAAAACTAGATATTTTTAAAACATAATTCAGGCCAAAACTCTTTGAGTCTTCCTTGACCTTTATTCAAGAAGAATAATGTTGTATTCATTGCTCTCTAATCATGCTTCTTCCACCAAATCTTGACTATCAACAAGGCAGGAATAGAGAACTCTTTGACATTTCACCTTCATCCATCCATCCATCCATTCATCCATCCATCCATTCATTCATTCCCACATTCAACAAATATTTATTGAATATTTTCTATGTCTGAGTCACTGTTTGAGGCTAGAGCCCAGCTGAGTATTAGGCACAAAAGAAGCTGCCAAGAAATGTGTCCTGGGTGCATGGCTTAAGTAACATGGTCAATATTGCATATGCTTTAGGAATTAAAAACTAGATCTATCAATCGCATATTCAGCAGTCTCCGAATTAACCCAGGGGCCACTGTATTATTCTATAATTTTCTTTAGAGCAAAAGGTCTGATTTATTAATCTTTATATCACATGAGCTGACATGTGGGTGTTCAATAAATATTTGTTGAAATACATTGACTTGGTTAATGGGAACTGTATTTTATAGTGTTAGGTCTGCCATTTGATACAAGCCCAAGATTTTTTAAAAAAAATATTTTATTAGACAATAAACTTTTTGTTTTATACTGAAAAATTTAGTCCAACAAAAATTATGTCTCCTCATCATAGTCAAGGTTTTCTTAAACATAAAGTAAAACATATCCTCTCATTTCATATTTCATGTAGTAAGCAAATTTCCTCCATGGCAGCTCATTTTCTTTGGCGTCTGAGCTTTGCTCAGATAATTGACTAGTCTGCAACAGCAGTTTGCAATGCCTGCGGTAGTGCCTGGGTAATCAGACATTGTGACAATTCGGTCATTCTGTTCAAATGCCTGGTTGGTTTAACAAATACCTATTAAACCTGTTGTTTGACTAATGTCTCATTTATACTTATTGAGTGCCAGGACTGTGCAAGGTGCTGAGACTTCAGAGATGAAAAACACATTGTCCTGAACACGTGTGATCTAGCCATGAAGGATGGGGACAGATGGTTACCAAATGAATGCATCCCAAAGAGATTTGAAGATTACCACCTATCTCTACATCTCGGGCTGCTTATTCTTTTGTTTCAAGTTCAAGTGCAAATCCCTTAGTGTTTCATAGACTGATGATGAAGGCTATTAGACTTAGCCAGCATTCCCACATTTCTCAGACACTCCCTGTATATCAGTGTGAGCAATACTATTTTTCTGCAGCACTACTAGAATAAAGTTAAATATAAACAAGAATGGTTTAAGGCAGCATAGTCTTAATTTTTTTTTATTACAAAATGGCTTAACTAGATACCTGGTGTATTAGACATTCTCTCTGTCCCCAATGTTTGTTACATCTAAATAATTGTCTATGATAGGTCTTTATGTATAACAACAAAAATCATCTCCTTTCACAAGGAGCTTACGGTCCAAAGGGGAAAACAGACAGGAAAATATGTGATGATACCATGCAAGCCCAAAGGAAAGTAACATCAGCTTTGTTTGGGGGAAGAGGGTCAAGAGTGACTTCATGGCACAAAAGACACTGAAGTGAGTCTGGAAGGATTATTAGATGTTTCTCAGATGGACAAGGGACTAGAAAGATGTATAGGGGAAAAGCAAGAAGTTAGAAATAGTGAGGGATTTTTAGGAAAATAAGTATTTAATCATGCCTTGATGAGCTCGTGGAACGCATCACCAGTAGAATGTATGGAATCTTTTATTGTTATTATTTTTGATGCACCTTAAGCAGTGCCTGACTCAGGGTAGGTATTCAAAAAATATTTTTAAAATAAGAAGCAAGAGATGTTGGGAAGTAAAAGGCAAATAATAAGAAGTAGGACTAGAACTAGGGATCAAAGGTGGGAGGGATCAATTTCCAGATTAATATCTGGTGGTCATGGTTCTGAAGACGAAACTCTGAGAGACTAGGACTCAGGAAGACATTGAGTGTGTCTATTTGCCCATCTCCTTGCAAATAACCTAATATCCCGCGCTCAGATTCACGTCTGACACGGGTGCTCAATAAATATTTGTTAAATGCAAAACTAAAGCTTTTTTCCCCCAAAAATGTACATTTTGGGTACATTGGAATCACACAGCCTGAAGGTAGGGACAAAGGAGAAAGAGACCCCATTTGGCTCATTTGTTTATTTCGCAATTTTTAATTTTTTCTCCCTCTGGAAAAACTTTTAAAAGAAATAAATTTATACATATATGGTCAATTAACTTTTGACGAAGATGCCAAGAATACATGACAGGGAAGGGATAGTCTCTTCAATAAAGGGTGCCAGAAGAACAGGATAGCCACATTCGAAAGAATGAAACGGGACCTGTAACTTAGATCACACACCAAAAGCAACTCCAAACGGATTAAAAACTTGAATCATAAAACTTCTGAAACCATAAAACTTCTAGACAAAAAACACAGGGTAAGAGCTTCTTGACACTGGTCTTGGCAATTATTTTTTGATTTGATACCAAAAGCAAAGAGAGCAAAAGCAGAAATAAACAAGTGGGACTACGTCAAACCAGAAAGTACCTTCACAGCAAAGAAAACCATCCATAAAATGAGAAGCAGCCTTTGGAATGGGAGAAAATATTTGCAAACCACATACCCAATAGGAGTTAAAATCCAAGATATACAAGAAACATATTCAACTCAATAGGGAAAAATATGTAAAAAGAATAATTCAGTTAAAAATGGGCATAATCATTAGAGAAATGCAAATTAAAACCACAATGAGATATCACCTCACACCAGTCAGAATGGCACTCATCAGCAAAACAACACAGAATAAGTGCTGGTGAGGATGTGGAGAAAAGGGAACCCTTCTGCACTGCTGGTGGGATTGCAGACTGGTGCAGCCACTGTGGAAAACAGTTTGGAGATTCCTCAGAAAATTAAAAATCGAACTGCCTTTTGACCCAGCTATCCCACTTTTAGGAATATACCCTAAGAACACCATAGCACTGTTCAAAAAGAAGAAATGCGTCCCCATATTCGTGGCAGCATTGTTCACAATAGCGAAGATCTGGAAACAGCCCAAGTGTCCATCAGAAGATGAGTGGATTAAAAAGCTATGGTACATATATACTATGGAATACTACTCAGCCATAAGAAACAATGACATCAGATCATTTATAACAAAATAGATGTACCTTGATAACATTATACGGAGTGAAATAAGTAAATCAGAAAAAAAGAAAAACTGAGAACAGCATGATTACATACATAGGTGTGACATAAAAGTGAGAATATGAGACATGGACAAGAGAGTGGTGGTTACGGGATGGGGGAGGGAGGGAAGAGTGGGATAGGGAGGAGGGGAGGGACACAGGGAAAACCAGATAGAAGGTGACAGAGGACAATTTGACTTTTGGTGATGGGTATGCAACACAATTGAATGATAAGATAACCTGGAGATGTTTTCATTGTACATATGTACCCTGATTTATGGATGTCACCCCATTAGAATTAATAATCATAAAATATATATATATATAAATTAAAAAAAAATTTAAGGAAGGAAGCCACATACAACTAAATAAAAATGAACAGTTCATTGCTGTAAAAAAAAAATGGGCAAAGGATCTGAATAGACATTTTTCTAAAGAAGACATACAAATGGCCAACATGTACCTGCAAAGGTGTTCAAGGTCACTAATCACTAGGAATGTATATAGAAACCACAATGCGACTATCACCTCAACCTTGCCAGGTTGTCTATTATCAAAAAGAGAATAGATAACAAATGTCCATAAGAATATGGAGAAAAAGAAATCCTTGTAGCACTCTTGGCAGAAATATAAACTGATACAGCCACTATGGCAAATAATAAGGAGTTTCCTCAAGAAATTAAAAATAGAACCACCATATGATCTAGTAATCTAACTCCTAGGCATATATTCAAATAAAATAACATCACTATCTCAAAGAGATAACTATACTTCCTTGTTCATTGCAGCATTGTTCATAACGGCCAAGGTATGCAGGCCACCTAAGTGGACAAATAAAAAAGTTGTGAGAAATATATAGATAATGAATTATTATTCAACCATGAGGAAGAAGGAAATCCTGTCATTTGCAAGAACATGTATGAACCCTGAAGGCATTATATTAAATGACATAACCCAGTCTGGGGGTTTGGAGAAATGGGGGGGAGTCTGGTAAAATGATACAAACTTTCAGTTACAAAATGAATAAAGTCTGAGAACCTAATGGTGACTATAATTGAGAAATCTGTATTGTAATTGAAATTAGCTAAGAGAGTGGACTTAAGTGTTCTCAACAGGGGAAGAAGAAGAGGGGTAGAATATGTGAGGGTAGGAGTATGTTAATTAACTGGTTTGAGGGAACACTTTCATAATGTTACATATATCAAACCATCACATTGTACATTTTAAAAATACTCCAGTTTGCCTGACCAGGCAGTGGCGCAGTGGATAGAGCGTCGGATTGGGATGCGGAAGACCCAGGTTCGAGACCCCGAGCTCACCAGCTTGAGCACGGGTCCGTCTGGCTTGAGCAAAAGCTCACCAGCTTGGACCCAAGGTCGCTGGCTCCAGCAAGGGGTGGCTCAGTCTGCTGAAGGCCCGCGGTCAAGGCACACGTGAGAGTGCAATCAATGAACAACTAAGGTGTCGCAACGGCAACAAAAACTAATGATTGATGCTTCTCACCTCTCTCTGTTTCTGTCTGTCTGTCTCTATCTGTTCCTCTCTCTGACTCTCTCTCTCTCTGTCCCTGTAATAAAAAAAAACAAAAAACACACAAATTTATTAAAAATACTCCAGTTTGATATGTCAATTATACTTCAATGAAGCCTGGGAGAAAAGTAGAAACAAATCTTGCTGACCTAGGATAAGCCAATTCTGGGGCTGCATCCTATATTGGTCTGCATATCTTAGAGGAGAGAAGTTATTTAAAAAAAAAAAAAAAACATCATAAAATCCCAAAGCCATCCCTTGGTTTTACCACTTCACTTGATTGACCAGTTGAACTACTGGAACTCAACAGGAGATTGAGCATCATTCTTCTCACAAAGGTGATGCAAAGGACTTGTGGTAGACTCCTCAAGGAGTCTTCTCTAAGTATGTATTGATTGAGTTGTAACACACAGGGTATGACATTACTGAGGGAATTTTACTCTTTGTAAAATTCTAAAAATGTTTCTGGATCCACCAAAGTTTGTTTTCCATTATGAATGCAGTTTTATTTTGCATTATGAGTTCTGCATAGCGTCAGTCTTGAAGAACCTGAAGAAGAGTTGTTACATGCCTTCCCAACAACTCGCTTTTCTAACAGTTATAAAAAGCTATCCCACTGCAGAAAAAGTTTGTGAAACTCTCCTCTGCTCCCTAATGTACCTTATGCTGTAAGCAACACCCAGCCGTCCTGGCTTCTCTCCCGTGTTGCCACAACCCCTCTGATGCTCAGCCACACTTCCTCAATTCTTAAAAATCATTTTATCAGACATCTTTTGGCTCATCCCCAGGTAAAGAAGAGAGAAGCCAGCTGCAGAGTGCGCTGACTTACAGGAACCCTTGCATGAGGAAAAACTGCCTTTGACTTTGATAAAGTAGAGGACCCATATGAGGGTTTGTCACATAACCATATACAGGATGTCCGTAAAGTCATGGTGCACTTTTGACCGGTCACAGGACAAAAATGCACCCTGACTTTACGGACACACTGTATATGTAAGGTTACGCATGGGCACCGAGATGAAAGCCAGAGATTTGCCAATTTGATGTCAATCGAGTCTTGGGTCTAGACCTGAGTGGGCTCTACCCTGTCTCAGCGTGGAGATTTTCTCCAAGCTGTTCCCCCTGTCTCCTCCTCAGTGCCCTCATGTAGACTATGAAAATAAAACTATACGCAGCACAGGCCTCTAACTGCTACTTAAGCTAAATAGTATATGCGCAGTGCCTGGTGAGAAATAAGAGTTTAATAAATGCTTTTTATTTTATTTTGTTATTTTTCAGTATCATAAAACCTTATCTCAAGAGAAATTTATGTCACATAGCGGGAGATCTGAAGATTATAATGTAGAATGGCTTGGTTATTCATAAAGCAAGTATCATAACTTCTTTGAGACAGCGAAGGCCAATAATACAATTACATAAAAGCTAATTATAGCGAACACATCCACCGCCCATACCAAGTTCTGGGAGCTGTTTTAAGCACCTAACACAGACTCTTTTTTTTTTTTTAGATTTTATTTATTCATTTTAGAGAAAGGAGACACAGAGAGAAAGAGAGAGAGAAAGAAAGGAGGAGGAGCAGAAAGCAGCAACTCCCATATGTGCCTTGACTAGGCAAGCCTGGGGTATGGAACCAGCGACCTCAGCATTCCAGGTCGATGCTTACCCATTGCACCACCACAGGTCAAGCCAGATTAACTCAACAAAGTAACCCTATGAAGTAGGAACCAGCTTGATTATTTCTTTTATTTTTTAAAGGTGATAGGTTTATTTTTTTTTTAATTTATTTAATTAATTGTGTTTACATAGATTCTAGGGTAACCCTGACTGCATCCCCCCTCCCCCATATTCCCCTCCACATCTCCCTTGCACCCCTCCCTACAGTGCCCTCCCCCCTCCCCTTCAGGTTTATCCCATCCTATCATCCCCTTTCCCTCTGTCCTCTTTTCCTCTGGCCCCTTTGATCCCTCCTCTGTCTCAATTCCTTTCCTCAGTTCTCAATGTTCCTTGGATTCCTCAAATGAGTGAGGTCATATAATATTTTTCTTTTTCTGCCTGGCTTATTTCACTCAACATAATAGTTTCCAGGTCCCTCCATATTGTTGCAAAAGGTAATATTTCCTTCTTTTTCATGGCCCCATAGTATTCCATAGTATATATGTACCACAGCTTTTTAATCCACTCGTCCACTGACGGACACTTGGGCTGTTTCCAGCTCTTTGCTATTGTGAACAATGCTGCCATAAACATGGGGTGCATTTCTTTTTTTCAGTCAGTGATATGGTGTCCTTGGGATATATTCCTATAAGTGTGATAGCTGGGTCAAAGGGCAGTTCCAATTTACAAATCAAAGGAGCTGAGGCAAAGAGAGTTTAACTTGCCAGAGGTCACCTTGCCTGAAAGCAACATTTAAACTCAGGGAGGTTGAGTGTAGAATCCGTGTCCTAAACCACTAACCTATCTCACCCTTTACAAGGAGGAGGCGTTTTTGTGTAGCTTGTTTCACTGACTTCACAGTGACCTTGGGAAATAAGCCACTTCAGGAATCCCCTGGCATTCCTGGTTTTGGACTCCAGCTTGATTTGCTCTCTCTGAAACTTAGCCTCAGCTAAGCTCATGGCTCCCAGCATTCAATTTTGCTGCCTTGAAGTTGGAGACTTTCTGGTTGATACACTTTGTAGACTGTAATGACACATGAGCATTCCAGGAACAGTAGCCTCTGGTGGCATCTAGGTTAAGGTGACCAGATTTTAAAATTGGTAAAGCGGGACACCATTAACCAGGGCAGGGGTGGGGGTGGGGTTCTTGATTAAAAATTTGGTCTATATGGAGCAAAAAAAAATTTCATAGAATGCAAAAATAGAATTGTAATATATTTTTTAAAATTTCAACATAAGTACAATTTACAAATATAATACATTAGAAAAATTATGTATAGTATTTTATTCTTTGGCATATTTCTCATTTGAGTGAATTTTTTTTAGTAGATTGCTGTCATTGTTTAAAAGGTCATGAAATTTTTCACAAGAATTTGTTAAATTATTTTTCACACATAAAATGTATTTCAAAGTCTCAACACTTAATTGTGATTTTTCTGATGTCCACACTTTATTGACCGTAGAAAAAACGCGTTCAGTTGCAGCATTAGTTCCTGGTAAAGACAGCGCGTATTCCATAATTTTTAGTGCATTATTGTATGGAACATGGTTTGTTTCAAAATGATGAAATATTTCTAACCATGTGTTCTCTATTGTGATTTTTGCTGATGTCCAAGAGTTAACCTTTTCCTTATCAATATATATTTTTAATAATGATACCTCATTAAAAATATCATTTTTGGAAATATTACTGTATGGGAAATTTTGAGTGAGTCAGAGGGATCGGGTTACACGGTCCTGAAACTGATGCCGGAGCTGCACCAGCGGGCTGGAGCAGGCAGGGCAGCGCCGCCTTGGGCCTATGGGTAGTTAGGGGACTTGACAGCTGCCACCCCAGCAGGTACGTCCCGCCCAAAGTTCTTTGTTTCGGCCCGCACGGGGCAGCCAGCTCTTGCAGCAGTGCGGGCGCTTCCAGGTGGAGATGGGGTCTCCCTGATGAAAACCATATATTCCCTTCCCGTTCTCCTGCCGTTCCCTAGCTTTTCGTGCATTCTTTCCAAATATCGAAACTTTTTTAAAAGGCCGCCGGACGCGGGACAAATGGTTAAAAATCGGGACTGTCCTGCCAAAAGCGGGATGTCTGGTCACCTTTATCTAGGTTGATGATAGTCTGGAGCTTTAATCAAGCCTTTTTGGCTGCATGCCTATAAAGAAAAAATACACACACACACACACACACACACACACACACACGCACAAATGAGTGTAAGCAGGAAAAGTAAGAAAGGTGCAAAGGAGACAGGGGTAGTCCATGGAACGCAAAGAAAGAAAACTCTGTCAGAAAAGATTAAACCCTCCCTCTGTGACATCATGCCCCACCTTACGTTGTTTTGTCACGTGTCCCCTTTACTCTTTTTATTCTACAAACTAGTTTTCTCTTCTTTTCTGGGTGGGTGGCAAAAGACAGTCACTCTACACCTCCAAAGGTCACACACCTGTCTTCTGTGACCAGCGGAATCTGACTAACATTCGCTTTTAAAATTGAATTTTAAATCCTGAATCGGAAGAATATGACTGACCCTACCGGGGTCACGTGCTCACTCTTGGTTCTGTACGCCATATGCAACGGCAGCGACGGGGAGAAATAGGGTCAAAGTAAAACTGTGGTGGCCAGGGCCTCACCTGTAGGGAGACAGATGTCAGTTAACAGAGAAGGAGGCGTGGCTTATTGGAGAAGCAGCAACCCCAGGGGGGGAATCTGTTGTACAGAAGGGCCTGCCTGACTCACACCTCCCTGCCTTACTGGTGTTGGGCGTTGCCCAGCAATAGCCTCCTCTTTGTCATGAAGGGCCGTCCCAAAGACCATGTTCCTTGCTGGGATTCTTGCACAGAGCTTTTTATTATAGAAATACTCCTCCCCAACATAAGATTCTCCATCAGAACACAGTTTAATGTGATTACAGCTCCATGTGAGCAGTGTAACCGATGTACGCTATGACAGAGAGCATTCAGAAACTGTGAATGAATGAATTCTCAAGATGCCAAGATGAAAGTTTAACGTGTTTCTTTTCAAAATTCAATTTTTTTTTCAAATGGATATTTCCTTATCTCATGGAATCGTTGTCAGTCTTAGAGAGGAAAATAAAACCCCTGCAGATTCTAGCTTCAAGCCGGAACCCTTTTCCCGAGAGCAGAAATATTGCTCAGCGAAGATCATTGTGACTGCTGCTCAAAGCTGGGGACTCTTGGCTGAGTGATTTAAAAAATCATTAGTTATATCCAAAAAGTACATATTTAAACCTAGTGTATTTTTTTCTAAAAATGACATCAGGATTATTTTTTAAGCTTTGAAGAGTAGAGGTCGTGAAGAATAATCTAAAGGCAGGAGCAGAACTTGGGTTGGCGAGCGACACAGACCCGGCATTAGTAATCCCAGCTCCCTCTCTCAGACCTCAAGCAAGCAGTTTAACCGCATTGAGTTCCACGCTTCCCATTTCTAAACAGGAACAACTACGCCCACTTCTTAGGAACGTTGTGACTATTACGTAAGGTAACATACGATTCTGAGCGGAGTCCCTGCACTACAGCATATTCTCAGTCAACGTGTGTCCTCTTCTCTGTTTATCCAGACACTTCTCTTCCTAGCATTCTGCCCATTCTATTTTACGCTGGTCCATCCCATGACAGGAGTTTATACATCGCTATCCTGAAATTTACATGACAATATTACTAATTGGCTCGGTAACCAGACACCTACCACATGCCAGGTGACATTGGAGGAAAGAAGGCACAAATCAATTACTTTTTATCTCCTTTGACTTACATATGTTTTTAGCATGCAATTGTTCCTACCATTTTTATGTGACCAAACACAAGGGAATATGTTATAAGAAAGAGATCTTGGGTGAAATGACAGATCATGTAATCAAGCTAGCCATTCGTTTCAACTCAACCTCTACCTCTACTGGGTCAAAGGCCACTCAGTTACCATCTCATGACCTTATGTCTATGTGGCACCCAGAAGAAAAATCAGTGAGTGATGTGCGTTATGGATGTCAATTTAAGATTATTTGACTAGTAGTAAGTTCTCAACTTTTAATGGGTTAATTTGCTGTTGTTGTTTTCTTTTATGATTACTAGTTCATGATTCTTATCTATTATACTGTTGTTTGATTATCTCTATTTAATTAATTTGTAAGACTGTCATCTTAATTATTTCTCTGCCTGAAATGCTGCAAATGGCTTTCCTAGTTTGTTTGATGCATTCATTTTACTTTTTTCCAAATAGTATTTTTTAAACTTTAGTTATTTCAAACTGAAAAGATTTTAGTCAAAACTAGGCAACAGGCTTCAAATTTTGTTTTTTATCTTCTATTTAGTTTATCTTTAGAAAAAGTGCTATGGTCAAACAACTATCACAGATTACTGTAGCATTGATTAGAACAGAAGAATTTATTAAATGAAAAACAAGTAGAAAAATTTGGGTTAATGGGCAAGATTCACCCTAAATGGGGTACAGAAGCAGAGACTCTGACCCAATGTATAAATTTAGACTTAATAATGAATGGGACTTGATGTTCAAAATCCTGTATCTGAGGCCATTTAACACCCTGCTTTTTATAACATCCTGGTTTTTCAGATAAAGACCAGGACCCAGATATGATGAGGCAGGAACTCTTTTAACAGGGACTGAAACCAAAATTGAAGGCTGAATTAGAGAAAGAACAGAGGTCAGAAAAAAATAAATCCATAGCCCTGCACTGCTGGCCTACACTCCTTAATTTCCATTATCTGGAGGACAGACCAGCCTTTGTTTCATGCTTCTGTTTGCTAAGCATGGTGCCCAAGGTGATGTTGCAGTAATAGAGGCACTGAAAATCCACAGAGTCACGCCAGAACCCACTGCCCATCAGGATGGAAGTACTTCTCATGTCCTGAGCACCTGTAATGTGACAGACGTTGTACATCCCTTATCCCATTTCATTCTCCCAATCATACTTTTTGATGGGAACCATTATTTTTGTTTCACCAATGAGGACACTGAGACTCAGCAAGAGTATCTGTTGTCCTCAATGCTAAACAGCTATTAACAGGTGTGGGCAGAAGTGGAACCAGGTCTGAATTATTATATACAGCCTTTTATTCACGGTGTCAGAGGATTTTTGTGGCCGAAGTCTCTAAAAATACTTTTTTTTTTTTTGGTCCAAACATACCTCTCATAGTCTGGTGATGAGTATCATCTTTGTACTCTTAAACTCGTGGTTTTCTTTCACTTGGAATAGCTGAGCATATTTTCAGCCAGGACGTTCATCCCTTAGATTGCTGTGGGAAGTCCCAGGGCTGGCTAAAATAGGCTACAGTCCTTTGAGCTGAGCTAAAAATAAGAGTCAGGCTCCTACAGGGACTTGAGCTCCCACTGTAACTGTTATTCCATCAGTGGAAAGCACTGGCTTGCCCTTTCCCTGACCTCCTTTTGAAAGAAGGAAATGTCTTCTCTACACTAAGATTTCCCAAGTCTAAAAGAGAGCTAATGAGGTCATGTGGTCCTAAGCTCTGCATCAAGGCAATATGGTCCATCTTCTTCAGAAGGCACAATTCCATCACTAGGTAATATGTGCAATACACTTTCGGACACTTGGATCTAATCCAAGAAACAAGATGGAACTTTCCAGGGACTGAAGCTGGTGGTAGGCAGCATGGTTTAGATACACCAATTTTAGGGAGCATAGATAATATAATTGAGTGTTCAAGTTTGGAAAAGTGAAGAGTAATTTAAAAGGTGATGAGGGTCTAAATTGGCCGCAAGATTAAAAAGAAATTCAAAAAAAATAAATGTGCTTAAATTATGTGAATAGAGATAAATAAACCCATAGCATAATAACAGAAATAACAACAGCTAACATTTATGGAATGTCTACCATATTCCAGATCATAACTCAAGATTGAGCATGATAACATTTTAGGCTCTTGAGCAAATGCAGGTAGGGTTTAGCATCTTCCTTATATTAAATAAGAACTAACAGAAGGGGATAGGAATTTGTTTCCCAAAGCCCCACAGCAGGCATTAGCAAGACCAGGATCTGATCCTGCATCTGTCTGATGTCAGAACTGTTACTATTGTATGGGACTGGCCATCAGTGGTGAGAAGTAGAGACCCTCATCAGAATTTTTATGTATTACTAGCCTCTTCTCTAAAATAGCATTCTGAGAGGTTTGAAGCCACAAATTTGTCTTAATCATGTGTTTTGTTTTAATGTTCGTTTATGCACATGTCTCCTCATATAGTCTGTAAGTTCTTTGAGGAATGTGTGGGTATTTCAAACATTTACCACAACACCTGGAGGAATGGACCTGCTCAATAAATGTTTACTGTAGAATGAATGAACTGAATTGATAATGCATTCAGACAGGTGTAAATCAGAAATTTAATAGTATATATCTTCATGACTTGTCATAATTTAAGAATGCTTTTTTATCAAATTTTATGATTTGGTGTATGGCTTTTCTCTGAGGTACAAGAAAATTTCATATATATAATACACACATATATGTTTGTTTTGTTGTTGTTGTTTTGTTAATTTTACAGGTATAAAAGTACAGGTACTAGTAAAAGAAAAAGTTCATGAGGTTATGAGTAAAGCTCAGAAATACAGCTCTAATTAAATATTCTGCCATATTGAATAAAACTAAATCATGCTATTCAGATGGAAAAATGGGACAGTCTTTGAAAATAATAAATAATTTTGGAGGAATTTGGGATAATCACCAAGTACTTTGATTTGGCATTTTGTAGGTACAGTCTGCCATACTTCATGCTTAAATGTTACCTCCTCATTTGGCAAAAGACACAAGGGACTCCCCTTCCCATGACCTCATGTCTTATAGAAATTAAGGTAGTCAGTCTCTTCTCCCCCATATCTCCAACTCCAACATCAAAACTCATGCTCAGACACACACTTACACATGCACACTCATGAATCCTTAGACACATTAGTCACATATTCATACACAGACATGCCATCTTAACCATACACACATCATTGTTCATACAGATACATGACCACACATTGTACAAGTCTAGGAAATGTTACTCACATTACAGACACTACAAGTTGTGTCTGTCATTGGATGATATTCACCCTACACAATCAAATGTGACAACTATCTTTATTGACCCATTCAAAAATTCACAAATTTATGGTCTTTCTCTCTAGACCTATTAAGTACAAATAATCAAAATAGAAAAAGAAAAGCAAAGAGAATTTTAAGAAATGAGGTAGTGACACGAACAAGTAAAATTAGGTAAGGATATCAACAAGATTAATAGCTCCCAGATGCTGACCAATACCATCTTCAGACAAATAAATGGATATATCTTAGACCTTTCAAATGCATAGCCAGGCAGGCAGCAGCCAACAACTATGACTATTTCTTTTTCCTCAGAAAATATAAAAATCAGATGAAGACAAAGCCTGGTCAAAAAATGGGCATTCAAATCACAGCCACAGTTTCATGGTTGTCTAGCTTTACCTATTGCCTTGAAAATGTGAATTTTCTAATTGTCACTTCCCTTAAACATGAAAAACTTTAGAAAACCATTACATTGCAAGTCAAATTATAGATTCTCTCTCTTTTTCAGTGAAAGACAAATAGACAAAGATAGACAGACAGAAAGGGAGAGAGATGAGAAGCATCAACTCATAGTTGCGGTACTTAAGTTGTTCATTGATGGCTTTTTAATATGTGCCTTGACCAGGGGGCTCCAGCAGAACCAGTGACCCCTTGCTCAAGCCAGTGACCTCAAGCTCAAGCCAGAAACCTTGGGCTTCAAGCCAGTGACCTTTGGGCTCAAGCCAGTGACTATAGGGTCATGTCTATAATCCCATGCTAAGCCGGCAACCCTGCACTCAAGCTGGTGAGCCCGCGCTCAAGCCTGCAATCTTGGGGTTTCAAACCTGGGTCCTCAGCATCTCAGGCCAATACTCTATCTACTGTGCCACCTCCTAGTCAGACCAAGTTATAGATTCTTTAAGATAGTATTTAGGTAAAGGTTATAAAGTTCATAAATCTTAAACCTTATCTGAGGCTTGACTTTCAAAAATATTCTATTAGGGTTACATTGGAGGACCCCAGAACCACATTGCTTATATCTGAGTCTCATCCCCATCATTTCTTAGTTTTGTGATGTTGGGCAAGAATCTTTCACCTTAGTTTCCTCATCCATAACATAAGAAATATAAAATTATATATCTTGTAGAGTTTGATGAGGATCAAATAAGTTAATAAGTTAATAAGTGTAAGAGGCTTAGAAATTTCTTGGAGGACAATAATTGCTCAGTAGGTGTTATCTGCATTTATTATAATACCCATGACTAGCCAATTCAGATTTTATGCTTTTATCCTTTAAACTGGGAGTTTCTCAGCCACACAAACCTGAATGTAAAGCCCAGCTTTGCTACCCATGAGCAGGGAAATCTCGTGCAAATAAACTTTTCTGAGCCTCTATTTCCTTGTTTGTGTATGTGTCTGGTGCTCAAAGATTTATGGTGGCAATAATGACAGCTGGAGCACAAAGTGCATGTTCAAATGCTAGCTTGCTCCCTCCGCAGGCCACAGTTAGGTCATTCCTACTTCTGAAATTTCACTTGCTGAAGGTCTCTGCACCTGTAACCCTATGCGCACCTCGTTAATAACTGCACACATCATCATCGTGTCAAGAGTGTATTTACTGACACCAATATTCTATTCGTCCCCATGCCCCAAATATTATGCCCATTCATGTATTCCCCAGATTCAAAAGCTAAAAATAATATATCTTCTCACGACTGGGAATGCAAGCATTACAAGAGGCAACATTTGCACCTCATAAAAAAATTCTTTTACAATCTCCACCTACCTTAAATATAACTACTTAAAAAAATTACAATGTTGAGTTAACCCCGGGGAACTTGGTTATGTACACAAATGACTGCACAGAATACTCATAACAGCCCTGGGACACAGGTAGTGTTATCCCCATTTGATAGAAAAGGGAACTGAGTCTGTGAGAGATTATTTTGCCCAAGTTCACACAACTTATAAGAGGAAAAACTTGACTCTCCATCCCAAATAGTCTAAGCCAAAAAGTTCCCCTATAGTCTGCTATAGTAATTGATGGGTGTTAGAAAGTAGCAATGGGCACAATACCTCCAAAATATCTAGTGAATGAATATGAGTAATATTTTAATAAAATAAGTACACTGAGCAAAAGCTCGGGAATCTGATAATACTGGGGTAGTATAGATGTTTGACAACCTTGCATTCCATAATTTGTAGAAGAGGTCAGAAGTTTCATTTGTAGAAATTTAGCAATCTAAGAGCAGTTCTTGTCAATAAACATATATGAAGAAGCAACAATATACTAGATTAGGTAATAGTGCTATAATAAGGCTCTAAGCATTGCAGAGACTACTTTGTCTAATCATTTCCTTGAATTTAATTTGCATAGAGAAAATGTAAACATTAAGCCCGCAATATGAAGGCAAACCCAGTCTCCCAAAAGAGGCATTACAGAACAAAGCACAATAAAGGCTGAGACAAGGTCCCATTCTTGAGCAATGTCTGCAGACACTGCTTTTGTGCCATTTGAGGGGAACTGGGATTGAGGGTCATATTAGAATCAGAGACGCTGGACGGAGACTGTGTTGTGAGGAGGGGAGGAAAAATCGCTAGCCTTTAGTTTTCTGCCCAAGAGCTCACCGCAGAGTCGGGAGGAGCTAAAGGGGACATGGTCCAGTAATCATCCCCACCTTTCACAGATAAGGACTGGATCCAGGCAGGTGGCAAGGGATTCCGAGTCAGCATTGGGAATCCAAGACAGGAGGACTGGTCTCCTATCTTGTCTTCCATGACACGGGCCCCTCACACAGCTTCCTTCAGGACCTGCCCCTTCAAGCCATTCCTCTTTCCCCTTGTCCCCAACGCCACAGGAGGAGATCGTGTATGGGGGGGCAGGGGAAGAGGGTATAAGGAGCGGTCCTAGAGTGACGGCAGCTGTGGGAAATTGAGCAAGGTCATGTATTTTCCATATTTCTGTGTGCTTGCTTCTTGTCCTGGGACAGGATGCATGCCTCATGAGAAAAAAATGTGTCAAAATAGAAATAAAAACTGAGTCACTCATAATCCCACTGCTCTGGGATATTGTTATCACTTTACTGTGCTTCCTTTCGATCATTCATTGCACCTTTTATACATGTTGACTACTGACTGTACAATTTTGTTTTCTATGCTCTGTGCTTAATGTTACATAATAGGCAATTTCCGTCATCATCAAAAATCTTCATAAACATGGACTTTAGTGGCAACATAGTATTTTATTACAAGTTTGTACCGTAGCTTACCT
Organism: Rhynchonycteris naso; assembly: GCA_037038555.1. Lineage (NCBI taxonomy): Eukaryota > Metazoa > Chordata > Mammalia > Chiroptera > Emballonuridae > Rhynchonycteris > Rhynchonycteris naso. The sequence goes on from CM072998.1 coordinate 279,074,470, forward strand.
CTCCAGAAATGTAGGACTTCGAGTTATTTCCATTAATCTGTGTAACAAAATGGGAATGAAAACCTTGAAACCTAAAGCACAGTCTGCATTTCCAAACAGTTCCTGGAAGTAAGAGCCTTTCATCCAACAGTAGGTTTGACCTATTCTTTAAGGCTCTTGGTAACTCTTCAAGAAGGGTTGACAAATGTATACTTTTTTCAAAAGTGTCAATTAATAGGAATTTTAATTTGTTCTTTCTGTTTTCTCTCTACTTTGCCACCCACCTCTTGAAATACCAGTTCCAAAAATATTGGAAAGAATAGATAAACCAGCTAGATGCAATTGTGTAAAATGCTACTTTAACCCTCTGTTTACATAAATATTTGTTTTCCTGCCTTTGCAATGAAAATAAACTGGCAAATAATAATTCATTAAAGAGGAAAATGTATTTTATCCTTTTAAAAGTATGTAAGTGTTCTAGTCTTGAGCTATTCAATGTGGTAGCCACTAGCCACATGTGGCTATTATGAACTGGAAATGTGGCTTGTCCAAACTGAGATGTTTGTGTTGTCCTGGCACTCTTGGAACCCATAAGTTATTACAGTTTTTGAAAGCTCATTAAAAAAAGAATTAAAATATCTCATTAATATTTTTATATTGATTACATGATAAAATAATAATATTTTAGGTCTATTGAGCTAAACAAAATTAATAATTAAAATTTCATCTAATTTTTTAAACTTTTTAACTGTGGCTACCAGAAAATTCAATATTATTCACATTGCTCTCACTATTTTAACTATTAGATAGGGCTGATCTAGCTAGTGTCCAGATTTATCCAGAGATGTGCATGGCTAAAGCTTAATTCTGTTTTGCTTTAATGTCTTTTATAAATTCAGAAAATCAGTAATTTGGAACCAATGTTTCGTACTTTGTTTATACATTCCTTAAGGCCTTAAGTATAGTCTCTTTTATCTTTCTTAATTTCCTTCTGATCCTCCTGCCAGCCTACATTCTTTAAGCTAAACTGTCAGAGTTGACCCAGTACATCACTTCCTTTACATTCATTTATTCAATTAGGAGGCATTGATTGCTCACCTCTAATGTGATCATCGTGCTGTCTAGGCCTGGGCGTACAAAGATTACGAGGACAGGTTCCTTGCCCTCATGAAGTACATAGCCTGGAGAAGGAAACAGACTTCAAACATAATTATCGTCTAGTGGGATAATTAGAGGTAGGTTCAAGATGTTATGAAAGAACAAAAGAAAGGAGGGAGTAACAATCTCTAGGTGTGGGATGGGTTGAAGGGAGTGGTGAGGGCAGGTGTCACTCAGTTGACAGTTGGTCTGGACCCTGAAGTAGAAATCTAGGAGCTGGGGCTTGTCACATTATGGGGAACATCTCGGGAGACCATCAACATCTGAAGGAGCCCCCTTGAGTATTCCCTACTTAAGAAGAATGAGGTTGAGAACAAAAAGGGGACAGTTGTTGACATGGGAGACCATGTTCTAAAATATGCCCTTCCATCTTTTTTAGTGTGCGTCTCCTGTACAGAGGATGCGAAACTATTTAAGGTGTGAATTCGGGACTTAACTATGCAGCTATAAGGTTTAGAAAAGTCCCTCTTGCAGCATCAACTGGAGAGCAGGAATGCAGGAGTTGGGAGAAAGTGAACTCATTTATGCCAGAGGTTAAAATTAATGAAATTCGGTTCTTTAAAAATTTCCCGAAAATTTAAATCACTTTTTGACAAGCTCCCAGCATGCCAGTGTCTGCAGCAGTGACTAACTGTATGCACCACGTGATTACATGGAGCCTCAGGAGGCAGACGTGTGTGAAAAATCAGACTTTGGCAATGACCTTGAGCGGCAGGATAGAAGTAACTCCCACATCACTACCATTCGAATAATGGAAATCACGGCATAAATGAATTAAGACCAGATGTAATTTCCTTCTCTGGACAGATTCAAATATACCCTCTTGTTCTCCGGAAGTCACCCAAAACATCACACCTCTGGGAAACCTTTCCTGGAGGGCTGAACGAGACTTGGTAATCCACACTTTGCTCCTGACTTTGCACACGTTACTTTCTGTGCCTGTCCTCACCAGCATTGCCGCACAGTGGACTTCTGTGCATACTGCCCGCCGGTCTCTCAGTTCCTCCTGAGAGCCGTGTCTAGCAGCATGCGTGGCTTTATTGTCACTTCCTTTGAGAGGCCTTCTTGAACCACTCTTCTCAGTTTTGTTTTCTATTACTGCCCCGTTTTAGTTTCCTCCAAAGCACTCACCACAATTCATAATTTTTATATTTGTGTGCTTTCGTTTGTATTGTCTGTTTCCTCCACTATCCTACAAGATTTGCATGGGAGACATATTGCTGTTATATTCACCAACACGGGCACAGTGTTAACACCTAACAGGCACTCAAGTATGAGCTGAATGAATAAGTGAATGAACAAAATAAATCATAAGCGATTGGTGCCTAACAAATGTGAACTGAAAAAGTGAATTTGTTTATGAATAAAATGAATGGCCAATCCCCACAAATAAATGTTGATATTATTTTGGTATTGATATTTGATTTCATTCAAGATCTGGTACATTAATTCCATCATCTATGCTAAGTAATAACCCCAAACTATAGGAGTACATACATGTATGGATGCTGTTGGCAGAAATCTCCAAGTGACTCATTATCCCAGATGTGTTAGAATTAGAGTGTATGGTCTTTGAACACAGGTGATAACACAGTCATCTCTCTAAGTTGTTCATGGTCCACGGGAGAGATAGGCATGCCTGCAAACTGCCTCCAGCTGTGGGGACAGTGGTGGTGGTGGGGGACATTGTGTTCTCAGTGTTTTAATCTGGAAAGGCCAATTTTTTAGCTCATCCTCAAGGGTGGAATAGGAGTTATTCTGGCGAGGTAATTGGGTGGGCACACCAGGCAGGCAGAGGTAAAACTGTAGACACCTAGGAGGAACAGAAAACACAGCCTAACAGCTTCACAGGTCCATTCAAAAGGAAACTCCAGCCTCTTGGCTTCTTCTTCCCCTTTGCTGTTTCTCCTTTCTCACCAACGTGTAGCATCTCCTTCCTGTTCCGAAGGGGGTTTTGCTTCCTCTTGTCCTCATTGTCTCTTTGATGTCTCTGTTCTCCCCAGGTAGTCTGGTAAAGGACACCGAGCAATGACAGGTAGCCCTTGTCTACACACTGAGTCTAGGTTTGCTCAAGAATCAGCACCGGAGTTGAGATGGGGGAGGGGAGCTGAGGCAGTCCAGAACGACAGGCCTGCCATGCCTGCCATGCCTTTGACCCATGAATGTTCCTGAAAACAGTTGGAGCCACCAGAAATAAGGGCACAGAAATGGCATTGGCTTCTTCCAGCTTACCCTCAAACCAAAATGAACCCCGCTGCGCACACTGTCTTGTAACGAGTCTTACTTCTATTTTCCCAAAGGTTGCCTTACCTTCAGGCTTGAAAACAGGACGCTCTCCTTATCTCAAGATCTTCAACCAAATCACATCAGAAAAGTCCCATGAAGGTGACATAGTCACAAGTTCTGAGGGTGGCGATATGGGCATCTTCGAGGGCCATTGCCGGACCCCTGCAGGTGGGTAAAAATTCATGTAGCAAGGGCTTCCCTGTGCGGCGGCGAAGAGAACGGCAGTCTGAAGCCGCGTGCCTGGCTGGAAGCCTGTACCTCCATTAACGAGACACACAGCTTCCGGAAGACACACAGCTGAGGTGCACCGCATCGCAGGTGCCGCTGCTGTACGACGGGGCAGGCGTACCACCTCCTCCTTCGTCGGGTTGCCAGCACCACTGGGTGAGTTGGTGCACACAGTGCCGGGTGTGTAAGGAGCGCGTCCAAATGCCGGCTCCCATATTAACCAAATAAGACGGGTATGAGAGGTGACACAGCACAAGCAAAAGTACAAAAGCAAGACACCATGTGAGTCACTCCAGTAAGAGAAAGTCCTTTCATGTGACAGTATTCACTGGTGACAAAAGAACAGGAAAAGAAAAGTGGATTTGAGCCCATAGCATGGGGTCTTCAGCTCGTGGGTGCCCAAGGCCTACTAAATAATCCATCAATCAATAGAAAAGATTGTATTCGCCTTCTACTGCTCAGAATTGTGCTGAATTCTGTGGGGAAAATAATAGATTTCTAAGACACCATTCTTATGTCCATAGAGAGGACAAATTGACCAAACTGATTTTAGCAGCCAACCTAAGCGAAGATAAGAGCATAATTAAAGGTTGACCCACACATGCATGAAACAAAAGCAGATCGCAGAATGCCATTGTATACTAGCAGACAAAAGTCAGTAATGAAACACCCGAGCCAACCTTTCTCAAGTCCTGAAACCACAGACTCCCGAGGACAAAAGGAACATTAGGAGAGAAACATCCGACCCCATTTTTCACTTTTGTAGATGACAGGATTAAGATGTAGGGAAAAGCCTGCCCAAGGTCTCAAAAAGTCTAATAGCCCAGCTGGGATCAGAATGCAGATGTCTAAATCACTGTGAGGCAAAGCACATGATCAGAAAACAAATTAAAAGAAGCCAAACTATTAAGTTTTTCAGTAATGTTCTATGTTGGATGCTCTATGCTGATTGTGATGCCGTCGCTACTTAAGTATTTCACACTTCAAAGGACCGGAAAAAAGTAACAGGTGTATTCATATACTATATGAGTATGTAAATACTACACTTGTGGAATGATAAATGTTCTCCACACGCCAAATGTTAAGCCCACTAGGTTTGAAATGTATGCCAATAATAGCTACTGAAATTCAGCCTGGATAAGGGCAAGTATGTACCTACTCCCTGACAAAGACCCCCAAAGTGTTTGCAGCATGCAACTAAACATCCTCACTTGGGGACTGAGATGATAAGAGAAGGGAGGGACTAGCTCTGTGCAGGGTGAGGTGGGGGTGAGAGGAGTGAGCTGTCAGTAATCTGCCCTGGGACTCTGAGGACTGCATCCTTTCATTCCGGGCTCAGTGGTGTAGGGCACTCTAGCAGAGTACGTGAGAATGTGGGCTGTAAACAGGGCTGCCTGCTTTAGCAAGAACAAAATAAAATGAGCGTAAGAACCCACATGGTACATCCCGTTCAATTTAAATTTTAGGTAAATAAGCCATTTCTTAATATTTGCATGTTCTTTACAATACTTGGGACATAGTTATACTAAGAAAAATTTTTTCCTTGCTTATCTGAAATTCAGATCTAACTCAGAGTCCTGTATTTTATGCGGCAATGTGGTTCCTGAGTTGGACCTCGGTTTCAACCACAGTTCTGAGACTAAGTTGCTACATGATATTGGACAGATTCTTAAATGCACAGCGCTTTCTTTAAAAACCTAGATATAGATACCAATACAGATATGTATGGAATATTAACTGCACCCACTTCAAAAACTGTTGTGAGTATAAAATGAGAATATATTTGCAACGTGCTTATGACAGTGCCTGAGTCATGCTACACCCTCAAAACTTATTCCTGTTGTTGCAGTAACTGGGTGAAACTGGATGGCTCTGGGAGGATTTACACTTCTTGTTTCTCTCAGTAAGCTCTCTGAGCAGCATTACTTTTGAGTATCAGAGGCATATAACTTCCATAAATAACATCTGATGTGACAAATACAGGACAGAAATAGTTTACTATGTGACTGCCAAACTGGCCCTTTCATTTAACTTAATAATATCTTCAAATAAAAGGGTGAAAAACATAAGATAACAGCCACTCTCCAATAAAGAGGTCTCACAATGACATGTTAGGTGAGTTTAAAGCAATTCAAGAAAAGATTAGCCAAATGGTGGCGTGGACCTTTCCCGTGGCTGCTTACTGCAGAAGTGAAAGCAAGCCCAGTATTGGGAGTGGAATAATTAGGTCACCCTCACTCTCGGAGGATTAATTCAGCTCCCAACAGATTGGGGCAGCTACCTTTCATTTCCACGAACAGACTCCATCAGCACACTGATTTCAATTAGAAAAGTGAGGCTCTATTGACTTATGCTAGACACAAGGAGACACAGCAGACAGATAACAAACTGGATTACAGCATTAATCTCATGGTCATGGCATCAGAGAGATTTTTAAATGCATTACCTCTCCCCCATAGGAATAACTGAGAACATTTTTCCCCCTCCTATTGCGAGCAGTTTAATCTTCATACAAGCTGACGGCTTAATACATAAATTGAGGGTGAAGTCAAGACTTCCTCCCTTCCTGAGAGGTATTAACTTTCTGGCTGGACGTAGACTGGAGCTGTGTCTACCAGAGACCATGCCCCCAGATGTTGGTCCTGACCAAATTTCTAGACGAAGAGGAAATGTCAAGTAAATTTCCTCGAGGTCCATCTAGAAAATACCAGTGAGGTAGGCTGACAGCTTGATCATGTAGACAAGGTGCAAACAGCCTTATATGAACAGTTAACAGTCCATGACATTAGCAAATGGAGTGAAAGGGGAATGTTTAGAAGAGAATGTCTGCTCTCAGTCTGGGTACTTCTGCTTTTAATATACTCATGCCTCTTTTCCATTCATGCTGTTTTAAGAGTGTGCTGTGACTCATCCTTCCCATCATGCTCTGTTTGACTGACTGCAGCATTCAACTAAGCATCCTAACTTGGGTTGAATGACTGAACAGTGTCCATCTTTCTCTAAATGATGCAGAAATCTACAGGATCTGTGCCTAGGATTTCTTAAGGCGCCATGGCCCAAATGCTAGGCACCAGGTTGAATCTCAATGTCTGCCCAGGTCTAGGAAACCACCATCTGGATTCCAACCTTCTAGCTACCAATGGGAAGAAAAAACATAAAAAGAGTGTCAAAGGTCATGGAATACTTAAACATTTGTTGAGTTTTAAGAGGCTCTAACCCCATCAAAGGATACAATCAACACAGTTGTAAAGGGAACCTATGGAACAAGAGGAAATATTTGCCAATCATATATCTTACAAAGCATTATGATCCAGAATATATAAATAACTCCTACAACTCAACAACAAAATAACCTGCTTTTAAAAATAAGCAAAAAACTTAAAACATTTATCCAAAGAAGATATATATATATGTATATATATATATATATATATATATATATCCAATAAATCTATTAAAAGATGCTCAACATTATTCATTATTAGAAAATTGGAAATCAAAATTATAATAAGATATCACCTCACATCCATTAAGATGAGTACCATCAAAAACAAAACAAAAACAAAAACAAAAACCAGAAAGCAGATGTTGGTGAGAATATAGAAAAATTGGAACCCTTACGCACTGTTAGTGGAATATAAAATACTGTAGGCACTATTTGAAGCAGTGTGGTGGTTCCTAAAAATATTAAACATAAAATTACCATATAATCCAAAATTTCCACTGTGGGTATATATTCAAAATATTTAAAAGCAGGATCTCAAGAAAATATTTGCACACCCATGTTTATACCAGCATTATTTACAACAGACAAAAGGTGAAAATAACCCGTGTCCATTGACAGATGAATGGAGAAACAATGTCCTGAATATTATTAAGGCTTTAAAAAGGAAGGAAATTATAACATATGCTACACCAGGGATGAAACTTACAAACATTATACTAAATGAAATAAGCCAGCCACCAAAAGACAAGTACTATATGGTTCCAACTGTGGGAGGCACCTAGAGTAGTTGGATTTGGATGGGAGGCTAAAATAGCTGTGGTACGCTTACACAATGGAATGTTACTCAGACATAAAATAAAGGAAACTTTACCTTTTGCAACAGCATGGATGGACCTGGAGAGCATTATGCTAAGTGAAGCAAGCCAGTCAGAGAAAGACAGATACCATGTGATTTCACTTATATGTGGAATCTATTGAAGAAATGAACTAAAAAACAAAATAGAAACAGACTCACAGATACAGAGAACAGACTGTAAGAGGGGAGAAAGGGGGTGGGTGGATGGAAAAGGTAAAGGGATTAAGAAAAAAACCTCACAGACAAAACTATAGTGATGACCAGAGGGAAAGGGGAGTGGGAATAGGTAGCAGTGGGTAAAGGAGGGATAAATGGTGATGGAAGGAGACTTGATTTGGGGTAGTAAACACACAATACAATATATACATGATGCGTTATTGAATTATAGACCTGAAAGCTATATAATTGTATTAACCGATGTTGCCCCAATAAATTCAACAAAACAAAAAAAGACGAAGTCGAATGGTAGCTTCCCAGGGGCCAGAGTGGCAGGAGAATGGAGAGTTCCCAGATACTGAGTTTTAGTTTTGCAAAATAAAAAGAGTTCTGGAGATTGAATACATAGCAATGTGAATGTACTTACACTATTAAACTACACACTTAAAAATAGTTATGATGGTAAATTTACGTTATGTGTATTCTATCAGGGGAAAACATTTTATGAAAAGGCTCTACCTCTCGCCCTCTCAACCAGGGTGACATCACCACCAAGAGGACAAAAATTCGTCTTGAAGGAGAGAGATAGAAAAACAATCTTACCATTCTGTGTATAAGGCACAGATAAATATGAACTTTATCAACAAATAGAGTGTTTTATCTGTGTTATTCAAATTCCATGGGGATGTCTAGAAGTAAAAAAGGCTTGTTAGGGTACCAAGAATACCCTAACAAAACATTTAGAAGTTCTGCCATAAGCTACCATCCATGTTTCAGTTTCCAATTCCAAAATGCCTGCGAGAGAGATCTCTGCCTACTGTAGACACAGCTCGGCAGTGTCCAGAGTCAGAATTCACATCTACCATCACTATTTGCTGATCACAAAGTCAACAGTTGTGTGGCAGACCCTGGATTGTACTGAAGGTGAAACTGACATCAGACAAGTAAAAGATGGTTGTGTCAATTGTCTACTCAATCAAACCTTCAAATGTTCCCCCCTCCCCCCCAGTACACAATTATCAAGTCCCACCACCATGTCATTGTGGACAACTCCATAAACTACGTAAACGAACTTCTCTCCAATCACATTCTATCTACCATCAGCATGTAAATTCAGTGTGATCTCTGTTACCTCCTGTCACCTGTAATTACCATCCCTCCCTTCCCAGCGCTTATTCTTTAACAAGTGAATGCCATGGAGAATGAATGTTACAAGCCAAGTCAAGTGCTATCTCCCAGATAAGGAAAGTGAATCACTCCTTCCTCTGCGGTCCCAAGCCCCTGTAGAAATGTATGCACTAGGTGTTACACACGACTTTTTTAAATCACTCTGCTAATTACACACTTACCTCTTCCATCAAGCGGGCTTCTTTTAAGGCAGAGAACATGTGTTATATTGCCTATTTCAAACATCTAGAACATGCATTTTTGCTGAATGGACAAATGAACAGATGACATAGTATAAGAGGAGAGGAGGATTACTTTTTAATTCAAAGGACATGAGATTTTATGGAGGAGAGAGTATTTGGATTTGAGTGTAAAACTGTCTCTACTTAAAAAATACATTTTTAAAAATAATTTTTAAGATCTCCTGTGGGTTAGCAAACTAATACCTAAGGTAAAAAAAAAAAAAAAGATCAGAAATTGTAGGTATATTCAGTGAAGCGGGGAAGAAAATCACTTCTTCGCTCTACTCAGAAGCAGCAACTATTGTTAATATTTGACATATACTTGTTCAGCCTTACATTAAGCATTTTTCTCTACATAATTGAGATAATATAATTTTATCATGTACCTTCCTTCCTTAATGCTATATCATAAGTATTTTCATTATTGTAACGCGCACTGTAAATATAATTGTTAATGATTGTGCTCAGTTCCTTTGCAGGAGTCTATATCATGATTTACATAATCATTTTCACAGCACCGAATTTTTAGGTGGTTTCCAGTTTCTCGCTCTCATAAATAATGCACATATTTGTTCATAAATATTTATTCCCATTTCTGATTATTTCCTTGGGATGCATTCCTAGAAATATAAATAATGGGTCAAATGGTGTTTTTATGTGAAGGCTTTTGAGAAATAATAACCAAGTACTTTGTGGAAAGTTGAGAGCAATTTATGTTCCCACTAGCAGTATGAGAGGTTTCTGTTTGATAGCATTTTGGCAAGCACTAAGATGATACCAGCATTATTATTAATTATCGTTATCTATTCTTTTTTCTTTTTCACTGAAACTAATCTGTCATTAGGTCCAGCTGCTTCTTATTATAAAGTGCTGCTGCACATCTTCCCTTCCTTTCTATTTTCAGGTTGCTGGCCGAAACCAGATTCTCAGTTATTTTACACACATAAAGTTGCCAAAGTCTCAAACTCGGGTTCACCCGCTCCCCTCCTACTCATACTGCTACTAACCTCAGATTTCATTTCAGCCTCTTCTAAATCCCGTGACCTAGAGAGTCAATATCACACAAGTTCAATTTTTCTTAGATGAATTCAAATAAATTTACACTAGTTTCCTTGGGGCAAGAACCATTCACATAAAATTTATTCAACCAATATTTGATGAGCATCTGTTATGCGCCAAGCACTATTACTAAACACGAGAGCTACTAGGAGAACAAGGCACAGTCCCCAAAGATCAGACATTTCTGGTGGAGAAGAAGAGTAAGCAAATAGACAAAAATAATGCAGACTGATCCATGCCTCAGTAGGCATAATCACAGTGGCAGAAAGGAAGGGAAACTATTATAATCTCAGGAGGCTTGGAAAGGTTTTATGGAGAAAGCAACATTTAAGCACAAGTCCTGTGATTTCAGGTAAGAATTTAGTGAAGCAGAGTCATTTGTAATGGACTGCATGTTTGTGTCCCCTCAAAATCCATATATGAAATCCTAACCCTCAGTGTGATGGTACCGGCAGGCAGGGCCCTTGCAGGGTTATCAGGCCGTGAGGAGGGAGCCCTCGTGAATGAGATAAGTGCCCTCAGGAGAACAGACACAAGAGCTTGTCTTGTGCTTGTTCTGGGTGCCCTGTGAGGACACAGGAAGAAAGCTGTCCTCCGTACACCAGGAAGAGGGCTCACACCAAGAGCCCCGCCATGAGGCACCTTGATCTTGAGAATTCAGTCTCTAAAACTGCGAGAAATAAATGCTTGCTGTTTAGGACACTCAGTCTATGGCAGTCTGTCAGAGCAGCCCAACCTGACTCAGATACTGTTTCAGACAGAGGTACAAGCAGGTGTAAAGACAGACAGGTCAGAGAGAAAACATGAGACAAAAAAAATGGCATAGACCAGGAACAATATTTGCAAATTATCTACTTTGTACATGACTTGTGCACAAAATACATTAGGTAAAAACTAAGAAAAACTGAATAAAACATAGACTTTAGTTAAACAATAATGAGTCAATATTGGATTATTAATCATACCAAAAGTATCATACTAACATAAGACATTAACGATCCAGGAAACTGAGTAAAAGATATGAGAACTTTCTGTAGCTCTTAACAATGTCAGTAAATCTAGAGCTGCTCTAAAAATGGTTTGTGAAGCATTTTGAATATGCATATATATATCACATAATTTTCTCTTGATTTCACACATACATAAAAAGTAAACAAAAAGTATATTAAAGGCCAAATGTAAAAAGTATGCTTTTAAAATGTCTAAGAAGCCTGACCTGTGGTGGCGCAGTGGATAAAGCGTCGACCTGGGAACACTGAGGTCGCCAGTTCAAAACCCTGCACTGGTTTGGTCAAGGCACATGGGAGTTGATGCTTCCAGCTCCTCCCCCCTTTCTCTCTCTTTCTGTGTGTGTGTGTGTGTGTGTGTGTGTGTGTGTGTGTGTGTGTGTGTCTCCTCTCTAAATAAAATTAAAATAAATTTAAAATGTCTAAGAAAATGTGTGGCAATTTATGATACTGGGAGACGAAAGGATTTTTTAAACAAACATATAAAAGATAAATCACAAAAGAAAACACTGATAAACTTGACTACATCAAAATATAAAATTTTTCACTGAGAAACCACCATAAACAAATATTAACGCAAGCCAAACACCGAGAGACAATATTTGAAACCTACAAAACAAATAAAGGATTAGTATTTAAAAGGTGTTTTTAAACTCATTATAAAAGAATGTGTTCACTTTTTTCAATAAATAAGGACAAAAGTTTTATTTAATAAGTAAGATATTATAAAGTATCTCATACTGCTTTCCTCAGGAAAGTAGTAGTTCAATGCAGTCCTTTGTTTTAACAAGAAAAGAAGTTCTGTTTATAAACTTTAGTCTATAAGGAACTCTATTTTTTTCAGTCATTATATAAGTTTTTAATATGAAAGAAAAGAAAACAGCAAAGAATATTATGATGGTAATTTTATGTCTCACCTTGGCAAGCTTATGGTACCCAGCTGTTTGGTTAAACACCAGTCTAAATATTGTGACCATTTTTAGATGTGAGTAACAGTTAAATCGGTAGACTTTGAGTAAAGCAGATTTCCCTCCATAATGTGGGTGGATGTCATTTGTTCAAGAGAAGGTTTAAGAGCAAAGACTGAGTTTAACTGAAGAAGAAGGGATGGCACCTCCACACTGCCACACAGAAATTCTGCCTGAGTGTCTAGCCTTGGAACTCAGGACAGCAGTACCAACCCCTACCTGACTCTCCATTCCCCCGTCTCACAATCTGGGGCTCCGGATTTGAAAGGTGAGTGCCACACTTACATAAGGCAAATCTTTAAAATCAGTCTCCGATCTGTGTCTCTTTCATTTCATAAATATATATGAAGTACAAAACTATATATATTTCTGACAAGATAAAGAACCATTTGGTAAATCTAAAAATACATATGTTGATGATTCAGACATTCGCATTTAGAGATGTAATCTAGAGAATTCTCTTATATCTACCAAAGGAGACCCATAGACAAATGTTCACTGTGCCATGGTTTCTACCAGCTAAAAAGAAACACAAGAAAAGCAACTTAAAAGTTCAATAGAGGAAAGTATATACCTTGCGTTTTTATTAATGATCTCCAATAGCTCTTACAATGGGAACCTTAGTTTCATATGTATCAACTGAAGTGTGAAGATAAAATAATACAAATAGTACATCACGAAATGGTGTACACAGTTTGATATCATGTAGAGTTTAATATGCAAACTAGCATATGTTGTTTATAAATACGTGCATATATAATAAATATTTTAAAAGCATAAATTGGAAGAATGTACAACAATAATTGCATGGCTTCTTGCTTTCGATGAAGGAGAAAGGGAAAGGAAATCAGAGACGCCAAACAGAATTTTAACTATATTTATATGTTGTTTTATCAAAGTCTGGGCATGTACAAATGTTAAGATTTGTCAATAAGCAGGTGAGAAGTACAAGGATGTTTGCTACATTACACTATAATTTTCTGTATGTTTGAATTTCTTACAAATAAAAATTTTTATGTTATGTCTGAATTTTAAAAATCAGTAATTTTATTGTAATACCGATGCATGATGCCAGGTTGGTGCTTGAATAATTGGGAGGAGTCACTTTGTAAGCTATACAATTGTCTAACCACAATGCAGTATACCTGAAAACAATGTAATACTGAATGTCAACTGAGTTAAAAATAATAATAATAAACAAGCAGAACAGACACAGACTCAGAGATACAGAGAACACTCTGTCAATTGCCAGATGGGAGGGGGGTTGGGAGGTGAGTGGAAAAGGGGAAAGATTAAGAAGTACAAACTGGTTGTTATAGCACAATTGTGGGAATGTGAAGTGCAGCACAGGAAATACAGTCAATGATATTCTAATAACTATACATGGCGTCAGGTGGAGATGAGACTTATCAGGACGATCACTTATTAAGTTACGTAACATCTAGTTACTGGGTTGTACACCTGCACTAATACAATATTCTATGCCAACTGTAATTGAAAAAAAAAAGACTTTAAAAAAGGAAAAAAAGAATGTCAACTGTAATTGAAAAATAAAATTTTAAAAATATATCATTTCAGTCATTTAAATGAGAGATGAAGGTATCATGAGGGTAGTGCAGGGTTAAGGAAAGCGGTCAGGTATAACAGCCAGCCAATCTGTAGTCTTTTAAACAGAAAGGAAGAGAGAGGGAGCAGTGAAGGTGTGTGAAGGGTGTGTCCTTGATTTCTGGCTCAGGGGACTGTGTCGGAGGAGGGACCATTAGCGAGAGAGAATTGGTGGAGGAGGAGTGAGTTTGGAATGAGAAAATATGTACTGATCATAATGCAAGGCATATTGCAAACACTCAATAAATGTTTCCTTGACTCATTTGAAAGGAAATACTTGGAGAGCTGGCACAAAGACATCTATTTGAGACAACGTTCTCCTTCTTTCCAGGTATTTGGGATATATTGGGTTTTATGTATTCATCACAAGCCAAGTCAACCAGGTAAGTGAGGATAGGGGAAGCATTCTGACATAATCTAATTACAGGCATTATTAGACAAAAGGTTCCAAGTGAGTCTTATTCTGAACTTTAACAACACCCTGGAGAAAATAACCATTACATTTCAAGTGGCAGAATATGGCTTCCCTTTTTTAAAAAAATCAATAGATTCTCTGGAGGAAAGCACTGAATGACTTTAGAATTTCATCAGTAGCTTTTCTGCTAGACAGACGCAGTCTATAAAATCATAAACAAGGATTATCTGGTTGAAATGAAAATCAACAGTAATACAGATCAACAGCCATTCTCACACTTGAAATACCTGAGACATTTGCTATTTATTACTAAGATTTCCTTCACACACAACCCAGTTTCCACAGAGCCCTGGAGACCAAATTCATCTCTCCTTGGCCTCACCTTGTTTCTTCTTGACCGTGGCGAAGTGTCAAGCAGAAGTAATTAATACAATATTGATCAAAAAGGGTTGTAATTATCTGTGTTTACGTTCTTTTTACAAATCATTAGACTACTTGAAGACATAGGCAGAGATGGATTAAGGGATGAGGCAGCCATGCAGCTTTTTAGGGTCTAGAGCAGTGGTTCTTAACCTGGGTTCTATCAAACCCTAAGGGTTCGATGAGTGGGTCTCAGGGGTTCGGAGAAGCCTCTGCTGCGGAGGCCAGAAAAAGTAATACCGTAATTTTTTGTGAATTCATGCACTTTGTTGGTTTTGTTCTTTGAGCAAGGTGATGTTCATGCACGGCTCATTTTGTACACCAGTAAAAAAAACATATACCTATGTCTTGAATTTGGAAAAAAATCATATTTTATTTATTACTAAAGAAGGGTTCGGTGAATACGCATATGAAACTGGTGGGTTTGGTACCTCAAAAAAGGTTAAGAACCAATGTTCTAGAGTCCGCAGCAATTGTAAAACAGAGCAGGAGCAAACCAGAATTACCTGAGAGGAGGATTACATACCTGGGAAAGTATACAACACCCTTCACCAGCCTCACTCCACTGTTGGACATTCTTATTGCAGGCACAGGTAAATTGCAGTGAGCATGTCTGGCCTCACCATGAACCCCATGCCCAGGCAAGTGAGCACTATTTGGTGCCAGCATTATCCTCTATAACCCCCAGACCAAATTATGCACAACTTAGTTCAACTGACTAAGACCATGCCTTTATTAGACTATCTAAACGCATGCCGCTCATTGTATTTCCCTACCCAGCACGAACCCAATACTGAGACTCCTCAAAGAGAGGGCCACCGACCAGGAGTGGCAGCACCAGCTGGGAGCCTGTTAGAAATGCAGAATCCCAGGCCCTGCTCCAGTCCTACTGGTTCAGAACTTGCAGTTGAACAAGATCACAGGTGCTTCTTATGCATCTCACTTTTTATGAGGCTTTGGACTACACTACATCTAAATACTGATGGCACTGTATTGAAAGAGAAGATCTCCCTTTCAGACCTGGATGCATACTTCCTTCAAGAAGAGATTGTTGCCTTCCATGTTCACCACTATGATTGTTGGTACCAAGCGGTGCTTGGCACAGAGTTAAGTTCTGAGTAAATATTCAGGTATCCCACAGGACTGAGAGCTTCTCAAGGTCAAGAGAACATATTGGTATTTGTGCATCTTTAAAACCTAGCAATGTGCTGCCATATAATAAATGTTCAATGTGTGGTGAACTCCTGAATTTGTGCCTCAGACATATCACAAAATGAAATGTACTGAAAAGGCAGCTATGTCCCCAGTGTCTCTTTTGTCAAGCCTTCTCTGATGTCATCCAGCCCTAAATAAACACTAATTTCCCTGTGTTTCTGCACTGTGTTGCTTATTAATAGTGACGATAAACACTTGGGTAGTTCTTTACCATTTTTAAGTAACCTCATCTTCACAATCTCCTTAACTCTTCGATTGACACTAAGAAAAATAGTGCTCTTGAGAGTTAAAGTATGAAGTTCCACTAAGTCTTTAATGGTTAAAGAACCACATTCAGAGAGAGTATGTGATTTTTTTCAATATCACAAAGCTGGTAGGTGATAGGGTCAGGGTCAGGGTATTTTCTCACGTCTCCCTGCCTGGTACTCTTTCTCACTATTCTTCACTGATTATTCTAATCAGTTGGTATCTGATATTTTAGGAAAGTTCTTCAGACATATGCTGGCACTTGCTTTTAGTGTATATTTTTATTATAACTATTTCTCTCAGCTATGCACACTAATTGTTTACTTCTTCAAAGACATTTGTCTGGTTTTATAATAAGTGCCTTCTTTACCTATATATGCATTTATTTATTTATTAATTCATTCACTTATCCAACAATTTTTTATTGACCCCTTTCAACAGTGTCAGCCTAAGAGTGGTCATTTGATATTTGTTGAACTGAGCTGATTAGATTCCCTTGATCAATATTGATGATTTGGACACCTGAGATCCAGTGGTAAGATAATCACATCTCCAGAGGAAAGTTATAAAGGCATCGGACACTAGAGCTGGCAGATAGATGCCTTGGGAGATTATCTCCTCTACCTCTGCCAGATGATGAGGCTGAGTGGCATGCCTGAGTTCTCATTACAAAATCTTTTATGTTGCTTTGCCTGTAGGGTCCTGAGTTATCTGCATGATATGCTTGCACTGACCACCAGCCAGGTTCTTTCCAGATCCCCGCTTAACTTAGAAATAGAACCAAATAATTAAAAATAACCCAAAGCCCCATCCAATAGTTAAATGGCTTCCTTTTTAAATTTTATTATTATTATTATTTGTGTGTGTGTATGTGTGTGTGTGTGTGTGTGTGTGTGTGTGTGTGACAAAGACAGAGAAAGGGATAGATAGGTACAGATAGGAAGGGAGAGAGATGAGAAGCATCAACTCTTCGTTGCAGCACCTTAGTTGTTCATTGACTTTTTCATATGTGCTTTAACTGGGGGGCTATAGCAGACAGAGTGACCCCTTGCGCAAGATAGTGACCCCGGGTTCAAGCTGGTGAGCTTTGCTAAAACCAGATGAGCATGCTCAAGCCAGTGACCTCGGGGCTTCGAACCTGGATCCTCGGCGTCCCAGTCCAATGCTCTATGCACTGCACCACTGCCTGGTCAGGTTAGTTAGATGGCTTCTAAAGTTTACAGTTGATAATGTACTTATATGGCTGATCCTAGGAAAATGTGGGAATGACTGGGATGGACTGCCACATGACACAAACTCATCAAGCCTTGAACAAGAACATATGTAAATAATTAATAGGCTGATGATTTGTAGTATCACAGTATTAGGTCACCTGACTCCTAAAGAGAGGTTACCTGAAGCTGTGTTCCTTCTTCCAAGGCAACCAGAAATTTGAGACAGCAACTTGTAATGTTTGTTTATCACTTTTGTGATGTAGTTTTGGATTATTTTTCTTCTAAAGTATAGTTAAATGCTTATTATTACTAGATATTGTATTTAATATGGTATACTCAAAGCTTTTAGAGAAAATGACACAAAGGTATAATTATGTAGGTTATTGACTAATCTCTAACTATTCCTCTTCTTGTTGTTTTCCTTCTTTTCCCCAGTATAGCTAAGAAAAGGTAACATGAATTCTTTCTGTTGTTTGATTCAGTATTAAAGCATAAAAGTTATTTTTTACTTAGCTCTGTGATTTCACTTGACACGTTCATCGCATTCCCCCACGTGGAGGCTGTGATCTGTATCTTCGCCAAAAGGCAGGAAGCAAGGAGAAGCAGAAGAGGGAAGCAAGGTAAGTAGAGATGCAGTGTCTGCCATTGCATGCTCTTCCCTAAGAACAGAAATTCCCTGCACTTTCTCTATTTACCTTACCCTGAGAAATAGTCTCACATGTTTCTTGTGCATCCTATAGAAGCATGGGTCCAATCTTCTCTCTCTCTCTCTCTCTCTCTCTCTCTCTCTCTCTCTCTCCAAGGAAAAATGATACTTTTTCCTCTTATCTGAAAATTGCCACTTTGGAAAACCTTTTGAAACTATCTCCTTTTAAAGCAAAATACATGTCTACCCAATGACCCTGCACTCCCATGCCTTGGCATAGATGACCTAGTCTATTTGTCTACCAAATGACAAGGATAAAAGCTTCATAGAAATGAAATGTCTATCTAGGGTAGATGGCATAAACTGCAGACTCTTCCCAAAGTGGAATACTACACAACCAAAAAGGAGACCATCCGCCACAAGCAAGACCACAGTGGGAACTCCCAGACATAGCCACCGATGAGAGAAAGCAGAAGCTAGCTAGCTGCAAACAAGTACAAACTGTTACCATTCAATCACATGGAATGCAAGAATGGGAGGAACTAGACCGTGGTGATGGTAGAAGCCAGAATACTGATAGTTTGACTTTTTTTTTTTTTACAGGGACAGAGAGAGGGACAGACAGGGACAGACAGACAGGAATGGAGAGAGATGAGAAGCATCAATCATTAGTCTTTCATTGCCGTTGCAACACCCTAGTTGCTCATTGATTGCTTTCTCACATGTGCCCTGATCACGGGCCCTCAGCAGACCACGTAACCCCTTGCTGGAGCCAGCGACCTTGGATCCAAGCTGGCGAGCCCCTGCTCAAGGCAGATGGGCCCGCGCTCAAGCTGGCAAGCTCAGGGTCTCGAACCTGGGTCTTCCGCATCCCAGTCCGACGCTCCATCCACTGCGCCACCGCCTGGTCAGGCAATAGTTTGACTTTGAGAGGTGGGAGGGATGGCATGGGTATGAACTGAGGCATGAAGGATCCCACATATATGATTTGTATACTTAAGATTAGTATGTGTCTACACCCCACCATACATTTTGTTTAAATAGTAATTGGCTCTTTCCTCCCTACAGCTGTTGGGACTGCCTGCACAGCCTTTCCCCAAAGCAACCACCCACGGCGGGTTATCCACTCTTTTTTCATAAGGGAGTTCCTCCGAGGAGAGCGTGCATCCTGACCACAACAAAATATTTTGAAATAAAAATTTAAACACGACTTAACTAAAACATTTTAGCAGAGAATCATTTTCATTACACATGCAAATCCATGGCAGATGTGCTCAGAGGAAGAACGCAAGTCCACCCACCACGAGAAGAAAAGTAAAACTGAATAAGCATTTCTGAAATATTGGAACAATTTTCTCCCTGGATCTTCGTCAAGACTGGCAACAGATACACAGAAACTCCATGAGAAAGGCCCGTCTGGGTCCACGTGACTGAATTCTCAGACAGTGCTGGGTGACTGGGGAATTTGACTCAGCTTTGAAGTCTAGGAACTCCCCTTATGGGGAAATGCTGAATCCCATTTGGGCGTGAGCCACTCGACCCTTACTTGAGTATAAGCATTAGCTCATTCTACATCTATAAAATCAGTAGCATTTCAAAAGTAAGGCTTACAAACATGAACCAACTTTTCTCTCAAAGTCAAAGAACTTTTCGTTTGGGGACCACGACCAGAGCCCTCATTGTATAACTCCTGGTTCCTGTGACATGCCTCTTGAAATCCAACTGATTGGCCTTCCTAATGCTGCTTCTAGACTGAAATAATTGGGGAGGGGATTATAGATTACTTTGATTAGGCATGGTAGGTTTTTCCTCAATAAACGGCCCGGTATTTTCTTTTTTTTCGTCTACCTTGATAAAAATTTTATAAATTTACCCTGTTGCAAGTCAAACTAAAACTAAAACTAATGCTTTATTATCTACCTATTTCCTCATGTATAAATACACCTATTTTCAAAAATTTGGGGCCTAAAAACTGGGTGTGTCTTATACAGTGGTTGTAGACTTTTTTACTTGCATTTCCCCCTTATTCACGCTTGTTTTTGCGCTCATGGTTGAAGACAGTGATTCGTCATTAGACACAGATGAGGACTAGCTAATGGATGGGAGTTTTGACAGTGATGAGGAGTTGTATGAATTTTATGATGAATAAAACTTGAGTTTAATAACTTTATGTAATACATTTCTTTTTCAAAATTCGGGCCCCCAAATTAAGATGCATCTTATACGGCATATAACTGTTTTATCACTTCTCTCGCTGTCCTGATTAGTCCCTCCCTCTGAGAATTTTGGAGGTGGGGGATGAGCATGATCTCTGACTCCATCCCTCCTTACTGCTGCTCTGGGGTACCTGATGCAGGTTCTTACTGCTCACTGTGGCCGTTTACCACTGATTTTCAGCAATAGCTATGCCTAATTGTTAACTAGACCTGTGCTCTTGACATTAGAACCTAATAGAACCACATTCTGAAGACTGGCTCCCAGCTCCCAGCAAGTTCTCCTCCCCACTCATCAACCATCCTGGCCATTTTTTCACACAGAGCCTCCCACGTCAGCTCCAGACTCCACAATTCAGGGAAAACATATCGCATACCGGAGAGTCTTATGTAGAAGCAATGCCGAAAAGTTTTAAAATTTCCAGGTTTTTCTTGTCTCTCCATCCTTTCTCAAGGTGCCCTAGTTACCCAGACAGATCTGGGGCAGTCTGGGTAGTCTAATGAACGTCTCTTGTCTCGCAGCCTGTTTGCGATCGAGGCTGCGTCTTCAGGGAAGCAGAGTGGAGCGTCAAAGGTTCTTAACATTGCAAAAGGCTGCACGTGATGGTTATTCACAGGGTATTTTTCCAAATAAGAATCATGGAACTCTTTGGAAGTCTGATTACATTAAACAAAGCCATAGTTTATACAAGTAGAGTAGCTATGCTTAATTTGGACATATTTTGATATAACAAACTGTATTTAAAATTAAATGACATAAGTAGAAACCGAGGATTCCAGTTATTAAAATGGGAAAGGAAAAGCCACATGATAGGAACTTGCAGCCCTCTTAGAAATACAGAGGAAATGCCTATGACCTTCTCTTTGCCTCTCACTGAAAGCCTCTGCACAGAGAAGGTCTGCCAAACCAACAGAACAGGGGGACAAATAGCTCAGTCTCTTTTCTCGGTGACAGAGTCACTGTAGTCATGGACTCTGTACCTTACAGCAGGTAGTCAGCATCGATTCAGGAGGAAGCACTGGGAGTCCATTTGATGTTGGTCCTAAGCCTTTGCCAGTAATAAAGCTTATAAAAAAGATTATGTGTGTGTGTGTCTATGGGACCTATATTCCAGACATCTAACAAGTTCAGAGAATACAACTAAGAAAAACACTCTTACCACTCGGCTTATGAGCTAAAATACCATCCATACAATTGCAATTCTTTATTTCCCCTTTCTTGTTCCTATTCCTTACCCATACACACCTGTGGCAGAGAGAAAGACCACTAAATGATCATTCTCCTGAATGCTTTCATAGTCATACTATATATGTATTCCTCAGCAACATTAAACTCTGTTTTCCTTACTTATACACCTTATATATGAATAGCATATCCACATAGTTCCCTTTTTATTTGCATAAAGTTATTTTGCTCATATTATGTTGTCAGGATTTACACGAGTTGATAGATGCATTGCTAGTACATTTGTCTGAAATGATTATAATATCCCCACGGATTAATATATTGCCTACATATGGTGATGGATAGTTGGGTGGCTGCTATATTTCACTATTAAAGACACACGACTGTGAATATTTTGTGCTATGTTTCCATGTATACTTATGTGAGAGTTTCTATAAGATATGCATCTCAGGAGAGAACTACTGCATGCTAAGATAAGTGCATTTTTACTGTTACTCTACGTTTCTAAAGCTGATACTTAGATCTCTGATTCCTATCTTTCTTAGCTATGGCAGATCCCATAAGAGAGAGGAGATGATTAACGCTTCCTTGTTCTTCTACCTAAGGTAATCTTTCTTCCTCCTCTTTCTGCTGCCTAAATCTTTAATCATTTTCTAAGATTCAGCTAAGTTTCTCTCTCCTGTGAAAGCTTCCCTGAACCTCACAGGTAGAGTGTTCACTTCATCATTTGAGCTTGCACTGGTAGCATTTCTATATGGGGCTTGTCAGTTACCAAACCCTGTAGAACTCACATTGTGTATCTATCTGCACAAACTTAACAAAGACTATGACCTTCAGAAGAGAAACCAAAAAAGAAGAGACCCAAAACACCACACCACTGAGACATAATGTCCTTTATCTGATTCACACTCACCCATATTATTTTCTTTAACTGATTCCTACTCACCCCAAACTGTGACACTCAGAAAGGCTACCCAACAGTAGCATCCTTGGCATTACCCTTGATCCATCCTATCGTCTCTTATCCAGAGCAGTTGGGTTTTTTTTTCTGTAGAAGTTTGAATGTAAAATTAATTTGATTAACTCAAACCCCTATAACAGCATGAGTAACATGGTCCCTACCCACATTCCTCTTGACATCTATTTGACCAGAGATGGTACACACATGAAACTATTATAATAAAAAAAATCCATTGTAGAATTACTAAATTGTGTGGTGTTGAAGGCTAAAATGTCTTAGAAGTGATAATAAAATATCTCTTTGATAAATAAGAAATTGTCTTTTGAGGTGATGCTTCACATGAATTAACATAGTCAATTAGTAGCAAACAAGAGCTCTTGATAACTCTTTTTTTTTTCAAATCAGAAAATATTTATAAAACACTCAACCATACTACATCTCTATTTATATGCTAATTAGGATAAGTCATAAGAATTCAATTAATTAAAACCATTTTCTTGCTGATGTTCTCTGTAAGTATTGCCATATTAGGAATATGATGGACTTTACTAAAGACATTATTATCACTTGAGTTCTTAAAACCTTACATTTTATTTAATGGCAGTAAAATGGGAAATGGTGACACCTGAGTGTATAACAGGATATCAACTTTCAACTAAGGTAGGAAGATAGAATAGATGAGAAACTTCAAGGTGGAAGGCTATATCACCTGCAGAAATTTGAAGATAATTCTGAGAGTCATCCACATATGAAACCCACCAGAATATAAATCAAGAGGTCAGAAGAATAAAAATTAGAAAGAATATTTTTGTGAAAATTACTTCTTTGAAAAAACTATGCTATGACGTTGCCTTCTCTTCGCTCTCCACCATTTACCTTAATCTTAAAGAGAGCATCTTCAAGAGGACTGTTGAAGACAATGCTCTGTGTCCCTTGATTTGGGGAAATAAAGGAGGATGGTGAGCAAATAAAGGTCAGAGGTGGCATGAAATGGCCTATAGTTGACAGGGTAGAGAGAAGATTTGAAAAGTCACTGCCCTCCCCTGTGTGTAAATTGCAATCTTCTGATATGGAATCTCATCGGAAAGATCAGCCATTTAAACAGAGGTCCTACCAAAGGGGGATTCTGCCAGAGGGTAAGGGGATTCTTAGAATAGATGTGGAATAGCCTGCCAAAAAATATGCACTGAGTGTGGATTAGGATCACGCTGACCAAAGTAAAGGCATTGCCCATGTCCATGGTGTCCTGCTTAGAGAGGTCTAGCAAGGGAGCTGTCAAAGAATCCATGGAAATGCCCATCAGGGAATGGATTAGCTCAGTGGTTGGCAAACTCATTAGTCAACAGAGCTAAATATCAACAGTACAACGATTGAAATTTCTTTTGAGAGCCAAATTTTTTAAACTTAAACTATACAGGTAGGTACATTCCTTATCGAGGTAGTGCCCGCACATGGTATTTTGTGGAAGAGCCACACTCAAGGGGCCAAAGAGCTGCATGTGGCTCACGAGCCGTGGTTTGCTGACCACTGGTAGCTGAACCTGTCAGCCAGGCTCAATTAACACAAAGCAAACTTAAAACTGGCCAGTTAAGAATTTTCTCCTCTCTATCCCCATTTCTCTTCCTGCATTCAACCCAGGATAGATTGTCAACTTAGGCTAAAGAGGACAGATGAGCAGCTGGTGAAGGAAGGAAGAAAGGTATGCCACATTGTGGGTTGCCACAACTTGTGGCCCCAAAGGCCTTTACCTTTCAGCTGTATCATGGTGCCACAAAAATACAGACAGATGGCAGAATGAAATAACAAATTTGGTAGCACAAAGTTTTATGGGTATAATCTGAATAATAGGTCTCATCTTAGTGTCAAACCCCCCAAAAAACTTACATCTTTTACTCCCCCAAAAAATGTCTTGAAAGGGATTTAAATGTTGACCAAAATCACTTAAAAAGGCACCAAAAGGAAATCACATTAATAACACAGAGAGACATTTCTTAAAATCTTCTCCATTTCTCTTCTAATCTCTTATGTTACCAGTTGTCTTCAATATCTCATCTCTTCTCTCAAAAATATCTAAAACTCTCTTTTTAAACCCAGGGAGTTTATTGGCTTTTCTCTCTAAATTCCCTTGTTACCCTATCAGATCTATTTCAGGAAGTTTCTTTCAGGAAGTTCTTTACTCTTCATAATAATAATAAAGCAAACATTTCTCCCTTCTTTCCTTGTCTACCCTAACACTCATCACCACAGTCAACATGCTGAGAAGGGTAAGAGATGAGAGAAGAGGGGTAAGGCAGTAAATATTAAGATAAAATACATTACTATGTTTTATCACTGACATATGAGTACATAGAATGGGAATCTCTATTTGTATTTAAGTAGCAGAAGAACTTCAAACAAGAAAACAATTATACTGGGCGTCAAAGGCGAGGTTGTTTACTATATTAGCACATCAACATTATGTCTTCTCTCTTATTCCAAATGCTAAGAAGCTGAAAGTCAAGTGTAAGTATTCTCAATCACAAGACATTTTCCCTACCTTTCAAAGGTGCATCCTGGGGAGAGCAGTCATCCCTAAATGTAAGCTCTAGGAAATCTACAATCAGTTGCTCTCTCTAATTGAGCACTTTCCTTAGATTTTGGAAGAAGCATGAAAATGATTTACTGATTTAGGAACTGGGTGGAGTAGACCACAAAAGGACAAATCAAAAACATCTGGAATGAACTAGTTGAGGTAGAGAAAGAGAGAGAGAGAAGAGCTTTCAAATGAAACAAAGTACAGATGATTTGACTAAATTTAAGCCAAGCCAAACACTCACATTAAACATTACACTTGGGTCTGGTTCAATAGCAGGAGCCGGCAAGAGGGAGCGTCAGCCAACATTGCATCAGACGCACATTGTGGATAGAGGAAATGAGCTTAGTCCAGCCAGCTGTGACTTCAAAGGGGCTGCTCTCTTGGAGAACAGTGGGAAAGGGTTCCCTCTTCAGTGAAGATTGCAAAGTTCAGCCAAAGACAGCCCAAAGGGAATGGACTTCAGAAGGAGGAACATTAAACTCAGTGCACACGAAAGAGTTTCTTCCTTCCACAAAGTGGCTGTGACAGTCAGAAAAGGAAGGAAGAGGATGACAAAAAGGGGTGACAAGAATCTGATGTTCATTCGAGGACTGGAGTTTCATGTGCATAATTAGGAAATGGGGTTTGTGTGTGGATAATGTTGCTTTTCAGCTCAGACACCTCCTTGTATGAGTCATGTTTCCAAATCTGTGGGAGGAGAGACCACAGGATGCCTTTCCCGACTCCCAAGGATAATTTCTTTACCCTCTTTGTACTTCTAGAAAAACACACATTTCTTTCAAATTATTTACTTGACACAAATTTGTTGAGGAACCAAGAGTAGGTTAAACACTGGGAATGCAAAGAGAAACCCAAGAGTCTTTGTCCCAGAAGTCCACAGTCTGAAGGAGAGTCAGACACATAAACAGAGGGCTATGATATTGAGTGATGTCTTGTACTAGATCAGGACTGCCCAAGGAGTGATCACCTGGCCAGTATCAGTATCAGCATCATCTGGGAACTTGTTAGAATGCAACCTGGTGGGCCCAACCTAAACATACTGAGGTTGGCTTAAAAAGCTCACCACATGATTTAGGTGCATACTAAAGTTGTAGAACCACCTTGTTACAAAGCAGAGAGACAACACACCTGAGCCAATCATGATAGCCTTTGCTGTCTAGAAATCACTTAGCACCTTCCACTAGATTCTAACTAGGGTACTCACTGGTCATTCACAAGAACAGCACACAAGATGTGTGTCTTGTCTGTCTTAGTAAATTGTGAGAACTTTAAGGGCAGGGGCTCATACCTCTTCCATGTTTGTTTGTTTATCTGTTTTATATCTCCTCCTTTCAGACATACTTTCAGATAATCCAACACTTAGAAAATACAAGCACTGAAATTTACATTAAGTATCTAATTCAGAACTTTGACTGGCACAGGGTTATACATTCATAAGGAGCTATTGGCCAACGTGCACTTAAAATTTTTCCTAACTCTTGTAGGTTAGAAGTGAACATATATGTTATCTCTTTCAGACACTCCTTTGATTCTTGAATTCTCTCTCTGATATCCTCGCCATGGGTTTGTTCTCCTTGGGCGTGAAGACCTCCATGGATCCCACTGTCTCAGGATATAGTTTGCTTCCTTTCCAACAGTGCTGTTAGAAAGAGCTAGCTTCTTCTGGGCTGAAATCTCCCACCACTTAAATTCCACTTATTGGTTATAGTCCTATTCCCTTTGGAACTCATAACAAAGATACTTACATATTAATGTGACATTTTTCACGTAATTTGAAGTCAGTAGTTATGTAACAAAACATGGATTAAACTCACAGACTTTAGAACCAAACTACCTGCATTCATTTTTCTTTTCTTCTGTCACTTAGGAGCTCTCTGACCTCAGGAGTTATATGCAGCTTTGTTTTCTTATAGACATACAAACATATAACACCAGGATGAAAAGGGATTTTATAATGAGCACATAAATTACTATATATAAATGTTCCTGGGACACAGTATGTGCCTTAAAAGTTTTAGCTATTATTAATCATCATCATTACCACAGAAAGCTCGTCATGTTATCTGACAAAGGCCAGCTCCCTAATTTTCCAGTCTTTCAGTAAGTGAGCCTGCTCACTCCTATGGGTTCTACCACGACCTATACATTTGTGTAAAAGTCTATTCATTCTTCTCCTGAGCACACAGATAAATTGGGGACATATAAAGTATTCTAACCATTATAATATGGGTAGAAGTGATTCACACCCCATCTAGTCCTGGCCACTAAACCATCCTGAAAAGTCCCCCACACTCCCTTTCTCAGTCCATGAGCTACTTGAATATATAGGAACCCATGAAGGACTCCGAGAGGCCCCAGGGAGTGGAGGAGCCATAAATTGGAAGAAGCTTAGATCCTGGAGTCATCGCTTAGAGGAGAGCTGCCTACAAGATTCACCAGAATGAAATATACACATTGGGCTTTGTGTGACCAAGAAATAAACAGTGATTGTGTTACACCATTGAGATGTCACAGCCTATTATGACTAATACAGTGATTCCCTAATTTGTGTCTCCTGCTCAGACTTTTCTTCTGAGCTTTAGAATTATGCCTTTTGCTATTTACCCCTTCTACGAGGACCCTCAAATAAGGGAATATGTCAACTCCAGGCTTCTAGGATCAGACTTTCTGTGTTGAAATAATGGTTCTGCTAGGTGACCAGCTATAGAACCATAAGTGACTTATACAAACTATTCATAACAGCATATACTTCAGAGTTGTTAGAAAATTAAATGAGTCAGTGTTTATAAAACACTTATAACAGTTTCTGGTGCATAGTAAGTGCCCAATAAATGACAAATAATACAGTTATTATGACCATCCCACTCTAAATTGGCTCTTTCCACTGAGATTTTTATATGAATAACTGATAGTTTCTTCACCATCCACCTGCTGTTAAAACAAGAAACTTGCAAATTAACCTTGAATCATGTTTTGTTTTGTTTTCTACCATCCCACATGGAACACATCCCAGTAACTAATTGGTTGTACTCCTGAAATAGTTCTCAAATCTATCTGCTTCTCTCTATATCCTCTTTTATCTTTAGCTAGTATCCTCCACATGCTAGTTCCAGCCACCAACAAACATGGCTCTATTAGAGTTACTAGTCTTTTCAAATCCATTCTTGTGCCCTTCAAATGCATTCATCACATAGAAATGTTAATTTTTAAAAAAATTTAAATCTGATCTGGTCACTCCAAAATCTAAAATGTGTTAAACCTGTTACGGACCTTTGGTCAGACCAAATTCCCAACCCATCACTCCAGCCTCTCCTCACAACCCACTACCTAACTTTCTCTCTCAAGTTCAGCCATGCTGGGCTTTTGTTGTCTTCTTGAAGTTGCCATAGCTTGTTCCATCTTTGACATTTTCATACACTGGCTGTATCTGCTTAGAATGAACTTTCTTCCCACCCCTAGTTTATCTAATTAATTTCTGACCATTCTTTACTTTTCAGCATAAGTGCTACACTTTCCAGAAAGTCTTCTTAGCAATCTCTACCCACACAAATTAAAGAAACACTCACATAGCACCCACCATACTCCTTCCTTAAACTCTGTACACTTGCTATTGTTTGTACAAACATGCTTTCTCAGATAGCCAGAATGCTTTATGAAGTCAGGGACCCTATGTGGATCATTCTCTGCCTAGTATATTGGTTTGTATGGAAGAGGGTCTCTTTAAATATATTTTTTAAAGCTTGAATATGAGTCTGTTCAGGTGGCTTTGTGTATGTGTATCTGCTATGAATCTTTATTTGGTTGGGTCTAGGGAAAAGTCCCCTGATCATTCTATGTACCTAATTAAATTCACCTATGAATTTAGGAAACCCAACATCTGACCTCTTAAAGTTAAAAAAAAAAACACTAGTTGATTTGATAGACACATAAAGTAAAAACTACATAGTAGTATCATATATGCTGTCCTAATGCAATAACTCTAAGACCTCTATTGGTGGACGACAGTTCATTTGGGATGGGTCCAAAGGTAGCATGGATCTAGAAACAGATTATGAGCCCTCTCATATGTTAAATATCAAAACCTTTTTCTTTCCACATGATGCCAGTCCAGATCAAGAAATACAGGAGAAGAGGTTAATAGTCAACTACAGTTCTAATTAACCAGGTTGCTGTCATATCCAAAATAAATAAAGGTGTGTGTTTATGTTGGTCCAAAATTTGATGCAGTACACAGCTAGAGCAGGAACAACGGAGGGATGCCCCCTATGAATAACGCAATGTAGAAAAATATGTTCTAGGAAAGGAACACTGGTGTAGACTCAGCACTGTCACTGAGGATCAGTGATGATGTCTGGATTCTAGCAAACTCTGTTGTTGGTAAAACATATGAATTTATCTCAGTAACATCTTTTCTTGTCTGTAAAATGGACATGGTGGACCCCAAGTCATTAGATTGTTTATGACAACCCCAGCTATCCCGGAGGCTCAGAGAAGTTAAGAATATTTTTCTGGGGTAACGTCCTAATAACTGATAAAAGCTACATTTGCACCTATGTCTTGTGACTCTCCATCTGGAGCTCTTTCCAATAATATTCTTTCAGAACGTGTTTCGTTTTAAAAAAATAAATAAATAACCGTAATAAGTGAATAGTGCCAAGAAAGAAACAAGTTAAACTAAGGCTAAGTTCTAAGTGCTCATACGCGGTTTTGAGTTATCTGAGATGGCGCGTGCCAAATTTAAATAAACAGAAGACGTGTTCTGTCTTAGAGAGAGGTTTGTGGTCGCATTTTCCAGAAGCGTTGAAAAACCAAAAAAAAAAAAAAAGAGCCAAAATAAGTGGCCCTCATTCAACAATACTAGCACTTTCTTCTGCCTTCAGTCAAAAGGGAAAAAAATTGATATGAGCCTTTGGCTTTGGCAATAGCTTTGCATTAGTCCCGAAGCCTGTGGGTTTTCTTTTAGCTTCTTTGGATTCATGACCGATGGTTCTGTTGCCTTCCCTGGTTCTAATAAAACTCAGTGATAGGTTTTGGATTACATTCATTCCGAGAGGACTCCTTGTCAGTCCTTGAGTGGACTTTGTTGTCCACAGACGCTTGCAATGAATGTGGGGGGCAAAGGTCTCCGGTCCCACCCACCACTGAAATCAGACCCAGCCACACTACATGAGGAACGTATTACCCGGTGGAATCCAGCATTCGTCCCCACAGGACAAAGGAACTAACTGCCTTGCAACTCTTCCCTCCCTTTAGTTTTGATGATTCTGTAACCCACTGCCTCTTACATTGAAGACAGGCAGGATTTCTTAGCAACTCTGACCTGCACATGAAAATGAAGCAGCATGCAGTCAAGGAGTCAAACCCAATCTTGGGAATGTTTTCTCCATGAGAAGAAGTCAAACGAGTTTAAATAGGAAGACTTATAAATCCCTCCAAATGTTTTCCCCTCCCTAACAGTTTCAGCCAGTGCCTTATTATTATTCAACCCATGTTTGAATAATGGAACGCTTAGATCACTGTATTCATCGAGGGCAGGAAACGCTGTGTATTCTAAAAAAGCACTTTGAATAGAGCTCTCTCCCTCTGTGAGGCCAGACTTCACTGAGTTTTCCTAATTGCTAAATGCATGGCTCTGGCTTGCAACTCAAGAATTTGAAGAATTGTATAACATGCCCTGCACCAGTGAAATCAGACCACATCTCATTCCAGGACCTTCATTATCCAAGCAAACGAATTCAGTTTGAGATTTCTGCAAATAGTGTCAAGATTTTATATCGATCTACATAAATACTGGAGTACAGAAGCCCCCCTTATCGATGGAGGATGTGCTCAAAGGGCCCCAGCCGAAGCCTGAAACCACAGAGTGTACCAAACCCCCTATAGACTGTATTTTCCTTATGTGAACATATCTGTGATGAAGTTTAATTTCTAAATTAGGCGTAGGAAGACATTAACAATTACCAATAAAATAGAACAATTATGACAATGTACTGTACTAAAAATTACATGAATGTGGTCTCTCAAAATACTGAACTGTACTCACCCTTCTCGTGATGCTGTGATAGGATAAGACGCCCAGCCCATTGCTGAGTTCGTGTCACACTGTCTCTCGCTTGCAGTCAGCATCTTGGGGTCGCTCGTTTCAGGGGACCCTGCGCTGGAGTCTTCATGCAGGCCTGGCACAAATTCAATTCCTTTTTCCATCTCCACCAGGCACTTATCTCTTACTCCGGCCGTAACTTTCGCAGTTTGAGGTGTGACAGCCAAACCAGCACAAATTTCTCTTCCCCTCCTCCAGTGCCACAGACGGAAGAGTCATTTTCACCGTCCATGTTGGCAACCTCAGCATGCTAGTTTTATTTTCTTTCCTTATTAAGTCAAGAGTGCTGCTCACCTGTCCACTTAAAGGAAGCACTTGACGGCATCGCCATGGCATATCCGAACCGCCAGTGTCACTATTTCTGCACTTTAAGGTCATTACGACGTAAACCCAAGGGGACATGAACACAAACACTGCGATACCACAACTCTCTATTGATCTGATAACCAAGATGGCCACTAACCGGGGAGAGGACGCCAGATAAAGAGGCAAGACACACGTCCTGGGCGGGATGCTGCGGGACTCACGAGATTTCATCATGCTATTCAGAATGGTGCACAATTGAAAGCTTATGAATACTCTATTTCTTTCTTTTCTTTCATTTAAAAATTTTATTTAGAAAATTAACTTTCACGGGGTGACATTGATCCATAAGAGTACATAGGTTTCAGGTGAACATTTCTATAGCATTTGAACTTTGAACTATTGATTATGTTGTGCGCCCATCACCCAAAGTCAAATCATTTTCCCACCTGATCTTTGTCCCACTTGACACCCTTCGTTCCACCCCCACCCCCTCCCCATTCCCTCACGTCACCTTCTTCCTCCCCCACGCTCCCTTTCCCCTGGTAACCACTGCACTCTTATCTATGTCCATGAGTCTCAGTTTTATATCCCACCTATGTGTGAGATCATGCCGTTCTTAGTTTTTCCTGATTTACTCATTTCACTCAGTATAAAGTTCTCAAGGCCCATCCATGTTATGTGAATAGTGTATTTCTAGAGCTTTTTTATTTAATATTTTCAGACTGTGGTTGACCCTGGAAAACTGAAACACAAGAAAGTGAAACCCTGGGTCTGGTCCTCAGGCACTGCTATCCAGAAATAGATGGCATTTGGAATCGCCCTGAGCCTCAGTCTTCTCATTTGCAAAATAGATTAATATGTTTGTCTTGCTCACTGCTCAAGGTTATTTTATAGCCCTAGGAAAATAATACTGGTCCTGGGGTTCAGTGATGCAGGATATGTTCAATGACTTTTGGGAGAAAAAAGAATTTTCTTACCCCATGGGCGCTATCTGTCCTGGAATCAAATAATCCAGGGGTTTTGCGTACCGCTAAGCACTCGGCATCTTTGCTGTCAGCTAACAGACATTACAGCTGAGCTAACTGGGACAGCTGAGAGCCCTGTTCTAAGCAGGCCAGCACCTCCTCCTACTTCCTGTCTAGCGTCATTCTGAAGTAATTCAACTGGGACAACCAGCCCATTGTTTGAAGGAAGCCCAAGTTTCTTGAAAATCTAATTTTCAGGTTCATTCCCCTGGGTGAGCAGTAATATTCACTTAATCCAGTGCTTTATTTAAAAGAAAAAGAAAAAAATTAGAACTCAACCTCACTCATTTCAATTGGCTTATGTGGTTGTGTATGCAACAATTTTAAATGCAAAATGGGAATGACTTGAAACAACCCAAACATCCCATCTCTGGGGAAAGCCTATTCATTGAATGGGTCATTCTACAGCCATGAAATCGATATGGAATTTCTTTTTGAGTATGAGGAAGTGATTATGTTATAACCCTAAATATAAAGCCAGGATCAAAATTGTGTAATCTGCATTATGTCAATTCTATCGTTAAGTGTGTTTTCTTGGTCAGGACGGACTCCAGGATCTATAAACAGAAAGCAGCCTCCTTCCTTCTGTTATCTGTCCCTTTACAACTGTGCAGTGGACTCCTAGAGGTAGGCCTTGACCTTTTCCAGGTCATCTCGGATTTAAAAATGTATCCCCTAGTCACCGTCAGGCATGAAAAAAAAGTCTCATTTTAATAATTAAAGTACCCGGGCCAGTATGATAACACCATCCCCTACACTAATACAGTTAAGATTTGCCTTCTATGCCAACATGGGGTTCTGCTTCATGCCTGGGGTACTGCGGCAAGGGAGAAATACATAGTCATCTTTTCTCTCCTTTCTTTTCCTTTCCTTTTCTCCCTCACTAGGCTGCTTCAGGCTCTCCCAGAGTTGAGGAAGGTCTAGACACAATCTGGTCATCATGGCCGCTGGGGAGGTGGGTTCCCTCTATGGATGATGTCTCCTTGAGGAGCTTCCCTGAGTTTATCAAAGTTTCCCTGGGGGCCCTCCAGCTGCAGCTCCAATTACCTGACCCTGTCTCTCATGCCACCTGTCCTCTCTAAGTCTCAGCCCCTGATTTGGTGGCCCACTCCTCTGCTGAGTCACTTAACCAGTACAAGCAGCCCTCTGGGATCAAGCCGCATTCACAACGGACCTATTTCATGCAGGGTTATATATTTATTTGAGCTGCTTGTGCTATATAACAATACCATCATCCCTGGCTCCCACTTCAGGCAAAGTTCTTTGCCACATGCTAAGAGGATGTCAGAAAGTCCAGACCTCCCGTTCTTGCCCTCCGGATATTGACAAGTCATACGGGAGAAACGTGTATTCATAAAATAATGGCATAGACTAGCAAGATGGAACACTTGCCCTGCCCTGTAAGGTGGTGAGCCTCTCCCTGCCATCCATGATGTTCCTGAACCTTTCTGTGAATGTCCCTTTCTCTCCGAGACAGTGGACTTATGTCATGCAGGATCTATGCCTTGTTCATTTCACCCCTTTAGTTCCAGCCATGGCTTAGAATAAGAATGCAATTAAGATATATATGTTCAGTAAGTGATGGAAATAAATGTCAACTTTTAAGGACTTGATAGAATGTAAGAATCAGGCCACATTTTTCAGTGGTATGCTGTTACTGTAAAAAATGTAAAATCTGTATCCAGTTAACTTGTTTTAACTCAACTCCACTCTTTATGGTCCTGAATGTCTCTCTGAGCTCTAGTTTCAGGGTGAATAATGCACTCCTTATGCCTGGGGTGCGAATATGTTTGGAGTGAGATAAACTTGTTGAAGCATCGGTCAAGCTGTGTAAGTGTCCTGCAAAGTGCATAATGATAATAGTAGGCCTGAGTTCTCCGAATTAAACTCCCTCCCGCTTTCAGCTGTATGTCTCAGTAAGACCCTCTCTGAAGCTCATCGGGCTCATCTGAGTAATGGGCGCACTGAAGATTACTGTGTGGCACTATTATAAAAACTAACATAAGCAAGGCACACAGAGCATAAGTATAGGAGGGAATCAGTAAATGTCTGTAAAAAATGCATTTGACTTTATGAAAAGTACTCACTCTTGGGGTAGCTGTAAAGATCAATCCATTATAACAACTATAAAAGTAGGTGTGAATTTATGCAAAGAGTCTCCTGTGAGTAAATTTTTTCCACACCACAAGTAAAGCAAGATAAATTAAAGCAATGGTTGCTTTTTGGAAAAGTAATAAGCTCCTCTTCCTCGAGTGGTTTATGTTCAAGGTGATGGCTGTTTAGAGGGGTACAGATGCAAGTTAGACCTAGAGGGCTTTGGGGACCCCTTCCATTTGAGGTTTTACAAGTTTAAAAATTAATCATTCATCATTCATTCATTCAACAAATAAAAATTTGCTGTGCTAGGCACTCTTCACAAATATTCCAAAATGCAAGAATTCATTTATATTGGAGGGAGATCAACAATAAACAGATAAATGAAGCAAAGTTGAATGTGCCAGATGACAATACCTTCTAATATAAGACTTGAAGTTTTTAGTTGGGGCTGAGTTTTCAACTTAATTTAGAGTGGTCCCCAATTTCAAACCTCAGTGGCAGGAAGGCAAAGAGTTTCAAATTCAAGGGCCTCTGAGTCCCAGATGTTTCCTTTTCCTATACCATTTAATATCATCTGACACAGGTGGATCCCCGGTCAGTTGAGTGAACTAATTAATAGTTGATAAGTTTCATCAGGAATGAGACGATTTTTATCACAGGGGTTCAATGTCCTTCATGGAAGCAACCAGGAGATACTATGACATTTTCCCCACTGGTTAATCAGGAAGACTAAATCCAGAAGGAGAGCTTTAAATAAGGTCAAAGGGATGGAAAAAGAGCCACCCTTTGCATTCTAGAGCACATGATTATATCTATTTTTACACACCTCCAGGGACCCAAGAGGAAAAGGCTTCAGTATGCACAGAAAAAAAATTTCAAAGACCTTAAAAAGCTAACTGAACCATTTAATCCGCGAAGAGACGATTAGTGTAAGTTTCAGCTACTAGACAATATTAGTTCTCCTTTTCTCAAAAGACCTCAATACAAGTGAGAATCATAATAGTGACCCATTTTGAGATCATTTCAAAGACTGGATTAGACAATGGTTAAGCAGAAACCCAAAGCATTTTGCGGTTTAACCTAGAAATAATTACAAGAGCGATCTTGTGTGTAGAGCGCCAATTCATACACAAACGAAATGGAGACTTAAGCAAGGTCCTAGGATTTTAGGTGGAGGTGGGAAACGAATCTCGGTGTTTGCTGTTGCAGGTTTCCACATATGTGGAACCCCTCCTAGTTAGGGGTTCCCCTAAACTTAAAGACACAGAAGAGGAAAGGATAGTTTGCAGTGTGTCCTCCATTCACTCATTTCTTCACACAAGAATGTGCCAGTCACTGTCATGGCACCTGAGGCCCGAAGGCCAGGAGAGGGAAGAAGGCAAGTTGAGCAATAGGTGTAATAAAAGCTGGCACGTGGAAAGCACGATGAGGAAGGGGTGGAGAGGTATGAGAGTTCATGAGAGAAATATATCACATTAATTTTCTTGTCAGAAGATCCCAGTGGGCTTAGTGAGCAGCTGTACTCAGCTCAGCTGGCATGGGGGAGGAGAGGAAGAACCAAATTGCTGGGGTCCATTGTTCCAGACAATGCACCCACTTCTTCACAAAGGGTAGGTCTTACCAGACGTGAAGAGCAAATATCTCTGCTTTTAAAGATGTACCCATGGGGCTGGACTCCAGCTCAGAGATCCATGCTGGGATGTAGGACCTGCAGTGCCCAGAAAGTTTTAGGTAAACAGAATGAATTAGCTATCCTACCTGGGAGGGCTGTGACCTCAGACAGGGCAATTCTTCACACCTGAGCAGACCCTGAAGGGGCTGACAGATGGAGCCTTCTAGCTCACCCCCTCTTCACCTGGGCATTAGGCCCTTCCTAGAATGGGCACGAGAAGCAGTATTTCTCCACAGCAATGGCCCTTACCATTGCGGTAGGTATGGCGGCATTAGGTACGTAAGGAAATTGGGCTCAATGAATTTCAGTGCCTTGCAGGAGGATTGGCACTCTGTAAAAGCAAAACCACTGAGCGTTGTGTGTGCAAGCTCTTCTCACCTCAGTATCCCTATTATTGTTGGGTCTGAAACTCTTAGAAGCGTTCATTGGCTTGTCTTCAATGGCCAGCATCAAGGGAAAATGGGGGAGACAGGAATATTTTATCTCAGCAGTGTAAGGAAGGGAGATTCTGGAGGAAGGAATACATGAACAAAGCTTTAATGGCGGAAAGGGAGCAGTCACAGTCCTCGGGTCTATGGCAGGAAAGGGGCTGAGCCCTGGACCTGGGTTGGGAGGACACTTGCTCTCGGGGTAGGTTGATTTTAAGGCTTTGGGGTCCCACGGGTGGTGTTTTTCCCTCCTTCTCCTCATGAGACCCCATTTTATAAGCCAGCGGTGAGATGTGCCAAATACCATGAAGGTGTTCACAAGAAGCCTTCCCCCTGTCCTGGGGACAGAAAAGACAAAAAAAGGCATGTTAACAGCAAGGAGAGGAAGTAGTGGAAGTGAATCCCACAATTCTTTTAAGATGACTAGTTAAACAATCGGATAACTAGTTAAGATGACTAGTTAAACAATCAGATGCACAGAACCTGACCACTGTTGTAGTAAGCTCTGTTAATCTGGCACAGAAAATTAATGATAATAAATTAATTCCAGAGAATTCCATTTTATGTACTCAATTATTAATAGTATTTGGTGTTATTAATGGTGTCAATTATTAATGGCATGAATAATTAAGAAATCACATTCATGTTAAGACATACCAGGGTTCAGAACTATAACGTTCAATCTTCAATGTGTTTCTGGGAAAACACTGGTACATCTGTCACCAGACTTATTTTATTTCTTTTTTTAATTGAATTTATTGGGGTGACTGGTTAATAAAATTATACAGGTTTCAGGTGCCCAATGCAGGAGAATTTCAGGTGAATTGTGCACCTGAAACCTATACACAAGTCAGA
Organism: Rhynchonycteris naso; assembly: GCA_037038555.1. NCBI lineage: Eukaryota > Metazoa > Chordata > Mammalia > Chiroptera > Emballonuridae > Rhynchonycteris > Rhynchonycteris naso. Next base: position 279,111,981 of record CM072998.1, read on the forward strand.
CTAATTCTATTGATGAGGTCTCTGCTGCCAGAACTCTAGCCCAAGTCTTTCATTATGACAGTAACAAGAAGGAGGTGAGGTTGTGTTGGGGAGAGGGCACATGTTTTGTTGACAGTACTGATCCTTTGGGGAGATTTAGGGGGAATCCTGCCTGATTTTGGTGTCGAAAGGACACTAGGTGTGAGATCAGGGAAGACTATATGAATTTAGTGAATCCAGAAGCACTCAGCAGGTAACCTAAGGAGTTTAATTTTAAAGATAGCAAAAGCCCCAAAATGCTATTGCCCCAACCAGTGGGGCAATCAGATTTGGATTATATGGTAAGTAATTGTGATAGAGGGACATCAGAAAAGTGTACTTTCAAATGGGGCAATTTATTAGCAGTGTGATCAAGTGGAGTGCGACACCGCTCCGAGCCTTAGTTTTCCCATCTGTACAATGGGGATCCTATTTATTCTGGATCCTATTTGACAAAATGAAAGTATGGATCATGATGAGGTCTCAACCAAGAACTTCTATGAGTGTTATTGTTATTATGAAATGTTATTGTTCAACTTGCCCATTTTATAGGTGAAGAAACAGAAGCCTGAAGAATAGCTGTGACTTGCCACTAAGATTGTGTATAACATGTCATCTCCCTGCCCCTCCACTTACTGTCTTCTTCATTCTGCTCTCTTTTCCAGGAGCTAAACTCCATGCATGACATTTATAGGGCTCCAGTGCCTGGGTGGGTGCCACCAGCAAGAAGACCCAGCAGAAGGTGGGAAGAGGGAGGAGAGTGAGATTAGCTCCTTCCCAGTTTTCTATCACTGGGTGTGCGTCTCTGCGGAAGACTACAGGCACTCCCGAAGTGGCTGAATCTACATGACTTTCTCTTTCACAGGTTTGCTGCTACCACCTCTGAATTACTGAATTGTTATCCCTTTATGAAAAAAAATGTTTATCAAACTTTCAGACCCTGACCAGGCACTCAGTTCGTTAGAGCATAGCCCTGATATGCCAAGGTTACAAGTTTGATCCCTGGTTAGACCACATACCAGAATCAACCAATGAGTAAATGACTAAGTGGAACAACAAATCTCTCTCTCTCTCTCTCTCTCTCTCTCTCTCTCTCCCTCTCTCTCTTTCTCTTTCTCTCTCTTCTAAAGCCAATAAATAAATTAAAAAAAAATGTTTATCAAACTATCCTACTTTGTGTGTTCCTGATGGATACAGATGATAGTAAGACAGAAACAATACTGGAGTTCAGGATTCCTGCTCCTTGGTGTAGAATCTTTCCTTTATATTCACTTCACCTCCATTTTTATGCTCATTAAATGACTGTCTACTAAGAACCTGGCCCAGTGTTGGGCACAAAAGATATAAACACAGGTAGGTGCCCATTTCTGATGCATCACACGACAGTACTCCAGTGCAGAGGTTAGCACACTGTCTGTATAGAGAGCCAGATAACAAGTATTTTAGACTTCGGGCCATATGTCTTTGTTGCAACTGCTCAACTCCACCATTACAATGCAAAAGCGGCCATAGACAAATGAGTCTGGCTTTGTACAAATAAAACTTTATTTATGTCTCCCAAAATGTGTATGCTATAGAATTTTTATGTGTCACAAAATATTGCTTTCCTTTTAATATTTTTTCTCCAAATAGTTAAAAATATAAAAACTATTCTTATACATAAAATATAAAAGCTGGTAGCTTGTGGATCATGCCAACCCAGGCAGCAACCTGAAGTTGGCCCACCCACCATAGTTTGTTGACTTCTGTGCTAAAATATGAACTTTGTACTGAGGAAATTGGGGTCAGAAGGCCAAGAGCTAGAAGAGGAAGCTGAGAGAGGATTCATGGAGGAAGTGACATTTGCACAGAGGACTGATGGATAAGAGAGTTGATTTGGCACAAAAGGGAAGTACCTTTAAAACACAAGTAAGGAACAAAATCAAAGAATATTAGAAGCTCAAGATGTGCTCAGGGAGTGGAGCCCGGACAGGCAGGGTCGGAGGAAAGCAGCATGAAGTGATAGGGAGAGGAGCCCCTGGTGGAGGGAAAGAGCAGAAGGGGCTCTAGGCCAGGCCCTGATGGGCCAGAGTGCCCCGCCGAGAGGACTTCAGAGGTGGGAAAGCCAAGTGGTGGGTCCTGGGAAGCAGCCTAAAAACCAGCTCTACCACTTTCCAGCTGAGTGACCGTAGACAAATTATTTAATTCGTCTGAGCCTCGTTTCTTACGTGCAAAACAGTCCTAACAGCTTGAGCTCTATGACAGGCGTGAGTATTAAGTGGAACAAGGCACACAGACTGCTCTCAGTGGCGCTGGCTCGCAGTAAGTCCTCAATAAAGTTTGCTATTATTAGCATTATCATGATTAGGCTCATTGACCAAGCTGGCTCTTGCTGTGTTTTCTCTAGCCCAAATTCAGGGCATTTGTTGCCACTGCTGCTGGGTATGGCGGCCAGACAGCTGGCAGCCCCGAGGTGGACATAAGGTTTCCCTTTTAGCACCATGATAGCATCAGCCCTAATGAGTCCACAGTGGCTGACGTCCATTTCTCTGGGCCTGAACCTCACAGGCCTCTGGTCATTGGACATGGAGCCAAAACCACAGCTCCTCAGTCCAGACAACACCCTTCTTAGAATGTTCACGCACACAGCACACCTATTATTGCTTCGCCTTTGAATTTTCTTTCCTGTTTGGCCTGCAAAGCAAGAAGGCGATGTTTGGATAGTGATTTTGAACTGTTCCCTCTTTAGCCTGCTGGCTAGCAGCGTTGGGTGAATCTCCATGGTGCCCCAGACGACCTAATGGAGAAGAAAGGCAGAAATAAGAGGACATTATTTGGTGACATCAGTTGAAATAAATAAGTTCTGTCTAACTTAACAATACCTAATGTTTGTGATTCATTTAGTGAATCCTTAAAAGGTTTCAGATATTATTTGAATGCAATTTTGCTTACAGACCATCATATTTCACTCCTGAGACACAGTAAGAAAAGTAAGAAGTGGTAAGGAAGAAGGCTGATTTGTTAATATTTCAAAAGACAAAATAGTATCACTATATAATTGTGTTAAAGTACTTAATTGAATCATTAAACAGACTTTCCGGATACATTTGGAGGTAATTATTTTTAACTCCACATTTTAAAAAAATGAATAAATCAGGTTACAAAATTAACAAATGCTGGCCCTGGCCTATTTGCTCAGTGGTTGAGCATCGGCCCAGAGTCTCGACATCTTGGGTATGATTCCTGGTCAGGGCACACAGAAGAAGCAACCATCTGTTTCTCCACCTCTTCCCCTCACCTTCTCTCTCTTTCTGTCTCTCTTCTCCTCCCACAGTTATGGCTCAATTGGTTTGAGTGTATTGGCCCCTAGTGCTGAGGATGGCTCTGTGGAGCCTCCACCTCAGGCACTAAAAATAGCTCAGTTGAAAGCATGGCCCCAGATGGGCAGACATCAGCTCCAGATCGGGGTTGCTATGTGGAACCCAGTCCCAGTCCTTGCAGGAATCTGTCTCTCCGCCTCCCCTTTTCTCACTTAATAAAAAAAAAAATGTAACTAATACTCCTTATACAACATTTGTGAGAAAAGGGAAACCAATGGAAAATTGACTAACATTTACTCAATAAGACTGAACTCATTGGTGATATTTTTAGCACTAAGTACATATTTTCTTCAAAATGTTCTTGTTGGCATATTGTACTAGATAAATCCTGAAGAGACCAAAACAGAGAGTGGGTGCTCATAGTTGAGGATGCAGAGCGTTGAAGTGAAAGAGGGCAGAGGAGCTCAACTGCACAGAGCTGTAGGTGTTGTGCTCATGCCCCCTGCCCCCACCCCGGGGTGGGAGGCTGTGTTTGTGTGTCCCCACCCCAAGCTGAGGAGGAGAAGACGTGCAGACATTTATATAAATAATAAAATGTAAAGATATAGAATATAAATATCTGTCTAGAAATAAAATAAATATATAAATAAGTATTATAAATAAAAATACACACACATAAAATAAAATGTAAAGAGTATCAGATTTTGGAGTAAGTGATCTGGAGGCACTTACTGGAATGTAGTAGTTAAAATTTAAGGAATAAAATTATATTCTTAGTATCCATGTGTAAGATGGATGTTTTTGTCCTCTTGCTTGTAAAGGCAATAAAACGTCTTACACACACTAGTGCCAAAAATCCCTACATGCTCGTTTTGAAGGAAACCTTGCAGCACCAGAACTGTACCTGATTAAGTTAATTTCAGACCCTGAACCTTATACTGGTAAAGCCCATTAAACAACACTTATAAAACAGTCTTGCCCCTAAAAACAAACCAGCCACTTAGCTATAGACACCAACTCTAATATAAATTATAATACGAATTGCTGTAAAACACCAGGAGACTCGATCTCTTCAAACTTTTTGTGTATTCATAGCCAATTCTTGTGTCTATTACTTGAGATTTTCTCCGGCATGTATTCTGTGTTGGTTGTTAAAGGGTGATAAGTAGTCCTAGCTGTTTTTTCTCTGAGTTCGGTTCAGACTGACACATGAAAACATTGCACGTCCACTTCTAGTTATTGGGAGCTAACAATTTAAGAATGAATGAACAGCTTCGATTTAATTTCAGACCAAATTAAGATAATCAGTCTTTACCCAAATGGCTTGTCAGAAACAAAACAAATCTTCTCTAGAGGAAGGTAACATTCATTCACAATGTCCTGTGATCAATAAAGACATTATGAGGCATATGAAGAGACGAGATGAATAAAATAGCATAGACCTGCCAGAGAGCCAGATATAGAACTTATGAGACACAGACTTCAAAATAATTATGGTTGAAATGTTAAAGAAATCAGACGTCAATATGGAGAATTTTAGCAGAAAACTTAAGACTATAAAAAATCAAATGGAAACTCTAAAACAGAAAAATAAAACAATTGAAATTTAAAAATCCAATACATGTGTTTAGCATAGTTTCCAAAGATAGAAGACAAATGTTGAACTGGAAGATAGATCAGTAAAAAAATTCTCTCTCTCTCTCTCTCTCTCTCTCTCTCTCTCTCACACACACACACACACACACACACACACACACACACACACACACACAAGATAAAGAAAAAGATGGAGGATAAATAAGAGTCTAAGAGGCATATGACACATAGCCAAACAGTTTAGCATATAATAGAGTCCCAGGAGGAATGGATAGATTGGGGAAGAAATATTATTTGCAGATACAGTGGTCAAGAATTTACCAACACTGACAAATAGAAAAACCTTAGAAGCAGCTAATATGACAGACAGATAAATGATAGTATCAAATGAGCATTAACACTAGAAACAGTGATCACTGACTACATAAAAGGAAATATAGGCGCCGAAAAAAAATTGAAATGACATATTCAAAGTGTTGAACAAAATAACTACTTTCCTAAATTCTATATTCAGTGAACATATCTTTCAAAAGTAAAGGTGAAACGAAAAGATATTTGTCAAAGACAGTAAATGAGCTTTTCATTTTCAGTCCTACACCAGAGGAATTACTTAAGGGTGTTCTTTGGGAAGAAGGAAAATAAGGGAACTTGAAAAAACTGAAAGAAATGAGAAGCAAGTGAAATTGTAAACGTGGTAATTCTAAGTGAGTATTAACTATATAAATAAAAATAATAATGTCTCATGGTATATAAACTATGTGTAGAATTAAAATTCATGACAACAATAGCTCAATAAGGTGGAAGAGAATTGAGTTGAATTCTTTAAGATACTGAAAACATAGCAAAAAATATATATATAATAAATTAATAAAAATGAAATAATTTTTAAAAATTACTCCAAGTGGAGGCAAAAAAAATTGGAAAAAGTTAGTTTAGTAGAATGAAGTAGAGACATGGTACATAGTAGTGGTTAGTTTAAATGTAAATTAACTAAATATATCAATTTAAAAAAGAAAGATTAACAGTATAGATTAAAATTAAATCAACCACATGCTTCTTAAAAGAGACATACCTTTAATACCTGAATATAGAAAATTAGAAAGTAAAATATTGGGAAAAATATAATATAAGCACTAATAAGAAAAGTTTGATATATACTAACAGTCAATATAATAATTTTATTTTTTCATTTTAGAGAGGCATGGGGGAGAGAGAGAGAAAGAGAGAGAAAAGGGGTGAGAAGCAGAAAGCATCAACTCCCACATGTGTCTTGACTGGGCAAGCCCAGGGTTTTGAACCGGTGACCTCAGCGTTCCAGGTCGATGCTTTGTCCACTGCGCCACCACAGGTCAGGCGTGATATAGTAATTTTAAAGCAAACATCATTACTACAGATCAAAAGGTACAGTATTTTGATAATAAAAGGGTCAACCTATGAGGAAATGTACCACTTCTAAATTTGTGTCCGCCTGATAACCTAGCTTCAAAGTACAGAAAGCAAGTAGTACTAGAACTAAGAGGAAAAAGAGACAGATCCAGAGTCACTTGGCAGAAATGAACACATACCTCACTCCAGGTCATGAAATAAGCAGACCCCAAATCAGCAAGGATGTAGAACACTTGAATAACATGAAAAACAAAGACCAATCACTTGGCCAGTAGAGAACACGCATGCAATAACGGTAGGGAAGAAGTCAACGGGGAATCGGAAGAATGAGGACAAAACAGAGTTTTATTAAAGTTGACCCTGAACTACATGACATGTTTTAACATTTTGTCAGAGTGATGCTTCCAACTACTCTCCTACCGGCACCACTATCTTCATCAATTTAAACTTTTCCGTCTGTGGAAACTCGACAACGACAGGCCTGTGTCAACAAGGAGGAAGGGAAGGGGAAAGAAAGATATAAACCACACATTCAGGTCAGGTGCTTCTTTGGAGAGGAGAATGGATCAAAAAGTCAAAAATGCTCCCCCCTATCCAACTCATTTCTCTCCTAGGAGCATCTTCCAGGAAACATGACAATAGGAAATTGGACTTCCGCCTTGCAGTATCTCAAGAAGATGTGATTCAGAGAATGACATAAAAATGTTACTTATAATTCTGCTTTAATACTGATCACATTTTTATTTTAATAAAATGTCTCTATCTCTGGCACCTCATCTCCAGAAACCAGATCTTATTAGCATGAAAACCCCCAACTCTTCACATAGTGCTTGTCACATCATAGATATTCTGAAAGAATTCTAAAAGAATTTATTGAATACATTGAGTCCTTCAAAATTTGGAATAAAGTGGGGAAAGTTACCTGACAGAGACTAGAACCAATCTGGGAGTAATAAACAGTCCTTTTCAGAAGTCGCCCTTCCTAAGACATGCCATGTAATTATGTTCCAGAGGAAACTTAGAAATCACCTATATTAAACCACAGGAACTGCCTGACCAGGCGGTGGTGCAGTGGATAGAGAATCGGACTGGGATACGGAGGACCCAGGTTTGAGACCCAAGGTCGCCAGCTTGAGTGTGGGCTCATCTGGTTAGAGCAAAAAAAAAAAAAAAAAAAAAAAAAAAAGCTCACCAGCTTGGACCCAAAGTCACTGGCTCCAGCAAGGGGTTGCTCAGTCTGCTGAAGGCCTGTGGTCAAGGCACATGTGAGAAAGCAATCAATGAACAACTAAGGTGTTGCAACGAAAAACTGATGATTGATGCTTCTCATCTCTCTACATTCCTGTCTGTTCGTCGCTATCTATCCCTCTCACTGTGCCACTGTGCCTGTAAAAACAAAAACAAACAGCCTGACCTGTGGTGGCACAGTGGATAAAGCGTCGACCTGGGAACACTGAGGTCGCCAGTTCAAAACCCTGCACTGGTCTGGTCAAGGCACATATGGGAGTTGATGCTTCCAGCTCCTCCCCCCTTCTCTCTCTCTCTCTCTCTCTCTCTCTCTCTCTCTCACACACACACACACACACACACACACACACACACACTCTATGTCTCCTCTCTAAAATGAATAACATAAAATAATAATAAAAAAAAACAAGAAAAAAACAAAAAAACCAGGAACTTTTGACATACTCAGATCTCAAGAAAAATTAAGGATTTATCTACTGAATTGAAACTGGACATGGGAAGATATGGTAAGAGATCCATGTGATTTACATGGAGATGGAAATTGGGTCAAGGTCAATAGTGTAGTAGTTCAAGGAAGAAGAGGAAGCCAATCTCAGGCTTTTGATGCCCAAAAGGTGGGAACTTCTGCATTTGGAGTGCCAGGAAATCCCACTTAACCCCCCGCAACAATCCTTAAGGCGGAATTCATTACCCCTTTGTAATGGAATAAAACACTGAGGTGCAGAGAGAATGAGAAAATTGCTCTAATTCTGTGATGGCAAACCTATGACACGTGTGTCAGCACTGACACGCGTAGCCATTTTCGATGACACGCAGCTGCATGTGGCCCCATACCAGAGAAGTATGGGGCCGCATGCCAAGAAGGACGTTTCATCCTCGGCTCCTGCATGGCCAGGTGCAGTAGCCGAGGATAAAACATTTGCTGTAGTGTAGACACTGTGCCGGAGGTCTGGAGGCCAAAACAATAGACTCCAGCACAGAGCGTCTAGTTCTGGGACTTCTGGTTAGGCTGTTTTCCTCAAAGTGACACACCACCTGAGTTATGCTCGGGTTTTTGGTGAATTTTGACACACCAAGCTCAAAAGATTGCCCATCACTGCTCTAATTACTACTATAACTGAAAATCAAATCCTGATCTTTCTATTTCCCTGAGTCTAGGCTCTTTCACCTTATTGATTTAGGCTCCAAACATAACCTCTACAGGACGGGTTGAGTTTGCTGCCTTTGCTCAGTAAGCTATCAGTATTGACTTGACTTTCCTTGGGGACTTCCCCAACAAGGAAAATGTGATGACAAACAAGAACTCTTTCCTTCTCCATAACGGTTACATTCTCTATATTTCATTTATAAAGTGGAGTCTGCCCTAATAATCAGTGTCGGATTACAATGATTAGTCATTAGGATTGTACGCACTTCTGGATGGACTGGGAAGACAGAGTAACCAAAGACCCAAAGCTGGCTTACCTCCATGCATATGCTGTTTGGCCAGCATGCACACCCAGGAGACCAGGCCGGAGTGCTATGGTATACGTGTGAGCCAACACTTATCAAAACATACCATCAAGTCAGTACCACAACACTAAAAGGTACAGCTTTAGGAGAGCAAACCGTTGTTCAACACAAGGAAGAAACGGTTCCATGCCTCCTTGCTAATAAAACCGGTCTGCTCATCTGATGCTGTGTTACATGGGACTCTCGTGTTGGTGGATCATGCTGTAAGCTCTTAGACAGTGGTGATTGCTTAAATCCCACAGGCAGCAAAGGCAAATCCAAACCCCAAGTATTGGATCTGCTCCTGAGAGTAAAGTCCACTGGCACACCCTGATGTGGTTAGCATGCAACCAGGTGGCCTATTGGTCTTCTCGAAGACTGATCCTGTATCAGGTACTCATGGTTCATTTCTGTTACTGGCAGGTTAGACAGCCAGGGCCAGGCCCTGTCAGCAGTTACTCTGCATGGGTCAGTGGAATTCATGCTGTAGGTATGTACCTTAGCCATGTATGTCACTCATCTGCCTGTCTTGCTACTTCGGGGTGCCTGATGACAAAGTCTGGCTAACATCAACTAGACCAGTCACTGTGTCTACTTGGCTATTTAGGGCCTTTCCCATGACAGACATTTTCAGGTAGCTGTTCCCTTGTGACACAAAGGTACATAGTGGCTACTCCTAAATGTTTATCCATTATCTCTAGTCCAAACTCCTCTACCTGATCTTCTAATCTTTTTCCTTCCATATTGCTGACCAGCCTGCCAGACCATTTGCCACTGCCCATGTGGCCAGATATATTTTAACTTTGGCCAATTAGCTTGTCACACAAAATGGATAGCCAGATGCAATGCCCCAAGCTTTGCCCATGAGAAGTGTTTTTGCTGCTACTGCCTGTCAGACTTATAATGCAATGACAGTTCAACAAACCCTCAGGCAACCTGGAGGGTGGCTCTGGAGTAAGCACTGCCCATCAGAGTGCCCCACACTAGTCTAAAATGACTGTGTCTATATGCTCCTACCTAAGTTAGTGAGCAGAGGTAGGTCACCCAAGGAAAGGTGAGACAGACCTGAAGTTAGGTGGCTCTCTGTAGCTGAGGTAGATCATGAAGGAGTTGATGGCTAGAGGCTATCTGCTGATCCCAGTCCTCATTGCTGGGCCGCAAGTACTCTGTGAAGGGGAATCCGGACAGTCACTTATACGTCTACATGTCTTCCCTAACACAGACCTGGAATATAATTTATCTTGAATGATATATTTATTGGAAAAAAAATGAAGAACTGATTATATTAATTTACATTTTCTTTTTATAACAAGTAATTGTCTAAAAGTACCGTATTTTTTGCTCCATAAGACACACTTTTTTTCCCCCAAAAGTGGAGGGGAAAATGCCTGTGCATCTTATGGAGCGAATGTTCATTTGTTTTTAGCTGCTGCGGGTTCCCGGACAACTGGAAGAGTATTTGAACATTGAAGTCTCCTCTCATTTGTTAATAACAGTGCTAATGGTTGTTAATACTGCTGTTAAGTTTACATTGTTGAAATATTATTGTGGTGTATTTTATTAAATATCTTAACACACCATTTGGTTCAGAATTTTTTTTTCTTATTTTCCTCCTTAAAACCCTAGGTGCATCTTATGGTTAGGTGCATCTTATGAAGTGAAAAATACAGTAATTGGTTACTCGTGTTGGTCAAGAGATCCAAAAATGTCTATAGTTTTTGTTTGTTTATTTTGGGGGGTCTTTTTGCTATTACCCCATGATCACAAGGTGGCAAATATCATATTTACAATTCAAAGTCAGAATCATAAAGGGCTTATATGTCTACATGTCTTCCCTAACACAGGCCTAGACAGTGTGTCTGTCCATTTTTATCAGAAAATTAAAAACCTCTTCAAGAATTCTGCAGGGTAGCTTCCATTTCATGGGTCTCTTTGACCAGTATGAAGGTGAACTAGGCTTCAAAGAATGCTAAGAGAGTGATAATAGGATTATCATGATTGTCTTACACCAATAAAAATGTATTGCTTGGATATGGATGTAATGTTTCTACCCAGGAAAAGAAAATAAATCTATGAGAACTCTCTTACAAGGAAAAATGAAGAGTGGTCGAGCATTGGGTCGAATATTAACAATATCAGCACGATAAATAAACATTCCTTTTTATGGAATGGAGAAGGTCTCTTTGTGTTAAACAAATAATTCCTGCAATGGGAAGAAGTTTGACCAAATCATTTCAATACCAGCCTATGAACTACATGGAACTTAAAGGCCATCCATAATTAATAAAAAGAAATCTTTTAACCATGGCAAACCATCAAGAAGCGAGCCAAGGAGAGGAAAAGTCTTTAGCATCATAGCCAGACTCATTGGGTATCCCCAAAGGCATCTTCAGGCAGCCATTGCGTTTCAGAACAGAGCTGTTGAGGCGACAGTAAGCCAAGGAGGAATAATAACGGCTTTGTCCTTATCCCGAATCAGGAAAATAATGATGAGCTGTAGGGCCCATGAAAAGCCTTACTCTTACCATGTTTAATGACTCACCCCCGCCTTCCTCCCCACCCTCGATGGACTCCCCTGCTCAAAATCTGACGTAAATTGTTTCCTTACCATGGCAAGCTGCCTAAGATTTCTGGGAAGTATGTTTAAACAGGAGCTGTGCCAGGGTTGGAATCAGCGGTGCTTCTGTGGAGCCTGCAATGTAAGCTGTAATTAGGGATATTGAGATCCCTAAAGTCGGAGGCCAAGTAAGTGTGGTGTGTGTGTGTGTGTGTGTGTGTGTGTGTGTGTGTGTGTGTGTGTGTGTGTCAGGAGAAGGGATGTATAAAAACACACACAAACACACTCACTTTTGTTGTGTATGCAATATATATATATATATATATATATATATATATATATATAAGCACATTTTCCCATTTGCTTCTTAACTTAAATGGGAAAAAGCAAACACTATGAGACTGTTAGTTTGGTGGAATATGACATTCTTCCCAACTCTGTTTTCTCTTTCTTCTTTTTGCATTCATTCATTTATTCATGCACTCATTCTTTCAATTAAAGAACTATTCTTGGTAAAGAGTAGCTAACATGATAGATAAAGACTATCCTCATAGAGTTAATGATGAAAGGCAGACTTTAAACAGTATTTAGAATTGCTTCTTGATAGTGTCTATCCTGTCACTTCCTTCTGCTTTTCTTAGTGTTCACTGTTGTAGAATTGAAATAAAACGTTGTCTGTGGGGATGGCGTAGTTTAAGGAACATGGACTATGGAACAACAGGACTTGGATTGGAATTCTAGCTGAATCACTTGTGAGCTGTTGGACCTTCAGCAATGTATTGAACCTACAGGAGGCCTTCCCTCTTCATCTGAGCGAATGATCTATTCACACACTGATACATCTCCTGTACTTCCTCTTCATTTCCTACCTGTATTCTCTTAAATAAACTAGTCCCAAATTTGTTGACAATTTTAACATAAAGTCATATCTCTTCTTGGCATATGAAGATACCCATGGTGTCCTAATGACTTCAGTTCTTTCTTTGTTGGATTTAGTCAAATTTTATTGAAGAATAACTTACCGACAGAAAAGAACATAAAACAAAAATGTAGAGTTTAATGAATTTTCACAAACTGATCAAACTGTGTAACCAGCATCCATATTATAAAATTGAACATTTCAGCATCCCAGAACCTCTGGTCACTATAACCAAAAGATAACTACTATCCTCATTTCAAACATCAACAATAGTACAGTAGAAATTCTTTTGCTTAGGGCATCTTTCATGACACTCCACATGTATAAGGTACATTAATGTGGTTAATGACAGTTTTCATTTTTATTATCAGTGCTACATAATACTCCATTATGTGAATAATTCACAATTTTTCTATCTATCTCTCTGTAGATGAATATTTAGATTATTCCAGTTTGGGACTATGACAAATAGTGTTACTATAAAAATTCTTGGCTCTGGCTGGTTGGCTCAGTGGTAGAGCGTCAGCCTAGCATCTGAAAGTCCCAGGTTCGATTTCTGTCCAGGGCACACAGGAGAAGCGCCCATCCGTTTCTCTACCCCTCCTCCTCTCTTTTCTCCCTATCTCTCTTGCCCTCCTGCAGCCAAGGCTCCATTGAAGCAAAATTTGGCCCAGCCACTGAGGATGGCTCCATGGCCTCCACTGAGGATGGCTCCATGGCCTCCACCTCAGGTGCTAGAATGGCTCCAGTTGCCCAAAGCAACCCTACAGATGGGCAGAGCATCACCCCCTAGTGGACATGCCGGGTGGATTCCAGTCGGGTGCATGTGGTAGTCTGTCTCTCTGCCTCCCCACTTTTCACTTCAGAAAAATACAAAAAAAGAATAAATAAATAAATAAATAAATAAATAAAATAAAAAATAAAAATTCTTGAACATGACTTCTGTCAGTGTCTGAACACAGCAATGTATACTCCCACCAATGTTGTATAGAATACTTATTGTTCAAAATGTTTACTATTGTTTCTATTAATATTACCATTATTCCTATCAGTTAGTTCCTAATAATTAATACTTCCATTGTTCAACATCCCATTGTTTTGATATATTTTGCCTTTTTTATTTAAACCATTCTACTGAATGTACAGTGGTACTGTGTTGTGATCTTAATTTTCATTTCCCTGATGACTAATGAAGGCAAGCAACCTTTCATAAAACTTGTTGGTCATTTGGTCATTCCTATTCACATTTTTCTCCACGTTTCACTATTAAGTTGTCTGTCTTTTACTTATTGACTTGCAGAAGTTCTTTAAATAGTTTGTAGAATTCATGGTTAGCATGAGTATTGCAGGTATCTTCTCTCCCTCTGTGCCTTTCTTTGGTTTGTGTCTTATCATTCATTTCATAAAATGTTTCTGTGGTCAAATCTGGAGTAGAGTCATGTCTCTGCAACTTCTTCTGTGTGAGAATTCAGGTGAGTTGATTAACCTCTCTGAACCTCAGTTTCCCCTCCATCAAATAGGAATGATGAACCCTGCCTAACCTATATGACATTGTCATTGCAAGGAAAAGATGAGATACTATACATAAAACAGCATGAGAATTCATACAGTATCCAGGTCAAGAATTATAACTATGATTATAATTATTATGGGTTACTTATATTACTATTAGTGGCAATTAAGTTGTCATCAGAGAAAAAAGTAATCAGGTTTTATGCTGGGTAGAAAAATGATTTAGCTATAAATCACATATGAGGCTAATATCTTTGGTTCATATCCATGGGATAAAGAACTTTTAGTTACACATCCTACACAGGAAAGAAATCTTGTAAGACTGAAATAATGCTCCCAGATGTGAGCCTCAGCACTAACATAATAAGTATTCTCAGAACCTGACATTCCCCGTTTTTTATTATTTCCTCTAAGCTCCCTTACTTTCCAATGGAGACATCTGGTCACCCAAGAAGGTGGTGCCATGTCTCAGAACTGGGGCCTATAATAAGATGAGTTTTCCATTCATTCTATTGCATCATACAAAATAGGAATTGACCTATTTTGTTAAGGGCTTAGTGATTTAAAGTCTGAGGGGACATAAGTAATGTGGAATAGTAGAAGGTCAGATACAGACACATTGAGATCATCTCATTCTACCTTCTGAGTTCACACCTGGGGAAACAGAGGTTTAGAGAGATAAAGTTATTTACCTAAGGGTGAATATGAACTAAGTGAAGGGAAAGGCCTAGAATTTTGCTCTACAGATGCTAAGTTCTAGAAGAGAGGGACTATCTCTGTGCTGTTCATTGTCATAACATGTGACACACCAAGAATGATGCCTTTCAAATAGCCTTTCTACTTCTCAACACAAAAGCTCATTCCTGTCTTCATAGAGAACCAACTAAATAGAAAAGGCTTAGCACTTAAAATATTATAGCATAACATAAACAAGTGATGGATTGTTTAGGAAGTACAAACAGCTGGGAAAACTTGTATAAATGATTAATTGTGGGAGACTTCTCATGTTCCTCAGAGAAGCCTTCCAAAACCACCCACACCCTGAGAGAGAGTTAATCTGCATTCTCACAGCAATATGTTCTTAATTCCATTATAGTAGCATATATTGTATTTCCTTATATTATAGAAAGCTACTCATGTGTTTAAATCCACTAGCCTGTGCCTAACACAGACCTTGGTACCTAGTAGGTGATCCATAAATACTTGTTATGTGAGTGACTCAATAGAACAACAGATAGTTAACAGTTAATTTGTACATTACTTTAGTAACTCAATCTATATTCCCAATGCTATAAGAAATATTGAGATCCTTAAAATTGCAGATCAAGTAAGTATGTTGTGTATATATATGCATGTATGTGTATATGTGTGTGTGTGTGTGTGTGTAGAGACAGAAAGGAGACACACATATGTGTATGTGTTTTTTCTATTTCTAGAATGTTAAGAAATGAAGCTTATAAGAGACTGTTAGTTTGATGAAGTGCAATTTCATCACTAACTCTTAAGTCTGTTTGCACTCTTCACATTTATTCATTCATCCATTCATTGATTTATTCAATCTTTCAATTCAAGAACTATTCTTGGGTTAGGAGTGGCCTAGTAAGATCAATTCTGCCCTCTGGGGAGATTTACCAATGTCTGTAGACATATTTGGTTTTCACAACTTGGAGAGGAGGAATTGCTACTGGCCTCTAGTGGGTAGAGGCCAGAGATGGTGATAAACATCCTACAAAACACAAGACAGTCCCTACAGCAAAGACTTACATAGCCACAAATGCTAGCAGTTAGTGCCAAGTGAAGAAACTTGCTATATCTCTATTGTAACCAAAATGTTGCCCATTGTTCTATATATCCAGAGGAAACCTGTGGTCGATTTAATTAAGAGAGAGTATTGGTCTCATCATGGGAAAGAATGTGTGAAGTCACACAGCTCTCCTTCTCTAACCTTGCAGTGAATGAACCAACCAGTCTCGTTCATCTGTAGAGAATTACAATGGCCATTGCAATCTTAGAGGTTATCTTTGAAAATGGAATAATTTCAAAGACATGGGGAGACACGTACATTCAGTCCATAACAGTCCTCCTTGAGCACTTTGGCTCAGACCACCCATTGTAATAAGGATCAAGAAGCTCAACTCCATTGAGAGCCCTAAGATATTCTTCCTACTGGGGCAGACACCACGGTCACATTAGGATAAGCACACCTCACAATCGTTGTATGTACTAGTTTCTTTGTGAGCTACCTTATACAATTTTCTCATTTAAAATGAATACAAAAATCCATAAAAATAATAATACATGTGTTGGTAAATGACATTTCTATTTCTCATTCTGAGCCTTTAGAAGAAAAAAAGAGTCAGGCATGCTATTTTTTGCATTTGTTGAAGAAACTCAGGCTCCAAGAGGTTAGATGATAGGCCTGAGGCACATGGTTATGTAATGTCATGGCTGCATGACTAGGTCTTTTTTCACTGCCACCAGTGTCCTAGCACTCTCTTCCCTTTTAAACTACCCCTATGCCTCCACTCTCCACCTTATTTTTCTCCAGAGGGAAAAAAAAATCTGTTTGATGGAAGCACAACACTAAGAAAAGTATGATCCCGCTGAGGACTTTTTATGACTCACTCAAATAACTGGACTCATCCTCTGGGAAAGAGAATCAGAGTAAAGAATGTGGGAAGATGTTCTCCTCCCTTTGAACTGACTGGGTGCAACATTCTCTGATTGACATTCAGATTCCCATGGGGAGAATAAATATCCTTTTCTCTCAAGTATGGAACTCCAAGCAGAGCGGCGTCTTTATCTTTTCTAAGAAAATGGGATCCCTATGACCAAATAAATGGTCTTTACCAAGAGGCACAACTGAGCCAAGACAATGTCCCCTACAAAAAAGGGCCGTGGGATGCAGGTCTGACTGTGGTCAAGTGGGCCAGATGCATGGAATTTTGGTCATTGCTAGGGAAGACAATAATTGATGCCACTTCAACTATTTTTATCAGTCTCAACTAGAATTTGATATATATGAGACTCATATAATTTCACAACAAATGTGCATTTTGTATTGACTCATTTAAAATAAAATATACTTTCTAGTGGGGTTTTGAGAATACAGAATGTGAACAAGTAGAACAATGACCGTTGGTCCCAGGATCACAATTAAGCTCTCAGAGTCTGGAAGATAGTATATTATCAGTAATACTGTTATCCTTATGAAGCAAGGTGACTTTATAAATACATATAATAATACCAACAATAATTGAGAGAGTCCTATGAAACTATAGTAGAACTAGAGAAGAGAAGGGTTACACACAATTTAACTTTTATGGAATAACTGATTATTCAATGTCATTAAAAGGTATCAGTGTAAGTACTTAATCTGTACAGTGTTCTGTGCTGCATACGAGAGATATAAAGAAGAGTTTGAGGAGACACCTGTATCCTCAAAGAGAGATGGATACATTTCCAAATAATTGCTTACGATAATGATCATGCCCGAAGCAGTTGTCTGCATTATGTGGCTATGTTAGCACACGTGAGAGTTAGCACAATCCTGCAGGGGGGCTGGGGGAAGGGGGCAAAACTATGAAAACAAATCCAACAAATGTTTGTGACTATTGGGTGGCCAGTAAAATCAATCAGCCTCAGTCCTATAAGATGGTCTTCCAAACCCCAACTCAAGAATGGTTGATTCAGTGACCACACAGACACATATAAATGCCAGCCCATTCTGGCACAAGATGGGTTTCATTGGGTAAGTTTCCTTCGGGGCTGTTGCACTCAGTTCTCTTCTAACATTGCCCAAACTGAGGTCAGGAAGCCAGTCCAGAATGTGACTAAATCAACTCTTCAGGCTTATAAAATTTTCACAAGGAGGAAAGATAATTGCATGTGTGCACAAGGCCAGATTTCAGGGAGACAACAGTCTCAATGGAAACAATGACCTTTAAAACAATTACTATTCAAAGTCTGCGTCTTCCAGCACAGCTGAACAAGAACTTTCTAACATTTAGCCATTAACCCGAGAGTGGCATTATTTCATCCAACTGATCAAGAATCATATAAAAGGTCATAGACTCCTACAGTAAACCTTTGGTCTCGGACCTCTCAGGACCAGCCAAATGAGCTTTCCAGTATTCTATGATCCATCAATACACAGTACCAGGTCTTACATGAGGACATGAGGAATCAACAATCAATGAGCTATGATCCTTCTCTTCAAATGTTGTACAGTTCAGGAAAGAGACAGGCACAAAAATAAGCAATTTAAAGTCTGATTCCAGAGCGTTCAAGGAAACTAAGAAGAGTGACAATTGTAGGTGCTGGAGAGATGGGAGGGGTTGGGAAGGCTTCCTAGAAGCTACAGCATCTAAGCCAAACCCTAAAGTAAAACATAGGGGCCATGCAGGTAAAGAACGGGAGGGACAGGGGCACCCCAGGGAAAGAAGCAGTAAAGACAAAACTGTGTGGAGGACAAAGTGCAGGGTGCAGTCAGGGCCTCAAAGGAATTCCGAATAGAAGGAACATCACAGGGAGGTTACGGAAGATTGAGCGTGAGGAGGGGTAACTCCAGAGTTGCATGCTGGTCAGGTTACACAAGTTCATATTTCTTTTGAAGAAAGCAAAAACTTGGAAGGCTTTTAACAAGGTAATAAATGTGTGTGTGTTTCAAGAATAGCCCAAAGTTGCTTGAAAAGTGGGCTAGAGGGGGTCAGGAAACTGACTGAGAGGCAATTTTGGTGGTCCAGAAAGGAAATAAGTCTTGAAATTTTAAAAAATGGCAGAGTATTAGAGAAATAGTAGCAGGTTTAAGAATCTGTAAGGACTTGGAGAGGAGACTTGTTAGTTGACGGAGTGCTGGGGCTGAAGGAAAAGCTGATACCCAAGTTTGGAGCCTGAAAATCGGGTAGATGATGGTACTATAAATTAGGGATGATAAGATTTTATTATCAACGGTTTGTATTTAATCTTGTCGGGACTCATATCCCAAACAGTAATAATTTTTGGCTTTCTGGAACCAGAGTTATGGAACTAAGTTTTCTTTTTTCCCCGACATGAAGTCATCTAATTTAATGCTACTTCCCTCCATGTGTACAGGGAGGGAGTCAGACACAAAAGGTCATGGCTTGTATGGTTCCATTTCTATAGAGGCCAATCCTCAGAAACAGAACATGGAAGGGAAGTCTCCAGGGGCGGCAGGGAGTGG
This sequence comes from Rhynchonycteris naso, assembly GCA_037038555.1. NCBI lineage: Eukaryota > Metazoa > Chordata > Mammalia > Chiroptera > Emballonuridae > Rhynchonycteris > Rhynchonycteris naso. The sequence goes on from CM072998.1 coordinate 279,131,210, forward strand.
GGAAAGGGAAATGACTACTTAATGGCTTTCAAGTTTCATCTTAGGGTAAAGGAGATAGATACCTTGCAACTAGGTAGAAATGGTGTTTGCAAAACGATGATGCGGACATACTACCACCTGATTGTTTGCCTTCAAATGGTTAATTTCATGTTAATGGAATTTTATCTCAATCCAATTTTAAAAAGTTACAGGGGAGAAATATCGTATTTCCTCATGTATAAGATGCTCTCATGTATAAGACGCACCTTAATTTGAGGGCCTGAAATTTGGGGGGAAAAATGTATTACATAAAGTTATTGCACTCAAGTTTTATTCATCATAAAATTCATACAACTCCTCATCACTGTCAAATGTAAGTAAAAAAAAAAAACAACTACAACCACTGTATAAGACACGCCCAGTTTTTAGACCCCAAATTTTTCAGAAAAGGATGTGTCTTATACATGGGAAACACGGTCACCACACCAAGGATGGAGTTTCCCCTTCCTCTTGGCTCAAATGCGCAATTAGACATGAGGGATATTTGGTTTAACCCTTGCAGAGACCCTCACTTCCTCTACACTAACCAAAGGTTGGGTCTGACAAAATCAACAAGTGAACTTTCAAAGAACAGTAAACAGCATGATCTTTCTTAACCTACAGCCTTCACGCTGTGAAAACTCTTTGACAGGTTTGTGATTCCATGGGGGTGGGGAGGGAAGGGCAGCCAGGGTGGGCCGGTGTTCCCGTCTGTCTGGAAGTTTTATCTCCTTTTTCTTACGGTCAGTTTTCCCACTGCCTTGCAGGCCGTCTGGCCAGAGCTCAGACAGTGGCTGTGGGGACCACCTTATGGCCTCCCCTCCCACAGTAACCTGTCCATGGTGACTCTCCAAAGACACGCTGCCTTTATAGGGTATCCATTTCAAAGATGGGTTAATTGCTCAGCAGGCTGCGAAAGTGTGCTCTCAAATCATAAAAGGGAAACAACGTGGCTTTTCCCAAGCCACAAAGCATGACCAAGTTGATTAGGCCTCATAATTCACACTCTCGATACCTGAGCTTGATCCTCTGAGAAACAGCTGCCCCTGTAAAAGCCAAGACAGAGCGCGTATATCACACTGTTCCGGCCGCCGTCGTCACAGCTTGGCCTCCCCGATCGATGGCCTTTGCCACGCCTGGGCCCAGGCTGTGTGGGAAATGAGACAGTAGGAGTGGAAAATCGCCTTTATTTATTGAGTTCACCTACTCGTAACATCAAATCAAACTCCAGCCTACGCCGCTCACAGAATCCAAAGAGCTAAAGGTGAAAAACGCCTCCCGGAAAGAGGGATACTAGCACTGCATTTGCCCCACGGACACACGTCAGTGTCCAGATCTCCCGTCCAGGGAGTTGATAAAGCAAATGGTGCTCTACAATGACACACCCCAGGACTGACGGGCTCACCAATGACCATTAGGGTTCTGGCACCTCAAAAAGGAACATGTGTAAGTGGATTGTAATGGAAAGCAAACATTGTGATAAAAGTTACACAAAGAAACATTTTATGGCCACTGGTGTCAAGATGAGAGGTGCAGTCTGAAAGAACATTTCAGAGCACAGGGGAAAATCACATTCTGTGGCAAAGCCAGGTGGCTAAATGCTGTTCAGGGGAAGAGAAAGCCCATGTTGAATTCTATGTATTGTGATAGGTCTCTCTCTTGCTGATAAGGGGCTCTGAATTGCTGTTATAAATCACAGGGTTGGGCATCTCGGCTTTGGCACTGGGGAAAGTGATGTGTTATTGTGGCAGAGACTATGATGCCACCAAGTATATGTTCCTTCCTTTCCGTTTATCAAAAGAATTTTCATTTTCAGTGCTGCTCATGTTCTGTTTAATGATCTGGGTGTTTCTTACACATATGAACTTTGCTTGAGAAAATTCAAGGTGCCTATTCATATATATATGTAATATATTTATATACAATATATATATTATATATATATTGTATATATAATGAACTATATAAATATATAATATATAGCATATCTATATATAAAAATATATATTATGTATTATATATATACAAAATCATCAACTTTGAAAACCTTTCATTTCTATCTGGGCATATTTTTCCCAGCTAAAGATATGTTTCTAGGACTCCCTTGCAGCTAAGAATATAATAGGACTGAATTCTGGAAAATGAAGTGTAAAAAATGCTAAGCAGTGTTACAAGTGAATCTTTTTACAGGATATGGGTTTACTCTTCCCCAGTTCTCTCTTTGATCCTGGACCTGGAAACACATATGATCATAGGCTTTCCTGGGTCATGAGGACACAAACCACATCCTAGCAATATTTGAAGGGTTAGATAGAAGACACTTTGGCCCTGATTGACAACTTTTCACATCTACTAAATCAGCCCTTACCTTTGGATGTAGTTTATTTAAGAAAGAGGGGAAAAAATGATCTTGTTTAAAACACTATTATTGTACTCTTGTTGATCAACTTTACCCTGTTAAATATAATTTTCTAAATTAAAATAAGACATTATTATTTTGGATCTTTTTGTTGTTGTTAATTCAGCTGAAGATAATTTTAATTTATACAGGATTCAAGGTAAAATTATGTTCAGTCCTTGCTTTCACACTAGGAATACCTGAATGATATATTAAAAAAAAAAGTAAAGAGTCACCTAAAAGAGCAACAGAAATAGCTGAGACTTAAATTAAAGGTCTGGCTTCACTTTCTACTGTTTAATCGCAGGTCAATTTCCTCACACCTAACATGGGGATTTAAAAGACTACTATGTTTTCTCCATTGTTAGCATCCTTTCCCGGAAGCAACTCAGTCTAAATCTAGTCAATTTAAGCCAAAAGAGATTTATTGAAATGTTGTCAAAGATCTCACCAAATTGATGTCCAGGCTTAGAAATAACACAATAACCAGGATAGGATCAAGACAACAAAAGCATTCTACCATCTCACCCAAGTGCCACACCAGGAATGGAGGATGCAGACCCTCGTTACCTGCTGTGAGTCACATGACACAACATGCAAAGTTGTGGGGAAAGCTCAATGTAGATCACAAACCCACTGGCTTCCTTGAGGTGGTAAGAGAAAGAATCTAAAAGCTGGAGATTGCCCCAGGGGCCTCTAGTCCTCTATTAGAAGGGCAGTGGACATTGATTTATAGCCACACTGAGCATGAACAAAATGGGGGCCAGTTAGGTCCCTCAAATTAATGAATGCTGGGCAGTCATAAATCAACAAATGTCCACTCTTTCTACCTCACAAGGTTGTTGAGTTGGAATAAATTAGAGACAAAATCTCTGAAGACTGAAACCCAAGATATAAACACTCATTGCTAGGTTGTTGTTATTACCGATATATGAGAATTTATGAAAAATAAAGAACCTTCAAAATCATGGTTATTTCAAATTTTGATGATTATCTACCTTTACTAAAAAGTAATTATTTTATTCATATCAGGCACTGAATTAATAGAATCTCTGTCAAATTAAAGCACAGAAGGTATGTAGATAATGTTCACATTAACTGGTCAGTAAAAAACAAGAATGGTTTTTGCACAGGTTTGGAAGGTCACATTGCATAGTAGGTGGGTTTCAAAGAAGAGTATAGGGAGTGGGGAAATTCTAGATAAAAGCCTCACCTAGAATTAGACTTAGCAGTGGTCCTTAAATAATAATACTTTTGAACCTTAAAAAATTATTACTTTTTGGTCAAAAGAAATAATACTTTTAAACCTTAAGTTTCAAAAGGCTTAAGATACCCTAACACTACATGTAAATATTTGGTTTGTTGCACATAGAAGAATATAAATATATATATAGATATAAATATAGATGAACTATAGATATCAATATAGACAGATATAGATATGTTTCTCAGGCCAATACCTTGTATCAGTCACTGAAAGATAACTGACCCTAAAATACTAAGAATCTTTATTTTTAATGCTATATATTATCCTGGTCTGTGGAATCAGAAGTATCTGGGTTGCAATTCTGGGTCCCCATCATAGATTCCAAACTGTGTCAATCAATGTCCCAACTCATAAATGGTTTCCTATTCTTCAGGCACTTAGGGTCTCACACAAGAGATAAGAGTAGGTGTAACAGTTAAAACACCTTGGGCTGCAAATAACAGAAAATCACACTGAATTTAGCTTATATGATAATGGAAATAATTCATGATGGTAACGGGAACAGAAATCCACAGCAAAGGCAGGTTTCAGAGTTGATGTAATATGATGGCTTTGGTTGCATTTCTCCATGGTTCTCTTGGCTTGGTCTCCACTATGCACTGGCTTCTTTAGGCTAACATCTGTTGTGGCTACAGAATGACTACAGATGTTCCAAATTGGGCGGACAAAAATAATACTCATCCAAGAAGGTATCATTCTTACTTCACCTTTTTCTTCCCCCTCAGATTATTCTGCACAATTGCATATTCAATGTACATCTCTTAGATAACAAAGGGATTGAATAAATGCATGAACTATTGAAGTAATAATACTTGACAGGTATGATTAAATGAGCATTTTAGACATCATACATGATAGATCAAACAAAGAACTTAGAAATGTACAAGGCACTGAAATTCAAACAGCTTCTACAGAATACCGTGCTTCGAGTAGACAGAGGGGGACAGAAATAGCATTCCAGGGACACAGTTGGCACTTTGTTTAAAGCAAATGAATTCACGAGTGAAAAAAATGATACTAGATTTCAGAGGAACTTTCCATCCATTCCAAGTGGTTTCATATTTTAAGTTGCAACCCTATGAAATTTTAGGACACTGGAAATTTCCACGGGACCTTGTATCCTACAGAATCTCAAATTACCTCATGCAAGCATGATCATGACCACCTAAAGTAGTAAGATTAATATGCATGATGAGGAGATTGAGTCTTACTTTTCTTTTTTACAAAATGAAAAGTCATTATTTTTTTAAATTCTCCACTATTTTTATAGCCCTCTTAAACATTCATGGAAAACTTTCCATATGTCAAGCCCTGTGTTGGGTACTTTCAAATGATTTTCTCCTTTTCCCTTTCACAATAAGGTTAGTATTATGATAATAATGGTCAAAACTGGAATTATATTACTGGTCTATATACCTTAATGTGAACTATAAGCTGTTTAAGAGACCAAACTGCTTTTAAATATAATAAATGTAACAATTTAAAGAGGAGCAAATGGTTAAAAATTACAGCAGGCTAATTATGCATAGAGATCTAGTAGCTGTTCTTAGAATCCTTGATACAGCCAGATTCTGGACGATGTACAAACACAAAAAGGACTGTAATTACTTTCTTGGGGACTATTCGCACTTCAGATTCCCCAGTTAATGGAAATAAGGTGGTATAACAGGAAGCTTATAACTTATTTGAGCTACAGTTTTCATATAGATAAAATAGAGGTTTTAATTACCACTCTAGAAGGTTGTTGAATAAAATGAAATGAGATCAAAGTGCCTTTTATGGACAGATAGATGCCAAAGATTTATCACCCATCCTGCATTGATTCATCCAGGCCTGCCTCTTAGATATTTCAAATTATAGAAAAAGCAAAGAAAATAAAACAGATATTGCAAGTTGACTCTGTCAAGCTCATGGTTATTATTCCATCTTACTGAATATCCAGGTTACCAAATTAGGTATGAATGTCACAATATGGTATTCTGGGAGGAAAAACCCAACATATTCTCCTCTAAACCAATCTCATTTCTGGGCCAAAAGAATTTGCATAAATATAATTCAGCCACTTCATAACAGTTATATTTTTTGTAGTCTTAGTTGATCTTCATAGTACTAAATATTAGGTAAAACTTAAACAGTGTCACACTTGCAGAATCAAACTATTGACAATGTCACTCCCTAAAGATCACCTGCCTTTGAAAATATTAGCTACTTGTACAAAGATAATGGTGATATAATTGGATTTTTAAATATAGTCATAGAAGGTGGCATTAATTCTAAAACTAGAAATTTCCTGGCTTCAGGAACTGGAAGGGACCCAGAGACTGACTAGTTCTATGTCCATCTTTTGTAAATGGAAGCAGTAGAATAAATGCCCATGGTAGTGATAGATACCAAGTCAGTCTGAGTCCTGAGGATTGTTTCTTAGTGTTCTCTACAAAGGACATATGGACCAAACATCAGAAGGATTTAGAAGATCTCATCTAAGCAGAGAGGCATTTGGAATTCTCACTCAGTCATTTCTAAAGACAAAATCACATACCTAAGCGAGGGGTCCTCAACCCTGCCACTCTTGACTTCTGGGCAGATAGTTCTTTGCTGTGTGGAGCTGTCCTGTAAGTTGGAGAATGTTTAGCAGCATCACTGACTGGCACCCACTAGATGCAACCTTTCCTCAAATGAGATAGTCAACAGTGGTCCAGATCCAACCAAATATCCTCTGGAGAATAAAGTCAACCCTGGTTGAAAACCAATGACCAGAGTTGAACGGAATACACAGTGGTGAGTCTCTTCCTCCCTTCTCTTGTATTGGAAGATAATATAACGCACTGGAGATATTTCTAGAACTGTTTTTATCCTTCTCCCATGCCTCAAGTAGTAAGATAAAAGAGAGCCACATAAAGCAAGACAGAGAAGAAATGGAGACACTTTTATTCTACGAACTCTTTGGATATTCCTTGATAGGCAATCAATGCTGCCAATAAGATATCTTCCATCATGATGCCCATCCACCTCAAATAACTCTTAATTCTCTTCATCTCTCCTTTTCTAAAAATACATCACCCATTGCTCATCCTATTTAACATAACCTTCAATGAACAAATCTTGCAAGCCTGAGACCAGAGAGGGTAAGTGAAACAGCTAGATAGAGCCAATGAGAAAAAGGGAGCCTACAACTCCTACAATATTGGTGGAAGAGAGAAAAGAGAAACAGTCCAAAGGGGAAATATTTCATTTTTGAAATAAAAATAGTGGTATCTTGGATTGAATGTTGCCTTCCTCCCCCCCAAAAAAGAAACTTTTATGTGTTAAAGTCCTAAACGCCCAGTACCTCAGAATGTAACCTTATCTGGTAATAGGGTCACTGCAAGGGTAAATAATTAAGATGACGTCAGACTAGAGCAGGGGGTTCCCCTAATCCAATATGGCTAGTTTCCTTATAAAAAAGGGAAATTTGGACACAGACAGACAGCCAAAGAGGAGGACACCATGTGAAGACTGGAGTTATGCTCCCACAAACCATGGTGCTAGGAGGAACTTCCGGAAAATTCTTCTCTAACAACTTCAGAGGTCACCTGGCCCTTCTGACACCTGATCTTAGACTTCTGGTCCCCTGAATTGGGAGGCAATAAAGTTCTGTTGTTAACCTACTTAATTTGTGATACTGCATTACAACAGCATCAGCAAACTAATACAGGAGGTCATGGCTCGGAGTAGTCATGCCAGGGGAGGCTTGGGAGGGAGGCTGAACAGACAACAGAGGCCAATTCCGGGTCCCTACCACCTGTGATTTTGATATGGGTTGAAAGATACAACTCACCCAGAGCCAATAAATATTTATTTTTACTTTCTCCTGGAATCAGTGTCTGGCGGAGAGTAAAGTTTATGTTTTAATGAACTTTACCACTAGTAAAGGTTGAAGCTTAGTAATCACTATAACTTCAGGTCTACATATTCTGGGTTCTAGCACTCTTTGCCTCTTTCGTCAGAGATAAAGCAACTCAAGTTTAAGTTTGAAACTGACCACCTTTGGAGGAGAAGCCAGTTAGGTTTAGAATAATAATGAGCCGAGAATTAGAGAGAGGCTGTGATTTCCTTTGATTTTTTTTTCTCCCGGGATCACAAACCCTTTTAAGGGTATTCTCATCTCATTGCCAACAGAGTGCTTTCACATACAGAGACCCATCTGTTTCCTCCAACAACACTGAGAAATAAAAGGAAAGTTGTTCCCATTGCACAGATGGAGAAACTGATGCCCAGGGAGATGAGGTGATGATCCAAAGGGAACTGACACAGCAAGTTGAAACAGGGCTAGTATCCCTTGTCACCACACCAAAATGGTTTTGATCATGAGAGATATAGTCTACCATGGATAAATAAAATTTTCTTTCTGCCCATTGTTTTTAAGAAAAGTATATTTGATTCATGCTTATACATTCCCAGGATCTCAGCCAGATTTGAGGTTTGCTCTAGATTTAAGATCTTGATTCCCGACATGGCCTTTTGGCTTCTTGACCCTCCTATTAACTTACCAGGCTTGAGTCAAGATTCTGGATGATCTCACAGGGCAGGGGATGTTTGACTCAAGAAAGCCTCATAAAAACTGTTCTGGGAAGTCAGACACTAATGTCAGAGTTTTACACAATTGAGGTATCTTTACAGTATCCCAGATCAATACCAACATGTTACTTTCCCACTGCCCTTTAACTGAAGGCTCTAGCACAATAAGACTCATTTTATTACTGAGGTGTGGTAGTTGTCATAGCTCCACTTGTCTTTGCCAAACAGAATCAGAAAACCAGCCCAGAATGTGGGCTTGTGGTTTGTTTTCTTAGACTCATAAAATGTTAGTACTAGAAGTGAATAGAGAAATTAATTGACTGGTTCAACATTGTCTCACTAGGAACACTGAGACACTTGGATGAGAACCGATTTGGCCAAAGCTATATGAGAAATAGATAGCAGGGCTAATATTATAATCTAGTGTTCCTCACTCTTAATGCCATTTTCTACCCTGTATCCATTGATCCAATTCTTTCCAAAACACAATTATCAACCTACACGCATTTCATGGGTCAAAGCAGCAGCCTCTATAAGGTGTGATGTGTCAAGCATGGTAAAAACTTTACACTGGCCGCAGGTCCCACTTCCTGTTGCCTGTAGTCTCCCACTTCATCAACGTTAATCGTTAAATTTTTTATTTTTTATTCAGTAAACATTTATTTATAAACTCTAGCACTCTGAGCTTTTAGTCTGTGTGTGTGTGTGTGTGTTTGTGTGTGTGTGTGTGTGTGTGTGTGTCCATGGCTGGTCTTGCTCATCCTGGCTATCTATGACAATATGAAGGTCAGAATCAGTAGGGGAAGAAAACATCTACAGAATTAAGAAAATACAATGTGGTGGAATCAAGCATGTGAGAAATGATATTTGGAGCATAAAGGAAGGATCACTCACTATTGGGGGAGTTGTAGGGGTAAAAAGAAGGCTTCCCAGTGGAGGTGACATTGTGACGTTGGCCCTTGAAGACTGAGAAGAAGTATGTTAGCTGTAAAGGAAAAAGGCTACTCCAGACAGAGAAAACTACAAATTCAAAGTATAACAGTGTGGGATCACCCAAAACAGAGATCATAGGGTTCATAGAAGGGAGGAGGACAAACATGGCTGAACATTTGTGACAGAGCCAGGAAATCAGGGTCCTCAAAGGCCATGATAGAGAGTAAAGAGGTTGGGCTTTGCCCTGAAATGCTAGGGTAGCAACAGGTTACACATATGTTTTGGAAAGGTCACCGTGACACCACTGAAGAAGATGGCTCAGATTAGCAAGAATGGAAGCAGGAGGACCATTTCAAACATTTCAATAATCCTGGCAACAATGATGAAAAATATCTCAACTACAAAAGTGGACTTGGAGGAAAATTATAGTTTAGGAAATATCAGAAGGTGAGACTCAATGATCCATTGGTTAAGTGAGAAAAGCAACAGCTGTGACTGTAGATGCTGATTTAGGTGACTGCCACATGGTCATGATCCGAAATCTCCTAGAACAAATCTTTAACTTTTTAGATTCATTGATCTTTTACAAGTCTGATAGAAACCCTGAAGCCTTCACCCAGAGAAAGGCACAGATACACACATATACACAACATTTTTTATGCAATTTCAGATGCTTTGTGAGTACCCTGAAGCCTGTAAACAAATGAGAACCCAGATTATAAAATGTTTTATATTTGGATTGTCGATTACTAATGTTGTAGAATTAATAGGTTAGCTTCTGATACTGCTAAGTTGAATATCTGTACTCTCATGTTGCAAGTGGGCATACAGTTGAAAGCATATGCCACATGGTGGCCGTGGGGTAGTGGCTGTGGGCACAGCACCACAGAAATAAAGCACAGAAGGAGACCAGAGAGATAGATAATCATCACCACCCCTCAGATTTCTGAGTCAGTACAGAGTCATGGTTCTGAATGAATCAAGTGTATCTCATGTTTTTATCATCCTTGCACATCTGAGACTTAATTTAGTACATATTCACTATAATTCTGACATTTGTAAGGGAAGACTAGTAGTAGATCGATGCCACAAGTTGAAGCCATCAAAGTTCAGAGGGATGGAGTGACTTTCTCTCCCAAGGACACTTACAGTTAATGGTAAAGGTGGGACCAGGTCTGGTTTCTTCCTCTTCAAGGCTGTATCCTTTAAAGACAAGTTGGCCTGAGACATCAAGAGGGAAGATGTGATTCTGGCCTGAAGACTGATTCAGGTTTTTCCATCCCAGAATGATGATACTGTTCAGAGTGTTGGTACCCAGGATACTGCTGAAGTCAATGCATTCAGGAGGCAGTAGGGAGGCCATGGGTTGGGTCAGTAAGGACATTGTCTTCAATTTCAGACAGACATAAGTTCAAATGCCAACTCTTCCACTTACATCTCTGTGAGATTGGCCAAGCTACACAACCTCACTGGCCTTCTGTTTCCTTGTCTATAAAAGAGAGATAGCGATATGTATTTCCAAATTTTCCAGGCTCAAATGAAACATCAGAAGTTAAAATGCCCTCAGTAGGTACTAGCCTCTTTTGTGAGGGTTTTGACAGGTGCAACAATATCTCTTGAGATCATAAATCCTATTTCTAGGCTTCTGACACCAAACCCTTTCTATTGTATCCCTCAGTGGGGGCAACCAACCTACCAGTAAGATCAACCAGCTGACCTGTATGGAACACACAACTCTCTTGCATATATTACCAGAACAGTATGTGCCAAGGACATCTGAGACCATAATAGCCGACGGGTGAGTCTTCACAGACTTAGTGAGAATCTATTTTTAAATGCATAAGCTTAGTAATAGAGAACAATGAGATTGTGAATGTGGAACATTCCTGATGAAGAGAATTGTTACAGGATCTATGTCCTCAAACATCCCAGCTGTGTTTACTTTCCTTATAACAGCTTAAACCTATTCATATATTTAAATAGTCACTTGCAACATTGGAAACACTGCCACTTGCAACATTCATTGTAAAAGAACATTTGTTCTCTAAGGAAGTAAAGCTTATGATGTATTGTGTCCTATCCCAAGAAACAACCTAGCTGATGAGAACATACTGAAAGTTGTTTTTTCTCATTAAATAGTTAACTGTACAATCTGCGTAAATTTTGCCACAATAAAGGGGAATGTTTTTCCATGCTATTTTTTGCAAAGAGAAAATGGGTAAACTTCAAAACCAATCTTCAATGTATGATGCCCATCCACCTGCTAACTGTGTGACTTCAGGCAAACCAGTTAACCTCTCTGAGTTTCTGGTTCCTTATTGCTCAATCTGGGATATAATGCAGCCTCATCACACCTACAACCTGCTTAGGAAGAAGAATACCAACCCTCCCATTCAATTGAGGGATTATTATCCACTTTCTGTGCTTCCCTCTCCCATTCCCTTGCTTTTCATCAAAGTGCTCAGGATCCAGCACTTACCATTCGGGATTCTGTTGGTTCTCATTGTTAACATTAAACAATGGGATATGCATAGGGTCCATTTCCTCAGATAGGATGAACATATGATGGCAAAGTGTGGGTTTTATAATCAGCTCGGGTCCGATTGGAATCTTAGCTCAACCAACTGTGCTTTCTGTGGCCCTTATTGTCCTCATCTGTGAAACACAGAATAATATCCCTTCTTCAGAGTTGACCTTCAGAGCTTGGTTGAGATAATAAATTACATACCATGAATTAAATTCATTTAAAGGATAAAATTAAATGACTTTTTGTGTATCCACAGAGTGACTCTGGTAAAATCAAGTAATTTCTAAGATCTTGGGTTTCATCATTTGCAAGGTGCTTATCAGTGATGTAATGAGAAAAGTACAAATGTACCTAGACCACAGACCATTAGTTCCTCACCTAGCTAGTAAACTTCTGAGATAGCATTCCAGAAGAAATGTCATGGAAGCAAATTTGAAAAAGTCAAGGAGAGGGTACCAAGCAGAAATGGGAAAGAACAATGCTCTCAGCACAGACAACAGTTTATACGTATGTCGGGTGCTATAGACAGACTGAAGGAATGCATGGTTTGAGAGGAGACCAGACAGGTCTGCAGAGATTGACAGGATTCAGATCATGAACTTGATGGCAGAAGAATCCTAGACTTCTTCAGAAGGGCAACTGAGAGTCATTGAGGGTTTACGGTAAAGATAGGGAAATAATTAGATTTGCACTTTAGAAATATCACTTTCTGCCTGGTAAATGCAGAGATCTCCAATATTTTTTTAAGTGTTAGGTCATAAGTATTTTGCATTTTGTGATCCATACAGCCTCTCTGACAACTACTGAACTTTGCTATTGCAGTGCACAAGCAGCCACAGACAATATGTAATGAATGGGCATGGCTGTGTTTAAATAAAACTTTATTTACAAGAGTAGACAGCAGATAGTATTTGGCCCATGGGCTGTAATTTGCTGGTTCCTGGTGGGAAGGATACAGGAGGAAGTCAAGCACAAAGGTTGGAAAATATTTGGAAGGACATTTAGTTAACTGTTTAGTTGATTCATTCAGCGTATCTCTTGGGAATGCTTTCTATGTGTTGAGAACTATTTTAGATATTCAGGAAACAGTGATAACATTAAAGACAGTTTTCTCTTCTGATGGAGGTTATAATACAGTGAATAAAAACAATTGAGAAAGCCTTAATAAAAAGCTTTGTAAGCTGAAAATCATAAACTGCGTATAAATCATCATCACGGTAATGATTCAATTTAACATTTAAAATGATTATCTTATTATAAGGCATTTTAGAAACCATTATGTTAAGCACATATTTCCTAACTGATTGAATAAAATAAGAAGGCTTAAAGAAATTACAGCAAGTTCTAGGCTAATGAATCTAAATGTAGAATTTAAGAGGCATGCCAGAAACCCTGTTAGGTATTTTCTATATGTGGCCTCATTTGACATGCACAGTATCGTTTCAAAATGGCCACCTGTTGTCGGTCCAACTTTGAAGATGTGAAAAGTGGCCTAAAGAAGTTTGGTCACTTCCTAAGTTTTAGGGAGCTGAGATTTAGGCCAGCAATGATTCCCTTCCCCTTCCTCTGCATCAGCTGTTTGGGGAATAGCCCAGGCCAAGCAGCAGGGAGTGGGAAGCTGGAATTTTACAGTAGGGAACTAAGCAGAGGTTGAGAGGAGTCCTTCAGAGTCCCACAGAGAAGGCAGGATAAGCCTGGGAACAGGAACCAGGAATCTCAATGGCCACTTCTTACTTCTAATCACTTTCCCAAGAGAACTGGCCCAGCTGTTCCTGAACAGAAGGCAGGCTGAGAGAATCTTTTAAAATCCAAGTCCTTGTTATAAATTTAGACTTCAAGGGAGAGAAAGAAGAAGAAGAAAATAAAGGAAGAAGAAGAAATTGTTGGCTTAAGAAAGTTATGCTTTCCATTCATGAGATGAAGGACAGGAGACAGAGGCAGAGAAAGTCAACTTGGCCCCTGTGACGAGGGCCCCCAGGTGGCAGGCCCAGGGTTTCCTGGAAGCTCACCACCCACTTCACTGAGAGGGAATGCTAGTCATGTCCAGAAATTCTGTAAGCACAAGGAAGGCTTCTGTTCTTCCCTAATGAGTTGATTATATCCTATCAGAAGAATCGTAAGGCCATCAAATGTCAAGTCAATTTTCTCAAACATATTATTTTCATAGCAGCTGGGGCTGACTAACTTGAAACAGAGCATCCTATTGTTACAGTTTACTGAGAATGTTAAAGTGAAACTCAATTTTAAAAAAGAATGAAAAAAATCTTACCAGGACACATGATCCTGATTCACACACATTTACCAGTCATTGTTTAGAGGCCCATTTTTATTAAGATGATTGGGCTATTTAGTTCAAAATTAACTAAGAATGACAGAGGAAATACATGCAGAATATGTTGTTTGCTGCAAAAGCCACTTTCTCTGAAGGCAGGTGAGATGTGTCTTCCGTCATTGACACTACGTATGAATGCTTTGAAGAGTGAGCTTGAAAGTCCAAGGCGCGGAGCTCGAATCCTTGTGTTCCCAACACATGCTCCTGAATGAATCTGATTTCTCACATTCTCAAAAGACACACATAAAATATTAAGAAGAAGAAAACGGACTTTAGAGTCAGACAATCACACCGTCAGCAACTTATGAGCCAAATGGTCTTAAGTGAATTTATGGGCATGGTCATAACTAAATAAGAGTTACTGAAGGAATTCAATGACATAAGTCTCATAGCACATTGAAATAGTATAAATGAACAACAGACAGCAGGGATAAAAATGATAACAATGACAACAGTGACGAAGATGAAGAAGGATAAGGGATTGGGTAAAACATGTGTCCAGCACCAATCAGAGAGAGTGGACAAGGAAGCCATGAAACATGAGACTGAAACTAAAAAACAGCCTCTAATTCACACCCATTCATGTTGACACTGGACCAGTTCCACAATGTGTGATATCAGGAAGCAAAATTTCTCTTCAAAAATTAGAGTACATCTCCTTCCACTCAAATCCAATTCTTATCACCATTATGTTGTTGTTATGGATACAGACAACAATGTGGGAATTGCTGGAGGTAAAAAGGGAGAGGTAGAGGTGGTTAGAGGGAGGATAGATGGTGATGGAGGGAGACTTGAATTGAGGTGGTGAACACACAATGCACCATGCTGATGATGAATTATAGAAGCATATACCTGGAACCTGAATAATTTTATTAAAAAATTCACCTCATTAAATTCAATAAAAAATTTAAAAATTAATAAAATAAAAATTAAAAAGATTAAAGCAGAGAGTTTTCTCCAACTAACAGTAAGAAAAAAAAAGTCAGGGGCTCAAAGCATGCAAATGAGTTGACACACCATTGGTGGATTGAATATGGAAGGGGCTACATAGAAAAGAATGAAACAGACCAGTAGAAACAGAGCCAGCAGCCAGCAAGGAAACAGGGACGGAAGTCCTACAACCATAAGGAACTGAATTCTGCCAAGAATAAGATTGGGAGAGGCTTTTTTTTTTTTTTTTTTTGGCCTGAGAATTTGGTCTAATTGACATCTTAATTTCAACCTCGCTGTCCTATCTGCAGAAAACCCAGACATGTCATCCTAGACTTCTGGCCTACAGAACTGTGACCTAATTAATGGGTATTGTGTTAAGCCACTGATTTTGTGGCCACTTGTCACATGACAGTAGAAAACTAATACAAGTGGTCTGAGTGCTTCAAGAGCTGAAATTTTCTCTAAGACCCCTGGCCTTTGAGTAAACCTTGTTAGGCTTAGATAAGGAAAAATTGACAGGAAAAACTTTAATAACTTAAGTTTAACATGTATGCGCACACACACGCTTTATCCCAAAGTATCAGGGTAATTGAGGCAGAGATATATATTGAACCTGAAGTAATTTGGAAAATGCCTCCAACTTTCTTCTTCCAATCAGTATGCCCTTTCTTCTATAAGTACTTATTGGAAAATTACTGTACATTGGGCTCCAGTGTAGGTCACAGGGTTGGAGCCTGAGTAACAGACACACAGTTCTTCAAAGAGGTATCTGAATAGCGAGACTAAGTAGTGAGATAAGGGAAAGCCCAGAGAAAGAGAGCTTACCCCAGTCCTGGAAACCAAGGAAGGCTTCTGAAAGCAAAAAGTTTCTAAGCAAAAACCTAAAGAATCACCCACTCCAAATGGATGTAAAGGGAGGCAAATGTTTTCAGGAACCAAGAACTTGATATGAAGGCTATGGAAAAGGATGGAGGCTGGAACCTTCCAGAAGAACCATGAAGCATTCATCCTGACTGGACCATGCCTCGGAGGAGGGGTGAGAAGGGAAACTGATAAGAAAGCAAAGACAGCTTTGGTAGAGTGAAATCCTCTCTAAGGAATTTGGAATTCTTCCACAAGTACAGGGAAGCCTCTGTAGATTTGAGGAGTAGCAGGCAACAGGATCAGCCTGGTTCAACCAGAGATCACCTGCTTGAGTTTACAGAATGGAATGGAAAAGGACTCCCAACACTAGAGACAATAGGCCATTCCTGTAATTCAAGTGAAGCTGGCAAAGGCTGGTCATTCTCCCCTCAGTGAATAGAGCTGGGTCAACTTCTAGGGAATCACAATTGACAGAAACTGGATTATCTCCCGTGTTTCCACGGTAATTAGTTTGTCCTGTCCTGTGCCTTTGGGAGGAGGAGGGAACAGCACAATCATGGGACAATTTGAATGGAGGTGAACATAAAAACAGTAAGAAATCAAAAAGTCCCAGAGAGAATTGATCAAGGGGTAGGACTCGGTTTCCCTGTATGAAACCCATTTTTTTACATTGTTAGAAAGTGACTAAGAGCCCTTGTTACTTATATTGTAAACTTTAAATGGGGAGAGAGAAGGTAAGCATGAAAATCAGTCCGCCTCAGAAAATAAGCTATCTCATTAAAGAAGTGCCCACTTGTGTCTGCCCTCTTGAGTCTTATAAAAATAAAAGCAACATGGTTCCATGGCTTTCATAAACTAGTGACGAGGCAAGAACATGTCCATTAGAAACTCTCTACTTAAATTTTATTTTATGCATTCATTTATTGAACAAATATTAATATTTGAAGTCATTAGTAAACACTGACAAGAGGAAACAGTATCATTGAAAATAAGACCTTCGATGCTAGGTTTACATAGACCTGGCTTTGCATGCTGGTTATAGTATTTACCAGATCTGTAATCTTGAACACTTAGCACATTCTTTCTAAATAATTGGTCCTTTTACCTCTCAAATGAGAAGATAATAGAATTTATCTCATACAATGGATGTCAGCATTCAATCGAACCACGCCTGTGAAGCCCTTTGCGCAGTACTGGCATTTTCCCTTGATACCCATTAGTTATTTCTATTCTCATTTTCATCATTATTACTTGTATTAGCTCCTTATGTAAAGGACTTTTGACCTCTGTTATTATTTTCTAGGGCTCATATTCTATAATACTGTAGCACCGACCTCCTACACATAAAGATTGAACATTTGTAGAATCTACATACAGAAAATAAGGGAGAAAAATATAATGTTAGGTAATGGTTTTTAATTGGTTACTAAGTGTCAGGTATATACTCAGAAGCACTTCTCTTATATTTATCCAGACAGCAACCCTGACTTAAAATCAAGTTTTAAACAGAACTGGTCTTTCAGTCTTGAATCATGCTGAACCACTCTTATGCAATGAACATCAAAATGACTTCCCTATGCATGTATGTATTTTTATCAAACTGTCAAACTTATCAATCATTTTATCTTGGAATCTCCAACATCTGACCTAGAGTATGCTTCTATGATACCCAGTACGTGTGTTAACTCAATAAATACATTTATTTGAAGCACAACAGTCCAAGGCATTTCATAGAGCAATAACTAACATATGTAACTCTAGAAATTCCTTAAAAAGTGTAAAAAACAGCAAGAGCAAAATAGTCTGAACTTTGACCAATGACCATTTTAATATAGCTAACATTTCCAGTGTTTTGCCACAGGCTGGCCACTCTAACAAGCATTTTACTTGCATTTAGTCCTCAATACTACTTTCCCTTCATAATGAATTTGTTGGGAAGAACCAGAAGAAGAAGCAATGATGGGGGAGACCAATGAGATTAGAAAGGAGACTTAAACTGGCCTAAAAGGTATTTTAATAGACATGGTCGTATGCCTACCCAGTACTCAGAATGCCTTTCTCCTTTGCCAAATGATCCTAGATTTTGTTTGAATCATGATGTGCTCACTGTTGGGTGATTAACCATTATTTGTCTAAGCCAATCATTATCAGCTTATCCTTTATTTTACTTGCCACCAGGGTAGCAAAGGTTCAATTTTTTTTAAGTGAGAAGAGGAGAGACAGAGAGACAGACTCCCACATGTGCCCCAACTTGGATCCACCTGGCAACCCCATCTGGGGTCAATGCTCGGACCTCAGTGCCTGGGACCGACATTTGAACCAATTGAGTCACTGGCTGCAAGAGGGAAAGAAAGAGAGAAGGGAGAGAGTTGGGGGGGGGGGAGAAAACGATAGTCACTTCTCCTGTGTGCCCTACCCAGAGATCGAACCCAGGACGTGGGCATGCTGGACTGATGTTCTATCCACTGAGCCAACCATGCAGGGCCCATGGCTCAAATTTTAGCTTGTGAAATTAAAAGAGAAGTCTTCTGGAGCATCCAAAAGAGACTTTGTTTTCCCAATAAAAAAGAGAACCATAGCTGTTTCCTTCCGCCATCTTAACTTAAATATGGAAATGATGTCTGAAGCCATCATTGAATATTGTAATAGCACTATCTTCCAGGTTTTTTTGTTACATGAGAAACCCACTCCTACTCAAACCTCCTATTAATTGGATCCAAAGACATTTCCATCTGATACAATTATATGAGCTATGGATAAATACAGACATAGAGGTATTCATAGTATGAGATTTTATAGGTAAACAAAATCAAAGGATTTATGGCTATTTTAATATTTAATGCATTTCATTTTGTTGGGTTATTCCTGCCATATTTCAATGGTTTTTCTATGTATGGTAGTATGTTCCCTGAGAGATGAAAGTTAGTTCTATAAATGACCCAAGAGCAGAAATGTTCACGTTTGTATTTTGAAGTGAACACCATGCCATATTAGTTAGGCACACAGCTAACTGAATACCTCAAACACCAGATTATGGCAGAATCCACCTAGGTTCTTTGTGGAAGACTGACTCTGTCTCTTCACATGGCATAAATCCCTGCCCCCTGGGACTTTAGCATGTAGCAGGCACAATAAATTTTAGTGCAATAGACTCAGCTCATAAAGTTTCTACTTCTACCAGGACTGTTCTAGTGGAAAACTGGACAGCCCAGCAACACATTTGCTGTCCACAAGTGTTCAAGCTGTAGTTGAAGCTGAATATTAACAGCCTGTCACACTTGTGCTGTCCTGTAAGTTATGTAACAATGTGTGGATTTTATAAACAGCAACTGCTCATTTTTGTGGTTGGCCTTTCATTGGATGTGCCCCAAAGCCATCTGAATAAGTAAGTTGGAAACAACGAGATTGAGCAAAGGGAACAGTGACATGCCCTGGCACATGCAAACCCAAGTTCTGCAGGAACCCACAGAAGGGAAGGCTACCAGAAAAGTCCCCACAACCTCGAGCCATGGCCAGAATACCACCAAAATGCAAGTGTGAGTTTTCCTGTGGATCAACTCTGCCTTCTGAAAACATTTCACAAATACCCCATCACACTACTTTGTTCAACGAATTCTGTTGGACCATAATATTGAAACATTGAATGATAGTGTTGTCTAAAGGTAAAGCACTTTTAGAAGGTACATGTTGAATAATAAATCTATCTGTCATATTAAAAAATTATTGCTGTATGCATTGATTCCCCAGAACAAAACATTTTACTCTGCCTACAACTGAATGATTATATCCTGGAACAATGGAATATATTTAGAGATCTTTTTGTAATACTAGTACTGACTATCAAAGTGAATAGGATTGTCCAGGTCTGTGTTCCAGAGGCAATTTATGGAACTTAAGAGATGAGAAAACTTCACCAGGGAGATGAGAAGGGATAAGAAAAGTTACAAATATTGTACATTTGCAACATCTTCAGGGAAGTGCTAGGGGAGATGGAGTTAGATGTATACAGGTGAAGGGTCCTATACTCTATGGAAGACAGTCCTGAAATAAATATACTATACATATTCCCTGTAGGCTCTCTTGCAAAGCAAATATATATCCCAATCAGCATCTAATGACTAGTTTAGAATTTGTGATAATAAGTGTATAAGGGAGTCTCTATCACTTCTCTGGCCTACGGATCTTCTAATACAACTGCAGAGTCAAGGTGCGACTCATAGAGAGTTACATAACAATATGGAAATTAAATTGTAACAAAAGTCTGTCCGAAGACATTTCATTGGAGCATGGGGTGAAAAGGCGAATGCATTGATTGAATTATTAAATGTCAGTCAAATCTTATTGGATACATTTAAAGATTTCTGGGATTATGATGAAGAAAAATATATGACTGTCCTCAGGATATTCACAGTATGCCACAAAGATGGTCTTGCTTTAGTTAGATCTACGGGTTGCAATTTTTTTAATGTCTGTTCTCTGTCTTGGTAAGCTTCTAATCAATCACAATGTCAAGGTTGTAGCATCCTCAGAACATTTGTTTATCTTGTCCTCACATAATTCTAACTCTGTTTCTAGACACTATCCTCTACCCTAATATAACCTCAGACCAATTCTAGTTCATGACTTCCCTCTACATCATTTTCAAAACTTCAGCTGCTGCTGCTATCATATCCATTCCATGTTGTCTATTAAAAATTCCAAAGAGAGACAACTGACTGGACATGACCATGTTTTCAGGGAAGGACACATGATGGAGTGCTTATATCCTGTATGACACTCTGGGTATGTGCCCTTTCTGGTCCCGGGGCCCTGGGTGGGTCAGATACCATAATTGACATGATTAAAACAAATGTGGGAGGTTTAAAGAACTGGTGGGATTTCCAACTTGTACTGTCTAGTTTGAAGTTGGAAAACTTTCTGCGCTTTTATGGACCAAAAGGTAATATTCAAGATACTTATATAACAACGTATATAACTTACATTGTCTATGTGTGTGTGTGTAGGGACTGACATAACTTGATAACAACTTATATAACTTATATCATTATGTAACAGTTATTTAAAAACACATACACAAAAAACATTTTTACTTGAAGGTTTCAGGCCATTAAAAAATAAAACATACAGAAGGCCAGATTTGGCCCACGGGCTATTATTGGCTATTGTCTGGTATACCTTGAGATGTTGTATTGGAAAAGACATATTTTAGTTCTCAATGTATAGATTGGGAGTCATTCCCACAGAGATAATGGCAGCTTTATCAAGTTCAACTACTCCAGACTCCACAACTTGGGTTATACTTCCTATGGAATGCAATAGTCTTTGACTTTTCCAGAAGCTGGCCTTTAGACGAAGATGTAAGTGCAAGTAGTTTATTTGAGAGATGATACCAACAAACACTTGTAAGCAAGTAGGGAAGTAATTAAAGAAGAAAGGTGGCTTTTAAAGGGTAGGCTAGGAAGCCAGTTATAACTTTGGAGTCCTAGAGCTTACTCCCATCAGGAACTCTGGGTGTCAGCTTAAAATTCACACCTCAAGGTCTGCCCACTCTGGGTGAAGGAGCTGGGGTGTCTATTCACTGTCTCCCTTCAATCATTAGTTGGGGAGCTACAAATGTTATTTTTCTAACACTTCCATTCCTCCTAATATGTGATTAGACCAGTGGTTCTTAACCTGGGTTCTATCGAACCCTAGGGGTTTGAAGAAGCCTCTGCTGTAGAGGCCAGAATAAAGCAATACCGTAATTTGTTGTGAGTTCATGTACTTTGTTGGTTTTGTTCTTTGAGCAAGATGATGTTCATGCACGGCTCATTTTGTGCACCAGTAAAGAACATATACCTATGTCTTGAATTTGGAAAAAAACTCATATTTTGTTTATCACTAAAGAAGGGTTCGGTGAATGCGCATATGAAACTGGTGGGTTTGGCACCTCAAAAAAGGTTAAGAACCACGGGATTAGACAAAAGAGGAGTCAGCTGCCAGAAAAATCCTTCAGACAATTGGACATCAAGGCATTTAGACATCAGGAGCTTCAGGGAAAGAGATTTATAATCTCTACATAGGTGTGATACATAAAAGAAAGCATTAAGTGATTTGTGAATATGTGAACTAGCCTGCTCTTCAATAAAACATCTACTCATTTGTGCCTCTCAATGCCAAAAAACATCAACTTACATAGGACATCACGATTATATACTGCCTTCTAAGCAGGGTGACAGGCTCTATTAATTACTGGTTGGACAATCTTAAGCTTTTTATTCCCAAAGTTCTTTTGTTAAATTTTTACACTTTTCATCTCATTTCTTCTTATAACATGGCTTAATAGCCACCTGAGAAATCACATAGCTTTTTTGAGAATGGACCGTGATACAAAAAACCATATGTATAGATCTGGCACATTGTAGACACTCAAAAAATGCTATTGCACTTTTTTCTTCCCCACCCACTTACCCTAGAGCACTTCTGCTATTTTCCTTTCCATCTGTGATTAGGAATCCTTTAGTGAGCTGGAGACTAGAAATCTTGCACTGATTGAAATATGGCAGCCATTCAACATCTCCCCTGTCTGCTTCCACTAAGTTCCTCTGACCCAATGAGAATGAAGAATCTCAGACTGTTTGATGGGTCACTCTGGAAAATTCCGAATTGAAGCTTTTTTGAGAAAGGAGACATTACCTCAGAACTTCCACATGAAGCTATTATGGAGTTTCTGTTTATGTGAATGGGTATTTTCATCAGATATTGGAAAAATGCTAAAGCTCAAGTTCAATTCAATAATGACAATTCATTTGGCGACTGGCTCATGGTATCATGAGAAATATAGTTGAGTTAGACAAACGCTCCACCAAAAATTGTGGTCAAAACAAATTATTATTTCAAAAAGAGAAAAGAATATAAAGATGCAACAGGTTTCTATCATGTTCCTTCTTGCCAAAATTTTTAAAAAATAGACCTGAAGTCTCAAATGAGCACCTTAATTCCAAATGACCAGTGAGAAATCAGGGAAGTATAGTCTCAGTGTTGGGTGGGTGGGTGGGTGGATGGATGGATGGATGGATGGATGGATGGATGGATGGATGGATGGGTGGGTAGGTGGAAGAATGGGAAGTTGGGTGGATGGGTGGATAAGTAGCTAAGATTTTTTAAAAAGTCTCTTAAAGTCACTGAAATAGTAATTGAGGAGGGCTTCAAAATGCTTCTTGGAGAATAGGTGTTTGCATAAAACACAGGAGAATAAGTAATTAGAAATGAAGTTTGGAAAATGAATATTTTTAATTTAAAGAAAAGAATAGAAAAAGTTACAAAGAGAAGTAATAAAATGGGACTTCACCTCCTATATGAAGAATAGGAACAGTGTCTCCTCACTTTCACATTTCAACAGAAAGAAGAAATATTTCTTTCCAAATAGAAATCAGAAAACTAAAAATGTCTTAAAAAATTGTTTCTAATAAGTAACATTTTCTTCTGTATTAATTTATTGCTCACTTCTTTCTTTTTTGTGACAGAGACAGAGAGAGCAGAGAGAGACAAGGAGAGGGACAGACAGACAGGAAGGGAGAGAGATGAGAAGCATCAATTCTTTGTTGTGGCACCTTAGTTGTTCACTGATTGCTTTCTCATATGTGCCTTGACCGCGGGCCTTCATCAGACTGAGTGACCCCTTGCTCAAGCCAGCGACCTTGGGCTCAAGCTGGTGAGCCTTGTTCAAACCATGCTCAAGCTGGTGACCTCGGGGTTTCGAACCTGGGTCCTCTACGTCCCAGTCCGACCCTCTATCCACTGCGCCAATGCCTGGTCAGGTTATTCCTCTTTTCTTTTAAAAGATACATTTTACTTTGGATAAGAATAATGAGTATATATTTGTTTTTAAACTAGCATAATTCCATTACCTAAAAGAACAATTTTTACTTTTGTTAAGTACTATTCTTGCTCATGTAAATTTATATTAATATAATTATCATCACAATGAAGAGTATTCAATATTTCTTTTTAATATTATTTTGTAACTGTTTTATTATTTTTGTAATTATTATATTTAATTACTTGTAACATTCCATTAGATGAAGAAACCTTAATTTAGTTGGACCATTCAAATGTTTCACTGTTTTTTACTATTATATATGAATTTGCAAAGAATATCTCTATTAACATGGCCTTTTTATTTCAATTAGTTTCCTCCTTTAGGATAAAGTCCCATGAGTGACATTACTATATCAAAGGATATTATCTTTACTGTGGCTCTTGATACATATCGCCAATTACTGGCTGCACACCAACCAGCAGTAGTACACGAAAGCATTAATTTCATCAAGCTCTGCCAGCATTCGAGGCTACCATTTTTTAAATTCTTGAATAGTTTAGAAGGCATGCCAATAATGTGAAGAATCCTTACTTTACTGAACTATTCCACTATGATGGAGTCCCCGTAGAGATCGGGGTAATAACCCGTTTAGCAAATACTTGTTGAGCACAGTCTTGTCCTCGCAGTAAGAACAGCAGGGGAAGAGGGAAATGAGAAGTGTAAGCAGGGCTCTAACGCATTCAGGATCCGGGTCCTTGTTGGAATTTTGACTTTCATTTCAGTGGTATGGGATGCCACGGTAAGGGAAATAAATTATTTTGTTCGATCCCTGTCTTTTAGGAACTTTTAAAAAAAATCTTTCTTTATTTTTTCTTCTTTTTTAACTGAGAAGAAAGGATATAGAGAGACAGACACCCTCATGTGCCCTGATAGAAATCCACCCAGCAACCCTCATCTGGGGCCAAAGCTCTGCCCATCTGGGATTGTGTGCACAACTGAGCTATTTTTAGTGCCTGAGACCGAGGCTCCACGGAGCCATCCTCAATACCTGAGGCGCGTGTGCTCAAACCAATCGAGCCATGGCTGTGGGCTGTGAGAGGGGAAGAGGGAGCAAAATAAATGAGAGGAGGAGGGGTGAAGAAGCAGATGGTCACTTCTCTCATACGCCCTGACTAGAAATTGAACCTGGGACATACACATGCCAGGCTGATGCTCTACCACTGAGCCAACCTGGCAGGGCCTTAAAAATCTTAATAAAAAGAAGTAGGAGCTGCTCCCCGTCCTCCTAAAAACCTTCCCCATCCCCACCACTGCAGCAAGCAGAGTGCCATAACCAATTCTTGGAGATGTGGCTCTCCATCTCTCAGTGAGCAAGGGTAAGGGAGGGCACTGAGGTTCCCCTGCACTGGGCACAGTGCTTGGTGTGTTATGTAATCAAACTTATTTTATCCTAACTACAATCCTGTAAGGCTAGTTCCCACTTTTACAGATGAGGAAACTGAGGCTCACTGTGCTCCTTGAGAAGACCATCTGTCTAGCTTTCTTACCGATGGAAAGAGGTTTAGAAACTGGAGTCACCTCAAGGAGCTTTGAAGGAATTAGAATCATTGTGACCTTGTGTTTTATTTTTCAGTCCCCAAGACGCCTTCATTGTTTTTAGTCTGTGAAAACAGGAGCATTTCATGCTTCACAAAATTGGCCCCTCCGGTAAACTTGTCACCACCTACTGTCCTCACCCCTTTTACATACATTTAAAACCTCCAAGGAAGGCTGGCCAGATCCCAGAAGAGTACGTCCACAGAACTGGGAATATGTGAAATATGAAATCCAAATCCATAATGTGTTCCATAATGTTGAACCGGTCCCCTCCTCTCCTTGGATCTCAATTTCTCACATGTGTGCTTAGGAGACAGGGAGATGAACCCGAGCATGTCTGAGGACCATTCTTGCTTTAATGACCTATAAGAAAACTTTCTCACTGGACTGCACAACCAGGAAGGAAACAAAGCTGAGAGCTCTTTCTCCCCAGACATGCGGTTCTACAATTTCAGTGTCCTAGAGCAAATGCAGAGTGTGGTAACAGAATCCATGCAAAGAGACTTTATGTGGCTACTACTCCGAAGCTTTCTGAGTGCACCAATTAACAGAGTACATCTTGGTGACACAGAAATTATGAGGCAGAGACCATAATAATAATTCACGTCTGCTTCCATTTGCCATTGACAAGAGACGCTTCCACTCCCAAGTCACCAGAGCAACAGAAAAAGAAGTAATTCTATTAGTTGCCGCCACATGTATTTTGCTTTATGCTAGGTTGTTGTTTGCTTTTTATGCCACCCACAAAAGTGAAATCCAGTCATCTGCAGAAGCTGCCTTATGTCTCAGAGAAAGTGGTGGTTAATTAACTCCATCATCTGAAGTTAGTCATCAGGCTCCCCACACTGGGAAACAGCTCCTTCATATTAGGCACCTTTGGTTTACAACAATATACATTTGAGGACTGGACAGCAACTTTGAATAAATCACATTTGCAAAATATTTTCTGAACTCCAAAAGTTTCAAGGAATCTAGGTAATCACATGAGCCAAATGTACTTTTTATCTCCCCCATCTGACCATTCTCTCTTCCCCAAAATAACTCTTTGGAAATTTTTATCTAACTTCTGTTGAACACATCAACAGACATGGGACTTGACTGCTTTTTATTTATTTATTTATGATTCGTACCATTCTATTTTGTGCAAAAGTTTCAATTATTAGAGTGAAATAAGCCATCTTAGAAATATACAGCCTTGGAGCAAGGCAGGACACAGCTATTCTCTGACTGTACAGCTGTTCAAGGATGTGTAATGAGCCTCACACATCTTCTAAGCCTTCTTTTCCCCAAGTTAAGCATGCAGCCTTCCTCCGCCATTCCTGGTGGGACACACATCTCAGATCCTGCCCTCATCTTGCTTATGCTTCACAATGTGATGCCACTCGACCTATGTACCCTGTTCAATACGACATCCTGCACTGAAAACAACACCTCCAATGTGGGATGTGTCAGGGGAAACAATTGGAATGATCACCATTTGTAATATGAACATGCTGTGTTCATTTTCCTAACTATGCTTTAACTTGTTTCCAGCAACATTTGGCTTGTGGTTAGTCTGGTGGTCAGTTGGTGAGATTTGATTTCTCATCAAGGTACAAGCCAGAGAATATTGAGAATCCAAGTGCTTGCGGTCATTAGAGTATGTTGACGGAACAGAGGCTCTTTACAAAGTCAATCAGTTTGCCCAGATTGCATTTGGGACACTCCCTTCCTTTCAGTGCCATGGTACCTGCTGGATCTCCTTCATGCTAACATGCCTTCCAGGCTTCTAGCCAAAGGTGATAGACCCTCATGGTTGAGAGCTTGGCCTGTGGAGCCAGCCTGCCCGGGGCCACATCCCAGCTCTGACAGCTGCCAGTTCTGTAGGTTTCCGAAACTTGGTATCTTTGTGCCTCGTGTGTAAGATAATAATAGTATCTTCCTCATAGTGTTCTTGTAAGGATTTAATGTTCACTATATCTTAGGCACTTAGTGCCTGGTACATAGGGAGTGCTGGCTGCACTATTATGCAAACATCATATTATGGACAATCAGACCAGGGGGACGGGCACCAGGGGTATAGCCATGCCCAGGCTCCAGTAACCTGTGTCTCCTTAGGTTTGCCATGTTCTCTTTCAGACCTTCAATTTCTCTATCTAGAAAATGAGGAAAACAAACAGCAAGATGCCTGAGGGCCTTTCCAGCTCTCTAATTCATAAAATGATGGCTGTCTGTGAGTTTTTGATGGTCCAGCCCCTGACAGGGATAAAAGAATCATGCCCAGCTTGGAAGATGGGAGATAGAAGCTGAGGTCTGACTCTTCCTGTCAATATTGCTTCTATTGTCCAAACAAATAAAAATGTAAAGGCAAAACGTTTCGTAATCACGTGAGGCAAGTTTGGGAAGACATCTGAGGACGTTGGCACCTTCTCAGAGCTCCTGTACATCACAACACGTGGAGAAACTTCTCCCTTCGTGAATTGCCTTCATTGGCAACATGATGGAAGCATTATTTAAGGACAGCCTGAGCAGGCAGGGATGGAGGGCTGTGTCACTATGAGGACTGAAATAGAAAAAGGAATAAATCTTTCATGAAAATACTTGGCTTTGCATGGGCCTGTAGAAACCCACACAGTCAACGCAGTGGAAAAGGCAGAAGGCCAGAGGTCTGGGGCTGCCTCAGCTACAAAACCAACACAGCGCTTAATTAACCTTGACCATATGTCCGAACCAGCCAGAGATGCAGCCTCTTCACCAGCCTAGTGGGAGACTCGTTCTCTCCCTTGACTTTCTCACAGAACTGTGAGAGCTCATGAATGTGAAGGCATTGAGAAAGCAGGGAAGTTGACTTCAGCTGCAATTTGGTTAGCAGCCCTAAGGTTCCTGTCTCTCCAAGGCCAGAATTGGTGGCCTATAATATCCTCCATCGTTTAGTTCCTGCGGCTAGATACAAAGATTCAGGCACGCTGCAAAATGAATGTGCAAAACTCTTTTCTTTCCCTGCTCAGGGCCCTTAAATGACTTCCTTGACCTCTATATCTCTCTATGGTAATGTACACTAATTGTCAGTGTACCTATACGGTCTAGCAATACCTTTTGTGATCTGACCGTCTCATCTCTTCGGCTTCATTTCTCACACACCTTGTGTGAAACTCAAAGGTCTTGTTGACCGATCTCACAGTTTCTTGTACATTCTTGAACATTTTCTCTCTTTATTGTGTCCCTTCTGTTTGGCTGGTTCCTAATCATCCTTCAAGCCACAGCTTTTTATCTTCTTAACCTGCTGCCCCTTCAATTATCCAGGCTATGTGTTCCCAAAGCCCCTTATATTTTTTCACTGTTGTCCTCACCACAATCGATTGAAATTACTTGCTTAATTTGTTTTTCTCCATCCTGAACTAAAAGAATATTTGTAATAATAGAGGCCAGATATAGCTCTTTAATTTTCAGTATCCTCAGTGCTTCACTGAATGACTCATATATACTGGCACTCATAAATATGAATGACTTACATGTTAAAGAGAAACATCATCTTCTGTTGATATTTTGTAAAGACCTTCTTGTTTTACCACAACCCCAACACACTTCCATTTTTTGCTTCTTCCTATATTCTCCTAATTCTTCTCATTTCCAGTGCCCATTATTGGCTTGAAGAATAATTGCATTTCAACTGTTCTCATACTCGTTAACTTAAATATCACTTTCCCCAAGAAGACTCTGTGACTTTTTTCTTGGGCAGTGGGGCATTTCCTCTACCCTGTAGTTTATACATCCACCAAAGGAATTACTGTCTTGTTTTATTTACTTGTCTACACGTTGCTTTCCACAACCAAACCCTGAGGCCTCTGACTGCAGAAATCTGTTCCTTTCATCTTTGTTTCCCTTGACTCAGAAGCATCTTAAAGATGGCAGCACTTACTGAATAGTGAATAAATGTTAACTGACTTCTCCTTTTTCCAGATGAAAATGCCAAGTACCACCTGACCAGGCAGTGGAGCAGTGGATAGAGTGTCGGACTGGGATGTGGAGGACCCACGTTCGAGACCCCAAGGTCGCCAGCTTGAGCGCAGGCTCATCTGGTTTTAGCAAGGCTCACCAGCTTGAACCCAAGGTCGCTGGCTCAAGCAAGGGGTCACTCAGTCTGCTGTGCCCCCCTGGCCAAGACACATATGAGAAATCAATCAATGAACAACTAAGGAGCCGCAACAAAGAATTGATGTTTCTCATCTCTCTCCCTTCCTGTCTGTCTGTCCATATCTGTCCCTCTCTCTGATTCTCTCTGTCTCTGCCACACACACATACACACACACACAAATGCCAAGTACCTGCACAGATGAAGAGACCTATTGATTGAGGGAAAGGACTCAGACTACCTAACTCTCACATATTATTTCATTCAACAAACATTGATTGAGTTTGCTCATTCCAGGTGAGAGAGTCTCCATGTAGAACAGATGCCACTCTGTAACCACTTTGGGATGCATAGCCTATACTTACCACTAATGATATTATCACTTGTTGGTCCTCCTAAACTTAACCATCACCCTTCTTAAAGACCTCATGAGAATAACATATTTAATTTGACCAGAGAGTAATTGAAATCCCACAAAGCATCGTAAAAAATTTTTCAACTGAAATTAGTGACCACCATGTATTGGAATAAACTCCACAGTCAGCAAGAGTCAATCAGAGACTACTTAGAGGACTGAAATGAGAATGTAGGAAGTCTCCAGAGCCTAGGGCTCTCTTCTTCTCATGGGAAGACTGTTAATGGCATCCTCCTTAGCTTCGGCTGCTTATCACACCTTCTTTCTACTTTAACATCCATTGACTAATTATCCCCAAGACCATGATCGAATCAGAAAACAATATAATGTTAAATTAGAAAAGTCATTACTTTCTTTATAGGAATTAAAGCAACATTATGGGGTTGGGTTGAACAAACATGGATTTCGGATGAGCCAACAGAACTTGTGTGCATCAGCCAAACTCTGATGAGAGGTGACATTTATGAAAAGAAAGAGAATGGTATTTGGGGACCCACTTCTATAATTTGCTTAACTAAAATAGCTCATAATTAAGTCAGCTCATCAAACATCAGAATCTACCAGATCACTTCTGTCTTAGAAACAGGAAGAGATGGGGTGAACCACATAGTCCAGTTTCTGCAATTCAACAGCATCATTACATTTAAAATTCTGGCTCAGCCACTGTGTATCTTTGACAATTCACTTGATTTCTCTTGGCCTGAGGTTCCATACTTATAGAAAGGAGATGGTGACTGCTACCGAACAGGGTTATTGTAAAGACAAAATCATGTTAAGGGTGTATCAGAACCTGCCACAGAGTGCCAGTTGACATTAGTTCCATGGCATTCTCTAAAATGAAACTCTCCTCAGTTATACAAGGTCAATATGAGATAATCCAGGCTGAAAACTAGGTCTGCACATTTTGAAAAACTTTGTTCATAATGTTCACTAAATGAACAGTAGTTCCATCCATCCCCCACCCCAGCTCCCATACAACTCATTGATTACTCCTCTGAACCTTGGTTCTCTTGTCTGTAAAAGGGAAACATAAAAGATGATTGTGAAGGTCTCATGAAGTAGCCCATGTAAAAGGACTTAATACTGACTGGTATGATAAGTTCTAAATAATATTGGCTATTACAGTGATGGAAAATATCATAATGTTTCTGATTCTCATCAATTTTGCTTGAATCCTCAAATATAACTAAAGCCTTATTGGGAATGTGAAAGAGTATTTGTTGATCATTTTTGAAAAAAACATATTTGGTGCCAAAAGTCAAAGAGCTTATGAATTCATGATCATGTAAATTATTATTTATACATAGCCTGGGTGGGGGTTCCAGAGTCTGGTTTCCAGAGTTCATCTTATTAAAATAGTTTGATGTTCCAGGATTAGAAGTAGAGAGCAAACAAGGGTTCCATTCTCAAGGAACTCACATTGTAGAAAGAAATGAACACACTAACACATAGTCAAAATCTTCCCTTCCCTTCACATCACTTAGAACAAAAAATTACATCCCCACTGAGAATTGTAATAGTTCCCACAATAGTAGGTAAAGACTGATCTGTCTGTAGCCATGGCAACAGATAACTACTTGAACTGCTTGTAAATCTGTTGAATTGATCAAAAAGTCAGTCCCTCAGTGAACCTACGTTTTCAAGCCAATCAATCGGTGACAATTCCTGGTTTTGGAAAGACAGC
The DNA here is from genome assembly GCA_037038555.1 of Rhynchonycteris naso. Taxonomy (NCBI): domain Eukaryota; kingdom Metazoa; phylum Chordata; class Mammalia; order Chiroptera; family Emballonuridae; genus Rhynchonycteris; species Rhynchonycteris naso. The sequence goes on from CM072998.1 coordinate 279,162,646, forward strand.
TGATCAGTTACAAGAAACACACCTTTGAGTGCCAATCTATAGCAATCTAGTGATTTCATTTCCTTTAACTACATACTCAGAAGTGAGATTGCTAGACACACTGCCATGTTCATTGCAGCATTATCATGAAAGTAACCTGTGTGTCCATCAATGAATGAATGAATGAAGAAAATGTTAAGAATAACCATTAAGTAAGGATGGCTATTTTAGAAACAAGAGACACTCAAGAGCTGATCTATGCATAGAGTTTTGTCATACTGAAGTTGTTTACATCAAATGAATAAAAGAGTATAGAAAACTTATATACAAAAAACTTTAGAAAGATCTATCTCTTAAAAGCAGGTCAGGTAGAATCAGAGACCTCACTGAATGTATGAGAATCAATGGGATGCAATGTAAAGACATCTGCTGGCACAGCAAGGTAGGAACTACATACACTTGGTGGAATATTATTCAGCCATGAGGAGGGAAAATCTTGTAGCAACACAGATGGAATGTGAAGACATTAAGCTAAGTGGAAATAAGTCAGATGGAGAAAAATCCTATGTGATCTCGCTTATACATGGGATCTCAAAAAGCCATGCTCATGGAAAGAGAGTAGAATGGTGGTTGCCAGGGGCTAGGGATGGGGAGATTGGAGTCTGCTCCCATGAAAAGACTGTCTGAGACTCAGATTGGCACACAGAACAGTTACTGGAGTATGTTCTCAACATAAACACCTATGGGGCCAGGGCAAGAGCCAGAACTGGGCAGTGAGAAAAGACAGGCTATAATATGGTCACTACTGGGGCCCAGCTAAAGCCATGAGAAGCTCTGAAGTTGTCCCAAATTGGAGACAGGGGCCCAGCATTTCTGTCCACAAAATCATTACTTATAATAGAAGCTGCCCACAGCAGGGAATTGTAATGTTGGGTGTGGTGACTTTCAGCCAAGGACAATTCCTGGATAGGACTGAGAGTGGAGAGCCACCAGCTGTGATCCTTCCCAGCAGCTGGAAAAAATAAAGTCTTCAGTCCTGAAAAGGGATCTGGAAAATGCATCACTATGTGCACTGCATAATTCAGCCAATCCTGACTTCTGTGGAGAAGTTAAGTAGCATCCCCAAGTTACGACGTTGCAATGCCAGAATTGGGATTCAAACCCACATCGGTCTGACTCCTAAATCTTTTTTTTTTTTATTAAGTGTGAGACAGGGAGGCAGAGAGACAGACTACCACACGCACCCCTGACCAGGATCCACCTGGCACGCCACCTATTGAGTGATGCTCTGCCCATCTGGGGCCATTGCTTCATTGCTCAGCAATCAAGCTATTTTAGCACCTGAGGCAAGGCCATGGTGCCATCCTCAGTGCCCAGGGCCAATTTTCTCAAACCATTTAAGCAATGGCTGCAGGAAGGAAAGAGAGAGAGAGGAAGAGAGAAAAGGGGGAGGGGTGGAGAAGCAGATGGTCACTTCTCCTGTGTGTCCTGGTCAGGAATTGAACCCGGGACTTCCATACACCAGGCTGACGCTCTACTGCTGAGCCAATCAGCCAGAGGCAGACTCCTAAATCTTAACTCTTAATGTTAAACTGTCTACATATCTAAACAGAATTCTGGGCCTACCTTTTGTTTGGAGGCCAATTAATGGGGTCACTGCCATTTATTAAGGAATTTTTCTAAATGGTCTATTTATATCAAAATCTTGAGAAATGAAGATGTTCCTTATCATGCAGAAGGCAACCACAGCTTGGAGAACATGGGCTACTCATCTTGCTTAAACAGTTGGCAAATGAGACAGGGCCCCTGATATGTTTTACTCTAAAATGTGTATTTTAGTCCTAGACACTTCTGGTCAACAAAAGCCTTGCATGGAAAACTACATAGTTTAAACATCTGGGGATGGGCAGCTTGCTCTTTCTCCTCCATTGCTGTTGGTGTTTGTTTGGGACAGACCACTCATTTTAGAATCCTTGTAACTGAGACCTTTCCAGACCACACATTGCTCTAACTTTATGAGTGTAAATATAGGAGTGAATAATTTCATAATGACAATTTGAAGAGAGAATTGCTTTTCTCCAACACTGTTCCTCTTAAGGAATGAAGGTCAAGACACCTGATCTGTAGTCCTCTTCCTTTCCCTACTACTACCTGGTGAACTTGGACAATTGACCTTTGTTTACTTCAAAGCTAAGGACATTGGGCACTACATATGAGGTCAAAATGATCTTTTTATAATTTAGATTCAATTCATCAAGCAATTGAGAAACCTGTGCTGTGTGATAAGCACTAGACTGGGTCATAAACACTGTGCCAAAGAATTTTTATGCTCCCTTGACCCTTCAGGCAATGCCATAGGTTTGAAGTAGAGTTCTCAACAGTGACTAAGGTTTAAGACAAGGCCGTGTGCTCATAAAAAGTAATAAACTTATATCTGGTTCACTTGACAACAGTCTTAGTGAAAAGCTTTAGACATGGCTATCTGTAATATCACCCATGGAAATAACTCATAGAATAATAATGTTTATTAAAATATTTCAATCCAGCCTGACCAGGCAGTGGCGCAGTGGATAGAGCGTCAAACTGGGATGTGGAGGACCCAGGTTCGAGACCCTGAGGTCGCCAGCTTGAGAGTGGGCTCATCTGGCTTGAGCAAAAAAAGCTCGCCAGCTTGGATCCAAGGTCGCTGGCTCCAGCAAGGGGTTGCTCAGTTTGCTGAAGGCCTGTGGTCAAGGTACATGTGAGAAAGCGATCAATGAACAACTAAGGTGTCACAACGAAAAACTGATGATTGATGCTTCTCATCTCTCTCCGTTCCTGTCTGTCTGTCCCTATCTGTCCCTCTCTCTGACTCTCTTTTTCCCTGTAAAAAAAAAAAAAAAAAAAATTTAATTCATTTACTCATTCATTTTCCAAGAACTTCAAAGATGACAGATGATACAGAAATGAATAAAACAGTCTATGACATTGAGGGTTGGTAGAGTGGAAGCCGCAAATTATAATAACAAAAAGAAACAAACAAGGAAATCATAAGATCAATAACATTTATAAAGGTAATAGAATAAGAAGTAAAATTTACTGAAGTCCTAATACATTTCAGTCACTACATTACCTGACTGCATGATGAGCTGTATGGGTGACGACATAGCCAGCCTCTGTTTAATGCTCTATATCATTTAGCCTGGCATTTGCAAGCATTCAATAATCATTTGTTCAATGAATAGATGTGATCTCATTTAATCTATTTCATAGCCTAGGAAATTGTACAGTAAGTAGCAGAATTATTGGTGACACCCAAGTATTCCAGATGTAACAGCCTTCTAAGTCCTCTTTCTTAATCCCCATAAATACATACAGGGTGAACCAAGTGAAGAAAATTCACAAAGATATGACTGTACTCTCTGCTAGGCCATGAATTATATGAGGTCAGAAAGCATGTTTGTCTTGTTGATTGCAGTATTCTCTAGTGCTGAGCATAATGTCTGGCATAAAATATATATAATTATATATTATGTATATAATTACATACACATATATATTTCTTTAATTATGGAGTTTGATTCAGATGTGTTTTCTTTCCAGAATATATATATTATGTTATTATATTATTATAATATATATGTTACATTATTAATCCAGTCCTGCATTTGTCTGCTGAAGCTACGTTAACAAGACACCTTGGAATGAGTGACTTAAACACCTGAAACTTATCTGCTCAGTTATGGCTACTGGAGTGCAAGAGCAAGGTGTCAGCAGGGTCTGTGGGTTGTGAGAATACTCTCGCCAGCTTGCATGTGGTCACCTTTCCATCACATTCTCACCTAGCCTTTTCTCTATGCATGCAAATGGAGAAGCAGGCCTTCTCTTTTTCCTTTACCTCCTGCTCCTCCTTCTCCTCTCTCTCCTCTTTCTCTTACCTTTACTTCTCCTCCTCCTCCTCTTTCTTCTCCTTCTTTCTTCTCCTTCTTCTTCTGCCACCACTTCTGTCTAGTTAGGACCTCACCATTATGACTTCATTTAACCTTAATTACCTTCTAAAAGTAGTACCTTCAAATACAATCACATTGATGGTTCAGGCTTCAACATATGAATTTGGGGAGACTCATTTAGTTCCTAGTACCTCCTACTTTGATCTCTTGTCAGGCCCCTTCTTGGGTCAAACCCAACCAGATCTCAGAGGCAAGGAGACCCATTAATGTAGTGTGCACAGATCAGCGCTCAGGGCCCAGAGCAGGTGGAGAGGGTGGACACTCTATCTGGAGAAGTCAGAAAACACCCACTTCAGGAGGTTGAAGGAACGAGATAGTAAAGAAATAAGTGAGTAAATAGAATAAATGAAGCTGTAAAATGTTATGGAAAATCAGGTGGAGTGAGACCATTTCAGTTCGTGGGAGAGGGGTAATGAACAATAAAGTTGAAGTCATCAGGATTAGATGTGGAAGAATTTTGTAGGCTATGCTAAGGATTTTGGAGTTTATCCAAAAGACAGGATAAAAAAGAAAAAATCCAGGAAGAGAGGACAGAATTAAGTAAAAATAAAAGTGATTAAGTTACATTTTGGACATATTGAGACATATTCAAGTGGAAAAGCCCATTTTCCAGACAAAGAAACCAAGGCTTAAAAGTGTAATCAACTGATCCAGTGTTATACAGATAGTAAGGGACAGAGCAGAGACTGAAATTCGATCCCCCTGGCTGAGCATCCGGGAGCAGGGGGTGGTGGCGGCCCTGACACACCACTGCGGCCCATCATTGGTGGATGAACACAGCAAGATCTCCCCCGCTTCGATGTGTTTCTATTTGATTAATTCAGTGCTCTTCCCTCCTCTTGTATTAACTTCCTACCATGATCTGATTCACTCCCAGGGAGTCCACGTTTTGGTTTTGCTGCCTCTGTAATGTTTAATTTTTCACACAGCACCTCTCTCATTTTTATGTTGCCCACTCACCTTTGATCACAGCGTCTTGGAATGTTTCAGGTTCTCTGCCTGTGTTCTCGGGGCATGCGCACAGAAGAGCATCCTGGAAAAGGGAGCTTCCTTTCTTCTCCGTGCAGGCTCAGCCTCCCCCGAGGCGGCAGGTAGGATGCTGTGGGCAACCCGCCAGGCTGCGCACATAGTCTGTTTCGGGGACGGACTCTCAGCTCTTCTGCATTTTAGAATATCTGTGCGGGGAAAGTGGCCCGTTGGCTGCATCACCTCCCCAGCCTGGGTGTCTTGAGCAAAGCAAGACCATAATGCAGCAAGGGCACGTGCATCCCTGTGTGTCCGCCTAGCAGCAGCTGCAATAACGTCCCATCTGCAATAAAAGTCCTCCTCAAGGTGACTAATGAGTCATAAGGGACCTGCTTCTGCTTGCTGATTTTGATCCCTCTCTTCCCTCGGAAAGAATGGAATTCACACCTGCAAGACCATCTTTCCCAAAGGCAATGGTTTCAAACCCTGCACACCCACTTTCAAATTAAAGGCCAGGAGAATGGATTGGAGACTGGGATCCATCACTCAAAGGTTGAGAGATTGTGGGTAATTTGCTTTTCCTCTCTTGCCTTCATTTGCTTCAGTAGCTAATAGAAGAAAAAAAAAAGATACCAGCGTCACAGGCTGGGGATGAAATGAGATAATGCATTCAAACACTTTTTACATAAACTGTAAAGGACTAAAACATAATATATAATTATTGTTCTTGGTAAACATCTCACTGTTCAGACCCTTGGCTTATTATTAAGCCCTGCTTTCTATTGGAAAGAAAGTCTTTTGAGGATCACGTCATAAAAATCACAGAAGAATGTGTTAGAAAGGAACTTGGAATCCAACACGTGTAATTTTCACACGGGAAACTGAAGTCCAAGGGAGGGAAATGTTTCGCCTATAATTCTGAGCTTGGTTACTCTTACCTTCTCTGAGGTTTGACATTTGTTTAGATTCTGGAGCCTTACGTGATCAATTACTAATATTATTGTCAAGGCATGTCTATATTATATTTCCTGATTCTGGGTTCTCCTGTGCCATTGTTTAGAATTTCCCTCAAGACGCACTTCTTTTTAGACAAAACATCTCGTACATGCAGAGCCTAATGAGCAATATTGTGCAGGTTTCAAATTATCCAAATTCCAGCACTGGAAACCAAATCATGCAATGTCAGGGTTGGAATGACTTGGAGGATCACTGAGACATTACACCTCTGTTTTATGTGTCTTTATTTGATCAGTAGCCAGAACTCTAAAATTTCTGGTCCATACTTCCCATGATGCTCAGCAAGGGATGTCCAATTAACAGCTGGGGTGGATAGAGTTGGGTCCTCACATTTCCTGCAAAGCCTCTTCTGTTTCTGGTTGTGGGACAAGTAGCCACTTCTCCCTGGGTCACCACCTTCCGGCACAAAAACCCAAAAGTCTGAGCTTTCTAAATCCAAACCTGGCCTTCCAGATTGTTACGACATGATATTTGTCAAGGTAGGAGGACAGGTTTAAAAGCTTATGACCTTGATTTGCATCATTTAAATATTTAGACAAGTGGTGTGTGGGCCTCTACTTGTCCTCGTGTCCTGGGCCTGCAATCGTTAGGGACAGACATACTGCAGGTCGCACGTGGAGATAGTCTGAAATGAAGAGCAATGGTTTGCAAGCTGTAACGCACATTTAACTAGCCTAGGAGATGCTAATAGTTGTTCCATGAAAATGACATGATAAGTGAATGAATATAGATCACATGGCTGCCTTTTACTTACTTAGCCCTCTCCTGCTGGCTCTAATCATCACTATTATTAGTTTTTAGTAGAAGTATTGTTATTCACCAACCTTCATAGTATATAGTACTGTCTTGACTTACTGTGTTTGTTTATTCTTTGTCACTTCACTAACATATAAGTTCTATGGAACAATGGGCCTTGTCTGGGTTTATCACCTGTTTCTGGTGTGTATTTGACACACTATAAGCATTTAATAAACACCTTTTATCAATTCGCCACAGAGCTGATTTTAGTGTACAGTCACAACAGCCCACAGGCCCCAGAGATGTACCTCAACCAAATTGTTTTATTTTGTTTAGCCGTGGCAGGATGGAGTAGCAGCTCAGACTTTATTGCTTATTCTCCTTCCTTAGGCAAAGCCACAAGAAAGGCTTAAAGCAAAATTTTGAAAATAAAAAATTGGAGCCATTTGCCATGTTGGTGTCTTTTTCTTTTCTTCTTGTTTTCCAAGTGAGAGGAGAGGAGATTGACTCCCACATGCGCCCCCACCAAAATTCACCCAGCAACCCCCCATTTGGGCCAATGTTCTGCCCATCTAGGGCCATGCTTGCAACCAAGCTATTTTTAGTGCCTGAAGCAGAGGCTCCACGGAGGCATTCTCAGCACCAAGGCTGATGCTCGAACCAATCAAGCCATGGCTGTGGGAAGGGAAGAGAGAAAAAAAGGAGAAGGGGTGGAGAAGCAGATGGTCGCTTTTCCTATTTGCCATGACTGGGAATCAAACCTGAAACATCCACACACCAGGCCAATGCTCTACCACTGAGCCAACTAGCTATGGCCACCCATGGCCTTGCAGGTTATCTGCAGGATTGCAATCAGTATTCTCAGAGAAAAAAGATGCAATGCACAAGTATGACTGGGAAGTACACCATTTAACCCACAGTGGGTGGTCAGACTGATCTCCCCATTTAAAAGTGCTGCAAACAGAGACTGAAAGAGGTTAATTAATCCACTCAGTCTCACAGCCAGTAAGAGATGACACAGATTTTGAGTCCAGAGAGTTTAACTCTAAGACTGGAATTTTTATCACTAAAGTTTCTAAGTATAGTATAAATGCCATAGTTCTCCTTAAGTGATTGAATAAATCAATAGTGCAAGTTGTTTCTCAAAGAGCAGCAGAACTTTATAACTTTTGGTTCCTCTGTCACTTTTAAACACATTTGACCACCCTTGGCTTCATCAAAAAAAAAAAAGCCTGATATTAATTGGAAATTTCCCCCATCCAAACCACCATTATCACTTCCAGCTCCCTGCAAGCCAATGTCAACACCTTTTTCAGGCCTTTGGTAGGAATCATGACCCTGTGACACCCTTTAGGAAATAGCCATGTCAAGAGTTAGCTCTGTGTCCCTACCAGTGTGGCTGGTACGTAGCCAAGCTCACTGCGCATGAGTGAAGGGTTGAAGGTGTGGATGAAGGAGTTATGGAAGCACCGAAGCTAGTGTCCACCTATTTCTAAGAGTTATTACTGCTATGCTAAGCTTCTCAACCACTTGGAGTTCCCATTTTCCCATAGGGCCAATGGAATAATACCTACTCTACCTTCCTTGCAAGCTGTTTGTAAAGAACAGGTGAAATAATAATAGCAAACTCTTAGCATGTCTACAAAGCAGGCATGCTGTAAACACACCACGTGCATTATCTTGTTTAATCCTCACAGACATCTCAACAGGAAGGGGATATTTATCATCCTCAAGAAAGTGACACACCAAAAGGCTAGGCAACCTCTCCAGGTGTGCTCGCTTGATAATTGGGAAGAGCTGGATTTGAACACTGTCCTTTGGCTATGGAGTCTCTGTTCATTCCCTTCTCCACATGCATGATAACATTTTGCTAATTATAAAGCACTCCGCAAAGAACAGAACTTATTGCTCTCCCCTCTTTTACAACAGTCCTGTTTCCCCAGCATTGGGCACCCAACTCTTGCCCTCCTGGCTCTGCAAATCTGCTCACATTTTGTTCCCTTGCAGTCTAACTGGGATTTGGGTTTTGAGAGAAGTAGCCAATGCCTCCGCCCCTTTTATTAAGCTTGCTTTGTCGGCCTCGTTTTCATGTTTTCCTCTGTCTGGCCCAGCCTTGGTTGCATAAATCTAGGTTTTCATGAACAAAAGAAAGCAGAGGCCCTATGGTTGCTTATTACTAGATCTGCATCCTGACTCCAGGTACCCCTGCCATGACCACCGTAGCCCCAGGAGTGGTGTGCTTAGAGCCTCGGTGATTGAAACTGGCCAGATGTTTGGAAATTGAGACGCCAGCCCGGGCGGCCACAAAGGAGCTCCACAATGTGAATTCCTGATGGCAGGCAGTGAGGGGGAGGACAAGGCCCGGGCTCCATAAAATGCGCAAACAATAAAGAGATGATTATAGGTGTCTCACTTCTGCTCCGGGGAGGGTAGCTGGGTGCACCTGAATTGAGTTTTCAGCATTAGCAATGAACTTAATTCTCCCATTTGAGAAACGGTGGCATCAGCTTTCAGGGTAGTGAAGAAGATGGTATTACTTTCAAATGAAACATTGGGAATTGGGGAAACAGAGGTGCTTGGCTGTGAGCATGGGGCCATGTGTGATAATGGTGACTTTAGAGCAGTGGTTCTTAACCTGGGTTCTATCGAATCCTAGGGGCTCGATGAGTCGGTCTCAGGGGTTCAGAGAAGCCTCTGCCGCGGAGGCCAGAATAAAGTAATACCATAATTTGTTGTGAGTTCATGCACTTTGTTGGTTTTGTTCTTTGAGCAAGGTGACGTTCATGCACGGCTCATTTTGTGCACCAGTAAAAAAACATATACGTATGTCTTGAATTTGGAAAAAAACTCATATTTTATTTATCACTAAAGAAGGGTTCGGTGAATGCGCATATGAAACTGGTGGGTTTGATACCTCAAAAAAGGTTAAGAACCACTGCTTTAAAGGAAGGAGCAAGCTGTGGTGAAAAGAGTCATGAAGTCAGGGTTCAGATCCAAGGTCAGTCACTGGCCAGCCAGGCGACCATGAGAGGTCTTTATTCTAAGTCTGCCCCTTCTCCTCATAACATAGACATTATGCATCTGCCTTTAAGATTGTTGTGAGCATAACAGAATCTGTCTCTTTCCATCTGTCTATGCTTATATGCTAATGTTAATATGGAGGATACAGAGGCGTGAAGGAAGGATGAGAGAAGAATTCACAAGGTAGAATTTAGTAATCAAGCTAGCTATGATCAATCAGTCATTTTACAAACATCTAGGTGTTTGACTGAATAGCCCCCTCTAGCATTTTGACTCTCACTATATTTTTATATTTTCTGCCTGTTTATCCGCCCAGAATATCAAGATTCCCAATCTTATTGCTTCACTAATGTGGCCAAACCGAAAGACTCAGGTTGACCCAGACTCAAATCCCAACTGCGTGATTTTTCAATGTTTTGATTGTATGTGGTTTCCTTAGCCATCCTAAGGCTCAGTGGTCTCATCTACAAAGCGGAAATGATGGCAATACTCACAGAGCAGCTGGGAAGATGTAGAGGAACCATATACACAAACTGTCTCTCTGGGTGGCACATGGGAAACGCTCAAAAGATGGCTACTTTTATAGCATTAGCATTATTGTGACTGTTATTTCAAATATCCACCTCTATCTACTCTATAGATAAAACATCTGGGTGGTGGGGCGCAAGTCTTGTTTATAATATACTATTTGGCACCACAAAACACCATTTGATTTCAGAGATTTGTACTTGCGTAGCCCTTACCATCTTCACAGGCTCTTAAATGCAGTTCTGAGAGCTACTGCCCCGTGAAGAAATGAAACGTGTCACTGCTGGTGGACTGTGACTCAGAGACTTCCCGTGACCCATAGGACATTGAATGGCAAGTCGGGGGGCAGCCCGAGCTTCAAGCTTAGAAATGCCTCCTGGTTGAGCAAATGAGCAGAAGGAACAGATGTGACTTGAAATATTTGGCAACCAAAGCCTGTCTAGACCTGTCCCTGGTTCTGCCCCATATTTTCTGCCTCTCGTTTGCCTATGTCCTCCAACATATCCCAAGCACCAGGGTTGGAAACATTTAGAAACCCCTTCACACATGATGCAACTCCATCCCCCCAGTGCTTCACAGGCTGCTACCCTGCGGGGTTTCCTTTTCACAAGCATTTGGCCCCTTGCCCTCCAAGCCAGCTCCTACCTGTGACTCTCCCAGTGGTTAGACATCCCCCTTCACTCACAGCTCTCACGCTACATGGGTGATGATAATAATGATAATAATAAAGGTGATGTGTTTGAGTATTTACATGCATATTACTTCAGCTCTTATAAGGTCGATAATTATTCTCATTCCATAGATAAAGAAATAGATGTTGACAGAGGTAGGAAAATCCACTCAAGGTCACGGAGTTGGCCCATAGCCCATTTGTTTGTACACAGTGACCTCCAGAAGAGCAAAGATCCTGTCAGAGTCACTGTAGAGGCCTTTGAAGGTGAGCGATGGAGGTATGACACTCAATGAAGGCTGAATGTGAAAACCCAGGCTGCTGGTGAGGTCTCTCCACCTGTGTCTGGCCTGAGCCGGAGCCTCCCTCTCTCCAGACTGCGATGCACCCAGCATCTCCTCTTCCCCGTGCTTTACAAGCAAAGCCTTTTCTAAGGAACATCGATGTCTACCCTTCACCAACACAACCAGGTAGAAACAGAAATCTTCCCTGATGCAGCATGCCCACTGAGGGACAGCTGCTGCTCGGTCATGTGGATCTGAGCAATAAATCTGGGTTCTAATCCAGGCCTTAGCCTTGATGTTACAGATGCCAGAGACCTCAGGTCTATTCCCATATTGCACATGAGCATTTCAAGGCTCAGTGAAGCCCCCGTGCAGCCCAAGATCACCCCACAGTTCAAAAGGAAAGCTGAGATCAGAGTGCTAGTTTCTTGATTCTACCGTCTAGTTCCCTTTACCTCCTTGCCTCTGAAAATCTATTAATAAAATGGACAGTAAGCTGCAAATACTTTGCAAAGGACTTCAGTCTCATGGCCCCACCCCTACCCCCCCTTATCACATCGGGTAACTTTGAAAAGAGCCGAGGGTCAAAAGAACTGTTCGCTTCTAATTGTCTCAATAAATTTTAAAGGTGTTATTACATTGTCGTGATTAAGCACTGGTAACAGTAGATGCAATATGGTAAGATCATGGCCATGAAACTTAATAATCCTTAGCTGATTGTCACCCTCTTACTTTTTTCTTTTTCTTTAAGAAGGAACAATTCCACCCAGGACTCTAAAGCTCCCGGATCCAACAGCACTTTATATTTCCTGCCATAAAGTTCCTGGACTGGGGCAGCTGCCAGCAGCTGGGTGGGGGGCACAAATGAACACTGCAGGTCTGAGCCCCAGCACAGCCCCCCTGCCGAACAGCTCGGGAAATCACAGGGCAGACTTGTGTGCAAAGAAATGGGACCTTTCACGCACTTCAAAATTCTCTCTTTGTTCTCATTATTGTCTAACAACGTTTTCTCCTGCATTTTTTCCTTTCTTTCTTACTTTCTTCCTTCCTTTTTTCCTTCCTTCCTTCCTTCTTTCCTTCCTTCCTTCCTTCCTTCCTTCCTTCCTTCCTTCTCTTCACTTCCTTCTTTCCTTCCTTCCATTCTTCCTTCTATCCTTCCTTTTATTCTTTGGAGCAGAGTTAAGAGGAAAATGTTAGATAACAAAATCATCTCCTAGTATTGGCAATGGAATTTTTGAACCTAGGACTCTACTTGATGAGCAAAGCATAAATAAACAGGGCCATAAATGTCATGCCTACTCTATTGAAGAGCTAGACTTGATACTTTACTGAACTCACTGCATTTAATTCTACCTTGCAAGTTGGTAACGACTATGATCCAGAGCAGAAAACTGAATCTTAGAGAAGTTCTTGTTGTGTAAAATGTATAGTAGGCATCCCCAGAACCCTATTACCACTCTGTAAGCCATCACAAGTCAGTGTTCGCCATTCCTCTAAGTTCAGTGCGTTTTGCTGAGAGCACTATTGCTGTGTCTCAGCTCAATGACAATTCAAGTCATATTAGAGATGGGAAGAGGGATTTTTGATATTTTCATGGCCATGGACCAGGTCTCCTTTGCTATTCCAAGAACTTCCACAGGAGGAAACTGTGCTTTGATAAGTCAAACTACCTAAATGTCACATATCAGTAGAACTGTTTTGTATTTTTTTTAAAAAATGGGAACTATCAGCTACATTATGTAATAATATAAAGTAATGAGCAGTGACAACCAATAGAAAACATAGGGACAGACTATCTAGTTTGCAAATGCCTGGACATTCAAAGTCATTCAAAGGTATTATTGCTCAGAGGAGGTAAACCAGACACTAAAAGGGAAAGTGGTCTGAGGTCTCTTGTCTCACTTGATCTTAGACTATCTATGTTTTTATGTTTCTGATAGCATTCAGTCCCTAAAAACTTCCCTTAAGAATACTCCTCAAGAAAAATACAGGGCCCTGGCTGGTTGGCTCAATGGTAGAGTGTTAACCCAGTGTGTGGAAGTCCTGGGTTCGATTCCTAGTCAGGAATCCCTCCTTCCCTCCCTCCCTCCCTCCCCTGAAGTCATGGCTCAAGTGGTTCAAGCAAGTTGGCCCTAGGTGCTAAGGATGACTCCATGACCTCGCCTATGGCACTGAAAGAGCTCGGTTGCCAAGCAGTGGAGAAGTGGCCCCAGATGGGCAGAGCATCACCCTGTAGGAGGCTTGCCAGATGGATCCCGGTTGGGGTACATGCAGGAGTCTGCCTCTCTGCCTCCCACCCTTAAGAAGAAGAAGAAGAACAAGGAGGAGGAAGAGGAGGAGGAGAAGAGGGAAGAGGAGGAGAATGAGGAGGAAGAGGAGGAGGAGAAGGAGGAGGAGGAGGAGGAGGAGGAAGAAGAAAAGAGGAGGAAGAAGAAGAAAATGAAGAAGAAGGAGGGGGGAGGAGGAGGGAAGGAAGGGAGTTAAGGAGGGAGGGAAAGAGGGAGGGAGGGAGGAAGAAAGGAAGGAAGGAAAGAGAAATAGAGGAAGAAAGGTGAATACTCAGAGTGGAAGAAGGATCCGTGAAATGCTGAAGCCATATGCAGAGCCAAGTAACAAGTCACCACCTCTAAGCAAAGGGTGGCCCTATCCCAGAGTCTGAGACATAAATCCAAGGTACCACCTTGCTGGGGTGGGCAGGCTGCAAACAAGAGAGAAAGGACACTTATCTGTGAGTCCCCAACACATTCAGGGGCAGCGGGATCTCACCTGCAAACCCCTGGGCTTGAGCACTACCTCTGGTGTCTTCCTTCTTCTCTCAGACCATGCATCAACCTGCACTACTTTCTGCTTTGTTCCCTGTCTCCCCTCTACAGGCTGTGCTCCTCTAACATGAGACCTATCTCATATTCAACTCTATGTGGCCAGCGCCCACAGAGTGCTAAAAAATATTGGGGGTAATATATGGACTTTGGGGCTTTCTTTCACACCCCTATCTTTCTTTCATTGCACTCTAGCATGTCTGGTATCCAGAAAGAGTCATTCCCTGTATCTCTAGGATAGTTCATCTAAATGATTGTATTTAATGCCATGTCCTTCTCTGGCAAGAACATCTCCTTGAGCAGCATTTCTCCTAACTAGAATAACCAGAGAGCCCATCCCAACAACTTGGCTCTCTTCAGCTGTTAGGTGTTACGCCTTGTACAGCCCTTGTCTTTTGAGAAATAGGGCAGATTGCCTTGTGATCCCAAACTAACAGCCTTGCACCCCCACCAGGGTTGTGGGAGGCCCCTTCAAACAGAAGTTCTGGGAGGGAAAACCATGTGCATGAAATAAAAATGTCTAAAAAACTTGCTGAGGTTGCACCAAGGAAATAGCTTTCATGTTCTTCTCTTGATTAGCATCCTAATGGTTTCTGACTCAGGTCTAACAGCTTGGAGAGATATTACAGGCAATTGTGTAAATAATATAGGTGTTTTTTTTTTTCAGTGTGTCCAAATGTATAATTAAATGGATAATGTTACAGCTCCCCAAACCCACTAAGGCCTGCTGCCTAAATGGGGAGCTTTTGAAATTTCATCCCGATGCATGGTTACATGATACACTGCTTTTATGGCCTGCTGGGCAAATGACTAGTGGTTTGGAAAGGGTCTGAATGCATATTTATAGTCGAGAGCACAATGATGTTAGAAGGGCTACTAAAATCGTTCTAGTAAATAACATGAATTATACAAAAGCATCTCTTTATGCATCTGAACTTTTCTGAGGCAGGATGCATGTCAACACAAACACATTTCCTCTCCTTAATGTTTGCAGGTAACTCTTGCTCCAAATCCTATGCAATCAGATGTCAGGGCTAACCCATTGTAAAGGAGGAATTCTGTTTCTGAAATTGCTCCACTATGGGCGAGTCTTCTAGGATTCTCAGGAGATGTAGTTTTCATGATGGGTAAAAGGGTCCTACTCTTTTTATTTCTCTTTAGCAAGAAAGAAAGGGACAGACAGACAGGAAAGGACAGAGATGAGAAGCATCAACTCATAGTTGCAGCATCTTAGTTGTTCATTGATTGTTTCTCATATGTGCCTTGACCAGGTGGCTCCAGCTGAGCCAGTGACCCTTTGCTCAAGCCAGTGACCTTGGGCTTGAAGCCAATGAACTTGGGTTTCAAGCCAGTGACCTTGGAATCAATCCAGTGACCTTGGGCTTCAAGCCAGCAACCATGGGGTCACGTCTATGATCACATGCTCAAGCCAATCACCCCACACTCAAGCTGGTGAGCCTGCGCTCAAGCCAGCGACCTCGAGGTTTCTAATGTGGGTCCTTAGAATTCCAGGTCAATGCTCTCTCCACTGTGCCACCGCCTGGTCAGGCAAAATGAACCCAGTCTTAAACCTAAACGTTTTTGTCTGTGTCCACCCTTTTGCTCACACAGCTCACAGAAAGCTCTAACAATGAGGACAAATCAATAAGCCTTTTGATTACGACCTTGAAGGTCATGAGTGAGAGTGGTGCCCATGAAGAGGCCCCACGGACTGTGCCTGTTCAGACCCAAAGCCTTCTTACTACCCTTCTCCACCAGTCACCCGTAAAACCTGAGAAAAACTTTCTCACCTGTCTGAACCTTGGTTTCTCCATCTAGAAGCAGGGAATAAAATCTTTCCTCCTGCCTCACAGCTTTGTTGCAGCAACTGAGTGAGCAATGGCTCATCGGAAGTAGTATCAGTCAACAGTATGGCCTTACTTGTGACTTTACTTATGTGACAACTATTTTAGATACAGTAAGTAATAGGCAAAGGTGTGTGCTAGGAAGTAGAGATACACAATGACAAAGAGATGAGTCCCTGCCCCCTAAGAGGAATTTACAGCTGAACGGAAATAAAAATAAGTGCCAATTCATCATGTGTTTTTAAGGGAAAAGTAGAAAAGCTGTCATGGGTCGAGAGGAAGCCTTACTTCAGTCCTGGGTGTGAGGATTGAGGTCAGCATTGCAGGGTTGATAAGGAAAGTTCCAAGGGAAGGTATGACAGGCCAATGGGAATCAGGCTTGGACATTAGAAGGGAGAGGAAACAGGGAGTGTTTTCAAGCTGAGACATGAACACATGAAAAGGTTTGGACAAAACAGAGAGGCAGGTGGTTTCCAGGAAAGGAAAGGGTGGGACGAGGTTGGGTGGTGGCAATGGCCAGACCTTAAAAAGACTTGGGGGTCCTGGGAAGGACTTCTTGACCCAAGAGAAGAAGGTAGAGCCAAAAATCCCTCTTCCTACTCCCCTTGGGCCTGTCTCCGAAGGAGCCGTGGGCCTCCTTATCTCCCTCCCTCCTCTTCGCCTGGGAGTCTGCAGCTGCCTCTCATCAGCCGGGCAACATGACCCGTCCTCGGTAATGCCCCTTCCGTAGGCTCTTTCGAGGTTAGAGAAGGTTCCATTTCAAATACACTTGAAGTGTAATATAAGAAGAACCCCACCTGGGAAAAGGAGCACCACAACCCCATGCATTTCCTAGCTTAATCCCCAGGCCTTTTTCAAACTGAGAGCACTGCCCATTAGTGGGTCTGGAAATCAAAGTCGTGGGCTTTGATCAGCAGCACACTAAATAAGAGAATAGAATAGAATAGAATAGAATAGAATAGAATAGAATAGAATAGAATAGAATAGGAGTAGAATGTAGAGTGGCTTCAGAGGAGAGCATAACATCATGAAATACTCTATTTCAATTACATACATCTGTGTGTGTGTGTGTGTGCGCGCGCGCGCACTAGGTTGCAGGGCAAAATGAATTTCTTGCCATGAGTCTCTGTCAGAACTGGAAAAACACTGCTTTAGCTGAACCTGGATGTGAGGTTTAACCAATGGGTTTCTGTGGAGCATGACGTTAATAGATGTTTTACAATATAAAATTTTGATGTCGGCAAGTTGCTCTTGATTATATTTTGAGAACACACACATCTCAATGCATATATATATATATATATATATATATATATATATATATATATATTTACAGGGACAGAGAGAGAGTTAGAGAGAGGGATAGATAGGGACAGACAGACATACAGGAATGGAGAGAGGTGAGAAGCATCAATCATTAGTTTTTCATTGCCATTGGGACACCATAGTTGTTCATTGATTGCTTTCTCATATGTGCCTTGACCGCGGGCCTTCAGCAAACTGAGCCACCCCTTGCTGGAGCCAGCGACCTTGGGTCCAAGCTGAAGAGCTTTTTGCTCAAGCCAGATGGGCCACGCTCAAGCTGGCAACCTCAGAGTCTCGAACCTGGGTCTTCCGCATCCCAGTCCGACACTCTATCCACTGTGCCACCGCCTGGTCAGGCTCAATGCCTATAGATAATCAAAATTGGCACAATGCAGTGAGAAATGGGGTCCTATCAGAGAGAGTAAAAGGAAATCTCCTGAGGTGCCTGGTTTGTGAAACGGGAAATGACAGGAAGCATGACCAGTGCATTACTGTGCACCTTTTATGCGACAATCACAGGTCAGAGGATGCGTCTTTTCAACGTGTCTGAACATCATCCAGTGTTCACTATTCACTATTCATCAAACATTTAGATCCTCAAGATTGACTCTTGGTTCTATTAGTATTTAGCCATTTTAAAATGTTGCCCTGAATGGATAGCTTGGTTGTTTAGAGCATTACCCTAAGCACAGAGGTTGCCGGTTTGATCCCCGGTCAGGGCACACACAGGAATAGGTCGATATTCCTGTCTCTCTCTCTGAAGTCAATTTGAGAAAAGATTATAATAATATAAATAAAATATTCTGTGGACAAATAAATCTGGGAAATTCTATTATAGTTGTTTTAGATTTAGGAAGAACTGAGTAAATAATGAACCACCTTATTTTTAGGTGAGACTATAGAAACCCTGGACAGTGACATGTCTTGCTAATTGCTGAGGACGTAACATATGCCTGTTACCCAACTAAGCAGTTTATACACATGATCCTATTTAATTCTCACAAGAACGCTACAAGACAGGTAATAATTTTTTCAGGTCATAGATGTGAAAAACTTAGACCTTAGGAGGTAACATAATTAAAATAATACAAAAAAAATTGTTTCGTGTTGCACAGTTAATAAATGACAAAATAGGGTCCCAATTCAGGTCTGTCCAATTCCAAACCAGTGACTGAGGGGACCTTCCTTCTTCATTTTCCCATCGCCATAAAGGACGGCACTTCTCCTCTGTCCCACCACAGACTCCCCCTCTGCCCATACTCACATTCGTTCCAGGAAAAGAAGCAGCTAGCTAATTACATAAAAGAAGTCTAGAATCAATTGAACCTTTTCTCTTTTTTAGCAGAAGGTAGGCTACTTTATCGAAAAGGCCAAGCAATCTTTCTCTTGGTCACTTCTCATTCTGCCAAAGACTATGTGCCGTCGGTCCTCCACAATGGCCAACTGGGTAACACACAGACACTATGTGGCAGATCTAAGGATTCTCAAGTCAGATGCTGAAGTTTATATTTAGAGGAAAAAAGAGTTGGAAACCCAGCTTTGGGCTTGGTTGTCAGCCACAAGCTTCACCGAAAAGCTTTGAACATTCAGAATGACGGAGCCACCTTCATCAAGCAGGTGGCTTTGTTCCCTTTGGCTTTGTGGGACCAAATGTGCTCTGTCCATGAGAAGGCAGAGGTACAGGAGCATGTAAGGACACCCTGAATGTCCATCAGACACCTCTGATGATCATTCTGTGACTCCACAATCCGTGGCTGTCCAGAATACCCCAAGTACATGCCCTCATCCTGGCAAAGTAGAAGGGAAAAAAATAATAAGACTTTGAGCCAGTGTTTTGGAGATTTACAACATTCTAGAACTAATTAGTCCAATCCTTTAAAAAATAAATTGAATATACCCAAAATCATACTGATTTCCTTAATGTGCCTTTTTTAAAACACAAATCTGCAAAAGGTTAGAAACTGACCGAGCATGTAACACTATCTGCTTATGTTACAGATAAATAAGCTGAGAGTCCACATGGGGTGTGACTGGAAAAGTGTTTCAACACCGACATTTCAGTCCTTGAGTCTCTTTGACCCAGTGGTGCCTGACTTTGCTTCTGGCTAGTTTGAATACAATTCCCTTCTTGCAAAATCCAGCTCTGCATGAATAAGATGCCAACTGTAAGCCTAGCAAATTATATTACTCAAAGACTCCCCCAAAACTGAGGAGAATGGTAACAAATCCTACATGGGTTCTCTAGTGGGAAAAAAATCCAAGAGAGATTTTACACCCTTACATTGCTTTGAAGGGAGCTCCAAGCGAGAATGGAATAGAGGCCAAGAGAAGACCCACACCAGGATGAAGGCAGAAAATAATATGTGAATAACTTGGCCTTGATTCTAATAAAATCTCTATAAGATGACCAAATTCTCAAGAGTAAAATGTAGCCTTCTGGTTAGCAGGTTCCTCCAGGGAGGCCAGGGGCACTATTTGTGGCCTCTTTGTGTCCTCATTGCACTGAAGAGGAGGAAGAAAGAGCAGTGGGGGATAGAGGAGGGACATCAGGGGCTCCCTGAAAACATGTTGATGGGCCAAATGTATTATCTCACTTTCCAGAAGGGAGAATAGTCGGGAAACAAACTCTAACCCAGTGGTTCTTAACCTTTTTTGAGGTACCGAACCCACCAGTTTCATATGCGCATTCACCGAACCCTTCTTTAGTGATAAATAAAATATGATTTTTTTTCCAAATTCAAGACATAGGTATATGTTTTTTTACTGGTGCACAAAATGAGCCGGGCATGAACATCACCTTGCTCAAAGAACAAAACCAACAAAGTGCATGAACTCACAACAAATTATGGTATTACTTTATTCTGGCCTCCGCGGCAGAGGCTTCTCCGAACCCCTGAGACCGACTCATCGAACCCGTAGGGTTTGATAGAACCCAGGTTAAGAACCACTGCTCTAAAACACCAGAGACATGTTAAAAGACACAATTCTATTTTAGAAATCATGAGTACCATGATTTTGCAACAAGACAGCACTTAAAATCTACTGTATTTCCTCACATATAAGACATACCCTTTTTCGAAAAATTTGGGGTCTAAAAACTGGGTGCGTCTTATACAGTGGTTGTAATTTTTTTTACTTTTATTTCCTGCATTTTTGCACTTATTTTTGTGCTCATTGTTGAAGACAGTGATTCGTCATCAGACACAGATGAGGACAAGCTACTAGATGGAAGTTTTGACAGTGATGTGGCCCCAAAATTAAGGTACATCTTATACATGGGGAAGTATGGTATGTGCACTGCCTTGTGGAGGGCTCCCCCAGGATGGCGTTCACGGGGGATCTGCTGACCATCTTTGTCTTTCTCTGGCTGCCGACAAGAACCTGTGCCTAATTCGTCCTGATGACTCCTTCTGAAACACCAAAAAGCCCTGGGATTCCATCTAGTCTAGCTCCCCTATTTTATTGATTAGCAAACTGAGCCCCAGAAAGGGGAAGGGTCTTGTCCAGTAAATCCAGCTAGGAAGTGCTGGGGATAGACCAAAGACCCTGCACCCCAGGATTCCCTGCAGCTATTATTCAAGTGCTTGGTCAAACTTCATCTTCTTGACATGGAGTTAAGACTTGGCTCTAAACCGTATCCTTTATTTCTAGTGATTCCTGGTATTCTAATGGGGAAGGAAAGTAACCATGACAACTGGCAATAATCACTAATATCCTCAAATAAGGAACTAGATTCTATTCTTTATCCTCTTCTTCCTTCTCCTCCTCTTACACCTTCTCCTTCTTCTTTTCAAGAAATTCACTGACATTTAAGTTAGTTTGGGCCTGAGCTACAAGATGGTTAGTCCTAATTCAGAAAGTTAGAGAAACACTTGAGAAGTAACTATGTTTACAACTTGGTGAGTGATTCATTTTCTCTTTCTATTTGGAATTTCTAAATGGTCTGATTTAGTCTGCATGACAATATCATTTCCCCCCTGCCCCAGACCCTGCTGAAACAAAAGGAAACAATACAACTTCAAGTTCTGGGCTCCAGGGTGAAGTGAACTCACATTCAACATCTACCTCCCATTAAATGTCTCATCGCTCCTCATTGATGCAACTGGAGCAGGTGTCTTGCGGGCCAAAAATGCCCTAATATTTCAAGTGTTTGAGAATGGGAACGCAGAGTCAGAGCAAACAGAAGGGAGACCCCAGGTACTTCTCTGTGGCCAAAGAAGTCTGTTAATAGGAGGCTCCATCTGGCTGTGGTAGATGGTTGTTACCCGGACAGGTGCAAGAAGACACAGACACCCACACAGAAGCTCTGTGTAGCTCCTCTGCTTTGGCTTCCTCCACCTCTTCTGTTACTGATCAGATAACCCTTTGATTATACTCTGAGAAGTCACAGGAGGGAGGCCAACACACCCATTCGGCTCAGGTTTGACTTCAAGGGCTTTTGCTTCACACATGCAGGAGGCTCACTGAACTTACCATCAAAGGGCACTGTCTTGTTACCACCAGAAGGTGCACCAAGAGGGGCCAGAGTTGGACTACTGAATTAGATAGCGTCAAATCTATTTTTTTGGTGAGAGTCTGTTGCTTTTAGGTAAATCCCTTATCGAGTAGACATTTATGTTTTCCAAAAGAACTCTAGAGGAAAAATGTAGGTGCTCACTAAAGAGCTGTGCAGAGGAATTAGAGGGGAAATCAAGTAAAAATTGGTGACAAATGAGAAACAAATACCTTTGAAACATCATCTTCAACATGAAATAACGAGTGATTTACTTAAATGATACAATTCGGTGAACTGGAAAGTTGGGCATCAGTTATGTTGTTCAAGATGTTATTCCTTTCTTTTCTTTTTAAACCTATGAACCCCCTTCATTGCTTCCCACCCCAAACAATAACAACAAAAGGAATTCTGTTATTCTGACCCTTGGGAATATGAATGAGTTCAGGAGGGTCAAATTTTACACTTCTTTTAAGAGATGGAGCTTTCAAACGGTTTTGTTCTTAACGGATATGGTTCTAAAGCACACATAACAGGCCTATTTTTTGCTTCTCAAGGAGCCACAGGTTAACTTGTCTGGACACCAAGTAGCTTAGGCTAGTGAGTAAACTGGTTATTAAGTACTGGCTTACTGTTGGCCTGACCAGGCGGTGGCACAGTGGATGGAGTGTCGGACTGGGATGCAGAAGACCCAGGTTCGAGACCCTGAGCTCGCCAGCTTGAGTGCGGGCCCATCTGGCTTGAGCGAAGAGCTCGCCAGCTTGGACCCAAGGTCAGTGGCTCGAGCAAGGGGTTACTCGGTCTGCTGAAGGCCCGCGGTCAAGGCACATGTGAGAAAGCAATCAATGAACAACTAAGGTGTCACAACAAAAACTGATGATTGATGCTTCTCATCTCTCTCCATTCCTGTCTGTCTGTCCCTGTCTATCCCTCTCTCTGACTCTCTCTCTGTCCCTGTAAAAAATAAAAATAAATAAAAAATAAATAACCATGCTTAAATACTGGCTTACTGCTGAAATAGAGGGAAATCTAAGGCTATCATTTAGTGTGTGTGATAGGCAGACACTCCGTGTACAACATCTATCATTTTTGCATTTGTGCTTTTAGACATCTAAATATTATTTCCATTATTCTTGGCTCCCATATGAGCTCAAACTCCCATCTCCCCTCATCATTTGACATGTATCTCCACATTGAACATTTCATTTAGTTTAATGTCATGTATATCACTGAGATAACCATCTCAGGACCCTCCACCCCCAGTAAAGCCAGATGCTTAAATGCTTTAGATCAATTCTGTGACTTTTTTTTTCTTCTGGTTTTTATGTCTGAAAATTGTGCACAGAGGCTTATTTCTACAGCTACTGGTCAATGGAAAAGAGGCAGCACCTTCACGAAAGCAGGAGAATTCATAAAGTAACTTCAGAAGCAGCAAGATTCAGAGCCAGAAAGGCACTCTGCAGAACTTCCGCCCCATAGAAATCTGAGGGGTGATGTAAGGGGTATTTTGCGTTCGTACCTATGAGGCCAGACTAGGGTGGCTTCTGTTGACTTCTGACTTGCAGTGCCTTATCATGATTATATCCAAAATCTTATAGCATGATTTTCTTTTTCCTTTTGGTGCCAGATACAGAGAGACAGAGTCAGAGAGAGGATCAGATAGGGACAGAGAGACAGGAAAGGAGAGAGATGAGAAGCATCAATTCTTCGTTGCAGCGCCCTAGTTGTTCACTGATTGCTCTCTCATATGTGCCTTGACCAGGGGACTACAGCAGTGTGAGTGATCCCTTGCTCAAGCCAGCAACTTTGGGCTCAAGCCTGTGACCTTGGGCTTTAAGCCAGCAACCAGTGGGCTCAAGCCAGCAACAAGGGGGTCATATCTATGATCCCACGCTCAAGCCAGCGACCCCGCGCTCAACTGGTGAGTGCCCGCACTCAAGCCAGATGAGCCCGTGCTCAAGCTGGCAACTTTGGGGTTTCAAACCTGGATCCTCTGTGTCCTGGTCCAATGCTCAATCCACTGTGCCAGCGCCTGGTCAGGCTATACCATGATTATTTTTTAAATCTTATAAATAGGCACCACTCTAGCTATGGACTCTATATTGTATTGGAGACTTTAGTTGATGTTTTTTAAGTCCTACTTCCCAGCGAGCATCAGTAGCTCTCCCCTCCGCCCATCATTCCATTAAACACCACTTAGGTTGCTACAGAGGGAAAGTTTCTGCTTTTACTCTATGGCTGTGCCTGTGGGGTAACATGTGTATCACTGCCAATATATGGAAATGAGAGCCATCAGCCCTGTTTTCTCCTGTGGCTATTGTCCATGTCAAATGTCTAAATGGGCAAAGTTTCAGGGAACAAAATAACTAAGATAGTATAGAATGAGGCAAGGAGGAAGGTAAATAATATGCTTTAGAGGAAATGAGGTATTATTAGAAATGCTCTAAGCTACATGTAAAACACTTTATTAGGAGTGATTTGAATTAGTTTTGTTTTCTTACTTAGCAAGCATTCAGGAAGCAGAGCTTTACTTGGTGGCTACTGCGGGCCAATGTAGCAGGCCCTCCGTCTAGGCAGACAGCAGCCAGGAAGAGTGGCGAGAAAGCATGTGCCCTGTTTACGGGGCCATCAGAAGCCTTCCCTGACACCTTTTGGACAATTTCCCCTTACACCTCATGCCAGACTGCTTCACGGGGAGTCTAACTGCAAGGGGCACTGGGGAGAGGGGAACTGGCTTACCCTTTGACCAGTTCTGATGCACTGCGTGGCTCGGACCAACTGCTGCTCCACAGAAAACCACAGTTCTGTTAGCAAGAGAGGCGATTACAGGTACGTAGTAGGCAACTAACCGTCTACCACAGGGGTTGTGGTAGCCACAGAGAGAAAATTTTGTGGCCAGAGCAAGGATGAGGATTTCTAACCTCAAACTAACTTCTGGGAAGGGATTTCAAAGCATTATTTCCTTAGGTCTTCTCATTCGGAAGCCGGAACATACACAGTCCCATAGTCATCCCGTGCTCAGCAGATAACACTTCCTTCCTCCTTCTCCAGGCTGGTTTCACTTCTAGGTCCTTTTCTGTCAATGTGCTGCTTCTGACAGTACGCCTTTCAGCCTCGTGAGCAAATGTTAGCGGATTATCTCTCATTCAAAATACAGCTCAATTTGACCATGAACCCTCCGCTAACCTGCACAGTGAGAAGCATCTTGCCCGCCGCCCACCACGTCCTGGCTCAGGCCTGGGAATGTGGTCCAGCCGTCTCCCATTGGGCCACGATGCACAGTAGCTCTTGTGTACCATCTCAGGCACTATCTGCAGGTTCTCTGAAAGCTAATGAGTTTCATTTCATTGAGGATTTTTAAGCAGAGTCTAGACAGTCACATAGTTAGGATAATACAGAGGAGATGGAAGCATCAGGTGGAGATTTGCAGGAGACAAACCTTGAGGTCGCCTCCAGCCATCATTGAGAAGTCCCTCTGGGCCAGGCCATAAGCCATATGCTCACCTACATACCTCAGACAGTCCTAAAATGACATTACTGCCCAAGATCACAGAGTAAGTAAGTAGTGGAGTTGGAAATCAATTTAGACCTCACTGATTCCAGGCTTATTTCCATATTAAATAAGGCAAGCATCTTTCAAAAAATGAAATAGGATTAATGTTTTCCAACCCAGAACTCCCATTGTTACAGCAAGATAAAGGTGAACAAACAGAAAACCGATGACTTTTTCCAGACCCCTCAGAGAATTGAGGTCGCAGGGCAAACCACCCCCTCTAAAAACAATCTAGATAAACAGATAAATTTGGAGTCACAAGCAAGAGCTCCTTGCCTGACACAGAAACTCTTAGAACTATAAACTAGCAGGGAGGTTTAAACGGCAGTTCTGATGAATTGTCGGAGTTTTGAGTACAGTATTTTAACAGCGAAAAATTCCTGGGGAGCACAATCTCAAGGAGGCCCCTATTTTTAGGGGTTTTAGGTCTAGGAACCGTATGAAATGCCCATGGGGAAGGGTCAAGGAAGAGCCCCTTGTGGCTCTGGCAGAGTGGAGAGGTAACACTGTGAACTGTGCCTAGAAGTTCCTCCATAACTAAGCTCGCTTTCCAAGGGAAAAGACCTGAGCAGAGCCTTTGCCCTCCTGCAGGAAGGGCACTTCCCTGACTCTCGCTTCCTCTAGATGTCCTGTGTCAGCTAAGTGGCTCAGGCGGGGAAGCTAAGGTCCCATCTCCGGGGACACAGCCCTACCACAAGACTGATATTTAATCATAAGGTTATACAGCACGGTGCTTCCCCACACCTCCCCAGCACACTGACAGGGCTAAAGTCTCCGTTGAAATAGCCGTGAGACCCACAGCCTACCAGAGGAGGAGCTCCAAGGGAAGGCAAAGGAGACACAAGAAGAACACGAAAGGAACCGGAAGTCCCCAACACCTGCAGTTACAGCCAACATTAAACACGGCTTCGCTCCTAGCCATGTTAACACAAAGCCCCACACCAGCGGCCTATTGCCCAATACTGTACATTGTGTCCAAATTCTAACAGAAAATTATAAGGCATAGAAGAAATAATGATCTGACATGCCTTTAATAGGTACATATCTGGCTTGACCTGCTTGTTTTCAAAAACAATGTCACATAGGACTTGCCAAACCATCTAAGTCAGCAGTCTTCTCATTAGCAAAAGAATAATAATAATAATAATTAAAAAGTACACCTTTGAGCCCTGGCCAGTTGGCTTAGCAGTAGAGCATTGGCCTGACGTGTGGAAGTTCTGGGTTTGATTCCCAGTCAGGGCACACAGGAGAAGCACCCATCTGCTTCTCCACCCTTTCCCCTCTCCTTGCTCTCTGTCTCTCTCTTCCCCTCCTGAAGCCAAGGCTCCATTGGAGAAAAGTTGGCCCAGGAGCTGAGAAGGGCCCCATGGCCTCTGCCTCAGGTGCTAGAATGGCTCTAATTACAGCTGAGCAATGCCCCAGATGGGCAGAGCATCACCCCCTAGTGGTCATACCAGGTGAATCCCGGTCAGGCGCATGTGGAAGTCTGTCTGTCTGACTGCCTTCCTGCTTCTAACTTCGGAAAAACACAGAAAAGAAAAGTACACCTTTCAAAAGATGTAAATGATATACATCCACCTCTTTTTTAAAAGGTTGTATTGACAGTAAATATACAAAAAATAAAAATAAGTGAAGGTTTCCACATATGTCCCCACCACCTGGTGGGTCATATGCAACTTTCCTATACAGCCTGTTTCGGAGACCACTGGAACAGAAGGCAGAATTCTAGGATCCTCATCCTCTGGTATCCACATTTGCAGGCACTTCTCTCCCTTTGAATGAGGGCACGATCTATGGTTTGCTTCCAACCAACAGAATATGGGAAAGGGATGGAATGTTCCTATGTGATTAAAGTCCCTGATCAATAGACTTGGTGTTAATAAAAAAGGATATTATCTTGGCCAAACCTACCAGGATATGGAATGAGCTCTGTAAAGGAGGAACAGGTCTACTCTGACAAAACAAAATCAAAGCAAAAAAAAAAGGCTCCCTGCTGGTCTTGAAGAAGCAAACAGCCACGTTGTGAACTGCCTGGGCAGAGGGCTGGTGTCTGGAAGTTGAGGACCTCATTCCTATCACCCCAAGAAATTGAATGCTGACAATAACTTGAATAATCTGGGAAGAGGATCCCAAGATCCAGATGGCAATGCATTCCAGCCAACACCGGGATTGCAGCCTTACAAGATGCTGCACAGAGGGCCTACATCAGTGATGCCCGGACCCCCGAGCTACAGGCATTGTGGGGACTAAGTGGGTGTTGTTTTAAACTGATATGTTTGCAGTGATTTGTTACACATCATAGACAACTAACACAACTGGTTTTAGTAAATGGCTTGTCATTAAGAGTTCACCATTTTTAGTGAAGAAGGGCCCCTTGAACTGGAAGATGTCATCCCTGCATGCTCCTGAATGCATATCAAATGAGAAGCAGCCTGCGCTGTGTTCCCTCCTTTCAGATTCTCCATGGCTCGGTTTCCCAAGTCTTACATCTCAGTCGTGGGGATCAAAGCATGACATCATGTTTACTCATTTTACCTCTCAGAAGCGCCCTAAGTTCACTGAAATGCCTCAGACTTAAAGGTTCTCAGTTACAGCTCCTGAAATGAGGGGTCGTTAAGATTTTTTGAACAGGTGGTGCAGTGGGGGGTGGGTACAGAAAAAGTTATAGAGTTCCCAGGCCAGGAACAAGAGTTCTGCCACTCACAGGGACACAAACGCCACTCCTCCTAATTCTCCCATCTCAACCTCATGCCCAGAAATATATAGCACACACACACACCCCTCCAGCATCACCCCCAACACACCACGCACACGCACACACACACACCCCTCCAGCATCACCCCCAACACACCACGCACGCGCGCGCGCACAAACACACACACACACACTCCCCTCCAGCGTCACCCGCAACACACCACGCACGCGCACACACACACACCCCTCCAGCATCACCCGCAACACACCACGCACACGCGCACACACACACACACCCCTCCAGCATCGCCCCCAACACACCACGCACGTGCGCACACATACACACCCCTCCAGCATCGCCCCCAACACACCACGCACGCGCGCACACACACACCCCTCCAGCGTCGCCCCCAACACACCACGCACGCGCACACACACACACACCCCTCCAGCATCGCCCCCAACACACCACGCACGCGCGCACACCCACACACACCCCTCCAGCGTCGCCCCCAACACACCACGCACGTGCGCACACACACACACCCCTCCAGCGTCGCCCCCAACACACCACGCACGCGCGCACACACACACACACACACACACACACCATTTTCCTCTCCCCTGGGCCCCCAACACACATCCTGCTGCTTCAGAGTTCCAGACGAGAATCAAGTGAGGAAACGGATTTACATGGGGCTTTGTATTCCAAGCTTGACTGCTTATCATAAAAAAAATGATCAGGAAATATTTGGATGAGAAAGATTTTTTTTACCAAGGTTTACCTCTGGGATGCTCTGTGTTCTGAGGTTTCCCTGGACAGTCATGAGACAAAAACTTCTGAGAGAGTCCTTCCTCTCGTTGTATAAGGACATCACTGAGTGAGATCGCAAGTCTTTCCAAGAGGCAGAAGACCTAGAGTTGCATGTTACTTTGCCTCCTACTAAACCACATGATTTTTTAAATCAGTTACATTTCCGAATGTTCTACAAACTTGAGATATTGACAGCTACCTAACAGGATTGCTGTGAAGATAAAATGAGGTACTACCATAACACATGACAGACTCCTAAAACTGTCTGCCTGCTGGTTGTACCAGCCAACCTATTTCCACACTTATATTTTAGAATGAGAATTTTGCATTTCATATGTTCCCCTGGTCTATGTTCTCATCAGAGCCGTTACCTGCTTCAATGTGGTTCCTTATTGGCGTATTTATTCTCCCTCACTAATGAATGCCATTTAAAAGTGCCAAATCACTCCTAATTAAATTCCTAATGCTTCGCAGTTTTGTCCTCTTTACGTTTCAATGTTGGTGGTGACTCTGGGTAGCTCTAAAATGAACAGAGCTGTCAGGCACAGCATTATAACTGGACAAAAATAAGAAAAAGATTTCCAGGGACTTAATCTACAGTTATTAAATTGAGCAGCAACTCCTTAACAACCCATGTCTATGTGTGTTTGTCCTATAGAGTATTCTCAAGTGGCCAGTCTTGTTACTGTATATCAAATAGGTATAAATAATAAGTAATATTCATAGACACCATTAAGTTTCACCAAGTATTGCAAACATATGAAAACTCTATAACAGATAGAGACACAGACTCTTATTGCACACTTAGTTCTGGGAAGTAACCATTCTGGGCACTTTTTACACATTTGTGTCATCAAATCTTTACGTCTACTTTATTAAGGAAGTTTTTACTGTTGTGGGTGGCCAGTGAGTACTGGAAGTCAGGGCAAAGTTCTACCCCTCGCTCTGAAGTATTCAGAACCAGATACTAAGTAGTCAGTTCAAAACTTGAACTCAAGATGTTATTTTAAACTCTGGGTTTTATTTGCCAGAGAAAATGGATCAGTTTCCTTAACGGCCTTAGGAAAGCCATCTCCTGTGAGCTCAAAGGGGATAAAGCTTTGTAGGAAACACACTTCATAAGCTCCCATTAACATCTCCCATCTGGTCAGTACTTCTGTACCTTGTCATTGTGGACTCTTGAGAAGGAAGGTCTAGGACTTTATATCTACTGGGTTGCCTATAATACCTAGATATCTCCTGAATATTGTAATTTTTAAATGAAGGCTCACAGAATTTTCCAAACTAAAAATTTAATGAGATATATATAGCATGTATGATTAGCATATATATGTCTGCATATGTGTGTATACACACACCCATACACAAAATGCACAAAAACTTACGGAATTTTAAGGTGAACCCATCTCCAAGGGTGGTGAATGGAAAATAGCAGTAGCAGACATTTAAATGGCTGCCCAGCTCTTATTCATTGAATGGTCTCTTCTGTCTTCATTTCATTAAATTACCTATATTTTTCATGTAGGCAAAGATACAATAGAAGGCATTTTATTTCCACATGGAATGAACTCATTCAGAAAAGACAGTGGTGACCAGCCTAGGGGTATGTCTCTTAGTATTTTCTGGGCTATTTCTCCCAATGCATCGTCACATTTGCCATTCTGATAAAAGAATAAAAAGAGACTACTGATGCCCTTCTAGAGAAAAATGGAAGGAATGATCATAGGTTTTTATACTTGTCACTAAGCCCATTGTCTCAACAAGCATTTAGTAGGCACTTGCGCATTACAGTCCTTGACTAGTCTCTGGACCTATGGAGCTAAATGAAACCCGGTCTCGACCACTGAGGCATTTTCACATCAAGAGAGGAAAACAAAGACAATCCCCTACAAACTATAAGGTATACAGACACTTAACAATACGTACACCGGAAGTAGAGGAAATAGGGACACTTTCTCATGAAAATTCACATTTGGTCCTTGAAGGATGAAAAAAATTTCAAGCTGAAGATGAGGGTATCCCAAATCTAGGAATAAGAAGAGCAAAAGCTCAGAGTCCTTGTGCTCAGTGAATAAAGAGCCTGGAACTTAGCCTAGCACTGGGCTTCAATAACAAATGCCATCTGTCTGTCCCGTGCCAAATTCCATACCGCTGTCTAAAATAACTACTTTAGAGTGTCTCAGTGTTTATGCTTCTGACCTTTGGGATAGGAGAAGTCTGTGTTGGAGGGCTGGTCCATGCATGGTGGGATGTAGAACAGCATCCCTGACCTCGACCCAGTGCATGCCAACAGCAACCTAGCCCCAAATTGTAACAATCAAAAATGGCTCCAGACACTGCTAAATATCCCCTGGGGTGGGAGTGGGGGTAGGCAAAATCATCCCCATTGTAAAACATTGGTCTACCTTGTGTAACGTAAATGTGAGTTGGTGTTCATGGTTGATGCTGACATATGTTCACTCTCTAGGTATTTGCTTGGTAGCAAGCAGTCCTTTGGAGACCCAACGCCTAAGCATGAAGGGATGTATTTCTAAGGCAGGATTCCTTGAAAGCCTTTCAGTGATACCACCAAGCTGTTGGCCTGATCCCCTGAAAATCAAACTTAGCTTGGTAATGTTTGCAGAACTCTTTATGAGCTATAATTTAAGTACTGCATTCACATAAGTATATCAAAACATTATGGTAAGAGATCTGATCTGCATGTTTACCTGGGAAACTCTGGGAAATGAGGTCAAGCTATCAAATTTCTTTAGGATGACCAGTATGGCGTCCTAATATTTGACCATTTTTAACCATTACAGAAATGGTCACTTCATAGGATTCAACCTAATAGTGAGCCAAAAATCTTAGCTAATTAAGGCTATATAGCACACAGAGTAAAAATGGTTTCTATGTCACTTCTGTTTGGCTGTGGTTGCCAGGAAAGATTTTTAGATTTCATCCAGACTCAAAAGAAAAATTCTCTGTGATCAACTAATGCTTTTGTTTGTAGTGCCAGGGGAAAAGGAACCTCTCATGCCTTGCATTTTCATCCTGTTTTGAAAGAGAAGAATATTAGAAAAATCTCCTAGCAAATCCTCAGGCTAGAAGGGTAACGCGGAGGAACAAGGACGTGTGAGAGAGGCGGAGGTATCCGAGGGAATCCAGGCACGGGCCTTCTCCTTCCTCAGTCCTCCAGAGTCTCCGCTTCCGCGAAGATGAGAAGAAATCATTTTTGAATTGACACGTGATGGTTCAGACACACGTCCTCTGCACTAAGTAAGAAAATCCATGCTGGGGCTCTCCTAACACTACAAAATCCCAGGCTCTCAGCTTCTTTTCAAAAGGTGCTCTTGATCCGGAAGAAGCCCCTTGGAAGGCACATGTGACACAGGCTGACAGCTTCAAGTCGAGCACAGGGATGAGACCCTGTCCTAAGCTGCTCCATTCATTACAAGTTCTGACGGAGGCAGACCACCACCGCCCCGCCTTTCTGGCTCCACCGTGAGCGGGCAGTCAGGAGCCCCTCACAGGCAGCCTCCCACGAAGATGTCCCATGCACCGATTTGTTGGCTCTCCCTTTACAAGTCAACCAAACTTCTAACTCATTGCTGCGCATTCGCGAAAGCCAAGCCCTGTGCTTTGTACTGCAATTGGCTACAAATTCGGATGTGCTGCGCACCTGGCTTCTAAGGCTTGTCACGAAATGGAGAATTCAGAAAAATCAGCAATGGCCCCAGGCTGATGATGCCAGGGAAGGAAGCTGTATTGGGTATTATGAGAACGCGAGGGAATTTCAGTTGTACCAGGAGTGTTGCGATGGGAAAAGAGGCAACAGTTCCATGAATACCTTACAAAGGGACAGGAGATGTGAGCTGAGTTAGGAGAGGTGAGGAAGAAACTGTCCGTGTTGATGAGAATGGTAGGAAGGGGCGCGTGGTCAGTCAATGGGTACAGGATGGAGACGAGAGCCAGCCAGGCGAGCACGGACATTCAAGCTGAACTATGGTGAAAGCAGAGGGTGTGAAGGAGTCGGTGGGGCTGGGGGCTATGTTGCTGTCACTGCCAGCTGTACGTTCTATTGTCTCTTCTCAGAATGGAGAAGCTGAGGGATCCCTGCTCCTGGGTCCTAATTACTCACTGCCTCCAGTTGCACCAACCCCCCAACAATGCCACCTGCAGACTAAAGTGTAAAACAAGTTCTTCAACATGGCAAATGGGACCCTTCATCACGGGACACCCGATCTTCCCTGGCGGTGTCACCTGCTACTTCCTCAGTCATTCAATCATCCATGCACAAAGATTTAGGTGCTAGCGTCTATATTTCAAGCAGAGTATGAAATGGCTGTGGAACCAAAGAGTCATGGTCCCTTCCTCATGACAATTATTTGCTAACACAAAATAGTATATATATTATATTACCATATTAATTTATTATACTACATACATGTGTAACTCCGCATGGATTAAGTCCATGCAGCTCGCCTCAGGCTCTGTGAGATCCTGCATACAGCCTTCCTACAGCCTGTTTTCTTTTCTCAGAATGTCCTTTCCTCCTTGACAAGCTGATGAATCCCTCCCCGTGCTTTGTTATACCACTCTGCTTCATTTCCTCTGGACATCTTCCCAGAATTGAGCATCCTGCTCTCAGAACACACTGTCCTTACCTCTTGGTAGTTCTTGCCACTTGGTTAGGCAACTACTGCTAACTTAGCTGCAGGTAGAATACGAAAATGACTTAATAGCTGGCATGGGAGGGACTCAGGGACTGTAACTAGCCCTGATTGATGTTACCAACCAACACAGTCATACCAGGGTGTGCCAGCCAGATTTCAACATCCCTCCTTGCTGGACTGTGCTCACTGGGCTTTGGTCTAGTTCACAGGGGCGGTCCCTGAGCCCAGTAATAGTAAGTCCTCAACAGCTTTCTTAAATGAATGGAGAACTGTTTTGTTTTGTTTTTCTAATATGGGCACAAAGTTTTCACTCTGCTTCTTCACACAGTTGTCACAGGGGTCGGTTATTTGTGAATGTGATAGAAAGATGTCCAGTGCTCTCCTGGGAAGCAGTGTCGCTCTGGGAGAGTTGAATCTAAATGAGAACCTTGTCCTGGCCTCTGTTCTTCACAGCCTCATGACACATTAACCTTTCTCATAGTAGACAATGGGGCAGACACTGGATGCAGAAGCCCCAGAGAAAAATAAAATTATAGTCAGTAACCCAGTTACTTCGTATGAATACTGATTTAAAAAAAAAAAAGCTGTTCTTTCCCCTCATACATTGGCTCTAGTTAAAATGTCAAGTTTTTAGCTGAGTATCACGTTTAGAGAGTATGAGTCCTGTGTTTTTTGACCGTTTTGGCTTTACGTGTTTGGTTGGTTGTTGGTTTTGTCTTGTACTGTTATTTGGTTTTCTAATAGCTGCTGGGTATTGAGGTGTTTTCTGAAGGAGGTTCCAGCGCTGTGTGCCGGCTGAAGCCAGATGCCACGTGTGACGTTATGCGGATGAGGAAATCCCAACAGAGAGAAGCAGCTACTAGTTTTCATGCCCTTCGGTACTTATACCAGTAGTAACTTAAAGCCAGAAACCTCCACCATTTGTTTAGCTTTGTTGTGTATTCCTGCGTCTGACCCAGCCTGTGGCTTAGGATGAGTCACACACAAAGGGCTCAATTCATGCTTCTTCGGTGCAATGGCAATTGCCTCTCACGGGTCCCATCTGTTGGTCTTTGTTCCTGGACCTGGAAGGAAATGGTCCCCGACCACAGCATTCACTGACAGCACCTGGGGAAGTTGTGCAGTGGACTGAGCTGCCACAGAGCAGAACACCTGTCACCAGACATCGTTTGAAGTGGAATACCGTTCAGCACTCTTTTGACAAAGTCCCTCAGAGATGGCCTTCTGCAAGTGTCTTTTCTATTCAGAATGCCAGGAGTCCTCCTCACTGGCCTCGCCTTACTGACCTTGTGTGAAGGCCCCTGCAAACAGGCAGCACTCTTATCCTCCAGCACTTACCAGCTCTTGAAGGGCATTTGCTTTCAAAGTTTTGCCCATTAGGTAAAGACAGTAGAATACTAAAGACCATTAGAGCAGTATTTTCTATCTGCTGGACAATGGGAGAATATAGCTTGCAGGGATAGAGAATCTGTCTGAAAATAAAAGTGAGTGTTGAAATATACTGCTCACAAAAATTAGGGGATATGGTCAGAGAAATGACACCGTGAGGAGGGCTCCCAATACCTCTCCCTGAAACTTAAACAAATTCAACAACTAGAGATAGAAAAACAATCTCAGGAGCATCTGAAATACACATACATCAAAACAAAGGTACGATTGGGCGAAAAGGTGGCTGAATATATAACCCACTCTGAAGGAAATAAGATGGAGAACGGAGTATTCCACTTTCCTCACTGACCTGAGCAAGGGCTGGTTTCACTTGGAACTGAGAGAAAGCGAGGGCTGCGGGCACGGGAAAAGCTGGGCTAGGGCAGAGACGTTCAAGCTGAGGAGAGGGTGTGCCCGCGGCTCAGCCCACATGAATCTAACACCAACGGCAGACTCCGGCAGAGGTGGGCGAGCAGTTGCCTTGTTTACTCCCGGTATCCTGGTCGGTGAGCACAGGCAGTGTGCGAGTGGATCCACCTGGCACTTCAGGCGTGGGTGCCCACGTTCCCGGATGAAAGGGCTGAGTCGAGAGTGTCAGTAGTGACCCTCTGTGTGGGCTGTGACCAGAGTTTCTGAATAATCTCAGCTTCCCACACAACAGCGCAGGGAAAGTGCACTAAAGCCGGCTTCCCTCTACCGAGACCTGTCTGGGCGCAGCACCTCCGCCAGCCACACAGGCTAACAACGCACGCTCCTGGGGAAGAGAACCGCAGAAGCGGTGGGGGCAAGGGCGCGCAGGCAGCTTGCAGACAGCCCCTGGAGAGCAGCCCCGTGGAGTGCTGAGGCATACTAGACATGCCCGCAGGCTCAGAGACAGACACCTGAAAGGTAACCGGCTCCCAGCATTGCCTGATTATGCTGGTGGCTCTGGCTCGCAAAACCTGACCCAGACCCTGTGCTGAGTGGGGATAGAAGGGGGGTTTGGCAGCTCTTAGAGCCTCTTCCTCTCCAGGCAGTGGCTGGGGCAACTTCACAGCTGGGTCAGGAAGGAGAGATTTGGGGAGAGACTCCAGGAAAACGGACTCTCCCATTGTCGGAGCCTGCAAATGCTAACAAGCCCCACCTACGAACGGGATTGAAGCCTAGTTTATGTCATCACCATAGCAACACAACAGCAAATCTCTGCCTAAGATTGCCACAGGGGCAAAACCTGGGGTACAGCACCACCGGCCAAAAAGATAAAGACAAAGGAAGAAGATAACTTCTCAAAACCCAGAAAAATCCAGTTTTTATAACATTTTTCTTTTTTTTTCTTGTATTTTTTTATCTTTTATTTTTTCCTTCCATCTTGGTCATTTTATCCTCTTTCTGTTTTATTCTTTCCTCTTCATTTTGAATATTGTTACCCACAGGCGTTATATTTTCTGTTCTTTATTTTATTTTTTCTTTTTTTTTCTATGAGTGTTAGATTCCCAAAAACTTAACTCAATTTTTTCTCTCTCTCTCTTTTTGTTTCTTCTTTTCTCTTTCACTTTTTCTCTCATTCGAATCTCACCCACAAACGAATTATTTTATTCTGGATTCAATTGTTTTCTTTGTGGCATTTTGTGTGCTTTTTACTTCACCTTTCATCTCTTTAACATTTCGCCCAACTTGGACTCTCCATTCTATAGTTTTTGCGCCACTTAATACAATAGAATTTTCATTTTTCACTGTATTTTTTTCTTTTTTCTTTCTTTTCTCTTACACTATTTCTCTCATTCAACCATCATTTACAAACAAATTATTTTATTCTTGATCCAAATCTTTTCCTCGTGGCATTTTGTGTGTTCTTGCCTCATTTTATGCCTCTTTGTCACTCCCCGCCCAACCCAGGCCCTCCATTCTACGTATTTTTGTTCCACATAGCGAAATAGAATTTTCAGTTTTTCACTGCATATTCTCAAAAAAATTTTTTTATCAACTCTTATTAGTATTATTAACAATACCACTCTCAAATGCTATTAAAGAAAAAGAAATCAAATATCATGGATACAAAAGAAAGTGATGTAGCTCACATAGATGAGGGAAAATGTATAAAAAATATTTTCAATAGCTTAGAAACCTTGGAGTTAAATGACAGAGAATTTAAAATTGTAGTACTAAAAATACTCAGGAATATACAAGAAAACACAGAAAGGCAATTTAGGGAGCTCAAAAAACAATTCAATGAACAGAAAGAATACTTCACCAAGGAAATTGAAATTATGAAAACAAATCAGAAATGAAAAACTCAATTCATGAACTGAAAAATGAGGTAACAAGCTTAGCCAATAGAACAGGTCAGATAGAAGAGAGAATTAGTGACATAGAAGACAGGCGACTAGAGGTACTATAGAGAGAAGAGGAGAGAGACTCACAAATTAAAAAAAAATAAAATAGCCCTACAGGAATTGTCTGACTCCATTAGAAAGAGTGACATAAGAATAATAGGCATATCAGAAAGAAAAGAGAGAGAAAATGAAATGGAGAACATATTCAAACAAATAATAGATGAGAACTTTCCAAGCCTGTGGAAAAAACTAAAGCCTTGAATTCAAGAAGCAAACAGAACACCGAGCTATCTTAACCCTAACAAACCTACTCCAAGGCACATCATAATGAAATTGGCACAAACCAATAACAAAGAAAAAATTCTCAAGGCAGCCAGGGAAAAGAATACAACATATAAAGGAAGGTGCATTAGATTATCAACAGATTTCTCAGCAGAAATTCTACAAGCTAGAAGAGAGTGGGCCCTAATATTTAAAGTTCTGAAAGAGAGGAACTTCCAGCCAAGAATACTATACCAATAGTATTCATCAAAGCTATCCTTCAAATATGAAGGAGAAAAAAACATTCACAGATACAGAAAGGTGAAGAAATTTATCACCAGAAAACCACCACTTTAGGAAATACTAACGGGGGTTTTACGACCAGATACAAAGGACAAAACTATAAGTAAAAGCTCCATCAAGATTGCAAGAAAAACAAGATTAATCTTTGACAACAAAAACAAAAAAGGGGGAGAAGCAAGATGGCGACGGAGTAGGCGGACCTACCAACTTCCAACTCCCAGAACCAAAGTGGATTATAACTCAATTTTAAGAACCATCATCTGGATAAACCAACTTTGAACTAAACTAAGTGGACTCTTCAACCAAGGAACACGGAAGAAGCCACATTGAGACTGGTAGGAAAAGCGAAAACGTGAAGAGGGCTGCCCAGCTCCCCGGAGCAAACTGCAGCCCGGAGAGACCTGCATGGCAGGAAGAGAGTTTGGCGGAGAGGGAGGGACCTGGGTCCCAGGAACCAAACCCCAGCCTGCAGTCCCAGAACTTAGAAGCGGCTTTTGGACAGTTTTGAGCTGTGAAACAAGTGAGGGAGCTCCAAGGCCTACAGTGTGGAGTATTAGGTCCCTTCCTACTCTGCTGAGGGTTGCTGAAGGGTTTGGGGTGGCAGGACGCTGAAAAGCGGTTCTGTCGGCGTGGGCAGAGGCCAAGCCGGTGTGAGCTCGATCTAGCCCAGCAGGGTCGGAGGGGACGCGCGAAAGCGGTCCGGAAGCTGCGGGCCCGCCTTTAATCCCACTTACGGGGACAAAGCGGGAGGCCAGAAATGGGCAGAAATCTGCTCTGCAACACTGCGCAAGCCGGCCCTGACCGCGGGGACCGGGCTAGGACAAGGGACGGGCAGGGGCTCGCAGCTGAGCTCAGGCTACCAGCCCCGCCTGGCCGGAGAAACCGCAGATTGCATTCATACGTGCACGAGCGGGCTCCGAACGCGGGGGCGGGATAGAGTCCGGGGACGAGCGGAAGTCCGCAGCTGAGCGGAAGCCAGCAAACATGCCCGGCCCAATAAACCTGGGTTTGCGAACCTGCGCAGAAGGGCCCTGGCCTCGAGGGCGGGGCTAAAGCTCCGGACGGGCAAAAGCTCACAGCTGAGAGCACGTCAAAAGCCCCGCCCAACCTGCGAAACTGTGGCGAGCAGGCTCTGACTGCGGGTTCTGGGCGGAAGTCCGGAAATAGGCTGGGTCCGCAGCTGAGCAAAGGTGCTCACCTCTACCCTTGGTGCTAAGCTTGTGGCTTCAGTGACAGCCCCTCCCATGGAGGAGAGGCAGAAATCACAGCAAAAGCCACAGTAGGCCGGCTCTGGTAACGCTCATACCCAACCACCCTAGGCAGCGGCAGAGGGGATGGGGGGCCTACAGACAGACCACAACTAGAGAACACAAAGGCAACACCTACTGGACTCCAGTGGCCACAACTTGCTTATACACAGACAAAATGGGCAGGAAGAGGAATGCAAACCAAATGAATCAAGAGAAATCCCCAGAGAAGGACCTGAATGAACCAGATATAACCAAATTACCAGAAGCAGAATTTAGAATAATGATAGTTAGGATGTTCAAAGAAATTAGAGCAACAATGGATAGTCATTATGAACACCTAAATAAAGAGATAACAAGTATAAAAAACGAAATTGAAATAATAAAAAAGAAACAGACAGAAATGACAAATACAGTATCAGAACTGAAGACCACATGGAGGGAATTAAAAGCAGGATGAATCACGCTGAGGATCGAATAAGCGAGTTAGAGGACACAATAAACAAAGGCACAGAAGCAGAGAAGAAAAAGGAAAAGAGACTTAAAAAATGTGAGGAAACTCTAAGGGAGCTCTGTGACAACATGAAGAGAAACAACATTAGCATCATAGGGGTGCCTGAAGAAGAGGAGAGAGGACAGGAAATGGAAACTTTGTTCAATAAAATCATAGCAGAAAACTTTCCTAAATTAAGGCTGGGAAACACTCCACACGTTCAAGAAGCACACAGAACTTCATTAAAGAGAAACCCAAAAAGATCTACACCAAGACACATCATAGTTAAAATACCAAAGCTAATGGATAAAGAAAAAAATCTTAAAAGCTGCTAAGGAAAAAAAGGCTATCACCTACAAAGGAGCCCCCATAAGGATGACATCGGACTTCTCAACAGAAACACTTGAGGCCAGAAGGGAATGGCAAGATATAATCAAAGTAATGCAGAACAAGAACCTACAACCAAGACTACTTTATCCAGCAAGGCTAACGTTTAAAATTGAAGGAGAAATAAAGAGCTTCCCAGAAAAAGAAAGCCTCAAGGAATTCATAAAAACCAAACCAATTCTGCAAGAGATACTAAGGGGCCTCTTGTGAACAGTTTAAAGGGAGGAATGAATAGAGCAAAAGAAGAATACAGCTTTAAAGAATAAAATGGCAATAAACAACTACATATCAATAATAACCTTAAATGTAAATGGATTAAATGATCCAATCAAAAGACATAGGGTAGCTGCATGGATAAAGAAACAGGACCCATACATATGCTGTCTACAAGAGACACACCTTAAAACAAAAGATGCACATAGACTGAAGGTAAAAGGATGGAAAAAAATATTTCATGCAAATGGAAGTGAAAAAAAAAGCAGGGGTAGCAATACTTATATCTGACAAAATGGACTTTAAAACAAAGGCTGTAGTAAGAGATAAAGGAGGACACTACATAATGATAAAGGGAACAATTCAACAGGAAGATATAACTATTATAAACATCTATGCACCAAATATAGGAGCCCCAACATACATAAAGCAGACATTGATAGATATAAAGGGCGAGATTAACAGCAATACTATCATAGTAGGGGATTTCAATACCCCTCTAACATCACTGGATAGATCCTCAAGAAAGAAAATTAATAAAGAAACAGCAGACTTAAAGGAGACACTAGATCAACTTGATTTAATAGATATCTTCAGAACTTTTCACCCTAATGCAGTAGAATATACTTTCTTCTCAAGCGCTCATGGTACGTTTTCTAGGATAGACCACATGTTAGGACACTAAAATGGTCTCAATAAATTTAAGAAGATTGAAATCATATCAAGCATTTTCTCTGATCACAATGCCATGAAACTAGAAATTAACCACAAAAGAAAAACTGAAAAATACTCAAACACTTGGAAACTAAATAGCATGTTATTAAATAATGAATGGATTAACAATGAGATCAAAGAAGAAATAAAAAAGTTTCTAGAAACAAATGATAATGAGCATACATCAACTCAAAATTTATGGGACACAGCAAAAGCAGTTCTGAGAGGGAAGTTTATTGCACTACAGGCATATCATAAGAAGCTAGAAAAAGCTCAAATAAGCAACCTGACCCTGCATCTAAAAGAACTAGAAAAACAACAACAAATAAAACCCAAGACAAGTAGAAGGAAGGAAATAATAAAGGTCAGAACAGAAATAAATGACATAGAGGCGAAGGAAACAATACAGAGGATCAATGAAACCAGAAGCTGGTTCTTTGAAAAGGTAAACAAGATTGATGAACCTTTAACCAGACTCACCAAGAAAAAAAGACAGAGGACTCAAATAAATAAAATTAGAAAGGACAGTGGAGGAATAACAACTGACACAACAGAAATACAAAGCATTGTAAGAAAATACTATGAAGAACTATATGCCAAAAAATTAGACAATCTTGGTGAAATGGACAAATTTCTTGAATCATATAACCTTCCAAAAATCAATCTGGAAGAATCAGAACACCTAAACAGACCAATTACAACAAATGACATCGAAACAGTTATCAAAAAACTCCCAAAAACGAAAAGTCCTGGGCCTGATGGCTTCACAAGTGAATTCTATCAAAAATTCAAAGAAGAACTAACTCCTATCCTCCTCAAGCTATTTCAAAAAATTCAAGAGGAAGGAAGACTTCCAAACTCCTTTTATGAGGCGAGCATAATTCTGATTCCCAAACCGGGCAAAGACAACACAAAGAAAGAAAATTATAGGCCTATATCCCTGATGAATTTAGATGCTAAAATTCTCAACAAAATATTAGTCAACCGGATCCAGCAATATATGAAAAAAATCATACACCATGATCAAGTGGGATTTATTCTAGAGAGGCAAGGTTGGTTCAATATTCGCAAATCAATCAATGTGATTCATCACATAAACAAAAGGAAGGACAAAAATCACATGATAATTTCAATAGACGCAGAAAAGGCATTTGATAAAATCCAGCACCCATTCATGCTCAAAACTCTCAGTAAAGTGGGAATACAGGGATCATTCCTTAACATGATAAAGGCCATCTACGATAAACCGACAGCAAACATCACACTAAATGGACAAAAATTAAAAGCAATCCCCTTAAGATCAGGAACCAGGCAGGGATGCCCCCTTTCACCACTCTTATTCAACATAGTTCTGGAAGTCCTAGCCACAGCAATCAGACAAGAAGAAGAAATAAAAGGCATCCAAATTGGAAAAGAAGAAGTAAAACTGTCACTATTTGCAGATGATATGATATTGTATATTGAAAACCCTAAAGTCTCAGTCAAAAAACTACTGGACCTGATAAATGAATTCAGCAAGGTGGCAGGATATAAAATTAATACTCAGAAATCAGAGGCATTTCTATATACCAACAATGAACTGTCAGCAAAAGAAATTAAGGAAACAATCCCCTTCACTATTGCAGCCAAAAAAATAAAGTGCCTAGGAGTAAATTTAACCTAGGAGGTTAAGGACTTGTATTCAGAAAATTATAAAACATTGATAAAAGAAATCAAGGAAGATACAAACAAGTGGAAACATATACCGTGCTCATGGCTAGGAAGAATAAACATCATTAAAATGTCTATATTACCCAAAGCAATTTATAAATTCAATGCAATACCAATTAAAATACCAATGACATACATCAAAGATATAGAACACATATTCCAAAAATTTATATGGAAACAAAAAAGAACACTAATAGCCTCAGCAATCTTAAAAAGAAAAAATAAAGCAGGAGGTATCACTCTTCCAGATATCAAGGTTTACTATAAGGCCATTATACTCAAGACAGCCTGGTACTGGCATAAGAACAGGCACATAGATCAATGGAACAGAACAGAGGAACCAGAAATAAACCCACAGCTTTATGGACAACTGATATTTGACAAAGGAGGAAAGAACATACAATGGAGTGAAGACAGCCTCTTTAACAAATGGTGTTGGGAAAATTGGACATCTACCTGCAAAAAAATGAAACTAGACCATCAACTTACACCATTCACAAAAACAAACTTAAAATGGATAAAAGACTTAAATGTAAGCCGTGAAACCATAAGCATCTTAGAAGAAAACATAGGCAGCAGGCTCTCCGACATCTGTAGCAGCAGTATATTTGCCGATTTATCTCCACGGGCAAATGAAATAAAAGACAAGATAAACAAATGGGGCTATATCAAACTAAAAAGTTTTTGCACAGCTAAAGACAATAAGAACAGAATAAAAAGACAAACCACACAATGGGAGAACATATTCGACAGCACATCTGATAAGGGGTTAATAACTAAAATTTATAAAGAACTTATAAAACGCAACACCAGGAAGACAAACAACCCAATCAAAAAATGGGCAAAAGAAATGAATAGAAATTTCTCCAAAGAGGACATACAGATGGCCAATAGGCATATGAAAAAATGCTCAACATCACTAATCATTAAAAAAATGCAAATTAAAACCACAATGAGGTATCACCTCACACCAGTTAGAATGGCACT
Source organism: Rhynchonycteris naso (assembly GCA_037038555.1). Taxonomy (NCBI): domain Eukaryota; kingdom Metazoa; phylum Chordata; class Mammalia; order Chiroptera; family Emballonuridae; genus Rhynchonycteris; species Rhynchonycteris naso. The sequence continues at coordinate 279,206,070 of CM072998.1, forward strand.
CATCAGCAAAACAACACAGAATAAGTGCTGGCGAGGATGTGGAGAAAAGGGAACCCTTCTGCACTGCTGGTGGGAATGCAGACTGGTGCAGCCACTGTGGAAAACAGTTTGGAGATTCCTCAAAAAATTAAAAATCGAACTGCCTTTTGACCCAGCTATCCCACTTTTAGGAATATACCCTAAGAACACCATAGCACTGTTCGAAAAGAAGAAATGCGCCCCCATGTTTGTGGCAGCATTGTTCACAATAGCGAAGATCTGGAACTAGCCCAAGTGTCCGTCAGAAGACGAGTGGATTAAAAAGCTATGGTACATATATACTATGGAATACTACTCAGCCATAAGAAACGATGACATCGGATCATTTATAACAAAATGGATGTACCTTGATAACATTATACGGAGTGAAATAAGTAAATCAGAAAAAAAGAAAAACTGAGAACAGCATGATTTCATACATAGGTGGGACATAAAAGTGAGAATATGAGACATGGACAAGAGAGTGGTGGTTATGGGATGGGAGGAGGGAGGGAAGAGTGGGATAGGGAGGAGGGGAGGGACACAGGGAAAACCAGATAGAAGGTGACAGAGGACAATTTGACTTTTGGTAACGGGTATGCAACACAATTGAATGATAAGATAACCTGGAGATGTTTTCATTGTACATATGTACCCTGATTTATTGGTGTCACCCCATTAGAATCAATAAAAATAAAATATATATATTAAAAAAAAGGGAAGATGACAAAGATTAACAGTAGCAAAGGAGGATGGAATGCAGAAGTACTCATGAGATAATGTACTACAATGAAAATAATATGTATGCTTTCCATTACTTAACGGAAATAACCTGAAATAACCAATACAGAAGTACATGGCTTGAAAGAAAAGTAACAGAGAAAAGAAGTATGGATTACAACCAAACAAAAACAAATGATAGAAAAATAAAAGAGAGGAACCAAACAAGATACAAAATTATCAGAAAGCAATATATAAAATGGCAATGGGAAACCCTCAAATGTCATTAATTACACTAAATGTAAATGGATTGAACTCACCAATAAAAAGACACAGAGTAGCAGAATCGATTAAAAAAAAATTCAACTATATGCTGCCTACAAGAAACACATCTAGCCTGACCTGTGGTGGTGCAGTGGATAAAGCGTCGACCTGGGAACACTGAGGTCGCCGGTTCAAAACCCTGCACTGGTTTGGTCAAGGCACATATGGGAGTTGATGCTTCTAGCTCCTCCCCCCTTTCTCTCTTTCTCTCTCTCTCTCACTCTGTGTCTCCTCTCTAAAATGAATAAAATAAAAATAAAAAATAAAAAAAGAAACACATCTAAGCTACAAGGATAAAAACAAATTCAAAGTGAAAGGTTGGAAAACAATACTCCAAGCAAATAACATCCAAAAAAAAAGCAGGTGTAGCAATACTCATATCTAACAATGCTGACTATAAGACAGCAAAGGTAATCAGAGACAAAAACAGTCATTTCACAATGATAAAGGAGACATTGAATCAAGAAGACATAATACTTCTTAATATATATGCACCAAACCAAGGAGCACCAAAATATATGACAGCTACTGACTGACATAAAAACAAAACCCAACAAAAATACAATCATACTTGCAGACCTCAATACACCAAAGACTCATTCATTCAAACAGAAAATCAATAAAGAAATATTGGCATTAAATGAAACACTAGAGCAATTGGATATTATAGACATCTACAGGACATTTCATCCCAAAGAGCTAGGGTATAAATTTTTCTCTACTGTACATGGAACATTCTCAAGAATTGACCATATGTTGGGCCACAAAAATAAAATCAACAAATTCAGAAAGATTGAAATTATGCCAAGCATATTATCTGCTCATAAAGCCTTGAAACTAGAATTCAACTGCAAAAAAGAGGTAAACAAACCCACAAAAATATGGAAACTAAACAACATACTTTTAAAAAATGAGTGGGTCAAAGAAGAAATAAGTGCAGAGATCAAAAGATACATACAAGCAAATGAAAATAACAATACAACATATCAGAATCTCTGGGATGCGGCAAAAGCAGTAATACGAGGGAAGTTCATATAACTACAGGCCTATATGAACAAAGAGAGAGACCAAGAAATCACTTAACTCCCCACTTAAGCAACTAGAAAAAGAAGAACAAAGACAACCCAAAACCAGCAGAAGAAAGGAAATAATAAAAATCAGAGCAGAAATAAACAAAATAGAGAACTATAAATAGAAAAACTATAGAAAAAATTAATAAAATAAGGAGCTGGTTCTTTGAAAAGATCAACAAAATTGACAATCCCTTGGCAAGACTCACTGAAGAGAAAAGAGAAAAGACTCATATAAACAAAATTCAAAATGAAATAGGAGAAATCACCACAGATGTCATAGATGTGCGAAGAATTATTGAAGAATATTATGAAAAACTATATGCCAACAAATTTAACAATCTAGAAGAAATGGATATATTTCTAGAACAATGCAATCTTTGTAGACTGTTTAGAAGAGAGTGGACCCCAATATTTAAAGTTCTGAAAGAGAGGAACTTCCAGCCAAGAATACATGAAGAAGCAGAAAGCTTAAACAGACCCATAAGCAAGAAGGAAATAGAAACAACTATTAAAAACCTCCCCAAAAATAAAAGTCCAGGGCCACACGGCTATACTAGTGAATTCTATCGAACATTCAAAGAAGACTTGGTTCCTATTCTACTCAAAGTCTTCCAAAAAATTGAAGAAGAAGCAATACTTCCAAATATATTTTATGAGGCCAACATTACCCTTATACCAAAACCTGGCAAGGACAACACAAAAAAAGAATACTACAGACCAATATCTCTAGTGAAAATACTAAACAAAATACTAGCAAATCAAATACAATAACATATTGAAAAAATAATTCATCATGATTAAGTACGATTCATCCTAGAATCACAAGGATGGTTCAACATATGTAAAACGGTTAACGTAATACACCATATCAGCAAAACAAAGGACAAACACTATACGATCCTATCAATAGAAGCAGAAAAGGCATTCAACAAAATACATCATTTTATGTTTAAAACACTTAACAAAATGGGTATAGAAGGAAAATATCTCAACACAATAAAGACCATCTATGATAAACCATCAGCTAACATCATATTAAATGGCATAAAACTGAAGACTTTTTCCCTAAAATCAGGAACAAGACAAGGTGGTCCACTCTCTCCACTCTTATTCAACATAGTGCTGGAAGTTCTAGCCATAACAATCAGACAAGAGAAAGAAATAAAAGGCATTCATATTGGAAAAGAAGTAAAGGTTTCACTTTTTGCAGATGATATGTTCCTGTACATCGAAAAACCCAAAGACTCCACAAAAAACAATAAACCAATAAAGTAAGGTCTCAGGATACAAAATTAATATACAAAAGTCCATTGCCTTCCTATATGCCAACAATGAAACATCAGAAAATGAGCTAAAAAAAATCACCTTCATGGGCAACAAAAAATAAATAAAATACCTAGGAATAAACATAACAAAGAATGTAAAGGACCTATATAATGAAAACTACAAAGCATTGTTAAGGAAAATCAAAAAAGATATAATGAAATAGAAAAATATTCCTTGTTCTTGGATAAGAAGAATAAATGTAGTCAAAATGACCATATTACCCAAAGCAATATAAAAATTTAATGCAATTCCCATCAAAATTCCAGTGTCATTTTTTAAAGAAATGGAACAAAAAATCATCAGGTTTATATGGAACTATAAAAAACCTCGAATAGCCAAAGCAATCCTAAGGAAAAAGAACGAAGCTGGGGGCATTACAATACCTGACTTCAAATTATATTATAGAGCCATGACAATCAAAACCACATGGTACTGGCAGAAAAATAGACACTCAGACCAATGGAACAGAATAGAAAGCCCAGAAATAAAACCACATATATATGGTCAAATAATTTTTCATAAAGGGGCCAACAACACACAATGGAGAAAAGAAAGCCTCTTCAACAAATGGTGCTGGGAAAACTGGAAAGCCACATGCAAAAGAATGAAACTCGACTACAGTTTGTCCCCTTGTACTAAAATTAATTCAAAATGGATCAAAGACCTAAATATAAGACCTAAAACAATAAATTACATAGAAGAAAACATAGGTACTAAACTCATGGGCCTTGGTTACAAAGAGCACTTTATGAATTTGACTCCAAAGGCAAGGGAAGTGAAGGCAAAGATAAATGAATGGGAGTACATCAGACTAAGAAGCTTTTGCACAGCAAGGGAAACTGACAACAAAATAAACAGACAGCCAAGTAAATGGGGGATGATATTTTCAAACAACAACTCAGATAAGGGGCTAATATCCAAAATATACAAAGAACTCATAAAACTCAACAACAAACAAGCAAACAATCCAATAAAAAAATGGGAAGAGGACATGAACAGACACATCTCCCTGGAGAAAATACAAATGGCCAACAGATATATGAAAAGATGCTCATCTTCATTAGCTATTAGAGAAATGCCAATCAAAACTACAGTGAGATACCACCTCACACCTGTTAGATTAGCTATTATCAACAAGACAGGTAATAACAAGTGCTGGAGAGGCTGTGGAGAAAAAGGAACCCTCACCCACTGTTGGTGGGAATGTAAAGTAGTATAACCACTATGGACAAAAGTATGGTGGTTCCTCAAAAAACTAAAAGTAGAACTACCATATGACCCAGCAATCCCTCTACTGGAAATATACCCCCATAACTCAAAAGCACTGGTACGTAAGACACATGCAGCCCCATGTTCATTGCAGCATTGTTCACAGTGGCCAAGACATGGAAACAACCAAAAAGCCCTTCAATAGATGACTGGATAAAGAAGATGTGGTACATATATACTATGGAATACTACTCAGCCGTAAGAAATGATGACATCGGACCATTTACAACAACATAGATGGCCCTTGATAACATTATACTGAGTGAAATAAGTAAAACAGAAAAGAATAAGAACTATATGATTCCATACATAGGTGGGACATAAAAGTGAGACTGAGGGACATGGACAGGAGTGTGATGGTTACTGGGGGTAGGGAGGGGGCCGTAGAGGGTAGGGGGGAAAGGAGGGGCACAAAGAAAACCAGATAGAAGGTGACAGAAGATTATATGACTTTGGGTGATGGGTATGCAACATAATCAAATATCAAAATAACCTGGAGATGTTTTCTCTGAACCTATGTACCCTGATTCATTAATGTCACCCCATTAAAATTAATTTAAATAAAATAAAATAAAATGAAAAATAATTAGGGGATATTTTATTGCTTCATATTCATTTTTGAAATATCCCCTAATTATTGTGAGCAGTATATTTACAACCCCTGCCAGGAAGAGGTTGCTTCTGTCCAACTTTGAAGTATGCACATTCCCTGTAAATCAGTGGTTACACTTTCAGGAATGTATCCCACAAAAACTTTCATGTACATGAGATACAAGAATGTTTCTTGCCTTTTCTTTTAGTAGTGAAAATTTGGCAACAGGTTCTAGCCATTTACTGAGAGAATGAATAAAAAAAAATCCTATGTTAATATGATGGAATACTACACAGTCATTAAAAGGACTAAGACAAATACATGTATCAAGAAGTATAGACTCAAGAAATGTGGAACTAAAAATTAAAACAAGATTTAGAATGAGTGTAGGATATCCTTTTATAGCTTAAAAGAAAGCCAATATTATATAACAGGTTGGCAAACTTTCTATAAAAGACAAATAATAAATATTTCAGGGGTTGTAGTCCATATATGGTATGTCTCCCATATTACTATTTTGTGTTGTTGTCTTTTGTTAACAAGTCTTTAAAACGTAAGATTTTTCTTAGCCTGTAGTCTTTAGAGAAACAGGCTATGGGCTGGATTTGTCCCATGGGCCACAGTTTAACTCCTGCTGTATACCAGTTGGGGCATATGTTTGTATATAAAAGTGCAAGAAAAGGTAAAATGTATTCATAGAAAATTATAATACTACTTACCTCTAAGAAGACATGGAGCAGAATAAGATTGAGATGCAGGCAAAAGGTCATATTTATCTGGAATATATATATTTTTTTTATTAAAAATGTGAAGCAAGTATAAAAAAATGCCATCAGTGTTTCAATTTGTGGTAATGGGTGCATAATACTTGGCCCATTTTTTATTCTTCATATTTTCCTGTTTTCTAAAACTATTCTCTAAATAAAAGGATATGCAAGAAAAAAAGGTAGTCATTGGGTCATTTATTCAACAGCAGGTCTGCAGCTGTGCTCACAATGAGAAAGTTCCTCACAAAGCTCAGTCGGTCTCTATGATGGCTGAGCCATGTGGAAAATAGTGGCTGAGCAAATAGTGGCTGAGCATCAGCTCTGAGTCCGGTGCTCTGGTCAGTGCTGTGAGCAGCATCCAATTCAGTCAGACATGCCCACGTGGACCTAATCCTCATGAGGCTTAAAGGCATGCAAGAGGGAAGATGCTCATACATCAGTAGCACCACACATAACAAGGAATAGTATTTTTCAAGAGAGATACTCATGCCATGTGCAACGGAGCTCTCTGCTAGATCACAAGAAGCCTAAGCTGCCATCCCCAGGACGCCCAGCCTGGTACCCACAAACAGTGGAAAGTCACTGAAGATTCATGCAAAGGTGGAACCAGAAATATCAGTATTCCTGTTTCCTGTCACCATTTCAGTCAAATAAGTAGAGACAAGGATTGACTTTTTCAGGGGTGCTTCATTCAGATGGCCAGCAACCTGAAGAATGTGAGTTATGTTCCCAGAGTCCTCTCAAACCCCTATCCTGGGCCAACCTTTTTATAAGAGAGAAAAAGGGTAGATTAAGGTGTTGGAGTATCAAGGGGGAGTTAATCAGATCTGAGTCAAAGTTAATTGGATCTCAGTCAACAAGTGCTCCATCCTTGGAGCCCATAGGCTTTGCTCACAGATCTCCTGGGGCACAAATGTGGGTCCCTCACAGATCTCCCAGGTGCAAAAGTGAACTGCTTGCAGATCTCTTTAAGTCATGCAAGCTCGCTCAGGCATCCCAGCTCCCCTGTCTGCATTAACCATTATACCCAATGACCATAACCGAAGTCACCATTACTCAAGCTGAAACTTTAACTCCCGAGTCCCCCCTATCAAAAGGAAGCTTGGGAAAGAGAAGGCAATTAATATCTGCCTTCTCTATGCATGCCTAACTAGCAAGAATCAAGGGTAACACCAGTTATTTGGGCCATTTGGGAGAAGTTGGATCTTCACGATAAAAGTTAAGGCCAGAAAGATAGACTGAAATTGTTTGTCAAAGACACAGTCCTAGAGAGAACCAACAGTAGATCTAAGAAATCCAAGATCAGGTCAAAGACCAATAGCAAGTAAAATATTGAAGAACTACATTGGGCTTGAAAAAGCAAGAGTCTAAAGGAAAGCAGACTTGATAAGGAGATACCAGTAGTATTTCCGGTAACTCAGGACTGTCCTTGCTTGGCTTTCCTTGCCACGACCAGCAGGGTCAATACAAGGTCACAGAGGACCAATAGCAATAATTGAATTTCCAGAACTGTCCAAAGGAAGAACCTTTTGATGAGAAAGTTAAATATCCAGCTCCCTTAACAGATACCTCTCTGTTTTAAAAAGCATTATATTCAATGTAGATGCACCATTAAGCGACATTAAGATGCCCCCAAGCGCATTAAGGAAACTTCAGAGTTATTTGGCTTACTGTTATAGAAGAAACATGTTCAACAGAAGACACAAGAATCTCATGCTATTGTGCCAACTTTTTTCATTTTAAATTAATAAGTGGGTATCCCAGTGTTTGCATTAATCCCTTCTAATTTGGTTAGCATGGTGCATGTCATAAATAAATCAAATTTCCAAATGTGAAAAACAATGGATCAGATCTGGAACAAGGAGAACGCCACCTTGGAAGCCAGGGGCCCCAGGCAAAAGCTCTATCAATATTTCACAGTAAATGTACAAGGATAAGATTTGCCTCTGGGGTAGAGGGTGGGGGAGCAGTTGTGTTAGACCAGCGGTTATTCCAGCTTTATGGAACAATAGAAGTCAAAGCTAAAGCACCACTGGGTTTTAACTTACTCAAGATATCAGTGCTTCTCTTTAATGTCTTGAAATACTAGCAGAGAGGAATGAACCAAGAAATGTGCAAGTTCAATGGGAAGAATAACTGAGTGTCTTTCATTCATATGTGGGAGATAAAACTGAAAGCAACAATGAACAAACAAGACAAACAAAAACTCATAGACACAGATAATGGTATGGTGGTTACCAGAGGGAAAGGGGGTTGGAGGAGAAGTAGAAAGGGTAAAAGGGGTCAAATATATGGTAAATTAAGAAGATATAACTTTGGGTGGTTAACACACAATATAATAATTAATACACAGATGATGCATTATAAAATGGTATGCTTGAAGCCTACATATTTTTATTAACTAATGTCACCCCAATAAGTTTCATTTTTAAAAAGCAATTGAAAAGACTGTATGTGGAAACCATAAACTTCACTTTTAGACTTTCTCTGGTCTTGTTTGGAAAGTCACAGAGACTTTGTATTGAAAACAAACAAATATAAGAACACTGTTCGGCAGATAAAATATAATATGCTCACTTTGTTAAAGATGGTGCTGCCCACATGGAAGCCTGTCACCCAGGTGATATTATTTGCCCTTATGCTTGTGATGGCTGTGGGGGAAAAGTTGTAATGTAAGCAGGCCGGGTCGTTATAGTTTAAGGCTTTGTTTTAAGAGTAAGCTCTTCTCCACACCCTTGATTGATTGGATGATGTAGGGTGGTGATGTAGGGAGGAATCCCATTATGCCTCAGATGGGTGGCTTTGTATCAGAGACTTTCTTGAATGTATAATTGGATTAAGGGTTTGGATTATCTATGCTATAAACTGGGGCAGTCCGGGAGCTTGAGCTCTCTCTCTTGGTTCCTGAGTTCCTGAGGTTAGTATTAGAGAGGAGAGCAGAGTAAGGCCATGTGGAGGAGAAGTAGCCAAGATGGCAGAGTGCTGAGGAAGAAGCCAGTTTGCTAAGAGTTTGTGCAGGAGGAGATGGGAAACAGAGGTGAATAAGTCTGGTGAGCTAGAAACCTTTGATTCTAGGAAACTCGGATAAGTCAGTAGCTTTGTGAGCACTGAATGTGTGGGTTTTGGAGCCCAATGTGTGTTTTTGCTTGCCTGCCGGGTGCAAGCTAGAATTAAAGCTGATGGCTCACCAGTTCTTGGCTCCGGTGTTTCATTGCCGACTGTACGAATCCAATGCGAACCTGCGTGGGTCAGGCTGCTGTGATAGTGGCCTCGGCCACAGGCTTTACAAACACCCAAGTCTATCCTAATACAGTGATAATGAAAATGACACCAGAACTATCATTTCATTGATGGCACATTTTAGGAGTTGGGGTGAAGCAAAGGTCTAGAATTGAACAATTTTAAAGCCAAGCCTAACTCCAGCTCGCTAAGGGTCTATATGTGTGATCTTGGGCTAGTTTCTTGGCCTCCCTGTGTTTCCATTTCTTCAAATGCAAGATAAACTGATAATGCCTGTATTTCACTACTGAGAGGTCAATAAAGATCTTGAATAATATGTGTATAAAATGTTTCAGTTTTTTTGTGTTTTTGTTTTGTTTTTGTTGTTTTTACTGAATGAAAAGGTCATCTGTTAATAGATGCCTAAACTGCCTATGACCAGTAAGATCTCATAAATGCCACTGACTGGTTGGCTGGCCATGGCTCTGAAATGGCAGGCTCCATTAAATATTTTAATGAAATCTTTATGCAAATTTTGACATAATGTAATGTAGCAAAACTCTTCTTTTCATTCCAGGATCTTAACCAATATATCTTAGAGTGATTACAATACCAAATCTGCTAACTAATTAGGGATTAATTAGTCAACTTGTGTATTTATGAATGTGTTTCCAGTTTTTTAATTGCGGGTTTGTGGCACCCTGGGAAATACTTGTGCCTGTCAACAGGCTGAAAAATATCAGGACATTGGATTACAAAGCAGTGATATTAAAGATTGGATCATAATAATCCTTCATGTCTTAATAGCATGTCAAAGTATACATATAGCCTTTCTATCTACATTAGTTTATTTGATTTTCACAACATCTCCTGGGATAAGGATATTAGGACTTTTCTTAACCTAGTATTAGTGCCTGGCTTGTTGTTTGCCCTTGATAAATGTTGACTAAATGAATCAAATGAATGAATATTAAGTGCTCGATAAATATTGGGATGACGGATGGATGGATGGGTGGACGGACAAACGGATGGATAAATGGACACAGATGGATGAATGAATATAATTTGCTCAAGAGAAAAAGGCTATATAACTCAATCGGCTAGGGCTATCTCATCTCACTGGTTTGATTACTATCTTCTTTATAGGAACAGGTTGAAATTTATAGACACTATTTATATCACAATGTCTTGGTCTCAATATACTGGTAATGCTAATGTTAGTGCATTCCTATACTCATTTCCCCAAATAATGATATTCATAGAAAATTGTAAGTTGGAATTCTCTGTTTACCTCTTCCCCAACAATTCTGGAAATATTGGAATAGCACAACACATACTTTTTCCAAAATTATACAATTAATCTTTAACATAAAACAACACTAACATAATGGCTGATAAATAAAGCTGAAAAACCTACTTCTCTTTTCTGTGTTACCAATTTCCTGTGAGCGTATTTTACCTGTACTGTACTAGCTGGATGTAGAGAAAATCTTTTCTTTTGGTCTTTCATGGATTGAACAAAGTTTTGGTTTTCCAAAAAATGGGGGGTGGGAGGATCTTTGCACTTTTGAAAACAAAAGCAAAGAGAAAGGTTGAGGAATAAACATCTCTGCATTCAATTTAGCCTCACACTAATTAGTCATTTGAGTTACATTTCATGATTGATTTTATAGGGCAATATCGAAAAAGTCAAGGCTGTGGCAAGAGATAAATAAGGGAAGCCCAGGCAAAAGTAAAATTTATTCTATCTCTTAACCTTTTAAAAGCTGGAAATCCTGAATGGGTGCACATAGATTTTAATGTGTTCATCTCTTCATGAACACTGCCTAAATGGAGCCACAGGGTTCTTGCAACAGTGACATAAAGCCATATAACATTTTCAAGTCTTGGTTTCCCCATTTTAGAAAACATGATTTCACCCACATTTTTTGGATTGACAGAATAATCATAATAAGTGAAAATTACACAGGGGTCACAAACACAGTAGAGTTTTAGTGGCAACGACTTATTATTGTTGATATGAGTTGGCCCTCATAATCCTGTAAGGTAGGCAGGTAGATATTATATTATGTGCATTTTACAAAGAGGAAACTATGGCTTGAAGAGAAAAAGTGACACCCAACATCACATGTCTTAGCAGTCTCTGCAAAAGGAATGAAATAGCCCTTTTTTTATTACCAATCTATAAAAAAACAATATTTGTATTTTTTTTTATTTTTTCAAGGACAAATGCTCATGACATAATAATATTAAGTGGTACAAAGCAAAATAACTGAATATGCATTATAATTTTAACATTTACACATGTATACATATACAGTACCCATATCTCTCTAATTACATTTATCTACCTACTGAATGCTATAATTAATTTAAAATAGGGCAGTTTCTCGTACGTTAAAAGCACTAAATAAAGCAGCTATCGTCTTAATTGGTGCTATTATTACTATATATGCATAGAAAAAAGATTGAAAAGAAATATGCATGGCAACAAGTTAATATTTTTTAGCAGATGGACAAGTAATTAATTCCTTTTTATGCTTTTCAGCATTTTGTAATATTTTCCTGATGTGTGTGCCTCTTTTAATATAAACATGAATATATATTTGTTTTGTAACATATGTAAATTACTAAATTATACATGTAAAAAGTGGAATGAGAACAGATAAGATGAAGGGTATGAATTTCACTTCATTAAGAATGAACTTTCTGTTGGAGAGACCCCGAGAGAAAAGGAATTGCTAAGAAGTCAACCTTGGTAATGAGCCAACAGCAGCTGCCTGGCTATTGGTGGCGAATTATTAAAAGGAATGTTTGAGTTGATAGCCCCGCAACTATGTGATCCCACAAATTATATCTAAACATCAGGGTATTCACACCTCAGAGAAGGATCCATTTCATAATTTGCAGGGTCCAGTGGAAAAAAAAATGTGGGTCCTTGTTTGAAAAATATTAGAAGTTTCAAGACAGGGACAGCAGAGTATTAAACGAAGCCCAGGACCCTCTGGAGAGCAGGGCAGTGTGTGGTGGCACAGGTGAACCGGCCTTGCTTCCAGTCTACAGTATAAATTTGTTGTCTACTCAAGATGGCTTGGACATCCCGTGGTCTCCTCAAGGTTAAGAGAAAAGCATTCACAATTCAGGAGGACTTAAAGAATTTAAAGCATATCCATCAAAAATCCTTTTTTAAGATCTTCTTTATATTACAAGGTAAATCAAAGAAGTTACTTTCCTAAAGGAGACGTCAGGTAAAAAAAAAAAAAAAGTGAATAGACCACAGACATTTGTTACTTATTCTACACAAAACGCAGCCAGAATGAAAGCAAAGGAATGACAAGGAATATGAGATAAATTGACCAAAAGAGGAATCAACAGCATATCAGCGATTTTAGCTATGTTCCGGAAAAGTAAAAGTGGGTAGAAAGTTACTAGCTGACTCAGCAGAGTAGAGAAAGTCACAACCTAACTGTCTATCAGTGACAATACCACTAAGAAGTGAGCCAACTTGGCCTGTGGAATCTCTTAGTCTCAGCATTTAGAAGCAGCAGGAATGATGAAAGGTCTAGGGAATTGGGTGCTGGTCTAAAGACGGCAATACTGATGACAATGTTGGCTGGATGATAGAGTGTGTTGGAGTTCATAGAACCCCTCTTGCATGCCAAGGAACGTCAGGGGTTTCTAACAGAATCAGAGGATCACTCTGGAGTCAAGACCATCAGACATAACCAGAGATGGGCAAAATGACTTCAGCAGGAAGTTAGATGAAAGTCTAAGTACTGAACTGTAAGACTTGAATGGAATATCTGGAGAGATCGCAGAGAATGTATTGGCTTCTTGAAACAACAACTTGCCACTGAAACACTCAGAGAACACAAAATAGCACTTAGAAATCAATAACTTCATCATCAAAATAAATAATTCGGTAGCAAAATTGTAAAGTGAAATCAAGTGAATTTGCAACACTGTAGAACAAAAGGACCAAGGATGGGAAGTGGGAACATATTTTTAGAAATGGAGGCTCTGTGGGAAAATTCAACAACCCATAAAAGTGAGCTCAGTAAAGAAAGAAGAGAGAAAAGAGTGCATCAGAATTCTTAAAAACTAAAACTGAGGAACATAAGAATGCAAAGAGAAAAAAAACCAATCATATAAGAAGACCAGGAATTAGAATGCCATTGGATTCCTCAATACCTATACAATAAAATAGAAGATGGTTGAGAAATTATCACAGCTCTAACTTTGTAACAAATCTATAATGTAGACATTTAAATTGTAGGTCAACGATGGGAGAAGAGTAAAGATATTTTTACATATGCAAGATCTCAAAAACTTTACAGTCCATACATCTATTCTGAGAAAGCTTCTTGAGGATGCACCCTAGTCAAACTTTGTATGACCACATAACATATTCTTACAGCCCAGATAGAGTACCTTTTAACATTTGCTATATTTGCTTTAGAATTAAAATGTAGAGAACCAAAACATTATCAATATAGTCAAATCCAATGACTATCCCAACATTAATCTGATGACCCTTCCTTTTCCAGGTGAGTATCTTGTAAAGTTAGCTTCTAACTTTGAACCTATAGTTTTGTATGTCTACAACATTTGCAAGTATTTATTTTTTTAAATGTAGAGAACTTCTTTGAGTTAAAAAACTAAGCAATGGTCCTGATCAGGTGGTGGCACAGTGGATAGAGCATCAGCCTGGGATGCTGAGGACCTAGGTTCAAAACCCCAAGGTTGCTGGTTGAGCACAGGCTCCCAGCTTGAGCACAGGGTCGCCAGCTTGAGAGTGGAATTATAGACATGACCCCACGGTTGTTGGCTTGAGCCCAAGGTAGCTGGCTTGAGCAAGGGGTCACTGGCTTGACTAAAGCCCTCTAGTCAAGGCATGCATGAGAGAGCAATCAATGAACAACTAAGGTGTCATAACTGTGAGTTGATGTTTCTCATCTCTCTCCCTTCCTATCTGTCTGTTTCTGTCTCTCTCCCTCTGAAAAAAAAAATAATAATAATTAATGGCAGCATACTGATTCTATCCTTCTGCACCTTGTGTTCTTTGCTCAATGGTTCCCAAATATTTCATATTGACATATATCATTCTTGTTCATCCATTGTTAGAGCTTTCTGGCATTCATTCCATAAAGATGTTACAAATGCTTTGTTTGTTCTCATGATAACAAATATGAAGGTTATTTCCAACCTTATTTTTCAAACCTAATATTTTTTAGTTTGCTTGCTTTTGCATTAACAAATAATGTTGCCAGGAACATTCTTGCATATGTGTGACAGTTAGACTGGTGAATTCTTGAAACTATATCTGATGAATTATAAATTAAGCTTATCCTCAAACTTACTAGACACTGAGAAATTGCAATCCAAAGTGGTAATGCTAATGAATGTTTCCACAGGCAAGTATGAGTTCATGTTTTCTTGACATTTATGCCAACACTAATATTAGCAGACATTTTAATTTTGCCTATGGAATGTATTCAGTATCTCATTTTTCCCTATGAAGATAATTTTTTTTCATGTATGTGTTGGCCATTCCAGCATTCTCTTCTGCAAATCAATGGACCATATTCTTCATTGCTCTTTTGTTGATGTTTTTCATTTCTTCTTCTTATAATTCTTTGTATTGGATGGAAATCCTATATTCTGTGTATGGTAAATAACTTAGAATTTTTTACCTGCCTTTTAATTTTTTAAAGTATCTTTCATTTACTTAGAAATATTTTTAACTTTCTATTATTTTTCCAGTAATTTCTCCCAGGCGAAACAAATCTAATAATCAGAAACAGTTTCTGGGGGAAACTAACAACTACTAAATGCCTACTTTGCAGCAGATACTTACGAGCTATCTCAGTCATGTTCCCTGAAAGAGAGCCTGAGATAAGTAATCTTAAGGTAATAATTTATTGTAGGTGTGTTCTGATGATAGGCAGGGAGCAACCTCCGGCAAAGATGTGAGTTCAGTGGAGGTAGGCCTCTGCCTGATCCCAGGGGGTGCTTTGCAATATGAGTGATTGGCCCTGGCCGGCAGCTCAGTAAATAGAGCATCAGCCTGGTGAGAGGATATCCTGGGTTCGATTCCCAGTCATCTGGGAACCAAACCACTTCTCCCCCCACCCCCTCTCTTCTCTTCCTCTCCCCATCCTGCAGCCAGTGGCTCAGTTGGGTTGAGTGTAGCCCCAGGGCACTGAGGATAGCTCCCTCAGAGCATGACTGCCTCAGACCCTAAAAATAGTTTGATACTCAAGCATCGGCCCTAGATGGGGTTGCCAGGTGGATCCCAGTCAGGAAACATGAAGGAGTCTATTTCAGTACTCCCTTCCTCTCACTGAAAGAAAGAAATAAAGAAGGAAAGAAAGAAAGAAAGAAAGAAAGAAAGAAAGAAAGAAGGAAGGAAGGAAGGAAGGAAGGAAGGAAGGAAGGAAGGAAGGAAGGAAGGAAGGATATGAATGACATCAGAATTATCCCACCTAAAACAAGGGACATTTTGAACCCCCATATCACTTAGTCATCAGCTGTAGGCTACTGAAAACCTTCTCCAGACCAAAGAGGAGAGAATAGCATCCCAGACATTTCCAGACAAGGTAGTTCCCATCAGCAGAGTGCAAAGGGATGCAGTTATGAATGTTAGCAGCCAAAAGTCACAAGAGCTAAAGGATGGGGACCAGCTCGCCCCATAAAGTGGAGGATCACAGGGCACTCTATGTATCTACTGCACACGAGTCACATCATTTGATCTTACTAGACCATGGGATATAGGTAGTACCATCTGCACTTTAGATCAAGGCAAAAGGAGACTGAGGCGTGCTGATGCTCTTGCCCCAGGGCCACACTAATATCAGAGAAACCCCAAATCCAAAGCCAGGCTTTTCTGACTCCGGAACTTGAGCCCCACAGAATCTGCCATGGCAGCTCCTCTGGGAAAGTTTCTGTTTGCCACCTTCACCAGTTAATAACAGCATCAGCCAGGGAAGCGTCCTCTCTGCCCAGTGGTGGCCAAACCTGTCCTCATTTGTCACCAGGAGAGGACTTGCAAAGTGAATTCTTTGCCTGAGTCAGGTGAGCGGGCTCACCTTCTTGGAGCACCCCAATTGCACCACTGGGCACGTTTCCCGGGAAAACGACAAAAGATGTCGCCACCCTGTGAATAACTTTGGTGCCTGGAGGAATCCAGGCCCCCTTTAAGGAAATACACTGTAAAGAAATAAATCAGTCTCACATCTTGCTGTTCAGGAAATGCTCTGATTTCTTATATGACTTTTTTCTTAGTGTTGGAATGGCATGGCTGGGGGGAAACAGCACCTGCACTCCTTAAAAATTAAAGGTCAATTGAGCTGAGGTGTTAACCCTGTCACCTTGCTACAAAGGGAAGCGGTCACAGGAGCCAGAACACATATTGTTACAGGGAAGGTCTGCACAGTTCAGTGAGAAACTGCTTGTCTTCCTGCTTAATATCACGACAACTCAAAGACACCTCACCGTCCACACCACTGTCATTCTGTTCCCAACTCCACACCAGACTCTGCGTTGGGTTCTTCCACACACGTGTCGTGTCATTTACTAGAGCGAGCAATAGAGGAGCCTTCGAGGTTGTCAGTTACTTTTCCCCATGACGATGTGCTCACGAGCCAGGCTGCCATTTGTAAAAGCAAGAGACAAAAGGTTTGCCAGATGGCGTGGGGATCGGAGAGAGCAGGAAACGTTTTTACACAATATGTTCTGTTGGGTTCCTGGCGACTCGGGCACTGAGGCGATGTGACTGAGGACGGAGATCTGGCAAGGCTGCTGTGAATTCCATTTGTTCACTGCAAGCAATGGCCCCAAACCACTGAGAGAATTGTGAGAATCCAAATCACCCTTGCTTCTCTAAATGACACTTTGCTCCCTGAATAGCATTGGAGGATGCTGTTGAAGGAGTATGGTGTTTATAAAGGGGATGTTCCACTGTAAAACCGCATGCCACAGTGATCAGTATTCAGAACTCCAATTAAACACCGCAAAGTTAAGTGGCGGTAAAATTCCAGTGGAGCTACAGGATGGAAAGGAATTTCAAACCAGGTGCAATGGTGTTCATTTCTATACCAGTCTCTTACATTTTAATGCTTCTTATGGGCCTCTGAGTAGATGGACTATACAGTGTGTCCGTAAAGTCATGGTGAACTTTGGACAGGTCACAGGAAAGCAACAATAGAAATGTGAAATCTGCACCAAATAAAAGGAAAACCCTCCCAGTTTCTGTAGGATGATGTGGCAACATGTGCGCATGTGCAGATGATGACATAACATGGTGTACACAGCGAAGCAGGCCACGGCCATACCAGTCAAGACGTGGACGGAGCAGTCTGTGACGGCAAACACCTATCTTGACATGTTGAAATTGTATGCAGTGCCACAATATCCAGAAGGTGTCATCTTTCAACAGGACGACGCTCCTTCACACTACGCCACCATTGTTCATGAGTTTCTGGATAGAACATTTCCCCGGTGGTGGATAGGCAGGGGTTCTGTCAAGCCATGGCCACCACGATCCCCAGATCTGACACCCTTAGACTTTTACTTTTGGGGTTGTGTGAAGCAACATGTGTACATTGAACGTATCAATGGTATTAATCACTTAAAACAGAGAATCACAGACATTATTCACTCTGTTACACCAGACGTCCTTACCCGTGTGTGGCAAGAACTTCACTATCGTTTGGATGTGTGTAGGGCAACAAATGGAGCCCACATCGAACTGCACTGAATAGGTATGAAACTGCGAGACTTTTCCTTTTATTTGGTGCAGATTTCACATTTCTATCGTCATTTGTTGCTTTCCTGTGACCGGTCAAAAGTGCACCATGACTTTACGGACACACTGTATAAACTTCTTAACCACTGAGATGACACTCAGCTTTCTCTGAAACTTCCTAGCTCACAGAGATGGTGCCATGGACAACGGCATAAAAGAATGAACTTGGAAGGCATACCTCTAAGGCAGCGGTTCTCAAACTTTTTGAAGTCAGGGCGCATTTAAAATCCTACAAATAATTGTAGGCGCACTATATACAAATTTCTGAGAAATATGTTATAATAATTAAGTCAGATATTAAAGAAAGAAAATATAAAGTCCAAGTGTGCTTTTATGGCAATTAAATGAAATAAATGCGACAAAACTAAATTTATTCAGACATTAAAAAACATTTTTATGGTATATATTTTGAGTTATGCTTTTTAGAATTCATAAAAAAGAGGGGTTAAAAAATAAATAAATGACAAAAAAGTTATCTTTAATACATATAGATACATTCTTAGTAAGACTTAGTAAATTTGGCAGTCTATGGCATGAATGTGTTAAGTTTTTTCATTCTTGTGTTTATGAGAAACATGAGTCTGATGTGTCCTAGCGATTTCTTCAATGTTTAGGCATATATTTGAAAGGCAAACTCTCATTTCCTCATCAACACATTGAAAAATTTATCTCTTTTTACTCTTAATTCTGTTGAGGGTAAAATAATCCTAATTCACATAAATAGGATGTTGAAAATTGTAGTAAAATGTTCAAGGCTTTTTTAGATATTGCCACATAATCTTTTTTTATAGAAATCTAAAAGGTTTCAAGAGACAATTCTTTATGTTTAATCATCAATCCAAAACCCCCACCATACATATCATCTTAACTTCACACCAAACAAAGGATAGAAGAAACTTGCCTCCAGTCTTTCCAGGGAACATGGGGGGTAGTGTAAACAATCCAGCACCACAGCTTAACAGCCTTTTGCAACCTAATCAGGCAAGTGAGGTGGGGCATTGGGCAGACTGTCTGTCAGCTGACAGCCAATTCCCCACACCTCTGTCCCCAAAAAATCTAGACTCCAAAAACCCTATTGGTTTTTTGGTCCCCAACAGACACATATTTCTCTGGAATACCATGGGGCACACCTGGAAATCTTTTAGAGCGCACACTTTGAGAACCACTATAAGGTATCACACTGCAGAAACCTCTAGATAAAAACTGCTGTGTGGAAAGCAGATTCGTAAAATCCAAGCTTACCAGGAAGATGTTGAATGAAATGTGACACATCCATTCTTCAGTCAGTTCCGTGTTTTATTTCAGACACCCCCAGGAATACCTCTGCCTATAGGAATTTACTTCACTGGGTCCCCTTGCTATCCACTGAGAACTACATATGTTAAGTAACTATAACTGGTATACTCTCAGTCTATAACTAGTGGCACTGGGAAAATAAATTCTTTATTTCTTTATTCCTTCATTCTATCCTGGGCTGAGAATATGGACTCTGGTACATACTACCACCAAGTTAATGAATCTCCCTGTCTGCAATTACTTCCTCTGTAAAAGGTAGTGATTCTTATGACTTCTCTATTCAAAGGTTAGTATGAAGGTTTAACTACAATAATCTGTGCACATCCATGAGTACAGTGTCTGCTACATAATGGCCACACAATATAAATTATCTTTATCATTCATTTATTAAGCAAATATTTTTTCAGCATCAACCATGCGTCAGGCTCTGCCTTAGGAGTACAGTCCTAGGATGACTACTGATCTCATAGGAATCACATGGACCCCAGACCTTATTTCCTACTCTTGCCTCTCAGAGATAACAGACAACAGAAAAGCAAGGACTCATCTTTTATGAGTGAGTTTCACGTCAAGTAAACTGACATCAAAGTATATGTGTGTGTTGATATACTATTAATAGTAGTCATAATTATAATACCTTCCCCTTCAAGAGCACTTACTGAGAAGTCTGTGACATTTTTTACTTTTTGCTTTAATTATATCAGTGCTTCTTTCATGATGGTTATTTTCCTGTCTTCATAATTTTACACTTTTCTCCTCAAATTAAATATTCAGAACCATGATTTTATTATAGCCATTTTTTAATCTATTAATTGCATATTTAATTCTATATGTTCTGGCAAAGATTTTTTGGAAGTAGCTTACAATAAAACAGTCAGACTAAAAATTTTCAAACAAGGCAAGTGTGTGTGTGTGAGAGAGGGGGGGGAGAGAAAAATTTGTATACAGAGTTAATTAAGGAAGATATAATATCTGTGTGCAATACAGTTCTAATATTCCTAGAATCCAAGAAAAACAAAAGAAAGAAAATTAGTCATATGATTCATTGCCCAGAAATAATACCCACATGATTCAATGGGGGAAACAATCTTTTTATTGTTGTTTCTTATTTTATGGCCCTAAACTCTGAGATTACTTTATCAAAGGTGGTGAAGAGTTTTGGTGTGACACAGAAGACGCTGCCCTCCATAGAGACCCCCACTCTACTCCATAAAAAGACATACCTCAAGTGTCCATGTAATATCTCCCCCCCCCATAGTTCTGTCAAATCAATCCACTAGGAGTCTAAGGAACACAAAGTAGGTGACCTGGGACAGGAAGGGAGTGAGGGAGGGAAGGAGGGAGGGAGGGAGGGAGGGAGAGGGAGTTGCCTGGAAAATCTCAAGGAAAGAAGCAAGAATTTTCCCCTTAATGTTTCCTTCTCCGTTGTCTCTATCTTATAACGAGCAGGTGGCAGTGAATCAGGACTGATATGGGGGGGGGGGAGGGTTAAGCACTTTTCCTCCACGTGGTCATTGTAAGAATATGATCTAATCAGAAGCCAAGTGTGTAGAGGGCAAGGTAGTGATATAACGAATGTCACTTGTTTCCAGCGCCACGCTGAGAGTTCTGCACACATCATCTCTTCTTCAGTCACCACTACATTGTCTTGTTGCTGATATAATTGTTATTATCAATCCACTGGAAGTGAGGAATGGGGCGCAAAGGGAATTCAAGTTAACATTCCCTATGCCATATAGCTCATCTGTGGCAGAGCTGCAGTTTGGATCCTGTGCTCAGATTCCACAGTAGAGACTTTTATTCTACTCATAAACTTTTTCCAGGGTTGTATGGTGAATACTGAAAATAATAAACCGGTTTGTAATCACAACCTTCATGAGACAGCATCAGTACAAAGATAGGTCCGGACTCAGAGAACTTCAAGCTGTGGGATTGTAAGTTTGTTAATGATCCTCTCTGAACATCACTTTTTTTGTCCATAAAGTGTGAAAAATAATAACTAGTTTTCAATGATGTTATGAAGATCAGAAATAATGTGCATGAAGTGCCTGAAATACAGCAGACATGAAATAAATGAGAACACCTGGCAATGAAGAGTTAAGATCAGTCCTATCCACACTGTGGAAAAGGCACATTTCTCTCAGAAAGAATCCATGGATCTACTGAATGACTCCAAGATATGTGGGAAGGCATGCAAAACTTCCTGAAGGAAGAGAAAAGCAACAAAGGGAACAAAATAAAGAGGACCATTGTCAAACACCAAACGGGCATTAAAGAAGTGCTTATAGGACCCATTTAACCATTCCAACAACTTCTCCCCACCCCACACCAGAAAAGTAAATTAAGGCTTAAAGCAGTTAATCCATTTGTCCAAATCCATCATGTGGTAAACAGCAGAAGTGAAACGTGAGTTCAGGTCCCCTGATCCCAAACCCATGGCCCTGAGCCACTGTAGGTGGCATCTCAAGGAATTAGGAAATAAGCTCACAGGGCATCAGTGCATTGTCCATAGGTATAGATATAGATATACAGATATAGATATAGATATAGATGTAGATACAGATATAGATATAGATTTATAGATATAGATACAGATACAGATATAGATATAGATATAGATTTATAGATAGATAGATTTTCTTTTCTGGAGTGAGAAGCAGAGGAGAGGCAGAGACACAGACTCCTGCATGCACCTGACCGGGATCCACCCAACATGCCGACCGGGGCAATCGGAACCATTCTAGCACCTGAGTCGGAGGCCATGGAGCCGTCCTCGGTGCCTGGGCCAACTTTGCTCCCATGGAGCCTTGGCTGCAGGAGAGGAAGAGAGAGATAGAGAGGAAGGAGAGGAGGATGGGTAAAGAAGCAGATGGGCGCTTCTCCTGTGTGCCTTAGCCAGGAATCGAACCTAGGACTTTCACATGCTGGGCCAATGCTCCTTTGCTGAACCAACAGGCCAGAGGCGGTCCATATATTTTTTAATATCACTAGAGATAGCCACGAACTATATTTTCCCCTTGTCTCTGCCACCAACTAGATCTACAACCATTGCCCTTCTCTTAGCCTCAGCTCCCCGTTTCTAAAATGAAGAACTGAGTCTATTAGATTTCCAGAGCCCTTCTCAGCTCTGTTTTATGATGATTCTCCCGTGCCCATCCCCACTCAGAGAGCTCCACCGGCAATACAGACTGAAGGCATAGCCCATATGCACAAAGTTTACCCCGTTTATATTAGATTCCACATTCCTGCAGGGGTACGTCACGTCTGTTGCCCTTCATTCGACTCCATTCTCCAATGTTTGTTTGCAGTCATCGGAGCATGAACAGCTATTTTTAAACCTGGCTTTTCGTGTAAGAAGGTTCAAACTCAAACTGAATTTGATTTGTTGGAAAATGTAAATCCTCGGGATTATGTCAGGAAAGAAAAAAGAGAAATGTAAGTCACTTTAATTACCCTTTGCCTCTGCTCTTCCCTGTCCCACCCCCATAATTCCACGAGCAAAGATGCCATTGGTTAAGCTGACTGTATCCAGGGCAGAAAAAGCCTTTACATTGGCCGCTGATGACCAAAGGTCTTGAAGTTGTTTACTTTATATTTTTGTTCAAAACAACAGGAAGTAATGTTTTAGGAGGCAGCTGGCTCGGGAGCCAGCAAATCCTGGGATTTTCACAGCTGGCTAAAGTGAAACATCTAATAGTCTTATTCAACTGAGTTGTTATCTGTCATGCTCTCTTGCAAAGAATACAGGCTTTGAAGTCAGACAGATGCCAGTCCACACCTTATTAGCAGAGCAATCTGGCAGAGAGCCTGGTACCAAGTAGAAACATCACAAATATGTCTTTCTGCTCCCTTCTGTTAACAACATGGGTTTTGTTCTGCTTTGTTTTTAATTTAGGGCCCGTCTGTAGACCCCAATACAGAATACACGGTCCCTGATAACTAGGATGGCTGGTTTGTCTCTCTTGGTTACCTCCCTATCACTGAGCCTGGAAGAGTGTCTCAGAGTAGTTTCAATAAATGTTGGATGACTTACTGAGGGCTTACATTCCTGGACTGTTTTATAAAAAGATTACAGAGGTTGCAGAGTTTTTGCCTGAGACGGTGAGAGGCTACTAATGAACATAGACAGAGGTTCTTTGGGGGGTTGAGAATGTTCTAAAATCGATTTTGGTGAGGCACAACTCTGCGAATATACCAAACATCATTGAGTTGTAGACTAGAAATATGTGCATTATTAGGGATGTGAATGATGTTTCTATAAAGTTATTTTAAGAGACCTTTTCTAACTCCTCCAAAATGTACATGAATACTCTTATTTGGACTGAAACCTGACACCAGTGATCTGAGTAAGTTGTGGAGCAGCTGGAAACTAAATGAACTGGGAGAAAAGGGTGAGGAATGAGGAGAAGGCATTCATTGTCCCATTCAAGAAATAGATGCCCCATGGTCCCATCCTAATGAAGACATGCTCTTTTCCTCCCTGCACCGAGACTCATATCAGGACAAGCCTCAAAAAGATACCAAACGTGGGTGGGACATCAGGAGTGAGAATTCCAAGTCTTTTCCTCATGTGTTGACTTATTCGAAGTGGTACCCTGACAAACTGTCAGCTAAAATGCTCTTGGCCTCCAACATGACTTCCAAACCCACGAGTTTTCAGGATTGCCAGAAATTCCTGAGTCCTGGTTATCTGATCAAGTCTTTCATATGAGAAACTACATACTTTGCCTTAGGCGTATACTCTACAGGCATATTGTTAAGTGATTTATTCATATACTTGACAAATATTTACTTACCAAACACTGGGCTAATGGCTGGATAAAGAGAAACTGTAGGACTGAGAGTTCACACTTATTGAGCATGCAACATACTTCATAAGGATCAACTGGGTTAATGATTCGAACAGCCATTTAAGGCAAAGACTGATATCATTAACCCCAATGAACAGATGAGTAAACCGAGGCGCAGACTTGCTTAACGTCACGCCCCCAGGAAATGAAGGACATGACATTAGACTGAGGCACATTGGCTCCAAAGCCTGTGCCTGAACCTCTACTCTCACTGCCTTCCATGTGCTCTCTTTACTGCATCCTTCTGCATACGACAATTATAAAGCTAAGACATCATTGTAAGCAACATAAAGAAGACATCATTTCATACTGAGTTGTGCAAGGATCATATTGTCTAATGACAGCTTTGCAAGTTTATCAAGTCACTCTTATGAGGCCTGGGAGTGGGGAAAAGAGTAACAAAAAAGAGACAAAGGAACAGATTATTGTTTAGCTGAACTACATACTGGAACAATTAATCCCCACTATTCAAGGAGTCTTCCTAACAATCCTATTGGATGTTTGTACTTTGACATTTTTTTAATGATCAAACAAACAAACAAAAAACACCTAAATTTTAGGTTAACTTTTGCACAGTTAAAAGTCTAATAAGTGTGGGGCGGGGATCTACATTTGAGCCCTGCTCTTACTGACTTTAAAGTTCCAATTTTTTACACTCCCTTTTTGATTCCCAGGCTCAATAACTGAAGAAGTCGAATCTCTGAATAGTGCCGGTTCTCCGCATTAACCATTAGACATATTATAACGATGGTCAGAGTTCCATAAAGGCAGTGGGGTGAATAAAATGACCTTTCTTCCTCCAAGAACTACCTGTCCACAAATATAAAATGTCATCCTCAAACTCTCTATGTTACTTCTTTCTTCCTCTCTCTCTCTCTTTCTCTTTTTTTCCTTTTTTTCTTAAAAATTTAGCCTTAAAATCTCTTCTTTTCGAACAGCCAGCTGCCATGGAGACAAAAGCAGATGACCTGGCCAAGAGATCTTATCAACTGATTCTTAATGAAAATTTCTTTTCTGAATGCCAAGTATAGGAGGTGAGTCAAAAATGGGCATTTCCAAATGTTAAAGACAGCCACAGATACCCTACAGCACTTCGTTTGTCTATGCCAAAGGTCACCCTGAGAAGCTGCCTGACGACAGACATTATTTTGTGGTAGCTCAAAGCTTTCTATAGATACTTAGGTTCCTTCTTTCCTTTACACAGAATTTCTAAAGTCAGTGGTCAGTATATGTCTCCTGCCATTATACGCCAAGATGGCAAACTTATATGCTCTCCATAACTTTTGAACAATAATGTTCCAATTAAAACTTGTAGTGTGACATTCATTTTGGTTTAGTTCTGCTGTCCTTTAGCTCAGTAGTCCCTGGCCAGCCTGCACATTGGAATCACTGGAGAGCTTCAAAAGCCTCACTGCCTGTGTGGATCTCATCCCTATAGACTATGACTGAAATAGTCTCAAGGGGAAACCTAGGTTTTCAAAGTTTTTCAAGATCCCCAGGTGATTCCAATGTACAGATGAGATTGGAAACTCATAAATATTGGTCTCATCATTAATTAATTAACCAACTCTTGGGGGGATAAGCTAGCCTTCCTTTCCTAAGCTAGATTTGCTTCCTTCATAGGTCCCAAGAGCTTAAGGCAGGAAAAAGGGAGAGCCAATAAACCATCCTGAGCTGGGTACCAATTGAGTCAAGCATGACAGATGGATTGATCTTTTGGGATTGTGCTAAGAGAGGCTGTATGAACAACTGCATCCTAGCACAGTGAGAGGTTGGAGAAAGAATTTATCCTCCAGCTTTGTGCTCCAAGGAGCCTCTGATTCAAATGAAACCCATGGAGCAGGAGGCAAGAGGAGTTCAGGTAGGGCATGAGGTGTTGAGTACTGGGTTGGGCCATAGGAAGTTGATAGGAGTTCACACAGAACTTGTTGCCACTATTGTGGCTTTGTTAAAATTACTGTACAAGGTCATAGCTGGTTGGCTCAGTAGTAGAGCATCAGCCCGCCCGGCATGTGGAAGTACCAGGTTCAGTTACTGGTCAGGGCACACAGGAGAAACAACCATCTGCTTCTCCACCTCTTCTCTTTTCTCTCTTTTCTCTCTCTCTCCCTCTCTCTCTCTCTCTCCCTATTTCTCTCTCTCTCTCTCTCTCTTTGTCTCTCTCTCTCTCTCTTCCTCTCCTCCCGCAGCCATGGCTCAAATGCTTTGAGCTAGTTGGCCCTGGGTGCTAAAGATGGTTCCATGGCCATGCCTCAGGTGCTAAAATAGCTCAGTTGCTGAGCAACAGAGCAGCAGCCCCAGATGGGCAGAGCATCACCCTGTAGGGGGATTGCTGGGTGGGTCCTGGTCAGGATGCATGCAGGAGTCTGTCTCTATGCCTCCCTGCCTCTCACTTAATAAAAAAAAATTACTGACCAAATATCCTAAAATAGGCAACATCAAGAGATTCTCAAGTGGTCCTTTTACAGGGATCTGGCACCAGCAAGAAAGTTTTGCTTATCAAACCAATGACTATCAGAGCCATTGATTGGTGTGCAATGGAGTTATATATGATGACTTTTAAAATTATAGCACTTAGGCTGCCTGTATCAGACCTAGGACAGTGCTGGCCACTCACAGGGTTGATGAGTTCTTTTTTCTCTCTCTTCCATTCATTCCATCTGCCCAGATAAGTATTTGGACTTGTGGATCTTCCTGGGTCCTAGACTTTCCCTTTTTCTGTAGATACAAATGAATGCTATAACCTCCATATTTGAATTTAGTGTCAGAATGGTTGGATGTGGGTGACAATAGCAGTAATAGATTGCACATTGACCTCAGTCACTATCTCATTCCAGCTTTGGCCAGAAGAATCCTCTGCTGAGGACACTCAGTTACTTATTCAGCTTTATTCAGTGATATTTCAATACTATTTGTTCCTTATGCAGAATCCCACAGGTGAAATGGTGATTGGTTAGCATGAGCTGGACATCACTGGGTCATTGACCATAATAGGCCTGAAATCTCACCCTCACACTTTATTGCAAGCATACGATAGCATCTTCTGTGTTTCCAGGGATTGTGCTGTATGCCAACGATTTAACAAGAACCAGGCAGAGTTCTTGCCTTTAATAAAATTAGAAAGTAATGGAGAAGAGAGCCATGTAAATAGATAATCAAAATATAGAGTCTGCTCATTCTGTTCAAAGAGAGTTTGAGGTTGGGGAAGCACAGAGAGGATTTCGGTTTCCCTGAGAGAGCCAGAGATGGTATCAAAGACCTAACATTTAAACTGAGTCATCAGAGTTGAGTTCTAATAATAGTCACATTTGTAGAACATGCTTGAAAATGTAAAGTACTTCCAGATCCATCCTCTTAGAATGTCAGCTTCACAAATGTAAGCAAAGCTTGTCCATCTTATTCACCACTGTATTCCCAAAGGATCCCTGGGACACTGAACCCATTATCAGTGTGGATTCTCACATCCCCCGGGCTTTGGGAAGAAAATAGAAGAAATGTGTTCCAGAGAGAGAAAATCATACACAGGGAAAACAGAATCACAGGTCATAACCTTGTGGAGTTTGGACCTCTAGGCAGTCCAAGGAAAATCTCAGTAAGCTCTGCCGGGGTCTGTGTGCCGGGGTCTGTATGCCAGGGTCTATGTGCCGGGGTCTTTGTGCTGGGGTCTGTGTGCCAGGGTCTATGTGGGACACACACCAACAGTCTGCCCTACATAATTCCTCCCAGCATTGCATTTAGTGCCTTAATAAACTGCTCATAAAAATTAGGGCATATTTCAAAACAAATATGAAGCAATAAAAAAAAGCATATCATGTTTTTTATTAAACAAGAACACCAGAAAAGCAAATGACAAGTCAAAGAAAGTTGTTTGATTATGCAAATGAGATGCAAAACCAACTTTTATTTCGTTGGTAAAAATGCACTATACAAAGGGCTGAATGTAATGGGAGTACCTGCATGTTCCCTGGTCCCCTAATTCGCCATAGCTCAGGGGCTGGTCCATTTATTTGTAGATTTATTTTTTAAATAATAATAATAATACCATTACTGAGAGCTGTGCCTCAGCCTAACTTTTGAGACTACTAGAATGACTATTGATTTGGAATGAGAAATTATCATTACAGAAACTGTAATATTCACATTTTCATGATCAGCCTGTCCTACCACTGCCAGTTTTATAAATTACAGTTACAAATAATTGTCATGGTGACCAGAACATTCATGTCCTCATTATCAGACTATTTTATCCCTGTATAAGAGCAGAAATCAGAATCAGCAAACAGTTTAGTAAGCACAGAAACAGATTTTAAAAAGTTAAAGAGTTGAACGCTTAATGAAACTTGGTTAAGGTTACCTAATACAGTCTCCTCTCTATCAGAACACTTGTATACTAGTGGAATCAGAATACACAACAATTATTCTCCACATTACCAATGGCTTCACATAAGAAACCAAGATAATCAAGGATCATTAGTGAAACTGCTCTCTCCTGGGTAGGATTTCCCCTTTGTTCCCAGTTGCCATTCAGACAAATCGCAATCATGTCTTACATGTCTGGTAGTCACTATGTTCCTTCAAGCTGACCATGGCAACATTCTTTGTGACCCTACTGTGTACTAAATACTTGCATTATCTCCCAACTATGAGATATATTTTGTAGAGGAGTCAAGTGGGTGTTTGAGAGGTTAAATGACTTGTGCAAGTAGATGACAAAGTGTGAATTCGGGAAGTACATTGAAGCCGTCCATTAACACACACTTTTTATACCATCTGCTTGGGGGAGACAAAACACACATGCTTGACCAGATCACTACAAATCCATAGGAATCTGTGATTGAGTGGGTCAAACAGGCCATGCTGAAGGAGTGCTTGGAATGACATCACCGTGGGCCAAGGAGGCCAAATGATTGGGAGGCAGTGATACTGAGTTGGGAAACATTTCTTGCCCTCAAGTGTTAGAACATAAAATATAAACACAGGGTGTATGAGTCACACTTCCTTCTTCCCAGATCCATAGTAGAACATTTTGCCTTAAGCCCAAATACAACCTCAGTATACTTCAAAACACAGCAATCCACAGCATAACACGCCATTTGCCATTAGCCACAACTGACATACCAAACAGGAGCTATGTTCCCCATCTCAGAGCTGGAGGTTAAACCAGCTCATTGAAGTGTCTCAATGATTTGGTCTCTTTGGAGTAAAAAGAAAAAAATAACACATTAAATTGAATCAGGTGAACTTTTTGTTTGATGAAATGCATGAAATCCCGTATTAAGCATTCAGTGTGTGTGTGTGTGTGTGTGTGTGTGTGTGTGTGTGTGTGTGTGTGTGTAAACTACCCAGAGATAGTCAAGGAATTGCAATGATCTTTGCAAATGGCAGATTCATCATTTTCATACATCCCCATAGCTGATGCTCCACCCTTGAATAAAGTTGATATTGTTCCCTAAAAAGGATCCACAGCTTCGGAGCTTTGGATAGTACTGTTAGTGAAGGAGATCTGAAAACTCATTTAGTATGCTTATTTTAAAAGGGTGAGTATTTGCATCCAGAGAAACAATAGTCCTTAAGCAAGATGTAAAGGAGATACTGTTGCTAAATCATGTCTTTACCCATACCCCCAATCCTGAAAGAAGAGAGGAAGTCCAACAGGAACTAAACCAGCTCATTTGACCCCCATGGCTGCCTCATCTCTGAACCCAGGGAAGGAGAAGTAAGGTCTCAGTCTCATTTAGTCCTTCCGTTTTGGGGCATGAAAAACTCAATGGAGTTAGAACTGTGTTCATCCATTCAACACCCAACAAAGATGCATAGCTTTGTCTACACATCTATTCATTCACATATTTGGCAGTGTTTAGTAAAACATCAGCAAGCATTTGCTGAGAGATGATACTTCTCCAGGCATTCTGCTGGTAACTGGGGATATGCAGAGGGAGAAAACATGATTTCCATCTCAAGCTTGTTGTATAGGTGAAGAGATAATATTTGAAAAAATATGCATGACAACTGAACGAGCGATTATGAAATAGCATGGAAAGTCTAATGGCAAATCGTACAAACATGCATCGCAGGGGCCACTAATGAAAGAGCCCCCAGTTCAACCACTTACCAAAGGCACCGTCTGTGTCTGGGACACATTCCAAGGCATCTGAACTTCCCCAAACCATGTGACAATTTATTTCCAGGTTCTGGGATCTTAGTGGAAACCCCATGTCCTCCAGTTTTGGGTGGATTCCAGTTTCTGTATCCCATATCTCCCCACAGTCAAATCCACTGGATGCCACCC
The DNA here is from genome assembly GCA_037038555.1 of Rhynchonycteris naso. Taxonomy (NCBI): domain Eukaryota; kingdom Metazoa; phylum Chordata; class Mammalia; order Chiroptera; family Emballonuridae; genus Rhynchonycteris; species Rhynchonycteris naso. The sequence goes on from CM072998.1 coordinate 279,236,619, forward strand.
CGCCCACTGCTGCCAGCTCTGCTCGGCCCCAAGGTCACTGGACATGATCCACTGAGGATAGCAGGAAATGAAAAGCTCAAATCAAAGAAAGAGGCAGCGTTCTCATTATTTATAGGTTTTATGACTAGGTATCTAGAAAACCCAAAAGAATCAATTAGATTACTATAAGAGTAGGTGAGGGATGAATAAAGATTGCTGACGTCTGAGGATAAGGGTTTTGTCTCTTTTGTTCCCTGTTGTATCCGCAGCACCCGGAATGATGCCTGGGACATAGTAGATGGAGGAACTATATAGCTTCAAGGAATAAATGCATTTAAAATGCTTAACAATCATCAGTCACAGAATAAGGGCTTAATGAATATTAGCCAGGATTGCTGTTTGTCAGGGAAATGACGAAAGAGAGACTACCTCACGGGTGGGCACAACCAGCCAGAGAAAGCCGCAGCTGAAATGTTTCCTGCGGTGGCTCTTAGAAGCCCTTTCCGGGAAAAGAGCTCTATTAAAGGACTACCTAGTCAGCACGACCGCTGAAACCCCATTTCCTCTTGCTGTCCATTCCTAAGGTCATTTTTAGATGTCCAGCCTAGCTGACTTCTCGTTTTCCGTTGAATTGTCACTGTGCCCGCAGTCTTGCCCCATGACAAAGAGTGACCAGGACAGTTCCAGCACTGGCCCCCTGCCATTCCTGCCAGCTTCCCAACAGAGAAAGATTGCAGTGTCTTCCCATCTTGGACACTGTCAGAGAAGGGTCTGGGTCTGGAGAAAAGGCTCAGCTGTTTCTTTAGATTGAATGTTTGTTTCTTTATTTTTAGGTAAATTGTAAGCTTACCATGAACCTGACATTGCAATGCAGATGACGTTCATAATTGACAACCAACCGTCTGTAGAGTGGACACTGGGTTCCGATCCTTGATTCACAGAACTGGAGGCTGAGAGAGTTCCAGGGTAGAGCGGGGCACCATTTGAGTCCCAGCCCCAATGACTGCAAAGTGTATGCTTTCAAACCAGCACAGAATTCATGCTAGGTAGGATCTCAGTTTCACTCTAACACTTCCCCAAGACTTATTATAGTGCTCAGCCTGTCCTTCCTGGAAAGGGCAGGAAGGGAGACAAAAAAGTGTAAATAAGCAAAGCAGCAGCAGTGGGTGTGACTTGGAACATGCTCTGACAAAGAAGAAGGAACAGCCCTCTTAGCCCAGCCCTCTGGGAAAAAGGAGAACCTGTCTGGCTTTCCTTACTCAGAATCCTAGAATCTTGACTGTGGTGGTTGGGTCAGATCCAGTCAGTCTAGGGAACAGCGAAAGAGGCAATTTGTATAAATTGGTACCTCTGCACACTCTTTTGGAATTCAATTGTGCAGAATGTGCTAAGAATCTTATATTGTCCATACTTGTCAACATAGTGATTTTAATCACCAAGGCTGACACTTGGAAATACGGGGTGATTTTCCATTATCTGTTCACTTGACAAATATCAAGTGAGGATCTTTCATTGAAATAGCTATATTCTAGCCTGACCAGGTGGTGGCACAGTGGATAGAGTGTCGAACTGGGATGGGAAGGACCCAGGTTCGTGACCCAGAGGTCACCAGCTTGAGCGCGGGTTTATCTGGTTTGTGCAAGGCTCACCAGCTTGAGCTCAAGGTTGCTGGCTCGAGCAAGGGGTCACTCGGTCTGCTATCACCCCAGGGTCAAGGTACATATGAGAAATCAATCAACTAATGAGCCGCAACAAAGAACTGATATTTCTCATCTCTATCCCTTCCTGTCTGTCTGCTCCTACCTGTCCCTCTCTCTGACTCTCTCTCTCTGCCACCAAAAAAAGAAAAAGAAAGAAAGAAAGAAATAGGTATATTCTCGAGCACCAGGCAAGCAACTGTGAGCAAGGAAGACCAGAACCCTGTCCTCATGGAAATTAATTTCTAGTGAGAAGCACATGATTAAATATACAATAATACCAACTAATGATAAGGGTTGGACAGAACATTAGGCAAAGAAAAGAAATAGACAATGAAGGCGGAGACCAGGGCAGGTGTCTCAAAGGAAGTGATATTTATCAAAGAAATGAATGGAGAAAGGAAACAGACTATGCTCTATGTGGGCACAGGTAGTTCTGACATAAGGGACATCAAGGGTAAAGGTCCTGGGGTAGGGGCCAAGCTTAATGTGTTTGAGAGACAAGAAGACAGTGTGAAAAGGCGTGGTGATTAAGGGAGAGGTGAGTCCATTTCACAAGAAAGCTCAGTCACTTGTAGTAGTGTAGAATTGTAAACCAGCCACGTGTCTAATAATCCAGGCCTGGGTAAGTAAATTGCATGTATATCTATGTTGTAGACAAGTGAACAGTGGCCCTAGAATTAGTCCAATGAAAGTCTGAATTCTGATTCTGCCATTTGCTACCTGGGTAACCTTGGAAATTCACTTAGTCTATCCACTCCAGTGAATAAATAAGGACAATCATGACCCCACATATTAATGATAGATGTAGAGAAAAGCATTCACATTCTTTTGTAATCAGAGAGCTATGAGTTAAAAAAAAATGGAGTGGTATTTATTACTTTTTTGATCTAGTAAGTTAGCTAGGAGGTGGACTTGTGCCACACAGAGTAAAATACTAAGACCAGACATAGACTGGTATTCACAGTCAAGTTTTTTATTATTATTATTATTAATTTTAATGGGGTGACACCAATAAATCAGGGTCCATATGTACAATGAAAACATCTCCAGATTATCTTATCATTCAATTGTGTTGCATACCTGTCACCCAAAGTCAAATTGTCCTCTGTCACCTTCTATCTGGTTTTCCCTGTGCCCCTCCCCTCCTCCCCAGAGTCAAGCTTTAATGAAACAGCTGATATTTATTGAGTGCTAACTATATCTTAGGAATTGTCATAAGTGCTTGGCATATCTATTCTCATTTTAATCTAATGTTAACCCTGTGATATAGCTACTATTTTAAACCTCACTTTGAGATAAAAGGGGGAAAATGTCTGAGGACAGAGGGTATTAAATAATTTACTTTGAGTCACACAACCTGTAAAATGTCCAACACAATTATGAAACAATTTAAAAATAGGTATCAAAAGCTTTAAAATGTGTCATGAACCCACTAAATCTAATTTTAATAATTATTTTGTACAGACAGAATATAAACTGTGGGAAAAATTGCAAAATAACTTGCACAATCATGTTTACTGAGAGGTAATTTGCAGAAGCAAATGCCTGGAAATAAAGTGTTCAAAATAGTTAAGTAAATTGTGTAATATTTATTTAATAAAATTTTGTCATCTTTTAAATACTACTAAGGAAGAGTTTTTAATAACATGAAAGAATATAACTTCCATTATAACTAAAGGAGAAAAATTGATACAAATTATATCTACATTATACTAAACACATACATAAGACACTGCACCATTTTATATAAAATGTATAATAATTATGTGTTTATGTCTATTAATATGTAATTTTTATCTACTCTGAGAAAGTGATGAAGGAATTAAAACTCAGAAAGTAAGAAGACTTTCAAGGCAATACTGTTAGTGTGCTATGGCTGGATAGCTCAGTTGTTTAGAGCATTGTCTGAAAGCACAGAGGTTGCCGGTTCAATTGCCGGCACATACAGGAGCAGATTGATGTTCTTGTCTCTCTCTCTCTCCCTCTCTCTCTCCCCTTCCTCTCTCTAAAATTAATAAAATAAGCATTAAAATAGTTTTTAAAAGATTATTATTAGTGTTAGCTTGAGCCTATCTGACTTTAGAGCCAAACTCTCCCCAGTGCTGAAAACTGTTTAACTCTATCTCTCAAGAGGTAGAGTAGATACAAATTGATCCCCACTTAAGTACTGAATATGTGGTCAGGATGCCAGGATGGCTTGATTTCGTTCATTTTTTAAAGCGTAAAATATTTCAAAAGGAGCCATGAACTCATTCATCACTTGATTTTTTTTCAATGTCAACATTCAGCTGCTTGTTCCTCATTTTAAAATAAATTTAAAATTTAGGTGTGTCTTTCCATAACTTCATCTCAATCAATATTATACAGAGCTCAGCAGAAGCTGATGCATAGTCATTCATATGGAAAATACAATAATCAATCAATGTGTAAATAACAGAAGAAGAAACTTTGTGTGTGTCTCCTGCACTCAGAACTGTAAGCCTACTTTTGCTCACCCTCTATTTCTGATACTTATCTACTACATTGATAGGTATACCTTTATTCCATTTAACTATTGCCTAGTAATCCATCTCTATTCTAATTTGTGTATGCATTCTCCTACTGATGAACATTAAGTGCTTTTTTATCTCATTTCTATTTCTTTTGCAAATACATAAAGTTTTCCCTTGGGTATATATCTAGACATGAATTGTTGAATTATAAGATACAAATGTATTCAGTTTACTTGATGATACTTGATTTTTTTGTCCTATCCGTGTTAGTGAGAATATACTAACTGAAATAAGAAACAGCCGCAGGATTACAGTGACTTGACACTTAATATGTTCTCCTCCTTCTCTGAGCTTGTTCTGCTTCTGGGATCTCAAAGACAAAGACTGCCCCTCAGTAACTAATGCCAAGTGGCCAGCAGGGATGCACTGGCATTTGATTCCCAAAGGAGTCTATGATTCCAAAGGAGAGAACATGAGAGGCCACCCCAAGTCAAGCGTCTCCCATTGATTCACTTAGCTAGACCCGCAAGAGTGGGTTCACTGTGCCTACGGGGCTGTCATGGACCATTCTTTCATCGTGGGCTGGGGAATGGGCAGTTCTCAGAGCATGGCAGCGAAGTCAGCCCCAGAAGGGCACAAAAAACATCCTCTCTGTTCCCATTCATATGGAACATTCCTCCGCTTTATTATTTGTGCATTTTCCAGAGCTGCAGATAGACATTCTGCTTCTCGGTTAGTATACCGTAGTATTTTCAGATTTTCTTGGGATCGTGAATTGTGGCAAAGATCTCTGAGTTTCAGCTCTCAGGAGGAGAGAGAAAAAAAACAAAGTTCAAGTGGAATAAGAGTAATACATCTGACCTAAAACCTCTTTCCCAAGATGAAGCAATTTTAGACAGATGGCCTTTCCAGGGTGATATATAACTTGAAAAACTTTATTTTGGAATGGAGAAAAATAGGAAGTTGTTGACATGTGGCCTTTTCTAAGCTTGGTGGCCTCTGTTCTCATTTCAACAGGGGCATGTAACTATTATGGTACTTGTCATTGCCACAACCACCCAGTCAAGAGCAGAAACCTCATTTGCTGAGTATATTTCAAAATCTATCTGTCCATTGAACTTTCTCTTTTTTCCATATATAAATGGTTGGAAACTAATATAGCAATTCATAACCTCAGCATCTGGACTCAGCTTAGCCATAGACCAGCTGTATGACCTCAGGCAAATTAAGTTTTGGTTTTCCTTTCTGCAATATGAGGAAAATTATTACATTATTTCTAAAGCCCCATTAAGCTTGAACCTTCTATGAATATACATGCATGTCAACACACATTACAATCTAACAATTACCAGTGATGGCATCTAATGAGGAAGAAAAAGAGGAGGAGGAAGAGGAAGGTCAACACAATGGTACTCATGTTGAGTGACCATTTCATGTCAGGAATTATTATAATCTCTTTATATCTTTTATCTCAGTGGTTTCCAACCTCTTTTACACTTGGGACCAGTGAAAATAGGAGAATTATTTTGGGACTGCTAAGGCAGAAATTGCCCTGAGCACAAGCGAATGTGACTAAGATCATTGGGTCTATAATCTTCATACAGCATCAGGGTGGTTCACTCTTTCACCGACTGGTGTGAAATGTCCGGCAGACTGGCACCAGAGTTCGTGGACCAGCGGTTAAAAAACACTGCTTTATCACATTTGCTTAGCTAACCACTATGCAAGGTAAGTATGGTACTGTCTTTATTTAGCAAATCAGGAAACTGAGGCACAGGGGAAGAAGGACCTGAAGCCAGTGGGGAAAGTGCTGAGCCAGTTCATCCAGCTACGGGGCTTCAGGGCATGGTTTGCAAAGTATTTTTTCCTACAAATCTCAAAACCTTTAGATATACATATCAATCTCTCTTTTTAAAACTCAGTAAAATGAGGCTTTTTTGTGCTTATATAACCTTCTCAGGTAGCTATAATAAGGTCAAACTCAAAACCAGGTAGATGTCTATCTGTCTATCCATCAATCAGAAAGAGAGAGTGGAATAGGAGAAAGAATTTCTTCCCCGTTATAAAACTGTGTGCAGCAGACAGCTTGGAGCGGGGCAATCCCAGACTACCCATATAGTTCTGTTACTTTAAAATGTTTTTTCCATTTGGGCAAATAATCTCATTTTGTTGAGCAGACTGAGAGAGGCATTTAATAAATGCTAATTATCTCCTTTGCAAATAAACCTACAACTTGCTATATTATATTTGCTCTTGATGATCATTAATAACATGAACTCTATAATTTTCCAAGTTCTAAGCCAACCAGAGTCTTGCTAGTTCAATTGTTTTAGTTTATTCTATCTAATAGCTTTGAGTTTTTCACAAAAACAGAACTAAACTAAAACAAAAATAATTTTTCCCAGTTAGCTGACTTATTTTTAATTAGAGAAAGACTAGGTGGTTCTTGTGCAAACTGTTTACAGTTGGAGTTTATAGGCACCATCCTTTCTTGTGCTCCTTTCTACCTTGAATTTCTTCCACTCTTAAGACATTATTCACTCCTTTATACATGTATCAGTTTGCCTTTGCTGTGTAACAAGCTTCTCCAAAATTTAATGACTTAAAACAATAACCATTTTGCCTATGATTGTGTGGTTCAGGAATTCGAGCCTGGCTGGAATGACTCATTTCACTTCACACGTGTTGAGCGGGGTCATTAATGCATTTGCAGTCCCCTGGTGGTTGATGACCTCACTCACATGTCTAGCAGGGAGCTGACAGTTGGCAGAGGCTGTCACAGTGATGCCAACAGCAGCAAGACAGGGAAGGCCACAAGGCACCAGCACTCTACCAGCCTCTTTACACCTCCCACTGGCTAGTGTATCATTGGCCAGCACAAGACAAGACTTTTTATGTTGCATGAGAGAGTTGAGGTAAACGTCTCTTAGTTTCCTTTCCTGGTCTGTAAGAAAAAAAAAAAAATTGCTATTTTTTAAGCATTCTTTTCAGTTCATACAATTGTCCAAGAAATCACTCTAATACATTGACAAAGGAATAATCAGAAAAGACCAACGTGGAAAGAAAACTAAGATATACTCTCATCAAACCTCTCACCCTATGCAAAAGTCACCTCGACAAATCTCTCACAGAGGATGAGATGGCTTGAACACCTACACGGGACGTAGCACAGTCAGTACCCTACAAGAGTTCTAGTTCACGTGTTCATTCACTGGACAGTGAAAGAACACACAACACACATTTAATGAGTGTTTACTGAGCATGGAGACTCTCCTAGGCACTGTGGATAAGAAAAGAAATAGGACAAAGCTCCTAACCGCATAGAGCTTACATTCTAATGGGTGAGACAGACAATAAAGCATCTAAGCCAATATACATAAAAAAGCAAAACAAACAAAAACCCCACAATGCATTATAAGAGAAGGCAGCCCAATAATGCTTTAATAAGCTGGTCAAGGAAGGTTTCCCTGAAGATGTGACATTCAGCAGCAATATCACCTAAAGTGAAGGAGCTAGTCATGCACTGGTTTGGGGGAGAACATTCCAGACAGAGGGAACAGAAAACCCTAAGAATCCCCCAGAAAGAAAACAACCTTAATATTGTTCCTGTAACACTAAGAAAGTCATGGTGACTGGAACAAAGTAGAAGAAACTTATTAGGTTTTTGTTTCTGTTGTAGTTGAATTAAAGGCAAACTGCCTAGAACTTCTACCTGATGAACTTATTACCTGTCAATTCTTACTTAGTCCATTCCTCATATAAGTAATTCAACAAGTGAATAGATGCATGTATATGTTATCCCAAGTCAGGCAAGCTGAAAGGATTTTAATCTCAGGAGTTAAAATACCACAAACCAGAAGAGGAACTTGACCCCTATGCTTCCAGGATCCCTGACACTGACACTGAGGAGAGATTCTCAAATCCAACAACCCAGCTCCTCCATCCTCCATGTCTAATGCCCACTCTGCTCAAGTACTCCATCAGGAGTAACACTGGCCTCTCCCTTCAGTATGTGAAAGTTCCAAACCAAAGCAATGCCTTTGAACTCCGACCCCAGCCATGTCCCCCAAGCCCAGCTTTCTATGTATTTCTCACTCCCCTCCACTTATTTCTACTCTGCCCTCTGGAAATGCAGCCCCATAATCACAGAACTCCACCATCATGTGCACATCTTCTCAGACCATTCACTCCATCCACGTCCTTTCCTTAACAGACACCTAGCTCTCCTCCAAGATCATTGCTTCTCCAATAGTTCTTTCAACAGCTTTCTTTTTAAAGCACTTTTGTGAAGTGTTGTGCTACTCTTTCTCCAACTTTCCTGTTCTAATAGATGAGCACTTCTCTTATCCAGAACCACTCCTTCCTCTTACACTTTGACTCTCATCCACTCCCTTCTTCTGGAAAGATCTTACAATATCAACATTTGCTTTCTCCCTACATGAAATCTCATTCTGCAGGTCCTTTCCCATTTGCATGGGAATCCATGGGATGTAGCCCATCCTTTAAGAAACTTATCCCAACCTCACATACCCCTTATCATTTTTTCCTTTTACAACCAAGCTCCCCGCCCTTTCGCCCACCCCCTCAAAAAAAAGTGTATATTTTGTATGTACATGGGCAATGGGCACCAAGTCACATCCTTGAGATGCGCCAGTCTGGGCAGGGGCAGAGGTCAGCTAGATCACCCAATCCCTTCATTTTATGGATGAAGACCAGAAATAGGCAGTGACTTGTGCAAGGTCCCACAGCAAATTTGGAGAAGGACATCATGTCTGATGACTCTAGGCTCACTGGCCAGTGCTGCAAACAGCCTCAACTTCAATTGACCTACCCAAATCATTGTAAAAAGTATCCATATTTAGAATGTATTTCTCACTCTCATAAATTACACTTAATAGCTTGTATTAAATGGAAAAAGTAGTCAAGAAAATGGCCCAGGTACCATAAATCTGGCCACATATCAACTGCCAAGGGTGGAGGAGGCAGGAGGGATCAGGTTGGGAATAGAGCACAGACATCATTTAAGTCCATTTGAAAAGGGCATTGCTTGACTTCAAATATCTTTAGGTTCCTCTCTTAGTGCCTTGATGTCTGCCATCATTTAAAACATCCTGTCTAAGAATCTTGAATATTATTAAAATATTTGGCTGTATTAAAGTCACAAGACGTTAACTCATGATAAATATTTCTACGCCCCAAACCTGATTTATGAGAACCAGCTAGTAAATAGTCTCTGATTCAAACAGTGATTAACCATTATTCATGAAGCAAAATGAGCCTGCCCTGTCACGTCATAAATTCAATGTAATATCATCTTGCTTCACTTATTTCTATCCACAGTTTTATTCTAATTTCCATCTTCTCCCATCTCATTACAGACTCCAAGAGACGTGCACAAAGGAACCTAAGAAGTTACATTTCTGCCAGACCGTATCTTCAGGAGATGGTGAGGAGTGGCTCACGGCAATGCAGAAACTGGCTGTTGTTGATGTCAGAACACCACCAGAAGTGGTCTTCCAGGAAGGTGTGAGGTTAGCCATTAATCCTGTCTTGAATCAGTTCAGGACTAGGCATTCAGAGGCAAACCCTAGTAATCCCGGAAAAGAAGAGATTGAACTGTTGTGGGTGTGATATAGGCAGAATGTGTTTGGGGGCCCAGTGATAATTTGTAAGGTTTTCTGACTATAGGGATGGTAAAGCTGAGCAGTGCATCATTCCTCAGGGCAATGGCTGCTTAGAGAGCCACACGGTAAGTTCTTCCCTCCACCAGGGATTCCCAGTCACTAGAGTCATGAGTCATCAGGTTGCCTTGAAGATGCTTCAGTATAATTTGTTGCTACTGTAAAGGGCCTCCCGTGATTCACAACAAACACAGTGATTCACTTATTCAGCCTCTTTTCCTACCTTTCCCTGCTCACCTCATGTTCAAAGTTGCTGTCAGTCCAGTCTCTCTTACCACTGCTCTGTGTGCCTGGAAACTTATGTTCCCTCCTCTTGTTTCCCATAATTCTTCCTGAGTAGCTCCTAGCCATCTCTCAATATTTACTTCCGGTATCCATACCCTTTATGAGAAAATGTCCCTAAGTGTGTATGTGAGTATATATTACACATATAGTCCTTTATTAGCAACTCTTCTCAAACTTAATGTGTAAACAAATCACCTGGCCATTTCGTTAACATGCAGGTTCCCATTCAGTAGAGATGAGGTGGGGTCTGCATGTCCGGTCGACTCCCGGGTGATGTTGATGCTGCTGATCTATTATGGACCGCAGTTCGGGAACTAATACTCTACAGACTGGGGTCACCTTGCTAAGGTCTTACAGTGCCCTGTGTGCTGAACTCTTTTGCAATGGTTTGATTACACATTTATCTCTACCAACAAATAAGAGTCCTTGGGGTCAGAAACCATGAGTCTTTCAGTTGCAAGTGACAAGAATCTAACCAAGCAGAGAATGAGGGAAAATAAAAGGGATGTTTTTGCTCAACCAACTGAAACAAGATGTCTAGAAATACCGAGGGTCAGACCCAGCTGAATCCAGGTTGTCCAGATGACGCTGTCAGTCTGCACTTATTTACCTCTCTTGGCTCTGCTTTAATCCATGTAGGTATCATTATTGAGAAGCAAAAATGGTAAGGTTAGCAGCCTCAAGAGAAAGAAACATACAGTACTATTTTCCAGATGAAGAGACATAAATCAAAGATGTAGGTGTGATAATAGAGACATGTTCAGGCCACAATGACAACTGTGGTGATAAGGAATTCACCTAACCCAGAGAATTCAGGGAGTGTTCAGGAGGGTTGATGGGAGACTGGGAGAGGCTTCTCAGCAGAGGTGAGATTAAATCTAGGTCTTAAAGGATGACTATTAGTTTCATGGGGAAAAGCATCCAGGCAGAAGTCACTCTGTACACTCCTTTATCCATTTTATTAATAATATATACAAAAATTGGCAGAGCCAATTTGATATCCAGATAGCTGGGTTTTATAATGCCCAACATCAAAGTTTGGGGAAATATCTAAATGTTCTGAGGACAATCATGAAATCTTACTGCTGGTAAGTTAAATGCCATCTAATCTCATTTTACAAATGAGAAAATAAATGGAGACCAAGAAATTTGCGATGATCAAACACTAATTGAATAATACTCTTTCGGAAGCCATTAATAATTCCCCTGCTATAATCCTAAATACTCAGGTTAATACCAATGCAAACAGAATTTTAGGTATCAATAAAATAACTATTCCAAGGGAAACAAGTTACCTTCTAATCAAGGTTTTCAGAAGCAAAGGAGGTTTATAAAAAATAGGTTCATGCACATTTTAGAAAATGATAGTAGCACATAGTGTCATAAATTCATTCAGCAAATATTTCGCCAGTTCTATGGGTCAGGCACAGTTCCAGGGAAACTGAATGACTTCTAAAATTGAATGAGAGGTTGCCTCTGCCCAAGGTGGGAATCATCATTGTAAAGTTACTTTTAGAGAAATTAAAACTTCCCAAAGCTAGGAGGGCATTAAAACAGAGAATAATAGGTTTGAGAATAGTTATATTTTTAGTACATTAAATTTGTTTAACTCAGACATACCAGAGAACAATGCATGTCTATGTGCCTATATACATAGGATGCAGCTGAGCACACTGGTTATGTTTATTAACCCTGAACCAGATTTTCTGGATACAGATCCCAGCCCCATTGAGACCTAATTGCACGGGACAAATCATTTAACCTCCTCTGCCTTAACTCTCTCATCTAAATAATGGGGACAATTAGTGCATGTATTTTATAATGACTGGGACATTAGATGAGGTCACACCTGGAGAGAGTGGGGAAAAGGTCCTAGAACTCAGCACGTGTGCCTGGGTGCTTGCCGCCCCCCACCTCCCGCGGATGGTTCTGCGCTGCATCCCCTACTAAGAACACGTGCCCCCGAGTGGGGAAGCGGTGGCCTTTGGGACTCTAGTTCCCTGAGCGTCCTCAGCCTCAGCTTGTCCCCTGGCGGGAGGAGGCCAGACCTCTGGGAGTGTGACCCTGGGGCCCGGCCACCCAGCATGCCCTTCACTGCAGCCTCGGGGAACCGGGTCTTTCTGAGGACACGTGATTTCCCCAAGAGTTCTCACTTTAGAACCTATGGTCAGTGCGCTGTGCCTCCAGTGTCTGAGAAACAGTGTGATGACCGGGCAGGGCCCTGGGCCTGGAGTCAGAGATTTCTGTTCTTGTTCCAGCTCTGCCATGGCCACCTTCTGTGACCCGGGACACGGCCCCTCACCTCGGTGTCTCCACTTCAGCTCCTGTAAAAGCAGCATCATGTCAACCATGATGCCTCTCTCCCAACGCTGCTGCCAGGATTCAATCAGAGTGAATGTGCTCTGAAAAGGTGGAAATGAGGGAAGAAGGAAGGAAGGAAAGAAGAAAGGGAGAGAGAGAAGGAGGGAAGAGAGGAAGCCTGGTGGAAGGTCTGTCTGGACCTCACAGACACCAGCCTGCGAAGACCGCTGACTTGGGAGCAGAGACAGGGTGAGTAAGCCAGTTACTGCTTTCTCTCTCTCTCCTACATAATAACAGATGATCAATATTAGTCAGCCCTAATGATTACATTGTTATCATTCCTTGTCGTCAATATTAAATAACAATAATTGCCATTATATTGTATACCCTCTATAACACTAATGCTAGCAAAAACAATCCTTTATTTCAGAATATTACTTTACAGTTATAAAATGTTTCCCATTTATTAACTTATTTAATCGCGAAATAACCCTATTAGGTGGTCAGGAACGTGATTATGACCTTCACTTTAAATAAGCAAATTGGGGTTCAGAGACGTGAAATGATCTTTGAGACCTACCCAGGTTAAAAAAAAATTAAAGCAGGACTAGAAGCCAGACCTTTAGACTCCTTCACAACTGTCCTTTCTGAAAGGAAAAAGTTATGCCATTATCTCCTCCTGGATTGAATAAACCCCACCTCATGGTATGAAGTACAGGAATACCCACGAAGCACTCTTAGACTATACAATCTTAATTCTCTGGATTTTTGTAAGGGTTACAGGATATTTATACGCATATAAATATAAGGATATTTATAAACTGAAAAGTGCTGGATAAATGTAAGACATTGTTCTTGTTTCTACTGTCTCATGTCTCACGTCTCGCATGCCTAAGGCAAAGCACAAGTCCTTACAATACTGAGAAAGAGTTTGGGTTAACTGACCCATTGTTTGTCTGTGGATTTCACATTTGTCAAGTAGGAGAGAAACCAGACTTCACGGAGCAATTAAGCCATCGTAAGCCAGGTCAAAGAAGATGTTTTGTTAGAAGAGATGGGAGCCAGACACATCCAGCTACATGTAAATTATACATGTGTCTGCTTCAGAGATTGTATCACCACTCTTTGTTCAGCTTGACCCTAACCCCACAGACTCAATTCCTCCTTGGGCCAATCCCCTTCACTTCCACAGTTTTAGCCAATAGGGCAATTTCCTGTGCCTGTTAGGGAGTCTGGTCAACTTGACCTGAGCCAAGCAATTTATCGGTTTTTATTTAACGGTAGATCATTTGTTTTCCTCAATAAGAACATCTAATTCATGGAAAACATTCAAGAAGAAGAAGATTACACTCTACTCACAAAAACTAAAACAACAAGCACTGACCTTTAGGGACTGCAGATGAGGTGCCATAGTGGAAAGAACATGGCTTTTCCAATCAAAGAGACCAAGTTTCTGTTCCCAGTCCTGCACTATAAGCTCCAGGATCAAAGTATGTTACATGAGAGCTATTTGGGGGGCAATGCTTACTATGTTCTTGGGTCTATTTTACTCCTTTACCAAGCTAACTGCACAATGTCCTCATTTAATTACACATTCATTCCTTAAATATTTACTGAGCAACTAATAACATGGGAAGCACTGGACCAATAGCATTAAACCTGGAACCTACAATTCGTTTAAGAAGACACATACTGAACACAAAATTACAGGTATGATCGGTACCAGTAGGGAGAGGTTCAGAATTCTGTGGAACCATGAAATAGAGGTACCTGGTCCAGTTCAACATTTGGGAAAGATCTAAGGGATGAATAGAAATGAACCAGGGATGGGGGAGGGGCAGAGCATTCCTGGTGAAGGGAAAAGAAAACAGGATGGTTGTACAATAAGAAAGACATGTGGCCTGACCAGGCGGTGGCGCAGTGGATAGAGCGTGGGACTGGGATGAGGAAGACCCAGGTTCAAGACCCCGAGCTCGCCAGTTTGAGCGCGGGTCCATCTGGCTTGAGCAAAAGCTCGTTAGTTTGGACCCAAGGTCGCTGGCTCCAGCAAGGGGTTGCTCGGTCTGCTGAAGGCCCGCGGTCAAGGCACATGTGAACAACTAAGGTGTTGCGACGGCAACAAAAAACTAATGATTGATGCTTCTCACCTCTCTCCGTTCCTGTCTGTCTGTCCCTGTCTATCCCTCTCTCTGACTCTCTCTGTCCCTGTAAAAAAAAAAAAAAAAAAAAAAAGATATGTGGACCGTTTGAGATACTGAAAAAAGTCCAGAATGGCTGAAGCATGGAAAAGAGGGAACAGGACAGGCGACAGGGCTGGCATGGCGTGTGGATACAATGCTTTGTTAAGCTTATGAAGAATTTTGAATTTTATCTTCAGAGCCATAGAAAACCATAAAAAGATTGTAAATGGGGGATTTATAGGATTATATTTGGGATTTTTAAAGTTCCCTCTGGCTGCAAGAAACAAATGGTTTTGAGGGAGGGTGAGCAGGAGATAATGAAGGTGACCGGAAGTGAATAGGTAGACCATGGATTGAAATGGTGGGGATAGAGAGAAGTAGATGCACTTGAAAAGTGTTTGGTACATAAGCAACAGGACTTGATTGATGATGTGAGGAATGAGAAAAAGCTCTAAAGAGAAGGCAAAAGTAACGCCCAAGGGGCAGACTTGATCCATTGGATGATTGGTGGTTCCAGTTATGAAGGTAGACTAGACTGCAGAGGTAACAGGGTTTTAATGGGAGGAAAAGGGAGACCTGTAGACATGAGGGAAGAAAACCAAAGCTAAGTCAAGAGTGCATCACTCAGGGTTGTCCAGCAGGTGCATGGGTGCATGGCAAAGCTGAGATTTAATTAGATAGTAGACAAAGGCTTAGCACTTTGGCTTGGTGCATTGTCTCTGCTGACCTCCTAAGCTTCAGTTTCCTCATCTGCAACACAGATACAGGAATGCCAGCTTTGTGGGTGATAATTAATATTATTCATTTAAATTACATTGTTTTTCTAGAAGGGACTCTTCCACTACCTGGAGCTGCTTTAATAACTTCCCAAATTAATGGTGTCCAATCGCCAACTCAGAGCAGGATGTCCAAGGATACCGGAAAAATTACAATTTGTGTTGAGAACAGAGCGCAGCATTTCTAGGTACACTCTGCTCTCTCTGGCCATGATGAACATTAATCCTTGAATACCCTACGGTGTTCAGAAGTCCCCTTTATAGGTCTGTCATCCCTACTTGGCTACTGGAAGACAGAGAGGAGTCTTGCTCCCCTGTGTATCCCCAAGCTGGTAAGTAGGTGACAGTTCACATGACTTTGTTAATTAAATCCCTCACTTCTATAGAGCCCCAGAATCTCTTCAAACAGCAGTGCCTGTGTTGTCATTATATCATAATACATTGTACGGTGTCATTCCAGAAGGCAGAGAATTAAGCGAGTGTCAATTATCACTACAAAATAAGTTATCTGTCCTTCACGTATTATCAGATCTCCAGATACTCATCTATTTTATTTATTCTAAAGAAGTCAGTGAAAAGCTGCTGGCGGTGCCATAGTGTCTTACAGCAGAAGAGTAGCTTGCTGTCAGAACCCAATTCCTAGCTCCTCACAGCCCCCCACTTCCAGGATTAGAGCAAACAGAACAAAAAGTGGCATATATTATCAAAGAAATCCATCGTTCTACAACTTACCAAGCTCCACAGCCATAGCTTACAGATCTCATTTTTGGATGGGAGGGGAGGGGCAGGGAGAGAAGGAAAGCCACGTGACCCATGGATCATGGTAGGTCCTTGGTGATTGTGTATTTTACAAATGAATCATCAGATGATCTCAGGGTTTCTTTCTAATGTCATGGTAAGCAGGGAGACTCCATCAGGCCCCAGACTGATGCCTACTTTGGACAGACTCTGGGCTAGTATCTGGGTGTTCCATGCCCCATACCTTTCTACGGAGTCAAAAAGTAACCAAGACCTGACCTCCAGCTTAGTTCTGATGCTTGACCATTTTTCTCTGCATTTCTGTTTTCCTCTTGTGCTCTATATGCCTGATATTAGTTTATTTTCTTAAAAAATATATATATATTTTTTATTTTTTTTTATTTTTTTTTACAGGGACAGAGAGAGAGTCAGAGAGAGGGATAGATAGGGACAGACAGACAAGAATGGAGAGAGGTGAGAAGCATCAGTCATTAGTTTTTCATAGCCGTTGTGACACCATAGTTGTTCATTGATTGCTCTCTCACATGTGCCTTGACCGCGGGCCTTCAGCAGACCGAGCAACCCCTTCCTTGCTGGAGCCAGCGACCTTGGGTCCAAGCTGGCAAGCCTTTGCTCAAGCCAGATGGGCCCGCGCTCAAGCTGGCAACCTCGGGGTCTCGAACTTGGGTCCTCCGCATCCCAGTCCAATGCTCTATCCACTGTGCCACCGCCTGGTCAGGCAGAAAAAATTTTTTTATTATGGTAACAACCAAAACATGAAATCTGCATACTTAAAAATTTAAGTGCACACTATAGTATGTTTAAGCACAGGCTCAATGTTAACAGCAAATCCCTAGAATTCATTCTTCTTGCATATGTGATATTTTATTCCCACTGAAGAGCACCGAAGAAAGTTATATAAGAGAATGGGGACTGGAGGACACAAGTTTCTCTTCCATCATGTGTGCCCTAGGACACAGGCTTGCTCACTCCCTTTAGCTTGAGTTTCTTCAAGAACAATAGGAGTATAATGATCACTTCCTTGCCTGCCTCACATGGTATGATGAAAGTCATATGAGACCACATTTGGCTTCACAAATATTATTACTACATATTTAAGCACTCTGAGGTGCTACAATGCTAGCATGTTAGAAATATTTACATATTGGGAGGAATAATAGTATAGATCAAAAGTCAAAAATTGGTGACTCATGGGAACCACCCAGCCACTAGATGTGTTTGATTTGGCCTACATGGTATTTTTATGTACTGAGGCCAGCACTTAAAAATAAGGAGAATTGATATTTTAAAAGAAAAATATAAAACAATTCCAGTTTATCTTGAAAACTGAAGATCTAGCAACACGGATCTTGCTTTTCCCAAGGGGAAGGTTTGGCCAGGGCTGAGTAACACCTGCTCTTTTGGGAAAGTCACAAGTTCTATAGTTCACTGCAGTTCCCACCTGTCACACAGCTCCATGTGCATTTACACACACCTGTTTGCCTTTTTTTCAGTTAATTGCCTTGATCTCGTAGCCATTTTTCTTGTGCCCCCCTGGTGTAGCTAAAACAGAGCAAGAAAATCCAAGATTCAAATCCTGGCTTTTCTATTTAATACCCAGGTAACTGTAGACAAGTAATTACCCATCTAAAATTCTCAGTCTTCTCACTTTTCATACAGACATCAAGTTATCTAATAGGTAGAGTTTGTGAGATTTAGATAAAGGGATCACACAGTGTTAGTCACATCGTCATTAAGAGAGGTCATATTATTTGAAATGAAATTCATACTGGAAGAAAATTATAACCAAAGGAAGGTATTTCTAATGGTAGAAATTTAGGCATTGGATAAAAGATGTTTTCAAATACAGCTTTCAATATATAGGACCTGAGCTTTATGGAGGACAATATAGCTGCTACTAGAATATTAGAGATTAATACAAATAAATAATGATGTGTCACAATTGCCAGACTGTCTTTGACGGCCCTCAACTTACAAACGGTGATTACACTGGCCTCAGTGTGCATATGCGTGTGTGTGTGTGTGTGTGTGTGTGTGTCTCCTTTCGAGCTCTTCTGTTTCTCCATGTGCTGTGCTCTTCTCAAAATTGCCGAGCCTTATGCATCTTCAAAATCCAGTTTGCGTGTCCATTTTCTGAGAAGTCTCCCCTGACACCTTCAGATTAGATTAGCTGCCCCATCCTCTGTGTCTCCCTGGCACCAGAATGTTCTTCTATCACTAACAATAATGGCGCCAAGCACTAATTTTTTTTTTTTTTTTACTATGTATCTCATTCAGTATTGTGATGCCCTCAGGGACAAGAAGGGCATCTGGAATGAATAATTTTATGTGTCAAATTAGTTAGACCACAGTACCTATATATGGTCAAATATTATCCTCGATGTCTCCATGAAGGTATGTTTTTGATGACATAACATTTAAATTAGCTGACTTTCAGTGAAGTAGATTACCCTCCAAAATGTGGGTGGGCTTCATCCAATTAGTCAGAATTCTTAAGAGAAAAAAAATGACCTCACTAAGCAAGAAGGAATTCTGCTTCTGGATTGAAACTATAAACCCTTCCCTGGGTTTCCAGGCTGCCAGCCTACTCTGCCAATTTTGGACTTCTCAGCCTCTACAATCTTGTGAGCCAATTGCTTAAAATAAGTTTCTTTCTCTCTCCTTCTGACTCTAAAACAATGTCCTATTAACCTTCATTCTCCTACATAAGTGACATAAGCAGGCACTCAGGAGTTGTGGAATGAGTGAACAAATTAATATGTGAATGAATGATATTATGAGAAGGTTTTTATAATTATATACATAAAAGGTTAGGTGGGTTCACCTCCAAGGTCTCTTTTGACTTTAAAAGGTTGTGATTCTATTCCCATTCACTTAGCAGAATAGCTTTCTTCTCTGAAATCACAGAGAATTTAGGCGATCTCAAGGACAGAGATATCTAAATGCTAAATTCACCTTTTCAAGTGCAGTGCCTGATGCTCAGTAGTTACTCAGTGTATGAGTTAACTGAATTAGGTTGGATGGCGTGGAATGATTCCTGAAGTCTATCTGTCAGTATTTTCTACAGGGTCCTCCGATACACCTTAGGTTTACTAAGAAATAGTGACCCGTTTTGCTCATTTGTCATATTTTCATAATTTTTAATGTATCGTACTGATTTTCATAGAACATTTTTTAATAAAAATCCTTCTAAAGTTTCTCAATGCCAACCACCAGTAATAAATGTTAAAATAGATCATCACCAATTTGGAGGTTATTTTTCTTTTAATTAATTGAGTGGTGATTAAATCGGTGAAAAAAATCAAACTGTCTAAATGGGAAAGTTTAAACTTAAAATGACGTGGGCAATGTAGTTTCCATTTGCTTACTGTATTGGTAATTATAAAAACCTTGACTATTTCATGACATTTAAACAACTGAGCTATATAAGGTATCATGGTTAAGTTTACTTCGTGAGTCACAAAATTGAGATCCAGAGGTAGTAATATTTAACACATATCATGTTTACTATGTACTAGACATGGTTTGACATGTTTTAAATATATGAGCCCATTAATCTCCGTAACTACCACAAAAGACAGGGGCTATTACTTTCCTCATTAAAGATGGAAAAACCGAAGAGCAGAAAGGTTAGACGGCATGTCTGTGATGGACCATTCTCTGTGTGGACCCAACTGGACCACAGGGTGCCTGGAGACCTGGCTGCATGTGGTATTTGGGTGTGTCTGGGAAAGTGTTCCCAGATGACATCAGCATTGGAACCAGTGGATGGAATGAAGCACACAGCTCCCCTCCCCCTCCCCCCCCCCGCCCCATTGTGGATGAGTCTCATTCAATCCTTTGAGGGTCTCAATAGAACAAAAAGACATTGGAAGGAAAAAGTTGACCTTTTTCTGGCTGACAATGTGGGGACATTGGTCTTCTCCGACCCTCACACTGAGACTTATGCCATCAGTGCTCCCGGTTCATCGGGCCCTCAGACTCAGGCCAGATTACACAACGCTTTACCCAGCTTGCGGAAGGCAGATGGTAGAACTTCTCTTATAGGATCTGTGTCTCATTGGTTCTATTCCCCTAGAGAACCCTAATACACTGCCCAGGGTCAGACGCTCAAAGCCACAAGGCTAGCCAGTTTGGGGCCACAACTCAAACCAGATCCGTCAAGTCCAAAATCTGTCTCCCCCTGCATTGAGCTGCCCCCAGGTCACTTTATCACTCATGAAATGCCTATGGCAGCCAATGGGCTTGGTCTGCATTTGCTCTCAGACTAGATACCTTGAAAGAGTAGGTAGGAAAGCCTTTCCCTATTAAGTCCCCTTAGACAGAAGAAGCACAAAGTCTATGTTCTCACTTTCATTTGCCGCGTTTGTATGAGAATCATTGTTTTCCGGCCACGGACTGAGAGCCCTGAGCCCCAGTTAGTACAGGGACATTGAAAAGGGAGAAAATGCAGAGGTCAGTCCAGGCCTCTCAGCGAAAGGACAGTAACATGTGGTGTCAGTGTCTCCTGCACTGAGGGTCTCAGTTACCCTAGGATTTGACAGCTTAACTTCAAATGATTTGGCAGTTTTAATTGGAAAGCATGTTAGTTTTTGGTTAAAAAAAAATCCAAAAGAAAAGAAAAACTTTCTAGGTTCAAGGAATATTCTTTCTCCGTGAGACCATTGAAAGTCTAAATTATTTCCCAGCAAGATCCATTTGTTCAGCTATTAATATACTTTATTATTTTTCCACCATGGCAAGAACCTAGCTGTTCCTCTAGTCATATTTCTCTTCAATGGAAAAAAGAAATCATTATCATTTCAGGCATCAAAAATTCTATTTTCCTTCAAATGAACAGAAAATGGAAGCAAAAACAGGCTTTGTGATGTGAAAAAAAAAAAAATTGAGCATGTGGGCTTAGCCCCATCTGTTTTCCCAGCTATAAAACTGAATTAAAAATCAGAAAAGAAGGTTTAGAAAATGTAACTAATCCTGAATAAAATTAATATAAAGTACTTAGAGCAAATGACCTTTACTTAATTTTAAAGATTAATTTTGACCTTCAGCTGTTGATCAACAATCTTATGTAATATATCAGAATCTTTAAAATATATGTATCTTTATTACTCTTCTCTCCCAGTTAGAATACAAGTTCCACAAGCCGAGGGAGGTTACTGCTGGTTCCCAGGAATCTAGAAGTCTGATGGATGCCCCCCCCAGAGCTCTGGGGGCCTGCTACCATCCTCACCCCCAGAAAGAGGGCCTTGGAGTCAGGGAACCCAGGGTCCTGTTAGTCAGGCAGAGGGAGGTTGCAAAAATCAACCTCAAGTGTCACTTTCTGAATCATCTGCCCACGGTCTGGGCCCTTCCGTCTCCGTTTGCCCTTGGATACTCAGGCCCTGGCTGGGTCTTCAGCTGGCTCACATGTCAGGGCATCCTGACATAGCAATCACTCTGGCATCCCAGGAACTCTGCCTGCCCCATCTGGGAGCTTCCCAAAGCAGCAAGCTTCTAGCTGTCGGTGCGCGGGAGGAGCAAGATCAGCCACAAACAAAGCTTTAGCACAAGGCGGGCAGTGTAGGCCCACCCATGCTGCCTCCTACCCCCGCCCATCCAGCTGGAGACACGCTGGGGCACACACCTCTGGTGGGGCTCCTCTGAAGCCCCCTGTCTGCAGGCCAATGCAGGGTGATTGCGGCGCGAGGGTGGGAGGGAGTGAAGCTGGAGACATGGCAAAGGCAAACAGGCTGGGGGAGGGGCACAGAAACGTCTCTAAAGGAAAAGGAAGGCGGAAAAAGACTGGAGTGTTCGAGGTCTACCAGTGGATTCTCATCCCGGCTGTCTTTCTGTTTCTATCTTCATCTTTCCACAGTGCCCTTCCAGAGCATGCTAACCCCCTCCCCCCACCCACCCATCCCTTCCCCCTCGGCTTATCCCCCTTCCACTGCCAAGTTTCATCTCTCTGCCAGGAAACCTGGCGGAAGACGTGGCCTCTCTGCACCACGACGACTCCATGCTGATACCAGGGCCAGACTTCCAGAGCACTCGGTCTAATAAGACCTGTTACAGGCAAAGGCGCTTGCTCAGTTAAGGCAAGGCCACCCTGGCAAAGCCCCAAGTACTCCGGTCTCCCCCTCCCCCTCCAGACTTTGATGCTCTGATGATCCTATTGTCAGATCAATAGCCCATCTGCTCCTTGGGGGCGCCTAAGCCACCCTGCGCTAAATTAAAACAGATAGGATCAATCCTCGGTTAATTTCTCCCAACCAAACAATTTATCTCTCTTTTGGATGCTCTTGGAGGGTGAATTATATAATCCTGACACACCATTAGAGCTCCCTGACTAAAGAAAGTCCTGCTTCAGTGCCCACCTGTTCTCTTTATCAGCAGTTCTGTGGCATGACAAAGCCAGAGATTTACCTGAGAGCCACGCAGACCTGGTGTGAACCTTGCCAAGTCCCTGCCAGGGTACAGCAGAGAGGGGCAAGGGTCTGAATACCAGCGCATGTTAATCACCTTAGAGGAGGACTTGAACTCAGATGTGATAAGCTGTGCATAAGCTTCTATTTCTGAATAATCAATTGCCATCATTGGTATATAGTATTTTCTCCGCATAAGATAAAAAATCAGGACACCTATACCAAAATGGCTGTGGAGACACAGGCTTTAAATCTAAGTGGGAACAAACTGGAGGTAGGGGATATAGACATATACAGTCATAGTAATAGGTATTATTAATAATAATACTGTCGGGCACTTAAATATAACCCACGTTCCGCTAGATGCTGTGAAACTGAGGCTTAGAAAAAGGAGGTGACCTCCAACGTCACAAAATGCATAGACGGTACAGTCAGGACTTATTACCAGCAGGCGTGCACAGAGAGCACCCTGCTATTTGTTAGAATATCGGGGTAGTCCCGTACGGGTTGATTAAGAGCAGCAACCCCTAAGCCCCTGAGTATTTTCTTCATATAACCCAGCATGCTCGCCCCATCTAAGTCGCTAAACCTGGACGCCTGGTGCTCCCTATAACGCAATAACTCAAGAGGTAACACAATGTATCAGAACGGCTCCAGGATACTGCCCAGTCGTTAGGGCCAGCATCCATAATAGTTGTTAATATTTTTATTAATGCCAGGGTTTGTTCCCGGGTTTGATGCCTGACTTGCAAACTCATACTCTGAACCAGACTTCTCTTATTCCCAAGAGGAAAGAGGAGCAATGGAAGGAAGTCTGGAAGGTGCAAAGGGAGAAAGGAGGACGGATCTGGTACAGCATCCATGAGGTCAGACCAGCCCACCGGTAATTCAGCTCTCTGGAAAGGGTTTCTGCAATGGGGTAAGTATAATAATAACCAATACCTATTGATCACTTCACTAGGCTCTGTTTGAGCCCTAACTACTATTATTCCATTTGATCTTCTTGGGAAGATATTGCCGTAGTGTCTGATGAAGAAAGAAGTACAAATGAGGAGAGGTGCTATAGTCCAGAGGCACAAAGAGGTTGAGTAACTTGTCCAATGTCACATGATTAATAAGAATGGTGTCAAGGGTCAAAGTCAGGCTTTTAGGCTTCAGAGCCCAGGCTGTCAGCCAGCTTACCATTTTGCTTTCCAGAAGGAAGAAGGAAACAGGAAAGAAAGTCCCTCGTGGAGTAAAAGAACAGGCAAGGGGTTGTTTCAGGGACTTGTTCCTGGTATCATGCAGCAAGGCTACTTGCCCTCAGCACAAGGATGTGTGCAGTGACCATCATGGGGAGAATAAAACTCTCCCAAGCTTCACTGTTGACACCAAGATTCTTTGGACAGTTATAGCAATACTGTGGGAGGTGATGTTGGCTGTAATTGCCTGCCCACAATCCATTTCTCCTTATTCTAGAAACACCACCTTGACTTCCATTTGATATGCCATCTTTTCTATACTACCAGTAAGTAATATGGCCAAGACCCAGCCAATCAGAGTAACCTTCCCCTGCTTAGTTTAGTGAGTATGCACGAGGGACAGATTCTTGGAACATCATTTGGAGCAGCTGGATCCAGCTCTACCTGAACCAGATGCTCTGAACTTTTCAGTTAAGGAAGCCTTTCCTTTAAGAGGAACTGAGTTGGATTTTTTGTCATTTAAAGTAGAAAGAGTTCTGTATTTTACAATTATAGAATCCACAGAAGGGAAAATTAAAACAGCCAAGACCAGTTTACTAAGATCAAAACAACTTGGTGAGGAACACAAGCCCCCCAAAACAGGCTTTATTTTTATCAAACTCTGGCCAGTCTACCAGGCTGATTTGGCACAAGAAATACCCTTCATCACCATCTGAAACAGTAAAATAGCCTTAACTTATCATCTTTGGAAAAGCTTTAGAAGGAAAAAAAATGACCAACTTTTTTAATGAGAAAAAAGGAAGAGACAAGGGCAGAGATTGAGCTCCCAGACTAGGACCATAAAGCAGCAGGATACCATAGCCAGTGTAATGGGAGAATTCAAAGGCGCTTTCCAGCTATGTGGTGTTATCCTGGATCAGCCTGGTCCAGTTAGGAAAACAGATGTTCACAAAGATAGTTAATATGAAGAATTGGTTAAAAAGTTATTGGAGGATTGACCAATCAAAACTTGGGAATGATAATACAATGAAACTACAGCAGAAAGACCCTACATTGATGCTGACAGAAGGGAAGAGGTTGGGGTTACCAGGAGCCAGAAGCTCAGAGAAGCAGGTGCAGGGAGCTGGGACTATTTGGACTGTCTGGGGAGGGGGTGGTGCCTGGTGGTTTCTTTCCTTCCTGAGCCTAGAGGAAGGGTTTATAGACGTGAACTTCAGCCCTGCAAGGAAGGATGTTATCCTGTTCCCTCTAAGGAGTGCAACGAAGCAATGAAAGAGGCTGGAAACTGGAATTAACTGTTGCTACTGGGAGGGAGGGGTATTTCCGAGAGAGCACGAATGGGATCTGTGACAAACAGAAAGAAGCAAGTCCCCATACCCTCCTCCTGCCTTCTGGTTTCTCTCTAGGGCTCCTGTTGGGAGAAACTAACACAGAGCCATCAGCAAAGGAGAAATAAAATTTGCAGATTCCAAACCTCGCCAAGCAGATTATGAATTTATGTTTATCTGAGACCTATGCATTCCTATTGATCAACATTACTCCATTAAATTTAATTTTCTAAATCAAAATAAGAAAAGAATATGGAATTATGAGCTTCTAGCTGAGAGTCAATGGTTTAAAAATCAGCCTATTTCTACTCATCCAAAAACAGTCTGCCAAGTAAGGTTGCAGAACTCTTCTGAAAACCACGGTATTTGATAAAATCATGATGATGAGGACGGATAATGTTTATTGAGTATTTGATCTATGAAAAGACCTATGCTGTGCGTAAAACACAGAATAGTTTGTTAATCCTCACAACCCTAGTTCAGATACTATTGTGATTCTTATTTTATGCACAAGAAAACTGAGGTGATATTTTCTTTTTTTCTTTTTTAAATTTTATTTTTATTTTATTCATTTTAGAGAGGAGATACAGAGTGAGAGACAGAGAGAGAGAGAGAAAGAGAGAAAGGGGGAAGGAGCTGGAAGCATCAACTCCCATATGTGCCTTGACCAGACCAGTGCAGGGTTTTGAACTGGCGACCTCAGTGTTCCCAGGTCGACGCTTTATCCACTGCGCCACCACAGGTCAGGCTGAGGTGATATTTTCAAGGTCACTCCAAGTTCAGCCTTTTCACCCTTAGCCGACATACCTAACCATTACATGTACCTTGTCTAATTCACCTCTTCTAGGAAGCCTTTCCAAACTGCCATTGCTCACTTGATTTAATTTCTCCTCCCTGCATATTCTTTCATATTCCCATTTAAAGTATTGTACCTGTCACTTGTCAAATTTGCTTAAATAAAGTCAGCAGAGTCTTTAAGACCCATGTCCTTCTAGCTCTCTCCTTTTTGGGAGACTGCACATGTGTACCCATAGACTTCTTTATTTGTTTGTTTGTTTTCAGGGACAGAGAGTCAGATAGGGACAGACAGACAGGAACGAAGAGAGATGAGAAGCATCAATCATCAGTTTTTCGTTGTGACACCTTACTAGTTCATTGATTGCTTTCTCATATATGCCTTGACCACAGGTCTTCAGCAGATTGAGTAACCCCTTGCTTGAGCCAGCGACCTTGGGCTCAAGCTGGTGGGCTTTTTGCTTAAGCCAGATGAGCCCACACTCAAGCTGGCAACCTCGGGGTCTCGAACCTGGGTCCTCCACATCCCAGTCCGACGCTCTATCCACTGCGCAAACCGCCTGGTCATGCCCCATAAACTTCTTGAGTAACATGATTGAAGGCTTTACTTTATAAACCCTCCTCTTCGTCTCTATCTCTAGGCACTATATTGGGTGTTCTGAACTTTATATGGACTACAGACAATACATATACGTAATCAGCCTTGGAAATATGTTCAAGAAGCACCCATGCCCCACATTGAACATCAGCAAAGCCAAAGAGGAGCCTGGGTTCTCTCAATCCTTCTGTCTAACTGAGTTGCTCTCAGACAGACTGAGTGATGTGCCCATTTATCTCAACCATAAGACAAGGAGAGGATCTTTGTCGACTCTACCCAAATCCCAGTAGAAAAAAGCTCTTTGGCTTACTCTGTGGTTTCTTTCTTTTATGTGTCCCAAATCACAGCTTCTCCTCAGATCAAAACCAGGGGACCTGAGGGTGTGAGTGGCCAGTGCTGATCTGTCAGGGGTGTGGGCATTGAATACAACACACATGTGGCTGGAGACCCAGCTGACCCTGAAAATGCAGTGCTTTGGTTATTCTGGATGGCATAGGCACATATCTAACATCTCAGGTGAGCCTATCTCATGGTGAGCTATAAAATTACCACAGAAAAACCTGGCCAATAGCTCTCCATGACCTACAACCAATTCATTCAAGGTCACAGAGACCAATACATCATTTAGACAAGCCATTGACCTCCGTGCCCCTCAGTCTGACCCTCTCCGGCACAATGCCATTATTATTGATGATTATGGTGAAACCTAGAGAATCTCAGCCCGAAGGTAAGATTCTGGGTTCTAGGCCTGCATTCAAACCTACTCCCTGATCCTGACCCGGGGAAAGTTCCTTCCTATTTCTGAACTTTCCCATGCATAAAAAAGGAAATTCTTAAACCAGTTCTATTTATTTATCTTACTTTGACTTAATGACCATGGGGGATAAAAATACAAATATAAATGCCTTTGTCCCTTAAGAATAAAAAAATCCCATTGTTATAGATAAGAGTCATGTATATGGAACTATTGATGGTGGGATCGTGAACCCTCAGACCCTGAAGAAACTCCCGTTTAGACAGGGAGACAATCTAGATTCCTTGAGCAGAAGACTTCAGCCCAAAGTCGTAATGTAGGAAATTTTGGACTCCAAGCCACCTCTCCAGATGGCCAATGCTGCACTATTTATTCTCCAATTACTGCTTCTAGACACACATGTCAGGGTCAATGACAATGCTCTGTCATGCACCAAGTCCCTTCTCATAATCATACCCAAAACTGTAGGGCAAAAAACATATAAGCAATATTTCCTTATTCAGTGAATATTTAATAAGTGATGACTTGATTTGAATTGTGCTTTTAATACACACAGCCAAAAGTATAGCTCATGCTTAATCAAAACTCTGTGTTTGGGGCACTGACCATCAGCTTGGCTCTCTTTAGTTGTATAATCATTTGCTTGTTTGCGAGAGTTTGAATTATAGTAGCCACAAGGAATGTGGGATTTTTTTGTTAGTGCCAAGCTAATGTACTTGGTGATAGTGGAAAGGTAGTTAACTCCCTGGTCCTTTTAATTTCTCTTGGAACTTAATTAGAAAAATGTTCCAGAAATCCAACCTAGGTAATGATACCAAGTGTTTGGAGTTGATGAATAAAAGCCAAGCTGGTCCAATCACTGGATCAAATCCTAGTGCTTGCAGTGAGGACACAGTGTCTAAGAAAGCAACCCTGGGGTAGAAGAGGAGTCCCTATTTTCCAGGTGCTGGAAAAGCCTGAGGTGCTAGACAGACATACCTTGTTCTAATGTTCTCCCCAAATCAGTTATCTCTGTGTTCTTTTTCCAATTCACAGTTCAAGATCAGTCATTTATTCTTCCAACAAGACTTTGTGAGTATCTAGTCTGTGCCAAGCGCTATTTCAGGACTGGGAACACTGTGGTGAGCCAAGGAGACTATCTCCAACTTCCAAAACTCTTATGTTCCTTTTTTTTTTTTTTAACTCTGTTTATTTCAGAGAGAGAGAGAGATAGGAACATCAACCTGTTCCTGTATGTGTCCCAGCCGGGGATCAAACTGACAACCTCTTTGACTCAGGACGATGCTCTAACCAACCGAGCTATCCAGCCAGGGCTTATGTTCTTGTATTACCTCTGGGAAGGTCTGGACGCCCTGCCTTTCCTTAGAGCAAAGACCATCCTTCTGCCCTTGAATCCCTTGTGGTACTATGTTACTCACCTTGAACAGCCCCTTTCATATAGTATTTTTATTGTCTTCTCTGTCTTTTCCCCCTTTAAAACTTGGATCAACTCAAGGACACGTATCAAGATTTCTCTGTATCCCCTATACCTAACATAAAACCTGTCATAGAAAAAGCACTCAATCCTTGCCTTAAGCATCTAATTTATTTATTTTTATTTTAATTCTCCCTACTGTGATTAGACCAGCCTAAACCCATCAGCCCGTGTACCCTCACCTGCCAAGAACATCTGCGTGAAGCAGATAACAGGCTAATAACATCGTAGTCTTGGAAGCACACGATGCTTCAGTTATATAGTTAATTCCCATATATGATTTTGCGCCTTCTTCTTGAAACACAGAAAAGAAAGTTGTACAGAAAGAAACGTGAATGACTCGATGGGGACGGGAAGCTACAAAAGGAAGAGAGACGGGGATAGTTATAGACCACTTAGAGTCACATCGCCTCCCTCTAGCTCATCCTGTGGTAACCCGTCTGCTCGGACAACAGCTTCATGGGGTCTGTGCCCTCTCAGAAGGTGAAAACCGAAATGATGATGGCTACCAGGCAGGGAGGCCAGCTGGGAACGGACGGCACTGTTGGCGGAGGCAGTTGCAACTGATCATATCAAAGGTTTAGCAGAGAAGAGAGGTAGGAGGCTGTCCCACAAGAAGTACCCTTTTCAGTCTCACATCCCCACGTGGAAAAGGGAAAACTGTTGAGGGCAGGAGACTAAGTGGACAGATGGGTTGTCGTGAATGTTCTAAGTCAATATTGGCTTCTATCGAATTCTTGATAAACTCTTGGTTACAACACTAAGGCATATATATGTTTTGTCCTTTACTTCGGATCATTTTAGCAGGGATGAGACAGAGGAATTATGTCTCCAATGAATAGGAATCGCCCATGACTTGTGCCACCAGGAGATATGTGGGAACAGTGACAGGGATATAGGTGTTAAATGAGTAACAATGCTATAAGCTAGGCATTACCTGGCCTCATTTGAAAATGAGAGGAGGGAAATTGGTAGGTATTGGTATGTTGCCCGAAAGCACACACACACAATGCAAACGCCAACCGCCAACCTAGGATGACTAGACTCAGACTTCATTTTCTCCACACCACACCTGAGCAATCTCTGTCAACTTTCACATCCCACAAACATTTATTAAGAGATTTTTCTCTGGGACTTTGAACTTGGGGGAGGGGTGTTAAAAGAAACAAAAACCATGGGTATCCCTTCCGTCCTAATCAGTGAGTGCCCCAGAAGGTTAGCGTACACCTTCCTATTAAGTGAAACTCTCCAGGCGTGTTCGTTCACAGACAGCAAAGATTGATATGATACATCCAAAAAAATAAAATTAAGAAAAAAGGTTTCAACCAGCTGTCAGAACTTTAATTAAAACACTTATAGATCAACTGCACCGCAGCAAATGTCTGTGCCACTATTACTATAGCAAGACAGGTGTGCGCTGGGAAAACAGGCCGAGGACTCTCCCCTGGACTAATGTGTAATTTCATAGCCATTGATTTTTTACTTTGGAAATTCTCCCCTGGCTCCTGGGAACTGGACCTTGTTCTGGGTGACCTGGCAGCAATGTTACTTTTTTTTTCTTTTTATGGAAGTAGAAGACAATTTCCTAGGCCCATTCATATTTTATCTTCATTGCCCTGACTCGGAACCAAACCGAAGCCATGGAGGTTGTGGAGAGTCTCGGGCAGAGTCTCCCGAGGGACAGAGGCACAGAGCAGGGGGCTTGAATCAGGAGAAGGAAAGTGGGCAGAGCAGAGAAAGATCAGAGCAAGGAAATGAAAAAGAAATGAGGGAGAGAACTAGGAAAGGTGGCTTGAATTTATCTTCCTAAGACTGTTACAAATGTCTGAAAAGAGACTCATTTTAATTATTGCACCAGGTAAAAAATTATTACAAATTAACTGGAGGACATTTTTTAAATCGTTTATCAAGTTCACTGAACAATACTGCATGCAGGTAATTGCCTGTGAGGGACCTCTCCTGTCTCTGGGCCCAGATGGGATTAAGGGAGCAACAATAACTCATTTCTCACTCCCCTGCCTATCTCGCTTGCCTCACACTTCAGCGCCAATTCAGAATGCCGCCATTTGTGACCAAGTTCCCAGCAGGACCCTCCCGTGGCTCTTGAACAAGTTTATCTCTGTTGCACTTGGCATGTCTGCGTTCTCATCCTTGCAGGTGCCCTCATCCACAGTGGACGTGGGGCCAACAGAGGGGTCCCCGCCACTGCACCTGCCAGTGCCCCAGGAACAGGGGTGATGTCCTCAACAAGGGTGCTGCTTCCGAATGCTCCTGGTGTTGCCAGAGTTCAGGGACTAGCGGAAGGAGTGTTCCATGTACGAGTGGATCAGCAGACGAAAAAGAAAATATATGCCTGAACCCACTCTGTTCACATTCCTGCCCCTTACCTTCAGACAGGTTCCTTCACATCTCCTCACTTCCCTCATTGTAAAATAGGAGTGAGAAGTACTGGGCTGGACGAGGAATGAATGAGGAGATAATGCAGATGCCCCAGGAACAGAGACGACACCCGACCCCCACGGGCACCCTTTCCCTCCCTTGCCTTCTCTTCCAGGACTAAGAACACTGGACGTGGGGCAAAGACACTTGGTTCCCATTGTCTCACTGAAGGCCATAAGGACAGAGTCCCTCTAGCTTTTCCCTGGATGCTCACAAGGCACCGAACATGTGTTTGTCGCCAAAATGCATATGGTGAAGCCCTAGTCCCCAATAGGAAGGTATTTGGAGGCAGGGCCTTTGGGAGTAGAAGCCTCCTAATGGGATTAATGCCCTTGTTAGAAGGTGCAAGCAAGACTGAGTTCTCACAGCCACAGGATAGAGAGGGCAAGGAGGCGGCCATCTGTAAATCAGGAAGAGGGCTCCCACCAGAACCTGGCCTTGCTGGAGCCCTGACCTCAGACTTTAGCGTCTCCAGAGAGGAAGAAATAAAGGTTTGTTGTTTAATTACCCAGGCTGTGCTATTCTGTCATAGCAGCCTGACATGACTCAGACAAGGTGTCTCCATGGGACTCAAGGTGAGGGCAGGGACAGATTTATGCAAGGGACAACATGAGGACTTCTTATCCAAGGTCTCCCACAAACAGGAAGGGACAGTTTATACATGCACACGCATGCACGCACGCGCACACGCACACACACACACTTTCCTCCTTTAGTCCATAAAAAGAACAAATAAAGAAAGAGGAAAGAGAGCCTACAACGAACAAAACGAAGCAAACGTCACGCTAACTGTCCTGTACCGTCTGCACACAAGGCGTACCCAGAATTTCTGATTCTCGGGTCAGGCTCAAGGCTGCCTGTTGCAACATGAGCTACCATCAGGCCAGAGCCAGGCCGCGCCTTCATGGCCCCCTGAAGTCGTTACCCATTCCAGTAAAGCTGAATGCCCACCCACACTCTGCCAGATGATTCAAACACACAGCCCCTCCTCCAACTGTGGGCTCTCCAGGTCATCAAACGCCTGTCTGCACTTCTGAGATGTGTAAACTCAGTACAAGCTCCTGCAGACCTGAAGCAGCCAGCCAGGTGCACAAGGTGGAAGGGGCACAGGCCCAGACTCCACTAAGAGGCTGGTGTCGTGATGTAGCACCTGTATCGTAAGAAGAGCGCCCACTGCTGTATTTGCTAACAGTCAGCAGTCACAAAACTGAGGCACAGTTGGGTCAAGGTCATTCATGTCAAGGTCATCGGTGTGGAAGTGGAGCTAGGCGCAAAAACTGGCCTAAAGCTCATGGCTTGCAGCTTAGAAAAGAGGGAAGAATCTAGAAAGAGAATTTAGGAAGTCCATGCACTTGGCGGGGAATTAATTACTTCTTCGTTTGCATTCAGCACTGACTGAAATTTGGCATTTTCTTCAAGCTTGAATGTAAGCAACAAACCATGGAACTATTAACAGTAACTGGAACTGCCATCAGTGGAAATCACAGGTATTTTCATGTCACATTACCATGCTGCAAATGGCACAAATGCCATTTAAACTCATCAACACTTCGGAATTACAGTAGTTAGGCAACTTGCCGCTAGGTCCTGTTATTTCATGTGTTTATTAATGATGAAGCTCACAGGTTACCATAACACAAATCTTTTCTTTAATATATTGATGACTGTATTTAAATATAATTGATTTTATTTTGAATGTCATGCATACAGGATAATATGATACATATTATTTCACATTTATTATAATAAATATTACTGGATACATTTAAAGATATTATTCTCAGAAGAGGTTCACAGGCATTGCCTAACTAGCAAAATGATTCATGGGTCAAAAATAGTTTGGAACTCCTGGAGGAGAGAGTTTCTGCGGAAGGACAGTTGGGGAAGGACACAGGGTTGGGGAAGAACGCAGAGTTGGGTGACGTGAGGTCAGATGTGTCTGCATGTAGGTGGAAGCAAAGAATGACAGGCTTCTGAGGGTTGGTGGCACTAACTCCCCTCAAATTCTTAAATAATACTCCAGTAGGAAGATAATATAAAACATTTTCTTGTTGGGCCCACGCCTAGATGGTGTGGGCTATGCATTGCCCAGTCAGCAAGCCACAGCTACTGTTCAGAATTCTAAATAATGGACCTCTGGCAAAAAAATTCTCAATGTTCAGCTCTTTTCAGCCCCCCCAGGTGGCATTTGGGCTTTCTGTGTGCTCTTGTGTCGGTGACCAGCCTAGCTAGATTACTAGGTTTTATTAGTCCTATTTAATAGGTTTCAACCAGGATGTTAGTGCTTCATAAATGCTTGATGTTTGAACTGTCTCCAGAACCATAGCGTCTTAACTGAGGTATCCAGTACCTTAAAGCCAGGGTCAAAATCTCAGACGCCATGTGCTAAGTGGATGGTGTGAGTGAGGATGAAACAAGTTGGCTTGGGATCCATTGGGTACATTAAATGCACTCTGGGTTCACCCTGTCCTTTCCCATTGCCCCCATTTTCTTTCATACACTGAGTCTATGTGCCTCTATATTGGAATGATGACCGCTGTATTTCCAGACCTTCCCATTGAAAACAGAATCCCAGAACTTTATGTAATACATCTTGATTCTTTTATGCTGTGGACCAAATTCAGCCAGCAGTGGGGAGGGTAACCTCTGGTTCCCTAATGCATGGACCATGAGGACATTTCTAAGACTGAGGACCAATTATTTGGACATTAAACTCCCTAGATCTTTCTCAAGTACAACATAGAAACAGCATTTGACAAAGGTCTTTCACATGCATGATCGTATGTGCCCTTAGAGAGCTGGGACAAGTGTTAGAGGTTCCCATCTACAGGATAAAAATTGAAGTTTGGAGAGGTTGCGTGATAAATTCAACAATGGAGAGTGAGAAAGGACCTGAGTTGGTCTACATTTTTAGTCTCAGATGGTCTCACTACCTAAAACACCCCTGGGAGGGTCAAGTGAGAGCCTTCCTGCCTTGAGCTGTCTGGCTTCTAACTCTCAGTGAGATACATTTAAATAGTTTTAAACAGGAGCCTTGGTAACCTACAAATTTGGCATCTAGTACAATTGCTTCAACTGCCTCTAGTATTTGATGTTCTAATCAGTTGGTTTTATACTTTTTTTAAATGTTCACCTACGGAGTGGGGCAAAATCAGGTTTATAGTTGTTTGTATGGAAAATACACAATGAATAATAAATAAAACTACAAAAATAAATTCCGTTGCACATACTCGCAACTATAAACCTACTTCTGCCTCACCCTGTATATCCTGGAATGCAGTGAGATCTGAGAGGTATCGTGGAACAACTCTGACTCTCCATTTGTTTGAAGATTTTTAACAGGTTGATCACAAGAGCAGTGTGCTGTGGGTCCCTCCCCCGTCTCCTCCTTCTCAGAAATGTGACCACCACTCGCTGGCTTCTCTGGAAATAGCCACTTGCCGTCCTGATAAATCTTAGGCTTTCTGTGTAACCCTCATGCATTTCCCATTTTCCCACCAAATTCCACTGTCCAAATTTGGACTCCCAACTTGACCACAGGCAGATACAATATCACTTTGTGGGATTTTCCCAGCTTTTCCTTGCGTTATGGTTGCAAAGCCTGTAACACCAGCTGCCTCTGAGCCAGCCCTCCAAAAAAGGCAACCGTGCTCCTCAGAGAGTCACAAAGCAGACGCTGCTGCCAGCTCCTCTCCTCCAACGGCCTTTTCAGGGTTCTGGGGCCGCTTCCAGCCTTCCTCCCCATTCCTCCAGTTAATGATCAGGGCCCCTCCAAAGGCTCAGAATCCTTTTAAAAGGCCAAAGTAAAAAAATGATGTATACTTTCCTTTTTCATTTACTGGGATCCATTTTTTTTTTTTTCCAACAACAAGACCTTATCATTCTTTCATTCATTCAATCAATACACATTTATAAATTGCCAACCATGTCCCAGGCATTTCTGCCAGGGGTTGGAACAAACAAACTAAACAAGACAGGCGGCTATTTCTTCAGGGACTCATCAAACCACAAGGGAAGCAGATATAGGATAATGGTAACAATAATACCCGCCCACAGTTCCTTATCCCAAATCCTTGAGGCTAAAGGACTTGCAGAATTCAGAAATTTTCAGACCTTAGGAGACATTATATATATATATTATATATATATTATATATATATTATATATATATATATATATAGTGCATTTCATAGGACCCTGTTATCAAATCTAATTCACATATGACTTCCAAGTAGCCTCATATCAGTTTGGGTCATACTTTGCCCCTCAATTTACTTTGGCTCCAAACTTGCAATTTCAGAGACTGCTGGGTTTAGGAATTACAGGTATGGGATTGAGGAACTCTGTAACAGCATTTAGTCAGTGTCTACTATGTCCCAGGAAACTGATGTTCTAGCCCCTTTAATCCTCGGAACAGCCCTCTAAAGCATTCTATTTTAGGAAAGGGAAGCTGAGGGTCATGGAGGTTAAGTAACTCTCAGAAGGTCGTGGAACAAGTAAACAGCAGGACTGGGACCCTTGTCTGTTGGTACCAGAAGCTGTGATGTTTCCATGATGCAAAGCCTCTGCCTTCCTTGAGGTCCACTTGGATTCCATCAAATGTCCCCTGGAAGCCCTCTCCACTTCCGGTTCCAAATGCCTCCCCGGTTTTCCCGAGGGGCCTCCACGGCACGATAAGCCCGACCCCACCAGTTTGTTCAAAGTGACAAGTTCCCATTGAGACCTTTTGGTTTTCTCTCAGTGCCTCACTGCAAAACGTGTCTGGGTTTGAATTTCATTCCTGACCCTAACAGGAGCTTGGTCAAGTCACTTAACCTCTCTCTGGGAGTGTTTCTCATCCTTAAAATGGAATAAAAGAATAGCCCATATGATTAGAGTTATTATGGGGATCAAATGAACTAATTCACGCAAAGTATTGAATTTGACGCCTAGAAAATAGTAAGTGCTTGACAAGGGGCAGCAGTTACTGGTATAATTATTGTTACTTTTGTTATCATCGTTACTGTCAAGTTATTGTTTGAATACATTCAATGCCTTAGGTAGCATACAAAGTAAATTAGAGATACCGGCATAAAGAAATCTATTTCAGGCCTGACCTGTGCTGGCATGGTGGATAAAGCATTGGCCTGGAACACTGAGGTCACTGGTTCAAAACCCTAGGCTTGTCTGGCCAAGGCATATATGGGAGTGGATCCTTCCTGTTCCTCCCCCCTTTGCTCTGTCTCTTTCTTCACTCTAAACTGAAAAAATAAAATCTTAAAAAAAGAAAAAAGAAATCTATTCCCACTTAGGACCAGGCAAGCCCACCATCTTTTCTGAAGGAAGGCAGCCATATGATCCTTACTACTGTGAACCAGGCTGATCAGCTCAGAAATAAGCCCTTGACTCACAAAGAGTCAACTCTGTTGGCTTCTGGTTATCTGAGTTCTCTCTGTACAAAGCACTTGCCTGAGAGAGATGACAATGTATTGAAGCCATCAGAAAGCCTTTGTACAGGAAGTTTGGATGTGAGACATGTGAGGGCAGAGCAGCTGGCCATGGGGGCTGAAGCCGAAGTCGGCTTCAACAGGAAGCAGAACCAGGGGCAGCAGAATGTGTCAGGGAGCAGAGGGTCACTACGAGGGGCACAGAAGTGGCAGGAAGTGTATCTGTGACATTAGGATCATGCAGAAAGAGAAAGGACTCCAGTTGAGTCGCCAAAATGCTGGAGTCGGGATTTGAACCAGGACCCTCTGAACTCCAGAATTGAGGCTCTTCACCTCGACACTGGAAGCCACAGATCTCCCCCATGTCTCCTTGGACCGCCAAGTAAGAGAGATGGGGGTGGGTGCCTGAGAACGCCGACGTCAAAGGAAACAGTTTGCAACCTTTAAAAGGGGGCAGCGTCTAATGCATTGTAGACAAATGGGACAATGTGGGAACATGAGTCAACAGTGTCAGCTCTTTGGGCATTCCAAAAGAAGCCAGAAATCCAGAGATGCATGGGAAAATGGCCATACTTTAATATTTAACATGAATTCTGTGTTTTAAGGATTGTGCCGGCAAACACACATGCATGTACCCACACACACATGCACACACATACCTTTCTGTTAGATTTAACCTAGTGGCCTCTAGTTTGAGAAATCTGCCTTCTGCTGTCAGCTGTAAGAGGAAAGAGATTTGTAGTGCAATCTCTAACCTCTCTTCTCCAACCAATGGGGACAGAAAATGAGAAGAATGTGCCATAAAGGCAATTTCTGGGAGCCGGACTCAAAGGGAATGCCTCATCGAATGGTCCAAATTATGTCATGAATCCAAAGGGGAAAGTGACATTGTTTTCCAGTCAAAACAGAGCAGTAGGAACCAGATTTGCCCTCTCACCTAAA
Source organism: Rhynchonycteris naso (assembly GCA_037038555.1). Lineage (NCBI taxonomy): Eukaryota > Metazoa > Chordata > Mammalia > Chiroptera > Emballonuridae > Rhynchonycteris > Rhynchonycteris naso. The sequence goes on from CM072998.1 coordinate 279,274,110, forward strand.
ACAGCTAAAAAACAACATGTATATGAAAGAGCATTTTTTGAGACATTGAACATAAGACAGTACAGGACAGCGAGAGAAGGGAAGTGAAGAGGCCAGTGCTGCGATGGCCCAGCTCGTGGTATAGAGGGAGATTCCAGGTTGTGTGGCACACGGACATGAAGCCTAGTGGAGCCCGGTGGTGTCACCGAGCAGAGGTGATGGAACTGAGAATGTGGGGACACTGAAATGGCTGGAGTTTGGAGAACAGAGAACAGGATCCCAGGGAGCCCAGAGACAGAGAGCCCCGGGGACCAGCAGAGTACCACCGCAGTACTGACTAGTGCTCCCACCACGTCCTGCCCCGCACAGGGTGTGAGGAGGATTCCAGAGGCCAGTGGGGGAAAGAAGGAACGAAATCGTTCTCCGTGGCTGACATGGGGCCAGGAATAATTCTTTTTCCCAGTAGCCAGAGTGGAAAATCTCATATTTCATGGAGTATTGGGTAAAATAGTTGGAATAGTTTTGCCTCGGTAATGGGGGAAAATAGCCCTAGATATAATGTTGCTCTGTGTTGCTTAACAAAGCCTAGAAGAAAACCCAGAGGGACCAAATAATTCATTCAGTTTTGACACATGTATGTACTGTGGCAGCATCGCCACAATAAAGATGATGGTCTTACCACTCCCCCGAAACATTCCTGGTGCCCCATTTACAACCCCTCGCGACCCCTCTCTCTGCTCCCTGCTCCCGTCCTCAGTCCCCAGCAGAAGATGCACTGCTTTCTCCTTACTATAGACTGGGTTGCATTTTTCCAGAACTGTGTAGACATGTACTCTTTTTTTCAATCTGTTCTCTCCTCGGTATGGTGACTTTGACATTCATCTACGCCACTGCGTATGTCAGGCGTTAATCCCTGTTATTGTTCACTAGGAAACAAAGGAGGGAGAGAGGAGCCAAGGCTTCTCCCATCACCTGGGCGGGTTTGCCATCGCAGCCCATGAGGGTATAAGGAGAGCAGCGACTCGGCCAAACGGAATGAGCATCTTACTTCCTCAAAGCTGGGAGGGACAGCGTAGGATGTTCTGAAAGTCAGGATGCCGTGAGGTGAAGACACAAGGCCAGTCGTGAGCACTCAGAAGCAAATGCAAGAGGCCATGGTAGCCACTCCTCCAAGGAGTTGGTGAAGGGAGGAAATTTGGAGCAAATGTTTCCATGCAACTGTGTGTAGGGTTGATCCAGAAACACAACATTGTGTGAATCAATCTAGAACCCAGGTGCAAAAAAATGTCATCTCCTCTCTCTAAATATTACATCATAGTAACCAGAGAACTGGGTTGAACATACTTCTGAGGTTGCATAGAGATTAAGGCAAAGAGTGTGCTAGCAATGACCATCAGAGGCATGAGCTAGGAGGATGGCTCACACACGTGGTCTGATAGGAGGATGGTTAGCACACATGGTCAGTGCCTGCCAGGACAGCCCTAAGGTATTCTCCAACTGGAAGGCTGAGGAAACCAAGGTATCATTCCATCTCAGTCTGCATCCATGCTTTCCTCTCTAGGATCAAACCATTCTTTGACACTCTTCTCCTCAATGTCTCTACCACCCTAGGGGACACACAGGGTGCTCTAAGTAAGAGCGAGGCAACTGTCTCTAACTGATGTTCCTTCCATCATGCCATTGCAAGTACTCGGGCCTCAGTTTCCTCATCTATTCCAAGGTGTTATGGTCTGAATATCTGTGTTCTCCCCAAATTAACATGTGGAAGGCCTACCCACCAGTGTGATGGTATTTACAGGGGGGGGCTTTGGAGAGGCAATTCTGTTTAGATGAGGCCATGATGGTGGAGCCCCCATCATGGGATTAGTATCCTGATAAGAAGAGAGGCCAGAGTTCCCTCTCTCTGCACCATGTGAGGGACAGTGAGGAGATGGCCATCGGGAACCAAGAAAAAGGTATCACTGGAACAAAATCAGCCAACGGCTTGATATCGAACTCTCAGCCTCTAGAACTATGAAATGTAAATTTCTGCTGTTTAGCCTGACCAGGTGGTAGCATAGTGGATAGAGCATTAGCCTGGGACACTGAGGACCTAGGTTCAAACCCTGAGATCGCTGACTTGAGCGTGGGGTCACTGGCTTGAGTGTGAGATCATAGACATGACCCCATGGTCACTGGCTTGAGCCCAAGGTTGCTGACTTGAGCAAGGGGTCACTGGCTCGGCTAGAACCCTCCGTCCCCAGTCAAGGCACATATGAGAAAGCAATCAATGAACAACTAAGGTGCCGCAACTATGAGTTGATGTTTCTCATCTATTTCCCTTTCTTCTGTCTGTCTGTCTTTGTCTCAAAAAATAAAAAATAAAAAGTCTGTTGTTTAACCCCCGCCAGTGATATCTTGTTAGAGCAGCTCCAGATGACTAGGACTGACATGAACATGGTAAACTAGATAATCTAAATTTGATAAAATAATAAATACAAATATTGCTGTGTAGCATGTTTCCCTATAGCAGACTGCTCAGTTTGTTATTTTTTTCCATTGATTTGAGAGAGAGAGAAAGAGAGAGAGAAGGGAGGAGAGGGAAAGAAAGAGAAGCATCAACTCATTGTTCACTTAGTTATTCTATTTTGCTGTGCACTCACTGGTTGCTTCTCATACGTGCCCTGACTGGGGACCAAATCCACGACCTCAGTGCACTGGGGCCATACTTTATTCACTGAACCACCTGGCCAGGGCCCCCTATAGCAGACTTCTTATAAATCCAGGTAAATGGTGGAGTTTTTTAAATCAGGAATTTAATCAATTCACATTTCAAAATAACCATTTATTTTCTGTATTCGTTTACTCCTCATATGTATGCATTCCATTCTGTTCAAAGTCATTAAGCACTTTGCAAGGATAAGAAAAATTGCTTTTGACCTTTGGGGAATGCAATTTAGGGTTTATTGTTTGGAAAGCCCCAAGTATATAATCATCGCATAGTAATAAATTGTGTAATTGCATTTAATCTGTGCCTGGAGGCTTGGAAGCCCTGCAAATCAGTACCTTCCTAACAGAAAGATGTGTGATACTGAGAGGAAGTGGAACCAACCAGAGAAGGACACCTGTCACTGCAGCATGCATTTCTCTGGTGGCCAACATGGCGCAGGGGCTACAGGAATGGTCCAGTTCCAGTCGTGGCCAGAGAAGCGATGGGGAAGACCAGGACAAGTTATTAGAGGTAGAAAAAACAGGTCCTCGGACTAGAGAATAAAAGATTTAAAGCTATCTATGCTGTTTAACCAGGAAAAGGCTAAAAGCCAGCTTTGGGAATCTGTTCCTAAGAGGATGAGTTGGAAAGACCCATAGAATCAGGGGGATGAGATAAATAGTTCAAGTTCTATTTTGAACCAGTTACAGGTGTGACCTTGACTGAGGGGTTTCCCTTTTCCAAGCTGGGGACTGGAAGACAGTGATCGAGATGTGAGAGCCCAAGTCAGATTACCTGGGCTTTACCCCACCTGTGGCATGTCCTGTCCCCCCGAACGTGAGTTCTTCAGCTCTTACTGTCTTTGTGGGTAATATGGGGCCAGTAATATTGGCCCCCTCCTGGGGCTGTGTGAATTTAGTGACACGATGAATCCCTATGTTGACAATAATAACAATAAAAATAAAATTCAACTTATGCCAGAAATGAGATGTTCAGCATGAATGTATTGTTCAGGAAACTGAAATGTAAGCTTTTTCTCTTAGCAATAATATTTGTGTTTTCACAAAAATCTTTCAAATGTCCCACATAATTCTCTACACATTGAAACAAAGTGTAAGACTAACACATATGTGAAACAAGAAAGTAGGGGGCTTTGGCTTGTCTTTACTTTGTAGCTGGGAGGTTCTGGGAAAATCAGAGTGTCTCCAAGCAGCGATTTACTGGAGTAATTTAAAAATGCACATGTCACAAAGCTGATAGCGAACACATATGTAAAAAGTGCTTTTGCAAATTTATTCACCCCCAATAAATTATTGTTTGTTTTTTCTTGAGGTTTCAGAACCACTGTCATGACTGTGGACTGTCACATAACCTGATGAACTTTTAGCCATGGAGGTAAGTGTAGCAACAAGTCATGTGTTCACATCATGGGATTACCATCCTCTTAGAATACCAAATATCCATAGCAGCTAATACAGTGTTTTCCGTAAAGTCACTGCCTAGGAAATATTGGTTAGCGAGATAATCAGTCCTTCTGAGAGTAGAGACTTCAGTCTTTTAGTTTAAAAGAGAGGTACATGCTAATAATGAAGAGAAAAGGCGTACCGCATACATTTAAAGAAAAGTCTCATTCCCTTTCGGTTTCCCTAACAAAAATATCATAGATCAGGTGGTTTAAACAACAGAGATTTATTTTTGACAGTTCTAGAGGCTGAAAGTTCAAGATCAGGGTGCCGACACGGTCAGTTTCTGGATAGCTCTCTCTGCCTGGTTGACAGAGAGCCAACTTTTCCCTGTCCCCTTTCCCCTGGGCTGCATGCTTGGTACCACTGGGTCTCTCATGAGAGGTACAGGGTTCCACTAACCAGAAGTCTTGATGAGAATCGCTGACTGTAAATGTCGCCCCCAGTACAGGAAAAAGTAAAATGAGGGGTCTCCCCTACTGGAGTTTAGAACATATGATCTCAGGAGCCTGCTGCCTCAGCCCTTCCAGCCTGTCAACCTCACTTTCTAGCATCCCTCAGGAATGGCCTAGTGGTGGTGAGACACTTGACCCTGAGCTGCCACTGTCCACAACTGCAACTGTCTACCTTTGGTCACTGCTGAAATGCACGAGTGTCACGTCAGCTCTAATCAGAGAATAAGCTCCATGTTTCTCAATGTCGAAGGCCTTACTTAAGAAGATAAAGTGTAATCAGTGATAGAAGAGCAGAGAGCTCTGGTAAATTACTTTCCATTCGACCGCTGCAGTTGTCGGGGTCTCCCGAGGGTTGTTCACAAAAGGGGTAGAGGTTCTGCGATTTTTGGCAGAATAGAACTTTCTCTGGCTGGAACTATGAAATCTGTCACATCTGTGGTAGTCAAGAAACCAGAAACTTGGTGCTGACTCACTCATCCACTCAAAAAAAGTATGACCTGCTTTCTGAGGGCCGTTAACCAATCAGGTAAGCTTACACAAGTGGCCTGAACCCACAAAACCCGGGAATCCTCACCTGTCAGGGAGCCTTTAAACCCTGACTTACTGACACCCCTGGGAACACAAGGATAGTAAACCTATAAAATATGAGTTCCTCTTGAAAGATGTCCAAACCTCTAAGTCTAGAAGTGCAAGCTTTCTAACCAAGGCAGACTGTGATAAGTATACGATATGTGTATATGAAATACCTAGGGCAGCCGCTGAGACAGCTACACAAGGCATATACTTAAGAGTATTATAAGTCAAAAGAAAACTCTAAAGAATATTTGAGTAATCCACAGAAAGGTTAAAGAAAAAAAGATAGAAAACTGAGGGGAACAAATAGGCTTCTTGGTTGTTTAGCTCAGTCGTCCCAAAAACTTAAGGTTGCCGGTTTGATCCCCAGTCACAGCACATATGGGAAGTGACCAATGGATGCACAACTAAGTGGAACAACTAATGAAGGCTTCTCTCTCTCTCCTTCCACTCTCTGTTTCTCTAAAATCAATCAGTAAAAAAAAGAAACACAAAAAACAATAAAACCAAAAATATGGCAGACTTAGTCCCTAAAATATCACTAATTAATATAAATATATAATATAGTATATATATATATATATATATATATATATATATATATATATACCTAATATATAAATATAAAGTTTTAAAACAGAGATTAGCAAAGTGGATTAAAACTAAGACCCATTTAGTATGCTATTTACAAGAAACTCACTTCAAATATAAGTAATAAAAAGATAAAAAGAAAGACATATTATACAAACCTTAACCTTAGAGAAAACTGAAGTGGCTATATCAATATATGACAAAGTACATTTTAGAACAAATAAAATTATCATAGAAAGGGACATTACATAATGAGAAAAGGCCAACTCACCAAGAAGAGACAGCAGTTCTAAAGTATTTTAACTACAAAAAACAAAACAAAAGCAAAATATGAAAGGCAAAAACAGTAAAAAAACTGAAAGAAGAAATAGACCAATCCAAAAACATAGTACATGGTTCAGTACCCCTCTCTCAGAAGTTGGTAGAATTGGACAGAAAATCAACAAGGATGATTTTGAAATTCGAAAATATTGTCAACCAGCAGAATCTAATTAACATTTTAGAACATTCCACACAACTAGAGCAGATTACACATTCTTTTTTTCAGTACTCAAAGAACATTTACAAAAATAGATCACATCCTAGGCCATAAGACAAACCTCAACAAATTTAAAAGAGTTGAGATCATACAGAATGTATCTTTTGACCACAGTGGAATCCAACCAAAATCAACAATAGAAAGGTAACAGGAAAATATTCAAGGGGACCTGAAAGGTTCATAATGTTTCTATACTCCTCACAGACAGACTGGTCAAATGATACTTTACATAAACTGGTAAAAGTGATATGGCCTCATTTACCAGTCTGAGTGAAGTATAGAAATGTTATCTCCCTTTCTTTTCCCTTGGAGAGTATACAATAATTTATAATTTTGTGTATATATAACTGTTATATACTAAGATATATACACATATAATAAATTAACAATACACTTGTAAATAATCCATAGGTAAAAAGGAAAATCTCAAAGGAAATTTTAAAATACATTGATGTGAAGGAAAATTAAAATATTACATATCAAAACGTGTGGTACACAGCTAAAGCAGTGCTAACAGGGAAATGTATAGCATTAAATGCATACTTATAAAAAGAAGAGCAGTCTTGAATCAATTATCTAAGTTCCCACCTCAAGAACTAGAAAAAGAAAAACTATGTAAACCCAAAGTCAAAATAAGGCAAGAAATAAGAAAGTAAGAGCAAAAATCAAGTAAATTGAAAACATAAAATCAATACATAAAATTAATAGACAAAGATCATTCTTTGAAAAGATCAATAAAACTGACGAACCTCTAGCAAAAATTGTAAAAGGAAAAATAAGACACAAATTACCAATATCAGGACTGAAACAGGGATTTTAATATAGACCCTGAGGCCTCAAAAGAGTAAGAGAGTACTAAGAACATCTCTACACACATAAAATTTTAAAATTTGGGTAACATGGACCAATTCTTTGAAAACACAACAACCCACTTGATATAAAATAGATTATTTGAATAGCCCTATAACTATTAAGGAAATTGTTTGTAATTTAAATACTCCATAAAAGTAATCTCCAGTCCCAGATGGTGTCACTAAAGAATTCCATCAAATGTTTAGAAGGGAATTAGCAAAAATCCTACACAATCTTTTCCAGAAAATAGAAGAGGAGGGAACACTTCCCATTTCTTTTTATTAAGCTAGTATCACCCTGATACCGAAACCAGAGACAGGACCCAAAATTTTTTTAAATAAATAAAACTACAGACCACTAACCTTTATGAGTCTATATGCAAAATCCTTAACAAAATATTAGCAAATAGAATTCAGCAACATATAAAAAAGAATTGCACATGATGAGGAGAGGATTATTCCAGATGACTGACTCAAGATTTGAAAATTAGTTAAGTATAATCCACTACATTCACAGACTAAAGAGGAACAATCATGTCACCATATCAATCTGTTCAAGGAAAGCATTTGGCAAAAAATCAATACCCATCATGATTTAAAAGAAAGAGACCTTTACAAGTAACATAACACTTAAAAATAAAAGACTGAGTGTTTTCCATTAAAGTTGGGGGAAATGCAAGGATGTCCACTCTTGTCACTGTTGTTTAACACAGAGTTGAAAGTTCTTGCCAGAGCAATAGAGCAAGAAAAGGGAAAATTAAGATACAGATCAGAAATGAAAAATAAAACTATTCTTATGTGAAGATGCCATAATTGTCTATGCAGAAAATCCCAATGCATCTTACAAAAAAAAAATAATAATCCTGTAACTAATAAGTGAATTTAGCAAGGTCACAGGAAATAAGACACATACACACACACTTCTGTATACATAAGCAATAAACATGTGGACTTGAAAATTAAAAATACAATACCACTTACAAGTTAGAAATTCTTGTGGTATAATCTAACAAAATATGTATAGAACTTGTATGCTGACTGCTACAAAACACCAGTGAAAGAAGTGAATGAGCAGCTAAATAAATGGAAAGCTATCCTGTGCTCATGGACTGGAATACTGAATATATTAATAATGTCCGTTCTCCCCAAAGTGACAAACAGGTCTAACACAATCCTACGTGTCTCTCAGGAAGACTTTTTATAGATAGTATTACTCTAAAATTTACATGAAAAGGTACTAGCTAAAATAATCTTGTTAATAATAAATTGAGAGGAATGATTCCCCCCCCCCTTGTTAAGTCTTATTATATACAGCTTCAACAATCATGGCAGTGTGGGCTATGGGCAGAAAACAGTCATGTGGACCAATGGAATAGAAGAGAACACTTAAGTAGACCCACACTAATATTCCTCGCTGATTTTTGACAAAGTTGTACAACTGAAACAGAGACATAAGTGACAAAAAAATTTTAAGTAAATAAATAAAAAGACATGAGAGTCTGACCAGGCAGTGGTGCAGTGGATAGAGCATTGGCCTGGGATGCTGAGAACCCAGGTGTGAAACCTCAAGGTCACAGGCTTGAGTACAGGATCATCCAGCTTGAATGCGCCACACCAGCTTGAGCATGGGGTTGCTGGCTTGAGCGTAGAATCATGGACATGACCCCATGGTCGCTGGCTTGAGCCCAAAGGTTGCTGGCTTGAAGCCCAAAGTCACTGGCTTGAACATAGAATCATGAACATGAACCCATGGTCACTGGCTTGAAGCCCAATTTCACTGGCTCGTCTATAGCCCCCAGTCAAGGCACATAGGAGAAAGCAATCAATGAACAACTAAGGTGCCACAACGAAAAATTGAAACTTCTCATCTCTCTCCCTTCCTGTCTGTCTGTCCCTCTCTCTCTCTCTTTCTCTAAAAATATTTTTTTAAAAAAGACATGAGTGCCAGTAATTGTTCCCATGAAGCCAAAATAAGAGAGTAGGGATGGTCAGACAAGGCAGAAATGAAAGGTGATGTAGAATTATTGGGTTATTCACCACTGGGAGCAAATGGGGCTACATCCCTCCCAAAATCCTTGAAAGCACAGTGTAAAATCATAACCTCAGAATTGTGCCTCTTGCACAGAAGATGGGACACTTATGTGTCGGTGCCTACCGCACAGTGGTGGAAGTTTGCCCTCAGGTTAAATTCCCCTGCATTCGGGGCTACCCCTGTCAGGTGACTGGCTAACTTCTGAGAGCACTAAAGGAACCATGCAGCAGGGAAGCTGAGAGGTGTTACTAGCAGGGAGGTGGAAAGTGACCGGTGTGCCCTCATATGGTCCACTATTGCTTCATCTAAAGTCACAAGGGCACTAATGACATCTGCTACAGTAAGTCTGTCTAATTCTGGAGGCAAATGTTAGCAAGAACAGCCGATCACAGGAACAAAGCATCATCAAACATATCACCATTCATTATTAAGAAGATATTTTCTCCACTTGTTTACCTTCTTACCTTTACTCAATAGTTTCAGAACGTGAGTGTAAAAAGGGATCTTAGCTTTGGCTGCTCTTCAAGACCCCTTATCCTAATCCTACTGCAAACTAAAACCCTAACCCTTAACCTCACCTTCAACCTCACACTCACTGTCACACTCACTGTAAACCTCTCACCCTCACTGTAAGCCTCATATCCACTCTAACTCTAACCCTAACCCTGCTCCCTGACCCAAACATACACAAACCCAAGCTGTAATCCTAACTCTTGCCCTCACCTTAACTGTACCGACTTCCTTTTACTGGACAATGGTTCACAGTTCCGTGCTTCATTGAATGTCGCCTTAGATACTGGACATAGTAAATGATATGTTTTAGGTGCCCTACATTCTGTGGTTTTCATTCTAGCAAACAGTCAACTAGACGGGATTCAAATTCCAAACTGTCTTCCCTCACAGCTTGCTGAGACTGAAATCTCTGCTCAGGGCTTGCACCTTTCAGCTGAAGTTTTCTCTTCAGGGTCCCTGGGTCCCCTCCATTCAGCACATGTGTGGATTAGCCAGGTGCCAAGGATTGGGAAAATTCTTGTGTTTGGATTTTAGAGCTCTCTTTCTTCCAGAATTTCCCTCCCATCTTTCTGATTTTGCTGCCAGCCCTGAACTCTTTTCTCTTCCTCCAAAGTCATTGTTGAACTTCTACGTGGTTCTTAGGGGTGGAGGGCTTCCAGAAGCTCCACATAGCATTCTATTTACCATCAACATTTGAGTATAATGGGATCTTTCTGAGGCCTTCCAAAGTGACCCATCAGATTATATATCACAGTTCCTTTTCTGGGAAGGAGTGAAGAAGGGAGAGAATCCAGGAGTACCATGTTAGTAAACTCTGCACATGATAGGAATTGGTCACACACACGAAGACTTATCTGACACCCAACAAGAAGCCTGACACAGATCTGGCACTCAACCTGTGTTAGAACGCAGGAATATGGAAATGAATGAATAAATCACCTTGATCACCATAACAAATTTAGTATTGATCCTTGATAACTATTAGATGGTAAATTACTTATTCAATTCTAACACATTTTGGGCAATAATGAATTCTTCTCTATAAAGATTTACGAAAGTATCAGGATTCACTTGATACTGAACACTTGTAAAATGTCAAAGGTCTATTTGTTTACTTATTTATTTATTTATCTTATTATTCACTCATTCAGCATATGTTGTATGTCCGGCATCATGCTAAGTGTAAGGGACGTATGCCTGAATGAATGACATCTTTCTTGACCTCAAGAAGCTAACAACATATTAGATAATACATTATGGGCCCATTTGGCCAAAAATCAGAAGAACTGAAGCCTGAGCACATGCTGCCTCTCCATAGCTCTGTCCTGGACCCAGGAGAGTTCTTTCCCAAAGATGTCCTGACTCCCTGAACTTGTCACCATATCATTAGAATAAATCAGACAGATGAGGAACCCTGGACTGATCAGAAAAATATATCTTCAGATAACTCTTAGAGCCATTACTAGTGAGAAAGCCTCCCAGCAAAATTGTAGCAAGAACATGGAAAATAGGATGTAGCCACATTTTCCAGATTCTGGGACACTTTTCATGCCCCTTAAGGTAGAGAATAAATGTGTAAATGAACAATGGAAAAGGTTGGTTAGACAATGTCCAGTTCAAAGTTCAACACAGATAAACCCTAGTACCTACCAGCAGATACCCTTAAGTATTCTATGCCCTCTGCTGATGCTGGCAAAGAGGCAAGGAGGGAGAGAGGAAGAAGTGGAGCAGAGAGAAAAAGAAATCGAGAAACAGCAAAACAGATCATGATTCAATTGACACAGCAGATTTTATCACTTCTTTTTCTCCTTGACCGATTTGTTTCTGCTTACATTGCAAGCTTGGCAATTGATCTTGGGAGGCACCGGGAGCTCTCCGGGCAAATTCTGCATCCTAGATGTGGCCTCATCTGTGTCTAATGAAGTGTCTGTCTAATGAAGATCATCATGGATCAGTAGGTTCACATCATTTATTCCAACCAACTCAAAGGCAACCTCACACCTCACACTTAGACTGCTTTGTTAATTTCTTCCAGTCACCAGGACATTTACAAAACAAAAGCTGATGGGCATTTGAGTTCCATTTTAAAAGTGATGAATGCTAATTGTGTATGATTTTGAAATAGCCAAAAGATGGGGGGAAAGCAGAAACAAACAAAGAAATAATTTATTTCCCATATCTGTGTAAATCCTTCCAACTCCTTATATATGTATTTCTATTTTGTTTCAAATCTTAACTTGTTTTTGCATGGCTCAAATATCCTCTATACAATTCTGTGCCCCTTTTTAACCTTTTGTTTTTACATTTCCAAATTATTTATAAATCACTTCACATTTTTAAGGACTGCACAGGGTTACATCCTCTGAATGTCCCCATTGTTTATAGCCATTCATTAGAGTCAACAGATATCATTTAAGCTGTGATTCCATCCTTGCCCATAACCTATTGTTCTGTATGTTCTTATGAGAGGCTATTACCAGGGTAGTTATATGTCAACTACTTGTCTATTGACTCTGCATAATGAGTCTTGAGGGCAGGGAGTGGGTTTTTCCACCTCTGTTCCCCCAGGACTCAGCACAGAGCCTGACTTAGGGGAAGCAAACAATACATGCTTGTGGGAAGAATAAACCAGCCAATCACTCAGGCACCACCCAATAACCTACAGGAATGGAGTAGGATTATAAAAAGCAGTGCTCATGCTCATCACTGGGAGCAAAACAAACCACTGGTTACCAGGGAGCCCAAGGACACCAAATTTCTCACGGGATTTTCTCAGCAGCAGACGAGCCGGCCCATAAAAATACCTTCTCTCCGTTGGCAGTGATAATGTCTATTTCTAAGTCAAGGGCTTATTATAGGAATCCCTTTTCTGAGTGAGTCAGGTGCAGCTGAGCTTCCACTGGCCTTCCTGACTCAAATGACTTAACCAGCAAAGGGGACTTGCGAAAATGCTCTTTCTGGGTTTACATGCAGACCACAAGAGATGTTTCCATACCTGTCTCCCTGCCTCCCACATATATGTCCCACCGCTGTGGTGAGCTTTCTGAAGGCAGGAGTCAAATCTTGCCCAGTGGGGTTTTTCAGTACTTAACACAGTGCCTCAAACAGAAGACATAGAGTTCACTTTTGAACTCAACCTGTATGATTCCACATCCTGGAATCTTTCATTTACTCAACAAGTATTTATCATGGGTCTGCTGTGTCCATGGCTATATGTTACCTGCGAGCGACACAGGGGTGATCAAAACAGAAAATCAATTAGGTGGCAGCCATTACAATGTCTAGGGTACATTAATAAAATCCTGGCTTATTCTAAGAGATTTGCATAAGTGGCCCAAAGATAATGCTGTAATGACAATCTAACTTACCGTATTTCCCCATGTTTAAGATGCTCCCATATATAAGACGCACCTTAATTATGGGGCCCAAAATTTGAAAAAAAAATGTATTGCATAACTGAACTCAAGTTTTATTCATCATAAAATGCATACAACTTCTCATCACTGTCAAAACTCCCATCCATGAGCTTGTCCTCATCTGTGTCTGATGACGAATCACTGTCTTCATATATTGCCTCATCCTCAGTTTCATCTATGGCATTGGAAATGCCACAACCACTGTATAAGAGGTACCTAGGTTTTAGACCCAAATTTTTTGTAAAAGGGTGCATCTTATACATGGAGAAATACAGTAGACTCCACTTGGCTAGAAAATAACATGGCTCGACTCCTTACCAAAATGTCTAGAACAGTGGTTCTTAACCTGGGTTCTATCGAACCCTAGGGGCTCGATGAGTCGGTCTCAGAGGTTTGGAGAAGCCTCTGCCGCGGAGGCCAGAATAAAGTAATACCGTAATTTGTTTTGAGTTCATGTACTTTGTTGGTTTTGTTCTTTGAGCAAGGTGATGTTCATGCACGGCTCATTTTGTGCACCAGTAAAGAAACATATACCTATGTCTTGAATTTGGGGGAAAAAATCATAGTTTATTTATCACTAAAGAAGGGTTCGGTGAATGCGCATATGGAACTAGTGGGTTCGGTACCTCAATAAAGGTTAAGAACCACTGCTCTAGAAGTAACAGCTTCCTTAAAGGGCCCAAACATGTCGGTGGCCAGGGAACAACAACTTTGTTCCTTTCTCTCACCTGGGTGTCTGAGCTGCAGCTCCACGGAACAGGAATCAATAGTTATGATGGTGACATGCTCCGTGTGACTCTGGGAAGGTCAAACCCGATTTGCTGATCAATGTGATTAATTACAGGGCTTGCCCCCAACCCAGGCTTGTACTGTCACCCTTCAGGCTGATGCCCCATGCAAACCACACACATTTGAGTCCCTTTGACACAGAGAATCCCCAGGAACATGGGAAAAGGTCAGTTGGTGACCCTGGAAGGAGAAAATTCTCGAAGTAAAAGGCAATAATCATGTTCAGGTTGGGTTTAACAGCCACAGGGGAAGAAGCAGACGTGATTCAGCTCTGCAGGTTCCCTGGGCATGCCTTCCTCCTGGGCTGCCCTCCATCTTCGCCTGCCCAGCTCCACAGTGGTCTTCGCGTTCCCACGTTCTGTAAGACCTGATGTCCGGGGGCTCTGAGCGTCTCTCTTTCTATCCAGACTTTGTTCCATGTGTGTCCTATTACTTTGACTAAGCCTCAGTTTCATCATCTGAAACACAGAGATTAAAATGCCAATGGATTCATTTCTCAGGACTCCCTAACACAGTGTTCTAAACTGGGTAGCTTACACAGAAATTTATAACCTCCCAGTTCTGGGGGCAGGAAGTCGGAGATCAAAACATGACTACGTTTGGTTCCCTCCGAGACTGGCTGTGCAGGGTCCTCTCTCCTGGCTTCTGGTAGCCTCAGGTGTCCCTTGGCTTACAGGTAGCATTAGCCCTGCCTTCATATTGGCTTCCTTCTTCTATGTGTGTCTGTCTCCAAATTTTCCCTTTTTATAAGGAAAGGCTGGGTTGAAGAAATATTGGATTGGAACCTACCCGAATGACATCCTTTTAACTTTATCATGACCCTGTCCAGAGCCTATTTCAAAAGAGATCACATTCTCAGGTACTGGGGGTCAAGAGTTCACACATCTTTTTCAGGAGATGTGATTCAACCTGTAAGTCAACTTCATAGCATTGTTATTAAAATTAATGGTCCCAAAGTTGTATAAAATAGAAGGTGTCTAGTAGGTGCCTCCCAAAAAGCCACTGTCTTTCCTTGCTTTTCATTTTCTTCTTTGATATTCAGCCTTACCTTGAAACTCTTTTTTCTCTCACTACCAATAAGCTTTCCCTCATCATATATTCTTTGTTTAACTCTTTCTGCAACCCAGCCTTTGCAAGAATATCAAGGTCTAACACAGTGCTAAGCACTTACTAGGTGCTCAATAAACATTTTATTAAAGTACACTCCTACTTTGTGGTTTTTAAAAATATGATTGCCAATAAAATAAATAAGAATAGTATAATGTTCAATAAGAATTAATTAAAAATACATTTAGCATTGACTATGGATTTTGAGATATAAAACACTGAAGTGTTTACACGTAAAACATGTTAAATGGTATAATTTTGAGAAGAAAAGAAGATAAGATATTTGATGTCAAGAGTTTGAGACCTATTGTAGTAAGTCCTGGGCCCTGTCCTTCACAAGCTCTCTGTCAGATGTTTCACTTTATGCTACAGTGTGAAAGGATTGTGATTAAGAGAGCAAAAGACACCCCAGAAACACTGTGGAGCAAGGGAACCGTATGTCTGGGAACTTTACAGGGGCCCAAGACTTCATCAACCCAACATGAAGAAGAAGGAGACCTCAAGACAGCCTGTACCAGTGTGTACCAAGTCAGAGAGACTGGGAAAAAGAGCCGTGCATTCCTTCTGGAAGGTCAGTCCTTTGACTTCCTCAGTGGCAGGGAGGTCCTAGGCCTGAAAGTTGTCAGGTCAGTTAGAGGGTTGAGAAGCATGGATCAGGGAAGGCTGTGTTGACTGGTGCAAGATAGGACTCTGTCCTGAAGATGATGAGGAAAACACCAAAGGATTAAAAATAGAGAGTAACTTTATTAGCTCATTCACTCAAGCATTTGTGCATGCCACAAATATCCATAGTTTTTGTACTAACTGTCGTGTTAGTTATTGAGTGATAAAAGATAAAAACCATATAGCTTCTACTCTGGATAGGTTAAAAAATTGCAACTATAGTATGGACAGTTCAGTTATTTCAAGTAAAATATTCCTAGTATTCTGGGGTTCCGGTTGTTCTTTTGTAAAGTGGCAGTATTAGACAAGATCCCTGAGGTTCCTTCCTGAAGAGTTTTACAAATTCTGGAGATTAAATACAAAATATGCCTTATATTGGAAGTTTTATTATGCTGTGCTGTAAAATAATGGTTGTAGGCCCTGGCCAGTTGGCTCAGTGGTAGAGCATCAGCAAGCATGTGAAAGTCTTGGGTTTGATTCCTGGTCAGGGCACACAGGAGAAATGACCATCTGCTTCCCCACCTTTCCCCCTCCCCCACTTTTCTTATCTCTCTCTCTCTCTCTCTTCCCCTCCCGCAGCCATGGCTTGAATGGTTCCAGTGAAGTTGGCCCCAGGCACTGAGGATGGCTCCAAGCAAGGCCTTGGGCACTAAAATAGCTCGGCTGCTGAGCAACATAGCAGCAACCCAGACTGACAAGAGCATCTCTGATAGGGGGCTTGCCAGGTGGATCACGGTAAGGGCACGTGTGGGAGCCTGTCTTTGCCTGCCTACCTCTTATTTAATAAAACAACAACAAAAACGGGGGATGGGGGTGGCTGTGAAGTTAGAGAGACTTTGGTTCAAAGTCACGCTTTCCTATTAATCATTACCCCTCATTATCTGTCACCAAGTTACATAACTCTTCTAAATTTCAGTACTCTCATCCATAAAGCAGAACCATCAATACCTACCTCAAGAGATGTTGTCAGTATTGAATATGAAAATAATGTGAACTGTCTCAAGCAAAGCCTAGCATATATAAGTACTAAGCACATAAATGACAGACATAAAGAATCTATATATTGAATATGAATGTATCTGTGAATTCTCTGTCTGCCATGTCTGTATATGCCAGTGTTTGGGTTACACTATTAATATTTGGAAAGGAAGCAGTGCACATTTTGGTAACAACATCTTCCAGTACTTCTAACACGAATCAAAATGCCAATCAAAATGCCAATACCACCTTCAGAAAGTATAACTTCTGCAAAGAGTACCTTTGACATATCTGGCTATATATAACGTAATAGCTTGTGATGATTTATACATGTCTAATTACACAACAAGCACACTGCAAATACCCTGCAGTTGGCAAGTGTATTTGCTCAATGTATGCGTAAATTAATCTTTTAATATAATTTAATGTAAGGGATAATCTAATAAATATTCATTCAAGCCAAACATTAACTAATGCATGCAATTTGACTTGCTAGGAAGCAGCAATAACTTGCAATTGCTTAGCACATATGAAATATTTATGGATCGTGTACTACCTGGAGAATTGAGGTATTCTGTGCTACTGGGTTATCCCTTCAACTAAAGATGTGCAGAGACCATTCTTTGTGGTGAAGGGACAGAAAGGAGACAGGTGGAATATTTTATCTGAATACCCTTGCAACCTTCAGCCAATGTGAGGCCGACCCCAACTCCCATCTGCACCAGCTCCTGGATATCTGCTCCTGCCCCGAAGTTGTCTAGTTGCCAGAAATCAGAAAAGCCATGCCTTTCCTATAATCTTAATATACCAGAGAAAGGACAAAGAGGACTCCTGCACAAACTTAATACGGTAGGTTTTCCTTAACACATGAGTTCACACCTATCACTACAACAGGTTTGCTTACATCAAAAACTCATTAGCTGATGTTCACACTTCAGAGAAGCCACTACACCACAAATATGACATAGAAATGACCCAATAATTTAGTCAAAATGACCTTTATCTGGTGCCAATAATGCACAAGACAATAGAAAGGCATAGCTGGAAGTTTCCTCTCTGTTGCAGCCTTAACTCATGAATGTAGGTGAGGAAATCCAAAGACCTCCAGCTCATCTGAAGTTAGGAATTGTTGGTCAAATAAGTTTGTAAATATGATATATATATTCGCTCACTTATAGTTTGCACTGGGTGTGGGGGACAGGCTGTCAGCAAGCAGGGTTGTTATAGCCTAAGGCTTAGTTTTAAGACTAAGCTTTTCCCCACACCCTTGACTGTTGCATGATGTGGGTGGTGCACTCTCATGAGGAATCAGTGACTTTGTATCAGAGACTTCCTTGTTTGTATATTGGATTAAAGGTTTTGATTTCTACACTATAAAATGGGACAGACTAGGAGCTTGCTCTCTCTCAGTTCCTGAGATTAGCATTAGAAAGGATAGCAGAGAAGGGCCATGTGGAGAAGAGGAGAAGCAGCCAAGGTGGAGAACTGCTGAAGGAGGAGCCAGTCTGTGCACAGTTAGAGCACAGAGAAGGAGATGGGGAACAGAGGTGAATAAGGCTGGTGAGGTAGAAAACTTTGATTCTAGGAAACTCGGATAAGTCAGTGGCTTTGGGAGCCCTAATTGGAAAGTGAAGTGTTTTCCCACTGTGTGTATTTCTTGCCTGCCTGGTGCAAGCTAGGATAAAGATGACAGCCCACCAGTTCTTGGCTTTGTTGTTTCATTATCGTCTGTTCAAATCAAATGCGAACCTGCATGGGCCAGGCGGCTGTGATGGTGGCTGCGGCTACTGGTTTTACATTTGGCATAGTCTGTGGCAGGATTAGAGTCAGTTTGGTATGGAGCCACCATCGCCTTTGAGCAGTGGAATAGAGTCCTGGCTGCTGTTATGGTTCCCCATGGCTGTTGTTTTGGGAGCCGTAGGCTGGTTGACTTTTACAGCATTGTGTGAGGAAACCAAGAGCTTTGTGGAAGAGGCTGCCCAGAACCTGCAAACCAAACAGTGGAAGGAGCTGGAACAAATGTGGGAGAAAGAGGTGCTGACCCTGGAGCTGGAGAAAGCACCAGAGAAGGAGGTCACTTGGAAATGGAACAGCCACTGGAGAAGGAATCACAGGTTCATGAGTTGCAGATTGACCTGGATGTTGTGGAGAGCCAGCAGCGGCAGGACGCTGGGGGCTCAAGCCTGGGAGAAGGAACTGATGTTTTCAGTTCCTCTTTGGAGGATGAGGAGAATTGTTCTGGAGTTGCGATCAAAAGTCTCCAGAAGGTGAGAGCCCAGCCGCAAGGAGCACTTACTATGCTCCTGGTAGGTCCGCAATTTGGGGACATAGGGGTGGATGCCATCATGCTCTCGGGAGCAGAGATGGAAATGCTGACTGCCATTGCCATGTGATCCTCTTTGGGACAGTGTAAGACCTGCCAGGAAGGCAGGGATGAGGAGGTGGCTGAGACCCCATGTGCTTGGACTGATTCCTGGACTATGACTGGAGTGGGCACTAGGTCCTTTGTTGGATGGACTTACTGATATCAGACAATGTGAAATACCCTGATGGGGGTAGGGGCAGCTTTGCTGGAAGCCGTGGTTACTGGCTTTACAGGAATGTACTGTAAATGTGTCTGGGTATTAAATGTCATCTACTGATGGCTGTGGGGCCACAGATCAACCAGTTGTCAGTGCCCCAGGTTAGCGGATATCTTCCAATAGCAGGACTTCTCCAATTAAACAAACACAGGCTGGTGACTGTCTCACTGCTAGGCTCTACTGCGCTGAATTACAAGATTCTGTCTATCTCCCCTTCTCTCACTTGGAAAAATAGGGGTGGAGGTAATAGGTTCATACACTTGAGCCCACGGTCGCTGGCTTGAGCCCAAAAGTGACTGGCTTGAAGCCCAAAGGTCACGGCTTGAATTCCAAGGTTGCTGGCTTGAGCAAGGGGTCATTGGCTCAGCTGGAGCCCCTGGTCAAGACACATATAAGAAAGCAATCAATGAACAACTAAAGTGCCACAACTATGAATTGATGTGTCTCATCTCTCTCCATTCCTGTCTGTCCCTGTCTATCCCCACCTCCATAAAAAGAAAGGAAAAAAATAAAGAACAACATGGAGCTGATCCCTCAGAGACATGTAGCGTGAGTCAAAAATGCCTATTTTTTATTGTCTTAAGCTATTGCAATTTGGAAGTGGTTGACTACTATCACATAACGTCACCTACCCTGGCCGACCCACTTTCAGCGGAGGAGACGGCTCCAGGAGGAAATAAAGTGAGACGAAGCCTGATCAAAGGAGCTCAGAGACCTTTGGGTCAATCTAATTAAACAACACTAAAATTTGACAAGGGAAATGCAAGCAGCTGAGTTTCTGGGAAATTTTCAGGTTAAAGACTTCAGCAAAACAAATTAAAAAGTCAGTTCAGTATGTGGTTTTGTTTCTGTTTTGTTTGTTATTAATGAAAAGAGCACTTTTTTTAAAGGGTTTATACAGGAACCTGGGCTCATTTAATCCTCACAACAGCCCTAGGAAGGCAGTGTTTTCTTAAAGGTATGATTCTCCATGTTGCCCCTGATAGACTCAGTCCCTGCATCCTAGGAATTTACCAGGGGGAGAGAAATGGTCATGCAGTTCCAACACAATAACCAAACAGCCACAGCAATCTGAAGCTTCGTGCACTTTCCTTGAAACCAAGAAATTGAGAGAGCTTTTCATCACCCAATCAGTCAGTTCAGGGTTTCACAATGAGTGGGCCCGCATGGGTTAGATAACCATGCATGGACCTGTTCATTTGACCATAGGAAAGCCCATCACTTCCTGGGATACATACCCTTTTCCAACAATTACAGTGTGCAGATGTCAGTGGTATGACATTATTAATACTGGAGGAATCACTGTCGGAGACACGTGGCCAGTCTTCTTAGACTACACATTTGCTGTTAGTGGAGGAAAGATAGAATATGGTCCTCGGGAGACAATGACAATATCGACTACAGGGGACTATTGCTGTAGTGCCCAGAAAAGCTCAAGGGACTTGCATTATGGCAATTAGTAGCAATAAGGGCAAAAGAACCAATAATGGCTTAGAGTCAGCATTGGAATATATACAGAAACACAATAGGATTCGGTACCTGAGTGGAGAAGATACCTGAGAATGAAAGGGGATCTAAAGACCTTCAAGACTAGGCCAACAAGAAGGAACGACACTTAGAGAGCTCAAGACTTCAGAACAACAGCACAGATTAATAACAGATTACATATCTATTGAGTATCTACTAAATGCGAGACTCTAGGACATCATTCCTCATCCACCTGCCATATTGGCGTCTATAAATTATTAAAGCTTGACAAGCTCTTTCATTCTCGAATGTTTACATTTCATGCTCCCTCTGTTTCGCTTGATTTTTCACGGTTCTTTGAATTGTTCATTCTTTCCCTGACCACTCTAACTATAGTTAGAGCACCCCCCTAAATTATCTATCACAACCCCTTATATGCTAGGAAATAATATCAGAAAATACTGATCTTTATGTGTCCCTCCCATGTTAGAATAAAAGTTCTATTGATGCAGAAAGACATTTTTATCTTTTCTTTACATGTAGTAAGGAAAAAATCTATAAAATACTTTTGATCATATGAATGAATGAGTCAATTGAACTGATTGGTGGTCAACAATCAACAGGATAAACCCCACTTGTGCCCTTACGAAGCTTACATTAAAGAGACACCTAAATGGCCCATAAGGACCACTGGATATAAATTGAATAGCTGGCTACATAATAAATTCAGTTCCATTCAAGCATACTTTAGTATCGCAAATTCCCACAACCCTTTCCACTGAAATAAATAAGAAGGCTAAGTGTAAGAATAAATCTTCTAGGACCCAAAACCACAATCCTGAGCAATCCAGAATCCCCTGCATTTTCACTTCCTTTTGCGAGTACTTTCTCTTCAACTTCTGTTTTGTTTCCTTTTGAGTTGTTGATCCTATTTTGATCCCAAGTACTCTCTCCATTTGACAGATAAGGACAATCTGAGCCATAGAGAGGAAATAGAACTTCGTATATATTTAATAGTCGTGTTCTCACGCTCAGTTCTGGACGGAGAACAGACTCCGGTGTGTATTGGCAGCCATTCTCTAGGACAGGGTTTGATAAAAGAGTGGTCTATGAATGGTTTCCATATGACAATGACATACAGTGAAACATGGGGACAGGTTCTCACAAAAAGCCAGCTTCTGAAATAGGCATGAACATGCACACATGACAGAAATGGAAAGTGAAGCTCTGAGAGGTTAAATAACAGGTAACAAGTGTTGAAATCAGATTTCTAATACTGGTCTCTCTGACTCCGGTCCTTGCAGGAGGGAAATAGCGCACATAATCCTGCACTCTTCCATTCACTTGACAAGTCATCCAACCTCAGTTACAAGGCTACCTGCTTAACCCCTCGCCTGCTGGATTAGGAAGAAGTCATTTCTCTTGAGACTCTCTTCCCCCACTACAGCTCACCCAAACACAAAGCAAACATTGTCCAAAAGTGTCATTCTTTAACAACTGGTTCTAGAGCTGTGCTGCACAGCACATAGCATCATGCCTGTGGTCAACAGTACTGTGTCATGCACCAAAAAATGCGCCTAGAGGGCACAACTAGTGCATCTAAAGCTGGATGTTCTTATCGCAAATAAAAAGGGACACAGGGAAATTTTGAAGGTGGAAAATAGGATGATGTCTCCATAGGTGTGAACATGTGTCCAAACTCATCTAATTGTGTACATTAAATATGTATAGCTTTTTTTTTTTTTTGGTATGTCAATTATACCTCAGTAAAGCCATTAAAAATAAATTACATCAAATTAGGCAGGATACCAAATTCCAGATTCTGCTAAGACCTCTTAACACTCTAGGCTGTTGTAGTGAATACTGGTCCCCACAGCACTCCTCCCTCACTAAGCAAGCTCCTTACTCCCAGCACCCCTATTCATCAGGGGAAAATAGTCTCATTCCTTCAGGAGCCTTATTACACAAAGGGATTCCAGGCTGAGACCTGTGGTCAGTTTCATGGCCATGTTCAGCTACTGCTGCCCAGAGCTCAGCCCTGTGTCTGAGTGGCTGAATCTGAAAGAGATACAGCCATTACTCACAGTGGGAAATAGTCGGCCCTCCATTAAGGTGATTCAGAGTCAGGCCACCAGCCTAGGTCTTTCCATCCTTAAGGAGAACTTTATTTGGAAAAGCTCATCGCCTTTTCCTACAATGAAATTGTCAGCAGGTCCACCCACCTGGCAATGCTCTCTTAACTAGAATCACAGGAAGAAGGGACAATTTTGTTGTCCCTTTTCTTTTAAAAAGCCAAGGGGTCCCCATGCAAATATATTCACCTCCTCTGCAGAGACCAACATTTCCTACTATTGATCCAGAGAGTAGCACTCTTGATAAAGTCATAAAAGTTTCTACTATAGATTATCTTAACACAATGTCTGTTTTTTTCTCACTATATATTTGCCTAATTCAATGGTCCATTCAAATGAGCCGTCACAAGAAAGTCAGCTTCCTTCTATTAAGGTTTTAAAACAAATAAATAAAAATACACCTTCTCCTTTAGTACACAGATCAATAGACACTTAAATGATATTTATGGAGTTGGCACTGAGTATCAGACATTGATTACAATGCCCTGGTCTCAGATCTCAGAGCTCAGTAAATGGGTAAATAAATGTAGATTTTACTATAGAAAACATAGTCAATACTATAGAAGAATAGCCTATACAATACCATGGGTGCACCAAAGAGAAAGAAATTAATTTTTATGTCGGGAAGGAAGATTTGGGGCAGTGAAGAAGCAATGGCTAAGTGAAATAAGCCCGTCAGAGAAAGACAGGCACCATATGATTTCACTCACATGTGGGATCTAAGGAACAAAATGATGTAACAAGCAAAATAGAGACAGACTCACAGAGAGCAGGCCGACAGCTGTCGGTGGGGAAGGGCTGAGTGAGGGGGGTGGAGGGATTGAGTAAGAAAAGGTATGTGAGTGGATAGGTACCTGAGAATGAAAGGGGAGCTAAAGAGCTAAAGAAAACCTCATGGACACAGACAACAGAATGGTGATTGCCCGGGGTCGGGTGTGAAGGATGGTGGAGAGAGGGTAAATGGTGATGGATGAAGACTTGACTTGGCAGGGGGGTGAACACAATACGGTATACAGAGATGTGTTGCAAAATTGGACACTTGAAACCTGTATAATTATGTTCACCGGTATCATTCCAATAAATTTAATTAAGAAATAAAATAAACAAATGCATGAAATATCAACCAAGAGTCAAAGATACTTGATTGAGCAGGGAACATAGGACAAATATTTGCAAAGGCAAGATAAGGTCATGTCCAATGGTGATGGTCTTTTGGATATTCCCACATGGCTAGATTACAGGCCTGTTATTCAGTAAAACACTAAACTAGGTGTTGCTGTGAAAATATTATGTAGCTGTGACGAAAGTCCATAATCTTTCGACTTTAACTAAAGGGAGTTTTTCTAGGGAATCCAAATGAGCTTGATCCGACTGGTCGAATGAAAAAGCAATTCTGAAACTTCCTGGAGAGGAGGAGAAATTCCACTTTTAGACAGAAGCATCAGCCCAGGTCCAGAAATTCCAGCCTGCCCTTTCGGATGGCCTCTCCTCTAGAACTCGGACTTACCTAGCCAGCCCCTACAACCACGCAAGCCAATTTATTGCAACAGATCTGATTCTCTGGTTGAACTCTGACTGCTACAAACTTTGGTACCTGGAACTGAGGTGCTGCTGTCACAAATACTTCAAAACATGGACGTGACTTTGGAATTGGGCAGTGGACAAGAGCTAGAATCATCTTGAGGTGCATCATAGAAAAAGCCTACACTGCCTTGAGCAGACTATGAGTAAAAATGTAGATATTAAAGAGGCTGCTAGTGAGGACCCTGAAGGAAATGTGGAGGGTGGTCAGAAAACATAACTTGCTAAAGTGGGCAGAAAGCTATATAATCAAGTAAAAAAGCCATCGCAAGGCAGAGCAGAACTTTTGACAACATCAAATATCTTAATCAGTTTGGGCTGATGTATTAAAAATACCATACAGGGTGGCTTAAACAACAGAAATGTATTCCTCACCAAGTCAAAGACTGGAAGTCAAAGATCAAGATGGCAGCCAATTTGGTTGTGGTGAGGACCCTCTTCCTGTTGTGCAGGCAGATACCTTTGTGTTGTGGCCTCTCTTTTGTCTTTTCTTATATGGGCAAAAATTCCATTCATTAGGGCTCCACCCCCAGGACCTAATTACCTCCTAAAGGTCCCACCTCCAAATACCACCATATGTGGGATTAGGCTCCGACATATGAATTTGGGGGGAACACAAACATTCAGTGCACAGCACCAGGATAGGAAGGGCTCTGAAACTGGAGCTCAGGACCTGCTCTGAAGGAAAGCCCTAGTGAATATCTAGCCTTCAGTTTATAATCCTTGGGGGGTGGCTACACCTAGGCGTGGGGACAGACACAAATTCAGATATTCCTGTACAAACACTGTAACCACGCCTTGAATGAGCCCCGTTCTTGACTGGATTACAATAATTTGCTGCTACTCTTAATGCCTGTTAAAGAACAGGATGAGCCTCTGCAGAGGAACTGAATATTATCAGTCCCCTCTATAGGGTGTCACATACAATATTAGATCTTCAATATAAAAATAACAGATAACAAAATAAGATGAATATGAAAAGATACAGGCAACGATCCATAAGTAGCCTTTATTCATTTTCTAACGCTGTATAACAAACCATTACACATTCAGAGAGTGTGTACAACACTCATTTACTATCTCACAGTCTATACAGGTCAGAAGTCCATGCACAGCATAGCTGGATTCAATGCTCAGGGTCTCGCAAGACTTAAATCAGTGAGGCTGCATCCTTATCCAGGGCTTAGGATCCTCTTCCAAGCTCGGTTAGAGTGTGGGAAGGGCAGAGGGCCCCATGTTCTTGTGGGCCACTCAGCTCTTAGAAACCAGCCTCAGGTCCTCACCATGACCATCGCATAAATCAGCAGCTTATCTCTTCAAAGCCAGCAGGAGATCCTGTTCTCAGTCTGCTACGGAGAAGTCTTACCATAGAAATGACTATCCCATCACGTTCAGTATATAGCATAGCCTAATCAGGGCATGACCTCTCACCACTTTCACAGGTACCACCCACACCTGAGACCCAGGGGACTCTACCGGCAATGTACATGGGTGGGGGGGAGGGGTGGGCCTGGGGGCTCATCTTACAGTTCTGCCTGCCAAGCAACCCAAAGATGGATATTCACTATGATTGATATGTAAAATAAAATGGGTAATGAAATGGATAATTTCACCAAAGAAACTAAGCCAATAAAAATTCAAATAAAAATATTAGAAAAATACAATAACTGAAATTGAGGACTTGATAAGTAGGCTTAGCATTAAATTCAATGCAACAGAAGAAAGGTTTAGTCAAATAGAAGGCAGTTTAATAAAAACTATACAGCCTGAAAATACAAGGGAAAGAAGATGATATAAGAAGATAAGCTAGAGATCACATATATCTGTGTATTTATATTATATCTACGTATATAATAAAGTGTAAAGTTCTAATATTTATGCAATTGAAATCCCAGAAAAAGATGAAAGAATGAGACAGAAAGAATATTTAAAAAGATATAAATTACAAAGGAAATCATGTCTAAGCAAATCATAATTAAGCAGATGGAAAAATATATATTAAAAACAGACAGAGAAAAGAATACATTAACTTCAAATGAGAAACAATGAGATTTAAGGTTGACTTCTGAACAGTAACAATAGAAGTCAGAAGACAATGGAAGGATGTCTATAAAGGGCTAGAAAATTAATAATTAACACAAATGTAGAACTTGACACTCAGAGAAAATCACCTTTAAAGTGAAGGTAATATGAAGACATTTCCAGACAAGCCAAAGCATTCATATACAGCAAATCTCCAAAAGAAAGAAAATTTAAGAGAAACTGTTCAGGCAGAAAGAAAATGATCCCAGCCTGACCTGTGGTGGCGCAGTGGATAAAGCGTCGACCTGGGAACACTGAGGTCGCCAGTTCAAAACCCTGCACTAGTCTGGTCAAGGCACATATGGGAGTTGAGCTTCCAGCTCCTCCCCCCTTTCTCTCTCTTTCTCTCTCTCTCTCTCTCTCTCTCTGTGTGTGTGTGTCTCCTCTCTAAAATGAATAAAATAAAAATAAAAAAATTAAAAAAAAAAAAAAAAAAGAAAATAATCCCAGATGGAAACACAGACATGGACTCAGCAATAAGACTAATAAAAATGGTAAATATGTTGGGAAAACTAAATAAATATAGACTATACAAAAAAATAAATAAATAATTTATGGGCTTAGAATATATGTAAAATTATGATGAATATAAACCACCCAAAAAAGGCTAGAGATAGTAAGTGCATTTAAAGTAGTCAAAGATCTCGCATTATTGAGCTGGTAAAAAAAAATGTATTAATTTATCCAGTATTTAATTTAATAAATCTACAATCACTCTTGTAAGGATAAGTACTTTAAGTATAATTAAATTCTAATAAAGAGCAAAAATAGAATTTAGAGAGGTAGTGAAACTTAGCAATATTTGTATATTCTTAAATAAAGCAAGAAAGAAAAAATTAAACATAATACAAGAGGATGAAATAGAAAACAAATAACAACGTTTAAAAGCACAAATATATCAGTAATTACATTTAATGCTAATGAGCTCAAGTCTCTAATTGAAAGATCACACTGTCAGGGTAGGAAAAACAAAAACTATATGCAGCTTACATGTGATACACCTTAAATAAAATGTCACAAAAATATTAAAACCCAAAGGGTTTAAAAAAGATGAACTTTGCCAAAGCTCAATAAAAAGAACTGGTGTAGCTAGACTAACATCATCCAATATAGACTCTAAGGTAAGAAGCATTATTGGAGATATATCTTATGATATAAGGTCAATTTACCAAGTGTAATCGTTCTGAATGTTCATGCACATACGTATAATATCAACTGGATAAAGTACAACTTAACAGAAAGAGGACAAACAGAAATAACATCATAATGGGAGATGAACATGGCATACAGGACCACTCCAATCAAAGGCCAGTCTCTCTTCCCTGACAATAACTCACCCTTCTCTCTGCACAAGGAGAATCGCAGGACTCGTTGGTTCTTAGCCTTTCTTGGTGTTGATAAGCCACTACTTCTTCTTGTGTCCTTCAAGTCAACCCTGAACACCCTCATCCTTCCTACTATCTGAGTCCCAGCTCAAATATAACCTCCTCCCTAGAGCCTTCCCCTAACTTAGAATATGTGCTTCCTCCCAAACTCAGAAATATGTTCAAGACCCTTGGCACTTTCTATCTTAAATTCAAATTATTTTTGCACGTGTCTTAATGTCTCCTTTTAAGACAGGGTTTCCATGTGCTTCAACGTTGTGCAGAATATGCCCAACAGAACATGGTTCAAACCATACTGGGAGCTCACCAATACCCACTAAATAAACAAATGATTAATTTTCTTATTCGCCTTTTTCCCAAAAATAGCAACCAACTCCAAAGCATGGGAGAGAGAAAAATTAGAATTATCTGGTTTGAAGAAAATGGGCCTCATTTCAGACAAGAGTTTCTCAAGCCAGAAGCATCTAGAAATTTTGCAACTGACTGAGCCCTGAAAAGGGGGCTCCCTGGAAGCGTGACCGAATGCCAGCACCACATACAACCCTGTCTTGCCAGACCCAGGGCCCTGGTCATCATCTCAGGCTAAAGGGGACATCACATCTAGTGCTGACGATTCTTGTTGCCTTCCATTATATCCAAAGAGCTATCATAGCTCTGCTTCCTTCAGCCTTGATTTTCTACCTTTTCTTTGCCTGAGTTAAACAGGGAGCCCAGGTAAACATGACAGAGACACTGGGAATAACTTGCTTTAGCAACCTAGTGCTGCTTGACTTTGATGGAATGCATTCATGTCTCAAAGTCTCCATTTCATCCTTTATACAGGGGAAATAATAACAGTATTTATTTTGTAAAGTCTATGTGAGAATTAGATGAGAAAATGTGAGACCACCCAGCAATGCCTGTGAAGAAAGGTTAGCTTCTTCTTCCACCTTCCCTGCCTGTGAGGAAGGCCATTTTCCACGTCCAAAATACACTCTGGTGGAAGAGGGGAGATGGTAAACCCACACCCATCATCTCCCTGGAAAAGAAGACAGATTCACCCTGGCTGGCTGGGTGGCTGGCTGGCATTTCCAGAAGGTTTGCAGCTGTTCTGAGGATTCCGTGCGCACTGGATGAAACTGGATTTCAAACTATTCCACACCAGGGCATCGCCCAGTGGCAGGCTCCTACTACAGTCCAAAAGTGAGCTGAGTTTGCCATCTTGAGGACACCCGTGGTTGTGCAGGAACCAATACTCACTTCAGCCCCTAGAACAGAGATGAAGTTTCATTCCTTCACTAACCAACCTTTATTAAGACTCTGCTGTGAACCACCCACTGTAGAAACAGGGAATGACAGAGCCCTTGCCCTCGGCGAGCTTGTGGTCCGATGGTGAGTTCACGTTCTAGATTGATTACAGTGTCCAAAGTGAGACCTGGTTTCCGGCCGGAGAAAGAATTGCCTCTGTGACAGTACAAGATGAATTTACCCAGTGATGAATCACACACCCAGTGAGTAGAGCAGCTGATCTGAGCCTTACACTCCAGTTTTGGGTTCCAATCTCTGGACACTCAACCACAGTTATATTGGACCTCAGAGGGGCCTGCCTCCTTATTTTACAGCAAAGGGAAGGCACAGTGAGTTGACCTGGGCCCCACAAGTAGGACATAGCAGAGCTGGACTGTGAAGCCTGTGCTCTCTGTGGGACACCAAGGGCTTGACCCACCCCCGAAGCAGCCAGGTCCCAGGGCCATGAGAACAGAAGGGCCCTGGATGGCATTTTCTGGGCTGAGTGTCTCCCGGGAGCAGATGTGCAGAAGCCAGTTGTTTTGATATTTTGTTGAGGCCCTCCCTTGCCCACGACGGAGTTAATAAGGAACTTTGGTCTCTGGTCTGGATTCATGTTTCTCTCTCCAGCCTGTAAATCTGGTCTACTTAGAGAAAGCCTCTCTGACTTTCAAAGGTCTTCCTTTAGTTGCCGGGAATTGTGCGTATGGTCCAGGAATCCCCTAGCTCAAGAGAGGTGACAGTGTGGCTACAGGCAATTCAGGACATTTAGACGGGAAAGGAAACCTCTTCTCAAGGAGGAATGGGCCCCAAGATGCGAAACACTGCACCAACATTAAATAATAGCCTTTGCAAACCTGCATCATAGGTCTGCAGTAGTGAGACTGCATTTGTGGCCTGTTCTAGTTCATCTACGTAGTCAACGATCAAACATGCATTTTGCACCTACTGTGTGCCCAATGCTGCCCTAAGCGAAGCACTGAGGATTTGGTGATGATGGTGGCAGCCACTGTCACCGCCCTCAGAGAGCTTGCAAGTCATTCTCAAGATAACTATGTCGTTATGATGAATGGATAAAAAGGTATAAAAGATGAGTTCTCGGAGTAAAGACCAAGGATGCACTGACTGCAGAATGAAGCTGGATTTGTGATACACTTTTTCTGCTCACTGCCTATGGACTCACAGCATCCTACACACGCTCTCTAGTGCGCTGCTCAACTTTTCTGTTGTCTTCATTTTTCCTGCTTTTGTTTTGATATTTCTGTTTGTTTATACTTGTTAGTATTGCCCACAAGACTCTCAGCTTCTTGAGGTCAGGAGAAAATTCTGATTTAACTCATGAAACCCTCTGTCTAATAAATAGGAGGTGCTGGTTGATTTTTTTGAATGACTGAAGGAAAGAATTGCCTCCATTGGTTGATCAATCAATCTTGAATGTCACCAATGAAACCACAGTCATAAAGTTTTTAATGTGAAATGCATGAGGCACTAGACACAGCTATTGATGATTGGTGTAAAATTGTAGAGTTACTAGTTTCCCTCCAAGTGTATCATCGCCAGTCATTCATTATTTATTACACCAGCAATCTGCCAGACAATGTGCCAGTGTCGTCTACAGCTGGAGACAAACATTTTCATAAAAGAGCATAGCATGCTTCAGGATCCTCAGAGAAGACCTTGCCCCCTACTCACAGGAATAAGCAGAATGTTGTAAAGACACTCCCCCACACACACCTGCTTTTCCTTCAAGCCAGTTTCAGATAAACAGTTACAGTATTTCCTAGCTGTTCCTGCTCCATCAACTCCACCCACTTAGAGCACATGTACTCACTTCTATAACTTGGGTCAAATCTTGCTTTGACCTGACAACCCTTCCCAATTCTTGAAAAGTCACTGCACCTGCCCCTCTAGTCATAACATTTTAATAAGAAAGCCCAGTTAGTACAAAAGAAGCTACAATTTAATGAGTGCCTGCCTCCCACCTGCCATATGCCCAGAACTGAGCTAGGCACCTTCTCATAGGGTGATCTCCTTCAATTAGCATAAAAATATGACATGCTAAGTATGATTAGCTCTATTTTCCATTTATATAAGGAAAATAATGTTGTGAGAGGCTAGTACTCTTGCCTGGGGTTCCTAGATAATGAGCAATTGGACCAGAACCTTAATCCAGGTCTATCCTCCAAAGATCATTTTTTTGCCTCCGTACCAATATTTCTCAAAGCATTGTATGTGAACTAAAAATATTTTGCTTTATCTTTATTTTATGTTTTATCTTCCACTAATAGCAAGCAATACTGTTTTCAAATTACAGTATGTAAAGTTTCCTCTTTAAAAAGAATAATTAAATTTTTAATGAAAGATTTAAGATAACCGTTGTGCAAGGAACAGTACAGTTAGTGTGTGAATATCTAAAACGCCATGAACGTGACACACAACTGACCAACGTCTAGGAAGTGCTGCTTCGTTCTTTATATGCTTCCCCACTTCCGGCATTTCTCATTACTTCTCGGCCTCTTGACCTTTAGACCAAATTCTCCCCACTCTGCCTGCTCATGAGAATCGTCTCAGAATATGCCCAGGCCCCATCTAACCCAATTGAATAAGAATTTCTGAAAGTTGAGCCTAAACGTCGATTTTTTTCCCCAAAGTTTCCCAGATAATCCTAGAGGCAAATCAGGGTTAAGAACAATTTTGGGTACGTCAAGAATACAGAACCCTACCTGCCATGTAGTAGGAGGGCAATAATGATTGTTTGATGAAGGAATTACTCGTCCTGAACTCACACCAAGCCTAGGCCCCTGAGATGGGTCACTGGGGCCATATTTGAGATCACATTCTCTAGCCTGTTCAATAAGCACATATATGAGGCTGAACAAAGGACAATCAGCCCATTACAGAGTGAGTCTTTATTATGACCAAACCAACATTGACTAACGCCCGCTACCTCATGCACATCAGTGCGTGGACTTCGTTTTTCTATTTGCTGAAGGATTTGTGGCCATTTAATCCATCCCTAAGCAGAAGGCAACCATGTTATAGGGAGCTGGCCCTGCACCTGGAGATGATCCCAGTTGAACCACTTCTTTGTTTGTGTACCTGTCCCTTAAGCCATCAGAGCTTTTACTAATCTAAGTGAAGAAAAGCTGATAATGCCCACCTTCCATGTGAGGATCAGTCAGTGGAAGGAGAAAAATGATGGATTTTAGGACTAGACAGAGCTGAAATTAACTACCTATCCATCACTCCAGACAAATCACTTACCCTCCATGAGTACCCGCTTGCTCATATTAAAATGAAAATGGTCATGTTTACCTTGTAGGATGGTTAATGATTAGAGACCCCATGAGTCAGCGCCCCCAGAGTGCCTGGCACAGAGTAGGCACTCTGCAGAGATAAATGTAGATGTTAACGATGGTTGGAGGAAGGAATGGATGAGAAGGCACGCAGGACAGCGTGGGATTGTTACAAATATCAGAGAGCTGTGTTTCCCCCCTTTATAAAAGAACAGCATTTTACCCACCCTGAGAGCCTTGTTAGCTTTGTGCCATCCCCAAAGAAAGACTACCTCAATAAAAAGATCCTTCAGGACCTAGAAATGTGTCACTTTACTGCGTGCATATGCAGTTTTAGAGAACAGGCTTTTACAATAATTCTATTGTGATGTTTGCGATGGAAAAGATGTAAATGCTGATAATTAAACAGACTTGGTTTTCTTTGTGTTTGGAAAACACAGCCTGAGGAAGAGCTAGTTGGGAGAGTGAAATCTTGGCTAGAAAAGAGACCTCAAAGGCCTAACCGGAATGGCACCTTGGGCCCTTATTACACTAAGAATTCAAAGCATCTCTAACGGAGATGCATCACGCCAAGTCTTTCAAATAGCTAGCGTTAAACCTCAGGACTGTTTTTTCATTATCTACATAAAAGAGAAATTCTCCTTACTTCTTATGGAGTAAATACTCGCTGAGTGCCCGCTGGGAGCAGTGCACCGTTTCATTTAACAATATTTTTTAACACCATATGGAAGTAATCTAAGTATCTCCTCCTTAAATCCTCTGATGTTTACCTTGTGGCAATCTATTTACATCAAGTTACAACATCACCATCAACATCATCACCCCCACAATCACAATGACCAAATATAAAGTGTTTACTGTGTAAACTAGGCTAAGTGCTTTATAGGCAGTATCTCAATTCAGTCGTTCTATCAATCTGAATAAATAGGCGTTCTTGATATCCAGTTTACAGAGGAATAAGTCAAAGCTTAGAGAAAAGGAACTTGATCAAGGCCACATAGCAAGTAAGCGATGGAGGTAGGACTAGAAACCATGTCTAGTTTTGCCTAAAACCAAAGCCTGTGCCTGGTCCAGATGAATTCAGGGGCCACAGGAGTCAAAGCCAAGATAAACCTGGGCACAGCACACATAGCAGCGAAGCAGTGACCAAACAAGGGTTTACTGACTGCTTTTATTTGGAGAGTCAGCTCATTGTTTTGGCCTGTTTTAGCAAAGACAGATCTTTCCACAAAGGTCCTTTGCCTACTTCAAATATCCAATTTGTAGAAATTACCAGTGGAAGAATCCTTAAAGATAATCTTATCTCTTTTTATGCTAAAATGAGGAAAATGAGGTCCAGAGAGAGGAACTGAGTTGCTGAAGGTCACATAGCAAGTCATCAATATAGCTGTGACCAGGGCAGTGGCTCCTGACTCACGTTCCAGAACTCTGTCTACGATGTTTCTGTATAAATAAGGCTATTTCTATTCTATACCTGATGCTCAGAGTCAGCTCAGCTGGTCTGGTTATGATACATAACATAAGACAAAACATTAAAGGATTACATGATTGGTTCTAGATGAATTCATGTGAAGAAAGAAGGAGAGGGGGAAAGACATTTCTGGCTAAGGAAACATCTATCAAAAGAAAGGCATGAAAGAAAAATTCAGCTTAGTGTGTTCAAACAGAGAGTCCATCTGATATACCGTGAACAGACATGTCAAGGGAAGTAAAAAAAAAATTAAAAAGAAAAAGTAAAACCGAAAATAAACTATCTGTCTCTTCCAACTCAGTCTATGACACTGAAAATACAATGGTGATCGTGACATGGTCCAGTCTTTAGGAAACCTATGGTCTAGTTGCTTAAATGAAAAAGAACACAGGTATTTACAATACTGTATGATAAGCACCCTGATGGGTGTGAGCAAAATATCCTGCCGAAGGAGCATAGAAGAGGAGCTCATTAACCAGACTTAGGAAGGTTTCTTGAAAGAAGTGGTAGCTAAGCTGGGTGCTGGCAGATGAATAAGGCTACTGGAAGGCAGGTCAATAGAACCATTCACGAAAGAAGAAAAGTCAAATTAAAGGCACGGCAGTTAGAGAGAACATAGCTTATCTGGAGTGAAGTCCAGAGTTCAATGTGGTAGATTCTAAAGAATGAGGAGATGATGGTTTAAAGTGATGCTTCAGTAAAAGACATAGAGCAGGTTGTGCTGGACTTATAGGTTGTGCTTGTTATTTAGGATATTATTCTAAGAAAAAGGGGGACCACTGAGACTACTTAAGCCACTGAATGACACAATAAAATGCATGCTTTAAATAGATCAATACAACAGCTGACTGTCGGATAGAACAAAAGAGGGCAAGACTACAGCAGGCAGGGAGACTAGTCAGCTAGCCTTAGCGATATTCTAGAAGATGAAAGACAAGGGCGTGAACTGTGAGTTTGGGAGAAGTGGATACGGTCATACAATATGAATAAAGTGGGTTCAGCACGTATTGGGAACTGGTTAGATATCAAGAGGGAAAAGTCAAGAATAACTCTCAACTTTCCAACTAGAATATAATGGGGTATTCAAGCAGATAAGACCTTCTCAGTGCACACTACATGTCCCTGAAAGTGTAAGCAGTAGGTTGAAGTTCAGAATAGCATCTCTGTTAACACTATCTGAATAATTTTCAAAAGGAAAATAATGTGTTAGACAGTTTCACTGCCAATGATCCCTGAGCCTAACTGAAGGACTGAATTAAGTAACTAACATAGGCGGTTACACCAGTCATGTTAGGAATGAGGGGAATAGATCTTACTATTTACATCTTGTCACATGATTTGACTTTCATGACTTAAATACAAATCAAGGCATCCAAGATTCAAAGACTGATCTTGATCAAGAATGTGAAAGGGAGAGAAAGTGGGAGAGCAAAGCATTAGCAGTATTTCTGCAGGAATCATTAGATACCTTGGACACCTCATACAAAAGCACACTCCTGATGAGCAAATCACAAATTACTAATCTCTGAGAGCAAGGATGTCCTCTGCCACAATGTCAAATAAGTTTTAAACTTCATGCAGAACGTGTCTGGCTACTAGAGTTCTGGCTTTTGCCAAACCTCATAGATGTGATGGAGCCATTCTACAGACCTCTGCATTCCTGTAGGTCTTTCCACCCTCAGCTCTGTCCCCACTAATGTTGTTTTTCTCGAGGGATGATAGGTCTTGGGGTCTTAGGTCTGATACATTTTGCCAGGACTTGGAGACATTTTAAACAAGTTAGAATCCACGTGTTGTTTTCAATTAAAGGTTTTGTAAGGCAAAGGATTACCAGCTCAGCCACCAAAAATTTGGGTCTGGGGAAGCTTCTCTAGCCTTCTTGACAGGCGGAGTATGTTGTGGTGAGCCTGGCTCCTGTCAAAAGCAATGGGAGAGACAGCAAGGGACATTGGGAAAATTAGGCTTGGCACCAATCTAAGCCACTGAATACCCAAATGCATGGCATATGAAGCGAGGTTTGAACATCATGATCTGGGAGGCAGTGAGAATTCTAGATAGAATTTGGGTAATTGTGAGAAATGACTAAGAAAATCAATATCAAAGCAAAAATAAGAGAAATATCGATGGTCAGATAGAGGATAAAAATGAATAAAGAATACAAGTACTTTGTAGTGTTTCACATTATTTTTGAAAAATCCACTTCATATTGGCTTGCTCACCAAAGTCATTCACTAAATAAATATTTGCCAACTCTAAACTTTGCGTGTTTGTAAGTACCATGAATGCTGTAAAATACTTTGATACAAAGAGAAGATTGGTTAGAGAGAGTACACCAGAAACTCTAATACTAGTGCAAAGTTATAAATAGTCTTAAAAAATAACTAATTTTTAAGTTCATTACTGGATAAAGAGCAGGGGGGTTGGGAGGTCCAGTAGATCTGACTTTAGTCTTGGCTGTGCTATTTATACAATGTGTGACCTTGAATATAATTATAAAGGCTGCCAATATGCAGTGCCTGGCATATTGCAGATATTTAGTAGATATTTGATGAATGAATAAGATAGAAGAGTCCTCAAATTAAAGACATAGCAGTTAGAGTGAACGTGGCTTGTCTGGAGTACAATCCAGAGTTCAACATGGTAGGTCTTAAAGAATGAAGAGGCCATACAAGGTGCTGATGACATAAGCAATCTCTAATGAATTACAAACATCCCGTAACAAAGATACACTACTGTCCCTATATAATCTATAAGAAAACTGGGGTTGTGCACAGTCACACAACTAGTGACTAGAGAAGTCAGAACTCAAACCTAAATTTTAAGAACAGGATCTCAAGTCCCTGCCTTACAACCAACTATTCTTTCATGGGAAAGAGAAACTAATTTTAGAGGGGAAACACTCTGATAAGATGGAGGAAGGTCCAGGAGGATGCCACAGGGAAGAATAGAAAGCCTTTTATACTGATGTGAAACAGAGGGGGGACTTTAGCCAGAGGATGAAATGGGACCTGCCCAGGAAGCAGGAATTACTCCTTGAGGCAAACAAAAGATGGTGTCCAGGCTTTAGTGATTTGGGTAAGAGAGCCCCAGTTACCAATTACTATTGTGTTAGATGTCTGCCTACCAAGAGAGAACCATTTGAAGGCTAAGGAAGCTACTGGATAGGTATGCTGTCTTTCCCTTGTAGGTAGCTCCAATACAGAGGAGTAAGTGTGAGCCAAGAACATTCTAGTAACACAGGGATCAGCAAACTATGACGAGGTGGCCAATTCTGGCTCACCACTTCTTTGTGCAAACAAAGTTTTATCAAAACACAGCTATGTTCACTCACTTGCATATTATTCAGGCAGCTTTCATATAACAAAGGCAGAGTTTAGCAGAAGTCATGGGCATTCAATAGCCTGAAAAGCCTAAAATATTTACTATCTGACCCTTTACAGAAGACCTCACCAACCTGTGTAATAAGGTTTGTGACATGACAAATATGGGAACACCTAGCCAGTGTCTGGTATATGGCAAATAGGTGGAAAATTAAGCTTTACTGAAATCATCACCAAGCTCACCAGCCTCTACCCAACTGGGCTGATTCACACAAAGTAGCTAGTCACAAAGGCCCTCAAATGTGACTTTATAGTGAAGAGAAACAAAGTCATTAGTGATCAGCAGGACGATGAGCCAGGGACCACACAAGGAGCTTTCACGTATATTAACACATCGGCTCCTCCCACAGCTCAAAAAATCAGACATCAGTGCCCCCATTTTACAGAAGTTCCACAGCTAGAAAAGCCATAGAAGTAGTGTTGGAACCCAGGTCTAGATCATTTCATAATACAAGTCCCATTAAACAAGAGGTAAAAGAATTAAAAGACTTACAGTCCTGAATAATACATTCCTCTCTTCTTCTAGTTGAAGGTGATGACCTTGAAGGGAAAGGCACCTCAGAAAAGTGTGCACCTACCATCACATTGTTACCGGCTATTGGTCTTCAAAGTACAAATCACAGACCATCATGTCAGAACAGTGGGTCCCGGGAAGGGAAGTTCACTACCTTATCAACACCAGGACAATAGCTTGATGGGACACAGGCAAGACTTAAAAGGAAGAATTCAAAGCAAAATTTCAAAGGAAGAGAGAAAAAGTATCCAATACAACTAACTGAAAACTGGATACTGTGGAAAACTCTGGAAGGACACAGGAAGAACAAAGGAAAGGGGTCACTAGCATTGCCTGGAAGAAACAAGAACAATACTATGCTGAGGATGACAACACTGAGGATGCCAGATGGCCCATATGAACCAATACCCTGGTTGCAAGTGTCATATGACGCAATCCTACATCATGTGTCAGGTGCACAAATAGAATATGACCTGTAGGCAAAGGAAGAAACCATGATACAGACATTGTCATCGCTAAGAGCCATGACTCTGAATCAGACTTGCGTTTACATCCATTCTGCTATTCCTAGCTGGGTAATCTGGGCAAGCAACTTGACCTCACTGAGCTTCAGTTGCCTCAACTGTCAAGGGAGGTTAATAATAGTGTCTCATTGGGCCATTCTAAAGTACCAAGTGTTCAAGTGCTAGGCCCATAATAAAATGCTTAATAAATATTAGACATATTGCATTACCACTGAGAACATCATAAAGTTTATGGAAATAGGGCAGGGACAGCTCCTGGGAGGAGATGACATTTTAGTTGTGTCTGGAGGGAGTGTAGAAGTCCATAGGTGAACATTCTCTAGGCTGGGTGGAGCATAATAATGATGGGAGGAGCTAGACATGAGGATGAGAAGGTGAGCTGGTTTCCTCACCTCCATATTTGCCCAACCCCACCTATTTTCTATGCTATCCCTAAGCACAACCCTAACCCTGCCACTCCTTCTGCTCAAAACATATGAATGACTCTGTTTGTATTCAGCATAACATACAAACTCCTAGCATGCAGCATACAATTCATGTGCTCATTCAATGTGCATTTACTTAGCACCTACTATATGTCAGGAACCATTCTTGTGAGGATTACTACATGGGCCTTGACTATGAGAAGGTCACAGACTAGTAGGAAGAAAGATGAGTATCCAAGAGGTTCAGTACAATGTAACAGAGCTAGGACTGCTGCCTGCCTACAATGCTATACTTTAGAAAAAGGACTCACATCTCCTTTAGACAGTCAGTGCCAGGGTAGCAGCTTACAGTAGAAAACAGGAGAGCATCTAGAAGATGGTCTTAAGAGTCCAACATTTCTGGAGCTGAGAGAGTCAGATGTGGGAGATGAGTGGGATTGTGAAGCCAGAGAACCGATCATGATCTTGGACTCCATGGCAAAAAGCCCACATGTTCTTGTCAATAACAGAGAACCACAGAAAGGTCATGGTCAATGCTGCAGAAGAGAGTCTGGACAGGGCCAGAAGAGAGGAAGAGAGATCATGGAGGGGCTCCTGCAATGAGCTAGGCTATCCACGACACATAAATGAACAAGCAGATAAATGAATGATCCTGTAGATAAAGGGTCCTAACAACTTCTGCTGGAGTTTCTGCTCACATGAGAAAGGGAAGTGGCTTTCCCTTTCCTGTCCCCCACCTCCTCGAGCTTTCATGAATGGTTTCTCTCTTTTGCATGCATGTGTAGCTTTTGTCAAATACTGGGATCTCGGAGCTGCAGCCTGGGCATCTCGTAGTGGGCGGGTTATATTAAACAATTCATTCAGTGAGGCAAGTGTCCAAACCAATTAAGTCAGAATCCCCAGGGGTCCCAGGCAGAGAATAGAAATAAACAGTCAAGGTATAGTTTGGACCAAAATAGTCATCAATTAGAGCTATTCTTGGATTGCTGTGACCATAGAAGAATAAAAATAGGAATGCTGAGATAAGGCAAAGGTCTGAAAAGTAGGCGTGTGTGGTGAGCCTGTTAAGAGGAGGGCACTGCTCTCAGAGTTGTCACAGTAATGCAGAGGCCAATGCTAGTTAATGCCTTTTAATTCATTGATTATTAGTATTACCATACCAATTATATGCACGCCATGTGTGGACAGTAGATACAAAGAGGAATAAGACACAATCCAGACCCTTAAGGAGTTTCCAGCTTATTGGAGCTATGTGGGAAACCAGTTAAATGCACCGTAGTGTAATAACTGCTGAGCCACATGAAAAATAAACAAGTACTCTATCCTACCTGCGAGGAAAGACAGCCTTGACATATGAAGGAATCCTCAAGCAGGGTCTAGAAGGGCGAGGAAGACTGTAAAATTGAGGAAACAGCTCACACAGAGGCACAGAGGTGGGAACGTCAGGTAAGGCTTGGGAGACTTGGAAGAGAACTTTGCCAAATCTGAACACTGAAAGCTGAGAGCCCTGTTTATGATCCCTTCATCTCTCCCCCTCACACCCAGGGCAGAGGCTCAGAAGGCAGCCGCCTACCCTTCACATGAGAAAGACGAGGGGACAGGCACTGACTTCTGGCAGAAAAGAGCCACAAGTGGGGTCATAATTAATCAGCATATCAGAAAAACCTATGATCCAGCCATTGTTGAAAATGAAAGAAATTAGATATGGTCTATCTGTGGGGAACTTCCTAAAATACACGTCTGATATGAACTTGGTCAGTTGCATGATAATCTAGAGGGGAAGCCAAACTCCTTGCCCAAGCCTGTCACTTACTTAGCTGCATGACCGTAGGAAGGTCAGAAACTCTCTGAGCCTCGGTTTCTTTTTTTTTTTTTTAATATATATTTTATTATTATTAATTCTAATGGGGTGACACCAATAAATCAGGGTACATATGTACAATGAAAACATCTCCAGGTTATCTTATCATTCAATTGTGTTGCATACCCATCACCAAAAGTCAAATTGTCCTCTGTCACCTTCAATCTGGTTTTCCTAGCCTCGGTTTCTTAATCCATAAAAGGGGGTGAGTAAGGGTGTGATGATTTCCACTCCACAGGGTCATTGCAAGAATTAAATATGAAATATGTGAGATGATCTACCACAGAGCTTGACACCCAGCCAGTGATGAACGAATGTGAACCCCTTCCACTCTTCCATCCCTGAGTCCGTCCTGGATTGAGTTCAAAGCACACATCACACACAAATAGATGGTTCATGTATTCTCAGTTTAGACACCTACCAACTTCCACAGAGTCCACTGCGTCTACTAAAAAGATGGCAGAAGAGGGTCCATAATAGCATTTACTACTTGCCAAACTTCGCATTTAATTTTCACAACAACCCAATGAGGTAGCTGGAGGCGATGCACCTCCATTCTACAGTTCAGAACTTCTGAGATTCAGAGAACTCAAGTGATATTCGAGGTCGCACAGCCAGTTAAGTGGCAGCCAGTAGTTGAATCTGGATCTAAACAGACACTCCAAAGGCCACTCCAAAAGCGAAAGTGAGGTGGCCCCAGGTGTCTTTGCTCAACAAACCGGACCTGGATGAAGTATGACATCTTCCACGTGCTCCAGAGTAAGCTTATTCCCAACCCAGCTCAGTTACATCTGCCAGTCGCTCCTGTGCCCCAGCTGAGACATCCACGTGACACTCTATTCCAGGGGATCTTTCTAGAGCTGGGTTATCCGTGATAAATTATAAGAATAATTCTCATGCCACAGAGATCTGTCTGCTGAATCCAAACAGAGTCATTCATATTTATTGAGAAAGCACCTGGGATAATAATTGGCAGGTTTTCTTAATCTCTAAGTCTGTAAAAAAGAAAGAAAGAAAGAAAAAAAAGATAGTGAATTTAATGAGTGAGAATTGGGACAATGAAAAGTAAGCAAAATGGCTTGACCAGTGGTGGCGCAGTACATAGAGCATTGACCCAGAAAGCTGAGGTTGCTGGTTTGAAGGCCGAGATTGCCAGCTTGAGCTCAGGGTAGCTAGCTTGAGCCCAAGATCTCCAGCTTGAGCCCAGGGTCACCAGTCTGATCCGGTCAAGGCACGTACGAGAAGCAGTCAAGGCACGTACGAGAAACAATCAATGCACAAGTAAGTGGAGCAATGAGTTGATGTTTCTCTCTCTGTTCTTACCCCTCTCTCATCCTCCCCTCCTCCCTCTCTGTAAAAAAAAAAAAAAAAAGGAGCAAAATGTCTTCAGTTTCTTAGTATGTCTTTCTTTTGTTGTTTTTAGCCACTATGGGTAGGTCTTGTGCCTTTTTTAAAAACTTCCAGATTTCATAGTTTCTGTTCAGCTTTTGCAACTTCCCAAGAGCATGGTTTAAAAAAAATAGAACCAGAGGCCTTCTGGATCACTTTCAAGAGGTACCTCTTGCAGAAGGAACTATGGGCCATAAGAAAAACCTTTGCAAGCTTGCTGCAGCTCTTCCCTTCAAATTAACCTTTCTTTTTTTTTTTTTTGTCTTCTCTTTTTTTCTGGTAAGTGAGTAGTCTTCAGATGATTGGTGTTGCATATCTTTGGAAAAAATTCATGCCAGACTAGTCAAAATGTAACGGCTGCTATCATCAGCTTGCGATGGTTTCTAATTTACTCCCCAGCAAAACACACACACACACACACACATACACTCACATCTCCTCTAATTATGACACTGGAAATTTCTATTTGAAAGGTTTTATAAGTTAAAAAAAAAATAATCACAAAACAGTACCATGTCATCTCAAATCTAAGCTGGGATCCTGAGAGTGCCGTGTGCAACGTTCACTGGCTCCCTGACCTCCACCTCTTGGCACTCACAGAAATAAATTTGGTGCCTCCACGGCATCCTGTTCACAGTGGTCTATCTACTGGAAACAGCTGCCAGCTTTGGTCATTCAGTGGGAACCTCCCAAGCAAAAGAACTGCAGTGTACCATTTAACTGAAAAAAGAGAGAGAGAAGAAAGTGTGTCCTCTCCCAGTTTTGCTGCTGACTGGCCAGTAGCCTTTGTTAAGTTCACGACACTGTTCCTTTACCTTTTGTTTCAAACAAGTTCTAAAACGCATTATCAGACACTGTCCTAACTCCTTCGGCAAAGAATGTGAAACATTGTCGTTTCTGGAAAATGCGAGATCACCACCATTCCATTTGATTCAACATCTTCGAGGGCCGAGTGCCTAGCACTAGCCATGCGGAAGCAGAAGACATTGCCCCTTATTGGATGTGTTTGTGGCACTTTCTGACATGGGGCTTCCTAACCACTGTGCTAGGACACCCTTGTACAGCTGTGCTGAGATGCCCATCACTCCGGACTCAGGGAGGCTGGGCAGGGTGCGGGCTGGCCAGAGCCCAACAATGGTCACTCGGCAGTGACCACCCTTCTTCATGTACCCCAGTGCATTGAACAAACACTGCCTATCACATGGAAAAGGCTGGAAAGGACTCAACTAACATTATTGCCATGCCTGGGGTTATCTGCCAACAACCTTAAATAAGCCAACTTTTAAGCTTTTGAAATCACATATCTACTCTTTATAGTTTTCTTTTTCTGTTTCCTTCCAGTTAATTGCCACATCTTGCCATCTTAACTGTTTCAACCCTCTCGGTGGCTGTTTCTAGCCTTCTTTTAGCAAAAAAAAAGAAAAAAAAAAGAAAGAAAACCAAAGCCATTAAGCAAAATCACATTACACTCAACAAACACTTCCTGAGTCCCCCGTGTGTCAGGACCCCGGGCTCCTACAGAGGAAGGGAAAGCAGAGACAGAGAAGGGACACAGTTGCATTTTCTAATAGGGTCACAACCTAAAATTTTAAATAAAATAAGGGTCACTAGGCCCTAGCTGACTAAGAACTAGGCCCCGGATCCTAGGGCTAATATGTGAGACAAAATGTTTTATGGGTTTTAAGACAAAACCCAGTGAGGTGTTTCCAAAATATGAGCTGAGGAGTATGCAGATGCCCTCGATCTGCAGGGGTATGAAGCCCGCCAACTC
Organism: Rhynchonycteris naso; assembly: GCA_037038555.1. Lineage (NCBI taxonomy): Eukaryota > Metazoa > Chordata > Mammalia > Chiroptera > Emballonuridae > Rhynchonycteris > Rhynchonycteris naso. The sequence continues at coordinate 279,317,873 of CM072998.1, forward strand.
TGTCACGGGACCAAGCCCACAGTCCTGGCGCTGCCCGGGACTGCTTGATGACTTGGTAGTGCACGTCACTTCCTTTCTCAGGTTCCTGTCTTAGAAACTTTGGAAAAGGATACCTATTTTCAAGGTTATTGTAAACCTTGGAGATAATACACACCACTTAGTCCTGACTCTAAGTTGGTATTTGATAGGTGGTAGCTATTTTTTTTTTTAAGTTCTACACCTTATTTGGTGGAATTGACCTACTGATGATAAGAAAAGAATGTTTTCTAAGCACTTGGATTTAAATACCAATTATTGAAATGCTTGGAGAAGAGGGAGGATCTCGTCAAGTATGCCTCCACTCGCCAACAGCTTCTTGTTTCTGAAAAGCTTTAAAGCTGCAGGACCTGGCTTTCTGCCTCAGCCCAGTGAGCCCATAGGCATCTGGTTTTGTCACACATTCATTGACATAATTGTTTTTGAACTCTTCTGCAAAGCTTTGTGCGCAGTACATCTTCAAAGTTTGCCATGGGAGGAAAGTAAGGATGGAACTGGGTTTTTAAGTTAATTTTTTTTAAGTGAGACAGATAAAGGGACAAATAGGGACAGACAGACAGGAAGGGAGAGAAATGAGAAGCATCAATTCTTCATTGCGGCACCTTAGTTGTTCATTGATTGCTTTCTCATATATGCCTTGAATGGGGGCTACAGCAGAGCAAGTGACCCCTTGCTCAAGCCAGAAACCTTGGGCTCAAACCAGCAACCTTGGGCTTCAAGCCAACAACCTTTGGGCTCAAGCCAGCAATCATGGGGTCATGTCTATGATCCCACACTCAAGCCAGTAGCCCTGTGCTCAAGCTTGTGACCCCGCGCTTAAGCCAGAGACCTCAGGGTTTTGAACCTGAGTCTTCTGTGTCCCAGGCCAACACTCTATCCACTGCACCACCGCCTAGTCAAACTGGAACCAGGTTTTTGATGTAGGTCTGGGACCTCGTGCTAAGTCAGCTCTGGTCAGTTTCCTTCCTGATCATATCCTTGAGATAAGATTGTTAACGTGCGAATGGCCCCTGGCTTCTGAAAGTGGAATCACACGGCAGTGTGATATGGACAAAAAACATGTTTCCGATCCTGGCTGCAACATGAGACGGTGCAACCTACCCTCTGGCAATTCTGATTTTTCAGGAGCAAAAGCAGATAATAATAAAATTTCTAGGAGAATTCACTGTGGAAAAGTCTGCAATGTGCCTGGGATTGCACATGGCTTGTACATGATGTACATCGGATGTTTGTGATGGTCTTAAACCAATGTCTTAACCTCTCTGAACCTCAGTTTCCCCAGCAATACAATGGGGATGATAGCACCCACCTTGGAGGGTTTGGTGAGCAGTTGACAAGACAGCAGTCTGGAAGCGTCCAACACAGTCTGTGGCCGCTCTTTCTTCCCCCTATACAATTATTTTTTATAAATTCTGGTTCATTGGAAATTTTAAGCACTGAGGAATGTGTGTGTGTGTGTGTGTGTGTGTATTTCGTTTACTAAAAAAAAATCCACTGTATATTTTAAAAGTATAAGAAAAGCCAATTGTCATCTAAATGCCCCCTGGAAGTATTTTCTATGTCAGAAGGTTTGGGGCCCACATGGCCACACTCATTTAGAGTGGCTGGATATTTAGGTCAGAGCTGATAATCTGTACAATGCTAGGCAGTCAGAGTCACTCACTGGGAAAGAGGCGGCCAACCTCGAGTCATGTGAGAGATACGCAAGTTCTGACCAGCAGAAATAGCAGCATCAGATAATGCCCCGAGGACTGCCCTACAACGGACTGCATTCATGCATGTGAATGAAGCGGGGAGAGTGCTGTCATCTCTTCCTGCAGCTCACTGCATTTTCATTGACAAAAAAAAATAAGAACACTTTTGTTGGCTAACACACTGCTCTTTGCCGGCCAGCGATATCCCAGCCGCCAATCTGCCCCAATGAGAGGAAAGGTTACTTCCTCCATCATACTTCCGTATCGACCGCTGCCTCTGCCAGATCCTGTCATGTGCTCGAGAGAGGAGACAAAGCCCAAACACAGCAGCCGGCAGCAAAACCACTTCTCACTGCTGCCCAGCTTTGGAGTCCCGAACGCTAGACCAGAGTCTGGTGATGCTCCCCGGCTCCGTGGTCAGTCCCCTGCCCCTGCTGATGAGTCATGGCGTGGGAAGTGCTCTTACCCGTGGTCACAGAGCAACGCATGGGAGGTGGAACACTATCTCAGGGGTATCTCAGAGCCTGTTCGGTGAAGGCTCTTCAGAAACCAATTACAGCTTGACCTAATCATAATCCCTTTCAGAGCTCACACTCTGATCACCTCCATTGAATGCAAACCCTCATTTTAAACAACCTACTTCAAAAGAGAACGCTGTGGTCCACAGAGGTCAGCGAGCTGCCCAAGGTCACCCAGATAATAAGTGCTGAAGGCAGAACTGTAACCAAGAGAAGAAAAAGCCTCATCCAGAAACATAGGTTTAAGAACAACACTGTTAAACAGAAATGCGTGGAGAGTATCACCCGCAGAGCCTGGCTTAGAGTGGACATCCAAAAGTTATTTTCTTTGCTCGCGTAGGAAAGGAAAATGTCCTGGCTAATAGTGGATCCGCCACCCCCTAGCCTGTCTTATCAACAGCAATCATTGTCCCCACAACAATGATAATTCTTGCCAGCCTTCATTGAATGGCCATTGTCTGACTAGACAGCATCCTCAAAGCTTTACATAGAATGTCACCCAACAAAGGAGAAGGGAAATATCGCAAAAAGTAATCTCTCGCCACTCACAATGACAACCAGAAACACAATGAATGAGCTACCCCAGGCTGGGGCCAAATCCCAGGTGTCGTCGGTATGATGACCACATAATGCATCACGCAATCCCTGCCAGGCTTCTGAACAAAAGGGTGTGCTGTGAATAATGGGCAAGCCAGGACATACAATCACTCTAGTTGAGCAACTGAAGTTCTAGTCCCAAGAAGCCCAGCTGTTATTATTCAAGGAGCAAACCTGGGGGAAGAGAAAGGCAGACATCTGCGATGAGCTTCTTTGTGCTTCTGGGACTCGAACACCTTGAGGGGAGGCTCATGGCCCAGGTGCTTGAGGGGATAATGGAAACTAGACGTCCTCCCAGCCTCCAGGGACACCACTTGCAGCCCACAAGTCCCTTTTCATTCCTGAAATGCTCTCTCCGCCTCTCGAAACCCATTTCCTCTGATTAATTTCATGTGCCATTAAAGTGTCAACAGAAAGCATCGCTACTTTTTAGACAATGGCTTTACCTGACCACCTCTGCACAAACCCCAGTCTAAACAGGGTCTGTCCAGGTACCTGTTACTGTCTCTTTTATAGCACTTACAAAATAACTCATAATATATTTCCTTGTATGGCTCTTTTTTTTTAAGTTTATCTTCCTATAGAATATGTTTTATGAAAAGATAGTAAAGCAGGGACCATATCTCCTTTGTTCATTGATGTGTCTTGAAGGGTTCATCGTGCAAAGTCTGTTAGAATTGCCAACTGAATGAATTAATCCATTGATAAGGAAAAAGAAGGTGAGTTTAATGACCATCTACCATGTGCCACTTAATTCTCACAGCAACTCTGGGAAAGACATATAATTTTCAAATTAAAGATAGAAACACTGAGACTCTTCAAATGCTTAGCCTGGACAAAGTGGTCCAGTGACCAAATTACCTGAGTCCACTCTCCAGGCTCACTTTTACTTGTGTGGAAATTTCTGTGATACAAAATCAGTAACAAGAAAGCAACTTGATGCAGAATTAATCATACCAATGAATGGCTATTTGCAGTTCTGAATATTATGTCTCAACTGAAAGATTCATTCTGTCCTCTCCATAACAAAACTCATTTCCCTAGGGCCAATGGAATGTCCCTGCCTACTCTATTCTGGGTCCCTCCCTCTTAGACGGGATTACATAAAACTTGCTAATTTCTAAAGACTGTATTCCTTTCCCCTAGTGTACATGCAGACTGTGTCTTTCTGTAGCTATTCTAAGCACACAAATGTATTTTCTTAATCTTATCACAATTCTATGTAGCAGGTACTATAATCATCACCACTTTACAAATGGGGAAACTCAAGCTCAGAGAAGTTCATTAACTTACCCAAGATCACACAGCTATTAAATGGCAAAGCGAGGATTGAGCTCAGATCCACCTGGCTGCAAACTCCAGGCTCTTAACCCTCTATGTGAGAAAAATTAAGTCACAGCTTTTCAAACTTCTGTTTTAGTCCTGACCATAAGGTCTGGTCATCTTCAACTACACTGCCACAATTTCCAAGTTCCCTCAATGCTGAAGTCTTCCCTTTGCATGGAGAAATCTTCCCTCTACAGACACATAGAGATCATCCAGGGAGAAGTCCCCTGATATTTCCCATGTCATAGTCATCAATGGAAATGCGGGCCCCAGAGACCTGACTGTGAGATTGTCGGTCCCTTTTCTATTGACTGCTCTCACCCATCAGAAGATTAGGGCAGTGTCCATCCAAAAAGACCTTTCCTTGACCTCATGTCCCAATCTGAGGGACATTTAAATCCATTGACTTAAACAGTCATCTTTAAGTTAAGAATAGACCTTTATTTCATAGCAAGCCTGGAAAAAAATGGCTCATTTCCTGCTCCCTGACATGTAGGCCTCGGGGCACTTCCACTGAATTTCCTCTTGCTTTCTTTGTATGCTCTTTCTTTCCACTGGTTCATTTCTTGCCAGGTGTGTTTCTTGTTGGGAGGTAGGAGGAGCCGATTACCACCTACCCCCCTGGGGTTGCCAAGCCGGAAGAGCCTTCCCAGTGGGTGTCTCAGAGGAAGAAAGAGCAGATGTGTGGCCTGAAATGAACAGAGCTCAGGGCAAAAGTCTCAGATGTTCCTGGCACCTGCTGCTTGTAGGCAGTACCTATGATCTGCTATAGCCCAATGAGCAGACACCACAGGGACACTTTGTAAATCACCACATGTTAGTAGACGGGTCAGGTTAGAAGTTGCAAGTTCTCTCTCCTGGTTCAAGGTGGTCAAGACCTGTCATACCTCAGAAAATGGAAACATTACACAACCTATGTTCTATACTTCTAAAACCTCTATATTTTTTAAATCCCCATGCTTCTTTTTGTTTTTGCAAATATTTCTCCAACAATCATACTTTTATGATTATATTTGCTTACAATTATGAATCAAAAAAATTACACTTTTATACATGAGAAGAGTTAATAAGCTCATTAAAATGTCAGGTTTAATAATTTGAGGAGAAAAAATGAGGAGGGAACCCTCATAAAAGAAGATACACAAATTCATTCCCTAATACAAATCTGATGATGACACCACACCATGTAAGTCTAAAATACTTTTTCATGGCACTTAGAATAAAGTTAAAACTCCTCATCATAGCCTAAAAGGTCCAGTGAAATCTGGCCTCCACCCATGTCCTTGGTCATATGTCCTGCCCCTAGTCTCCTTACTCACTACAACTGGTTTCCTGAAAATAACAGCATATCCCTGTCTCAGGACATTTGCACAAGCTTTCCCTCTGCCTGGAACACTCTGCCTTCCATCTGCTCACGGGCATCTCCTTTATCCATTCAGGTCTGAGCTCAAATGTCACCTCCTCAGCAAGGCCTTTCCTGACCACCTGTACAAATTAGCATCTTCCCACCCTCCCATAGTCACCCCTCAAATAATTTCTATCTTGTCTTCTTGAAGATATGTACTACTAGTGAAATTATCTTGTTCATTTATTTGTTCCCAACTATTATACATTTTAATAGAAAATACAACCATGATTCTCATACACATATAAAATAAACATGTAGCAAAGATTTTTTTTCACCTAGCCTGTGGTGGCGCAGTGGATAAAGCACTGACCTGGAACACTGAGGTCACTGGTTTGAAAACCCTGGGCTTGCCTGGTCAAGGCACATAAGGGAGTTGATGGTTCCTACTCTTCCCTCCATCTCTCTCTCTCTCTCTCTCTCTCTCTCTCTCCACCACCTCAAAAAAAGAAAAAAAAAGAGATAATCACAAAAAAATTAAATAAGATAATCATTTCTTTTCTTTCATATTGGCAAAGAATCATAAAAGTGTCCAACAAGTTCTGCTGAGTGGGTAAAGAGATCAGCGTGGGTTGTCATGTGTCAGCACCAGTACTAATGCCCTCCAAGGCACAGACAGTGTTTCAGAGTAGTTCAGAGTTAGAGCCTGCCAAAAAGAAGAACTGGGAGGCAGAAAGGAGAATTGGAAGGCAGAAATGAATCAGAAAACAGGGATCCCAGTGGCCAGAGGCGGTAACTTCTTAGACCTTTCCACGAGTTCCCCATTGGCAATCCCGGAGACCAGCTGTGGCAGGTTCTCCAACTTCTCTACGGGCTCCCCTGCTCCTCATGAAGTCATGAGAGAAGGCTTTTCCCATCCTCTTAGCTGCAGCCTTCCAGACCTTCACATCCCCAGTCTTCCCGCGAAACCCTAATCCCTACATTAAACCCTTTTTCCTAAAACACTTAGAGTACTTGTATTTCTTGCCCGAATCCAGACAGATGCAAAAGGGATTTCGTACACTGCTGAGACAAGTGCCTTTTTCTCTTATTCAACAATTAACTAATATTAATTAAGAAGTCAGTTACTGTCTTGGAGAGTGATTTGATAATCATCAGGCAAGAGATTACAAACTTTGACCAAGGTACTCAACTTCTAAGAATTAATCTGTTCTAAGCAAGCAATCATTAACCCAGACAGAGAACTAGGATTTACATAGAGTACATCCTATGTGAAAAGATGTTAAAAAAGCAAAAGTCATAACTTTTTCCCAAATAAATGAACACTAAAAAGTCCAAAAGCAGGGACATAGTTTAAAACTAAAGGTGTATTGCCTGACCTGTGGTGGCGCAGTGGATAAAGCGTCGACCTGGGAACACTGAAGTCACCAGTTCAAAACCCTGCACTGGTCTGGTCAAGGCACATATGGGAGTTGATGCTTCCAGCTCCTCCCCCCCCTCTCTCTATCTCTCTCTGTGTCTCCTCTCTAAAATGAATAAAATTAAAAAAAAATTAAAAAAACTTAAATTAAAAAACTAAAGGTGTATTCATGAGACACTTAATGTAACTTACATGAATCATTTTTTTAATTACCTGTGATACAGTAAAATCATGAATTGAAATATACATCATTTGATATGCTGCATTTTCATTTAACTTTAGTTTTTCAGATTAAGTGAAGTGAAAATGCAATGTATCAAGTAATGTATGAAATATTTTATTTGTTAAAATAGAATGCACGCCATGCTCTATTGTATTTTACCTTAGTGATTCCAGGCAGATCAGTTAAATTTTTGAATATCAGTTTTAATTTCTGTTCATTGGAAATCATCATACTTGCCAGGCCAATGTAAGTGGTCTTATATACCCCATTCTCATCATACTCATAGTGGTTAGAAGCAAGCCTTCTGGGACCCGGGTTCAAATCCCAGCTTTGCCACTTACTAACAGTGACATATTAGGAAAGTCACTGAGCCTCTGTGCCTGAGTTTCTCTGTCTGAAAAGCAGACTTAAAACTAGCATTGTTTCATACTGTTATTATGTGAACTAAATTAGACAACTCATGCAATATTTAGGACAGTACTTAATACACCATAACAGTTAAGAAAGGCAAATCTTCTAAGATGACAAAACTTGCCCAGAATCACCCAGTTAATACTGATGATATTAATAGAAACAAAAATATAAATTGCAACATTAACATTTGCACTTCATATACTTTGTCTCCTATAACCTTCACAACAACACTATAAAGTAGGCACTGCCATAGCAATCCTACAACTGAGGTGTCTGAAGCTCCATGAACTTGTGACTAGCCTAAGCACCCAGCAAGATAATGGAGGAACAGGAACATCATCCCATGTCTGGCTAACTCCCTCCCACTAGGACCCTTTTCATTGAGACATAAATCATTGCATCCTTTAATGTTAGGTTTCTAGTAACATTGTGAGTCATTGCTTTATCCTTATCCTCTCACATCATGGGGTCTTCTTCACCAAGTGGTCAAGAACCAGCTCTTGGCCCTGGCTGGTTGGCATAGTGGTAGAGCGTCAGACCAGCATGTAGAAGTCCTGGGTTTGATTCCTGGCCAAGGCACACAGGAGAAGCGCCCATCTGCTTCACCATCCTTCCCCCTCTTCTTTCTCTCTCTCTCTCTCTTCCCCTCCAGCAGCTAAGGCTCCATTGGAGCAAAGTTGGCCCGGGTACTGAGGACAGCTCCATGGCCTCCCCCTCGGGTGCTAGAATGGCTCCGGCTGCAATGGAGCAATGCCCCAGATGGGCAGAGCATCGCCCCCTGGTGGGCATGCCAGGTGGATCTCAGTCGGGCACATGTGAGAGTGTGTCTCTCTGCCTCCCTGCTTCTCACTTCAGAAAAATACAAAAAACAGAAAAACCCAGCTCTTAAGCATTGCCACCTTGTCACCTAGGACCTAGTATGGTGCCTGGCTAGCAATAGGCCCCGATAAATCAATGTTGGATAAATGAAGAAATGCATGCATGTCCGACTCAATGGGGAGAAGACAGAATGATTGTCTCCTACCTATTAAGACTTTATTTAAATAGCAGGAATAAAAGCAGAGGCACCTAGTCATGAAAACGGTGGCCACTCAGCTCCCAGCAAACACTCGTACTCTCCCTGACCAGTCTGCTGTCAACTTCAGTCAATAATGCAATCCTATGGCACATTAAGCAGAGAATATGATCCAAAAGCAACACAATCAGTAGGCACAGAGGTCATTGCTCTGATTAAATACAGCCTGACGGAATTAAAGCACCATAAGCTGTGTGCAGAAGTCCTTGGTTTTAATTAGGTGAAAGTCATCCTAGCAGCAAAGGTACAGCCATGTATTCCTTGGGCCCCATGGAGTGATGAATGTAATTAGGCCATGATATAGTGGGTGTGATCGGCATTCAGTAGTGGGAATTACAAGACGATCAATTAAAGCTGCCCAACCTAATTCTTCCAAGTCTCATTTGCTGGCCTGAGGTAGGCAGTTCTGGTGTCAGCCCCCCAGGGAGGAATTTATCCCAATAACATTCTGATTGGAAGGAAGCGAACTAACAGTTGTTACTACCTGATTGTGCACTGAACTCCAAGCTGAGGCATTTGCATAAACCGCCTCTCTCCATCCTCCCCTCATACACCATTTTACAGATGTGCAAACCGATGCTCAGGAGGTTAACTAACTCTGTGACTTGCATTGGGTACATGGCAAAGCTTGGATTCAAACCTGGAGTTGTCTGGTTTCAAAGACGTTGGCATTGATAGGGCAGGTGAGAGGCAGACCTGCCTGGGTTCAAATGCTGGCTCCCATACATAATAGGGGATAGCCTTGGTGAGTTTAAGTTTCCCCATCCTCAGTAGTCTCATCTGTCAAGTGGGCATCACAGTGGTGCTTATTTCATAAAATAGACCAGAAAAGCGAGATCACAGAAAGAGCAAAGAGCAGGTGTGAGCTGTTCACTCTTACCTCATGGTACCACTGACATCTGACACAGACACTGTAGCAGAAGAAATGAGAAAGTGACTTCTAGAGAGCCAGATATGTTCAGACAAGGTTACACAGATCGTAACTAACCAAGCTAAGATGGAGCTCAGCCCAGGACCTCTTAAACACTCAACCAAATGCCTCAGAATCTCCCTTTGTCTTCACTGGCCCTAGAGCAAACCAGCCAGGTTGGAGCACGGGGGTCCAAAGTAAGGAGACTGAGCTCAGGGCATTGAGGTGACCAGACCACAGGCACTCACACACTGAAACAAAGAGGCAAGTTTAACTTCCACCACTTCACAATGCCTTTGAAAGCCAAGTCCATGGTTAAGATGCTCTGGGTGCAAAAGAGAGCCCCAAGCTTATGAACCATGAGACCCAGTTGTCTCATCTGTAAGACAGAGAGAGCAGGAGTCCCCTCCTCGTGTTGCTGTTGCACACATTAAATAAATTATTGTCGGGCAAGTACTTAGTACTGTGCCTGAACTTATGGAGCCTTGCTGTAGCCAAGTTCCTTTATTACTACGTGAGAATAATAGCCATTCTTATCCTCCGTGATGATTGGGAACATTGAATGATTTAATCCACATAAAATGCTTAGCCTGGCATCACCCGTGTATTGGAAGCACGCGGTAAATGCTACCTGTCTTCATGTAGCAGTAATAATGATGGTGGTGATGGAAGTAAGTCATCAAAGTACAAAGCTTCTGGTAGAGGTAATTCTCCCTAGATTGTTGCCAGACCTTCGCACTTTACCTTGAATGCATTTCTTGTCTTAGTTGCTTTCCTGAGAAATTCTCCTCCTGAGGGAAGGAGAGTAGGTGATAATTCCATTCATTACCTCAACCAATGGGGGGTCCATTATGCTAAGGATACATGAAGACAACGTTTACTCACCTAGTATTTACCTCTGAGAGCTGTTGTAAGGATAAAATGACACGATGGATGGAACGATCACGGTGGTTGTTGGGATGGATGCACCATAACTTCCTGATGCTTCACCAACTGAACAGATGTTCTAGAATATTGCAATGGGTGATCGGAAGTCTTCCATCTCTAACAATCTTCATGTGGAAGATTGTTTGTCAGCCTATTTGTTTATATGTTGTCTTTGAATGGCAGGTAATGAACAACAGCTCTTGAACATCAGTGTCTCCTATGGATCCCATTCTAATTTAAGACAGTAAGAGTCCAAATCTTGACGCAAGAAGTTTATACTCAAATGACACCCTCCCCTCATTGACTTAATAATGCATTAGTACTGCCCTGGCTGGATAGCTGGGTGTTGGAGCATCATCCTGAGGCACAGAGGTTGCTGGTTTGACTTCAATAAATGAAAAAAACAATAATGCATGAGTACTCTTCAACTATATGCAGCTGTGATCCAGGCTCTATAAGAAAAAAAAATCAGAAAATGAGGTGCACCTTCAGTGCTGCACAAAGAACTAGCCCCTGCCTGTGTCTTCAGCAGCAACATACACCTCTTGTCCTGGTTCTCCACTCCAGCGGCATGGATCTTTTTGTTACTTGAAGAAACCTCTCTCCCAGCCTCAGAATTTACAAATTCTGTTTCCCCTTACTGCATGGCTCCCTCTGCCCTTCCCACCACTTCTCACACTTCCTCTTCCTTTATCATAGCTCATCTCTCAGTTATCAGCATAGATGGCACACAAAGCAGCTCCATCCCACTCCCAAGGCGAGGAAAGGCATGTCTTCCGGTTATATGGGTTTATCTCGCCTGCATTTCTTCTTGCGGGCCTTCATCACAAGGACGACTAAACTATTCATGGCGTCGCGGGGTGTGTGAAGTCTGTCTCTGCAACTCAACTATACTGTAAGCTTCATGAGGACAAACTCACACCTGGAGCTTTAGCACCTAGGACAGCTCCCAAGGCTGCCACTCACCCATACTCTGTTTACTTACTTCAGCCATTAATGAGTGTGAGGTATTTTTGTGTTGTTGAGCTTATTTTTGCTTTTGTTTGCTTTATTTGTTTTAGAAGAGGAATAGTTATAAAGTAAATTCCTTAGAGCAACCAGGTATTAAAAAGTATTGATATGTCTGTTTTCAAGGTATCTTAAAATCAATTCACTTATTCTTTCTGTTGAATTAAGAGGCCAAAATTCCATAGAATTTTTTTTTTAAAAAAACCCTCAGGTGTTGGCAGTGTCTATACTAACATTACCATTCATTTACTCTTGACCCATTAATTCTTATTTTAGAAATCTATCCCACAGAAACATCTGAAAAAAGCACGAAATGATGTGTAAGGACATTAATTTTTAGCATTATTTGGAAGTCAAACGTCAAGACCACTGATGTGTCCAGCAATAGGGAGCCGTCAAATAATCCGTGATCTATCCCACAACGGAGTACAATGTAGCTATAAGAAACGAGTAAGGACACTCTGCAGTCATACAAAGAGTTTGCCAGGATATATCGCTAAGTGAAAATGGGCAAGTATAGAACAGGTGCAATATGTCCCCTTTGTCTAAGAGAAGAAAATGGGAATCTCCAATGTTTCACATATTTGCAGAAAACAAAAAGGAACACAGAAAATAAAAACGAGAAACTAAAGCACGTACTTACAGGAAGTGCCTCAGGGAACGTGTGGAGAGGAAAGAGGCGGAAACTAAACCTCCCTGTGATGCCTCCCTTCGCTGTTACGCCCATTGAACAATGGAAGGTCATCACCTATTAAAAGTAATTTTTAAAATATTTTTTTCTAAGAATGAAAATAAACCAGGACAAATAAACCTAACCATATATCAATTTAGTAACTTAACCACACAAACGATTATTTTCCCCCCCAAGATGCTTTGATCACAGTACTCTGATTGAACATCTTCAATGGGGGTAGGCTTCATGGATAAAAAAAGAAAAAATACCAAGAAATGTAAACCTAACTGGATTCTTTTATGTTAAGAATAAAAGTCATATTGTCATTTGGAAACTATTTTCCTCATTCTGTGCAATAAAACAAATGAGGAGTTATGTCCATGGTGCCCCAAGAGAGCACCATGTAAAAATTCAACTGTAAAACCTAAAATTCACTACAAAACTAATGTTGAAATTGAAGTGAAAATAGTTAAATGGACATACAATTTTATTAAGTGCATATTATTATCTATCTCACGAGGTCCCTGGAAACAGCCAAGCAACAATATCACTGCCATAGAAATCAGCTCTCCGGTTCTGCTCCACAAATTCAGAATTTTTTGGAGGACTGGCTGTTTTTCAGGGCCTGTTTTGGGGAAAGTACAAGGTGAGTCTGGAACATGTTGTTATGTTCCTAAGTGGAGATGCTTTCAAAGAGTAATTGGTTATGTTCAAAGCACAGGAGGACTTCTGTTAGAAGGAGCTCGAGCTGCCCAAAACTGTGATGTTGGGAGAGCTAACAGAAGTAGTGATTACGGCAGGTTGAAACCCACTGGCCTCTATGAGAGCCACGACTTGACAATTATAACTCAGACAAAGAGAAAAACTAGGGACGTCAATGCATTTGTCACCATTTGAAGTGGTGATTAAAGCTACCTCTTCCTTTGCCATCAGTAATTAAAGAGAAATAATTAAGCATTCATCCTGCCTTGTCAGTAATAACTGTTTTTCAGGACAAATGGGCCTACTTGTGACAGGAGGATCTCTTTTATGGAAGTTTGTCAACCAATAACTGTAGCAGGAATGTTAGAATTATGGAGTGGACCCTGGAGCACTCCTCCTAGGTTCCTGTTCCAGGCCTGGAGGGCTGCTCTGTTTGCACAGAAGGGTGGGGGGACGGCGTGCAGCCCAAGGATGGTCAGAGATGGCCTCCAGGCAGGCAATGCGGGCTGAGGCTTACGTGTGAACAGAGTCAGAGAACAAGAGCACAGGAGGGCTGGAGGGGCGTGCACGCAGCCCGAAACCAGCACTGACCCGGGAGGGACTGTTTGTTACCCATGAAAGAGACCCAGAATCGACCCAAATACAGAAAACTGCACAGAGTCAAAAGAATCCTCAGTGCATCCCTAATTTGTATTGGTTTCATGTGGACAGCATAGTGGTTAGACAATTGTATACTTCACCGAGTGTTGCCCCAGTCTCCCCAGTACCCACGTGGCACCATGCGTAGTTATTACAATACTACTGACTACATTCCTTCTGAAAGGCCCAGCTTCTGCACAGTTGGGACCTCATCACTCTTAAAGAAATACGAGGAAGTTGGCAGCAGAGGGTGATGTACCAAGCACGCCCAGAGTGCTACGTCAGAACGGAAGCTAATGGAGGGGAAAACAAATGTACTGACTCCCCCTTTGGCTTTCTTGGGGGTGTTTGGCGCATTCAGTCAACCAGCTCCCCGCTGTTGATGCTGCATTGTTTCTATTGTTCATTGTTACCCACACCCCCCTCTCAGTTGTCACTGAAACACGCATACAGTCAGCCTCTGTCCCTGAGTATTCATGGCGCAGTGTTGCGTGCCAAGGGGTGAGCGACCAGCAATGAGACGAGAGCAGTGGGCAGGGGTCACATGAGAAAGAGGCTATCTTGTTCAGCTCTGAGGTTTAGACTTAGGACGGGAGGGAACCTCCCCAGGAGAGGGTCAAGTGCAGTGCGGCATGCTGATGTCTGTGCTTTGAAAAGACAACGACGGCTTCTTAGTGAAGAGGGTGTGGAGGTTGAGGGGGTGTGGGTGAGGGTGGGAATTCAGACGAGTAAGTTGACTGTTGCCATCATTGTGTTTAAATCTGCCTTCTTTTTCAGGGTCTCTTTAAGAGGCCAAGAATTCACCACTAATGCAGATTTTAGATCTGAAGGGAAGAGTAGACAACCACTTCAGAACCCCTGTGCACAGAGGAGAGGCTATTTAGGGATCTAGGTTCTTTAACTACAAGAAGCTAGAGGGTGAGCAGTGGCTGGTTCCCCCTGTAACTCCCCTGGGCAGGGAAGGGACCCCCATGGCATTCTTCCCATCAACTGACCGTCATTGTGAAAATTCTATGTGGGGCCAGGAAGGGGTGCCTTTCACTTCAGCCCACCGAGAATACATTCAAGATAGCTGCCAATTGCAAAAACAAACCTCAAAACTCTAAACAGTCTACTTAGCACGTATCATTCATTCTGCTAACTCGATGAAGCATCCACGACGGCAGAAACTGCACTATAGGTTAAGTTTATACACGACAGAATATAGACCCCGGAAAGTAAAGACCTGATCAATGAGACAGACCAATAAACAGGAAGTTTGGCACAGGGTGCTCTGATGGGAGGGAGCACAGGTGAAAGTGATTTCCCCAAGCCAAGGCCCCTGACTTCAGTGACCCTGGGAGGCCACACTGGAAGGGGAATGGATGGGAATAGGCTTCTTAATGCAGTCAAGTGTCATCAGACTGAAGTACGAAACATGAAAACGTTCTGGTGGATTTCATTTTCAATACGCCTCAGCAATAACCAAATATGTTTCTTTGTTTGTTTTTAGCCTCATTGTTAAAACTATTTCTAAGATGAACAAACCCACTGTCCTGGCTAGCAACTATAGTAAAAATGAATGAAATTCAATGACTCTGCAATAGTTATAACTAAAAGAATTTTATCCCAGGCACTTGAGACCAAGAGGTGGGAATTTTTGCTTTACTTCATTGTTCTTGAACATTAAAATAAAACAGTGTTGATTGAAAGACACACAGATTGTTGATAATGATAGATAGACAGACAGACAGTTAGATGATAGACAGATAAAGAGATTGCTAGCTATACTGTACAACAAATTCCCTTTTTATTTTATTCTTCTTCTTTAATATGCTTTTCAGTGCATGGTTGCTAAATTAAATGCTTAATTAAAGAAAAATAAAGCTCAGTTAATCTGAAAATTCTGGTGTGTGTTGATCTAGTAGCATACAGTATTGTGCAAAAATACATTTTCTATCTGCTGTCCATCAACTAATGAATTCATTTACAAACTGGAGTATATCCATAGGATGGGACACCCTCCATCAATGAAAAGTAACAAGTGATAAGACTTACTATACCATGGATGGATCCCAAAAATATTAAACTAAGTTTAAGACAAATGAGTGTAAAAGACTGTGGACCCAATTTACATGAAATGTCTACAAGGCCTACATATGTGATCTGTAACAAATGTCTACAAAAGGAGGTGCACACACAGACCGTGGTTGCTCACGGCTGGGAGGGGAAGCAGGAATGAACTGCAAGCAGGCACAAGGGAATTACTTGGGGTGATGGAAATGTTCTAAAACCAGATTGTGGTAACAGTTGCCCAACTCTATAAACTGAGTAAAATAATTAAACAGTTATAATGAGTGAATTTTATGATGTGGAAATTATGGTCCAATAAAGCCATTAAAATAAATACACACACACACACAAACACACACACACACACACACACACACACACGCACGCACACGACATATTTTTAATCTAGGTAAATAGGATGTTTTCAAAGGTAATGCCAGGTAGGTACGTTATACTGAGCATCTCCTCGAGAGTCAGGTACTCTTCTCTCTCTCTGCTGCAGAAAGCCACTGTCAGAGAGGTCATATGATTATCCCAGGGACACACACCAAAGCCAACCTAAGTTAGGAACAGATGCCAATTGGGCCTACCTCAAAATCTTGCACACAATTTGTCTCATTAAGCGCACCCCAAAACAGGAACAATGAGTTGCCCCAGAGTCACAGGGTCTAGTCAAAGTAACCAATTAGACTCGGCCTCCACCAGCCTGCCATCACCTTTCCTGCTTTTGTCTGACCACTCCCCGGGTTTCCTGGGCACTGTGCGGGAACAGTGCTGTAAGACAAAACTGGTCCTGTCACTCAGGAATAGAGCTCTGCTGTGGAAACTCGGCCTGGGCCCTTCCCCTACCTGGCTCCAACATGCAGCCCCATGACTCACCATTCCCCAGCCAACCTTGCACCACTTTGCTGTGAACCTCTCACCACTCTTAGAAGGTGATGGCCATTTCCACATCTCTCAGCCCTTTGTCCCTGCAGCAACTCTCACCTGACCTCTCGTTGTCCCTGCCAGGTATTGACCAACACCTGCTCTTCTTTTCATATCATGAACACAGACCATATTCTCAGCAGAGACTCCCACCGCTTCTCTAAGCAGAGCTAGCCACTCCAGGCAGCTTATGCATACTTTGATCATTTTCTTCAGTCTCATAAATACCATTTAGATATCTTTACCCAGTATCAGTCTAGTGTATTGGTCATATTTTCTTTATAACTAAAATAGATTATTCAAGGGTTACTTCAATTCAAATCTCTATTCCATATTTTCTTTTTTCCATTACATCTGTTACTAGCTCTGTGATCTTAGGGGATGAAAACTCATTGTACATCAATTAGATCAATTATCTAATGAGGCACTTGTATTTACAATATATAAAGAACTCTTACAACTCAATAATAAGTAGACAAACCCAATTGAATAATGGGCCAACGATATGCATAGACATTTCTCCAAAGATATGCACATGTCCAAAAAACACAGGAAAATATGTTCAATATCATTACTCAGTAGGAAATGCAAATGAAAGAAACAATACCACTTTACCCCCAGTAGGATGGCTAGACTCTAAAAGTCAGGGAATAATAAGTGTTGGCAAGGATGTGAAGCAATTGGAACCCTAATATCTTGCTGGTGAAATGTAAAATGGTACAACCGTGTTAGGAAACAGTTTGACAGTTTCTTAAAAGTTAAACACAGACTTACCATATAACTCAGCAATTTCACAAATTCCACTCCTAGGTATCTTCCTAAGAGGAATGAAAGCATGTGTCTACCAAAAAGAAAAGAAAAAAAAAATAGGTTGTAAATAAGTGTTTATAGCTCTATAATAGAGATAATAGAGAAGTTAAAAAATCACTCATTGTACACTTTTTATATGGATTGGCTAATCTGACTAATTTAAATGTCAGTTTCTTTTACGTTTGTCTCTGAACACTTCAGATAGTCCATATTTTGTATTCTAAAGAGTAGACTTAAATTTCACTGACTTTGATCATTTTGAAGCTTAATTATTCTGCGCACTCCATCCTGTCCCCAAGCCCAGCCTCTGCTGTAGTCCTTAAACAACACTCATCTGCTCTTGCTAGGTAACTGCCGTGGCAAACTGTCTTCAATCCAGTTTAAAATAGTTGTTTGACAGTCTTTTGGGGATTAAGCCAGTTACTCTTTTAACAAAATGATTTTCACTAACAGGTTTACATGGAATTGGTGTTTTGGTGACTTGCCTCGCCTTTTGGCAAATAGGTTTTCAGGAAACTGACCAAGAGCCAGTGAACAACTTGATTGTCCTGTATTCTCTGTCTCCTCACAGCTTCCTTCTTTGTCCACCTAACTCGGTCCATTGCCAGCCACGTGTTTTCATTGTCTGAGCCTCCCAAGAGCATATGGGCTCTGAGACCAAATGCTCCTCGATTCAGATTTCTGGATTGTGAGACCAGGTTGAGGGGTGCAAACCAAATGGTGTGACATAGCATGTAGACTAGCTATTCCTGTTGGTCAAATAAGTTTGTAAATATGATATATATGTTGGCTCACTTATAGTTTGCATTGGGCGTGGGGGACAGGCTGTAAGCTGGCAAAGTCATTATAGCCTAAGGCTTAGTTTTAAACCTAAGCTTTTCCCCACACCCTTGACTGATTGGATGATGTGGGGTGGTGCACTCTCATGAGGAATCCTCCCATTATGCCTCAGATAAGTGACTTTGTATCAGAGACTTTCTTATTTGTAGATTGGATTAAAGGTTTGGATTTCTACAGTATAAAATGGAACAGACCAGAGCTTGCTCTCTCTCGGTTCCTGAGATTAGCATCAGAGAGGAGAGCAGAGAAAGGCCACATGGAGGAGAGGAGAAGCAGCCAAGATGGTGGACTGCTGAGGGAGAAGCCAGTTTGTGCAGAGTTTGTGCAGAGAGAAGGAGATGGGGAACAGAGGTGAATAAGGCTGGTGAGCTAGAAACCTTTGATTCTAGGAAATTTGGATAAGTAAGTGGTTTTGGGAGCCCTGAATGGAAAGGGAAGTGTTTTCCCACTGTGTGCATTTCTTGCCCGCCGGATGCAAGCTAGGATGAAGATGATGGCCCACCAGTTCTTGGCTCCATTGTTTCATTACCATCTGTCCGAATCAAACCTGAACCTGCACGGGCCAGGCAGCTGTGATGGTGGCCGTGGCTACTGGCTTTACAGTCCCCCTCCCTTTATTTCCTCAATGTCCATGTAATTCTTTCTTTAAAAATATCCAGAAGTTAAATATATAAATAACATAAAAGACAAGCTCTTGTTGATGTGGGATCCATTAAGCCACCCCTTCTGTGACCTGTGTGCACACCTATTTCCCTAGTAGCATCTAAGTTCCTCCAAAGGTGACCTAGTGTTCTACAGACCTCAGTTTAAAAATTACTACTCTCACCTGGTCATGTCTTTTCACAGATAAGAAAACTGAGTCCCAATGATTTTAGTCAAAATCGAAGGCGGCCCTGGTCGTTTGGCTCAGCAGTAGAACATTGGTCCACCGTGTAAAAGTCCAAGGCTTGATTCCCAGTCAGGGCACACAGGAGAAGCGCCCATCTGCTCATCTACCCTTCCCCTCCACTTTCTCTCTATTTCTCTCTCCCCCTCCCACAGCCAAGGCTCCACTGGAGCAAAGTTGGCCCAGGTGCTGAGTATGGCTCCATGGCCTCAGCCTCAGGTGCCTGAATGGCTCCAGTTGCAACAGAGCAATGGCCCTGATGGGCAGAGCATCGCCCGCTGGTGGGCATGCTGAGTGGATCCCAGTCAGGCATATGCTGGAGTCTCTCTGTCTCCTGTTTCTCAATTCAGAAAAATACCAAAAAAAAAAGAAAAGAAAACAAAATAAAAGGGAAGAATAAAAAATAATGGCAGGATATTAATTCCCTCCCTAAAATGTATCTAATTATAATCAAATTCCACTATTTGGTATAGAATTCTCCTTCTCTAGTGTTCAAGTGACTCTTCACAAATGGACAAAGAGAAGAACATGGATTTCTACTCCAAAAGATTAAATTTGAGTTCTGTTTCTTCTTATGTATGTAAATTTGGGCTATCTCTTAACCAAGCTGAGCTTCAGAGTTCTTATCTGCAATGAATGGATAACAATATCTATGGTCCTAGGTTGCTGTGATGATTGAATGAGCTAATATATATAAGCGCTTAACCACCTGCATCATAGTAGGTACCCAAAAATGTTATTCCCTTTGTCTTCATCTCGCCTTTTCTCTTTCTCTCTGTTGGACACAGGACTTAAGGATTTGACTGCTATGTCTATCTTTCAAATGCAATCTTCCCCAAAAGAGTCACCAACACTCAAAATAATCTGTAACCACAGTCCAAATAAAGTTCACATTGATCAGTCAATTAAAACCCGCAAAGTATCGCTTCACGGCCTTTTGGCCAAGATCGAGTGTAAAACCCACAAAGTAAACAAATACGGCAGGGAGCGGCAAATAAAGCTGAAAATAGTTAAAGCCTATATATGTTTACATCAGAAATATCACTTCCCCCTGACATCTCTCAAACAGCTATCAACTTCCTTTTGGCTCTTTATACAGTCTTTTCACCAAAAACTCTACTGAAGATTCCTATGTGTTCATAGGAGGTGCGGGAGCCAGTTACTTCTCAGGAAGTTCCCAGGATTGGCTGCTCTCCATCACGCAGGCTCTCAGGGGAAATAATAATGCCGAAGGCTGCCGCTGACTATCTTCTCAAATTCCCACGCCTGGCTATTCCTGGAGAGCTAGATAACGGACCAGTGGAAGAGAGAGTTCTGCCGAAAGTATGCAGTATAACACTCTCGGGGTTTACCTGGAATTCCTGTGACGGCTTCAGCTGGAGGGAAGAGAGAAGGAAGGGTAGGAAAAGTAAATGAGTGGTATTTAAAAACATTGGGAAGCCAAAGAGAAGAGAGACATCTCTAAGATCTAAGTTGCCCTGGATTCCTGAAAGGGAGGAGGTGAGATGTCACATGTTGGCAAGAGAATGACCCTGGAGGTCAAAACAGCCCAAGTTGCTCCACCATAGTCACTGCCACAGCTGCCTTTTGTTGAAAGCCTTTCCTATAACAGGTGCCAGCTTGGAAGCTTTATACACATTCTTAAATTTACACCCTTAGACACCCATCTGAACACTTCTTATTTTTAAAGGAAGGGGGAAATTTTAAACTTTGACAAAAAAAAAAAAATGACAATTTTATCCGAATAATAAGATATGAAAGATCCCCATTAGGGTCACTCTGGTTCCCCTTCAGTACTCCTAAGATGCTTCTACTTAAAGCCATCAAAAGTTCACCAGTCCCTATGCTGTACTTTACATCCCTGTGACTATTTCTGTATCTGGCAATTTGTACTTGGTAATTCCTTCTGCTATTCCACACATCCTCCTAACCCCTCCCATGTGGCAGCCATCAGTTTGTTTTGTGTAAAGCATAGCATCATGAATATAGTCAAAATATTGTAATAACCATGTACGGTGTCCCACGAACGCTAGATTTTGGAAGTTATACAATGGCTAATCACTATGTTGTACACCTGAAACTAATACAGTATTCTATGTCAATGGCAATTAAAAAATAAAACAAAAAGATATTTTTTAAGTTCATCGTTACTTTTAGACTATAAACCAAGTTCCTCACAATGGCCCAAAGCCCAGCATAATTTCATTTCTGCTTAACTGTCCTGCCTCTTATTTTCTGTGCAGTGTCTGCTCCAGACACACATAACTGTGTTTTCCCTCCCTGTCCCTCCCAGGTGGCCTCTTTGTCACTCTCCTGTTCTCCCTCTTCCTCTCCTCCACTCATCACACCACTTCGTTTACTGCTCAGGGAAGTTGCTGATAAAATATTTCTCATGCAGTCGTGCATAATTGATTTAATGCCTTAGCCTCCCAAAAGCATTTGCATGTTAATAAAGGACAATATTTTATTAACATTCATATTAATTATTAAGTAAAATAGCTTTCACTGTCATAGCACCCTCAGATTTACAAGGTACATTTACATAGAGTATAAAATATGTACTCAAGAAAGGTGAAGAGGGAAGCATGTTTTCCTGAAAATAAAAAGGTTACCTTGACTTACATTGCTTCCTAGGGTGGGACTCATCCCTTTACCTGGGGGGGGGGGTGATATTTAAATCCCAACATTATATGCAAATAAGGAATGATGCTAAACCCTAGACTATTTGTACGGTCTGGAGAAATTGTGAGGTAATCCTACATGATCACGGAGATTTTTTATTTTGTTATAATGAGCATGTAAGGCTCATTGTCACAAATTTGAAGAAGTTGGATTTGACCTCAGGAGAGATTCCCTGAGAAGACTATTCTCTTACTGGAGGAACAATCAGTCATCACTAAACAAGGGTGGATTTCCATTCATGACCGCACAAGAAACATAAAGCTGGCATGTGAGGACATTTGTCCAGCTCCTAGTTTTGTTCCTCTCTTCGCCCTCTTAGACACTGGGAAATCCAGTTGGAGGAGACCCAGGGTGGCCTTTTCTTGTTGGGTCTGTTTCCTGAGTTCAGCCATAGAAGGAAGAATGTGATGAGAGAGGAATTTGGCAAATCTTAGTCAAATGACTATTGTTAAATTACAATGAATTGAGAGATGAGCAATGGGAAACACTGGCCAGTGCCCTAACTATAGATAATATACAAGTACCATCCAATCCAGGGTTGCAGTAATGAGGACAGAAAGTGAGACGTGTGGTAGTAAGTAACATGAATGCATCCCTCGCTGTATCCAGTATTGATTGACAGGTCATCTTCCTGCCGTGCAGTGACATTCGCAAGCCCACCATAATTTCACCAAGAAGCTCAAGAAGGAAAAGCCACACTGAATGTGGTGATGCATCAGAACCTCTACTTTTTTTCATATAAAATTTCCAGCATTTGTGTAATAATTACTAAGAAGAATAAGGGACAGGACTGAAAAAAGAGTAACTGACAGGACACACAAATACAGTTGGCCCACTTATTAAATTTAATAGACATGAACTTTTTTAAAACTATGTTAATCACTGATACAGAGAACAAACTAATGTTGCCAGATGGGAGGGGGGTTGTGGAGATGAGCAAAAAAGATAAAAGGAATTAAGAAGTACAAATTGCCACTTACAAAATAGTCACAAGGGTATCAAGTACAGCATAGGGAATATTGTCAATAATATTATAATAACTAGGGAGAGTGCCAGGTGGGTACTAAATTTATGGGTGGATCACTGTCAGGGATGACGATGTTTCTTCACTATGTTATACACCTGAAACTAATATAATATTAAATGTCAACTATAAGCCAAGTAAATAAATAAATAAATATATATTTTTAAAATGAAAAAAAAAACATCATTAAAAAAATACTATGATATTATCATTCAAGAACTTAGATGACAGAATTATAACACTGTTAGCTAACTGGAATATTTAAGAAAGAATCAAGTGGAATTTCTAGCAGTAAAAAAAAATACAGTAACTAAAATGAGAAATGTTATAAATCAATACACTGTGTTGCAGATAGCTCATAAACTAGAAGAGCTGAAAAGTACCCATACTGAGCTGTGATAACTATGTATGGTGCCAGGTAGGTACTGGAATGACAAAAGGGACCTCTTTGTAAATTATATATCTGTCAAATCACTATGCTGTACACCTGAAACTAATATAAAATAATATTGAATGTCAACTGTAATTGAAAAATAATAAAATAAATCCTAAAAAAATCTATATTGAAGCACAGAAGGACAGAAAAGATTGAAATATAAAAAAAAAATCGTAAGAAACAAATAGTGAAAAATCCATGCAAATATATAATTGTAATTTCACGAAAGGAGGAAAAAAGTGTGTTGACAAATATCAAGTACATGTGGAAGATTGGCCAAAGCCGACCATATACTCTGCTACAAAACAAGCATCAACACAATTCAAAGGATTTCATCATTTGAAATATGTTTTATGATTGCCCTGGATATAAACTAAAACTCCATAATAAACAATTAGAAAGTTCTCAAGTGTATGAATAGACTTCCACTTGCTCACCAACCCAGAACTCTCCAAATACCCCCTTTTCGGTTTTTATGGAGGTCTCATTATGTAGTCATGGCTGCCTAATTCATTGGCCATTGGTGGTTGAGTCACCCTCTAGTCCCGCTCCCCTGCCCAAATCAGGGGTTAGGGCTAAAAACTCCAACTCTCTATCCATGGTTGGTTTTCCTGGCAACCAGCCAACCCCCTTAGGGTCTTTTCAACAGTCCCCTTTGTTAACACAAAACTAGATCAGGTGGAAAGGGGCTTATTATGAATAGCCAGCCACTCATTTTACCTTTACAGCCCTGGAGCGTTTTTCAAGAGCTCAGGAAGAGTGACAGTTGTAACAAAAAATGCTTCCCTTATTGCTTAGGAAATGGCAAGTGTTTTGGAGCTGTGAGCCAGGAACTGTGGGTGAAGACCAAAGATATATAAGAAATATATTTTGATCACCTTTTTTTTTTTATTAAGTGAGAGAAGGGGAAATAGTGAGACAGATCCCACATGCGCCCAGACCGGGATCCACCTAGAGATCCCTGTCTGGGGCCGATATTCTGCCCATCTGGGGCCATGCTAGCAACAGAGCTACTTTCACTGCCCAAGGCAGAGGCTCCACTAAGTGATCCTCAGCACCTAGGGCCTGCTTGTTCAAATCAATCGAGCCATGGCTGTGGGAGGAGAAGAGAGAGAGAGAGGGAGAGAGAGTAAGGAAAGGGAGGGGAAGGGGGAGAGGGAAGATAGGAGAAGCAGATGTTTACTTCCTCTGCGTGCCATGACCAGGAATTGAATATAGAACTTCCACATGCCAGGTTAATGCTCTACCACTGAGCTAACCGGCAAGGGCCTATTTTGATCATCTGAATGACCAAAGTATATATTTCTTATAAATCATATTACACCCCATGTTTAATTTTGCTTATCCAAGATACTCCCCCTAACTAAATGGCTGATATGGTCTTGTGTTATTGAGCAAGAGAAAGTGGTTGTTTATTTTGCTTTGTTTTAAAAAATTGAAAAATATTCACTTAGAATAAATGAAAATAAATATCTCAAGTATTATGTATATTTCAAATATTATAACAGAGGATAAGACTCTTTTTAAAAAAACTAAAAATAAAAGAATTGAAACTAAAAATAAAATATTTGGAAATTAAGAATAATATACCAAAAATGCTCGAGGTTTTCCCCTGAATTGCATGCCTGGGGCCTGCAGATTCAATAATCCAGATTAAACACCAGACCCAGCTGAAAATTTCAAAAGAAGAAAACACAGTGAGGTCACAGAATCATCTCTTTGACTCATCAACTGGTGAATCCTCAACAAGAAACCGCTCAGAGCCTGTGCACACAGGCCAACCAGCAAACATATGAGTGTTTGCTATTGTCTGCACCTAAGTCACACCATGAGCCCCAAACCTTCCTCCCATCTGAAATTCTGCCACAACCTTCGCCCCAGTAGGCAACCCTAAACCCAGCTGTTTGGTGTCCCAAGCAGATGTGGAACCCAGGAACCTCAGTAGGGGTAGGATTCCAAATATATGTCTGCCTTCGGGTCCTAGTCCCCAACCTGTCCCCTTGCAACAGAACTTAGTCTGGAAAGAAGGCAATTATCATTTTTCGTGGGGGATGGGGAGAATAAGAGGAAGAGGTGTGGAAAGGAGAGAGAGGGTTAGGGGATGGGAAACCCACAAACTGTGGTTCGTTTCCAGGAAGCTGCTAGGCTGGATCTTTCAAAGCAGCTCATATTTTTTCAAGATGCATTTCCTTTGAGGTCCCCCACTCCGGATGCCCCAGTGCCTTCCTTTCAGCCCTGCCTCTTGCATCACCGCCAGCCAGGGGAAGGATCCGCGGCCAGGCTGCGGTCACCGTCCTCTGGGATAAGCTTCACTGTAATCTTCATAAACCTCAACACTCAAGGTGCAGAGGGAGATTGGAGGAAGCTTGCTGTTCCGTTGGTTTCTCTCTGACTTCTGCAGCTAATCATTCCTGGAACAGGAAGCTGGAGAAATGTACGTGGGAGACCCTCTTCTGGCCAGCCAGGTTTCCTCACCCTCCTAGGGTACAACTGGTTAGGAAAGCTCCCGGGTTACATAACCTCCTTCCTTCAGGGTGGTGTCTCACCAAAAGGTGAATGAACGGCCCAGCCCCGGGAGGCAGGGCAGGAACCTCTTGGCTGTGTTTAGTGAGATTCCTACTGCGCTGAAACACCCCGACGCACCAGGAGGGCACTCACTCAATCAACGAGTGTTCTCTGAGTGTCCACCATTCTAGGATCTTGGGACATGTCAGTAACCTAAATAAAGAATGCTACGCTGCTGGACTCATAGGCTAGTGGAGGGAGAGAGTGAGCAAGAGTAAATAAGGAAATGACATGGTGTGTTAGAAGTGATAAGTGAACTCAATAAAAGCAGAGCAAGGACAGTGTGATGGCGGAGGGAGGAGGAAGGATTGCAATTTTCAGCAGAGTCTGGGGGATGAGCCTTGAAAAGGTGACATCCGAGCACAGCCTTGAAGAAGATGAGGGTGTCGTTTATGTGCTTGTGTTGAGGGAAAGCAAAGGCTCAAGGTAGGAGTGTTGTCGGCGTGTCCAAGGGACAAGGAAAATGGTCACAGTGAGAGGAGAGGAGTGAGCAAGGTAAGAAGAGGGAGAGATGATGTCAAAGAGATTTGGGCCAGGGATCAGGTAGGGTTTTGCAGGTGGCCCATAGGTTTAAATCCAACTGGCATATATGTTTCTCTAAACTATTCTGCTTTAAAACTTTTTAATATAGTCATAGGATATCACACAGACACACACACGCACACACACAAATTATATTTCTACTTTGGCCAGGTAGCTCAGTTGATTACGTCATCCCAATAACCACCATTATTGCAGGTTGGATCCCCAGTCAGGGCACATACAAGAATCAACAAATGAATGCATAAATAAGTGGAACAACAAGTCGATGATTCTCTTTCTTCCTCTCTCTCTCTCTCTGTCTATCTGTCTCTCTCTCTCTCAAATCAATAAATTTAAAAATTGTATTTGTTGTTTCTCTTCAAAAACATGAATATCGCCTGACCAGGCGGTGGCGCAGTGAATAGAGCGTCGGACTGGGATGTGGAGGACCCAGGTTCGAGACCCCGAGCTCGCCAGCTTGAATGCAGGCCCACCTGGCTTGAGCAAAAGCTCGTCAGCTTGGACCCAAGGTCGCTGGCTCCAGCAAGGGGTTGCTCGGTTTGCTGAAGGCCCACGGTCAAGGCACATATGAGAAAGCAATCAATGAACAACTATGGTGTCGCAACGGCAACAAAAAACTAATGATTGATGCTTCTCATCTCTCTCCGTTCCCGTCTGTCTGTCCCTATCTATCCCTCTCTCTGACTCTCTCTTTGTCCCTGTAAAAAAATTAAAAAAAATAACAAGGTTACCAGCTTCAGTGTGGGCTCATCTGGCTTGAGCTAAAAGCTCACCAGCTTGGACCCAAGGTTGCTGGCTCGAGCAAGGGGTTACTCAGTCTGCTGAAGGCCCGTGGTCAAGGCACATATGAGAAAGCAATCAATGAACAACTAAGGTGTCGCAATGAAAAACTGATAATTGATGCTTCTCATCTCTCTCCGTTCCTGTCTGTCTGTCCCTATCTATCCCTCTCTCTGACTCTCTGCCCCTGTAAAAACAAACAAACAAACATGGATATCTAACAATACCAAGTCTGTACCTCAACATGACTGCAGCTTAACAGAGGATCTTGATATGAAGCAGGTAGAAGGTCCCAGTTCATCCAGCTCCCACCACTTCCTGTTCCTTATTTCTGACCCTTTCCACTTATTAGAGCTCCATAGTGCCAAGCCCTCATCTGCCTCACTAACGCCTTCGGTATCAAATATAGACAACTGAGGCTTAGGAGGAGGGAGACAGTGGAGGCTTCAGTCACAAAGTCAGAATCCATGTGTTCCAGCCCCCTCCATAAATGCAAGAGCTAAAAACAAAAACCTCCCAGGAATTAAACTCACACAGGCCAGTCAGTCCTTCCTCCTAGAGCTACCTGGCGGCTAAGCCTCCATAATGCCCCGGACTCAGACTCTTGGTTACGTTTCAGAATTATTTTTAATTTGGCTTTGATTCAGCTGCACTCCACCCCCCACACTGAGCTGCGTTTGCGGCTAAGGGCTTGAATAAGCCAACAGACTCAGGGGCCCCAGGCTATATACAAGGGTTCAGGTGGAAACCGTAAAACCACCAGCTTCCAGTGGAAACTGGTGGGAAGCTCTTGTACTGCCTGATTAATGGCATCTAGACATTAGACTGCAGGCCAGATGAGGAGTCTGCCTGCCCCTCTTCCTCGCGGAGATTATGGCCCAGTCTGAACCGTGTCATAAAAACCTGACTTGGAGACTCTCTGTGATCTTTCCGTTTGGTTCATGCCTCCATCTCCCCCTCTGGACTCAGACCCATTTCTCGCCCATTCTCACACTCTTTAGTGAAGATCTAGAACTCAATGCGTAATAACTTTCTGCCTTCCCAAGGTTAGGCTTTGTGGTAATAAGAGAAGAAAAGAGCTCTATGTATTGAAAAGAACGTAGAAGACAGATTTAAGCAAACAGAATGCGTGCTCATTCATTCATTCATTCATTCATTCATTCGTTCGCTCAACACATAGCACACTGGTATTGATTGCCTAGTGGGTGGAGGGTTTAGAATACCTAACTATGACTCACACACCTGCCTGGCCTTCTGGGAGCTCAGGAAACTATATCCTAGCCTTACGGTGTAACTCACGGGATGACAGAGGGGGATCCCTCTGGAACCTCTGTAATGAAAGGATCCCATTCATTTCCACACCGGCTAGCTGTGAAGAACAAAGGAGACAGGCAGACATCACAAACTACAAAGCACCTCATCCCTTGATTACCATCTCACGTCATTTGTGCTCAAGGATTTGAACCACTGCGGGTAGGGTTCAAATGGTCTTTTGAAGGAAATAAACATGGAAGGAAAATCTCTTCCTTACAGTAGAAAGCTAACAACTGTAGAAAGAGGGCTATAATTAGAAAGCCACCATTTGGCAACCATTATACTAAAAATTGTCAGACAAGAATCACCAGTGCTTGATAAAACTGGTGGCCTCACATGTGCAGAGTGACAGAATGCTTCTATAAAAATCCATCTTTGGACAAGATGCTTACAGAGAAAAGACATGGTAATGTTGCAGGAGAGAAAGCGGGCATCCACCACCTTCACCAAAGTCGGCATCGGGAGAAACTGACATCATACGCCTCCTGATGGAATGTGTGGGAAGGGACATATCACGTCCATGACATTCCACCTGAAAATGCAAAACCTGATTCTCATAAAGAGAAGATGGACTAAAACCAGACTAACATTCTGCAAAACAATCTGACTCATACTTTTCTAAACTGTCATAAAAGACAGAAGGACTGAGAACTGGCCCGGATTAGAGGAGGCTAAAGAGACACAAATAAACTCAGCACATGGTCCAGTGGGGTTTTGGGGGTGTTGTTTTATTTCTTGGGGCTCTGTAGCACATCCTCGGAATCACAGTGAACCTGAATAAGGTCTGTATGTTAGGTAATAGCTTTAAACTAATGTTAATGTCCTAGTGCTGAGGATTATACCTTGGTTATGTGAAAGACTGTCTCTGTTTTAGAAAAGAACACAGAGAAGTACTAAGAGTAAAGGTAACATGTCTGTAACTGTCAAATAATTCAGGAAAACAACATTAGATGATAGATAGATAAATAGATAGATAGATGAAAGATAAATAGAGGAATTAAGCAAAATTGATAAATTATTATTAACCCTGGGGAATTCTCTGTATTACTCTCTAGAGAGGTCTAACTATGCTATCTGGAACCCCCAGATGCCAAATGCATTTTCCCACCTTTTCATCCCTGTCTCCAGGGCTTCTGATATTTAGGGCAAGATAGGAGACGATTCTGAATGGACCCGTTCCCTCAGTGACGGCTTCCCATAGCTACCCATCCACACACAGAACAGTGTCTGTATGACTAGCTCTCTCAGCTGAGCCAGCTGAGGCCTTAAAAATTTATCTCCCGGAACCCATCATGCAACACCATCTCTCTCATTCCTGGCAGGAGATCTCTATGGCAGTGCACCATGCCAGGGTACATACATCATGCAGAAATCAGGTGGTGATTTGGTGCTGCCTGCCTGTTGTGCTGGACTCTTTATGTGTCACTTGGGCTGTGCGGCCAGGTCCTACATGTCCTATAAAAGCACTGGCAACATCAGCCTGACCCTGGACACTTGGCATTTGGGGGTATCAAGAAATGTTCAGTCCCAGAGAATGGGCACAAGGTAACGAACCACCCCAAAGGTGACTCAAAGATTAAACAGGACAATGGAGAGAAAGAAGACTTTGTCCCCTTCCTCCACCTGGGTAAGACAACCTAGAGAAAGTGCAAGAGTGCCCCCTTCTGCCCAGTGTTGGAAATGTGTTCCTTGTTCTCAGATTTCAGCCTCAGGAGAATTTAAAATCAAGCCTCTGGATGAAAATATTCCAGAGCATGCATTTTTCACCACTATACTGCAGCTGTCCCTTACACCAGCAACTATCATCCACGATGGGATTTTACCTTTAGGGTTTCATTGTATCCCTCCAACAACCTCAAGAGCACAGAAGGGCAGCCATTACCACGTCCCCTAACAAATGATTCGAAACAGGTACACCTGTTCACTGCTGATAATGGTACAAGAATAAAGAAACATTTTGCTGGCTAGGTGAGAGGGAGTAATTAACTAATTATTGGGGCTAAAAGTAAAATTAGTTGAGAAGAAATGGGAAAACACACTCTACTTAGAGACTGAAGACTAGGGTTCAACATACAACTCTACTACTCACTCATTGGGTTATCTTGAGCAACATAGTAATCCTCTCTAAACCTCAATTGTCATCTATAAAATAAATATATGCTAATATGTAACTTGTCATAAGGTTGTCATACAAACTAATAACATAGTTCTCATCAACCCCAATTTACAGATGAGAAGACTGAGACACAAAGGGTTCAATGGACTCCCCAAGAACATGCGTCTCATGAGTGGCAGAACCCAGTTTCAAACTCAGGTATGGACAACTGCAATGTCCCAGTTCCTTCCATGCCTCCTGCCCCTACTGTTATGTGGGATTTAATATTGATTATTTGAGCTTCACCCATCAGGAGCGCCATACTCCAGCACCTAGCACCAAATCCATCACATAATAGGCCCTTATAACACATATTTGTTAAATAAACCAAGCCATGAATGAATAACTGAAGGAGCTAATAAAACTTTTGATTCATTTGCAAATGCTGTTAGGCAGTTGCCTAACACGTAGGATATGATTGTATCACATTCACAAAGTCAAAAATACATTTTGCCCAACTCTGATCTGATATGTGCTATATTAATGTGTGTGTGTTTGCATATGTAACATGTATTTGTGTGCCTAAAAAAGAGGAAATGACATGAGGATCACGAAAGAAAGAAAGAAAGAAAGAAAGAAAGAAAGAAAGAAAGAAAGAAAGAAAGAAAGAAAGAAAGAAAGAAAAAAGAGATCAACATTACACTATAGCCCTTACTTTGAATGGCAGAGAGAATTGCTTTTTCCATCTACATTTGGTGCTCAGAAAAAGTCAGGGTTGAAACTGGATCTATTCAGTGTATTTCCAAGGTTCTGGCTAATAGGGAAATATTGGAGGGCTTGGTGACCAGATACCCAATGTGATCAGGTAACCTTTTGTTACACAATCAAGGCCACCGGCGCCTGCCTTTAAGACTGGCTCAGCAAGGCACTCTGGCCTCTAAGATGATACCCAGCTGCATGCTGTGTTTTATGTTTCTAGACCCTCATTCTCTTCTGTCCTCTTATCTATGCATTTCAGATTGTGCTGGGAAATTTACTGAATTCACAGACTCATAGGTAGTCAGGAGCCACAGATCTGCTTCTTACTCCGTCCCTGACTAGCTGTGTGATGTAGGCAATTTCTTGGATCCCCTTGAGCCTCAACTTTCCTATCTGTAAAATGGGGCTTATGATCCTTAGAAGCATAAATGGGTAACACACTGGAAAGTGCAGAATGTTCATCAACTAGAAAGGTTCCCTAAACTGGAATACAGTTAACACATAAAATTACAGCTTTTAATTACACACAAGTAGAGAGCAGGCTTTGTAGAAAACAAGTGGTCATGCAATTATACTCCTCGTTCAAGACCAGCTTAAGCATCACCTCCTTGGGGGCTTCCCCAGGCCCCTTGTGGCGGAGTCAGCACCCCATTACCACACCCACCACACTCCCCTGTGGCCATTTGTCTACCTGTCTGCAATCCCCAATGGACTGCTGCGATTAGTCCAAAGGTCACAGTCATATGTCTTCTGAATCCTTCTATTTCCACCACTCCGCACAGATCGTTCAGTAAAAAATGCGCATTGGCTTGAAATGCCAATTCCCGACATGTGGTGACTGGTTGGTGACTAAACATTGCACTCAATTGCAGAACAAGGGAAATGCTTATGCTTTAAAAAATAAATAAATAAAGATGATGTCGAGGCTTAGAATGGAGAGGTGAATCTCCTAAGAACAGAGAGCTGGTGATGGAAGCCAGACTGGACCTGGGGTCTTCTAACTCAAGACCAGCACTGTTTTCCCCACCAAGTATCTCCGCAAGAGAAAGCGGCCCCGTTGAGTGCGAATTTCAAATAAAGCAGCAAATAAACGTGCAGTATACATATACTTTTTTTTAAGTATTTATTTTTTATCTTATATTCAAATTTCATTGGATGGCCTGTATTATTTTTTTTCTTAATTTGACAGCCCTGTGCCCAAATGTCAACATGGACCTAGCCCATCAGCCCTCAGCCACCTGGCTGATGTGGGCCAGGTGACACTTTTTATGAAAGACGGAGGTTATAGGGAAGGAAGAACAGTGAGGCACTCAGTGGGGGGCTCCGGAGTCCCTGACACAACATGAGAGTTGCTCCAGGCCCCTGAAGAAGAAGAGAGGTGAGATGAAGAACACAGCAGAGAAGAACGGGGCTTTGCAGGTAGAGCCAGAATCCCATCAAGACACTGCCCCCGCCCACTGTAAGACTGCAAAATGCTGCCATCAAAATATAACAATCAAGTGAGATCGTGTATGTTGTGCTGAGGCCTGGGACTCAGCACACTCCCCAAAGTAGCCTTAGTTATTATTCTTATTCTTGAAGGAGTGAGGAGTAGCGTTTATTGAACATGTTGCATAGGCCCAGTAATGAAGGAAGAACTGTACCTACATTATCACATGCAAACCTCACAGCATTATCCAGGGTAGTTACTGTTATTAATTGCAACCTACCAGGGTTCAGCGAAGGTGACACCTACCAAGGCCACACAGATACTAAGTGGTGGAGACAAGACTTGAACCCAGGTCTGCTTATGTATAAAGTCTCTCTTTGTCCACGGCTCCAGGCTGCTTGGGAGGATTCTTCGCCTTTTGATGGCCTTCCCAGTGCTGATACCCACTAGGAGACTTGAAGACATTTCTCAATGGCTTCTAGTTTTTTCTTTCTCAAACAGCCTTCGGATCCCTGCCCAAGGGAGAATGCATGGGAACAGAAGGGCCTGTCCCCTGCTGCCTCTCAGAGATTAAGTGCAGGAGAATCTAATCCTAAATAGGGCACCTGAACAGGCCTCTGTCTTTCTTCCAAAATCTCTAAGTGACCAGTCCCTTGAGCAAGGCTGCACTTCTGACTGACCCCCCCCCCCACCCTGCCACCACCGATGTGTGCCCTAGGGCCCACTCTCTGCCCCATCTCTCCTGGCCCAGAGCCAGGGGTGGGCTGTGGAAAGACATGAGGGCAGACAAGTCTGAATGGAGCCCCCTGCCAATGGCCACGCCCCCCCAGCCCCAATTCAGTTAAAGATTGCAGGAAGCGGTTTGTCCGTTTAGAAGTCATCTCGGCTCGGGGGCCCTTCTGAGAAATGAACTTGCAATTCTCTAAAGATAGATTGCGCAAAACGGGAGGGGGCAGCCCCCAAGGACCCTCCAACAGCAAGTCTCCTGAGGACTTCCAGAGAGCAATTCAAGCGCCTCCCACCCCAGCACCCCCTTCCCCCCCAGCAGCTGCTGGCCCTGGATGGACCAAATCAACGCTCCACTCTGTGGTGTGTACTCTTGTGCAAGGCTCAGGTTTCGTATCCCCAGTGAACAAATTTTGTGCTGAAGAGCTAAAGAAGCAAGGGGGGGTGAAAAACCGGGGGGTGGTGGGGTGGGGGCAGTCAGAGGTGGTGGGGGCGGGGGTTTTCAGCTGTTCGTGTCATTTATTTTCCATGGGCTCTTAACTGTAATTTCAAACTGTATCTGGGTTTTCTGAGACAGTGGGACTTGACATGAGGTTCACAGAGAGTTTAGGTCTCTCTCCAGACTTCAGCTCTTTCGTGCCTAGGGAAGCAGGTGGCAGGATCGAGGAGGGGGAAGTCGTGAGAGGAAGGGGGAACCGGAGACCCCCCCCCCAGTAAATAAGTCAATAAGCAGTTGGCTTATTGGGCCGTAATGGACAGCAAAGACATGGAGGTGATTCCACTCAAAGACTAGGAAACTTAACGCTGGCCATCAGATAGGGCTGGCCTTTGGTAGAACCAACATGCACCCTGCTTTTTACTTTGGACAATGAGTTTTTAAGCCACCGGCTTTGTAGAAAGGACATAACTCAACCCAGGATTAAAATAGGATTGGGGCTTATACACGCTATCAACCCACATCCCCAGTTACTACTCTGATCAGAATTACTACTTCACAGAAGTATGCGTGATCATTTCAGTTTGTGGGTCTTGTCTCCTGAGCATTGGAAATACAGGGACAACCAAGACACAATGAACTTAGGGTCTGGTGAGAGAGAGGGATGAAAAAAAGTATAAACAAAGAATAGAGCCTTCAGTTCCATGAAATAGAATTAGTACTGTAAAGCACGGGTTGAGAGAGGAGGGAGGGAGCCCCTCTCTGGAGGGGCAGGAAAGCTGGGGCGTGGAGAACATCAAGGAAGCCTTCCTGGAGGAGATGGCAGCTAAGCTAGGTTTTGAAAAGTGAATTCTACAGTCAAATCTCCTCTTTCTTATGACAACATAGAGGGCCCACCCAGAATATCCAGATAATCTCTCAATTATATGATTCACTTAATTTAATCATATCTGCAAAGTCCCTTTTGCCTAAAATATAACATTCACAGGTTCTAAAGACTGAAACTGGGTGTTTTGGGGGCCATTATTCAGCCTAGCATAGAATATGAGGTATGACCCCTCCTTGGCATGGCCAGACCTCCATCTGTACTCCTGTGGTCTCTGTTCCTTACCTAGTTTCTGGCCTCTACCCTTCGTCTCTAGGCTTCCCATTCCCTATCCTGTCCTGTGAGCCTAGAAAGAAAACCAGGTGCATTCTATATTAAAATATAAACATCTGCATCTAACATGTCTCTTCCGATTGCTTCTCTAGTTCCACTCTGCTTTTCTAAAGAATTCCAGAAAGAGCATTCTCCAATTGTCATCCCTACTTCTGACCTCCCCACTCCCTAGGCAAGCTACTACAATCTCATGTTCTTCCAGTTATTCAATGGCTCCTCTGAAGGTCTCCAGTGACCGCAACATTGCCAGGACAACTTGTCGGTCCTGTTCTAACTGGGCTCTGCTGCGTTTCACTACTGACCGGCACTTTTGAAACTCCCTTTCCCGGCTAGCCATTCCTTTTTAGTATTATTCATGGGCTCCTTCTCCCCTTTCTGCTTTTTGAATATGGGGATTAGATCCTTGGTATACTTTTCATCCTTCATAGGCACCCAGCTTGGGTAGTATAATCTACTCTTGTCATTTTAACAGCCACCTCTCTGCCGATGTCTCCCAAGCCTGCATGTCTCCCACCAACATCTCGCCTGTGTCCTCTGCTCAGTTGTCCACTTGACACCTCCAGCCTGATATCCCATTAGGGTCTTAGGATCAATAAACTTGTCCACCTGATGCTTCTGATTTCAAAGTCATCATCATCTACCCAGATATCACCGACCTTCTCTCAGCCACCAACTCGGAATGATTTTTCCTCTTTATGGTTTTTTCCTCCTTTATCAGCTGACCTTGTAACCTGGTTCAGGGCTTGCCACAAAAGCCGCTTAGCTGGTCTCACATGCCCCTGCTCAACCCTGCCCCCCCGTGGGAAGGAGAGAGAAGGCAGGGAAGCAGGTAGAAGAGGCTGGGACCCAGACTCACCAAAAACCCCATCCTCAGCATGGAAAACTCACACCCTAGAGCTTGTCCCTGAGGAGCAATGAATTAAAACCTGTCAAGCCAGTAGCCACGGCAACCATCACAGCCACCTGGCCCATGCAGGTTCGCATTTGATTTGGACAGACGGTAATGAAACAATGGAGCCAAAAACTGGTGGGCCATTAGCTTTAATCCTAGCTTGCACCTGGTGGTCAATAAATACGCACAGTGAGAAAACACTTCCCTTTCCAGTGGCTCCCAAAGCCACTGACTTATCCGAGTTTCCTAGAATCAAAGGTTTCTAGCTCACCAGTCTTATTTACCTCTGTTCCCCATCTCCTTCTCTCTGCACAAACTCTGCACAAACTGGCTTCTCCTTCAGCACTCTGCCATCTTGGCTGCTTCTCCTCTCCTCCACATGGCCTTTCTCTGCTCCCCTCTCTAACGCTAATCTCAGGAACTGAGAGAGAGCAAGCTCCTGGTCTATCCCACTTTATAGTATAGAAATCAAAACCTTTAATTCAATATACAAATAAGGAAGTCTCTGATACAAAGTCACTTATCTGAGGCATAATGGGATTTGTCATGAGAGTGCACCACCCCACATCAAAAAGGGTGGGAAAGGCTCAGTCTTAAAACCAAGCCCCAGGCTACAAGGATCCTGCCTGCCCACAACCCGCCCCCAATACACATTAATATAATCATGCCCATCCCAAGCAAGAAGGGCAACTAATATTATCACCTGGGCAATGGGCTTTCACATGGGCAACACCATCTTTAACAAAGTGAGCATAATATATTTTACCTGCCCAATGGACACCTCAGATTTTAAGACTTGTACCTGAGATACAATCCTCTAGCTTTGAAAACCAGCAGGACTTGGGTCCCAATCCACAGGCTCCCTTCTCTGGGAGGTCCACAGCCATTGAGCACTGGGACTCACCTGCCCCAGGGCTCAGGGCAGAGGCAGTCTACCCAGAGCTCCCAGGTCTTATGTAGATGAGGCTCATTTGTCAATCTGACTGCCATGGCCTGAGGGCAGGCACCTACTTTAGGGACCCGCTGGCAGGGGCACCATCCTAATGCTCCAGAGCCCCAGTACTTCTTGGAGGGGAACTTGTACATGCCACTGGGGCCCCATTTTTTTTACATCTGCCACACAGGAGATGTCTCTGACCACCACGCCTTGGCGATTCTGGGTTCCACAAGATTGGAATCATAGAGACAGTTCTTGGCAGACCACCACCCCCAGGGCACTGCACAGAAAGCCACACCCCCAGTCTCTCTGTGAAACAGGCCCATTTGCTTCAGCCTGAGAGGAAGACTTCCGATTGGCACACATCTCAGGGTCCGTGGAGGTGATCTCAGGGAATGGGGGCCAGAAATGGAGTTACTTTTCTTGTTGAGTTGTAAGAGTTCTTGATATACTATGCATACAAGTTCCTTATCAAAGGTGTGATTTGCAGACATTTTTCCGCATGCTTTGGCTTGTCTTTGCGCTTTCTTGAGAGTGCCCTTTAAAGCACAGAAGTTTTTAATTTTGATGAATCCTCATTCATCAATTTTTTTTTCTTATGCAGTTGGTGTCACATGTAAGAGACTATTGTCAAAATCAGAGGTCATACAAATTTATCTCTACATTTTCTTCTAAGAGTTTATAACTATAGCTCTTACTACCAGGTCTTTAGTATACTTTGAGCTAATTTTTGTATATGGCAATGAATAAGGGTCCAAATTTCATTCTTTTGTGTGTAGCTACCTGGTATCCCTATAAAAGATTATTTTTTCCTTCTTGATCTGGACACCCTTGTTGAAAATCAATTGATTAGAGACATATGGGTTTATTTCTAGACACTCAATTCTATCCCATGGATCTATACACCTGTATGTCTTCATTACTGTTGCTTTGTAGCACGCTCTGAGAGAAGGAAGTGTGAGTCCTCCAAATTTGTTATTTTTCAAGATTATTTTGCCATTCAAGATTCCTTGAAATTCCATATAAATTTTTAGAACAGTGTGTCCATTTCCCAAACAAAGCCACCTGGGATCCTGACAGAGACTGTATGAAATCTCTAAATTAATTTGGGGGGGAGTGCAGTCTTAACAATTCTATATTGTCCAGTCTATAAACATGAGGTATTTTCCCACTCATTTAGATTTTTTAAAAATTCCTTTCAAAAATATTTTGTAATTTTCAGAGTATAAATTTTATACACCTTTTATTACATTATCTCTAAATATTTCATTTTTGATGCTACTATAAATAGAATTGTGTTTTTAACTTTAATTTCTAATTATTTATTGCAAAGTGTTCAGAAATAAAATGTGCCTGACCTGTAGTGGCGCAATGGATAAAGCATTGATCTGGAACACTGAGGTTGCAGGTTTGAATCCCTGAGCTTGCCTGGACAAGGCACATACAGGAAGCAACTACTACGAGTAGATGCTTCTCTCTTCTACCACCTCTTCCTCACTTTCCCTCTTTCTCTCACTCCCCCATCCTCCAAAAATCAATAAATAGAAACATCTGAAACCAACAACAAAAGAAATACAATGTATTTGCATATACTGTCTTATATTCTTCAACCCTGTTTACTCCCTTATTGGCTCTAACAGTATTTTAGTGAATAACTAAAGTGTGTCATCATTCCACTTTCCTATCTACATAGATGCCTTTTATTCCTTTTTCTTGCCCAGATGCCATGGTTAGAACATCTACTACCCTGTTGAATAGAAGTGGCAAAGCAGATATTACTTTCCTGTTCATGATATTAGGAAGAAAGTTTTCAGCCTCCCACCATTAAATATATTAGATAGGAGTTTTTCTTAGATGTTATTTATCAGGTTAAGGATTTCCCTTCTATTCCTATTTTGTTGAGTAATTTTATCATAAAGGGTGTTGAATGTCACCCAATGTTTTTTCCGCATCCACCTCTATTTAATACAATCATATGCTTTTGTTTTGTGTTATATTGATATTATATATTATAGTAATTGACTTTTTTATGATAAACCAACATTGAATTCCTGGGATAAATCTCATTTGATCATTGTGTACAATTCTTTTAAATGTTTCCTGAATTCGTTTGAGTACTTTCATGAGAATTTTTTTTTTTCTGAAATGAGAAGCAGGAAAGCAGAGAGACAGACTCTCACATGCACCCACCCGGGATCCACCTGGCATGCCCACTAGAGGGCGATGCTCTGCCCATCTGGGGCTTAGCTCGTTGCAACCAGAGCCATTCTAGTGCCTGAGGTGTAGGCCACCGAGCCATCCTCAGCACCCAGGCCAACTTCGCTCCAATGGAGCCTTGGCTATAGGAGGGGAAGAAAGAAAGAGAGACAGAGAGAGAGAGAGAGAGAGAGAAAGGAGAGGGGGTAGGGGGCAGAAGCAGATGGGCACTTCTCCTGTCTGCCCTTGCCAGGAATCAAACCTGAGACCTCCACATGCCAGGCCAATGCTCTACCACTGAGAGAACCAGAGAGGACCTTTGGGTTTTTTTTGTTTTTGTTTTTGTTTTTTTTTGCAATATTCATAAGATACATCGGTCTATACTTTTCTTGTGGTATCTTTGTCTGGTTTTGGTATCAGGATTATACTGGCCTCACAAATTCAGTGGGGAAATGTTTCTTCCTCTTCTATTTCTTGTAAGGTTTATAAATAACTGCTATTAATTCTTCTCTAAATGTTTGATAGAATTTACCAGGAAAGCCCATCTGAACCTGGGCTTTCCCTTGAGTTGTTTTTTGGTTTTTATCTTTTATTTTAATTTATCAAGGTAAAATTCACATAACATAAAATTAGTATTTAAAACAAAGTGAACAACTCAGTGACATTTAAAACATTCACAATGTTGTCCAACCACCACCTTTATTTAATTCCAAAACATTTCCATCATACAACATAGAATCCATAGCCAGTAAGCAGTTGGTCCTCCTTTCCTCCTTCCCCTAACCCTTGGCAACCGCCATTTGCATTCTATCTCTGTGGATTTATGTATTATGGATATTTCATATTTATGACATTACATAATGTGTAAGTTTTGTATCCAGCTTCTTTTACATAGCATAATGTTTTGAAGGTTCAGCCATGTGTGGTATGTATCAGAACTTCATTTCTTTTCATGGCTGAAAAACAGTTCAGTTTCCACCTTTTGCCTATTGTAAATAGTGCTGCTATAAACGTGTGTGTACATGAACTTGTTGCAGGACCTGTTTTTAATTCTGTTGTATAGATACGTAGAAGTGGGATTTCAGGGTCATATGGCAATTCTATGTTTAACTATTTAAGGCATCACCAAACTAGTTTTCACAGAGGCTGAACCATTTTACACTCCTAGCAGCAGTGTGTAAAAATTCTGTTTTCTTCACATCCTCACTACCATTTATTCTTTTCCTTTTTTGTTGCTGTTTTTTTATTGTAGCCATCCTAGTGAGTGTAAAATGGTACCACAACATGATTTTAATGATCATTTCCTTAATGACTAATGACGTTGAACATTTTTATGTGCTTATTGGCCATGTGTACAGCTTCTTCTTTGAAGAAGTATCTATTCAAGTCCTTTATTTTTTTAATGGAGTTGCTTATCTTGGTTTTTGAGTTTTGGGTTGGTTTTTGATCACCAATTTAATCTCTTTACTTGTTTTAGGTCTATTTGGATTATCTATTTCTTCTTGAGTCAGTTTTGGTAATTGGTATGTTTTTTAGGAATTTGTGCATTTCTCACAAGTTGTTTAATTTATTGACATACAACACTTCTTATTTCTGTAATGTCAGAAGTAATGTCCTCTCTTTTACTCTTTTCATTCAATCTAAATAAAGATTTGTCAATTTTGTTAATGTTTTTAAAGAACTAGCTTTTGGTCTCACTAATGTTAATTCTTTTTCTAGTCTCTAATCAATTTCCACTCTAATCTTTATTTCTTTTCTTCTGCTTGCTTTCACTTTAGTTTGTTCTTCTTCTTTTTCCAGTCTCTTAATGTGAAAGGTTAAATTACTGATTTTAAATCCTTCTTCTTTTTTAATATTGGCATTTACAGCTATAAATTTCCTTCTAAGCACTGCTTTATTTGCATCCCATAAATTTGATGTGTTCTGTTTTTGTTTTTGTTCACACAAAGTGTTTGGTGACTTCCTTTTTGATTTTCTCTTTAATCCTTTGGTTATTTAGGAGTCTTTTGTTTGTTTGTTTGTTTTTAATTTCTACATCCTTGTGATTGTCTCAAATTGCTTTCTTAAATTAATTTCTAATTTCATTCCATTTTAGTTAAAGAACATATTTTGTATTATTTCTATCTCTTTGGATTTATTGGAGTTTTTATGAACTAGAATACAGTCTATCCTGTATTTGAGAAAAATGTATGTTCTCCCGATATTGGGTGGAGTGTTCTACAGATATCTGGTAGGTCTATTGATTTATAGTATTATTCATTTCTTTTATTTCTTTGTTGATCTTCTGCCCACTTTTCCATATATTATAAAGGGAGATATTGAATTCTTCAACTATTACTTTTGGCCTGTTTATTTCTACATTTCTGTCAGTTTATGCTTCATGTATTTTAATGCACTCTTGTTGTATGTATACATGCTTATAATTGTTATCTTCCTGATGAATCAACACTTCATAATTGTAAAATATTCCTCTTTATTTTCAGTAACATTTTTTGTTTTAAATTCTATCTTGTATGATGGACACTTATGCTTTTTTTCTGTACTGTGTGTGTAATATATCTTCTCCCATCCTTTTATTTTCAATCTATTTAAATCTTTGAATCTAAAGCATGTCGCTTGTAGACAGCATATTAGTTGAATTTTTTATCCAGTCTGACAATCTCTGCCTTTTGATTGGATTGTGTAATTTATTCACTGTTAGATTTACATATGACATGTTGTTTCATGTCCCATGTCTTTTTTATTTTTCTATTCCTTCTTTACTGCTTTTGTTTTCATTAACTGAATATTTTCTGATGTAGCATTTTCATTTCCTTAATAATAATAATTTTTTCCTATGTTTTTGAGGGTTTTTGTGGTTGCTCTAGGTCTTGCTACATACATGTTAACTTATTTAAAAAAATCTACAGTTTACTTATTTAGGAAAAAGAAATCCCTGCCACATAAACTTAACCTAACACTTCTGTTTGTTTGTTATTGTGGCAGAATGGGAACACAGTATATAAAGTGAAAGTACTATGAAGAGTGTTGGGCAGATGAAATATATTATGATCACTTTGTTAAAGGTGGCGCTGCCCACATGCAAGTTTTAAAAGTAAGCTTTTCCCCACACCCTTGACTGATTGGATGGTGTGGGTGGTGCACTCTCATGAGGAATCCTCCCATTATGCCTCAGATAAGTGACTTTGTATCAGAGACTTCCTTGTTTGTAGATTAGATTAAAAGTTTGGATTCTACACTATAAAGTGGAGCAGGCCGAGAGCTTGCTCTCTCAGTTCCTGAGGTTAGTATTAGAGAGGAGAGCAGATTAAGGCCACATGGAATAGATAGAGGAGAAGCAGCCAAGATGGCGGAGTGCTGAGGAAGAAGCCAGTCTGAGCAGAGTTCGTGCTAGAGAAGGAGATGGGGAACAGAAGTGAATAAGTCTGCTGAGCTAGAAATTTTTGATTCTAGGAAACTCGGATAAGTCAGTAGCTTTGTGAGCATTGAGTGAGTGGGTTTTGGAGCCCAGTGTGTGTTTTTGCTTGCCCACTGGGTGCAAGCTAGAATTAAAGCTGATGGCTCACCAGTTCTTGGCTCCAGTGTTTCATTACCGACTGTCCAAATCTAATGCAAACCTGCATTGGCCAGGCGGCTGTGATGGTGGCCATAGCTACTGGATTTACAAAGAGTATAACTGGAATGTCCCTTAGGAGCACTAAAATTTAAGAAAATCTTACTCAACTGCTCCAGCCCTCAACTATTAAATATATTTGAATCCAAGTTCTTCCTTATGGTTTCCCCAAATTCTCTTTTACTACCATCAACCTCCCTTCCCATTTTCACACCTGTCCTACCAGTTACACTCTCTGCCAATTTCAGGAACTACACTGAGGTCTTGGGGTATCATGGGAGAAGAATATCACCATTCACTTCACAGGACTCTGCCATCTTGTCAGGTCTCCATCTCATGATGCCCTTTTCTAAAGCCTGTATCCCCAATACCTGGCCCGCCTTGCTGTGCATTGCCCCTTGGCAAGTAGACCTAGGAACCCCAGTCCTGCTATTTGCCTTGGGGATTGGTAAGATGCAACATTTCCTCTCCCCACCCATCACATCCATTATACCACAACTTCACAACTGACAAAGGAGAGAGAAATGGAAGAGCAGGGGTTTTCCTTATAAAGATATAAAAGCACCAATCCCACCAGACTTGAGAGCAGGTTGGAAAACTAAAGGAAATACACACAAGATCACATGCATCTTTTATTCTACTGTACTAATGTGAGAAATGGTGTTCCATAGACAAAAGTGCCAGGAAATGGTATGAGGTTCACTGAGGCACATGCGCTTGACATGGCATCTGGTCTTTTATTCCTCGTTAGCATTTAACCACAAATCATTCCATTGGTGTAAGTCCTTCATCCATGATTGTGGGTCTGTGTGCTATATAATCTCGTGTTACAATAAACCTCAACAAACTTTCAAGCAATGTTTTCTGAAGTGAACCCATTTAAGAGTATCAAAAGATCTTTAAAACACGCAGTGCATGGTTTCACAATTATTTGATGCTTAACAGAATTTGCCCACTTTGCTGCAAGAAAAAAACATGGAAACTGCCTTGACAGGGCTGCTGAGGTCACTAACCATTTGGCAACATCCCACGTCCACCTGACTCAAAGAGGATGTGCCTGCCACTATGTTAAAGAGAAAGATAGAAACAAAGTTTGTCAGAATGTGATCAGTGATTTGATAAGCAGCAAATCCTGTGGGAACCCAGGATTTAGCCAATTGTCTGTGCACCTTTATCCAGTTCTGCAAAGGACGAAGTCGGTCTGCTTTAGCTTGACCGCAAAAATAGAAAAATCATTCTTTCTTAGTATCAGTGTCCAGGGCAGATGATAAATGATTAGGCAACTAATACCATGTCGATTTCACCTCGCATGTCTCAGCTCATCTCATAGTTTGGTGAAATTAAGAGATGGCTCAAAAACAATTTGAAAAATATGCATTAATAACCTCTGATTATCCCCCTAAGAATCAAAAGAAAAGCCTCCCAAGCACCAAGTTTAAAACAAAGAAATGCTTTATATTGTTCTGCTACATTCCAAGAATTTCTAGATTAAATCTCCTTTGCCAGAGTATCAAAAGCAGTTCCCAAAAAGAAAAAATGCTATTTGACTTGAAAAAAGCCAATGAAAGAAAATATGCAGATACTCAAACCCCTGACATGAGTACATGATTACGCAGTTTACAAAGCCCTGTAAGGCCAGTTCTCTCTGGTGACTCTCTCCTGACTCTCTGTGAGGTCAAGTGTACAGGAATCCATGATCTTGATATAGCTCCATTTGGTCAGCAATATTAATTCAGAGCCTATTGTGAACTGGGCTTTTTGTTAAAAACTGTAGATACCGGTGAACTGACGCATACAAGCCCTGTCCCACAAAGCCCTCAGACTAGCCGCTACACAGACATTACAGAAGCAGTCATTACACAAATCAATATATGAATGGAAGCCAGCACCTTATGTAACTTACCCAGTAGCAAAAACTAGCAACAGCTGATTAGCATGGAAGCCAAGGTTCAAATTCCTAGTTTCTGACTTCAAGATTTCTGATTTTACTTACAAGGTCAGTTCACCTATCAGCATGTCTCAGTTTCCTCATCTGTAAAATGGGATGGTGATGGTAGCTAGCTTATCTAGTTGCGGTGAGGATTAAAAGAGA
The DNA here is from genome assembly GCA_037038555.1 of Rhynchonycteris naso. Taxonomy (NCBI): domain Eukaryota; kingdom Metazoa; phylum Chordata; class Mammalia; order Chiroptera; family Emballonuridae; genus Rhynchonycteris; species Rhynchonycteris naso. Next base: position 279,362,573 of record CM072998.1, read on the forward strand.
GAACACCTAAAAACACTTGCCCTTTTAACCCCTACAGAAATGTTTGTACCCTTCTTCTGCCATTACCTTCTGCCTTTCCTGTCAAGACTCGTCTTGGTGAGAGGGTTTCCCTTCCTACCTTGTCTCTGAGCCACAACAGATCCTACCATCTACTTCACGTCTATAAGAAATTTAAAGTAAGGGTTATTTTTATGGTTATAAAAGCAATACACACTCACTGCAGAAAAATACAGTGTGTCTGTAAAGTCATGGTGCACTTTTTACTGGTCACAGGTCAAAAGTGCACCATGACTTTACAGACACACTGTATTTGATACTATTGTTAAGGTTAAGGAAAAAAAGAAAAACAAAAATAAAGCCTTTAAACTCAAAGAGAACCACTATGGGTGTATATAGTTTATGCATATCGTTACAGATCTTTCTCTAAGTATATTTTTATTGAAATTTTTATAACCCTTTTATACTATGCTCTTTCACTAGATCATAAACACCTTTCTATTAAAATAAACTCACTTCTGCCTTACTGAGATCATTCTATTGCATAGATGGGGACTCTACCACATGGATGCATTTTCTTAATCAGCCTTGTACAGTCGCATATATATGTTATTTACAACCATGTTGTAATGAATATCCATCCTCACTACTTTCGGGGAGTTTTCTGCACATCCTGGATCTTTCCTTAATACACACTCACCCCTTTTAACACAAAGCCTTGCCCTGATCACAAGTTCCATTGAACTGGAGTACAACCACATCTCGTACAGCTTAAATTCCTCCTCAATGCCTAGAATGAGTCCTTGAAAATTGAAAATTTGCATTAAGCTTACACTGTTGAGTCTGTCTACCCCAATGGCTTTCTCTGAGGGTCTTGAGATGTGCCATTCCACATGGTAGCCGCTTGCATGACTCTTGATATTTTTAAAGTTAGAATTAAATTTTTAATTCAGTCACCATTGTCACATTTCAGTCACTCAATAGCCACATGTAGCCAGTGCTGCCCTATGAGACAGTGCGGATATAAAACATTGCTATCATCACAGAAAATTCTGTTGGGTAGCCCTGCTCTAGAGGGATAGTGGCTATGAATTTGCTTTGGGGAAGAAAAGATGATAGCAGTCACTTTTGCTCCTCCATCATCCTCTTCTTTTCAAGGCCTGACCTGAGTGACTCTAAAACAGGTCCTCTGTCACCTCTGTTTATAACCCTTTAGTGGGACTTCCCTGCCCCTGGAATAAAGCCCAGAGTCATTGTCACTCGTCTCTCATCAGCCAGACCTTCTCGCTCTCCCTTTCCTCTTCCTCCATCCATACTGCTGTGCTGAAGCCAGTCATGATCCCTGCCTAGAAGATCCTTCTTTTCCTTCTATGCTTGCTAAATTCCACTGTCCTTCAAGACTTGGCTTAGACTTCAACGTCCTCTGCCAGCCTTTCCAGACACTTCCTGCTGTATTGGGCTCTCTTCCACTGTGCCCGACAGTGCCCAGGACATATTCACTGTAAGCTAAAGAAGCTGGGGCAGGAGGCCCCTTCCAGGTCCCCGCAGCAGCTCTAGCCCGTGTTCGTATGGTCATACATTTTTGAAAAACATGGCAAAAATAAGATATTTGAACTGAAACCAGTTAAGAAAGCCTTACCTCCTATTATATTTTCCTCCCAGGCAATGACATTGCTGAAGAGACTGGTATTTGCATAATAAAGCAGAGGAATGTGAGCTGGGAATGTGTCATTTCATCTGCAAAAGAAAAAACTATTTTATGTCAATGAAATCAGTCAGAAATGAAAAACTCCTGATATGAATACACATAAAGGTACCTCTTTGTCATTTTTTTTATCTATGAAATAATGTAGAAAAAGTTTAGACTAAAAAATTGGATATAAAGTAAGAGCAATATAAAAGTGTGATAAAATCAATAAATATTACTTTGACCTCAAGAAGTAAATTGCCAGGCGGGGAAAAAAGAGACCATAGCAAAGTAGTAATTCACTAATAGAAAGAAAAATATTGAATAGAGTAATGAATAGACTCTCAGATAATTTGATTGTCCAATTAATGAAAAGGAGTGAATCTTACAAACACCTCTGAAAAATACTGACATTGACAAAGAAAACAAAAAAATTTATAATACACCATTAAATAAGACATGGAGGACAAATCTGTTAATAATGTCATCAACGGAAAGAGTGTGGTAGGCAGCATAATGTCTCTCCCTCTCCTAAAAGATGCCCACTTCCTGATCCCTGGAACCTGAGAATACGTTACCTGCTATCGCAAGGGAGTCTTTGCAGATGTGATTAAGGACACAAACATGAAAATGGGGAGATTATCCTGGATTTTTATGGCGGATCAAATGTAATCACAAGGGTTCTTAAAAGGGGAAGGCAGAGACAGAAGAATGGGTCAGAGGGAAACCTGACAACAGAACATTTTGGGCCCTATAGACAGAGGAAGAGGCTGCCATCCAAGGATAGTGAGTAGCCTCTAGAAGCTGGAAAAGAAAAAGAAATGGATTTTTTCTGGAGCTTCTGAAGTGAAGGCAGTCCTGCCACTCCTTGATTTTTCTACAGTAACATCTACACTGAACATCTGACCTAAAGAATGTTAAGATAATAAGTCTGTGTGGTTGTAAGTCAACTAATTTATTATCATTCTTACAAAGCATTAGAAAATTAATTTTAAAAATTAGCCTATAGGTAGAGCTACAGCCCAGCGTGCAAAAGTCCTGGGTTCGATTCCCGGTCAGGGCACACAGAAGTGCCCATCTGCTTCTCCACCCTTCCCCTCTCCTTTCTCTCTGTCTCTCTCTTCCCCTCCCACAGCCAAGGCTTCACTGGAACAAAGTTGGCCCGGGCACTAAGGACAGCTCCATGACCTCCACCTAAGGCTCCAGAATGGCTTGAGTTGCAGCGGAGCAACGTCCCAGATGGGCAGAGCATTGCCCCCTGGTAGGCATGCTGGGTGGATTCCGGTTGGGTACATGTAGGAGTCTGTCTGCTGTCCCCTTCCGCTTCTCACTTCAGAAAAATACAAAAAAAAAAAAAATTAGTCTATAGACTCTGGTTGGTTGGCTCAGTGGTAGAGCATCAGCCCAGCATGTGGAAGTCCTGGGTTTGATTCCCAGTAAGGACACACAGGAGAAGCAACCATCTGCTTCTCCACCACTCCTCCTCCCCCTTCCTCTCTCTTTCTCTCTCCCTTCCTCTCCCACAGCCATAACTCAAATGGTTCAAGGAAGTTGGCCCCAGGTGCTGAGGATGGCTCCATGCCTCACCTCAGGCACTGAGATGGCTTGGTTGCCAAGCAACAGAGGAGTGGCCCCAGATGGGCAGAGCATCACCCAGAAGGGAGCCTGCTAGGTGCATCCCGGTCAGGGTGCATGTGGGAGTCTGTCTCTCTGCCTCCCTACCTCTCAGTTAACTTAAAAAAATGTCTCAAAGATTAGCCAATGCACAAGAAATATCCTGAGATCAGATTGCTTGTGTATAAAGAAAACTTGATGAGGGATTTTCCAAAACTTGATACCAATCCTGAAAATTCACAAGACATCATTAAATTGAAACTTTTCTAAGTTCTCAGCGATTAAAAAAAGAAAGAGCTCTATGTAATCATGTTAGAGGAAACACTGAATTATCTTTTCTTTCTTCCTATAGATAGTATCACAAAACCATTGCCATGTAGAAGCAATCAAAGAATACATAGTCAAAAGATTAAGGACAATATTATAAAGTTGGCCCAGGCACTTAATTAACAATAACGCAGTTGTCTTCATTGTGAGATATTTGTGGAATGCCATTGTGTCTTAGGGTGGGTTTCCCCGGATGCGAAGCTCAAGTCAGAGGAAGTGCGAGTAGTCTCTCTGGGAAGGTCGCCTGCACCAGGACCAGCTTCGTAGGTAGGCAAGCTGTGCAGCCACTCAGGGCCTGTGCTCAGAAGGGTCCTGTGCTTGGTGTCAGGCTCTGCTGTTCTCATTGTAAAACTTATAGTAATTTCTCAACCAGGGGCCCTTCGATTCCAATTTGCAATGGACCCTGCAAACTAGGGAGCTGGACCTGTCCGGGAAGTACCAACAGGAGAGTAAGAAAGTGAGGGGGAAGGACACACAGCTGGCAAAGGTGTGTTATTGGGCAAGTTGCTGCTGTGAGCAATTGGGTGTGTGTGTGGAAAATCCCTCGGAGTCGTCCCACCCAACAAGGACTGATGCTCGCATGCTGCATGCAATGACCTCACACTTCTGGACCCGTCCATGAGGTTATAGGATCATCAAGAGTCATCAGTCTGTTTTTCTGAAAGCAGTTCGTGTCATTTTGTCCCCTGGGAAATGGCCATCCTATCACTGGCATTACAGGCTGGCTGTAATGATGAATACCTGAGTTCAGATCAAGCGCTACGCACAGTACCTGGCCCAGCAGAAGCCCTCAATGTTAGCTAACATTATATGCATGTGATTTAATTACATAAGCTTTAAACCTGTGGAATCTGAATATTAAAAATATATATTGTTTCCATAAAATCCAAGTGGAATACTTTGGAAAACTTTAATAAAAGCAAGTTGGTTTTAAGAATTCTTTGTTGAATTAATAACAGACAAAACCACCACAAATACTGGAGGAAAAACATTGTAAAAAGCTAGAATTCTAAGATCAAACTGCTTCAGAAGTATCTCTAAGCTCCTGATCCACTTTAAAGAAACCAGAACTAAAAGTATAGATGATGTATTATGATTATGGATGTGGCTTCTTCTTCTTCTTCTTCTTCTTCTTTTTATTTTCTCAAGAGGAAAGCCAATGTGCAAGCACCTTGTTTCAGAAGACAAGTGATTGCATCTACATACATCACTCTTGAATAAAAAAATAATAATTCAGCTAAACATGTATTTTTTAAAATCATTTCCTTCCTTAAAAAACTCTTGGATTAACTGGCAAAATACAGGTTCTGCTCATGTTCAAGACAGGACTTCTAACATAGACACTCAAACTTTTGAATGAATGAATGGTGATGCAAAATGAATGATGAAATAAATAGCTCAATAAACTGGCCAGTTCTCTTAATAAATGACCCATTTTACAAGCCACACTAGTAACCAAGAATAACAATTTTTCTCCCTTTGTTCCTTATCTGATAGCTTGTTAGACCTTCTACATAAACAAATATGGGCCAGCTTCTTGTGGCCTTCTCTTTCAAGTTCCTAAAGCTTTCTCTCTCTCTCTCTCTCTCTCTCTCTCTCTCCCCTCTCTCTCTCTCTCTCTCTCTCCCATCATTTTCTTCACCTGCTTGGGTGGATGAAAAAATCTTAGTGAAATAAAAAGCTCAATGAGGTGAAAATACATCCCATAAAACCCCCATTAAGGAGGTTACTGAGGGGCTCGTCCTTCTCTCACTTAGCCATATTTCATTCCACCTGAGGAAACTGAACACCCTTAATCCAGAAAGAATGTGGTGAGCATCAAAGAGCAAGGGGCAGGATCAGGTTGCAGTCCTTTTATTTTCCAAAGCAGGCTCAGGGGGGAAGGGATGGGAAGAAATTTATAACTAGCTATTCTACAGCGTTAGGAAGCACAGAGTTAAATCATTCTAACTTCTGCCTGACTGGCTCGGCCTCAACCTGATGGACAAAGAGATTCTGTGTGAAAGGGGAGTCTTAGGCAAAATTGACAGTGAGAAGGCTGAAGTATTAATAATAAATTTAGTTCCTAGCTTTACAAATCGGGTGGACGTTGCACTCGTGGGTTTTGCCTTAATTGGAGGAAGCAAAAAAAAGGGAAAAGAACACAGGACTTGGAATTGAGTAGAACCAGGTTCAAATCCTGGGTAAGCCAGATAGTGTCCCTGTGACCCTCAGGCACGTTCCCTAGCCTCCTTGAGACTCAGTTTCCATATCTGTTAAATGAAGATCATACCTATTTGGAAAAGTTGTGAGGAGTATATAAAATAGTAAACACAAAAGTATCTAGCACAGGGCCAGTCTTAAAGTAAATCTTGTTTGTTGATTTAAAGGAAGAGTTTATTTCAGCTTGTATCTAAACCCTCATTCTGAGAGCATCAGTAACGTTAGGCAGGTAGCTCTTTACTCTGGCAAGACGAATCTACTGTCTTTTTATAAATGTGTATGTATGAATTGTGCTAAGCATTTTCCATCCACTTACTTATTTAATCTTCATAACCACAATATAAGGAACCTGAGGTCTAGGATGGTTAGTTAACTTAACCAAGGCCACTCAGTGAGTAAAAGAAAGAGCCAGGAACTGACTACAGACTTGTCTCTCTGACTTCCCTTACTTTTCTGGGTTCCCCAACACTGTATCAAAGAGATTGCAATTGCAAATATCAACCCCAAAAATCCTAATCTTTCTTTTTCCTGGTAAACATTTATAGCTTGCATTGACTTCCCTATACCTTGATTTGAATAAAGCCTCTTTGATTTTGTTTATTTTGGAAAATTTATTGTATGCATTTATTTAATTTAAATTAGGGAATTCTAAAACTATTACTACTCCAAGATCAAATAATTCTTCTTCTAGAAACCTTGAAGAGAAATGAGAAGATTCTCATAACACAGACATTCAATTACACAGTTATTAAAAATTCAAGGCAATGAAAACCGTCCAAATGTCCAATCAGAAAGGAAGAGGCAAACTCACTCTGGTATACCCATTTGAAGTAATATTATCTAGTGATTACAATAACCGCTTCAAAGAATCGCAATGATGCCAAGAAAATTTTTAGAACTTCCAAAATAATATAGGTGCTAAGAGGCAATATACCCTAAGAATGAGCACATGAGCCCTCATGTTCATTTTCAAAGCTGCCAAACAAATACCACAGCCTTGCTGGCTCAGGGTCCAGTGTAAGGTCAAACTGCCCACTGGGGTTGTGTCATCTGGAGGCTTGACTGGGGCCCAGGGGCCTCTACCAAGATGGCGCCCTCACAGGGCCAGCAGTTGGCACAGGTTGTTACGTGGGTTGCCTGAGTTTTCCCCACATTGTCTTTCATCCTCCAGGGCCATCAGCACAGGACCTCTTCTTCATGATAACCCGGACTTCCTTCCTTACATCTGGGTTCTATAGAAAAAGAGACAGAGACTGCACCAGGAAATGAGAAAGATCACCCAAGAGAGAAGGCTTGGTCTTTTTATAACCTCATCTCAGAAGTGAGATCCCATCACTTCTGTTGTGCGGTATGAATTGTGTGGGAGTCCGTAAGTCCAGGCCATACTAAAGGGGATGGGGTGACACAGGTCATATCAGAAAGTGAGGGCCACTGGGCACCATCTTAAGGGCTGCCTGGTGCAATGTATGACTGAAAATCAATAAAAACTAGATGTAAAATCCAACTCAAAGGTAGCAAAGACAGATGCAGCCTACTTTAAAGAAGAATAAATTTAAAGGTTAACACACATAAAAAAGTATTCAACATAACTAATACAAAGAGATGTCTATTAAAATGATGAGATACCAGTTTTCACTTATCATATCAGCAAACTTTTTTAAAATTGGATAATACCCAGCATGTGGAAAAATAGCTATTCACCATTAAAGACGCCCTCCTTGTCAGATACTTCACAGATACTTCAGCAATCTCTCTCTCTCTCTCTCTCTCTCTCTCTTTTTAAAGAAATGTACATACTATTTAACCCAGCAGTTTCTAGGTTTATTGAAATTTATCATGAAGATGTATTTTCAAAGATATGTATGTGTGTGTGTGTGTGTGTATTTATTGATACAATGTTTTTGTTGAAAACAACTGGAGACAATACTAAACTGACTTACAAAAAGCTGAGCAGCTGCTTCAGAGAATGAGGCAGATTTCTATATGCTGATAATAAAAAGCCTTTTGATACTTTATTAAATGATGCAGAAGAAACAGAGGTATATTTAGAATATGATTGCTTTTAAAAAGAAGAAATAAAAATGTGTATATATACATAAAACTTTCTGATAGACACCTAAGAAAAATCTAATAGCACACACATCTGGATAAAAGGATGGTAAACCTCCCAACCCTGACTCCTCCACCCTCTCCTCACTGATTGGGGCTGCCTCTGTCAATCCTTTCCAAAGCAGACACATAGGGGACAATTCTGATCCAAAGGCAGGGAGGGTGAGCAGGCGCCTGGAACGATGGGGGCTACCGTCTCAGAGGAAGGGAGCAGAGTCCGGGTTGGAGCAGGGACAGCCACAGAAGTCGTTGATATCCAGCTTGACCTCCATGAAAGGAAGACAGTGGCAGCAAGGCCCAGAGGGACCCTGTATGAGACAGAACCCTCCCCGCACATCTTCTCCGCCACCAGGGACAAAGGGCCAGTCTGAATGTGTGCCTCACTATTTCACCAACCAAAGGCTTTCCTTTGGCAGCCACTGTTCATACAACACAAACCCTCTTTCCTCTGACATCAGTTCTTCCTTTAAGAAGAGAAACAAGAACGTCTCCATCATCGCAGCCCACGGGCCCAGACAATGGCTTGAGCGTGGCTGCCAGCGCCCATGAAGGGGTCTGTGTGTCTGGACCACCACCCTCCGTGTCTTCTCTCTGCTGCTCGCGCCAGAGCTCTTGTTGTTCCTGGGTGTTTTGACGACTTCTCTCCTTCAGCTGCTTTGACAGAATTTGCCGGCTGCTGGCTGATGTGAAACAACCCCCTTCTTGTGCCTGGTCCGCTCGTCTCCCCTCCAGGCCGCGGGGGAGAAAACGTGTCTTTGTGGCTCCCCTTCAATAGCTCTCTGAATCCAAACCCCTCGTGGGCTCTGGCAACAGGAGCCCAAGGCCTGAATAGATGGTGCTGTCTGCTCCTCTTTGCGAAGTCGGCCTCTGGCATCCAGAAATGCACCCACCGTCCAGACCTGGTAGCTCGAAGACAGATTCATGGGCGAGCTGGCGGACGCCCTGGCCCAAGGAGAATTACTATTGCTCGTGTGTGTACAGCCCATTCAAGTCCATCTACGGATGCTTTCAGAACTTCTGGCTCATTTGATGGACCTTCACGGCGGCCCTACTCTGCGCCTAGCACAGCCCGCACCGTTGAGTACAGCCCTGAGCCTTCTGGGTGTGCATCATGGTGGGGGCCATTCTAGCCTTTTCATTTTGCAACTGAGGAAGCCAAGTCTCAAAGAGGTAGGTGACTTGCACACAGCCACAGGGCTAAAACGTTACCGAGCTCTAGCCAGAGACACCAATTTGTCAGGGATGCTCAGTGCACCCTGAAAGCCATCATATTTCCTGCTAAGCAGCAGAGAGGGAGCGTAGCCCCACCACCCCGATGCTGAGTACTGAGAGCCTCTACCCACGTGTACAGGGAAAGGGAAAGTAATCGATTCCCCTTTCCCCCCCTACATCTCTGCTCCCACACTCAATGTCAAAAGCTCCCTTCAAATAAAAAATGGAATTCGTCACCCACCAGGCTCACAGGTCAAGGTGGCCCTTGTCCCTATAACATTCTGAACCTAAGCACCTCCAATCCATTTAAGTTGGCCTAGGTTGGACACTGAAATCCCCCAGGCCCCAGGAGCAGGCCCGGAGCAGCAAAGGAGGTCTGGGACAGTCGGCCAAGCGCTCTTCCGCACGGCGCTTCTCTGCGGCATGCTTTTCCCCCTGGCAACACAGAGACTCTTATAATCCCTCTCTGGATGTTGGAAGGAGTAAATGAAAGGGGGAAGGCGGTGGGAAGACAAAGCAGGTATACCGGTTACATCACAGCAGCTGCTGCCGCCTGAGTATAGGGGGGTGGTCTTGCCACAGCCCCAGCAAGAGAAGCACGTCTGGACTAAGAGCGGTGCGGCTTTTCTTGCACTCACCCGCTGTGCTCACTGACACTCGATCCTGTGTGGGCTCTTTTGTTTCTGATGTCTCACTGCAAGTTCAGGAGCAGAGCAGACTCTGAGCCCACGGGTCAGAGAAGGAGCCTGAGATGCTGCACTTGTGACAGGTTCCCTGGTGATGCCATCGTGCTGACCAGTGGCCCATGCTTCCAGGGACAGGACTCTGGGCTTCTAACCTTCCTGGGCCCCCAACCTCCCCTTCCAAACTCCAACCCCCTCCCATCTGTAGTCCTGTAACTCTCTCTCTACCTCCAATGCACTTCAATGGAATCATTTATTCATCTAAATGATGTTTATTAGTCTCTCTTCCCAGTAGACGTGAGCTCAGACAGAGACTGTATTATCACGCTCCGTGCACGTTTGCCGAAGGAACGGACACACGAACATTCACTGAGGACACAGCTATCTATAGTCTAGGCGCATGACGTGTGCTCCAGGGCACGTGGTGAACCAAACAAGCAAACTCTAAGTATTTCTCATGTACCCACCATGATGCAGTGGGAGCAGAGCCCCACACACATGGCAAAAATATTCTGGCCTCAGGGGCTTTCCATCCGGAGTGAGTAATGAGACTTAGGATGGGACTCAGGACAAATACAAACTAGGAGAACAGTCAGCTGCCAGCATGAGTTGCTGCTCCCCCAGAGAATTTAGAGAAGAGAGAATGGTAGGGAACTTAACTGCCCGCTCTGTGGTATGCAAAATCAGCTGCATGGGGAACCCACCAGGCAGGCACCTCTGGCGTCCTGGTGGAATTCTGTCCCCACAATTCCTGAATGCTGATGTCCTGTCCCCCAAGAACCTCAGAATGCAACTGTATTTGGAGGCAGGGTTTTTAAAGAAGTAATTAAGTTAAATGAGGTCATTAGAGCAGGCTCTAATCTAATATGACTACTGTCCTTATAAAAAGGGATTAGAACACAGACACACACACACACACGGAGGGAACACCATCTGAGGGCAGAGGGGGAAGACAGCCGTCACCTTGTCTGATTTAGTCTTCTTAACCAGGTAAGCTATAGAGCCACGTCGTTCCCATTTTGCAGATGGAGGCAAATGAGGCTCAGAGAGGTGAAGAACTGCCCGAGATCACCAAGAGGGATGACAAGGAAGGCAGGTTTTCAGCACCTCCATTTACCCGAAGATCCACTGTCTCTCTCCAAGTCAGCCCCACGGGCCTGTTAAGAAAATCATTGAGAATAAAAACTTATATTTAAAAAAGAAAAAGGTTAAAAAAAAAATCAAAAGGCAGACTGTGCATAGGTATCATGGAAAATATTTTTAAACAATTCCCATCTTGCACTCCGTAAAACCAATGTGAACGCTGTTCCTGAACAAGGAGAACACAGGAAATACTGGGGTTCCAGCCGCATACCCACGTCTCTAACCCTTTCACACTAAACAGCCTGTGATGATAGCACATTTCACTCCTGGCCCTAATCTCTCCACTCTCGTTGGCTTTGTGAGTTGTTGCTTTTACCGAAATTGAGGGAGAGTGTGTTCAATACAATGTTGGATTCATCAGGGAGGGGAAAAAAAAAAAAAAAGCAAAAGAAAACCCTCGGTTCTTCAATGCCAGGAGCTCACAAAGGCATAGGGCATACAAACCATGAGGAATTCCAAGGACTCGCTCAGAAGGCGCTCTGCAAATGCATTTCTGGAACAAAGGGCCAATGTTCCTTTCAGGGAAGAGCGCGATACCGGTTTCCGGCATTTTTCTTTAAGTCATTAGAACCATGCCAACAAACAAACATATACTTCTCCTGGGAGAAAGAATCTCATTCAGCGCGGCTGACAAGAGTTTGATTATTGGGGAGGGGGTGCTTCATGGCACGTGCCTCGCCAGCCGGCCCCCAAATGTACAGATCTGCTTAAAGGGCTTTATTGACGGTGGCCGCAGACAGATAGGAGCTTGTGGACAGGACCGACATCCGCGGATGCTCCCTGATCGGCCCCAGACTGACCGGTGCACAGTTCCACCAGAAAGAGCTGAAAAGTTCATCTCATTTTGGGGGGGAAATTCATTTGCTGCACATTTAAAAATATAGAAATAATAAACTCAGGTCTAACAGGTTTGAGATTTCCTTCATCATGACAACTCAAGGGTTTTAAAGGACCTGGGATGATATAAAATTGAGTGACATTAAATGAAATGATTGAATCCTGAGCTGGAGATATATGTTAGGTTTTAATAAACTGGAAATATTGTAGCATGGGTTATGAAAACCACAGGCCAGAGTTCCAACTTCAGGTTTACTACACACCAGCCATCTGCCCTTTGGAAAGTACCTTAACCTCTCTAAGCTTCAGTATCTTTATCTCTAAAGGAAGGATAATAATACCACCTCCTGGAATCTATGGGAAGATGAAATTAGATTACATGGAGTGGTCAGACAGTGCCTGGCATAAGGCTAAATGCTTACAATATGTTACCAATTCTTCCTTTCTTCCAAGGAGCTGGTTTCAAATTCATAGCATGTTTGAAATACGCCAAAGGTTGAAGCAATACCACCAGCAGGATAGTTAGCAAGGGGACAGGTTGTTCTCCTCTAGCAGGTAGGGACAGAAGGGTGTTCTGTCCTCCACACCATGGCCTCTAATGTCCTTCATTCTCTCCAGCAACATTTATTGAGCACCCACTCTGTGTGCCACCAGCCTCCTGGAGCAGGGAGAGCCGCAGAGATGAATAAGAAAGTGTCTGGGAGCTCACACTCAAGAGAAGGTGGCAAATATGTTGAAAACACTACACAACATACAGAAGAAAGCCTAACCTGTGGTGGCGCAGTGGATAAAGCGTCGACCTAGAACACTGAGGTTGCCAGTTCGAAACCCTGGGCCTGCCTGGTCAAGGCATATATGGGAGTTGATTCTTCCTCCTCCACCTCCTTCTCTCTCTCTCTCTCTCTCTCTCTCTCTCTCTCTCTCTCCCCCCCCCCACTAAAAGAAAAATAAATATAAAAAAGACAGAGGAAAGCAGTTATAATGGAGGAATAAGCACTATGCAAAGAATATCTGACTGATTCCACCTGCAGTCACCCACCATCATGGACTAGAAACTTCATGAAGATCAGGAGTTTGTTTTATGTTTTGTACACTAGCACTTGCTAAGTGGCTTAATAGTCAAGTAAGTTCAGGGGGTCCCCAGGTTATGACACAGTTCTGTTCCTACAACAGTGACATAACTTGAATTTTGGTGTAAGTCGAAACACACTCTAGCCTACGTCACTTACCTATCCTAACACAGTTGTAAAATCATAATCTAGGACATAAAAACACAACTAAGCCACAGAAAAAGGAAAAGGACATAAATATACTGTACTGGACCCTGCACTGAGTACTCTTCCACCACAAGCAATCAAACTAGTTTGCCCACATAGTCCGTAAGTATGATGCTAATGGCGTAAGCCATAACACGTCTTAATTTTTAAGTTTTTTATGGGGGTGAATGTCATAAACTTGAAACGTTGTATGTTGAGACTGTTGTAACCCAAGGACCCCTGTACTGAAAAGGGGGGGAGGGTACAAAATAAGTGACTCAATCACTATCTTACTCTATTTTGACCAGAAGACACTGTGGCATATTGCTATTATGGGATAGAAGGTACAAGAGGTCTTCTGGTGGGGAGACCAGAAGCAGAAGGTCATCAGGGACCTTCGGGAACCGGAGAGGTGGTGCTCAGGACAAGGCCTGGGCAGGAGGTGCAAATCTGGGCTCACCTCTATAGAGACGGGAACTGAAGTCAGGAGGGGCCACATCCAGACAGAAAAGGGAATACCAAGAGCCAGCACAGCAGCCAAGGCGAACACAATTTCCGGGAAGAGTTTGCAAAGACCTCTGGGAGCAGGAAGCTCCATCACTGGTGAGTCAGGGTGTATATGAGGAGGGAAGGGCTGTCAGCCACTGGTTGGGAAGTGCCATTGGAAAGGCAGTCCCAGGGGAGTCACGTGCCCCCCAGGCCCCCCAGCCCTGAGGGAAACATTATCTTCATGCCACCACACAGAGCCACGAACCCTGGTCCTACCCTGGCCCTTCCTCAGCTATTCGTGTTGATGTTGTGGTTTTCCTTTCTGACCCTTCTTATTGACACTTTGGAAGAAAAGGAGAAGAAAAAGCCAGGATGTCTCAGAGGGACTAGGTTGGCAGAAGGTGGGGACTTTGACCCTCGTTGGTCTTGGGGGCGGGGACAGCGTGAGGCCATAGGAAGACCAGAGACTTTTCAGCTTCCCCCTTCCTGCTGACATCAGCCATTCTGTAAGTTGTCTCTGCATCTCACAGGATGCACTCACATTCCACAGTAGTTCCTGGACGGTAAAATTCAATTATGTATACGAAAAGCCCTCACATCGTGTCTGGGACCTGATAGGTACCCAATAAGCAGGAGCTTCCTTTCCTCTGGGCAAATCTTATAACTGCTGTGGGTCTCCATTCTTTTAGAAAATGGAGAGGATTAAACTAAGCCCTACCCGTCTCACATGGTTTTAATGAGAATCCAGATAAAAGCTACTGTAGGTGTCTCTCATCCCCGAAACGCTTTATTCCTGGCTGGTTCTATTGGAGGAGCTGGGTCTAAGCGAATGAATGAATGGATCATGGAAGGCTGAATGGATGGGCAGAGGGATCTGAGTTAATTTCCACAGATACAGAATCTTCCAACTTCAAGCTGCTGCAACTTCTGAGTGGTCTCCTGAGAAATGGGGTTCCCAGAATTCATCTTGGGGATCTGAGGACTATGAAAAGGCTTTCTCTTTATTTTGTATACCCGCAAACTTGACATTCTCCATCAAGTCTTGTTTAGAAATGGCTGTGCGGCCTGAGAAACTTGGGTTCAACTTGCCATGTAGAATTTTGTTAATGGAGTTGGATAAACATAGCTCTTTATTAATCTAAATTACTGGCCTTCAGGGTGAGTTTATTTTATTTGCACACACAATCCTCCATCTCTGGGAATCCTGAAGGACAAGTACGTTCCAGTGAGAACAAGCCTTTTGTGAACCACTTAGAAATGGACCCGCAAGAGGTGCTACATAAACAAAACATAATGAATTGCGCCCCCTGTCAAAAATGAACAATTCATAATGTGCCCCTGAATGGAACCAACTGGTCTTCTTGTCAAACACTCTGTACTTTGATGTCCACTCCATTGGTTATGAAGAAAAAAAGAAGGAAATAACAGTGCTTTTTAATGATATTTTTTTCAAAGTAAAAAGAATAAAAAGAGAGAGAGCTTTATTCTTGGTAGCTGATAATTTATTCTTGTACCCTTGCTGGTGAACTGCCGAGGTGGCAGTTTGGATATCCAAATTAAACTTCCTTAACGAAGAAAAACTTGAATAATGCAATTAAATTATTCTTTACCAGTGTTGGTAAAACAACAACAATATTCCTAAGTGGCCAGTGGGTTCAGGGGAAATAGTAACAAGAGTAACTACTAACAGTTATATCTCATACTATGGGCCAGGTATTCTATATTCATACTTTATATGCAGCATTAAACTATATAACCTATATAACAACCCTATAGGGTGGGTGCCATCATTACCTTCACTTTACAAGTGAGAAAACTAAGGCAATAAAAATTAAGTGACTCAAAATTACACTGATAGATACATGGTGGGACCAAGTAGTCACACCAAGGAATTCTAGGCCATGGGATTGTTCTTGAACCATGATGCTACAAAGAAGACCAGACTAAGAATTATAAAGTATACTGTGAGTCTGCATCCTGCCATTAACTCCCTGTCTGGCCTGAGACAGATTACAGATACACCTCAATTTTCCTATCTCTAAAACAAAAGGTTTTTAATAAGAGATGATTTTGTCATCAGCTGGGATATTATGATTTAAGGCAATTGAAACTCACTTTAGATAACTTAAACCAAAGAAGGAGGAGGAAAAGAAGGGGAGGAGGGAGAGGAAGAAATAAGGAGAAGAATTTATCGGCAAGATCTTTAGCAGCTCACAGAACGAATATAAGACTTGAGGCTGGAGAGCAGGCTTGGAAACAGAGCATGCGTATGACAGGAATCGTCACCACATTCAGGGTCTGGCTGAAAAGACTGCTGACTGTCTCATTTAGGTACCATCAGGGAAGTGAACGAGCTTTCAAAGTTTTGTCCCTTTCTTACGTCTTTCTTTAAGAGTTCAAGTCCTCATGGAAAGCTCATTAGCCTTGCTTGAGTGAAGTAACCAGGGAGGGCAGGGCACCAGGTTTACAATCCCATCTATACTGCACCCCAATGTGGGTCCGATCCCAAAGAGATCTGGCTCCTGTTAGGGAGGTATGGATTGGGTGTGGGGGGAATCCTCTACTACATGGAAGATCACTTTCAGATGAATGTATAGACTGAATAAGATATATGTAAAGTTTGATGTGGGCCCAATGTACAGACATAGTGCCAGGAGGCTGTTGTGGGAAGGTGATGGTGATGATGACAGCTACAGTCCTTGCTGATTTCACTCCTGTTGTTGTCATTTTCATCATAGAAATGATAGGGTTCTATGAAAGTAGCCATGACTAGGTTGGGGGAATTTTATGACAAAGTCACTAACAGTCTATCAATGCCACTTCTAGTTTATGGGAGTGTTCCTGCCTCTTAGAGATATTGATCCCACTAAGCTGAGCCCTGTGATTTATACTTCTTGCGGGGAGTAGTATCGAGAAGGGACTAGCATGTGAGTCGTTTAGATGATTTTTGCAAGATTTCAGAAGAGAGACGATAGATGTCTAAACCAAGTGTAAGGTAATAGGCATGGAGAAGACAAAACATATTCAATAGACAACTTAAAGATTATATGACTAGCCTGACCTGTGGTGGCGCAGTGGATAAAGCGTCGACCTGGAATGCTGAGGTCCCCGGTTCGGAACCCTGCACTTTTCTGGTCAAGGCACATATGGGAGTTGATGCTTCCTGCTCCTCCCTCCTTTCTCTCTCTCTCTCTCTCTTTCTTTCTCTCTCTCCTCTTTAAAAAAAAGTGAATAAAAATAAAAATACGTGTAAAAGAAATAAGAAAAATAAAGATTATATGACTAGTTGCAAAGACCTGCTAAACAACTTGGAAAGATAAGGATGACATTGAGGTTTCAGACCAGATGACAAGGTGGATGGATAAACCATTCACTGTGGAAAGACAGGAGCAGCTGGCAGTTTACAAGAGAAGAAAATGAACACAGTGTTGGACACGTTGAATGTGCAGTCATCGTGCACATTTCCAGGAGAGACACCTAGAAGTCAGCTGAATATAAGGATATAAAGCCAGGCACGGAGTTTGAGAATGAGATTCGGCAATAACTCACAAGCAGCATTAGATTTGCATAACCATGGAAGAATGAAGAGTTAAGAGTTGAGAATGGGTAGGTAGGGGAGCCAGGAAGTTGGAAACGCTGGTAGACCCCCGGTGTACAATGGGAAGATGGAAAGAAGCCCCCAAGGAGGTGAAACGGAAGAATCAGGGAGGTAGGAAGAAAATAAGTGGAAAAAGAGTCACTGGTGTCCAAGTCAAGGAGAGTACCTGCTAGCTAGCAGTGAGATCAGAATGAAACTCCATACAAAAACGCAAGGAGAGACATTCAAGCAGTCCAGGTGGAAGCCTGCTTTTGCAAGGGCCCTTGTGGGAGAATGGAGCACTCCACCAGTCACTATATAATCAGAGAGCCATGGACCTAAAGAGAGAAACGTTGACTACAACAAGATGAGGTTGGAAGGTGGACAAAGCCAGACCACGCAGGGCCTTATGGGCCATGGTAAGGAATCTGGACTCAATGGGGAAGGCAGAAGAGAGCCATGAGGAGTTTAGGCAGAGGATAATATACTGCTCACAAACATTAGGGGATATTTCAAAAATGAATATAAAGCTCTACAATATCTTCTAATGTTTGTGAGCAGTATATATATGATCAGAATGAGGCTTGAACAAGCGGCCGGGTAAAGAGTCCCAGAAGGTCAGGAGTGAGCGCCGGGAAACCGGGTCGTAAAGGGTTGTATAAATGGTAGAGTGAAGAAAGTGGCCAGGGGCCCAACCTGAGCGCTCCAGAGCCAGATGGCCTGGGTTTGATTTCCTGGTTCTGTCACTTACAAGCTGTGGGCTGACGTTTTTGATTTTTTGGTGCCTTGGTTTTTCTATCTGAAGATAGGTTTGTAAATACTTCCTACTTCCAAAGATGTTATTAGAATTAAATATGATCATATGTATAAAGCACCTGGAAACAGTGTGTGGTACATCATAAACACTCAGAACATCTCCCAGGGTTGGAGCAGTGAGAAATGACAGTGATCAGAACAGTGGCCGAGAAAATAGAGAGACATCGGTGCTTTCAGGAGACTTATTATAGTTAGCAAGTCCTAGAACTCGCGTCAGCCAAATTCACGCCGTTTGTCTCACTTGCAGGAAAGTAGTAGAAAATGATGTTGAAAGAGTAGTTTGTAAAAAGTATAGCATTTTGTGAGCTGAGTTGTTCTTTTAAAGAAAGTGTTGCAAATTCAGATTTTGTATCGTGAAAGTGGAGGTAGAAGTTCGAATGAATAGACGGCCAATGTTCAGGCTTGTGTTTCTCAGAATGGGTGTGAGAAGCAAATTGCAGCCCCCTCTGCCAACAGGCACATTATGTGTGAAGCATTACCAATTGTTATGCTTGGCTTTTCGGAGAGATTTCCCATGACGATCGCTAAAGATGGCCCATGATACAACAGAAAAAAAAGAAAAAGAAGCTTGCAAAGGGTCACAGCAATATATCCTTCTGCTCTTGACATTGAGGTCCAAGAATCTGGGATACTTATTTAGGGAGGATTAAAAAATATATGCGAAGGCAGAAAGCACATGGCACAGTCCCTAGTTCATAGAGGCTGCTGAATACAGTTTTCTTTCATTACCCTGGACAACAATAGGTACTTCTTTGTTGGTCTATAAACATTGTGAACCACTCTGTTACAAACCAGGATGCTGAGAGCTTCATTAGCTATAAATGTTTAAAATATATCACTTTGCTCAAGAAGATAATAGCTCATTATTTACTATATTCATTTTTATGGCAACATTTCTATTTAATGATGAAAATTACATTGGCTACATATTTGATTTCAAACTCTTTTTTAAACTATATAGTCATTACACCAGAAGATAAATGGCAGCATTAAAAACACGCCAAATGTCTGTGCCCAGACCTTTCCCACAAGCATGCCCCATGACCCATTATTATATAGACAGGAGAGAGCTTGCTACAATACACCCCAAGTGGTGAGCTAAGTGCTCTCACATATATCCAGTGTGAAACTCCCCCGTCTGTGCAGTAGACATTGTGGTCCCATTTCACAAAGAGACACTATGGCTCGAGGAGATGAGGAATCAAGGTGGCAGGGTTTGATTAGGAGTCAAGGTAAAATAGCAAATCAGGGGTCCAAATTTAGGTCTGTCGGGTTCCACATCTCTTCTCTTTTCACAGCCCTGGTGTTCCTGTGTGACTTTTCAGCGCTTAAGGCATGTGGGAAACATTTATTCCTTTAGAGAAAGAAGCAAACAGCTTACTTTTACAAATCTAAATTCAATTAAAATATATATATATATATATGTGTTTCACTTTCCTAGCCATGGTAAGAATCAAAAACTTCTTGGTTAAGAAGTCTTTGCCACCTGTGATACACAATAGAATGCTACCCAGCCATGAAAAAGAAGGAAATCGTACCTTTTGAAACAGCATGGATGGACCTGGAGAGCAGTATGCTAAGTGAAATAAGCCAGTCAGAGGGAAAAATGTAACATATGATTTCACTGACATGTGGAATCTAATGAACAAAACAAACTAACAGACAAAATAGAAAGAGACACATAGAGAACAGACTGGCAGCTGTCAGAGGGGAAGAGTGGGATTAATCAAAGAATAAACAACTCATAGACACAGACAATAGTACTGTCATCACCAGAGGAAAAGGGGGACGTAAAGAGGCAGAAGAGGGTGAAGGAGGAATAAATGGTGATGAAAGGAAACTTGACTTGGGGTAGTGAACAAACAATACAATATACAGATGATGTATTATAGCGTTGTACGCCTGAAATATATATAATTTTATTAACCAATATCACCTCAATAACTTCAATACAATTTTTAAAAAGAAGTCTTTGCCACAGTGAAATTGAGAAATTATTTAGAAAGTATTAATGGTCATGAGAAAATATGTTTGTTAAGGCAATTCCAGCTGCACTTGCAATTAAATGATTTTGTCACAAATTTTGTGGAGTAGAGTACAAGATAACCTTGATAAGAAAAATAGAGCGACCCTAAATAGGGTGAGTAATAATGACAAGTTGAAGACATTTAGAAGAAGAAATTCACAAGGGAATAGAAACTGACTGTCAACACATACCATAAAATAACAGTGATTTAGAATTTAGGGAGGTGGCTGGAGTTTTTTGTTTGTTTGTTTTTGTCAGAGACAAAGAGAAAGTCAGAGACAGGGACAAACAGATGGAAGGGAGAGAGATGAGAAGCATCAATTATTTTTTACAGCACCTTAGTTGTTCATTGATTGTTTTCTCATATGTGCCTTGATGGGGAGGGGGGGGGGCTAGAGCAGAGAGAGTGACCTCGTGTTCAAGCCAGTGACCTTGGGCTCAAGCCAGCGACCATAAAGTCATGTCTATGATCCAACCCTCAAGCCAGCAACCCCACACTCAAGCTAGTGAGCCCACACTCAAGCTGGCAACCTTGGGGTTTTGAACCTGGGTCCTCTACACCCTAGTCTAATGCTCTATCCACTGTGCCACCACCTGTTTTTAAAAACTTCTTTGTCATTTTAGAGAAAATAAAGGTACTTTGTGACTGTTAATTGTTTATGTGCCTGTTTCTCTTCATTTTGAGTGCCTTGAGCCTAATATGTTATTTATCCTAGAATCCTTCATACCTTGTACAGTGACTGGCGCATGGCAGATATTAGATGATATATATTTTTGATGGGATAAATGGATAGATCAAAGAATGAAGAATAAAGAAATTAGAATAAATGAATCAATGAATATAAATGAGTGTACTTATAGATATATTTTCATAAATAATATTCCTCTAAATTATAAATGCTTTAAAGTTAAGAAAGTTATCAAAATTCTATTACTCATTCTGCCGTGTTAAAAAGAATTAGGTCTAGATTTTTGGACAGTGGTCATGCAGACAGTGGTAGTGAATGGGTTTCATAAGATAAAGAATTTGGTGGAGGGGGCTCCTCAAATACAAAGAAAGGCAGTAGGCCAAATCATTATTCTAATAGATTGCTATTTAATAGATATTAACATACCAAGAAGACCAAGCAGAAGTCTCACAATAGACAATGGTTGGCAATCTCTTGGCTGCCCACCACTCTTTCCCAATGGTCTGACTTCCATCTGCATTCCCAGAGAAGAGCTTATAATTCAGAAAAGTTAATTCAGGGCAGTTCTGTACCCTTCACCAATTCAGAATGAAAGTCAAGACTTATGCTGAGGCATCTCAAGTAAAAAAGGTTTCCATCTGTTGGATGAAGCAAGCAGCCATATCACTGCAGGACCTACGGGTATGCATCTTAGGAACCAAGAAAGAAGAAAACTTAGTGTGAAGCCAGGAAGAAAGATTGGCAGGGGGGGGGGGGGAGGGTAGGGGATAAGTCTTTGATGGATGATGGTGTTATCTGGGGCTGAAGCTTTGTCTATAGACTTTTCAGTTAGTTGTTAGTTGGTTTTTCTACTCTTTATAATGTGATGCAATCTAACTGATACCACCATCACTCATTATGCAAAAATCCCAGCTGGAGCAGGAGGTAGGAGAGTGGTTCTGAAGGATTTTCTCAACCTCAGCCAGTGGTCACACTTGCCTTTAGGAGCCAGCAGACGTCTCATGCACTACAGTACTCAACAGTGTAGAGGACCTTGAAGGTCAATGGGGGTAAGGACATAGCTATGAGCAATCTAGAATGACTCTCTGTGCTCATTAGATTGTTCTTGGGTATATGTGGAGAATCTGATTCGCTCGAACACAGCTCACCCCCTACCACCGAGCTTTGGGGTTTAGTGGAGAAGCCAACTGGCCTCTCATCAAGATGCAAATTGAGAGGACCCCCCTACTTCTCAGCTCTTTCCTAAAAATGACCTTATTGCTAACACATGCCAAATGATTGGGTACCTCTCTTCCTAATTGCAGCTGCACCAAAAGCCATTATGATAAAATAGACTGAAAATGTGAAATTTAAGAATTAGGAAAATGAACAAAGCTCTAAGTGGTCATTCTTTTTTTAAAAAAAGGTCCCAGAGCATATTAGGGGCTGGGGATGGAAGAAGCCTGAGCAACAGCTGTCTGCCGGAAATGTGACATAGGGTAATGTAATCAGGTTGGATTTCCAAAGCCCATTTGGTATACAACAAGGAATCAAACTTTCTGAGTTCATATCACCCAAGTTCAGGAATATATTGTCTTCTGGATGGGAACTGAAGCTTCCAGCCACAATCACTTCATACAGCGAGCTTTGACATGGATCCTATAACTCAGGTAGTTTCTTTGGTGGGCCAGAGCAGGCAGCCCATACCCCAAAGTGGATACTAAGTCCGCTGACTACCCCTGTACCATGTAATCAAGTGAGGGAAGTATAGGGTGATGCAATAAATTCCAACAGGATGGGATAGGAACAAGAAAGAGAAACACTCAAAAACCCCCAAATCTTTTCTAATTCTGTGCAGCAACTGGAGGATTTAACATGAAATTCCGATCCATGGGACAATGGCCAAACCAGGAGACAGTGTAATTATGGGAGATAAGACTTGGCATGGGATAAATTAGAAACCTCACCCCCAAAGTTACAGATTTGACAGGAAATAAAGATCACACACACACCATAAAAATTCTGTGATCGGGAGAATCCATCAGGGTTTAAAATTGTCTATGTGTAAGGACATATAGTCACATAAATTTAAATTTATGTAAATATAAATGCATGTTCAGAATGGTTCTATTTAATTCAATGACCATACAGAATGAGTCTACAGTGTGCCAGGCACTGAGTTGGGTTCTGGGAACAAAGCAGTGTTTCTCAAGCTCAGCACTATTGACATTTAGGACTGGATAATTCTTTCTTGGGGTAGGAGGAGGAGAGAGAGACTGTTCTGTGCACTGTAGGGTTTTTAGCAGCATCTCTACTCATTACATGCCAGTAGCACCCCTTCCACTCCAGTTGAGACCACAAAACTGTCTACAGAAACTGCTAAGTGTCTCCCCTGGGTGAGGAGTACAAAACTGTCTCTGAGAACCACGGAAATAGGGCAGTAACCGAGGCAGAATCATCCCAGGTCAATGTATGTGCTCTGGGTTTGGGTCCTGAATCTTCCACTTACTGGCTGTGTAAACTTGGGAAACTTATAAACTGTATTTCTAACTTCAGGATCCTCATCTACAAAGTGGAAATAACAAGCATGTCCTCATCTATAAGATGGAAGTAACTCTGTGGAATTGTTATGAGGATTAATGAGAAGATACATGTCAAATATTTGACACTGTACCTAACCCCAATTAAGAATGCTAATCTTTTCCCAAGGAGCTCACAGCATAATGCAAAATAATAGAGCAAGTACACAATTAATTTTCATAGATTTCCCTGGAGTAGTATTCAATATCTCTCCCATATTGCTAAAACCCCATTCTATCTCCGTTTCATTTGTACAATTTCTTCCTCTATGCCCCATGCTCGTGGCCACAAATCAGACTAGAGACTGTGCACCAGTCCTCCACCGTCCTTCTCCAATACATCACCCAACTCACTGCCAAAGTTTCTTTGCTGAAGATCAACTCTGAAAACCATGTCACTTCCCTTACTGCATTGGCTCTGTGTGGCTTTGTCTGGCATTCAAAGTCTCCCACAATGTGGATTCACCATAGTTTTCTAGCTCACCTGTTTCTAAAGAATTTGTTCAATTTCAACCTCATTCAAACAATCTTCGCAGGTCTGCCCAGGCTGGACTTCTTTCTTCCTCTGCCACATGCTTCCTTGTGCCCTCATTTTACAGCTTAACTCATGACGACCTGCCTTGTTTAAGAGTTCTTCACACCTGTCCTTCTCCTTCATTAGTGTGAGACCTCCCAGGAAATCAAGACTAATCTCTTTGTCATTTCTGTGCCCTCCATGCCCAAGCTGCCATCGTAGAGTTATTGCACCCTCCACGCCCTACCTGCCATGGTAGAGTTTTTGCACCCTGCACATACTGAACCTACACAACATCAGGTAAATGGAACCTGGACAGGAACCAACCAATATAGGACACCATTCGGTTAGCCAGGGCTTCTAAGCCCATTAGAATGATAAATTCATCATAATCTCTTGAAAAGAAGCCCAAGCATTGGTATTTTTTAAATTCTTCCGGTTAACTTCAACTGCAGGAAACTGTTGTACAATATATGTAATATCTGAGAATAGTTTTTCTATCTGGGATGGCCAAGTGTCACATGTTGGTCCAAGTCTAACTAATTGACAGTAAGTAGCTGCCAGACGCATTGCCTTGGAAAGGATTTTGAGGCTCCCTTGGGTCTCAGCACAAGAGAGAATGGTGATTGATTGGAAATGTCTGCCAAGAGCAAGTAATCAGGGAGCTGCAATAGTCATGCTAATTGATATGTCTGTGATTGATGCATTAATGAGAAGGGACTGAATGGACTTAATGACTATCATTTTTTTAATATACAAAGTTTAAGATTTTTTTTTAATTTTCATTTATTGACTGATTTTGGAAAAAGAGGAATGAGGAGAGGGAAGGGGAGAGAGAGAAACAAATTTATTGTTTCACTTATTTATGCAGTCATTGTTTGATTCTTGTATGTGCCCTGCCCGAGGGTCAAAGCCACAACTTTGGCATATTGGGACAACACTCTAACCAAATGAGCTCCCCAGCCAGGGGCTTACGAACTATTATTTATACATGTATGTGTATATGTATATGCATATATAAATGGTAGTCATATATGTTACACTATCACTTCTACGTAAACATATACATTGGCATATATATTATATACAACAGTAGCCACCATTTTTAGCTCTGTTTTAAACTCTGTGTCAAACACTGGAGGCACTACTGATCTGGCCTCTCACAGTCTGGATAATCTAAGAGAAGGCAGTAATTTCTAAAAATAATTACCTGGATAAATAATTAAAAAGTGAGAAAGAAAATTAAAGGACGCTCCTCACATCTCCAAAAGGCGGTATTGAACTAGTTTGGAGGGCTAGACAGGCCACCCCAAGAAAGTGGCATTTGAGCTGAGATCAGTGATAAGAAGGATTAGGGGAAGGGAGAGAGGAAGAGTTTTTCAGAAAGGAAGAAAGAGGCACGGCTAGAGGCCAACACAGGAGGAAAGGATTGGAACCCAGGCTCCCACACATAGAGCTGTGTTCTTGGCAAGTTACTTCAACTCTGTCCAACTCATCTGTAAATTGGGGGGAGGAGGGACCATAACTCATACTACACAGAACTGTTTCAAGGCTGTAGGCAGCCACTCCACAGTAAATAGGTAATGCTATGTGTCCATTAGTAAAATGCTTCCCAATAAAAATTATGAACACTGTGGAGCCAGAAAGACCTGGCATTGGATCTTGGCTCTAACATTCACAACTGTGTGTCTTGGTCAAATTATTTCATCTCTCTGAACTTCAGTTTCCACATCTGTAAAGTCAAGGCAGTAATTAGTTGAGTTGAGACGATCACAATGGTTTAGAAGAGCCCATGCTCTGGAGTCAGACTGCCCACACTGAAATTCTGGCTCCAGAACTTTCCAGCTGTGTGACTTGTACAACCTAACCTCCCTGTGCCTCAGTTTCCTCATCTATACCATGGGGGTAATAATGGGGTCATTTGTGAAGGTTCAATGAGGCAATGTAAGTGAAGGGTTTAACAAAGAGTCCCTCACAAAGAATGCACTTGGCAAAACTGACTGTGGGTAATTTCTGACTTGGTGGAGTTTACTGTGTTATGATTTAATCAAAATGTTATCTACTCATAAGAGTCAACTCGGATTATGCCAAAGGAAAGCTACAAAAGACCTTGAGCTTTTAAAAACTTCCAAGCTCAGGGACCCACAGCAGAGCTCACCCACAGTACGCCTTTTCTGTGGCCGAGCAGACCCGGTGTTGCCACGGATGAGGCTGTGGTTGACCTGGCACCCTGCTCCCTTGGTCCCAGCTGTACCACTGGAACCAAGTTTCCATAAAGCTGGGGGCTCACACAGAACCCACACACTTCCTAAGGTATAGCTATCCTGCCTTCCCAGGGGTCAGCTGAAGTCACAGGAGCCCCAGAATCCCAGGTCATTGTCTACCAAATCCCAGCATGAGGAAGCAAGCTGCAAGAAGGGTAGTTTGAGTTTTTCTAGCTCTTGAAGATCCAAGCACAGCTGTGCTGGCCCAGTTACATAGATTCTTTTACTGGACTCTCACGACAACATTCCAGATAGTGACTCCCAGCCTCACTTTGCAGATGAGAAAACTTCATTTCTCAGAGTAATTGGTCTGACCTTCAAGGCTGTGCTTAGAAAACAAGGTCAGCATTTCTCACCATGTGCTGCATGGTCATAAGTAGATATTGGACCCCAAAAGCTTCCAGATTCAGATCTCTGTGTTGTAAATGGCTGCTCAAATAACATTGAACAAGCTTCCCTCCTAGAGCACTTCTCAGAGGCTTTAATATCAAAGTGCATGTTATGAATCTGCAAGTAGGGATGCCATATTCCCCACAGCCTCAGAGCGTGTTCTTCATAGGCTACCTCCCAGGACTAGTACTCAGTAGACCGCATGTTGGGAAATTCCAAACTGTGTTACACGACCTTTCTGAATGATAAAGAAGTATAATGAAAGGACTAATGAAGAGAGGAAGGCATGAATTCAGTGATACTCTGACCGTATCCTCTGGGCACCAGATCTGGAATAGGAGACAAGATCTATAGATTAGTCTGCTAGGGTCACCGAAACAAAATACCACAGACTGGGTGGCTTGAACCACAGAAAATTATTTTTCTCACAGTTCGGGAGGTGAAAAGCCAGAATCAAGGGGTCGGCAGGGTTGGTTTCTCCTGAGCCCTCTTCTCTTCAGCTTGAAGGCGGCCATCTTCTTGCTGTGTCCTCACAGGGCCTCTTCTCTGTGTGTGCGCATGCCTGCGTCTCTTCCTCTTCTTATAAGGACATCAGGGATATGAGGAGAGCCCCACCCTTATGACCTCATTCAACCTAAGTACCTCTTTAAAAGCCCCATCTTCAAGTACCGTCACAGAGGGGTTTAGGGCTTCAATCTACGAATTTGGGGTAGGGGACACAAGCCAAATGGGGTCAGCAGGGAGATGGCCGGCATGCATCCGTAAGTGAAGGCTGGGCAGTGAGAGTGCCACTGCGGGAAGAAACAGCGGAGGCTTCATCAGGCAGGAAAGGACATGCACCAGGAGGGCAATCCAGGTGGTGGCAGAAAGGAGCGGCGAGGTACATGGGGGCGGAAGGACTGCTTCTAACAGGACTTGTGTGATTTCAGAGAGATACTTCCTTGGAAGGACTGTAGGCAGGAGGTAACAAGGACCGTGATGATTTCTGCCCTAGGCACATTCTCCACAAAGGTGGCCCTTTTTCAAATCCAAAGACATTACATCCAGTGGGGTGGGAAATCAGATGGGGGCACACAGGAGAAAGTGGTGGAAGGGCAGCACACATCCCACGCAGGGAGGCCACTCGCCTCCCAGTGATCCTCCCAGCACCTCTCCTGAGATGCCAAATGAGAAGAGGGGTTGCAGGAAACAGAGACATTGAAGGTGTCAAAAGCAAGTTTCTAGGAAGAGATTAGGGTGTTAGACAGATTACTGAGATGTGTTTGATCAGTGACAATGCTTAAAAAAACACATTTCAAGTGGCTCAAACACTAAGGGGATGTCAGGAAGAGGGGTGTGAAGAGGGTTGGTTAATTCAGTGGCTCAGAAATTCGTCAAGGCCAGGTGACCTCCCGCCTTCCATGTTGCCACGGTCAGTGTGTTCTCTCACAGACTCACACCCTTGATGGTCCCAAAAATGGTGGCTATAGTTCTAGTCCTTATATATAAGCACATCAGTATCCAGGAGTAGCAGCAGAATACCCAAAGTTTTTTGTTTTTTTTTTTAAATAAGATAAACCTCTCCCAAGGCCCTGAGCAATGGACCACTCATGTCTCTTTAGCTACAATGAGTTACAAGCCTGTGTGCAAAGCTGTCACTGTGAAGTGGACTGGTCTCATGATTCTTGGCTTACACTCATGAGGAGTTCCTCCTCCCTGAGCCTAGGCCAGCCCCTTAGAAGGTAGACACCTGAGCCAAAGCAGAGGTCTGTTAGCAAGGAAGAGAGGGTAATGACCATTGGATGATGGCAGCCAACCGTGTCTGCTAAAGACTGAGCAAAGAATGCTAAAGCCCAGTGACAGGAACAGGGGAACACAGCAGGAACCATGGCCTAGGAAATGGCAGCAAAGAAGAATCTCCATTATCATGGCTGAATTAATGGGCATCCGTGCCAAAAGGACTCCCTGTAGGGAATGCGTGCAGACCTAGCTGCCATGTCCTGAACGAGAGAAAGGAGTGGCAGGGAGGACACTGGGCTAGTAACATGGGGAGGAAAAACCATCAGCAGTCACCTGAGTTATTATCTAGAAACACAGGGTAAGTAAGCTCCTCTCTCCACCCTGCCCCCTCAAAGCAGCAAGCACGCAGGTGATTGACTCTGTTCCTGAGCATTCTCGAGGTGAGTAGGAAGAATGCTTCACACAATGTCAGAAGACTTATGTTTGGTGTCCACCCTAGCCACTTCCTGAGCTAATAATACTTGGTAAATTACCTCGGAGCCTTGAGCTCTTCATCTGAAAAGTACAGGTGATAAAAATATCTCTCATCAAATCTTTGCAAGAATGATTGATCACACAAGGGCCGGGTATTGTCAATCTTATTGATGGGTATACACTGCATTAACATATGTTAATTACCGGCTATAGTAATTGTCATTAATACTCTAGAATAAAGTCTCTAACCACCTCAGACAGAGCAAAGTATCTAACTCGGCTTACGAAATGTCATTCCCTTCCCCAGACTCAAACAAGCCAAGAATTCAATTAAAGAGACCATATTGAATTCATTTCTAATCAAAATGGAGATCCTTGACTTGGGTGATCTCAGGCTTCAGACACAGACAGCTCCTTCCCAGCTATCATCCAAGCATTCTTCCCAATCCTGTTATTATTATTCTTTTCCAGAAACAGAATTTGTTTCTACACCACTCCACGCTCAAGCAGTAATAACTACCCAGCATGTCAGCTCTTGGGTTTAAAATTATGTTTTTTCATTTTTGCTCCAAAGAAAACACCATCCAGGAATATGAGCACAATATTCCAAAGGGGACATGTAGTCGTTTTTCACAGCTCTGGGATGTGCGTGACACAGCCTCTCAATTTGTGTACCCGCCAAATTCAGCTTTTCAAATAAAGGTGGACTTTGATCACAGACCTCCTCTGATGGCAGTCTGATCATAGTGACCAGAGCGAAGTGTGTTCATCATGGCTATGCTATTAACGTGCTGTGCAACCTTTATTGAGATACCTCCCCTCTCTGAGCCTCACTTTCTTCAACCAAGAGATAAGAGATTAGTTTAGCTGATTACGCAGATCCATTTGATTAGTAAAAATCTACACTTTGCAGACAATTGTTAGCTCTAATTCTCACACGACAAACAGAAAGAACTGATTCCCAGCAAGATGAAGTCTGAGTTCAAACCCCAGTCTGTGACAGAATGTTGCCCTTAATATGGCACGATGCTATCTTGAAATGTCTGCTCGTTTCTGTTTTACCATTTTTTGAAATTTTTCAAGTAAGTCACTTATTCCTGACCCCTCCTAAATCTGGACTGCGACCTCAAAACCATATTCAGGTTTTGGAATCCAAGTGTCAGTTCCCGCAGCCTCTTAAAAAGGACCAGGATTGAAGAGTGGGGTGTCTCAAAGAGGCGGGAGGGAGCGGGCGCTGAGCATGAAACGATGGGAACCCTGCAGCCTCGCTGGGCCCCCCTCCCAGGGACAGGCAGCAGTCCCATGGCTGAGTGCTGTCCTCTGCCCAGCTAGTTTCTAGAAGCAACCTAAGGCCTCTGAGAATGTGAGCCAGAAGGGCGAGGCCCCTCCCCAGGCTGGCTTTCTTTCATCTACCCACAAAGACTCTCAGGTCATTACGGGGGATTAGGCCTCAGAGTTCAGGGGTCCCTGAGGCTGGGTCACCGCCTGCAGAGCCCTGCTTTCCGGCCTTTCCCAAGCTTGCGGGGCCAGCGCCCTGTCCCCTCCTGGCCTGATCATCTACAACAAAGAGCTGGATGTGGGGAAAGTGGGGGAGAGATGATATTTAAAGGGGAGGGGGTGAGGAATGCCCATTCTCAACTCAGACAAAAGACAAGATTAACGGTTCAGACCAAGGCTTCTCCATGTCCCTGAGGGCACCTCTGTGAAATTAATATACTTGCCTAGGCCTGCTGGGAAAGCTGCCCCCCACAATCCATATGCATGAGAGTGGCCGCCCAGGAACCTGGCGGGGAAGGGCTTCGAACTGAACTGATCTGAGACCTTTGTCTTTCCCAAGCGGCTCCTGGGGCTTCCTCTTGGAGCACAAGTACTCAGCGAAGACACCGGTTTCCCCCTTTTTAGTACCCCTGGGAATGGGAGCAATAGTCTGGGACTGGGGATGATAGCTTTACTAATTGCCAGGAGAAGAGAAACCCCACTACTCAGAGGCTGTGTGGCCTTTGGCAAGCCTCAGGGTTTTCCTCAGTCTCTCTTTTGTTGAAGTAGGTGTGACATAACAAATGGAAAGTAAGTCATTGATAACCAGGGAGTTGTTTCTTCCCCTCCCTCCCTGCCTTTTTTTCTTCCTGTCTTTCTTCCTCCTTTCCTTCCTCTCTTCCTTTTCATCTTCCTGGCAATAGCGTACACATTTCAGTACCTACTCTGGATGCCAGAGACCAGGCCAAGAGCTAAGGTTTTCATGACAAGTACTACACCCTGCTTTCGTGTCCAGTGAGGACAAGACCAATGGAAATTAGGCAGAGGATGGGGATCCACGAATATTAAGTGCTGTCACCCTAAGTGCTGGGGCTCTCCTAAGCAGCTCTGAGTCTATTATTTCCCAAGCGGTAACTAAAATGACCCCTACACGCTACCAAGGCAGGGTTGGGACCAGGAGTCTCATCCGGTGACTCTTGCTCTGCGTTCTTTCAACCTGAACCTGATGACAGAAAGTTAGAAGGTCCTGAGCCACGCCTTTTAAAATACGCTGTTTAATTTATGCTCACACATGAACTGTCCTTCGTTTGTTTATATGTTTAGAGTTTTGTCTCGAAAGGAAAAAGAGATAATGCTCTTTTAAAGAGTAAGATCCCTCTCGTGATAACAAAAGTCTACACAAAATTCAGCTTTTAAAAATAGCTGCATGAAAATGTAGAACCAGAGGGGGGAAAAAAAGGTCACTGCAGGGAAGGACCCTTTTTGAAACTAAACCACACAGGACCCCAAGTGGGCTGCTCAGATTCCAGCCGAGACTGTGGGCTGAAGCAAATGTTTCCAAACAGAAGTCACATGCACAGCTAACCTTTACAGGATGTTGACTGTGTCTAGAAGGGCAGTGTGGTAAGGCAATGGGCGTGACATCAGCAAGGGACCCTGCAACGGCTGGCCGGGAGTCCCGGATCGGTCCTTCATCCCACTGAGATGCACTCTCCCTCATGTGTCAGGTGCAGAGAGCATCCCGGGTGCCGGCCCGTGAGGCAGGGTCTCGAAAACAGACACCCGTGCTATCCAATATGGCGGCCACCAGCCACACGCACCAACCAAGATGGAAGTTAAATACAATTAAATGAAATTTAAAATGGATTTTGTTCTTTAGTCCTACTAGCCACCTTTTTTGTCAGTAATTGGAATGTAATACTGGAAATTGACAGAAGCAGTGAAATCCTCATGACATAACCAATAACCAGCATTATCAACAGTCATAATGAACATACAGGTGGTCCCCAGGTTACGGATAAGATAGGTTCTGTAGGTTTGGAGATGTTTAAGTATTTATATGCACAGAACGGTAAAAATAAATACTGTGTTTAAGACAAACATCTGTCTAAGCTGCACCTAATAGGTAAATGCACCTGTTCCAACTTACACACAAATTCAAGGTAAGAACACACCTACAGAACCTACTTCGTTTGTAACCTGGGGACTGCCTGTAACAGGAAGAAATGGATTACATACCAACTAGAGTTGGAAAAACATAGTGGAGTTTGTTATTAGAGAGAAATCTGTGAATTCTTTTTATATTTTCATTTTTATTATTTTATTGATTGATTTTATAGAAATAGAGGGTGAGCAAGAAGTATTGACTCATAGTTGCCTCACTTTAGTTGTTCATTGCTTCCTTGACATGTATGTGTCTTGACCGGGCAAGTCCAGGGTTTCAAACCAGCGACCTCAGCATTCCAGGTCAGCGCTCTATCTACTGCGCCACCACAGGCCAGGCTAAATTTTCTTTTTTAACACTGGTCACCTTTCACATGCTCAGTATTAACATGTGCCTAGTTCCTACTGTATTAAACATGAACCTGTCATCACCACAGCAGATGCTATCGGAGAGCCCTGATCTAAGCACGTATTCCACACTTTAATAACTGCTGCCGCAGGAAAGAGGTCAGGTGCTGGGTGGGAGGCATTTTAAATACTGACTTTGTAAACTTTCCTATTGTTTGTTAATTTTGCCACGGGCAAGTACCTTATATGTAACTTTCAAAACAAAGAGTATCAAGGAAGTTATTCCCGTTCAGGACATAATAATAGTTACTTGGGGGGGGGGGGGGGCTCGCCTGTAGTCCCAGCTACACCGGGGGCTGAGGCAGGAGGATCGCTTGAGCCCAGGAGTTCTGGCTGTAGTGCGCTATGCCGATCGGTGTCCGCACTAAGTTCGGCATCAATTTGGTGACCTCCCGGGAGCAGGGGGCCACCAGGTTGCCTAAGGAGGGGTGAAACGGCCCAGGTCGGAAACAGAGTAGGTCAAAACTCCCTTGTTGATCAATAGTTACTTCCAGGAAAAGAGGGGGTGATCTGGGAGGGACTCCAGATCTCAGACACTGGCAATGGAATGTTTGGGCACATACACTCAACAGAAGAAATTAACTTTCCCACTCCTCATAACCGTAAGTGTGGGGAGAGTTATACCCACGCTCGCTCTAAAATTATTTAAAATAGTTAAGTTTGTTTCATGCACTTCCTCATGCATGTATTTTATCTGGCAATAAATCATTTTAATGCAGACTTTCTAAAACAGGTAAGTGAGGAGGCTGCCCTGCTCCGTAAGGAGCCACTGCTATTCGCCCTGGTTGATGAGCTCAGGCTTGGTAAATGAGGAGTGCGGCTCAGCCCACACCTTCATCCCCTTTCCCTAAAGCGGTTCTTGATATTGGCAGCCCAGCCCACGTCTACCTGTTACATCCACCCTGCCCGCCTCCCACCAGGATGCTCATGACCAACTCACAGAAGGTTGCAGGCAAGGGTGATAGAACTTTTCTAAGGGGCAGTTTGACAATACAGGGGGTGGGCAAAGGTAGGTTTACCATTGTGAGTATTCAAAACAGAGAATTTATTCTTGTACCATTCATTTATTAATTATTGTATTATTTACTATTATTATTAATCTACTTTTGCCTTGTATATATATATACTCCCACTTTTCAAACACGCATAAGCTTTGATACATCTATTGTAATTAGATTTTTTACCTTAAAGAAAAGCATATTTGTACAAAGATTTAGCAGAAGGATGTTAATAACAGATTTTCATAATATTCAGGAAGAATCAGAAATAATTTAAAAATCCAAACTAACAAAGGAATCAAATTCTGATAGATCCAGAACCTTCAATACTTAATTGCTATTATTAGCTATGTTGTAGAGAAACATTTGATATGAAAATCCATTCTGTTATATTATCAAAAAGAAAACAGTGGATTATAGAAAAGCATGTACAGTATGCATCCTTTCTGGTTAAGAAAAGTTTATATTAAAAACTAGCTGTGCTAATTTATGCAGGTCATTCCCTAACTCCCTAATTAAGTTCAGGTGGAGCTTGATTACCCTGTCCTCGGATGTGAGTTGCGTTTAGTGGCTCACTTCCAAAAAATTGAATATAGAAAGAGATAGCTCACTCACAATGGTGAAAATATTTTTTAGTGAGAGAGGGGTGGGGAGAGGGAGGAAAGACAGGAAGGAAGAGAGATGAGAAGCCTCAATTCTTTTTTGTGGCACCTTAGTTGTTCATTGATTGCTTTCTCATATGTGCCTTGATGGGGGGGAGGGGGCGCCAGCAGAGCAAATGACTCCTTGCTCAAGCCAGTGACCTTGGATTCAAACCAGCGATCTTGGGCTTCAAACCAGCGACCCTGGGCTTCAAGCCAGCAACCTTTGGGCTCAAACCAGCAACCATAGGGTCATGTCTATGATCCCACGCTCAAGCCGAATGAGCCCATGCTCAAGATGGAGACCTTAGGGTTTCAAACCTTGGTCTTCTGCATCCCAGGTTAATGCTCTATCCACTGCACCACCGTCTGGTAAGGCAGAGAAACTTTCAATCCCAGAGAAGTCATGTTGAGTGTATGTACATGCTGAAATAATGTGATAAGAGGGGCACTTTTCTTCTGAAATATTCTTTCCCCAAACCTATAACCCTAACTCTAATCATAAGAAAAAGTCAGACAAATCCAAATTGAGGGACAGTCTATAAAATTCCTGACTCATATTCCTCAAATCTGCCATGCCCGTGAAAACTAAGGAAAGACTGAGAAGTCATAAATCAAAGAAGAATAAGGAGACACAATGACTGTATGTGATGTGGTGTCCTGGGTCCAATCCTGGAACAGAAAAAGGATATTCATGGGGAAACTATTGACATGCAAATAAAGTCTTGAGTTAGTTATTAGTACTGTACCATCTGAATTTCTCAGTTTGACAAGTGCGTCATGATTATGCAAAATGCTGACCCTTAGAGGAGGTCAGACTGAAGGGGATATAAAAATGTTCCCTATCAACTCTGCAACTTTTCTGTAAATCTGTAATTATTACAAAATAAAGAGAGGTTTATTTTTGTTTTTGTTCTTTTTTTTTTTTTTCTTCAAAAAGAGAGAGGGATAGATAGGGTCGGACAGACAGACAGGAACAGAGAGAGATGAGAAGCATCAATCATCAGTTTTTCGTTGCGACACCGTAGTTGTGCATTGATTGCTTTCTCACATGTACCTTGACCGCGGGCCTTCAGCAGACCGAGCAACCCCTTGCTGGAGCCAGCGACCTTGGGTCCAAGCTGGTGAGCTTTTGCTCAAGCCAGATGGGCCCGAGCTCAAGCTGGCGACCTCGGGTCCTCCGCATCCCAGTCTTGAACGTGGGTCCTCCGCATCCCAGTCTGACACTCTATCCACTGCGCCACGGCCTGGTCAGGCAAAAAAAGAGGTTTTAAAACTCTCTTTGAAGTTGTTTCTAGACAGAGTTCTCCTTTGCACTTTTAAATTTTCACTCTCTGAGTTGTCTGAAGTGAATATGCATTGTTTTTTTAATTGGATGAGCAGCTCGTTACATCATCAGAAGTAGTTGGGAAAGCCTTTCCCTCACATTTTCAAGTGCTGTGTGATCGCCAGAATGAGTCTGTCTGTGGATGGTTGTAAAAGCAAGTCACGTCAGTCATTTTATGAATTGGACAGTTAGCCTGAAGTCGACCAAAGCTGTGCCAATCAGAGCTCTTTTCTGCTATTTTACAAATGGAGGCCTATAAAATGAAGCATCAGTTGCTCTCCAGTGATGGAAATGGGGACTCTGGTGCTATGTCCTTGACCAGGTGGCAGAGCCAGACTACAGTAGGAGGTGATGAGGCTGGTGGGCAGAGAGGAGACATACATGAGAAGAACAAATCTTGGTGATGTTTCTCTAATCTGTGACCTGTAGTGGCCTAAGATTGTTGGAGTCGGTTGCTGTCTCTTGCAACCCAAGGAGTCTGCCCTTGGGTTTTTTGCAGGGAAATGTCCGTACCTGATTTCAGCCCCTGGGACACCCCCAAAAGGCTCAACTGCCTGGCCTTTAACTGGACCACTCTCAAAGTGCCAAAATTATAATAAATAATGAGTTGAGTTGAACTGAAGTGAATAAGTGAATTAAATTGAATTAAATTGAAAACTTACATATGAGTTTAACACAGGAAATACAAAATTGATATTGTTTGGCTTTTTCCCCCAACAAAAATAAGAACTAGACTTATCTTGTATGACCATGAGAGCAGGAGACATAAAATGTCTCAGTTAACTGATGCCTTCCATAGGACTTGCCATATAGTCTAACCCAGTGAATGAATATATCTTTTCTTCACTATCCACAGCTTGCTAGAAATATATTGAATCCAATTACATAGTATGTAAACATCATCATGTCTTCGCGTGGCTTAATAAACTATGATTAAAGCTAACATACTTTGCCGTCACTCTCAATCAGTTGAATACGTAAGGTGAGTGTAGTACGCTACCTGCAACCTCCTCCCCACCTGAGGGACATTGAAGAGTTCAATGACTCTGTTAATGGAAATTGACTGACACAGTAGCTATTCAACTTTATAAATAGCTACCATCTCAGTGTGATGGTGTCCCCCATTAAACAAAATTAGAAATATGTTGGACTCATTGATAAATCCAGTAAGGAAAAGAAAGAAGCAATGGGGGAGGGAATGGCTGACTAAATGTCACAGTGGATGGATCCAATGTGGACGAGGCAAACATCATTCTTAAAATCTCAAGAAAAAATTTTAGGAAAGATCCTTTCTGAAAAATGGAGAACCCATGTCTACGTACCCCACCTTCTACATAATATACCTTTAGCTCCATAGGTTTCCTTCTACCATTAGCAGTAACATGTATTGATCACCTACTATGCACTAAGCTCTGTTTTCTCATGCAAACCTCTCTTACAATGCTATGAGTTAAACATTATTGTTTCCATGTTACAAATAAAGAAACTGAGGTAATGAAAAAGTAAGTTATTTGCCTACAGTCAAATAGATGGTCACAGGAGGACCCGGGATTTGAATCCAGGAACTATAACATATTTTCAGTAATATAACTATAAAATCTCTGCAGACATTAACTTTTCACCAATCAATATTCCCACAAAACCATAAAAGGGGAGAGATTACATTCAATTTTTCCCCCAACACCTAATTTCTCATTCTCTGAGTTTGCCCTCAGTGAATGGTTGAGAAATGAGAACTCTTAGGTCTTCATATTTTTTCTGAATAGTTTCATTTATAAGAAATGCACACAGCCTTCAATGAGCTCACAACTCAGAGTTTTAGAATAGTCACTGTTCGTCTCATATCTTCAGGTCCTAGCAAGCATGGCACCTACCAGTTATTTGATATGTTCTCAAAAGAAAAAGACCAAATAGTCTTTCCAGGAGTCTTCATGCCAGTGATCACACTGGTATTTTAGTTAACACCAAAAAAATGGAGTGAAAGACACAGATGGAGATGTGCCTGCCTAATGAGCCATGTGTGACTAACGAAGTAACACCCAGAGCCAATCCATCGGGTTTCTTCCCGCACAGAAAAAACAACAGCCGTGCCACCAACAATTACATGTCTGCCTATCTTCCCCTCAAGCAACAATATAATTAGACCTTTGCATTCTTCTTTTGTTAATTTGCTCACCTACTTAAGAAAGCAGCATAAGATTTGAAATGTTGCCATACGTGATATATAAATAAAGGCCATTTAAAAATAAAGTCAGAGGGGACTGGAAATTATGTAAAGACAGAGAAAAAAGAGTGACAATACTGTAGGACTCTGTGTCCAAACCTAAAAATAACCCTAATGTGGTCATATCCCCTTCTTCAGATCTTCTTCGGCGTCTGTGCATCTCTTGTGGTTCTTACAACCTTCCCGTGCGAAGGTGTAGATGGTGAACTTCTCCCACCTCCTCTACAAGATCAGGGGCCTGCAGAGTGGGACTGTGTCTTGTTTGCTTCTGCATTCCCCTGCACCTAGCACTTGGCCTTGTGCATACCAAGTCCCCAGGAATGAAGGGCTGTCCAGGTCTTCTCAGATAGTTTCTACATTCCTGGAATGGAGTTTATACAGAAGGCAGGAGCCACTTACCAAATGTCTGTTAAGTGAGTTGATTGAATTGAACCAAGTTGCCAAAATGGTGGTGTCTGCACTTTGGACTCCACCCTCCACTGTTCCTTCAAACAACTTCAAGAACTCTAAGCTCGGTCTGCTGTGCACTCCACAGCCTTGACGAGGCATCAAATGTCAGGCAGTGTTATCCAGTGGTGGGGTTCAAAGAGTTTAACAACTGGTTCTCTGCCCTAATGACTGTTTAAAGCATAAAAAATATATATACTAAAAGGTAGTGTATTATTTTATGCATTCAACACTTAAATAAGAACAATAAAAGAGGTGTACAAAACCAGATTATAAGAGTTTAAAAATATTAATGAAAAATATTAAATAATACCTGACAAAAAACAATAAAACTGTTATTTAAGATATTTCCGTATTGCTTCTTGATTGGCATCCTCACTTGCAATTTCTTTTACCTGTGGACAGAATAAGTATTATTATGGGCATTTAGAATACGCTGTTGCACAGATGAACATTAAAAAAGAGTAAGGAATGTCAAATTGTGATTTCCACATTGGCTGGCTGCCCTGATACCCACCTTAGAAAGAACTCTGATCACAAGTGCCATTTTTAACAACTGGTTCACCGAACTCAACGAAAAATTAGGTATCAGTTCTGCTGAATTGGTAAAAACAAGCTAAATCCCACCACTGATGTGGCGGGGCAAGATGGCGATGGAGTAGGCGGACATACCAACTTCCAACTCCCAGAACCAAAGTGGATTATAACTTGATTTTAAGAACCATCACCTGGATAAACCAATGTTGAACTGGACTGAGAGGACTCTTCAACCTGGGAACACTGAAGAAGCAACATTGAGACTGATAGGAAAAGCAAAAACGTGAAAAGGGCTACCCAGCTCCCCAGAGTGAAAGGCAGCCTGGAGAGACGCGTGTGGTGGGAAGAGAGGCCAACAGAAGGGTAGGGACCTGGGTCGCAGGAACAAAGCCCCAGCCTACAGCCCCAGAGCCTAGAAGAGGCATATGGACAGTATTTAGCTGTGAAACAGGTTAGGATACTGTTTGTGAGAAAGAGACAGTTTTCTCAGACCCAGGATTCTTCTTAAAGGGATGGCACAGAAAACCTCTCTCACAACCACTCACCCG
The DNA here is from genome assembly GCA_037038555.1 of Rhynchonycteris naso. Taxonomy (NCBI): domain Eukaryota; kingdom Metazoa; phylum Chordata; class Mammalia; order Chiroptera; family Emballonuridae; genus Rhynchonycteris; species Rhynchonycteris naso. The sequence goes on from CM072998.1 coordinate 279,401,706, forward strand.
GGACTCCAGGAGACAGGGAGAGAGGAGAGGACCGAAGCAGCGGGAAGAGAGTGTGGTCTGGAAGGCCCAGGGAGAAAAGCTTTGAGGGACAGCCACCCTAAACCCTGGGCTGAGTCACTCCACAAATCTGAAACAATATTTCCCCTGGAACCAGCAAGGGGAAGCAGGACACCAGCCAAACAGGCTCTCCTGCGGCAATTAGAGCACAGTTGCTTAGAAGGAGGGAGCTTTCAGGACTACAGTATGGAGTGTTAGGGTCGGAGCTGCAGCGCCCCCACCCACACTGCTGAGTGTTTGCTGAAGGGCGGGCGGCCGCAGGACGTGGAAGCACGGTTCCACCGGCGGGGACAGAGGCCGAGCCAGCTGGCATGAGCTTGATCTAACCCAGCAGGGGTGAAGGGGTCACGCAAAAGTGGTCCAGGGGCTGCGAGCCCGCCTGCAACCCCACATGTGGGAAAAAAGCGTGAGCCTGGAACGGGCAGAGATCTGCCGATGGGCAGGGGTGAGCGGGCGCACAGCCTCACCAGTCCTCCGAGGCTTGAAGCCCTACCCAAACTGGCTTTGCCCGCGGAGGTGGGGCGGAGGCCCAGCTCGCAGCTGAGCATGTAGCAGCAGGCCCGCCCAGCCGAGGAGCCGAGGTTGGCTGGAGCAGGATGAAAGCCTGGCTTACAGCTGAGCACACACCAAAAGCCCCTCCCAGCAGGAGGAACCGACTGACAGGAACCTGCAGCCGAGCAAAAGTGCTCACCCTTGCCCTTGGGGCCCAGGTTTGTGACCTGAGTGTGGTGTGCAATCCCACCCGTGGGAGAGGGGTGAAAGCCAAGACCGGCTGAGGCTTACAGAGCCTGGCACGAGAACACAGCCCTCCCATGGAGGCGGACACAACAGCAGCCGCAGCGGCCGGCACCGGCAACACCCACACCCAACCACCCTAGGCACCAGCAGAGGGGGTGGCGGGCCTGAAGACAGACCACACCTAGGGAACACAGAGCCAACACCCATTGGACTCCAGTAGCCAAACCCTTCTTACACACAGACAAAATGGGCAGGCAGAGAAATGCAACCCAAATAAATTAACAGAAATCCCCAGAGAAGGACCTGAATGAACCATATATAACCGAACTACCTGATGCAGAGATAAAATAATGATAGTTAGGATGTTCAAAGAGCTTAGAGCAACAATGAATAGTCATTACGAACACCTAAATAAAGACATAGCAACTATAAAAAAGGAAATTGAAATAATAAAAAAGAATCAGACAGAAATGACAAATACATTATCAGAACTAAAGACCACAATGGAAGGAATTAAAAGCAGGATGGATAAAGCTGAGGATCAAATCAGCGAGTTAGAGGACAAAATAAACAAAGGACAAAAGCAGAGCAGAAAAAAAGAAAAGAGACTCAAAAAATCTGAAGAAACTCTAGGGGAGCTCTGTGACAACATGAAGAGAAATAACATCAACATCATAGGGGTCCCTGAAGAAGAAGAGAAAGAACAAGGGATAGAAACTTTGTTCAATCAAATCATAGCTGAAAACTTCCCTAAATTAAGGCTAGAAAACGTTTCCCACGTTCAAGAAGGACAGAGACTCCATTAAAGAGAAACCAAAAAAAATCTACACCAAGACACACCATAGTTAAAATACCAAAGCTAAGTAATAAAGAGAAAATGTTAAAAGCTGCTAGAGAAAAAAGGGCTATCACCTACAAAGGAGCCCCCATAAGGATGACATCTGACTTCTCAACAGAAACACTTGAGGCCAGAAGGGAATGGCAAGATATATTCAAAGTAATGCAGAACAAGAACCTACAACCATGACTACTTTATCCATCAAGGCTAATGTTTAAAATTGAAGGAGAAATAAAGAGCTTCCCAGACAAAAAATAGCTCAAGAAATTTAGTGAAACCAAACCAATTCTGCAAGAGATACTAAGGGGCCTGTTGTAAACAGTTCAAAGGGGGAAAAGAATATAGCAAAAGAAGAATACAGCTTTAAAGAATAAAATGGCAATAAACAAATACATATCAATAATAACCTTAAATGTAAATGGATTAAATGATTCAATCAAAAGACATAGGGTAGCTGCGTGGATAAAGAAACAGGACCCATATATATGCTGTCTACAAGAGACACACCTTAAAACAAAAGATGCACATAGACTGAAGATAAAAGGATAAAAAAAAATATTTCATGCAAATGGAAATGAAAAAAAAGCCTTGGTAGCAATACTTATATCTGACAAAATGGACTTTAAAACAAAGGCTGTAGTAAGAGATAAAGAAGGACACTACATAATGATAAAGGGAACAATTCAACAGGAAGATATAACCATTATAAATATCTATGCACCAAACATAGGAGCCCCAACATACATAAAGCAGACTTTGATGGATATAAAGGGCAAGATTAACAGCAATACTATCATAGTAGGGGATTTCAATACCCATCTAACATCACTGGAAAGATCCTCAAGGAAGAAAATTAACAAAGAAACAGCAGACTTAAAGGATACACTAGATCAAGTCAATTTCATAAATATCTTCAGAGCTTTTCACCCTAAAGCAGTAGAATATACATTCTTTTCAAGTGCTCATGGTACATTCTCTAGGATAGACCCCATGTTAGGACACAAAAGTGGTCTCAACAAATTTAAGAAGATTGAAATCATATCAAGCATTTTTTCTGATTACAATGGCATGAAATTATAAATTAACCACAAAAGAAAAACTGAAAAATACTCAAAAACTTTGAAACTAAATAGCATGTTATTAAATAATGAATGGATTAACAATGAGATAAAAGAAGAAATAAAAGTTTCTAGAAACAAATGATAATGAGCATACATCAACTCAAAATTTATGGGACACAGCAAAAGCAGTACTGAGAGGGAAATTCGTAGCACTACAGGCATTCCTTAAGAAGCTAGAAAAAGCTCAAATAAGCAACCTGACCCTGCATCTAAAAGATCTAGAAAAACAACAGCAAATAAAGCCCAGGACTAGTAGAAGGAAGGAAATCATAAAGATCAGAGGGGAAAAAAATGACACTGAGGCTAAGGAAACAATACAGGGAATCAATGAAACCAAGAGCTGGTTCTTTGAAAAGGTAAACAAGATCGATTAACCTTTAACTAGACTCACCAAGAAAAAAAGAGAGAGGACTCAAATAAATAAAATTAGAAAGGAGAGTTGAGAAATAACAACTGACGCAACAAAAATACAAAGTATTGTAAGAAAATACTATGAAGAACTATATGCCAAAAAATTAGACAACCTAGGTGAAATGGACAAATTTCTTGAATCATATAATCTTCCAAAAATCAATCTGGAAGAATCAGAACACCTAGACAGACCAATTATAACAAATGAGATCGAAACAGTTATCAAAAATCTCCCAACAAAGAAAAGTCCTGGGCCTGATGGCTTCACAAGTGAATTCGACCAAAAATTCAAAGAAGAACTAACTCCTACCCTCCTCAAGCTATTTCAAAAAATTCAAGAGAACGGAAGACTTCCAAACTCCTTTTATGAGGTGAGCATAATTCTGATCCCGAAACCAGGCAAAGACAACACAAAGAAAGAAAATTATAGGCCAATATCCCTAATGAATTTAGATGCTAAAATTCTCAACAAAATATTAACCAACCGGATCCAGCAATATATGAAAAAATCATACACCATGATCAAGTGGGATTTATTCTGGAGAGGCAAGGCTGGTCCAATATTCGCAAATCAATCAATGTGATTCATCACATAAACAAAAGGAAGGACAAAAATTACATGATAATTTCAATAGATGCAGAAAAAGCATTTGATAAAATCCAGCACCCATTTATGATCAAAACTCTCAGTAAAGTGGGAATACAGGGAACATAACTTAACATGATAAAGGCCATCTACGACAAATCCACAGCAAACATCATATCCTAAAATGGGCAAAAATTAAAAGCAATCCCCTTAAGATCAGGAACCAGGCAGGGATGCCTCCTTTCACCACTCTTATTCAACATAGTTCTGGAAGTCCTAGCCACAGCAATCAGACAAGAAGAAGAAATAAAAGGCATCCAAATTGGAAAAGAAGAAGTAAAACTGTCATTATTTGCAAATGATATGATATTGTATATAGAAAACCCTAAACTCTCAGTCAAAAAACGACTGGACCTGATAAATGAATTCAGCAAGGTGGCAGGATATAAAATTAATACTCAGAAATTAGACACATTTTTATATACCAACAATGAACTGTCAGCAAAAGAAATTAAGGAAACAATCCCCTTCACTATTGCAGCCAAAAAAATAAAGTACCTAGGAGTAAATTTAACCAAGGAGGTTAAAGACTTTTACTCGGAAAATTATAAAACATTGATAAAAGAAATCAAGACAGATACAAACAAGTGGAAGCATATACCGTGCTCATGCTAGGAAGAATAAACATCATTAAAATGTCTATATTACCCAAAGCAATTTATAAATTCAATGCAATACCAATGAAAATACCAATGACATACTTTAAAGATATAGAACACATATTCCAAAAATATATATGGAACCAAAAAAGAACACGAATAGCCTCAACAATCTTAAAAAGAAAAAATAAAGCAGGAGGTATCACTCTTCCGGATATCAAGGTTTACTACAAGGCCACTGTACTCAAGACAGCCTGGTATTGGCAAGAGAACAGGCACATAGATCAATGGAACAGAACAGAGAACCCAGAAATAAACCCACACCTTTATGGGCAACTGATCTATGACAAAGGAGGAAAGAACATACAATGGAGTAAAGACAGCCTCTTTAACAAATGGTGTTGGGAAAATTGGACATCTACCTGCAAAAAAATAAAACTAGACCATCAACTTATACCATTCACAAAAACAAACTCAGAATGGATAAAAGACTTAAATGTAAGCCATGAAACCATAAGCATCTTAGAAGAAAACATAGGCAGTAAGCTCTCCGACATCTGTAGCAGCAATATATTTGCCGATTTATCTCCACGGGCAAATGAAATAAAAGGCAAGATAAACAAATGGGACTATATCAAACTAAAAAGGTTTTGCACAGCTAAAGACAATAAGAACAGAATAAAAAGACAAACCACACAATGGGAGAACATATTCGACAACACGTCTGATAAGGGGTTAATAACCAAAATTTATAAAGAACTTATAAAATTCAACACCAGGAAGACAAACATTCCAATCAAAAAATGGGCAAAAGAAATGAATAGACACTTCTCCAAAGAGGACACACAGATGGCCAATAGGCATATGAAAAAATGCTCAACATCACTAATCATTAAGAAATGCAAATTAAAACCACAATGAGATATCACCTCACACCAGTCAGAATGGCACTCATCAGCAAAACAACACAGAATAAGTGCTGGTGAGGATGTGGAGAAAAGGGAACCCTTCTGCACTGCTGGTGGGAATGCAGACTGGTGCAGCCCCTGTGGAAAACAGCATGGAGATTCCTCAAAAAAATTAAAAGTCGAACTGCCTTTTGACCCAGCTATCCCACTTATAGGAATATACCCTAAGAACACCATAGCACTGTTCGAAAAGAAGAAATGCGCCCCCATGTTCATGGCAGCATTGTTCACAATAGTGAAGATCTGGACACAGCCCAAGTGTCCGTCAGAGGACGAGTGGATTAAAAAGCTATGGTACATATATACTATGGAATACTACTCAGCCATAAGAAATGATGACATCGGATCATTTACAACAAAACGGATGGTCCTTGATAACATTATACAGAGTGAAATAAGTAAAACAGAAAAAAAACTGAGAACAGCATGATTTCATACATAGGTGGGACATAAAAGTGAGATTATGAAACATGGACAAGAGTGTGGTGGTTACGGGGTGGGGGGAGGGAGGGGAGGGGGGTAGGGAGAAGGGGAAGGGCACAGGGAAAACCAGATGGAAGGTGACAGGGGACAATTTGACTTTGGGTGATAGGTATGCAACATAATTGAACGACAAGATATCCTGTCATTTTTCTTTGAACATATGTACCCTGATTTATTAATGTCACCCCATTAAAATTAATAAAATAAAAAAGAAAGAAAGAAAAATCCCACCACCGGTGTGATCTCTGAAATGCTCACTGACACTGCGAAAGGTAGGTAACACCTTCTCCTTTTTTATGATGAAGAGACTGAAGCATAAGTGTTTGAATCTTTTTGCCCAAAGTCACACAGATACTAAGTGACAGAACCAGGTTTGGGATAATGACTCTGTGTGGACATAAAACCTACATAATGTCCTTCTGCCTCATTGCCTTCTCAGTCCCAGACACACAAACATGCTTGTGCACATACACACACACATGGACCTTATTAGCTCTCTTTTACCTGCTGGAAATAGGGCCTTAAAAGTCATTCACATTTACAGTTAAAGCCCGTCGCTATGTCCTGTGCTCCCTCATTCATCTAAGTCATTTGACCAGTACTGATGGAGCACCCCTTGTGCCTAGAGCTATAGGGGAATTAGCAGTGAACAGGGAGAGAGAAGGGGTCCACAGACCTTTTCAGTGAAGGGTAGAGTGTAAGCATTTCTTTTTCTTTTTTTTTTTTTTAATTTTAATTATAGCCTGACCTGTGGTGGCACAGTGGATAAAGCGTAAACCTGGAACACTGAAGTTACCGGTTCAAAACCCCAGGTTTGCCCGGTCAAGGCACACACGAGAAGCAACTACTGCAAGTTGATGCTTCCCGCTCCTCTCCCCCCTTTTTTCTCTCTCTCGCCTCTCTCTAAAAATCAATAAATATAATCCTTTTTAAAAATTACATTTGACGCCTGATCAGGTGGTGGCACAGTGGATAGAGCATCGGACTGGGATGCGGAGGACCCAGGTTCGAGACCCTGAGGTCGCCAGCTTGAACAAGGGCTCAACTGATTTGAGTAAGGCTCACCAGCTTGAGTCCACTGTCGCTGGCTTGAGCAAGGGGTCACTTGGTCTGTTGTAGCCTCCCGGTCAAGGCACGTATGAGAAAGCAATCAATGAACAACTAAAGTGCCACAATGAAAAACTGATGATTGATGCTTCTCATCTCTCTCTGTTCTTGTCTGTCTGTCCCTATCAATCCCTCTGTCTGACTCTCTCTGTCTCTTTATAAAAAAAAATTACATTTGACATGCAATATTATATTTGTTTCAGGTATACACTCCTGTGATTAGATGTTTACATAACTTATGGAGTGATCGCCCCGATAAGTGGAGTAGTAGCCATCTGGCACCATATACGGTTATTACAATACTACCGGCTGCGTTCCCTATGCGGCAGTTTGTGTCCCCTTGGCTGTTTTCTATCTACCCACCTGCACTAGTAAGTGTTTCAGACTCCACAGGCCGGCTGGCCCCTGGCACAGTTATTCAGCTTCATTCCTGTGGGGCCACAACAGCCACTGACAATGTGTAAATAAGTGGGCATGGCTGTGTTCCAATAAAACTTTATTTAACCAAAACTGGCAGGCTTGATTTGACCTACAGTTATTCGCCAACCCCTGAGATCAAGAATAAAAGTGTAAATAAAATGAGATAAACTAAACGTATAGGACCAAAGGGCAGTTCTATGAAGAAAATAAAGCCGTGTGAGATGACGGAGAGAGAATTTAGACTGGGTAGCAAGGGAGGCGATGGCATTTGAGGGAAGACCAGAATGCTGATGAACCAGCTGTGCCAGGGTCTTGAGAGCTTCCCAGGTAGTAGACAGAAGCAAGAAGAAAGAGTCGAAAACAAAGTGTGTTTGGAGAATAGACAGGCCAGCCTGTCTGGATCAAGAGTGGTAAGAGGTCAAGTCAAAGGGTGGCTAGGGCCAGATGGTGTGGACCTGAAGGGCACAGGGAAGAGGCGTGGTCTTCTACAGGCAAGAGAAAGCATTCAGAGGGCTCTCTGCAGCCTTGTGGCATACTGTCACCTACAAGTTTAAAACTGTTAACTCCAGCTGCTGCCCCATGAACCGACAGTAGAGACACAAAAGCAAAAGGAGGAAGAGCCCAGAGCTGGCTTCCATGTGGAGGGAGCCGGGCAGAGAGAGGGAAGTGGCTAGATTCCAGAAGGGTTTCAGAGGTGGCAGAGCTTCCAGGCAGTGCGGGAGGCTGGTATGCATGGGTAAAGCCATGTAGGATTCCAGCACGTGTTCATTCGGTGTGTTGTATTGGCACAGACCCACTGCTGGGTGCTGAGCAGAATCTGAGTAGGACACGGGAGTGGTGCAGGCAGGAAGCACTAGTGATTTGAGTGCTCTGAAAGTTGACCCCAACCAACCAGCAAGGTGGCTCAACTGAGCCCGATCTGCCAGGAGGTCACTGCAAACCCTCCAGGTGATGCCTATTGTATCATGCACTGTTTCAAAACATGCAAACCAGACGAATAGGAACTATTCAAATTCCAGCTTCTTATCACCAAAACACCGAAGTGCAAAGAAGCAAAACTTCATGGCCAAGTCCAAGGTAAATCCATTTAAGTTTGTGTAATAATACTAGTCTTTCTCATGCTTTTCTGTAATCTTCAATTTTTAATAAATGTTAGACATCAAGTTAAAAACAAGAAAATACATGACCAGCCCAGCTGGGATCGATTTGACCTACTGACAAAAACTCAAATATTCTAGGACAGTCTTCATCAGAACTCGTTCTCTAGGCTCTCAAGGGCCTCATATTTATGATTCTTGAAAGTATTTGTGAGGAATATGAATATAAGACAGTATTTTCAGGGGGCAGCGTGGGGCTAGGGAGACAGCCTAGGGCTGGCTGAGGAAATCAGCCCCCACTTTAACGCTCCAAACGGCTGTAGACCGGGCTGAATTCACTGCAAGAAGCCCGAAGACTTTCACTTGGAGAGAAACACACTTTCTGTTCTCCCATTATCAGAAATGCTGTCAGGCGCATAGTAAGAGTTATGTAATAGGAAGCAATACTTTCCGGCCATTTCTCCATCCTCCTGTTATATAATAATCATGCCAAGATGAAGTGGCCAACGTCTAAGCCACAGAGATGAAACCCTGTCAAGTAAATTTATAGTTTACACTTCCTTTTCTTTTTTTTAGCAAGTACTCCCTACCCCCTCCATGCCCCTCCCTCATGCCCTGCCAACATGCCAGTTCTCCAAATTGGTATTTTTTCTCATTAGGTGGACCTGTTCCATTCATGAGAGAAAAACAGAGAGGGAAAGGTTGCTTTCATTCATTCATTCATTTACTCCTTTAGCCAATTGGTCGACATATAATTATTCAATAGCCTACCACGTGAGAGATTCTGCAACAAGGTCAAAAGAAAGCAAGCTTTGAATTGTTGGTTTATAGCCACCAGCTTGGTGACCTGGGACAAACTATTCTGAGCCTTGTCTGCAAAATGAGCTACAGCAGCCAACCTAGTGGGGTTCTCAAGAGAGCTAGAGGTAACAGAGGCAGATACCTCTTTATAGTGATTTCTCTTCTTAATATTAGCATGCATTTGGAGCCAGAATTACCAACATGGAAAAGACAAAGTCTCCACTCTTTGAAAGTTTAAACCCAGCAGGGTGAGACATGACAGTGTAAAAGGCAAGTAGCAATTATAATTTGAATGTTAAATATACATTGCTCAAAGTAAGGAAAGGGTGCCCTGGGGACAATGAAGGGCTCCTAACTCAAGCTTGTCTCTTTGGTACCAAGAGGCAGTATGTCATTTCATGTCATGTGTGTAACTGAAGGGCCTCAAAATAAACAATCTTATATCTGAATTAAAAAGGGGTCAGGACCTCAGCGTAGTAGGAATTTAATACAGGATGTATAAACTGCCAGTCCTGGGAATTCAAATCTCCTCAAAAATTCAAAATTAACCAATGCGATGCACCGTATCAGCAGAATAAAGGGGGGGAAACCATATGACCAACTCAACTGGTGCAGAGAGAGCATCGGACAAAAGTCAAAGCCTTCCCGTAATAAAAACTCTCAACAAAGTAGGAACGGAAATCCCTCAAGCAGACAAAGAGTAGCTATGAACAAACTAGCCTGACATCATACATAATAGTGAAACACTTAGACCTCTACATTTGGGGGCAAGGCAAAGGTGCCTGCTCTCCCCGTTGTTGATCAACATTTTACTACAGGTCACAGGCATTGTGGCAAAGCAGGGAAAGGAGCAAAAGGCAAATGTATTAGGAAGGGGAAAGTAAAACTGTCTGTATTTGCAGATGATCTAATTATCTGTGAAGAAAATTTTAAGGAAACTTAAATAAAAATAAAAAGCTATTGGCACACCTAAGTGAGTTTTGAAAGTTTATAGAATAAAAGGTTAGCATTTAAAGAGAAATAATGAAGTGTATTTTTATACACCATTAACAAAATGCAGGTAAGGTTTTAAAATAACATTTACAATAGTATCATAAACATGAAATCATAGGGGTAAATTTAAACGATACGCAATACCCGCACACTGAAAACTATAATTTAAAGGCTGAACCAGAGAGAGAAGTTAATGTTTGTGGGTGGAAAGTTTCAGTACTGTTATGACGGCCTTTACTCCAAATTATCAATGAACTCATAATATTATTATCCCAATGCTAGCAGACTTTTTTGTTTGAAAAAATGATTTTTAAAATGTATGTGAAAATTCAAAGTGTCTAGAATTTTTAAAGCAATTTTGAAAAAAAACACATTTGAATAGTTTGAGAATTATTATAAGTTACAATAATCAAGACAGCGTGGTACTGGAATAAGGATAGACATAGAAATCAAAGGAAAAGAATAGGGAGTCAAGAAATAGACCCTTGAACTGATTAATTCATGTTTGACCAAGAAGCCATGGAAGTTCAATAGCACAATAGTCTTTTCAACAAACGGTGCTACAATAACACTATATTCATACAGGAAAAAATTACCCTTAACATTTACCACACATCATTCACAAAAATTAATTTGAAAAGGATTATAGGCCTAAGTATAACTGCTAAAACTATAAAACTTCTAGAACAGTGGTTCTTAACCATTTTTGAGGTACCGAACCCACCAGTTTCATATGCGCATTCACTGAACCCTTCTTTAGTGATAAATAAAATATGATTTCTTTTCCCAAATTCAAGACATAGGTATATGTTTTTTACTGGTGCACAAAATGAGCCGTGCATGAACATCACCTTGCTCAAAGAACAAAACCAACAAAGTGCATGAACTCACAACAAATTACAGTATTACTTTATTCTGGCCTCTGTGGCAGAGGCTTCTCCGAACCCCTGAGACCGACTCATCTAACCCCTAGGGTTTGATAGAACCCAGGTTAAGAACCACTGTTCTAGAAGAATCATGAGAGGCAACCTGTGTACATTGGGTTAGATATTAATTTCTTAAGGGGGAAAAAAAACCATGAAGCATAAAGAGAAAAATTAACCAATTAGACTCCATCAAAATTTAAAACTTCTGTTTTCAAAGACACCATTGGAAAAATGAAATGCAAGCCTGGAAAAAAATGTTCACGACTATGTTTCAGACAATAAATTTGTATTCAGAAATATATAAAGAACTTTGTAACACAATAATAAGTAACAGCAACTGGAGGGGGAGATGGCAAACATTTCGACAGACACACTTCACAAAAGAAAATATACAAATGGACAATAAATACATGAAAAAATGCTCAAAAGTATCAGTTATCATGGATCACAATGAGACACTACTACATGTCCTTTAGACTGTCTAAAATTAATGAGAATGACAATTCCAAGTGCTGGCAAGGAAGTAACTGATATTCTCACACATTGTTGTGGAGAGTGTAAAATGGTACAATCGTTTGCAAGAACTATTTGGCACTTCTCTGTAGAGTTAAACATACATGTACCATACAGTCCAACTGTTCCATTCTTAGAAATTTACCCAAGAGAAATGAAAACACGTACACCAAAAACTGGTGCATGGGGGTTCATATCAACTTTGCTTACTAGAAACAAAAACTGGAAAGGACCCAAATGTCCATCAATGAATCAACAAACAGCAACAACAAAGAATGAATCACTGATATATGCAACAGAATGAAATTATCTCTAAAACATTATCCTAAGCAAGAGAAGTCACACATAAAATAAGTACTACAAGATTTTATTAATATGAATAGCTAATCTACAGTGAGAGAAGTAGATCAGCGGTTGCCTAGGGTCAGGATTAAGTCAGAAGGTGCAGAAGTAAAGGAAACGTTCTATAAATTGACTGTCGTGAAGGCTACATGTACACATAAATTTTTCAAAACTCACTGAACTGTACATTTAACATAGATGCATTTTTCTTACATGGACATTATATCTCAATAAAGTTCCTTTAGAATAACTTTTAAGAAGAAGGGAAGGAAACTTGGTTTGGTGGGCATTTAACGCAATATATACTAATTTCAATCAACTAGACTTCGGAAGAATTGATGGAAGACTAGTACAGAAGCCCCAAACTGGTTGAAATTTCAACCACCAAAGAAGCCTTCCAAGAAGTTGCCATAAATGTGAGCAAAGTTACTATACAAAGCCCTAGGAAATCAGTATAGACGAAGGTCCTAACTACAAGACAGATGACACACTCAGAAACGGAAACGGAAGAGAGTTTCACGAAGGGTCTGTTTTAAAGGTGGGGGCAGAGTTAGGAGGACCCGAAAAGAGTGGTGGAGGACCCCGGGGTGCGATTGGCACACGGTGACCCGCAAAGGGCTGGTTAATGTAGTAAGAGATAAAGCATGGGACGGGGACCCCCCCAGTGGCAGCTGCAGACTTGGGCAATAGAAAAGAGCTTCTGCCAAACATGGCCTCTTGCGCCCTCTGGTCTCCCTCGCCCTCTGGTCTCCTTCCTTTGGCACAAGCAGAAACTAGAGCCTTCTTTCCTTGATCAGTAACCTGGGGACCATATCTTCTCTCCCCGGAGAGAAAGGGAGCCCAGAAGAGACATGTGAGCAGGTGGAGGATAGAAAGTGGACCTGGACGACCCAACACGAGACCCAAACAGCATTTCAGAACTCTGAGTTGAGCCCGTTTATCACACCCTTGTTTTATACCCTGCAGAAGGTACTTTTTTTCATGGGGAAAACAAAGGGAAATGTTTTGTTTTATAAGACATATTTTCATCCCTTGTTCATGAATCCCCACAAAAGCCCCGTGAGAAAAGAGGGCAGGGATTATGGCCCCCAGATTACAGATCAAGGAAAGGAGTCTCGCACAAACTGGTCGTTACAGAACAATCACAGAGACGTCAAGTACAGATAGGCAATATAGTTGACAATACTGCGATAACTGTGGTGCCAGGAAGGGTCCCGGAAGCATCAAGGGGAACGCTATGTAAAGCATAGGATAACCCAACCTCTAAGCGGTACACTTAAAATCAATACAAAATAAAATCTAGAAAATAAAAATAAAGTAAGTTTTTAAAAAAGGAAAGGAAGGCTCAAGGGGAGAAAAGTCTTGTCGAAGATAACAGCTTCAGCAGCAGATGGAGTTCCACATCCTGATGCCCACGTGGCCATCCAATGTTATCTGTCTACTGATCAGACCACAGTGCAGAAGTGGGAGTTCTAGCCACTGTGTGCGCGGATAAAGGAGCTAGTGCTCAGCATGGAGAGAATGCTCACACATCTGATACACTCACGCCACCTTCCACCCCGTGATGGTCAGAATGCGTGTTCTAAAATGTGCATCTGCCTGCTTGATCCCCTTCCTAACACCCTGCAACATGTCCCTTTGCCATATAAGGGCTTTCATAACTTGACCTCTGTTAACAACTCCAAACTCATCCCTCCCTGGTGGTCCATGGAAACCTGCATGGAGCCACCCATCACCAACTACTCAGAGCTGTTTATCTCTAACATCTCTTTCCTTTCTTCACCCCCTTGTTGCATTTACCGCTCAGGAGACCCACTAAACACACCTGACTTCTGCCTTGCCTCTTCATAGTGCCTGCCTTTTGAGACGGTAGGATTTCATTAACCTTGTTTTATCAAGAAAGAGGAAGTTCAGATTGAGTCGATTTTCCAAATTAAATACATATATATTTTTTAAAGTATGAGCTAAATCTCTTAGCTATCTTGGGGAAAAAAAGGTCTCACCACTCTTGGCTTTGTAGTTGGAGGACAATGAACATCCTTTGAGTCCTGTTCAGTGTCTAAGAGTCATCATTCTTTGTACGCAATAGCCATGGGAAACAGTGACTGATATTAACACCTCCTGTTCTTGCACGAAATACCAGAAGGTGGCCACTTACGGAGTTTACTGGCCATTCTCCGGCAGGGTCTCTGGATTTTCTGCAGCTTACCTGAGCTGAGCCCTGCACACCCTTCCTATTCAGACTCTTCATTTTCTGTATCTAATCTGTTGTGTCTTAGGAAACCAGATTATCAAGTGAGAACTGTTTTTTAAGTAAGAAAATAGAAATTCTGCACCAAAGCCAGAGAGTGAGTTGCTTTTCTCCATGGGCTTTTTGACATTACCTTTGACATCTCTGAGGGTTTTTTGTTTTGTTTTTTTTTTTGCCCATTTCCTGGTTCTCAGATGTTTGTCATATGGCCAGTGTGGCCAGATAGGTGACCTCTGAATGAGGAAGGTCTTATCAATGTCCTAGTAAATGACTGGGTGAGATCCCCTAGCGCAGGCTCATTAAGCCGTTCAGATGAATGTCACATCTGCTCCCACATCTCAGGGGCACTGTCCAGAAGGTGATCCTCTCCCTCTCTGCCTTCTTAGCCAAGCTGAATTATTGCAGGACACAAATATGTTGGGAAAATAGCCATCCTGTCATCTTGCAAGAAGCAGCCACTCTTAATCAGTGTCATCCTGGCCTCTGGGATTTGCCCAGTTTCCTCTCATTGACCAACCTGAAAAAAAGACATCCTTTGGTGGCACTGCCCTCAAGCCAGGGTGTTAATATGATGAAGAATTTCAGAGTGTCCTCTCTGGAGACAGCATAATCAGGCCTTCCATGAAAGTTATAAAGGGAGGGTTTGCGACGAGTAATGAAGAAATGAGCAAGAAAAATCAAATTTTACAACATTCACTGTGTGAATGTTTTATCTCATTTATCTTCCCAGTCCCGGCTCAAGTTCCACTCGGATCTTTCCTGAACCTCTTCTCCCATCTACAAAATGTTTCCTCCCCACTGCCGTGGCTGTTTCACATAAACCCCACGAAATAATTGTGATGCTTCATGAAACGCACGTCCCAACGACTCTCAGCGCCCGCTAGGCTGTGAGCCTCTAAAGGGGAAGATTGGATCTTCTTTACCATTGCATTCCCAGAGCCAGCACTAAGGCAGCATGCAGAAGGTGTTTTATTAACGTTCAGAAGCTGGAGTGGAGCTTGCTTTCATAAAACTTCAGCTGCTCCTTTGTTTCATTAGTGTGCCTCGGTCCAGGTCAGTCTGTATGGGTCCGGCTCCTACCTGCCTCACAATGGAGATTTAGACAGCTTTGACCTTGTGGCTTTCAGGATTCAAGAAACTTGGGTTCAAAGATAGGGTCACCACCTAGCAGTTTTATTTCAATCTTTTAAAAAAGACTGAACGTGATTTTTAAAATTGCTGGCATGCTTTTTTGCGAAAGAAGGTTTGAATGCCTTCAGTCAGCAACCCAGGGGCCTCTAGCCAATGTCTCTCTTCCTTCACGTGCTCCTTTAAGACGGCTCTACAAAGGGCCTCAACTGGTCCTGGACTAGCCAATCAAAAACATGTTCGTTTTTGAACTAGTGATGTTATTTCTGGGATTTATCTCAAGGATGTAATCAGATAAATATGCATGGACGTTCACCACAAAATTATAAACATATATTAACAAAAATCTGGAAATAGCTCAGAGGACCAACAGTAATCAAAGAATGTGTGATTGATTCATCCATAGACTAGGCTACTAGGCACCCATTGAATTTTATATTTTAAAAGAATATTTAGCATCATGAAAAAATTTTTACAACATAATCTGGTCAATGCACATTATAGAATATATAGGCCTGATTGGTGGTGGCACAGTGGATAAAGCATTGACCTGGAACTCTGAGGTCTCTGGTTCAAAACCCTGGGCTTACCCAGTCAACGCACATACGGGAGTTGATTATTCCTGCTCCTCCCCCTTCTCTCTCTCTCTCTCTCTCTCTCTCTTTCCCTCTCTCTCCTCTCTAAAAATAAATTTAAAAATTACAAAATATATATATATACACAAACACATACACACATACACATATGTACATGAGAAAATATAATATATACATATATATTTGGAAAAGGATAGTATATGCACATACATACAAAAGTATACCCTCAATTCTAGAAGGTAGCAATTTAAGGCTCACTATCCATTTAATATCAAATTTGGGTGCTGATAAACACTATAATATTAATAATAATATAATATTTGTTGTAAAATGTATCCAATTCAGAAGAATTAAAATGTAGGGGAAAACCTAACTTTGTTAGAAGAGAGGAAATAAAGCTACATGATTTCAGATTTAGAAAATAATCCAGTTAAGTATATATTAATCAATAATTCAATGAAATACTTGAAAATGTTAAAGATGGTTGTCTCTGGGTTGTTTCTATTTTTTGACATGCTACAAAATTTTCTGAATGGAAACTCTTTCTTCAAGATGCTCAGAGCCTGGCAAAGGGAGTCAGAGACATACACCAATCTCAGGAAGGATTGGAAGTATATGACTGTGTGTGCAGAATTCAAATAGTTAACAGTAGTCAGTTCTATGGGAAATAATGAGGTAGCAAAAGAAGTTTTATCCAGGAGTGATGTTTGAAGTGAATCTTCAAAGAGAAGCAGAAGTAGATGAGTAGCCAGTTGAGGGAAGGGCATTGCCCGTGGAGGGAACAGCATGAACAAAGACATGGATTTTTCTGGGAATCACAAACATGTCAAGGGTTGTTCACTGACCACACGAATATCCATGTGGGGTGGTTAACTTGGGAAGGACTTGAAAGATCTTCTTTCCTACCACACAAAGATATTTCAAGACTTAGATGACATGAAACCTAAAATTTAAATAACTAGAACAGTTCACAGCACAAAGGAGGTGCTCAAAAAATAACAATAGTAAGAATGAAGACATTGAACTCAGGATTCAGCTCTCCCAATCTACTGTTGTCTTTATGCCTTTCCTCTATCTTCTGTTTTTAAATAAATCTTTCTCTGTTGGTTGTCATTGTTTACTATACTTCAGTGTCAAAGAGTTAGATGTGAATGCCCAAGAGACCTAAAATTTTAGAGAGCTAGGAAACAACTGAAGTTTTGTTTCATCTCTCCTGTTGACTAGCCTTGTGACCTCAGACAAATGGTTTGAATTCTTGGAATCTTGGGTGGGGGTGGGGGAGGCTTTCATCTGTAAAATAGAGATAATTATATCTTCCCTGACCTTACAAAATTGAGAAGTTCATATTAGCTAATAATTGTTAAAACCACTTGTGATATCTAAAATTCTATACAGCTACAAATGATTATCACTTTAGAAATCACAGGTAAAATGAAAAAGAATCAATAATTTGCCCAAAAGTGCAGGGAATAGCAAAATGAGACCCTTGATTCAAGTTCTCATCTCTGTCCATACCAACAGACTCTCACTTGGAACCCTTTGCTCGGGTGGAAAGTTTGGAGGTAGGGAAGATCCTATAGAGAGGAGGGGTTCTGAATCTCCCTGTTTGCCAGATCTCATTATTTTGTCCTCATCTGCCCTTCTCTCCAGTAGACTTCTCAAAGAGCCATGCAACCAAGCGACCATAAAACAATGCATAAAAATGTCATTGCTTCTTCCAGGATA
Organism: Rhynchonycteris naso; assembly: GCA_037038555.1. Taxonomy (NCBI): domain Eukaryota; kingdom Metazoa; phylum Chordata; class Mammalia; order Chiroptera; family Emballonuridae; genus Rhynchonycteris; species Rhynchonycteris naso. The sequence goes on from CM072998.1 coordinate 279,419,466, forward strand.
GCAGTCACTGGACTCCTCTATGGGGAGAAGAACCCGTCCAGGCCTGGGAGGCCAGAGTCAGCACAGGTGTGCATGGCCCATCCACCCTTCACCATGATTAACTCTTCCTTCATGGGCCAGGACGTGAGCATTCATCTTTTAGGGTTCTTCAACTATTAGCGCTCAGGATTCCTCTCAGACCATACATCATGGCCCTGGAGGCAGGGGGTACAGACAAAAATGGTCACTTGTGTTGATGTGGTGTCAAGAGGATGATTAATGAAAGTCACACGCGGCTGCCCCGCTTCTGACTTACCTAAGCTCACAAAGACGCTGACTCCGCTATTTTTCATGAGCTATCCTTCCCATTGCTGCTTGCACTAACAGCTTCAGCTTTGGGAGTCTCATTTTGAAAGGGAGAACACATCAGCAGCTCGAACAAGGCTACTGGCTCAACTTTTGATTTTCTGCGTACTGCTGCTTTTGTTGAATTTGAAATTTATTCACTCACTCCACACACATGTATAGGGACCTCGTCTAGGTGCTTGGGACACATCGGTGAGCAACACTGACAAAGTCATTCTTGCCCCAGTGAAGTTTACATTCTCGTAATGGAAGAGAGTGCTGTGCAGCGGGGAAAGAGAACAGAGAATGGGAGTTAAGGACAGGGGTCAGGGGTTCAGTTACAATTTTAACATGAGTCAAAGTAAGCCTAGTTGATAGTGTGATGTTTGAGCAAAACTTGAAAGAGATAAGGGGGTTAACCAAGTAGGTGTGTAAAGGAAGACTGCTCTAAGGACCAGGAGCAGCCGCTATAAAAGTCCAGGCACAGGAGCGTGTCTGAATTTCTTGAAGAACAACAATGAGGCTCGTGAGGTCGTGAGGTCGAAGAAGCATACCTTCGGGATAAGTACAGTAGCAATGAGGTCAGAGAGAAAAGAGGGGCAGGGTCGCAGGGAGCCTTGGAGGACATGATAGGGACACCGGCTCTTTCTCTGTATGAGATGGGAAGTCGTTGGACAGTTTGGGTCTAATTTATGCTTTAAAAGAGCCACCCTAGCCATAATTTGAGAGTATACAATGAGTAGTCAAGGGGAGAGGCAGGGAGACCACCCCGGAAGCTATGACAGTCATTGAGATAAAAAATGATGGGAACTGCCTGACCAGGCGGTGGCACAGTGGATAGAGCGTCGGACTGGGATGCCAAGGATCCAGGTTTGAGACCCCGAGGTCGCCAGCTTAAGCGCGGGCCCATCTGGCTTGAGCAAAAGCTCTCCAGCTTGGCCCCAAGGTCACTGGCTCCAGCAAGGGGTTGCTCGGTCTGCTGAAGGCCCGTGGTCAAGGCACGTGTGAGAAAGCAATCAATAAACAACTAAGGTGTTGCAATGGCAATGAAAACTAATGATTGATGCTTCTCAGCTCTCTCCATTCCTGTCTGTCTGTCCCTATCTATTCCTCTCTCTGACTCTCTCTCTCTCTGTCCCTATTAAAAAAAAAAATGATGGGAACTTTCTTTTACCCAAAGGTGATCAGCAGGGGGCTGAGAAATGGACACATCCTTGATATACCATACCTCATCGAATTCAAGATGCCAGTGGGTGGGAGACATTCCTAATCTGAAGATATTGTATAGCGGCATAATCTTGATCTTAGTATCCAGGAAATAAGAGATTCTTGAGTTGAAAAACAGGGTCCTGGCAGATTTGAAGTAGGGACAAGAGTTAAGAGGGGTTAAGGGTGTCTCCAAGGTCTGTGGCCCCTGAACAACAGGAAGAAATGGCGCCGTGCTAGCTGAGATGAGGAGGACCACAGGGGGAGCAGGTGGGAGGTGGGGAAAGCGCAGAACAGGAGTACAGTTTGGGGTATGTTAAGTGAGAAGTCTATTAAAAACACACGTGAGCATGCCCTGTAAACAGTTGGATATATAAGTTTAGGGGAGAGGTTTAGACTAGAGATACAAATTTGAGAGTCTGAGGATACAAACAATAATTGAAGCCAAAAGACTGAATGAGGTCACCCAGGGATGGCACACAGAGAGAGAGAAGGTGCCAAGGACAGAGGTGCAGGCCTTCTGATATAAGAGGTCTGGACAGAAAAACAAAAGAAGCGACGGACACTGGGAAGAAGTAACCAGCCAGTGAGATAAGGAGAAACCATTGAAAATGACCACGAGTTCTGGATTGGTTTCGGTGAGGAGAAAAGTAACTTAATTAAAATGCTTCTAAAATAGATACAACAAAAATGGCTCGTATGTGGGCTCGGTTGGCAGGAGGTGAACAGCCAGCACGGGGTTACAGTGGAAATGCCCCTCGCAAAAACATGGTGGGCGGGGAAAGCGTTAGATCGGAGGGGAAAAGATAAGGGAACCACAAAAATAATCACACTACTTTTATTAATGCATTTCTTCACAAGTCACCTCCCGCTAGGAACAATTTAAGGTGATTCGTGAAAAATCAGCTTGTTTGCACTGACTGTATTTTAACCCCAAAGCAACGTCACCTCCCATCCTGGTGTCCTCACCCCCCATCCCTTGTTTGGCGAAGACAGTGTCACATCCATCTGCTGATTCAGGATCCAGTATTCCAAGTACAAGGTCTAGACAGCGGACTGGAACACACTGGGTTTCAACCCTCTTTTCCAGCTTGAAGCCAGTCTAGACACAAAACTAAACATCCCGCAAATCAACCTCTACAGAACCCTGTTTTTAAATCCACAAAATGCAGAGAACAAGCGCTGAACACACCAGCCCTGGGCAGCTCAGCCCGCGGGTGCCAAACCTCCCATGCTATGTCAGGGTCCACACTGCCACAGAACTCACTAACCCTCCCCGAGTTAGGCAGGGGAAGCCAGAGTCCCCCCCGATGGCAACGACGGCCGACCCGTGCAGCGCCTCTCAGGTCTGAGACCGATTTTCACACGGCGCATAAAGCACACGGCAGTGTGGGGAGGTGAGTGCAGTTGCCATCCGGCTCTTGGGTGAGAAAGCAAAGGCTCAAGGGAGATGAGGTGGCTTCCCCCTGGCACAGCCAGGAGGGGGCTCAGCTGGAACTCAAGGCCAGGCCTGCAGATGGTTGGGAGCCAGCAGCTGGGTGCTTGGAGGAAGCTGCTAACAGATAAACAGTAAGAGGCCAGACTCAAAACAAGAGCAAGTAGACAATGGCAGGGCCAGGAAACAGCTGTGGGGAGACAAGGCTCAGAGCAGCGAGGGGGTAGGCACTCGGGGGGGACAGATCTGGAGGGAGCAGGCATGTCCCGAAGGGGGACTCAAACCACGGACTGCCGGCAAGAGAAGAGCTAAAGAAACTTCTCAACACCTACAGGGTGGGCACGGCAGAGAGAGCCCAACAGACGTGGGTGAGGCTGTCCCACCGCCTGGCTTGCCCGGGGCTGGGACCGTTTCCCAGGACACGTTTCAGGCTTCAGTTTTAAACCAGAAAGTCCGGGGCTAGCCGGATTGAGCTGGACACCCTGGTTAGAGTTCCCGCCCAGTGGTGGCTTCCTACCATGTGACCCTCAGGCAAACTACTTCCCCTCTTCCCGTCCTCCTCTCCACCCAAGTGGGTGTAACAGTGGGAGTCCGGAAGGTTTGCCGTGAGCTTTAAGTGGGAGAAAAAAAAAACAAAAAATGTGGAAAATCTGTAACATACCATCGGGCACTCGGAAGGCATTCTATTAGTAGCAGCCATTCTTAGGACTGGGCTGTGCTGAGATGGATTCCCAAATGTACTTCCTGAGGCCCAAGCGTGCTCTCAGCATCCTCCAGGAACAACCCTCCGGGAAGTGGGGTCAGCGGCCAGCTGTTCCTGGTCTTCATAAACACCACGCTCCCCGGGAGGCTGAGGCGAAAACCCAACTGTGGCCTCCTCCTCCATCCCCCGGCTGCCGTTTCAAGTTCCTGGGACTTCCAGGACCAAGCACAGCCAACCTACACGCTACCGCTGGACACGTTGATTGTGCCAGACTGACCCTGGGGAACACCGGGGAGGCCCACCAAAGGGTCCTCGTGACGGCACAAATACCAGGCACCCGGGGCTCTGAACCTGAACCGGCGTCCCCCACACTGTGCCCCATTCCAGGACGCTCTCCAAAGACTGCAAGGGGTCTTCAGCCAATCTGACAACATCACAGTGGCTGGATCCTGGCATACAAGTTCTAAGTACCCGCTCTGAGAATAGCTTTCTAAGTTCCACCCGTCGGTACCTGATGCGTTCATCCACAGCTCCGTCGTGAACAGAGAGCCTGGCCTCGCACAGAAGACCATCCTGTCTCCCTCTCTAGGTGCAAGCCCTTGCCTGGAAGCTCTGCATTCCACTGCAGGCCACTGGTTCTTTGGGCCTCGACTAGCACAGTGTTCACTGTACTGTAATGCCGTCATTTACCTACGTGCCGGCGGAACTCGCGGGATGCAAGAGACCTCTCCATGCTCCATCCACGGATAAGAGGGAACAGAGCATAGCAATCAAGAACCCCATGGTGGTGGCGCAGTGGATAGAGCATCAGACTGGGATGCAGAGGACCCAGGTTCGAGACCCCGAGCTCGTCATCTTGAGCGTGGACCCATCTGGCTTGAGCAAAAGCTCGCCAGTTTGGACCCAAGGTCGCTGGCTCCAGCAAGGGATGGCTCGGTCTGCTGAAGGCCCGCAGTCAAGGCACATATGAGAAAGCAATCAATGAACAACTAAGGTGTTGCAACAAAAAACTGATAATTGATGCTTCTCATCTCTCTCTGTTCCTGTCTCTCTGTCCCTATCTATCCCTCTCTCTGTCCCCTGTAAAAAAAAAAAAAAAGAACCCCATGGCCCAGCTGCTAGTGGGTACCGAGTTTCTCGTTGGGGTGATGGAAACTATTCTACAATCGACTGTGGTGATGTTTGCATGTCCCTGTCACATACACTAAAAAAACACCAGATCTTATACTTTAAACAGGTGGATATAGAGTAAGTGAATTGGGTCGGTTTCTGGAGAAAAAAAAGGGTCCGGACCATGACTGCCCGGGGGATCTGGAGGACGTTACACCAGTTCTCCGGGCCTCAATTTCCTCAGTCCTAAATCGGGTTCGGCAACACCTCCCTCAAAGGGTGGCGTGGGATTAAATTAGCGATAGCTTTTAAAGCAGTCAGAGCAGTTCCTGGAACTTGTAAAGCAATGTGCCGGGCTGTTCTTTATCTTTCTTCTACGTTTTCCAAGACATGGCTCAGCGCCTGTCGCAGTGAGTAGAGAAGACTTATCAAATGTAGAATGACAAGTACAGGAGACACAAGTACCTACAGGGCTCCGAATGGGGGGGGGGTGAGCTCACATGCGTGTTCTCCACAGAAAGAGGACAGCACTAAGGCGTCCCATGACCTGAGTTCGAGTTCTGATCACCCCCACCCCCAGAGCGGGATGACATGGAACTTATCCCTTTCTCGTTCACCCTGAGATTCAGTGCTCCCCCATCCGATGGCCGAAGCTGAAATTCTGCATCCACCAACAACCCTCAAAGGGTTGGGCTGTTTGTTTTGTTTTTCAATAAAGGGTTGTTTTTTGAGTCCGTGAATATAAACACCCTTTAAAACTACAGAGGAATGTGCAAATCTAAGTCCCACCCAGAAACTGGGTTTGCCTGAGAAATGGCCGGGGTTTCTCTCCTATGCCAACAGTCCCATTATACTTTCCAGGGCCCCTCGCTGACTCAGCATCGCAGGAACAGGAGCTGAATGTCAGACACAGGTGAGGTCTCACCCCGGGGAGAGGAAAGATGGGGCTGGGCGCCCAGCGTAGTCCTGCTGGGCTGGGCCCTGGGTGGGCTGGGAATGCCAGAGGGTCGCTGCTCCTTTAAGTGGTGTCCCTCTGTGCCTCACAGATGAGGGCATTCAGACAGCAGCTGTTGCCCTCGGCAGCAAACGCTTCCAGGGCAGCGTTCCCAGCATAGCCAGGGTGGGAGGTTGAAATCAGGTGGGCCGTGACCTTCAGATCACAATCCGAAAGCCTCTACTGCCATCTACCGGCCATCTGGGGGGTTCCAGTGGTAAAAAAAAAAAAAAAAAAAAAAAAAAAAGCCAAGAAAGGATTTAGGGGTGAGGGGTATCTTAGCAGATCTTCCCAGGCACAAGGAAAAGGATCTCATAGATCCATTAGTGCATGCCTACATTTTCCAAGTGGGGAAACTGAGGCTCAAAGAGGTGAAGGGGCCTGCCTGCGGTCACACCTCTAGCCCATGGCAGCCCACATCTCCCCGATATTAGCTCTGACCCACCCTGCGCTGTTTTTACCTAAAAAAATAAAACGTGGCACGTCAGGGAAGCCGGCCCAAATGGGAGAGTTTCTGCCAGGCGCCTTGTCCTCTGCGCTTCCTGCCCCACCGGCTTCCTTTTGCCCCAACGGCCCCGGACTAGACCCGCACTGAGCATTTTCTTGTCCTCCTAGAACCCAGCTGCCTCGTACCGCCCAGCAATCCCTTTCAGGGGGAAAACATTGACCCGTTCCTCTGAAGGTATTTGCTTATTGTTTCATGAATGTGGAGGACAGGAAAGACGCTGTTTGGTAGACACCCCACACCGCATATTACAGATAAGGAAACGAAGGTGAGGGACACTGTGTGGCCAGGAGCCGCCATCATGGCCATTCACATGCAGGTTCCCATTGGATTCGGGCAGACGGTGAAATAACGGCGGAGTCGGAGGATGGTGGGCCATTCTGTTTATTGGTGTCTCACCAAGACAGGCAAGCCACGAGAGAAGACAAGGGAAAAGCAGAAAACCTGCTTTTCCCATGGAGGGCAAGGGATCAGGGAGGCCCCTGCAATGGTGATAGCAGGAACCGAGAGAGCAAGCTCCCAGTCTGTCCCACTTTATAGTGCAGAAATCCAAACCCTTAATCCAATCTACAAACAAGAAAGTTTCTGATACAAAGTCACCCATCTGAGGCATAATGGGATTCCTCATGAGAGTGCACCACCCCACATCAAAAAGGGTGGGGAAAGGCTTCGTCTTAAAACTAAGCCTTGGGCTATAACAACCGGCCTCCTTACAGCCTGTCCCCCACACCCAGTACAAACTATAAGCGAGCAAACATATATATCATATTCACAAACTTATTTGACCAACAGACACCAAAGAATTGGCTGGTGGAGGGGGTCCCCCATGTACCTGCCATTAGGGTCACCTGGGGGAGCTTCACAAACTCCTAAGCCCAGGCCACACACGTACACCAGAACCTCTGGGGTCTTCCCTCCACGCTCAGGTGACTCCGATGCACAGACAGGTGTGGGAGCTGTTGGCTCCCACCCACTCGATCAGAACGCAGAGCCCAGTCTCCCAGCTCACTGCGCGTGTGCCAGTGTCTGCGCCACACTTGGAAGACTGTTGCCAACTCCACGTCTTACCTCTATTATTAATAACACCCTAAGTGACCCGTCCTCTGCTTCAAGCAATGCACTTTGAAAGCGACCTTGTTACCTTCCCGAACAGAAAAGTAAAGGTTGCTTGCCACAAAACAAAACCCAAGCGTACAACGGAGCACACTGAAACACAAAACATTAAAATAAAAACAAACGTTCGTGTAACGAAATCACGTTATCTCCTTCTTCTAACTTGGGGGAGCCACTGCTTCCTGAGCAGGAAGAAAGGGCCCCCTCTCTGCTCCTGACAAGGCAGAGGACACTGGGATAGAAACGTCCCTTTGAGTGGGGGGCGGGGGAGGTAAGGGTGTCCCATGGGCGCCTCCACATGCATGTGCGCCCTTTCTCAATGTTGTTCTTTCTCCAGCCTCACAGCAGAGCCTGGGGGGGGGGGGGCGGGGGGCGGGGTGGAGTCCCACGAGAACCCCTGGTGATGTAAGCCCTGAGCCCAGGGACTGTGGGTTCCCAGCCACACTTGCAACAGCATCCTGCCGGCATCTTATCCAACAGCTGGGCACCCTCGCTCATGACGAAGAGTAACAGACATTCTTTTCACATTGCTCTAGACCAGTGGTTCTTAACCTGGGTTCTATCGAACCCTAGGGGCTCGATGAGTCGGTCTCAGGGGTTCGGAGAAGCCTCTGCCGCGGAGGCCAGAATAAAGTAATACCGTCATTTGTTGTGAGTTCATGCACTTCGTTGGTTTTGTTCTTTGAGCAAGGTGATGTTCATGCACGGCTCATTTTGTGCACCAGTAAAAATACATATACCTATGTCTTGAATTTGGGGAAAAAAATCATATTTTATTTATCACTAAGGAAGGGTTCGGTGAATGCGCATATGAAACGAGTGGATTCCGTACCTCAAAAAAGGTTAAGAATCACTGGTCTAGCACCTTCCCCGCGGGCCGGCCCACCTGTTAGAGGGAAGCGGCTGCTCTTGGTCCCTTAGCCTGCAGACCAGCTCCATGACCCACATTTCCTCCAGGTGACTGTCATTGTGCTGCTGGCTCCAAACACAGCTGTTTGGCAAAGACAAGTGGCAGATGTGGCGCCGGGGCCCCCGACCGCACCTGGCAGAAACGTCCTCAGTCCCGCTGACCCATATAGGCAGCTGACAGCAGCTGTCTCCCGTGAACAAAAGGAGGGTTAATCAGCAATGACCAGGATGACACAACGTGTGTCTCTGCCTTGAAATTCTTTGAGGGATCGGTCTCATTCAACAACCCCCAGCAAGTAAACGGGGGATCCCATTTTCCCCCAGTCAAATAGAATCATCACCTTTAAAAGAAGAGACTTGTAAAAAACTAATCATTGCATTCACCTATGGCAGATTTATATATTTAAGGGAAAGTAGGAAAAAAGGCCAGTAAAGAAGCAAAAAAGCATGTGTGGTCTGTCCCCCCCCCCCACACACACACACACGTATAGAAAAGACTCTATTACCCCACGTGTGATAACCCTCCTCTTATCATTATCACTGTTTACCTTTTTTGTATTTTTACATAAAAATGAGCTCATACAAGACACATGACTTTGTATCATTTGTTTCCCATAGCAATATAGTAGCCCCATCTCTCTCTCCAGCATTCAGTGTCCCTAGATAACATCACTTGTAAGGAACGCCGAGGACCCCATTTACAACTGATTAAGATGAAGAGGGCGAGATAACTAATGTACCCAGTGTCCTAAACATCAGACAGAGTTCACACCAGCCATTCTCAAGAGGTAAAAATGAAGCAGAGTGAGCGTCCGTCCGGTTAACAACGGAGCAGAGCTGACCACCCACCTGGATTCCGTCTACCATACCCACGTTGCCTTCACAGGCCTGGCCTCAAGCCTCACCTTGAAAATCTGCATTTTCAAACTTGTTGCCCATTTTACTACAGACTGAACTCCACCTGAGAACCTACAAAGAGTCACCTGAGGTGGCTGGCAACCACCATTCAGAAGGACAAGTGGGGCAGGATTTTGCCTCTGTTGGTGACCAGCTACGTGGTTGGATGTGTTTTCTTGCTCCATCGCAACCTTACAGATCAAGATGGAGAAGAACTCTGGAGAAAATATCTAGAGATCTGGGTTTTATCCTCACCTCCTCTATTCACCAGCTAAAATTCATGGCCATTTTATGCCCATTTTATGAGCCTCAGTTTCCACATCGACATACTGCGGTAACACAGCCTGCCACACTCGGCAGGTTCTTGAACAACTGATAAAACACTGAAGCAGGGTACAAACGTGAAGACACCCTTACACATTCTTTTATGGCTCTGCCGACGGCGACTTTAACACTTGAAGACACATCAGAGATGTTTAAGGAAGGAAGGAATTCGGAAGCCAGCCAACTTTAGATGTTAGGGAACCGACTTTCTGAGAAGTGAGAAGTTTGCTCAAAGTTTCACAGTGAGTTAGGAACCCAGCTAGTTCTGGAAGCCAGCCTTGGGATTCACAGGGCAATGTTTCTTTTAAAAGGCCACCTTTCGAGTGAGGAATGTTCCAGGCATGCTCACAGAAATGTGTTGAAGGCTATGCCATTCATTCCCATTTATGTGAGTTCAAATGAAATAAAATTGGCCACTTAAAGAGATCTCTCCAGTCATCCAGTTCCGACTCTGATTTATTTTTTTTTAACCTAAACTGAATGCTTTTGAGGGTTGTCTATTCCTTTCTTAACAATAGCTGCCTGAAAAAGAGCAGGGAAAAGCATGAAGAAACTTGGGGCTCCAGCATTTCCCATGCTGGGAGTTCTCTCACCCCATCCCAGACATGGTGTCCTCCTTCCTGACTCTGACCTGAAGTCGGTTGGTCAATTGATCACATCCCGGCAATTTGGAGAGCCTCCAGGGCCCCGGGGGTGGGAAATTAGTTACAGAGTCCGCAGAGAGGTGTGGCCCCATCACATGAAAGTCACTTCCCGCTTGGAAGGGACTGCAAATTCCTGCCTTCTGAGTGGTGTTTCAGATGACTAGGAGCTGGCTCATCTGCGGGCAGCCCCCAGCACAGCAGGAGGAAGTCGGGGGGAGCCCGGGCATTCCAACACCCGGCGGGAGCGAGATCCGCCGTTGCAGAAAACGAGGACTTTTGGGTGCTCCACCACGCCTTGCCTTAACATAAGGTTTCTGATCTTTTTTAAAAAAAGAAGAAAAATCAAGGCTCAGTCTGCCTTCCTTCTGAAATACCAAAAGCATTTGTCATTTAATAACACAGGGACTCCTCTGGAGGATTTCCAGAACCTTCCACGGAGTGTAAACAAGAATGCTGGGATTTCGCATATATAATCAGAAATGTGAAGCACGCCCTGTGCGCCAAGCACTGTGTGTGCTAAGTGTGTCGCACGCCTCTGACTCCTCTATTCCTCACACTCAACCTCAGGAGAGAAGGACCATGACACGGCGATAGCCAAGGAACCTGGGCCTCAGATGCTGAAGTAACTCGTACAAGGTCAACAAGTGGAAAATGACCGGAGGAACTTGGACCTGGATCTGTCTGACTCCAAAGCCCAGGCTCTAAATGAGTTGGATAGATATCGCCGGGGGGGTTGGGGGGTGGGGGGGTGTCTCATCCCATCCCTCAGCCAGACAGAGAGACCTCAACCACTAGATATGCGTTAAGGATCTGACCTCCGTTTCGTTGTTTCTGAGGCCATCTCACATTCCCAATTGAATTTTTACCGGCTTAACTTTCAGAAAGTTCCCCTTAGGTCAGAATGTTTCCTTACCCTCAATTCCTGCCCTCTGCACCCCACAATCCTCCTAGCTCCCAAACGTCCTTCTGGGAAGCTGGTCTCAGGCCCCATTCCCATGAAATAGGTCCCCTGACGTCACAAAGGGATTCTTGTCTAACTTCCACCCTTCTAATCAAAGTTGAAGCAGTGTTTCTTGCTCTAATTGAAGTAAAAGAGCATGATTGTCCTCTGTCTCATGGTGCACTCACAGTTACAATATGTGCTTACATCTGGTGGTATGAAATATAAAACGTGATTACATTTTATCCTAAAACCCTAGGGTTGGAAGGGGCTGAGAAATGTTATCTTTTACTTCCTCCTGCCTTCAGACGGGGACACCCCCCCCCCCCAAATCAACAAAACATAGAAACAGCCTCTGAGACCTATAGGAAGAACATTATCAACACCACCTTAGACACTAGGGAAGCAAGGCCGAGCGGCTGACTCAAGTCCCCCTAGTAGACTGCAAGTCGAGCAAGAACTGGGTCTCCCAGAGAGAGCTCTGCCTTCCACGCAGCCCTTTCCCATGGTCATTGTGCACTAGTACTAACTGCATTATAACTATTATAAAGGTACGTGGGCATACAAGCACAGCGTCTTCTTACAGGCATTCAATTTTATTTGTCCAATGTTTTCTGCACTGCGCTAAGGATACGGAAGCCCACAGAGCAATTCACCCACCCGTTGAAGCTCAAGACAAGGGCTCAGACCCAAGAACCACTAGGTAACAGACTGACCTTGAGCGCCCTCTGTGGGCAAAGCTGAGTTTCGCAAGCTGGATCGCTGAGAGTTGTCCTGCATTTGGTCTATTGGCTCAATCAAGTTCCACAACACTTTTTTTTTTTTTTTAATTTATTAGAGTGACATTGGCAAATAAAATCTCATAGGTTTCAGGTGCACAATGCTATATTATCCGTATATTGTAGTGCGAGTTCACCATCCCAAGTCGTCTCCCTCTATCACCATGTGTCCCCCTTCTACACTCTTCTCCCACCTTGCACCCACCTTTAAGTACATGGAGCATAAAACAGTCCTGAGGGTGACTCCCAACCCAACTCGCCCCCCACCAGCGGGGTGGCTGTGGGCAGATTACCTCGATGGGTTGAACTCCGGTTTCCCCATCTCTGCAACAGGGTCAATAATATTGTGCCCTGGGTTGAAAGGCATCCCGCCCACAAAAAAAAATAAAGATATGTCTACATCCTAAACTTCAGGATCTATGAATGTGACCTTATTTGAAAAAGGAGTCTCTGCAGATGTAATTAAGTTGAGGATCTTGAGGTCACCCTGGGTTGTCCAGGGGGGCCCTCAGTCCCGTGACAAGTGTCTCTCTAGCCTGACCAGGCGGTGGCGCAGTGGATATAGCGCTGGACTGGGATGCGGAAGACCCAGGTTCGAGACCCCCTAGGTCGCCAGCTTGAGCACGGGCCCATTTGGCTTGAGCAAAAGCTCGCCAGCTTGGACCCAAGGTCGCTGGCTCCAGCAAGGGGTGGCTCGGTCTGCTGAAGGCCTGCGGTCAAGGCACGTGTGAGAAAGCAATCAATGAACAACTATGGTGTCATAATGGCAACGAAAAACTAATGATTGATGCCTCTCATTTCTCTCTGTTCCTGTCTGTCTGTCCCTATCTATCCCTCTCTCTGACTCTCTCTCTGTCCCTGTAAAAAATAAATAAAACAAGTGTCTTCCTATAAGAGAAAGAGAAGAAGTCAGCAGGAAGACAGAGCAGAGATCAGGCTGATGCAGCCACAAGACAAGGAACATCTGGAGACACTGGGAGACGCCTGAGGCAAATAAGGACTCTTCCCCCAAAACCTTCGAAGAGAGTGCGGTCTGCTGACACCTCCAGAACTGTGAGACAATAAATTGGGGGGGGGGTGTTCAAGCCACCAAATGAGTGGTAATTTGTCAAAGCAGACCTAGCTCCACACCCCGTTTCCTGGACTGCAAAGCATGGGGCCTAGGCTAGAGCGAGCACTTCATAATTCGGTGGGCATTATTTTTGCCCTGACCACACTCTGAGTCGACTCAGGTCTCTCTTCATTCTGAAGGTCCTGATTTTTGGCCAGAGAGCACCCGCCTGGCCAAAAATCTAGACTAAAGGTTTTAGTGTTTTGATTTAGGGTTCTTTATTTAAGGTGTGCCCTGATTATTGCCTGTGGACATGGTTCAAAATAACAACCCTCAATTTGTAGCCAAATAAATTTGAATAGGACCCCAAAAACTTATTTTGAAAATGTGTCACATATGATTCTGATACAAACACGTGATGTGACGTTCAACCAGGACACAGACCAGTGTTCTTTCTGATTCAGCTTGTGATTGGGTCCTGATGGGTGGAATTTGGCCCCTCGCCCCTGAACATAGCCCTGTTTCCATCTCTAATGACAGGAGCAAGTCCCCATCGCCGCCCGGTGGACCTAGAACAGACATGGAGAGGAACTGGTCTAAGGGCTCACATCGTGTTTGGGGAGCCAGGTTGGTGGGACATGCCCTGGGGAATGCCCATGGTAGCAGAGAATGACAGGAAAGGAGCTCATGCCCAGGACCCTGGCAGTTCAGCCTCCATCACACAGAGCTGTTCCCTGATCTGTTTTATCATCTTGGAGCATGCATACGGTTCTTTTTTTGGAAAAAAGAAAATGTAAAGCATTCTGATTTTTTAAAAATAAATGTTTAAACCACTGAAATGACACACTTATTTTCTAGACCGAAAACTGAAGTCCAAAGAGCTTGAGTGCCGTGATCAGGACCACTCAGAGAGGGGCTGACAGCTTAGTCCACACCCGTGGACTCTGGACTTGGCCCAGGGCCGATCTGCTGTGGGAACCGCCCACCCCCAGCACTGCAGCCTGTGGTGCCATAGTCCTTGGCCCCAGCATGCAGTGGACCCTGCACCTGTGAGGAAGGAGTTCCTGGGCTGGGCGTGGTTGCACAGGCAGCGCCTGCTGCCCCTTTCCTGGTGGTGGGCTTGGCCACCCCCTTCCCCCAGGCAACCCGGGTTCCAGGCCAGCGCTGGCAGAGGCAGTATCATTGCCCAGGGAAATCTTTTTCCCTCCTTGCAGCCCACACACAGGCCTTATCTCAGGTGACAGGGTGTCCGGGGCACAGGACCGTTGAAATCTTTCCTGGAACACAATGGCCAGGCCCATGTTTTCAGAGAAGAGAATGAGGAGGAGTAGGCAGCCAACGATCACCCAGCTGTTGTGAGAAAGAGCCCTTATCTGTTCTGACCCAGCTCTGGACCCAGGGATCGGTGTCAGCCTCACACCACTGGTCACGAAAGCCAGGGAGGGGGAGTCTGCCACGCTGAGATCAAGATGCAGCAAAATAAACACTTGCAAGAGAGCGGGGCCCTAGAACCTGGGGCCACACCTGGCTGGCGTACCCCAGAGAGAATGAGAGCCCACACAAGGCTCCCAGCGTGGAGGCCGAGGTCAATACACAGTTGCCAAGTTAGAGGTGCCTGTGCAGGAAACCCCCATTGCAGACAGGAGCAGGCCAAGTAGAAGCTAAGGGCCAATATGATTCCAACAATAGTTCTAAGAGGTGACACAAAGCACTACATGGTCAGCAAGTAACCAGATAAGTCATAGAATCAATCATTACTGGAAGCCTGACCTGTGGTGCGCAGTGGATAGACTGTTGACCCAGAACGCTGAGGTCGCCGGTTAGAAACCCTGGGCTTGCCTGGTCAAAGCACATACGACAAGCAACCAATGAACAATTAAAATGAAGCAACTATTAAGTTGATATTTCTTACTCCCCCCGCCCCCAACCCTGTAAAATCAATAAATAAAATCTTTATAAATAATAATAATAATAATTATTGGAAGAGTTCAGAGGAGGCATTCAGGAGGAAGGATGGCTGAGACTTGGATTAATAAAATTCATCATTCATTAAGCACCTGCCACCTGCCAGAGTTACAGCCTGTCGTTTCCACCAACCCCACAGGGTCTGTAAAACGTCTCCACTTCACAGAGGAGGAAGCTGAACCCAGGGGGAACCCTCAGCTGTGGGGTCCAAGCAGGGATGAGGGTCTGTCTGAGCCTGGGCCATTTCCTGGTATCCTCAGCTATGGATGATGATGACCTGGACACAGGCCAAAGAGAGGACAAGTCATTCCAGGCAGGTGGAAAAGGCATCTGAAATCAGAGGCAAGAAAGTCAGAAACACCGTCAAAACCATTAACAGAGATGGGTTCAGTTAGGATGGAGGTTTCTGGAATGGTCGATACTGACTGAGTACTCACTATGCTGAAAACTTTACATGTGTCATTTCATTTAACCCTCATAATAACCCTGGGAGGTGTGGAATAGAATCATTCCCAGTGTATAAATGAGACAACAGAGGCACAGAGAGATTAAGTAACTTGCCCAAGATCACACAGCTGGTAAGTGACAGAGGTATGATTTGAACGCAGTTCAGCGTGAAAGTCCTTGCTCTAAATCGCCATGTTACATTTGAAAGGGTCAAGCTGTAAAGGCTGGATTCAGTGTGGCAGGTGTTTGAACTTGATCCTTTTGTGAAAAAAGAAAATGAAGTTATAATGAAATAAGTGTCCTTAAAAAAACAAACCAAAGGGAGAGCAGAGATGCTCTCAATAAGAACAACGTCTGACAGGAAAGAGGCAGCCACCCCCTGCCCCCTTCCAGCCCTCTGCCACTTTCCCTTCCGTTGCGATCACACGATCAGAGCAGAAGGGATCTTTTGGCCATGGCGGGGAAGACCGACCGGAAGGACAAAAGGAGACTCAGCCACATGCTAGAGCCAGAAGCAACGCACAGGCGAAGGCATGAGGTCAGGCTGTTGGGAGACAGGAGACGTAGACGCGGATGTGAGGACAATGGAGAAAAATGAAACGGACTTGATGGATGATTTGAGAAAAGTGGTTGTGACTGGTCATGGCTGAGATTTACCTCCAGGGACTCACCCTCTGACCCATGAAACAGGCCAAGAGGTCCTCCTACAGCAGATGAGGCCAAATGACTTAACTGTCTCTTCCCCAGAATGTCAAGGACAGTCTGTGGCCGTGTTTATGCCTGTCTCCCACACATCTCTATGAAAGGACACGAGTCCAGGGGCAGAGCTGTCCAGCAACTTGCTACAAAGAAAAAGACAGGTCATGAGGGGAGGCCCCGCGGCCCGCCACAAGAGCCTCCAGACTCCCCATGCAGAAATTCATGGGAGCCTCCCCTGGCATTAGGGAGGGCAGTACAAGATAATATTGTTTCTGCCCACCCCACCCCCAAAAAAAGACAAGCCAGAGCTTTGGGAATTATGGGAGTGCAGGGCAAAGAATAAGCAGTTGTTTAAGGTGGAGTGCTTGCCAGGTGGTGGTCTGGAAGCTCCCCAAAGCCATCTTAGAAAGTCCTCACTCTCCCCGGGATGTCGTGTTGACTCCGCCAGCGTCACAGATGAAGAATTGAGCTCCAGTGTGATTAAATACTTCCTGATAATCACAAAACTAATCAGGAGCAGATGCACAACTGGACGCTGCCTTATCCTTTTCACTAGGACAGGAGGGCAGGTCTGGTCTCAGCATTTCACAAGAGTGGACATCCGGACCCGGAAACACTATGCAGGTTAATGGTGGAGCAAGGCTAAAACCCCAGGCTCACAGCTCTGGTTCAGGGTTAGTTTTGCCTTTCCCTGTTTTATTTGTGTAAGCTTGGGGTGCGCCCTCAAGTTCCTCAAGGAAAAAGAAGGTAGACGGAAACTGATCTGACTTTGGGTGATGGGCACACAACACAATCAGCAGTCCAAACGCCATAGAAATGT
This sequence comes from Rhynchonycteris naso, assembly GCA_037038555.1. Lineage (NCBI taxonomy): Eukaryota > Metazoa > Chordata > Mammalia > Chiroptera > Emballonuridae > Rhynchonycteris > Rhynchonycteris naso. Next base: position 279,436,331 of record CM072998.1, read on the forward strand.
TCACCTGAAGCCTATGTACTCTTATTGATCAATGTCACCCCACTAAATTTAATTTCTAAATTGAAAAAAAAAAGAAAAGGATATACCTTTCCATCTGGACACCCCCACATGCCCAGCACCAAGGATGGCCCCTGAAGACATGAAGTGTGTATCCCTGGCTTGTTGGATGAACTGACTATTATAATGCATCTCTTTGGTGCCAACATTTCACTTCTTCAATCAATTCTTCACTCTGCCCCAAGAGGTAGACTGTTAAAGCATTAGTTTTCTTCTTCAACAAACGTAATTCCCCTTTTCTCTTTCAAGACTCAGCCCAGAAAGCATCTTTACACTGGAGCCTTCTGTATTCTCAACGTGGTAACCTTCCTGAGCATGGTCTCTCCCAGGCCACATGGCTGGCACCTCTGCTCTGCACCCATGGTATCTACCCAACTACATTGTACATCCCTTGAGGTACTGTCATAGTCATCTCGGTATTCTTTATAAATGTTGATGAGTATACACATAAAGGAATAGATGGATGGATGGATGGATGGATGATTGGTTGGGTGGTTGGTTGAATGGTTAGGTCAATAAATAAATAGAGTGATAAGAGGGATGAAAGAAGAAGTATTGGGACAGAGAAATTAAGCAGTGATACAGTGGAAAAATCAATGGACTTTATGTCAGACGCTCCACATTCTATACAGAACTTTACCTCTGCTTTGCTGTGTGATCTAGAAAATATTGTTTCCCCTCTTTTGGGCTCTTTTTACTTGTGTTTAAAAATAAAAATTTAAAAGCACTAGAATCGCTGCCACTTTCTTTTCTCCAATTCTGTGAATGAAAAGCTCCCCCCACCCCACCCCAAACTCGGTAACGGATGTTTTGCGCCTCCACCCTTGAAAACGGCAATTCTCCTTAATCAGCGTGTTATCCGAAGCCACCCTTCTCAGTCTCATCCCCACCAGGAGCCCTGCTATCTCCTGCGGGACCTCTTCGGGCTGTCTATGAACAAAAGCAAGTCTTTTATCTGGTCCCTCTGTTGAGCACTGTCCTGCCCTTGGAAAACATGAATGGATTTGCAGAAGACAGTGGCCTCTGATAGTCGTCCCACCCTAGGGATGGCTAGAGAGGCAGCTTGTCTTTCTTAGAAAGGTTGTGCAATTTTATGCCGCTATCAGGGCTGACATGGAGGTGACTCCTAGCCGGGGACCCTTCAGCGAAGTTCAACTTCGGGTCAAGTCAGTCAGGGGCCCCTAGCAGCTCAGGGGCAGAGGATCCACAAGGAAGAAATTCCAGGACGTTGCCAGAAGCTAACAACAGTTCCCAGCTGTTCCCAGCTGCCTCCTGCCATTGAAGTAGTTTGGAGTGGGGGTCTTCACACAGACACAGCAGAAGGAGGGGTCAGGGGAACAGCCATGCCTCTGGGCCAGTGGGAACAGACGTCTCTTTGTTGCTGGCAGCTCTGCACATGGCCCCGAGACCCTTGGCAGAGATCTCCCTCTCCCTGGACCCCTGGGGGACCTCAACCTCAGCTGTCTGGATGGATGCTCTATCCTGTGTAATGACGTGAAAGCCTCTGCTTCCAGCCTGCCTAAGGCCAGGGGCCTTCCCTGCCGTTCTTTTCCGAGCATGTGCTGTGAAACTCTCTTATTTAAAAGGTAGTTCTAGGAATGATCTCCCTTGAGTGGAATCAAAGCAACACCCCACTTAGAATTCTGCTTGGAATGTTCCTTCCATCCCCACTCTTTGTCGGGCCAGCTCCTACTCATCCTCCGGTTCTCATCTGTGTCTTCCTCAAAGCTACCCACCTTGCCCGCCTTCCACATGCCAACACCTGCCCCTCCTCCCGACACATTCATCCCTGGTTTCTTTTTCCTCCTCAGAACTCAATGTGTACTTGTGCATTGTGCGTCTGTGGAATGACTGTGTCCCTCGCCACAACTTCGCCCTCACGGTGGCAGAGGGTGGTTCTTTTCATTACCATCTACCAAGAGCCCACACCTTGCCTGGTGCACCACAGGTGATCACTGCAGAGCTGTTGGAAAAAAAAAAGAAATAGCTTCAAGAATGAATGGATTACTTAATACAGAAGACGATTATCTTCAGAATCCTAAAGAGAAAACCTTTAGACTTATTAAGGGTTGTGAAGCCCTTCATACATGGAATCTTAACTGTTTCCTTTAATTTTAAGTGAACAAAAATAGGGCAATATAGATGGTCCTTTGCCCTCAGGGAGTTCGCAGGCTACTGGGGAACCAGACTGGAAATATGCAGAGTGTGACTATACTGCATTCTCGTTCAATCCTTATGTGGGGGGAAGCGTCACGACCCACGATTGACCAAGAGGGGCTCTGAGTTCAGAGACATTAGCTTCCTGGCTCAAACCAGGAGCTGGAACCCAGAACTTCTGAATCCTCACACAGAGACGTTCCGGCTTCCTGTCCTGCCCTCCTTGACTTGGACTGGCTCTTTCATTCTTTTCTTTGGAAGCAGATGGGCTCAACGTTCTGGTGTGACCCACACCATTCTCCAGGAGTGACTGGTGGGACCTGGAAGTGGCCTTGCTTCTGGACCCTGTCACCCTGCCCTCTGTCCCGGGCTGGCTACTGGATCAGTCCGAGACGGATGGAACTCGGGCCCCTGGTGCCAGCGACCGCTCTCTCCCACTGGGCTGGCTTCCACGCCTTTCCTGGCTCAAGGAATTGCAGACGGTTTGTGCTAACGAGGCTTCCTGGGAATGCCAGCAACCACGGAAGATGTATAAGATCAGCGAATGACAGCTCTGTCTAATCGGCTTGGTCATGCAGACTAGGAAACGTTCTGACGGAGAAACTGCTCCCTCCCAAGACGAGTCAGTGAGCACCCAGCGAGCAAAGTCCCTACGCTGGAAAACACAGGGCTTGGACCGACACAGAACTGGTTCTGACACCAACTGGGTTACTTTGGGCCAGTTACTCGAAGTCTTTAAACTTCACCTTCCTTTCTGAAAAGTGCATTCTCATGATCATAGCAAAAACCAAACAAGATAAATCATGCAACATCTTTGGCACTGAAGAAGTGTTTGTTCTGTGATAGCTCTCGCCACGCCCCACCCCCACCCCTGGATTTAAACCTTTGTTGGCCTCCTCTTTCTCCTATTCCAAGCTGTAAAGCCAGTGGCCACGGCCACCATCACAGCTGCCTGGCCCATGCAGGTTCGCATTTGATTCAGACAGACGGTAATGAAACAACGGAGCCAAGAACTGGTGGACCATCGCCTTTAATCCTAGCTTGCACCTGGCGGGCAAGAAATACACTCAGTGGGAAAACACTTCCCTTTCCATTCAGGGCTCCCAAAGCCACTGACTTATCCGAGTTTCCTAGAATCAAAGGTTTCTACCTCACCAGACTTATTCACCTCTGTTCCCCATCTCCTTCTCTCTACACAAACTCTGCACAAACTGGCTTCTCCTTCAGCACTCCACCATCTTGGCTGCTTCTCCTTTCCTTCACGTGACCTTTCTCCGTTCTCCTTTCTCTGCTCTCCTCCAGCATGGGCTCCTCTGCCCCATTTTATAGTGTAGAAATCAAAACCTTTAATCCAATATACAAACAAGGAAGCCTCTGATACAAAGTCACTTAACTGAGGCATAATGGGATTCCTCATGAGAGTGCACCACCCCACATCATGCAACAGTCAAGGGTGTGCAGAAAAGCTTAGTTTTGAAACTAAGCCTTAGGCTATAATGACCCTGCCTGCTTACAGTCTGTCCCCCACACCCAATGCAAACTATAAGCGAGCAAACATATATATCATATTTACAAACTTATTTGACCGACACAAGCCTCATTTGGTTCTGCTATTTTTCTGACTATTCACATGATCAGGGTCCTTTTGATTCTGATCATCTCTTCTAGGAGGGAATACTCCCACTTCCCAGTGGTCAGCAGGCAGGACACCCCAAAGAGAAGAGCAAGCCAATCTCCCCGAGGAAGTCAAGAACAGGGGCACAGGGGAGCTCATTTTGAACTAGTAACAATGGAGGGTGAGGACTCAGCATGGGGAGCATGGGCCACCCCAATCAGTGTAAGGGAGCAGCTGTTCAGAGCCGGGCCTGGGCAGAAGAGGAGGTGAGGCTGACAAAATTCCATGGGGCCGTTGTGAAAGCTCTGATGTCACCCAGAAGCCTTTGGGTGCCGTCCTGTGGCTCTGGGAGATTTTTAAACATGGGGGTGAAATGATGATCCCTGTGCTTCCTTGCAGCCTGTGCTGGCCATGGGAGGGGACAGGAGAGAAGAGGATCCGACGACGGAGAGACCGCTTAGGTGCTCAAGGTCACGATAAAACAGGGTCCAGATCAAAGCAAAAGATAATCCAGATGAGGGAATCACAACCCAGGGGGATTTGGCCCATTGGTTTTGTGAGGGAGGCAACAGAAAAAAAAAAAAATACACACACACAAACACACACACACACACACACACACCTCTGAGGTTTCTAGCTTGGGAGGCCACGTTTCCAGTGTCACCATTAGAAGAGTTTGGGGGATGCAAGAGTGACACACCCAAGGGAAAATGATGAGCTTAGTCTGTGGCATGCAGTGCTGGGGGTCACCTGTGGATTCCCAGGTGATGTCCAAAACACGAGAACAAATGAACCCAGGGTGGACCTGAGATGTCTGGAGTGGAGATGCAGTTTGGGGGCCATGTGGTAGTAAGGGGAGTAACAGAATCTATGACAGTGGATAAGATCACTAGCAGGATAGACTTTCTATTTTTAAAAACAAGTAAAATAGCCTGTCCTGTGGTGGCGCAGTGACTAAAGTATCGACCTAGAATGCTGAGGTCGCCAGTTCGAAACTCCGGGCTAGACTGACTGGTCAAGGCGCATATGAGAAACAAGTATGAGTTGATGCTTCCTGCTCCCCTCCCCCGTCTTTCTCTCTCCTCCCTCTAAAGTCATTTAAAAAAATAAAAAGTAAAATAAAATAATGAACACACCGACATTTCAAAGGCACTCAGGAAAGGGGAAGCCAGACAAGGAGAGCAGGCAGGAACGGGCAGGAAAGTGGAAAAACTAGAAAAAGGCTGAGAGGGCCCAGTGAGAGGAAAAACGGCCATATGGTGGTTACACAAATTTACACACATGCTAAACTTCAGAGAACTGTACACCCAAACATGCCAGTTTTGCTATGTGATACCTTAAAAAATAAAATCCATAAAATACAAAAAGAAAAACTTAGATCCCAAACCCCTGGTAAAATTCTGGCATTCAGGGTTGGGCAAAAGTAGCTTTACAGCCGTTCCCAATAATTAATCAATAGACTAGAATAAATTCCGTGTTCTACATACTCACAACTGTAAACCCGCTTTGTCCCACCTCTAGTCCCCCCCATATGCGCAATTAACAAGTACCAGTGCAACGGTTCCTCATTGGTGCTACCTGATTTCAGAATTCCGTGTGTTAAATAAAATGGTGCAGGCTGGGGGTCGGGGATGGCGGCAGGGACCACAGATACTGTTGAAGTTAGCAGAAGGAAAAGACAGTCTAAGCCTGAGAAGAGGAGATGGTTGCATTCAAATTCATTTTAAATCCTAGCTGAAGCTCAGAAGTATACATCCTTTTAGAAAGCTCTGTCCCCCATTTTGTTTTTTCAAAGAAGGAAAACACAGAGCTTGCTTATTTTTTTTTCTGGAAAGGGAGGCGGTGGCGGGTCCGCTCGCCGTCCAGAGGTCCTCTTCCATGGGGTGCTAGCGCCATCTGCTGGTCATAGGTGATATCACCCTAGAGAACAAGCAATGTACAGGAGCCCAGACCGCCTAACCCAGGATTGTCTTCACCCGGCCTGTTCCCCCATTAAATACTCTATCACCCCCAACGCCACAAAGAATTAAGCATCAAACATATTTCCAGGGACTGTAGGAGTCTGAACCCCCTCCCCATTGAATGCAAGGGGAAATAGATGTGAGTTAAGCCTTTTTGTGGCAAAAAAAAAAAAGCGTGTTGGTGTGTGAAGGGCACTGGTTTGAAAATAAGAACCTTAAGGCCGAGACCGAACCTCCCCCCACCCCGCCCCCACTCACTGGTGCGGTGAGACCGACCCAGCAAACAACATCTCAGGTTTTGCCAGCAAGCAGATGAGCACTTGGGGTTCACATCACAGCAGTGTTCTTAATAGTAATTAGGTTGATTGTTTTGCCTCTAACTGCATCTTCTTTTAATTTCTCAAGTTCTAGACTTAGTGTAATCAAAGTGATTAATTAGTGTCTTGAAACTTTGTCTATCTCCAGAGAGTACCTGTAGAATAAGGAGGCACAGGCAAAGCCTAGCCCCGCGGAAGGCAGAAGACAGGGCTCCTCTCAGACCCCCAGGAGAGGCGACATGGGATGAGAGAGCTCTCCTTACCACTTCTCCAGCCCCCACAGGAGGCCACAGGTCTGCTTACAAGCAAGATCAAGCCCTGGAGCGGTGCCAGGTCTGAGCCTATGACTGCAGCTCGGGGCGGGACGTTTTATCCTCTCTCCTCCCATAGATCACCCGCTGGAGAGCCGGGGGATGCATGAGGCTGGAAGATTCGCAAACGGAGCATGAGCTTTGAGCCCCAAAGTCCTGGGGCTGGTTTCATACAGGCACTGAAACTAATATGATTCCTGGGTCCAAACTGCAGCCAGGTAAACAGATGGGGTCTCTGGGGGACCCTCGTTACCCACCAATTTAAAGGGCCAGGTCGCAAGCCTATAACGCACATCCATGAGTCATGACCGGGGGCCTCATCCATACGGGAGCTTCCTACTAGATACTCCATTAGTCACAACGCTCATCCGATAGACACTCTGGGTACAAGAGAAAAGGTTTAATGCTTTGCTTACTTGAGAGGCAAGCGGAAATGCCACCTTGTTTCATTCTCGGATTGATAATCTCTGCCCCCCCCTCCCCCAATTCTTCTGCTGCTTGATGGCGCCAACTCAGAGAAACTACCAAGTCCTCAGTTTCTGGTGTTTTGTGCTTTCGTTAATATAGCACGTCTATGTAGTGCCTGCTGTGGTCAGACACGGTATGGACACGCAGGGGGTACAGCAGGCAGTAAGTAACACAGGCTCGAGCTCTGTCCTGCTGTAGCTCACAGCCACGGGGGCAGCTCCATGGTGAGGGGCGCTGGCTCTGGGACAAGACAGCCGGGTGCCTGTCCCCCACTTCCTCCCTGAGGGTGGGAGGCAGGCTACTCAACTGCTCTGTGCTGTTACTACCCTCACCTGGAAAACGCAGCTAGTAATCATACTGAGCTCCCAATGCTGCTGGATATTAAGTGAAGTTGTAGCAGACAGTTTACAGCTGTGCCAGATACCGGGAAAGCACTTAATGTCAGCAATTGTTATCGTGCGGCTGGGCCTAAGGGTCTTCATCCTAACGTACTAACTGGGCTGAAGAGTGCGGCAGATTATAAATTTTTAAAGGGACGGAGATTACCCTGAGAGTGCCCTGACTTCGAACATTTCTCCGCTAGTGTGGTGGGCAGAATGAGGGTCCCAAAGATGTCCACGTCCCCTACCCTGGGACCTGGGATTTTATATGGCAAAAGAGACTTTGAAGATGTGGCTTAGATAAGGATCTGGAGATGGGGAGATTGTCCTCGGTTATTCAGATGGGTCCAGAGTAATTACAAGTGCCCTTATAAAACGGAGTCAGGAGGGTCAGAGCCCAAGAGAGAAGAAGGGGAGGTGATAATGGAAACAGAGGGAGAAAAGGTGATGTGATTCTTTGGCCATGACAAGGAACGTGGGCTGTCTCTAAAGGCTAGAAAACACAAGGGAAGGCCTCTCGAAGGAAAGGAAGCCCGATTTTAGCCACTTACGACTCATTTCAGACTTATGGCCTCTGGACTACAAAAGGATAAATTTGCACTATTATTAGCCACTAAGTTTTTGGCAATATTTTCACAGCAACAATAGAAAACTAATACAGATTTGAATAAGAAGATAAACTAATTTCCTTACCTTGTGTCCCTTTTGAAAGCAGAAAGACCACTGGCCTGGGATTGGAATCCTGCATATATATTACTGTGTGTCTTTGGATAAGTTACTTAGTCTCTCTGAGCCTCATTCTTCCATCTCTAAAAGAAAGATCAACATAATTATTTCAAGGGTTGGCTACAAAAGTGAACACAGTCTGACCAGGTGGTGGCGCAGCGGATAGAGCATCGGCCTGGGACGCTGAGGACCCAGGTTTGAAACCCCAAGGTCTTGAGTACGGGCTCATCTGGCTTGAGTGTGGGTCGCCAGCTTGAACGTGGGATCATAGACATGACTCCAAGGTCACTGGCATGAGCCCAAGCTTGCTGGCTTGAGCAAGGGGGCACTGGCTCTGCTGGAGCCCCCCTCCCCCAGTCAAGGAATGTATGAGAAAGCAATCAATGAACAATTAAGGTGACACAACTGAGCTGATGCTTCTCATCTCTCTCCTTTCCTGTCTGTCTGTCTCTCTCTCTTAAGAAAAAAAAATGGTACAAAGCAGACACTCAACAGCTGTATCACTCTTCCATTGAAAATGCAGTGCTCCCCCCGCCCAAAGAGCTGGTTATTTCATTTAGGCTGCAGCTTTTCTGTGCTTTGATTAAAGGTATTCACTTGTACACAGGTCACTGTCTATTTCTAAGTACTTGACTTCTCCTTGCTGTTAGAGGTTGGGACTGACAACCTAGATACCACATGTTAGCCAGAGATAATACGTTGGTTTCTGGTACCACGGCCCGCTGATAACCTGGGCCCCACCCAGCCATGCTCCCCACCCCTCCCTGTGACAGTCGGAGACCCCAGCTAAGAATCGGTCCCCCCCCCCCCTCTAGGCCACCTGTCATCAGCACACCAATTCACTATCACCTCACCCCATCCTGGAATGCTAGAGACAGGAGGTCAGAATCTTCACGTGCCCATTAGAAATGCCACTGTTACTATTATTGCTACCAACAACCACAATGGCTACATGTGTTGACTGCGGGGCCCTGCCCTTCGAGACTCTGTATAAGATGCAGCGGGTCTTCATCCCTCCCAATCTTTCCCTGGGGGGGGGCGTTTTGGCAAGAAGAAAACTGCAGCCTCTGTGAAGATAGCAACATAGTGGCATTAAGTAGCAGAGGCGGTCAATACCAGCAGACTAGTTTGTCCTACAGAGCTTCCGCTGGCAGACTGGACTGTGCCCTCCGCAATCCCTACCAACACACACACACACACACAATCTCTGTCCCACCTCCAGCTACAAAAGGGACTTACCTGAGCTCAGGTGTCATTTGCCCAAAACACTGTCAGTGAATAAGCAGATGGAACCTGGGGGCCAGAGCAGGAGCTCTTGGTGGGGAGAGACAGAGGCGCCGTGGACTGGGGGCGCTGGAGTAAAGGAGGAAGGAGGGGGTAACGGGGGGGGGGCGCCTCCAGACTGAGAAAGAGAACGCCCTCAAGCCCCTTGCCCGGACTCCGTCTGTCCACACACAGCCCTCTGACAGACAGCGTGGCGTCCATCCTGCTGCCGGTGAACCCCGTGGTAGGGCAGTCACTTTGTTGTGCTTCACGGATACGGCGTTTTAAATTTGTTTATTTATTTTTACACATGGAAGCTTTGCAGCAACTCAGCAGCGCGCAAGTCTCGTCGACTCCCTTTGTCCTGGGGACGATGTTGTGAAGACGGTGGAAGTGACCACCTGCACTTCGATGACAGAGCCGCGGCTGGCCTGGAGAGGAGGGACTCCGGTTTTGGAAGAGGCTCTGTGGGCAAGACGCCCTCCAACAGCATCGCGTGAGGAACCAATCGATGCGACCAACTTCACCGTCATCTTATGTTAAGAAATTGTCATGGCCACCCCAGCCTTCGGCTGCTGCCACCCTGGTCTGTCAGCAGCCACCAACACGCAGGCTGGACCCCCACCGGCAAAAAAGATTATGCCTCACTGAAGGCTCAGGTGATGGTGAGCTTTTTTTTTTTTTTTTTTTTTTTTGCATTAAAGTATGTTTTAATTAAGGCATGCCCAATCTTTTTTTAAGACATAATGTGGCCCTGACCAGTGGCTCAGTGGACAGAGTGTTGGCCAGGTGTATGGACGTCCTGGGTTCAATTTCCAGTCAGGACACCCAGGAAAAGCGACCATCTGCTTCTCCCCCACTCCCTCTCCACCTTCCCCTCCCATAGCCAGTGGCTCATTTGGTTCAGAACGTGTGGCCCCAGGTGCTGAAGATGGCACCATTGGAGTGTATCAGCCTCAGGAACTAAAAATAGCTGGGTACTTGAAAATCGGCCCTAGATCTGGTTGCCAGGTAAATTCTGGTCAAAGTACATGCAGGAGTCTGTCTCACTATCTCCCCTTCTCTCACCAAAAAGATAGACATAATGCTATTATACATTTAATGAACTACAATAGAATGTCAGGGTAAGTTTTGTGTGTGCTGGGCAACCAAAAATTTAGGTGACCCACTTTATTATGATACTCTATTGTCGTGGTCTGGAACCAGACCCTCGGTCTCTCTGGGGTATGCCAGTAATGACCCGCATCTCCCCTTTGCCAAGGTCACAGACAGAGCTGAGACACTGCGGGCACACGCGTCATTTCATTTACCCCTCACAAGGGCCCACTGAGATGGTTATGTTGTCCCCAAGGTGTAGGGGAGAGGTTGATGTCCAGGGACAGACTCGTCCAGGTAGTCGCTAGTCAGAGCCAGCAGCCAAGCCACCGTCACCCAAGGCCCAGGGTCTGGACCTTGCTTCCAGAGCCAAGAACATTTCTGGGGCCTCTTCCAACAAGGTCCGGCGTCCTGGGTGGGCTAGAAACCCTGAAGCAAGAATGGAGTTTTAACCCAGAACAAATGAAGAACGGGAAGGGAAGGGTTGTTCCCAGGCGGGAACAGCTGGGCCCAGCTGAGGCACGGAGGACATCGCCTCTCCTCACAGTGCCTTCCTCCGGCCTGCAGGAGCGGTCGATCTGCCGTGGGGTCTTGGGCGACGGCCAGCCACTTTCAGAGAACAGCCTTTCGGTCAGCACAAGTGTGGGGAGGGTGGCCAAGGACACCGGACAGCTGCCGAAGGGAGGTGGCCCTGAGCTGGTGGGGAGGGGGTGTCCTACGGAAATGCCCCAGCGCTCTGGGCACAGCTGGAAGCCAGACCAATGCGCAAGGAGCCCGCAGCCTCCCATCCCATGGAGAAGCACACCTGCCCGAGCACCTACTGCGTGTGGCAGGTGGGGCAGGGTGGGGGTGGGGGGCTTTCGGGGGTGCTCTCCAAGACGGTCAGAGAGCTCTTCAGGGTCCAAAGCCCCTCCGTTCTCAGCCTGAAACTTCCTCCACGTAGGGTTCTGCTTGGAGTTCAAGGTCCACCCTTTCCTGGGCCTTTTTCTTGGAGCCAGACCCCATGGCCGGGAAAAGGCCCGTTGTGAGCAGCTCCTCGCAGGCTCACACCTGGTTCTATGTCTCCTGCAGACACAGGAGGCGCTGACATCCTAGGTCAGTTACCAGGCACGTTTAATGAGCATCCCCAGGTAACTCTAGGTGGGTCGTCCCCAGACCACCCTTCGAAGGCACCGCTCCTGCTGCAGGCCACGACATCTGCCTTCCCCTCCCAGCCCTACACCAGCACGGGGTGCTCAGTGCCCTGCTCTCAGAACACCTGGCTTCTTCCTGGATATCCGGGCCAGCTTCCAGCCTCTTCCTTTGAATAGCCCACCACCGTGGCCAGCACGTAACTGGTTCAGGCTGTGACCTCAGGAGGCACCTGACTGAGAACATGCCACGTTCCACTAGCCCAGGTGTGCACACAGTTTCTGCTGCCTGTAGGAAGACCCTCCCCTTAAATGTGTCTGTCTTGCCGGGCGGGTTCTTCTTCTTGGCTTTCTGGACTCCGTTGTCTTTTTCCTCCCTCATCTGACTCAAGTCTTTCTCCTGGAGGCTGGTCCAGCCTTGACCCCAGCGAGCTTCTCCCTCTGAGCTCACTGCTCGCCCACCGAGGAGTCACAGCAGGGCTGTCCCAGAGGCTCCCAGGAGTTCACGGGTGTCCTGAAACTACATGGTTGGGCAGGAGGGGCAAACAGCAAGCAAGTACTTCCCGGAGGAAGGAGACCACACAGCAGGAGAAAAGGAACAGGCGATCGTGGCAGTCTGATGTGAGCCAGTCGGCCCCCTCCTCCCCAGAAGGAGGACGTTTGCTTGACATCTCTGGTCTTAAAAGTTGTACAAAACTATGCATTCAACTCCACCATACAGCCCTGTTGGTTTGAACATATAATTAACGTTTCAATCCATTATGATCAAGATGGGAAATGAAGAAATCCCTCTCGTTATTAATCTACTACTGAAGAACTCAATTTTAGAGGGTCAGTTCTGACCTGTGGTGGCGCAGTGGATAAAGCGTCCACCAGGAACGCTGAGGTCGCCGGTTCAAAACCCTGAGCTTGCCTGGTCAAGGCACATATAAGCAGCCGGTACTATGAGTTGCTCCTCCGCCCATTCTCTCTCTCTCTCTCTCCCTCCCTCTGTCTCTCTCTCTCCCTCTGTCTCTCTCTCTCTCTCTCTCTCTCCCTCTGTTTCTCTCTCTCCCTCTGTCTCTCTCTCTCTGCTTTCTCAAATCAATAAATAAAATCATTTTAAAAATTTTAAAAAGTATTAATGGGTCCAAAGAAGTTGGGTTCTAAGACGCCCAGGTGATCCAGTCTGACACGCATATCTCAGAGACGCTCAGGAACAGGGAGGGGAGACGAGTCTGGCTGTAGGGAGGGGGTGAGAAAGGCCAGGACCCAGAGAGCATGAAAGTGTGTCAGCAGCCCCACGGCAGACTCGGGGCCTCAAGAAAAAAAGAGTTCAAGGAAACAAAGCAGGTGATGTCCACAACACTGTTGGCCCCTCTGAGAAGGACAGACACGGTAGACTCTGAGTGCACTGGTGTTAGTCACTCGTGATGAGCCCAGAATTAGGAGCACAATAAAACTACTGGTCACCCTCCACACAAAGAAAATCATCTGGCTCGACCCAGGAAGCCGAGGTCCAGAGAGAAGCGACCTGCCCAAAGATGTTGGCCATTAGCCCAGAGCCCGGCTGAGCCCAGCCTTGTCCTGTGTCCCAGGCCTGTGCTGTGTCCACTGAGCCACGCGGCCCCCAGCCCCAAGGGTCTCCCGTTATGTTACCTCATTCCTAATTCATCACGAGGCTTCAAGGGCTTCTGTGATCGGCACCAAAGTGCAGCACTTTGACCTGCAATAAATCACTGCGCTTTGTGGTCTTACTGCCCGTGGCCAAGTGCAGACAGCCCTGTTCTCACTCGGTCATGCAATCAAGGGGCTGGGGCCACTCCTGCCTTGATGGAAGCCTGGGAACCAGGAGAAAGGGGAGCCAAGGGGAAGCAGGGGTGTCTTCCTTCCCCTCTTCCTTGCTTTCCTGTCCTCCTTTTATCCTCCCTCCGTCCCTGCTTCTCTGACCTCCTTCCTTCCTTCTTCCCTCATTTCCACCTTTTGTTTTCAGAGCACATTCACTCGGATTGAATCCTGGCAGCAGCGCTGGGAGAGTGGCATCATGGTTGACATGATGCTCCTTTTACAGGAGCAGAAGTGGAGACACCGAGGTGAGGGCCGTGTCCCGGGTCACAGAAGGTGGCCATGGCAGAGCTGGAACAAGAACAGAAATCTCTGACTCCAGGCCCAGGGCCCTGCCCGGTCATCACACTGTTTCTCAGACACTGGAGGCACAGCGCACTGACCATAGGTTCTAAAGTGAGAACTCTTGGGGAAATCGCGTGTCCTCAGAAAGACCCGGTTCCCCGAGGCTGCAGTGAAGGGCGTGCTGGGTGGCCGAGCCCCAGGGTCACACTCCCAGAGGTCTGGCCTCCTCCCGCCAGGGGACAAGCTGAGGCTGAGGACGCTCAGGGAACTAGAGCCCCATAGGCCACCGCCTCCCCACTCCGGGACACGTGTTCTTAGTAGGGGATGGAGCGCAGAACCATCCGCGGGGGATGGGGGGCGGCAAGCACCCAGGCACACGTGCTGAGTTCTAGGACCTTTTCCCCACACTCTCCAGGCGTGACCTCATCTAACGTCCCAGCCATTATAAAATACATGCACTAATTGTCCCCATTATTTAGAAGAGAGAGTTAAGGCAGAGGAGGTTAAATGATTTGTCACGTTCCAGACAATCAGCTCTCTACAGGGCTGGGCTCTGCATCCAGAAAACGTGGGTCGGGGTTAATAAGCTAACCTCTGTCCCGGGAAGGGAAACACAGCCAAGACCGCATTCCCAGGCTCGCCAGGAGTCCGAGCCCCAGGAAATTCCAGTCCTGGCCATAGAAAGGTGTCTCACACATGCGTCCAGGAGAGATGCCTAGGACTGTAAATGGGGGGGTGGGGGGTGGGGGGGGGGAGCACTGGCGTTTGATGGAACCGGGCAGCCAGCCCTGGTGGGTTTCCCCTGAGGACATGGCCCACTCCTGACCCCTGTCCAAGCATTGCCAGGTGGAGATTTGGAATACCAGCCCCCACCCACAGCAGACAAAATGCCTGAAATTCCTCTTCGGTGGTCAGATAAAGGGCTTGCTCTCTTCACTACCTGGATCAGTAGGCCCTTTCCACTCCAGCTTAGGGGTGAGTGTCTACACACTGCCGGGCCACCTCCCCCGTTCCCCAAGTCCAAGAGGACCTCGCACAAGTCTCACACCGCCCGTCAGGCTTCTAGCTCCAGCTCTCTCTGAGCTCTGCCCCCTAACATGCAAGCAAAACTCTTCTCTGCGCCCCTCCTGGGAGCAACGGCTCGGCCTCCGCTTGCTGGGAGCCTCTGTGAAAAGGGGGTAGAGAGCACTGGACGAACACCTGCATTCCCCGTACTGAGCATTTGTTGGGATATGAGAGCCCTCCGCACAACAACTGTCACACTAGGGGCGCACAGTAGGCTGAATTATGACAGTGCCCAGATCCCGGGCACTGTCAACACTTTCCTTTTGTCCTCAAAAATAATAATAATCATAATAATTCCAAACTCCTGTCCTGGCCTGCTGAGGTCTGTGCTCTCTGGGTGTCTCCAGATTCCCCATTCTCACCTCTGGTCATTCTCCTCCTCTGTCTACACCCTCCGATCCCACCAGCCTGTCTTCTAAACGCTCATCTCTCTTCCCCAGCAGGGCTTTGCGGGCGCTGTTCCCTCTGTCTGGAATGTCCTTCCTCCACTTATGGCATGACCAGCCCTGTCTCAGAGCTGAGATCTGAGGCTGCTTATGGCATTTCTGGTCACCTAGTCTGAAAAGGTCCCTAGGTTTCTAGGGTGTGGCTGACTATGTTTTTGCTGCTCACCTCTGGGTAGCAGCATCTAGCACAGTGCACTACCCGCAGTTGGTAATTAATAAGTATTTTGTTGAATGAATGCATAAGTGAAGAATCAATGCAGTACATTTATTTTTCCCCTTCTCCGCTTCTGCCTTTTCTGGGTGTTTTGCAAATGCAAATGGTACCTCCCATTAGAATACAGAGAGGGTCAGCATTATAGATTTCCTTTGTTCTCGGCCCAGGGCGCAGTACAGTACGGCATTTATATACAACACTAAAAAAAAAAAATGGTTGATGGATGAATGAATGAATCATTGAATGAATGAGCAGTTGGGCACTCACCCAAAACTTGCTGGACTGCACTGAATTAAGCAGCCCTGCCTGTGTAAAGGAAGTACCACATCCTGGTGACAGCAAACATGTGGTCTGCATTTGTCAGTGGGGCTTTCTTGTGCTTGGCCCCTCCCTGTGGCCGTCACCCATCAGCCTGCTAATGGGATAATAAAGAAAAGGGATCAGGGTCCTGGGCTTTCTCAGAGTCATCAGCTCAAAGCCCTTTTCATGTGAGCTCCTGACTCGATAGGGTGTGGAGAGAAGAGGAAAGGTGATGAATGGCCCCAATACCAGGGACCTCGGGTACCTGACTTTGTTATCTTGGGGGCTCAGAGAGAGCCAGTGGCCGGCGCACTGAGTCATGATGAACTCAGAAACCCAAGAATGTCCCTTGATAAATGTTTGCTGGATAAATGAATGAATACTTCTGTTACTTATTACCTTTTCAGTGGAGAGGGTCAAAGGTTGGTATTAACCCAAGGCTCACGGCATAAGATGTTTCTTGTGACCTGGCAGAAATTATTACCAAGGGCAGCCTGGGCCAGCCAGTTCACATGGCTAATGAGGACAGGGTCACAGGTTTGAGGCCCTCTAGAGGCTAGTTATCTGCAAGTGTAGGGGAAATCTGCCTCCCAGTCACAGTCCATGTGCAGACACTGGGCGACCATCTTGCAAATTCAATTCATTTGTCCAGGAGGGGCGGCCATCGTATGGATGTCTTAGCTGAAACGCTCCATCAGGGGAAGGCAACTGAATTCCTGTGTCCTTGTGCACAGGACATCTTAAGCACAGTGACGATGAGTGGTTGCTACGTGCGAGGCACGGGGTTGAGCTCCTTTCTGGATGTTCTCACTTACTCCTTACAGGCGGTTGTAACCGTCTTCTTTCCACCGCAGAAAGCCGGAGCTCAGAGAGAGGTTAATGAGATGCTTCCCCACCCACTCTGTCACAGGAACTCCGATGCAGCCTGGTGAGGTCAAAGTCACTCTCTTTCTTACACAGACAGAGGAAGAGATGTGCTGACTGGCCCATGGACACCAGCTGAGAAAGAGCAGTGCCCCGTCCCAGATACAAAGTGTTCCTGATGCCCACTCAATTCTCTTAACCCAGGAACCAGAGACATTGTGCTTTTCTTGACAAGCAGATGTTAAGATGGCCTTTCCTGATGAAAGGTGCCAAGTTCAAAGTCAAGGAAAGCAAGGCTCTGGATGGTTGCAAAGAATCACAGAACTGCCACCAAGGCATCACCCAGACTAATCTCCTGGTGTCTCGGCTGAGCAAGGGGACAGCGGCATGCACAGGAAGAGAGGGTCTTGGAGCCAAGGCGTGGGGGCGGGTGGGAGGAAGGCTTTTTGTGAATCTCAGCTTTATCGTTTATTATATATTGCTGCGTAGGTGGCTCAACCTCCCTAGGCTTAGTTATGCGCTGTTCTAAGTGCTTTATGTGCGTAACAACCTTTAAAATGGGCATCAGCAGTCCAGTTTCATGAATCAGAAAATTGAGTCACAAAGAGGAGCAGCAAGCAGTTCATCCAAGATGCCCAATGAGAAAGTGGCAAAGTAGGGACTTCAATCCAGGGACTCTGGCGATAGTGCCTGTGCTCTGAATACAAGAACCATCATCACCACCATCATCATCACCATCATCATCATCATCATCATCACCACCATCTCACCATCATCACCACCATTATCATCACCATCATCATCACCATCATCATCACCATCATTATCATCATCATCATCATCACCACCATCTCACCATCATCACCACCATCATCATCACCATCATCATCACCATCATCATCAACCTTAGGCTTTGGGGGGTCTGATACATGTTAGGTGCACAGCAAAGTGTCTGGAGCATCGTACATATTTAACACATGGCACATTTTATCATTAACCCCATGTCCCACCTCAGGAGGTCCGTTCTGATTTTTCAGTGGGTACTCAGGAGTCTCCTGAGTAGCTACAGCCGGATGATGCAGACAGATGGTCCAGGACAGCCCAGGATTTGAAAGTCAGCATTTTGTGCATGGACTGAGCTATATGTCCTAGGAAAGCAGTTAGCCAGCAGACTGACCCCTGTGCAGAGCGGATTCCCTAACCTGGGTGCAGCTCAGGGTTCCCATCGGCCTTGGGAGACAGGACATGGTGACGAGCAGTCAGGGGTCGGGTTTCCCCTAAGGCACAAGTCCACTCGGGAGGTCTGGCTTCAGGCCAGCAAGACCCAACTCACTGGGCTGGGACTCAAGGCCAAGGCTGCAATCCCTAGGGAGACCTTACTAGGACAAGGCTAGATGTATCTACATTGTAAGAATGAGGACTTGGGCACAAAGAAGAAGGAAGGGAGGTGTGGCAGGTGCCAGGAGAGTCTCACTCCAACTACCAGATAACTGGGCAAACAATGGGAATGACAGAAATAACCCAAGTGGGACCTAACGCTTAGTTTCATTCAACTCATCTAGAATTTCTTACAACTCTCCTGTGTTAGGACAGCAGGGTTCCTGAGAGCCTGGGATGGGGGTAAGATATAGATGAAGCCTTAAGGTGCTTACCAAAAATGCACCTGGACGTGCACCTGTCAGGAATGTCAGACGGGATTCTTGCATTTGGAAAAGCATTGGGCCAGATGACCTTGACCATACTTCCCACTCTGCAATCCCATGTTGCAATAGGCCTTCTTCCTCACGCCCCCACCCTGTGTCACCCCACACACACTCGCTCCTGGGTCATCATGAGGCATCCAAGGACTGCCTACATGACAACACGTAGCTCCAGAGACAGCACCACGCTCCAAAGTCTGAACCAGGCAGCAACGTCTCCGGGAGCAATCTCCCTGTAACGTTAACACCCATCCTGAGATCTACCACCCCACAGACACCCGTCTGTTCTGGAAGTCCACGTGACAGCCATGGGGAGTGGTGCCAAGTCTCTCGAGGAGCAGGGATGGGACAGCCCCCGCCGTCAATGGAGCTCTGTGGCCTCCAAGGAAAGAGAGGAACGCCCTGTCTCGGGAATGTGGCCTCCAGAGCACAGAAGACAGCACCTCTTTGCCGTGATGAAACCCCAAAAGCTCCGGGTGTGGTGGGTTGTGTGTTGTTTTTTATTAAAGCGTCTTCTGCCACCGAGGAGCCTTGGAAATGTGGAGAGCATACCATCCAAGCCATTAAATACCCAGACAGCTCGGGACAGAGACGAGAACAAGGAGCTAATGAGCTGGGGGCAGAGTGTCTCACACACATAAACATGTGGGGAGGATATTTCCATTGCCAGGAAATACCGTCTTTCAGGGGGTTCCAAGGGAGACCGAACAGCCGCCTCCACCACCCCCGATAAAAGGGTGACACTGTGGACCTAAGGAGCAAGCAGCCAGACACAGAAGCCAGATCTGCCAGCCACCCTTTAATTTACAGGCCGTAAATGATGGCGCCCATGATCTATTGGCCCCAACTGGGGGGTGAGGGGTGGGTTATTCTGGCTAAGAGCACACACAGAGGCCACTGAGAACAGTAATGGCCGTGGGTAGGAAAAGATTGGGCTCTCACTAAATGCTAAGGACTGATGTTTGGAACAGACAGTTCTGTTCCTGAGAGATGGTTCCACACACATCAGAGGAAACACATCAGAGGAGGCAGCTCACACTCCCCATCGAGCTGAGGTCTAGCCGAGGGGTTGGAAACCCTGGGATGCCACCCCTCAGGGAGACGGCCTATGGCAGCTGGCAACTGACTTTGATCTCCAATGGCCTCCCTGCTGCATGTCCGTCCTTTCAGGGTGTCCTCCTACCCCAGTTTTGCCCCATCAATACCTGTTATCAGGTATAGGTTGGTTTCAGTCCTTCACCTGAGCTCTTAGAGGAGAGTGGCATGAACTTCTAGACCTCATTTGTCCCATGATCACAGTGACACAGAGACAGTTCAGTGCCCATCACAGAATAGATACTCAGGCCTGACCAGGCGGTGGCACAGTGGGTAGAGCATCAGACTGGGATGCGGAAGACCCAGGTTCGAGACCCCAAGCTCGCCAGCTTGAGCACGGGCCCATCTGGCTTGAGCAAAAGCTCACCAGCTTGGACCCAAGGTCGCTGGCTCCAGCAAGGGGTTGCTCGGTCTACTGAAGGCCCGCGGTCAAGGCACGTGTGAGAAAGCAATCAATGAACAACTAAGGTGTTGATGCTTTCTCTCTCCACTCCTGTCTGTCTGTCTGTCTCTATCTATCCCTCTCTCTGACTCTCTCTCTCTCCCTGTAAAAAAATAAAAAATAAAAAAAAGAATAGATACTCAATAGGTCTTTATTCAATGAATAAAGAACCTGAAACAGTCTATTTGTAGTCATCCATCTATCCATCCTTCGTTCCACCCATCTTTTCTTCCATCCATCCATTCATCCTTCCTTTCATCCATCCATCCATCCGATCAGCATTTTTCAGTGCACATGATTTGTTACGTTAAAACAACATAGTTCATGCCCAGTGCCTGTCCAGCAAGAGAGAATTTAATAATGTGTATGTATAATATATAAAATTGTTGTCAACTATATGTGGTAAGTGATACATTCCACTTGTGGTTGAATAATAGCACAGGTTTTGTAAGAATACGGTAAAAATCTGCACAGTGGTTTGGGAATGTCTAAACCTGAGGCCATAGCACATTCAGCAATCACAGTTGATGAGAGGCAGGGCTAGAGACAAGGAGGTCCAAGGCAAAGGGCGTTCCTTAGGTAAATAACATTTTTCCGAAATTTCCCTTTGTATGCCTATTGCAATTTTCTGTCCTTTTTTCCCCACTAATGTTGTTTGACATTGGTATAATCCTATTATTTGGTGAGAGAATATCTAATATCAGACACCAGTCTGATCCAGTTAGGGCCCACCCTAATAGACTCAGTTAAATTCCGTTTAACTTACTTAAAGACCCTTTGTTCAAATGAATTATATTCTGAGGTATTAGCAGTTAAGGCGATAGCACATGAATATTGGTGGAAATGAGGCTAACACTATCCAGTCTCTAAGAGTGACCCTGTTGGGCAGATAGAATATATTATGCTCACTTTTCACCAGTGTGTATTTTTGCTTGCCCGCTGGGTGCAAGCTAGGATTAAAGATGATGGTCCATCAGTTCTTGGCTCCATCGTTTCATTACCGTCTGTCCAAATCAAATGCGAACCTGCATGGGCCAGGTGGCTGTGATGGTGGCCGTGGCCCCTGGCTTTACAGACCCACTTCAAAACAACCAAGGCTCTGACTGGGATTTCATGTCCTTAAAAGACATGCCTGGACTCTGGATGTCACCAGAAAGCTGTAAGGAATTAAAATGGACTTTGAGAGCCGATAAAAGCCCTTGGAGAAATGGCCTGGAACCTCACTTGCTCATGTGGTTCATGGCAAGTCTGTCATCCAGCCAAGGAACTAATTTGCTTTCCTATGAGATTATAAAAAAGAACCTCAAAACATTTTGGAGAGCCTCAAGAGCTTGAGGAATTCACCCAAAACTACAGGTTATTGCCGGAAAGGTTAATGGCAACTATATGACTTCGCTTTTATTTGCCCTGCGGCGCTGATTAAATCTCAATCTCAGCCTGATCAGGTAGGTGGAGGTGCAGTGGATAAAGCTTCAGCCTGGGACACTGAGGGTTGCTGGTGTCCCCAAGGTTCAAAACCCCAAGGTTGCTGGCTTGAGCGTGGCTCACCAGCTTGAGCATGGGGTTGAGTGTGAGATTATAGGCATGACCCCATGATCACTGGTTTGAGCCCAAAGGTCCTTGAAGCCCAAGGTCTCTGATTTGAGCCCAAGGCCACTGGCTCAGCTGGAGCCCCCTCCACCACCACCACCAAGGTACATACAAGAGAGCAACCAATGAACAACTCAGGTGCCTCAAGTATGAGTGGATGGTTCTCATCCCTCTCTACTCCTGTTTGTCTCTGCCTCTGTCTCTCTCACTCAAAACAAAAAACAAAATAAAAACACAGAAAATAAAAACTCAATCTTAAAATTTTTATAAAGTTTCAGCAAAGCATATTTAAGAAAGCCTATATGATCTATTACCCTTCTTATAATATTTATGCAAATAATTGGGCCAAATTAGAACTGGACTTCATGAAGTGAATGGGTTGGTCTTCATGTGGCTCTTTAATAAAAATGAGGGTTATTTTAGGGGAGAAATTGTGTTTCAGCAGACTCTATAATACACAGTTGTAATATTAAACTCTAGTTCCAGTAACTGTCTTTCTATCCTTTGATTTGGAATTATTGAGAACTAAAACTTCATCCTTTCATTGGCCACTCATCTTAATCCTTGTCACTCTAGCTTCGGTCTAATAATACTGAAATGGGGAACACAGTGTGTCACCGCCAGGTTACAAACCCTGCTCATACTCAGGGACCATCACCTCTAGACATCACCACCACCGCCTTCCATGCCCAGGCCTCTGCGCCCCTGCGACAGAGAGCAAGGATCTCTTGGTTCTGAAGGATCCTGGCGCCCCTCTTCCTCAGGAAGCAGTTACAGAAGAGTCCCTGCACTCCTGTTCCCTGAAAGATTCAGGGCCAAGATGCTTGAAGGGGAATGCGGTAGGCAGTGAGACAGACCTGAACAGAGCAAGGACAATGGGCCAGGCACAGAAGGCCACCAGTGCAAAAAGCCCCAGGTGCTTAGCAATGGGCAAAACAGGGAAGACAAGCATCCTCCCCACCCCCACCCTCACCCTCCCACACATGATGACCTCTCTGCTGTGAGCTGGTCATATAGTTTTGACCCTCTGGTTTCATATCACTGATCATGTCAGCCAGACCCTCCCCTCAGCTCTCCTCTCCTGGCATATCAGTAGAGTGGGCACACTCCCCACCCCCTTAGAGGAGGAACAAACAAGAAAGCTGGAGAACAGCACTTAAGCATTCACCCCTTGAGATAACATCCAGACCTAAGCTGGCTTTCAGCTCCAGGTCCAGAAAAGCAGCAAAACCAGACAATGGACAGCCTCAGCAAACCTCAGGACCAGCTGCACTGACTAATGACCCCCGGCCTTGGCGCCAACTAATCGGTGGAGAAGACTACCCTACAAGAACACACCTGGAGAGCTGATGAATATTCTATGGAGATCCTCCCCTGGGACCTCCTTGAAAATCCCCACCCCACCCGTACAACCCCTCAGGACAGAATTCTCAGGCAGCCTGCCTTCCAGGAGCCCTCTCCTAGGCACACCTTTCCTGGCACTCACTTTCTCCTCAGCTCTAAAGGACCCCACAGACGCTTGCGACCAGAGAAGCAGTTGGCGGCGGCAGCTCGTCCCTGGGACCCCTGAACCTGACTCTAAGGTCCCCCTTTTGTCTAACTTTCTTCCTGCACAGCCAATAAATACTTCCTTCACTTGCTGCACTTTGTCCCTTAATTGAATTCTTTCATTCAAACAAAACAAAAACCGAGTTCTCATCATTCGCCCTGTAACTAGTGGACCAAGGTTACGGTGTTTTGAAACAGTTCGGTTAGTTGCTTTGTTGTAAAGTATATTACCTTAATTCCGCGGGTTACGTAGAGAAGGCAGGAGACAGAAGAAATTTTAGGAGTTTTATTAATAACCCGGCAACGGACCTCCACATGGGCAGCACCATCTTTAACAAAGTGAGCATAATATATTTTATCTGCCCAACAATACAATATGACTTACACGAGGTATATAGCTAACCCAAATCCTGCCGCCTTGAATATAGCTCTGAGGCTACTTATATAGACTTGATCACATACAGGTTGGGGAAAAAGGAGGGTCAGCATTAACAAGCTTATAACATTTATCTATAGGATCTATTAAAAGGAAAAAACATTCCTACATATTAAAACTTACAAGGTAACACAATAGCGATAAATGTCGCTTTGCATATGTTGGGCCGATAAAATATATTATGCTCACTTTGTTAAAGATGGCGCTGCCCACATGGAAGTTCGTTGATATTAATGTGTAGTGGGGAACAGGCTGTGGGCAGGCCGGGTCATTATAGCCTAAGGCTTAGTTTTAAGAGTAAGTTCTTCCCCACACCCTTGACTGATTGGATGATGTAGGGTGGTGCACTCTCCTGAGGAATCCCATTGCGCCTTGGATGGGTGGCTTTGTATTGGAGACTTCCTTGTTTGTGTAATTGAATTAGAGGTTTTGATTTTACACTATAAAGTGGGGCAGGCCAGGAAATTGCTCGCTCTCTCTTGGTTCCTGAGGTATTAGAGAGGAGAGCAGATTAAGATGGAGAGTGCTGAGGAAGAAGCAGCCAAGATGGCAGAGTGCTGAGGAAGAAGCCAGTTTGTTAAGAGTTTGTGCTGGAGGAGATGGGGAACAGAGGTGAATAAGTCTGGTGAGCTAGAAACCTTTGATTTTAGGAAACTCGGATAAGTCAGTAGCTCTGTGAGCACTGAATGTGTGGGTTTTGGAGCCCAGTGTGTGTTTTTGCTTGCCCGCCGGGTGCAAGCTAGAATTAAAGCTGATGGCTCACCAGTTCTTGACTCCGTTGTTTCATTCCTGACTGTACGAATCCAATGCGAACCTGCATTGGCCAGACTGCTGTGATGGTGGCCTTGGCCTCGACTACTGGCTTTACAGCATATTAACACAATAGCGATAAATGGGTCATTTCCACAACAGTGAAAAGTTTTAGCTTAGGATAAGAAAATAGGAAATCACCTTTGTTAAAAGTATTTGAGGCTAGCTTTAGTTTACAAGTTTTATACATACAAAGGATTTCAAAGGGGATGATTATTAGAAAGCATATGCAGGTTTTTCAGGCAAGGGGAGTGTCCTCGTGACTCCTTTGTCTAGAGGTATACCTTACTCCCAGGACTCCAGGAGGAGAGGAAGAGTTAAATCAATGTAGGATATGGAAACATTGTCTCCTAAAGGATCTTGTTAAAGGGGAAGAGGAGTTTTCAGATAACCTTTATCTTCTTCGTTGTCTAGCAAGTAGTGGCCTCAGTCCTTCCAGAAAACTATAGTTAAATTATGTCTAGATGACCCATTTGTCCCTGCAAGCCAGGAAGCTCCCGCATTCTCCTCCCTCCATTCTCCACAGAAAGGAGGGCGTGTGGGTCAAATAAGTTTGAAAACATTATATATGTTTGCTCGCTTATAGTTTGCATTGGGTGTTGGGAACAGGCTGTAAGCAGGCAGGGTCATTATAGCCTAAGGCTTAGATTGAAGACTAAGCCTTTCCCACCCTTTTAATACTAAGATCTTCTCAACACTAAGCTTTTCCCCCACACCCTTGACTCAGTTGCATGATCTGGGATGGTGCACTCTCATGAGGAATCCCTTATGCCTCAGATAAGTGACTTTGTATTAGAGACTTCCTTCTTTGTATATTGCATTAAAGGTTTTGATTTCTATACTATAAAATGGACAGAGGAGCCCATGCTGGAGGAGAGCAGAGAAAGGCGATGTGGAATAGAGGAGAAGCCAGTTTGAGCAGAGAGAAGGAGATGGGGAACAGAGGTGAATAAGGCTGCTGAGGTAGAAAACTTGGATTCTAGGAAACTAGAATAAGTCAGTGGCTTTGGGAGCCCTAAATGGGAAGGGAAGTGTTTTTCCACTGTATGTATTTCTTGCCCGCTGAGTACAAGCTAGGATTAAAAATAATGGCCCACCAGTTCTTGGCTCTGTTGTTTCACTACAGTCTGTCCGAATCAAATGCGAACCTGCACGGGCCAGGCAGCTGTGATGTTGGCAGTGGCTACTGGCCATACAGTCTTCACTCCCAACTGGTGAGCCATCAGCTTTAATTCTAGCTTGCACCCGGCGGGCAAGTAAAAACACACAGTGGGCTCCAAAACCCACACATTCAGTGCTCACAAAGCTACTGACTTATCCGAGTTTCCTAGCATCAAAGGTTTCTAGCTCACCAGACTTATTCACCTCTGTCCCCATCTCCTTCTCTCTGCACAAACTGGCTTCTTCCTCAGCACTCCGCCATTTTGGCTGCTTCTCCTCTCCTCCATGTGGCCTTAATCTGCTCTCCTCTCTAATGCTACGCTCAGGAACCAAGAGAGAGCGAGTTCCTGGTCTGCCCCACTTTATAGTGTAGAAATTCAAACCTTTAATCCAATCTACAAACAAGGAAGTCTCTGATACAAAGTCACTTATCTGAGACATACTGGGAGGATTCCTCATGAGAGTGCACCACCCCACATCATCCAATCAGTCAAGGGCGTGGGGAAAAGCTTACTCTTAAAACTAAGGCGTAGGCTATAACGACCCTGCCTTCCCACAGCCTGTCCCCCACACACATTAATATCAACAGACTTGAATGTGGGCAGCGCCATCTTTAACAAAGTGAGCATAATACATTTTATCTGCCCAACAAGGAGCAACCAAAGTATAAATAAAAAGATAGATTTAACTATAGTAAGTTGTTTTATAAAGATTTACTTTGCCAAACTTAGCGAAAATCCGACTGTAAAGCCAGGGGCCACGGCCACCACCACAGCCACCTGGCCCATGCAAGTTCACATTTGATTTGGACAGATGGTA
The DNA here is from genome assembly GCA_037038555.1 of Rhynchonycteris naso. Classification (NCBI taxonomy): domain Eukaryota; kingdom Metazoa; phylum Chordata; class Mammalia; order Chiroptera; family Emballonuridae; genus Rhynchonycteris; species Rhynchonycteris naso. Next base: position 279,462,410 of record CM072998.1, read on the forward strand.
ATGAAACGATGGAGCCAAGAACTGATGGACCATCATCTTTAATCCTAGCTTGCACCCGGCGGGCAAGTTAAAACACACAGTGGGCTCCAAAACCCACTCATTCAGTGCTCACAGAGCTACTGACTTATCCGAGTTTCCTAGCATCAAAGGCTTCTAGCTCACCAGACTTATTCACCTCTGTTCCCCATTTCCTTCTCTCTGCACAAACTGGCTTCTTCCTCAGCACTCCGCCATCCTGGCTGCTTCTCCTCTCCTCCATGTGGCCTTAATCTGCTCTCCTGTCTAATGCTAACCTCGTAATGGGATTCCTCATGAGAGTGCACCACCCCACATTATCCAATCAGTCAAGGGTGTGGGGAAAAGCTTACTCTTAAAACTAAGCCTTAGGCTATAACAACCCGGCCTGCTTACAGCCTGTCCCCCACACCCATCCCAAACATAAGGGCAAATAATATCACCTGGGCAATGGGCTTCCATGTGGGCAGCGCCATCGTTAACAAAGTGAGCATATTATATTTTATCTGCCTAACAAGGAGCAACATCGACATAAAGTACTTGGTGAGTAATTATTATTATATGCTTTACTTGCTGTAACTCTGCTTTATAAATTTTATAAAGTAAAGTTACTTCCCTACTTTATAAATCAACATCACTGTGGAACTGGTGGGCGGTTAGAACATTTTACTACTAACAGAGATACAAAAGTGGGTGGTAGGTATAAAAGGATTGACTACCCCTGTTATAGAGGATATAAAAAAAACCAGTGTCGACCCTCTCTGCCCATGGGTCCATTTTTCCAACCTATTCCAAGTTAATGCAGCCAGAGGAAGCCAAAGGGAGAGGAATGAAGAGATCGAGAAGGGGAGGCAGGAGAGCAGAGACAGGTCAGAAGAGACTTACATTTACCACTGAGCTTCAGGCTGTGTGACAGTGCTGCCACCTCCTGGCAAAAATTGGAAATTCATAAGAAAATACAGTCAATCATTGTTATTGTCACTCAATGGGTGAACCACAAAGATAACACTAGAGTTTATATATGTGTGTGTATATATATATATATATGTATGTATCGCCATTCCCGAAGCATTCCGGGGATCTTTTTAAACTAGAATTAAATATACCCACATTTCAAGCTCCAACCTTTTAAAACCTACCACGGAAGGCCTGGACAACGGGAGAAACTCCTTCAGTGTTCTCCCTACGTCCGTGCGTGCCCCCCCCCAGTTCTTCCCCCACTCAGCAGCCTGTCTGGGAACATATGGAAAAACTCTGAAGGCCTTATGCTAAGTATACAAGTCAAACAGACAAACAGCAAGTCCGTATATCACTTATATGTAGAATCTAAAAATCCCACAAACTCATACAGATACAGAGAACAGCTTGGAGGTGTTGAGAAGAAAAGATCGGACCAGGACTGATGCCGGCCTCAGTGGACAGACTCCCCAGTGCTCAGGACTCGGCCAGCTGCTGCAGAATGCAGAGGGCCGCATACAGGGCGCACAGGGGCTCCTTGGCTTGTGGCTCCCAGGCTGACGTGGGGCTGTTCAGCTCCATCTTCAGGCCACACTCGGCCAGCAGACCATAGGTTATGGTCAAAGGGTACCCCCGGAGCGGGGCCAGGAGCTCGGGGTTGAGGGTAAAGGGAACAGTCCAGGAGCATTGAAACTTGGGCTCCAGGATGCTCTGCACCTTGAAGAAACAGTATCATATGTGACAAGTCAGTCTCTGAGGTCAGGAAGAGAGAACATTTTGTCCCCAGAGGCAGGAGTCATGCAGGGCCACTACAGGGGCGGGAGCTTTGGATCCACGTCCTGGTCCTGCCTTGGGATCAGTGTGACCATTATTAGAAATCCTTGAGCACTGGCCCCTCAGCACCTATGTAGTGACACTAACATTTATGCTGGAAGATACAGTGTGCTTGGAAATTGTACATGTGTACTCTCATGTGTGCAACATGCACATGTATACACATATGTCAGTACACACACGTGTATTTGGATATTCATACATGGAGAGCAAGTACATGCAATTTGCACATGGTAACCATGTGAATAAAGCAGGGGTATAGCTCACATCCTGTGAACCCCCCAAACCTGTGTTCTTATACAGCTGTTTTAGAACTGAAGAGGCCCACTGCCAGGGTCACCATGGAAACTGAGACCTTCCCCAAGTAGACTCAAGACACATGCCCACTGGCATGCTTTCAAGGGAGGTACAGGTCTGATCACCTGGGGGCCACATGGGGTCTCGGCTCCCTCCCAGCAGACACCTCAGTCTCCCGCTTCTCTCAGAACCACTCTTCCCTCTGGTTCCCTCCCCTCTTCCTGAGCTGTGCCCTGGGGAATCTCACCAGGTCCCGCTGCTGGGAGAGGATCTCCTTCTCCATGGAACAAACCAGCAGACAATGTTGGATGTCACTCAGCACTGGGGACAGGGGGACATTTGGGAAAGAGTCAGATGACCCTCTCTGTCAGAAGCCAATCAACAGCTGCTGGTTGACACAGTCACAGCAAAGAAGAGGCACAATGATACTTCCCACTTTAATTTTTTGAATTAATTTGGATTTTCAGCCCCTTCTCTGGGTGTGTGCTGTCACTTATGGCACAGGGACAACAGCACCATGCTTTCCCTGTAGATTCACAGTAATTTCTCTGGAAATGAGAGAGGGTGTGAGTTCCACAGAAAAGCCTATAAACCCCCTTGCCTGGGCCCATAGACATAGGAGGCTGGCTATGATATCCCCCAAAAGGGGCTAAGTCTATAGGAAAACTCCCCCCTATAAATCATGTTAGGAAAAAATAGATTGTGACTTATGAATAGGTAGGAAACAGTAACTATACACAAAAGCACCTTTCAGCCTTCACCTAATCCATGACTTTACCTCCCTAGCCTTTTCATATAATAGAAGAATAGAAAAACTTTCCTTTTCTCTTGCATACCTGACCTGCAGGTGGTAGAACACTCTGAGAAAAGTAAAGTTAGAACTTAACTAGTATATGAATATAGTAGACAAAATTTGACTAGACAATAGGCCATTAGGTAAGGTAGAGTTATTCATCAATACTGACCTTTTAGAACAGGGGTGCCCACACTTTTTCAGCTTGCGAGCTACTTATAAGATGACCAAGTCAAAATGATCTACCTACAATAAAAATGCAAAACATAAATTTATTTCTTCTATATTATCATTGTTTAAGTTACTATTATTACTATTTAATATTGTGTATTCTTCTTTCACCTTCCTCCTTCTCAGCTCTGTTTTCGGAGGAAACTCAATGTCATAGTTTTTTTTGTTTTGTTTTGTTTTGTTTTAATGTCATAGTTTTTATGAACAGTCCGAAAAAGCCGCTCCACATTTCCCTTCTTTGGAATAGCAATGGCACACAGACAGATGAGGCAAACGCACTTAGAATATGATATAGTGAAAAAAATTCCCTCCCATTCTGTATGAAAGTGGTAGGTTTTAGGCTTCTTACTCGGACCAGCTACGGCACTCATTTTTATACCCTTTGTTGTATTTAGTTTAAATAAATTGAAGGCTAACTATGCAGCAATGTAACTGAACAAGTTAGCGTGGTTTAACGCGCATGCGTAGGGTGTCAAAAGTTCAGACGTCAGATTGGCTACCCTGTATGCCAATCAAAAGACAAATGTCTTTTTAATGTCATGCGATCTACCCACACTTCCTTCACCATCGACCAGTAGATCGTGACCGACATATTGAGCACACCTGTTTTAGAAGCTTGCATAAAAACTGTTGTTGCTGTTTTTCAGTTATTGTATAACTGTACTTAGAATGGCTTACCACCTGATTTATAGCTTATAGAAATGTACTAACCATAGTAACCATTGCCTGGAATATTTACTCATATTGAAGCAAAAATAACTATTAATCAATGTGTTCTGTATAACATGTAATTGTAACTGAGTGTATAAAAATAAAGCTGTACTAGCCATTGGCAGAGATGCCTGGCAGATGAGCTGAAAGAATCTGGCTCTCACTCATTTCATGCCGATGACATCCATTCCTGTGGGACTCCTAGATTCCCCCCGGCACCTCTCCCTACATGAACTGAGGGACCCTTAAGAGGCAAACTTCAAGGCAGAGGAATAAAACTCACAAGATTTGAAGGTCTAGTTCCTGCCCTGGAAAGTCCTCCTGCTCCTGGGATGGTCCCCAGGACATGACAGGGCACAGATTAGGAGCAGAGGGTGGGGTCCTGGGCCGCAGCCTGGGTTCATCACCCCAATGGTACAGTGGGGGGAGGGGCAGGGCTGGTCTCCCCAGACCTCTGTCCTGTGTCACATGGCAAGTTTGTCCCATGAGTCCTCCTGACCTGAGACAGGAGTGTGCTGTGAGGGTGAAAGATCACAACATTTGAAGGGTTTACGTGAGGTGGCATCTAATGCTGCCCTTTTGGGGGCTCTCTGGGGGACCAAGCATATGACTTCCCCATTCTTCTTCCAAATCATACTTACCCATTATGGCTTCAAACAGGTAAAAAATGAAGTCCTTTAACTTGTACCAGAGAGAGTCTGAGTGCTTTTGCAGTTTAATTAGGATGGTGCCACCAGGGCCACTCAGATGACCTAAAGGTTCCTGTACAAGCTATGGGAGACAGGTATTATTAATGATGACAATAATAACATATTGCAATTCTGTGTCTCTAAGTGATTAACGAATAAGTGGGGGGCATTGGCTCTATGCGCGCCCAGGGGATACATAACACCCTCAATCTGTAGGGGTGCACTCCACACCTTGGTCATGGGACATAAAGACATAATCCCTGATCTCAGACATCCACCAACCCCTAAGATTACCCCCATTCTCTCTTCCCCATACATCCTGGCAGCCAGATCTCCACAACACCCCCCATTTACAACTTTGATCACCCTCAGGCGGCTGTGGGTCCCCTCACCATGTCCATGAGGACCTGAGGAGCCTCTCGCTCCCCAAGGATAACCCAAATATTAGAGAACACAGTGCTCCGAGTGTACATAGAGAGCTGAGCCTCTTTTATTGTCCTATAAACCTCCTCTTCTAGGTGCTTGAAACCCTGCCAACCAGGAAGAAGAGACAGTTCTTAGATTGGAGCATTCCTTTCCCAACAACATGTACAAAACACCCCTTCCCTTTAAGCCACTGACCCAAAGCATCTCTGCAGACAGCACGTGGGAGCTCTGGGGTGGCGCTGTCGTGATTGGCTGGAGAGACAGAACATCTCAGCTGAGTGGTGGGGGGGGGATGCAGGAGGAGAGAGGGGTTCTGGGGAGGGGTCACGGGAAGAAGGAGCAACTGAGCAGGTGCTCATTTCGGGGACACGTCTGAAATACTACGGACTCTGTGGGACGGCAGAGGTGAGAATGCTGGAGAGCGCAGCATGGGACTAGAACATGAGGCTGTCACGGCGACTACAGAAATTTATGGATATAAAGAGCTTGCTACTGCATGCACTGATGCCTATATGTAAGGGTAAGTAAAGAAGTTACCAGAAACTTCATTGTTGGGGGCTCTCTGCTTTTGCTAGGACAACTGAGTGGCCTCAATGTGACCTTCTGACAGTGGGAAGTCAATGAAAAGGAAGCCCAGATGGACAGACATTGCAGTTTGGTCACTGTTCTATCCCAAGTTCTCAGAATCAGGCCTAATACTCAGTGAGTCCTCAATAAAAATTTGTTCCAAGACTCTATGAATGATTAAATGACCGAAAAATGAATAAATGAACAAACGGAAGGATGGACTAATGAAAAAACGAATGAATGAATAGATGACTGTATGAAAAGTAAGTTGACCAAAGTGTAACAGCGGAAGGAAAGCTCAGTGCTCCAATTGCTGAAAAACCTTCCATCTGGGTTCTGAGCTTTGCCGTCCCCCCCACCTCCCAGTGGCCCAGGGTCCCTCTCAGGAAACACTCACCTTCCCAAGAGACTCCCTGTATTCTCACTGGAAAGAGAAAGGCAAGCTGGTATCTCCCTTCCTCAGCACCAGATTTCCTTTACAGACCTTTCGAGTGTTTGCCCTCCTCAGCTTCCTCCCTTCTGCTTAACCTCTTGTACTCCGTCTGGTCCCTCCCTCCACCTTCCTGACCCTTCCTGACCCTTCCCACCCTCAGGAGCTGTGGCCAGAAACTGAGAACCTGGTGACAGGGGCACTCAGCCCAGCTCCCAGATACTTAAGTTAGGACTCCTCCCCAACCCCAGCAAACACATGACTTGGTGAATGCACAGTACTTTCTGGTCTAGAGGAGAAATGAAATTCCTTAAGCAAGAGTAAGTATCTGAAGACAGGGACTCTCTCCACTCTGCTCCTGCTCCCTGAGCCCCACGTGCCCCACCCCCACCCTCAGCCCTGTAGACCAGACCCCAGTGCACAAGGTCGGCAAAGGACGGCAAAGGCATCTGGGCGGTTACACCTGTACAAAATAGGACTTTGCCGGGGATCCCATCACGCTTTCCTCACCTGAAGTCTTCTCTTTCATTAACGAGAGCCCCTTCCGTACACATGTCACTGAAAAGAAAACCAGAAGTGACCATTCACAGGGGCTGAGCCTCTGCTACACACACACACACACACACACACACACACACACACACACACACACTCCATCTCCTACCCTTGGACTCACAGGAGATAGGTAGCTTTCCCTGTGCCAGGGTCCTTTGTCTGGGTCACAACAGGGAGATAAGAACTAGCTGCAGGAGCCAGGCTGGGGAAGGTTTACCTGCAGGATCCCTAGCAGGTGTTTAATGTGTGTCTATGGGGCGTCAGAGACTCAGCAGGGCCTGAGGTTTAAGCAGAGAATCTGCCCAGCTCACCTTCCTTTAAGGATTCCTTCTTCTCCTCCTGGAAACTGCCAGAAATCTCTGAGGGAAGGAAAGAAGAAGCCAGGTCAGCAGAGCCCAGGTCAGCCCTGCTGAGCTCCCAACTGCAGACACTAGGACCGGCTCTCCAGGCCAGGAGTGGCAGCTTCTCTCTGGGTGGCCCAGGGACTCTCTGCATCTGAATTACCTGAGATCCTTGTGGAACCCAGAACTCCTGACCTCACTCCCTGTCTTCTGAATCGGGTTCCCTGAATAGAAAGCTAGAACCTGTATTTTCAATAAGCCCCTGGGTGTCGGTGATGCTGTTTAATCCCTCATTGCTGAACTTCCCTCACCAGGGAAGGACATGGGTCCTTCCTGCTCCCCTGTCTCTCACCTGCTAGAAGCCCCTACCTCTGGTGTCTGCTCCCAGTCCTGCCCTCTCCCTGGGCAATCTCACATTTCACCTAGAGAATGTTCAGAGCTCTGAAAGCTGCCTAACAACCACATCTAAGTGTGAGAAAAAGGACAGAAGCTATGAGGAAGGAGACAGAGTGGAAGGTGCCCCATAGAACGACACCTGATTGATCAAGTTTACTCAGTATCCAGGGGGAGGAGCTCCAAGACGGGCGTGGTCAGGTGTGGGGTTGATGATGGCCACATGGAGTAATTTTTGCTGAAGGACTGACTGCAGTGGGTAAGGGGTGGATACCAGTGAGGGGGGGGGAGCAAAGTGAAAAAGATTCTCTATTGAAGTGAGCTCTCAGGGACAGATTATGGGAAGGGGACACACTTGGGTGATGGGTTATGAGATGGCAAACACCTGATCTTGTCTTCTGGTCATGGGAAGGATGCAGTTGAACTGCAGAGAGTGAAGATAAATTAGGGTCAGCCATTTTGGAGACATTTGTTGCCATGAGATCTGAGGAGAACGTCTCATCGCCATTCGTAGATAACATGGAGACAGAGGGATTCTGATATTCTCCAAAGTCTCACAGAATGTCCTAGGGCAAATTATCGATCCATTCTACACATTATCTTTCTCCCCTAGTTGTTATGAGGATTATGTTTGCTCATGAAAGCCCAACATTGACTACACTGGACCCTCTTTGTAATGGTTCCTTCTAGTAATCACCTTTAAGTCTGGCTTGTGGATACTGACGAGCCCCAAGCGCCGCCTAGAGGGTAGGACAGGAATTGTGGGCAGTGCTGTGAGGTTAGCCTTTGAAGTCGACCTCCATTTAGTTTACACATGTTAACACTTGTAAAACGTGTTATTGAAAATGGAGTGGAACCACTGACCTCCACAGTATCACAGACTCTGTCTCATTCTCTCTATTGTCACCAACAGCAGGTCATTGACTACAGGACCCTTTCTTCATTCAATGTTAAAAGGGGGATATTATAGGGAGCAGTGTGAGATAGAAAGAGACAGACAGACAGACAGAGAAGTGTTGTAAGTTACCAAAAAGCTGAAAATTGATATTGATATTCTGGGAGGAAAGGTCAAGCTTTCCTATTAGGCTTTTCTGTCCCATCTCTCCCTTGGGGAGGGAAGGGAGAAGAATGTAGAAGTTTCTGGCTTGCAGGACAATGGGCCATTTAGTTTTAAATCTAAAATAAAGGTTAACCAGAGAAACTTCTCTTTCAATAGGAGGCAGAATTTACATACCACCTTGCATTGACTGTAATTCCTCCCCCTTCCTGGAATCTTGAGAGTAAAATACCTCTAGGCTAGTGAGGGAAGAGGAACCCTGAAAGATTTGTAAATATCTTTGATTATGTTACCTTGAAAGTCTTAATTAAGGTTTCTGTGTATCCCCTAGACAAATGTTATAATCTTGTTAATGATTATGCCATGATGTCATGCTCTCCCCCGCCCCCCTGTGACCAAGGATACATAAGGAGTCTCTGAACTATTTTTGGCAATGTGTGATTTGGGCCTGCAGATGCCCCGTGTCAGCCATGGGCAGGCAGCATATTTAAATTTTTCTCCTTTAATAAAACTCTTCAAAACTTATCTGGACTGGGTGTCTCTATGTGAACTCAATGAAGTGAGGTACAGTGCCTTTCAGAATCTGGGGTGCAGTTCTTTATAACAGAAGGACAGAGAGAGTATGAGGAAAAGTGGTATGTTGTGTGGTGATATACCCTTATCCCTAAATAGCTGGTGTTGAGCAGATAAAATATATTATGCTCACTTTGTTAAAGATGGCGCTGTCCATGTGCAAATTTTAAGAGTAAGCTTTTCCCCATACCTATGACTGATTGGATGATGTGGGGCGGTACACTCTCATGAGGAATCCTCCCAGTATGTCTCAGATAAGTGACTTTGTATCAGAGACTTCCTTGTTTGTAGATTGGATTAAAGGTTTTGAATCTACGTTATAAAGTGGGGCAGGCCAGGAGCTTGCTCTCTCTCAGTTCCTGAGGTTAGTATTAGAAAAGAGAGCAGATTAAGGCCACGTAGAGGAGAGGAGGCAGCCAAGATGGCTGAGTGCTGAGGAAGAAGCCAGTTTGAACAGAGTTTGTGCTGGAGAAGGAGATGGGAAACAGAGGTGAATAAGTCTGGTGAGCTAGAAGCCTTTGATTCTAGGAAACTCGGATAAGTCAGTAGCTTTGTGAGCACTGAATGTGTGGGTTTTGGAGCCCAGTGTGTGTTTTTGCTTGCCCGCCAGGTGCAAGCAGGAATTAAAGCTGATGGTTCACCAGTTTTTTGGCTCCGTTGTTTCATTATCATCTATTGGAATCAAATGTGAACTTGCATTGGCAAGGCAGCTCTGATGGTGGCCCCGACTACTGGCTTTACATTTGGCATAGTCTGTGCCAGGATTTGATACAGATAGGTATGGAGCCACCACCATCTTTGAGCGGTGGAGTAGAGGACTGGCTGCTTTTATGGTGCCCTATGGCTATATTTTGGGTGAATGTTTGCTGGCTGACTTTTACAGCCATGTGTGAGGAAACCGAAAGCTCTAAGGAAGAGGCTGCCCGGGACCTGTAAACCGAGCAGTGAAAGGAGCTAGAGGGAATGTGGGAGAAAGAGATGCCGACCCTGGAGCTGAAGCAACCAATGGAGGAGGCCGACCAGGTTTGCAAGATTTGCTTGGAAATGGAGTAGCCACTGAAGGAGGAATCACAGGTTCATGAGTTGCAGATTGCCCTGGATGTTGTGGAGAGCCAGCAGCGGCAGGAGGCTGAAGCTGAGGCTGAGGCCGGGACTGGAGCTGCAAGACCTGCTGAGCAGAATGCAGCGGTGGCCCGGAGCTCAAGCCCAGCAGCAGGAGCTGATGTTTTCAATTCCTCTTTGGAGGATGACAAGAATCGGGCTGATGTTGCAATCCACAGTCTCCAGAAGGTGAGAGCCCAGCAGCAAGGAGCTTTTACTATACCGCTGGTAGGTCTGCGATTTGGGGACATAGGGGTGGATGTCATCATGCTCCCCAGAGCAGAGATGGAAATGCTGACTGCCATTGCCACATGCTTCTCTTTAGGACAGTGTGAGACCTGCCATCATGGCAGGAATGAGGGGGGAGGCTAACACCCCATGTGCGTGGACTGATTTCCTGGACTATGACTGGATGGGCACAGGCTCCTTTGTTGAATGGACTTATGGATTTTGGACAATGTGAAATACCCTGATGGGGGTGTGTGGTGGCTTTGCTGGAGGCCCTCCCCCTGCCCCGGGAAACCTTTCAAATGGCAAGAAAGAAGGCCGAGGACATTTTGTGCTTTTGGCAAAGTGCTCAGAGACTGGTGAAATGTACGTTTGTAATTGTTGAAATTGTATGATTTGTCATGTTGTTGAAATTTGTATAACGTACCTAATTTCCTTGTACAGGGATGCTGGTGGTGTAGATTGTGGGTAGTAAAGTGAGCATAGGGGTAGATTGTTGGGCAGATAAAATATATTATGCTCACTTTGTTAAAGATGGTGCTGCCCACATGGAAGCCCATTGCCCAGGTGATATTATTTGCCCTTTTGCTTGGGATGGGCGTAATTATACTATTGGGAGTAGGGGACAGACTCTAAGCAGGCTGGGTCATTATAGCCTAAGGCTTAGTTTTAAGAGTAAGCTTTTCCCCACACCCTTGACAGATTGGATGATGTGGGGTGGTGCACTCTCATGAGAAATCCTCCCAGTATGTCTCAGATAAGTGACTTTGTATCAGAGACTTCCTTGTTTGTAGATTGGATTAAAGGTTTTGAATCTATGCTATAAAGTGGGGCAGGCCAGGAGCTTGCTCTCTCTCAGTTCCTGATGTTAAGATTAGAAAAGAGAGCAGATTAAGGCCACATGGAGGAGAGGAGAAGTAGCCAAGATGGCGGAATGCTGAGGAAGAAGCCAGTTTGTTCAGAGTTTGTGCAGAGAGGAGATGAGGAACAGAGGTGAATAAGTCTGGTGAGCTAGAAACCTTTGATTTTAGGAAACTCGGATAAGTCAGTAGCTTTGTGAGCACTGAATGAGTGCGTTTTGGAGCCCAGTGTGTGTTTTTGCTTGCCCGCCGGGTGCAAGCTAGAATTAGAGCTGATGGCTCACCAGTTCTTGGCTCTGTTGTTTTATTAACGACTGTCCAAATCTAATGGGAACCTGCACGGGTCAGATGGCTGTTATCCTGACGTGGCTACTGGCTTTACACCTGGACCCCATGTGTATTTCACAGATCTCTACCTGGGACTCAACAATTTAGTAAGAGAGAGCTAAGAACCCTGAATTGATGTTGCATGCATTCTTTAAAAAGGAGTGAGGGAGGGAATGATTGAAATTAGAGCTGAGCAAAGAGTAAATATGGAATTTAAGCTCCGTTTTCTGGGTTGCTTGGGAACCTCCAGTTGTGTTTCTGAGCTTTTCAGTTCCCTACCCAGCAGGGTGCATGTCTTTCTTAGTAAGGTCTTACCTTCTGAAAGGTATTTTTTCTGAAATCTTACACAGGCTAGGCAAGTGGTCCTCTCACTTTCTCAAGCCCCAGCTCTCTTTAGGGACACTTCAGAGGGTTCTGCAGTCAACTGACTCCCCCCTCTACCTGAACCTGTTTCTTCTCCATCCTGGTCCATACCTGCATTTTCCTGACCCATCTCACCCTCGCCACCTATGGACAGGAATCAGGGCCTTGGTAGCAGGCTACCTCTTGTAAGGTATTTTTCCCCACTGAGGAAGAAGAAAGGGGCATAGCCACGAAGTGTGGGATAGTAAAGATTTTACTGAGTACAGCGCTTCCCTGACAATATTCTCTGGTCCGGGAGACAAGGGTCAGGAAAATTGCATGGATTAAACAGTGTGGGGGATATTTAAAGTGTCTCTAGGGTGGTCGAGCTAATATGACATGGTGAAATCTCACTGGCTGGCAGACAGGTGCTCTTTTCCCAAGGACTTCTGCGAAGTTTCTTTTGGCATGTGCACTGGCCAGGCAGCTGTGATGGTGGCCTTGGCCACTGGCTTTACATTTGGCGTAGTCTGTGGCAGGATTCAATACAGTTTGGTATGGAGCTACCACCACCTTTGAGTGGTGGAGTAGCGAACTGGCTGCTGTTATGGTTCCCCATCACTCTCCTTTAAGGAACCATAGGCTGGCTGACTTTTACAGCTATAAGACCAGTGGCCAAGGCCACCATCACAACAGCCCGGCTCATGCAGATTCGCATTAGATTCAGACAGTTGATAATGAAACAACAGAGCCAAGAACTGATGAGCCATCAGCTTTAATTCTAGCTTCCACCCAGTGGGCAAGCAAAAACACACACTGGGCTCAAAAACCCACTCATTCAGTGCTCACAAAGCTACTGACTTATCCGAGTTTCCTAGCATCAAAGGCTTATAGCTCACCAGACTTATTCATCTCTGTTTCCCATCTCCTTCTCTCTGCACAAACTCTGCTCAGACTGGCTTCTTCCTCAGCACTCCGCCATCTTGGCTACTTCTCCTCTCCTCCATGTGGCCTTAATATGTTCTCCTCTCTAATACTAACCCCAGGAACTGAGAGAGCAAGCTGCATGTCTGCCCCACTTTATAGTGTAGAAATCCAAACCTTTAATCCAATCTACAAACAAGAAAGTCTCTGATACAAAGTCACCCATCTGAGGCATAATGGGATTCCTCAGGAGAGTGCACCACCCCACATCATCCAATCAGTTAAGGGTGTGGAGAAAGGCTTACTCTTAAAACTAAGCCTTAGGCTATAACAACCTGGCCTGCTTACAGCCTGTCCCCCACACCCATTTCAAGCATAAGGGCAAATAATATCACCTGGGCAACGGGCTTCCATGTGGGCAGCACCATCTTTAACAAAGTAGGCATAATATATTTTATCTGCCCAACAACAGCCATGAGTGAGGAGACTGAGAGCTCTATGGAAGAGGCTGCCCGGGACCTGCAAACTGAATAGTGGGAGGAGCTGGAGGAAATGTGGGAGAAACAGATGCCGACCCTGGAGCTGGAGGAAGCGCTGGTAGATGAGGCTGACCAGGTTCGCGAGATTCGCTTGGAAATGGAGCAGCCACTGGAGGAGGAATCATAGGTTCCTGAGTTGCAGCTTTCCCTGGATGTTGTGGAGAGCCAGCAGCAGCAGGAGGCCAGGGCTGAAGCCAAGGCCTGTGCTGAGGCTGAGGTGGGGGCTGTAAGGCCCATGGAGCAGAAGGCAGCAGTGGTCCAGGGCTCAAGCCCAGCAGCAGAAGCTGATGTTTTCAATTCCTCTTTGGAGGATGAGGAAAATTGGTCTGGAGTTGCAATCTGCAGCCTCTAGAAGGTAAGAGCCCAGGAGCAAGGAGTAGCTATGCTTCTGGTAGGTCTACGATTTTGGGACATAGGGGTGGATGCCATCATGCTCTCTGGAGCAGAGATGGAAATGCTGACTGCCATTGCCACGTGCTCTTTCTTGGGACAGTGTGAGACCTGCCATGATGGCAGGAATGAGAGGGGTGGCTAAGGCTTCATGTGCATGAACTGATTTCCTGGACTATGACCGGAATGGGCACTGACTCCTTTGTTGGATAGTGTAAGGCCAGGAGCCGCCATCATGGCCATTCACATGCAGGTTCCCATTGGATTCAGGCTGATGGTGAAGAAATGGCAGAGTCGGAGGATGGTAGGCTATTCTGTTTATTGGTGTCTCACCAAGACAGACAAGCCACAAGAGAAAACAAGGGAAAAGCAGAAAATCAGCTTTTCCCATGGAGGGCAAGGGATCAGAAAGGCCCCTGCAATGGTGATAGCAGGAACCAAGAGAGCAAGCTCCTGGGCTTGCTTTATAGCATAGATTCAAAACCTTTAATCCAATCTACAAACAAGAAAGTCTCTGATACAAAGTCACTTATCTGAGACATACTGGGAGGATTCCTCATGAGAGTGCACCACTCTACATCATCCAATCAGTCAAGGGTGTGGGGAAAAGCTTACTCTTAAAACTAAGGCTTAGGCTATAACGACCCAGCCTGCCCATTGCCTGTCCCAGAACACACATTAATATCAATGAACTTCCATGTGGGCAGCGCGATCTTTAACAAAGTGAGCATAATATATTTTATCTGCCCAACAGATGGACTTACGGATTTTGGACAATGTGAAATACCCTGATTGGAGGGCAGCTTTGCTGGAGACCTTCCCCTGCCCCAAGAAGCCTTTCAAATGGCAAGAGAAAAGGCCGAGGACATTTTGCACTTTTGGCAAAGTGCTCAGAGACTGGTGAAATGTACCTTTGTAATTGTTGAAATTGTATGATTTGTCATGTATTTGTAATTTGTGTAATGTACCTAATTTCCTTGTACAGGGATGCTGGTGGTGTAGATTGTGGGTAGTAAAGTGAGCATAGGGGTAGATTGTTGGGCAGATAAAATATATTATGCTCACTTTGTTAAAGATGGTGCTGCCCACATGGAAGCCCATTGCCCAGGTGATATTATTTGCCCTTTTGCTTGGGATGGGCGTAATTATACTATTGGGAGTAGGGGACAGACTCTAAGCAGGCTGGGTCATTATAGCCTAAGGCTTAGTTTTAAGAGTAAGCTTTTCCCCACACCCTTGACTGATTGGATGATGTAGGGTGGTGCACTCTCATGAGGAATCCTCCCAGTATGTCTCAGATAAGTGACTTTGTATCAGAGACTTTCTTGTTTGTAGATTGGATTAAAGGTTTGGATTTCTACACTATAAAGTGGGACAGAACGGGCGCTTGCTCTCTCTGGGTTCCTGAGGTTAGCATTAGAGAGGAGAGCAGATTAAGGCCACATGGAGGCCAGGAGAAGCAGCCAATATGGTGGAGTGCTGAGGAAGTAGCTAGTTTGTGCAGAGAGAAGGAGATGGTTAAACAGAGATGAATAAGTCTGGTGAGCTAGAAACCTTTGATGCTAGGAAACTTGGATAAGTCAGTAGCTCTGTGAGCACTGAATGTGTGGGTTTTGGAGCACAGTGTGTGTTTTTACTTGCCTGCCTGGTGCAAGTTAGAATTAAAGCTGATGGCTCACCAGTTCTTGGCTTCGTTGTTTCATCACCGACTATCTGAATCTAATGCGAACCTGCACTGGCCAGGCGGCTGAGATGGTGACCTTGGACACTGGCTTTACAGCATGCATTGGTATGGGTGGTTCTAGCCGAAGTTCTCATGTCTGGTTTTTCACGTGACCTTCCCCCATTGCCCACCACCTTATATTCCAACCTTTTTTGTTAAATAGGGGCACTGCTATTTGTCTGGCTACTTCCTGCTGTTTAGGGGCATCGTGAGGAGGGGAATTCGGAAGGTGGTGGTTTTCAGGGGAATTGTGAGGAACATCTGTTTGACCATGACTCCAGAAACTTAGCAGATGTGGTCCTGTAAGGATTTATAAAAAAGAGGAGTAATAAGGGGATCTGCAGGGTCCAGCCTTTTGGTAAGCCAGAGATGGGTAGGGCCCAGTGGTTCTTACTGCCAGCGGTCCGCATGGGGGCAAGCTTGAGGCAAAACTGCATGTCAGGAGTGGTATACAAAGGGGAAAGAAAGGGGTCCCATCCACTCCCATAACCAAGGCCTGTGAGGGAACTAGAGGTCCAGAGTGTGATGGCAAAAGATAGAAGGTAGCTCTCGTGTTTACAAGAAATGAGATAGACTTACCTGCTAGTTGCAGCATTACCTGTGGTTCGGTGAGGGCGATGGGTATCTCCGAGTCCGGGTCACGTTAGTCGTCAATGAGGCTGAGGAGTCCAAACAGGGGGCCTACCTAGCTACCTTGGCCTCCCATTTGGGTGGCTTGTCATTCACATAGAGGCACTGAGGAAAAGCCTGTTGCCCAAAAGTAGCAATCACTCTTCTAGTGACCAGGCTGCTTATAGTCAGGGCTGGGTTTAGTGGGTACTGTGGGCAGGGGCCTTTCTGGGACCAGTGACCCTGTTTACCACATTAAAGCAAGCTCCTGGTGGGATTCCTCCTTGTGGCCTGGACTTGGGTCAGGCACCTTCTGTGCCTTGCCGCTGTTGCTCTGCCGGCCTCAGGGCTGCCACAAGAGTCTGGGTTTGGAACATTACCTTCTGCTGCATGCAGGCCAGGCAAACAGTCTTGGCCTTTTTCTACTAGCCGTGACCATTACAAAACCTTAAATGTCATGTTCACAGGTCCCGGATAGGAGTTTGGGGCTGAGAATAAGAGGAGGAGGGGCTTCTGGGGAATCCGACATTCAGATCCAGCGAGAAATGCTGGAGCCAGAGGCAGGACAAGGGCAGGCCTTCCTGCAAGAAGACAGGGTTGAGTTGTGGGGTCAGGAGAACAGCAAATTGGTGTAAGGGTCAATGGTTGGAGGAGGGTGACCTGACGGAGGAGGGGCTTAAGAACACAGTGGAGAAGGGAGGAACCCCTGGCCAGCAGGGAAGGAGAAAGAAAAAATGGTATTAGCAGGTGAATGAGAAACAGGATTTTGCAAAGGAAGGGCAGGGGGCTCCTGGAGGGAAGAGACCCGAGCAAAAGAGGTCCGCAGAGGGACTAGAGAGGGGTCCTGGAAGAGAGGCACCCCCAAGGGTAAGGCAGGATGGGGAGAGAGTTGGCGGTCGGGCGAAGGAGGAAAGATCAGGAGTGGCGGGTTTAGGTGAGGTTTCTTTGGCCAAAAGGGCCTGCACCATGTAGCAGGTGGCACAGAGATTAGGACAGGAGCACAAATACTAGAGGTTCTGAATGTAAGGGATCCCCGACCATTTCCCAGTTCTTTGGTGATAGTTAAATTGATGAAGATGTTAAAATCGAAGGTCCCTTCAGGAGGTTACATGGTCCAATTATTCAGTGGGTTCTGTGGCCTGACCACAGCAGAGAAAAACAGTTTCTTCTTTAGAGAGGGAGAAATTTTGGATAAGGCATTCCATGGGGTGTTTTTGAGTCAGTTTAGATTCCTTTGCCTCTATGGCCACCCTCAGTTCTCAGAGTGATCAGAGATGAGAATTGGCGTCCCACAACTCAATCTCTGGCCACCAGATGGTTAAATAAAGTGGGACTGACTGGGGCGTCTCCACGGGCACACACGCACTCAGAACAAAAAAGAGGTCCCTGACACAGCTGCGGTTTCAGACAGGGAGTCTCTGCAGAAAGAATTGAGGAAAGCCTGGAGGAAGGGGACTCACCGCACCATGTGCCAAAGTGGGTGGAAGGTCAGAGATCCAGGTTCTTTTTTGAAGGAGAAAAAGAGAGGAGTGGTCCTTCTGGACGTCTAACTCCTCCTGAGTTTTGGCATAGAATGTAAGGTATTTTTACTCGCCGAGGAAAAAGGAAGGGGCATAGCCACGAAGTGTGGAATAGTAAAGGCTTCATTGAGTAGAGCGCTTCCCAGATGATATTCCCAGGTCCGGGAGATATGGGTCAGAGAAGACATACAGATTAAACCATGTACGAAATATTTAAAGGGTCTCTAGGGTGGTTCAGCAAAGATGACATGGCGAAATCTCACTGGCTGGCAGACAGTCACTCTTTTCCCAAGGATATCCGGGAAGTTTCTTTTGCTACGCATATGTATGGGTGGTTCTGGCCAAAGTTCCCAGGTCTGGTTTCTCAAAGGACCTTCCGTCATTGCCTACCACCTTAAACATATGCCCATTTCCTAAATAATTACAGTTAGGACCCCTCCAAAACCCCAGCAAACAAACAGACTTGGTGGGTGGACAGTACTTTTTGGTATAGAACAGAAATAAATTTCCCAAGCAAGAGTAAGTATCAGAAGACAGTGATTCTCTCCACTCAGCTCCTGCTCCCTGAGCCCCACGTGCACCTCCACACCCTCCCCCAGCCCTGTAGACCAGAGCCCAGTGCACAAGGAAGGCAAAGGACAGTGAAGGCAACTGGTGAGTAACACCTGTAAAAAATAGGACCTTGTAGAAGATCCCATCACTCTTTCCTCACCTGAAGTTTACTCAATCATTAATGAGAACCCCTTCCGTACACATTTCACTAAAAAAAAAAAATAGAAGTGACCATTCACTAGAGTTCAGTCTCTCTTTCTCTCTCTCTCTCTCTCTCTCACACACACACACACACACACACTTCATCTACTATCACAGGACTCAAAGGAGATAAGGAGCTTTCCCTGTGCCAGGGTCCTTTCTCTGAGACACAACAGTGAAAATGAAAACTATCTGCACAAGCCATGCCGGGGAACATTTACTGCTGCAGGATACCTAGCAAGAGTTTAATGTGTGTCTATGGGGGGTCAGAGGCTCAGCAGAGCCTGAGGTTTGAGAAGAGAACCTGCCCAACTCACCTTCCTTTAAGGATTCCTTCTTCTTCTTCTGAAAACTGCCAGAATTCGCTGGGGGAAAAAAAGAAGAAGCCAGGTCAGAAGAGCCCAGGTCAGCCCTGTTAGGGTCCCAATTGCAGACACTAGGACCGGCTTCTCAAGGCCAGGAGTGGCAGCTTCTCTGGGTGGCCCAGGGACTCCCTGCATGTGAATTACTAGAGATCCTTGTGGAACCCAGAACCCCTGAACTCACTCCATCTTATGAATCGAACTCACTGAATAGGAAGCTAGAACCTTAATTTTCAATAAGCCCCTGGGTGTCGGTGATGCTGTTTAATCCCTCATTGCTGAACTGCCCTCACCAGGGAAGGACAGGGGTCCTTCCTGCTGCACCTTGTTTCACCTGCTGGAAGCCCCTACCTTTGGTGTCTGGTCCCAGTCCTGCCCTCTCCCTGAGCAATCAGACAACTCACCTAGAAAATGTTAAGAGGTCTGAAACTTGCCTTACAACCACATCTAAGTGTGTGACAGGGGACAGGAGCTATGAGAGAAGGAGACAGTGTTGAAGCAGCCCCACAGAAGGAGACCCTAAGTGCATGGTGTCACAGGATCTAGAGGGAGGAGCTCCAAGGAGGGTTAGCTATTTTAGTCCTAACTTCATTTTTTTTTTTTTTTTGAGAGAAAGAAGAGACAGCCAGAAAGGAACAGACAGGAAGGGAGACGGATGAGAAGCATCTTCATTCCAGCACCATAATTGCTCTTTGATTGCGTTCTCATATGTGACTTGACCCGGTAGGGTCCAGCCAAGCCAGTGAAACTTTGCTCAAGCCAGCATCATTGGGCTCAAGCCAGGAACCATGGGGATCATGTTCATAATCTCACAATCAAACCAGCAACCCCATGCTCAGGCTGATAAGCCTATGCTCAAGGATGATGATCCCACACTCAAGGTGGCAACCTCTAGATTTCAAACCTCAGTCCTCTGCATCCCAGGGCAATTCTTATCCACTGCACCTCCACCTGTTCAGGCTCTATCTAAATTGTATTCTCAGTTGTCAGCCCTTATAAAACATATTTTTGAAGATGGAGTTGAGCCACTGCCTTCACAAGATTGGAGAGTTCATCCTCATTCTATCTACTGTCTCTGACAGGAGGACACTCATTTATTCAGATGTTGCAGGAGGGATACTATAGAGATGTGTGTGTGTGTGTGTGTGTGTGTGTGTGTGAGAGAGAGAGAGAGAGAGAGAGAGAGAAAGAGAAAGTTTTGTTATGTCTGGTGAGGGCACTTTCAATCTCTGAGAAGATGGACCCAAGGTGTATCAGGTTGACCTCAACTGGGCCTGAACATTTAGGCAGCAAGTAGTGGCCAAGGATATTGAGTTTTGCCGCATGCGTTCACGAATGAATGAATGAATGAATGAATGAAAAGTGGGGCTGACCACAGTGTCAATTTGGAGGTAAAGCTCAGTTTTCTGAGTTGATTGGAAACCTCCCATTTTAGCTCTGATCTCTGCCATTTCCTCCCCAGCAGACTCAGGTTTCCACTTTAGGGAAAACTTGCCTTGCAAACGGGGTTTCCAAGATAGCGCTGGAAAGAGAAAGACAAGTGGTCGTCTCCTTTCCTCATCCCCCAAGTTTGCTTTACAAACATTTCTGCGGGCTCTCTCCTCTGTTGCCTCCTCCCCTTGCTTAGCATCTTCCTACTCCATCCCAGCTCATCCCTCCATTTTCTTGACCCATCCTGACCCACCTTATCTCTTCAGAACCCTTTCCAACCTTTCCTGACCATTTCTGTCCCTTCCTGGACCTTTCCATGCCACAGGAACTAGAGCCAGTACCCAGGGCCATAGTAGCAAAGGCAGGAGCACCATTCTGGCTCAGATGAGTATACTTGAGATTCCTCCCCAACCCCAGCAAACACACTTTCACTTCCTGTGTCTATGGCATGTCCTTTGTTTCCTAAAAGAGAAATGAAATTGCCCACCCAAGGATTAGTCTCTGAAGAATCTCAGTTTCTGTGCATTCTGCCCCTACTCCCTGATCTCCTCTTTTCCATCCACCTCTGCCCTTTGCCCCAGGACCACAGCCTAGTGGCTCAAATGAGGATGGCTAAGGTAATTATGGGCATTTCAGTTGTGCAAAATGGGGCCTCGTGAATAGATCACATCCCACTCTCCAGGCTTTAAAATCTCCTGTGTACTTGATCTCATCGATTGCAACAGGCCTGTCTATGATCATAGAAACAGTAGTCATTACTCATGACGGCTTAGTCTCCACTTCCCCAGCACACGCACACGCACGCGCACACGCACACACACACATGTACACACCTATCACAGTTTTCAAAGGAGATAGGTGCTTTCCCTGTGTCAAGGGCCAAGTGTCTGGGTCACAGTTGGGGAGACAATGACCTGGAGGATCCTGGCTGGGGAAGGTCTACATGTGAGTCTGCTGGGGTTGGGCCCCTAGCAGGGATTTTATTGCTGTCTAACAGTGGTCCAAAGATCAGCACGGCCTAAAATATAAGCAAAGACCCTGCCCATCTCACCTCTTGGAAAGGTTTTCTCCTTATCCTCTGAGATATGAAGAATGTCTGTGTGGAAAAAGCCAAATCAAAAGAGCCCGTGTTACCCCCCGCTGGAGTCTCTCCCATCCTCGTACCTGTACTCAGCCCCCACTCATTCTGCTCCCAATCTGGGGTGGCAGATTTTCCCCAAGTGGTCTGGGCACACCTTGCATCAGAAATGCCTGGGCCTTGGCCAGTTGGCTCAGGAAATAGAATGTAGGTCCATCATATGGACAACCTGGCTTCAATCCCTGGTCAGGGCACACATGAGAAGTGACCATCTGCTCCTTCTTCCTCCCTCTCCCACTTCTCTCTCTCTTTCTCTCTCACAACCAATGGCTAATTGGTCTGAGAGTCAGCCTCAGGCTCTGGCAATAGCTCAGTTGCCAGGTAGATCCCAGTCGGGGCGCATGAGAGAGTCTGTCTAGCTATCTCCCCGCCTCTCACTTTAAAAAGAATCGAAGGAAGGAAGGAAGGGAGGGAGGGAGGGAGGGAGGGAGGGAGGGAAGGAGGGAGGGAGGGAGGGAGGGAGGGAAGGAGGGAGGGAGGGAGGGAGGGAGGGAAGGAGGGAGGGAGGGAGGGAGGGAAGGAGGAAGGGAGGGAGGGAGGGAGGGAGGGAGGGAGGGAGGGAGGGAGGGAGGGAGGAAAGATGTTGGATGCTTGTAGAAACTCAGAATTCCTGACCTCACTCCACATATTCTAAATCAGACTTTTTTTTTTATAGGAACAGAGACAGAGAGAAGAACATATAGGGACAGACAGACAGGAAGGGAGAGAGATGAGAAGCATCAATTCTTCATTGCAGCACCCTAGTTGTTCATTGATTGTTTTTTCATATGTCCCTTAACCAGGGGGGCTACAGCAGAGTGAGTGACCACTTGCTCAACCCAGTGACCTTGGGCTCAAGCCAGCAACCCTGTGATCAAGTTGTTAAGCTTGTGCTCAAGCCAGTTGAGCCCACACTCAAGCCGATGTCCTTGGAGTTTCGAACCTGGGTCTTCGGCACCCCAGTCCAGTGCTCTATCCACTGCACCAACACGTGGTCAGGCAATTAGATTTTCTGAAGAGGAAGGTAGATCTGCGTTTTCAATAAGCACCTGAGGTGATGGTGACCTACTTTAATATCTCATTGCAGAACTGCCTTTAACCAGGGAAGGACATGGGTCCTTCCTGCTGCTCTTTGTCTCACCTACTGGAAGCCCCTCCCTCCCTTGTCTGCTCCCAGTCCTGCCCTTTCCTGGGTGGTGCCACATTTCACATTAAGAAATGTTCAAAGTCCTGAAACTTGCCTAACAATCAGATCTAAGTGTTTGAGAGGGGACAGTGTTTATAGTAAGACCTTATATAGACGTAGCTGGATTTAGGATCACACTTTGCCTAATGAAGGAAGAAGACAGCGTGGAAGCAGCCCCATAGAAGGAGACCCCATCGATCACAGCGCCGCAGTATCCAGGGGGAGGAGCTTCAAGGAGGGCGTGGTCAGGTGTGCTTGATGATGACCAAGTGAAGGAAAATCCCTGGAGGACGGATCTCAGTGAGTGAAAGCATGGACGGCAGAGAGGGAGTGAGCAGAGTGTAGAAGATTCTCCATGGAAGTAGGCTGTCAGGGGACAGACTGTGGGAAGAGGACACTCAGGTGAGGGGTTATGAGACGGCAGAGTCCTGACCTTGTGGTCAGGTCATGGGAAGGACCCAGGAGAACTGGAGAGAGTGAAGGTGGATGTGGCTCAGCCACTTTGCCTGACATTTATGTCCCTCAGCTCTGGGGAGAAGGGCTCGTTTCCATTCATAGATCAAATGAGGACAGAGGGATTCTGATCTTCTCCAAAATTACACAGCAAGTGCTATGGCAAATTATAAAACTTTTTTTCACATTATTTTTTTTATGATTTTTTTATGAGAATGATATTAGTTCATGGACGTGAAACATTTACTGCACTGGGTCCGTCTTTATAAAGGTTCCTTCCAGTCACCCTTAGGTCTGATTTGTAGAAGTAGACTCTCCCACACGCCCCCTAGTGGTCCAAACATAACATGCAGGTACTGCTGAGAGGTTAGCTTCTCCAGTCTAACTCAATTTAGTTCTCACTGTCAACACTTATGAAAATATATTTGCTCTTTGTTTTTTATCTTTTCGGTTTTTGTGAAGGGCAGGGACAGAGAGAGGCACAAACATCGAGCTTCTTCTGTATGTGCCCTGACCAAGGAATCAAACCAGCAACCTGCAGATGAAGTTGAGCCACTGCTCCCACCAGATTGGAGAGTTCAGGTCCATTCTATCTATTGTCAATGGCAGGAGGTCATTGATAACAGGAACCCCCTTTAACCAGATATTGCAGCAAATCATCTGTAGGGACATGTATGTGTATGTGTGTGTGTGTGTGTGTGTGTGTGTGTGTGTGTGTGTTTGCATGTGCGCGTGTGCACAAGTATGTGTGATGGAGTGTTTTTTATCTGTGGCTGGGACACCTGCTCCAGATCTCCAAGGAGCTGGACTCCAGATGTCTCAGGCTGACCTCTACTTTGGACTCAACATTTGGGCTGGGAAGGGCCAATAATGCTGAGCTGGTTGGGTTTACAGCCCTCTCATCTCACCCTGGTTTGTCATTGCTATATGATGCAACTGGTTCTCCCACATGGAGTAGAATCCTAAGTGTGTGTGGCTTGGGGTGGGTGGGGGGTGGAACTGTACGATTTTGAGCCTAGTAAGGTATGGAGAGATGTAGAGTCAATTTGGCATTACGTGCTTATGGCACTGCACCTGCCGTTTTCTCTGTTATTGTGAAGATATTTTAGGAGTTTTACCACAAGATTATGGGTAGCCAGGGAGGGCTTTCTGGCTCCTCTAGATGAGCTGCTGAGTGTGGAGGGATGTTAAATAGGCATGGTTGAAATTAGGATCACACTTTGCCCAGTGCTAAGAACACCTATGTATTGGTCTCCCATTTTGTCCCTCTCCATGCAGGACACCATCACTTTACCCCCCCCAAGCACATTTCATTCAGGCCCTCCTTGGAGGTGGTGGTGGTGGTGAGATGTGTGTGCCCGGGACAGCTGAGAAATGCTGCTTCTCTCTCCGAGCAGGTGGAGAAGCCAGGTTGCCCGATGATAGTCCTTCTTTTCTCCTTTCCTCCCAGGGGAAGCAGACCCGGCCCCCCACCTGCCTGCTCCAGCCTCTGCTCACCCCAGCCTTCCTCCTTGAACACCAGCTGCTTCCTCTTGTAGGCCAGCACTGAGCCCTGTGGCACCGTCAGCTTCTTCTCTCTCACTTTGTGACCTTTACCCTGGGGACAGAAACCAGGTAACACCTTCATGCATGCATGTGGTTTTAAATGTCAAACACCCCTGGAAAGTCATGAGAAATGGAGTCAGCGGCCCCCTCCCTTGCCCACCCGGCTCCTGATCTCTAGTTCCTGCTCTTTTCCCTTGTTTCCCAACATTTACCTTCACGTCCCTCAATTTCAGGCTGATATGGCAATCATCTGAGTTTTGTAGATTCAAGTATATTTAGTCACTTTCCCTTTTTGATCATTAAGGGAAATGATCAAAACCTACACATTATAAGAGCTGAAGCAATAGACAAGAGGTAAACACCCAGCTACAGCTTATTCTAGCGTCCACGCAGTGCAAGTGACATATCCGACCCTCGATTTCTCTCAGCACCCTGTCCCATCCAAAGGGGAGAGATACTGAGAGACTTGTGAGTTCACAGCCCAGGGCACAGGCTCACAGAAAAAAAAATAGAAAACCTGGGACCTATTCCAGGGAAGACTGAATATTTCCCTCCTCGTACTTTGTACCACCCTATCACTAAGGCCTATTTACCAGAGTTCCTTTTATAGTGTATACTGTGTGCAACTTTGAACAACAGAAAATTACAAGGCATATTCAAAGCCAACAAACAACAGTTTGAAGAGACACAACAAGCTGAGTATCAGAGTCAGATATAACTTAGATGCTAGAATTATAAGACAGGGAATTTTAAACCACTATGATTAACACCCTAGGAGATATAATGAAAAATACAGACAAAATGCTAGAGCACATTGGAAATGTAAACAAAAATATGGAAAATCTAAGAAAAAACTCAAAAAGAAGAGCTAGAGAAATTAAAAGTACTATTACAATAATAAAGAGTGCCCTTGATCTGCTTATTGGTAAACTGAACACAAGTGTAATAAAATCTCTGCACTTGAAGACCTCTCAGTAGAAATCTCCATACTGAGAAGCAATGAGAAAAATGACTTAAAAATGAAACATAATATCCAAGAACTGTGGGACAACTACAAAATTAGTAACTTTCTTCCTCCAGGACAAATTCACCCAGCTTGGGAAAATTAGTTGACAATTTAGTTTCTTTCTTTCTGTTACTAAAACCTTCCAAGAGAATGACAAGTTACACATAAAATATATAATGTGGAAGCATATTATAGCACAAACTATTTGATAAATGAGTTTGTTTATATAATTAAATGTAATACTGTTCATTATTGCGAATGACCTATATGGATCCTACATACTTGAGGGTATTTACATCTCACCCCTTCTATCACTCTTCCCAGGATGACACGGCATCCAGGGTCCATCAATGCTGAGGATGCTGTGAGTGGTCCCTCATCTCCTCCCGTGTAAACTGAGCATGGACACAGTGCGGCAGCCAGCCCTTCAGATTTGCCAGAGTCCATCACGCACCCAAAGCAGGTGACATACTGCATAATTCAATCTAGTTCCTATTGTATCGATAGATGCCCCCATTTCATACCTTCATAAAAATTTTCAAAAAGATGCACAGTGTTCCCCAGATATTCCCACTGCTGAGATCTTTCAGCTCAGGACTGTTGAGCAGTTCCACGATCTCGGTCACCACATACAGGTTCATCTCTGCTCTTCGGCACTGCCCCAGAAATGATGGCTCTGGGTCCCTCAGTTTCCTGGAGGAGGGGAGGGTCAGAGTGGGAAGAGGTGTCCTCTCAGGTCACCCTGGGGTACCCTCCTCAGGACCAGGAAGGGTGCATAGGCTTAGGACTCTGACAGGGATTCCCTCCGTGAGTAAAACGACATTGGCATGTGGTTAAGTAACAAGGAAAGAAAAACCTCTTCTTTGCTATGCGGGGCGGAGGGGACCCATTTCTGATGGAGTCGTGGGAAGAAAACTGTGCATGTCATTGGTGAATGGCATCCTCATTTTTCAAAATTATATTAGTTTTATTATGGGGGAGTTTATAGAGGTCTATGAGAAGGCCTCTCACCAGAAGTGGTCCTCAGACCTGACCAGGGTCCTTAGGAAGCCCTGCTGTCCAAGCTGGGGAATCCCACAACCACATGGTCCAGGGGCACAGTCAGGGTGGGGTGGGGAGCACGTGGATCAGTACAGTGGAGCAGGGAAGATTCTGGATGGTTTTTCATGACACGCAGATGGGGGTGTTTATAGATGCGCTGTTGGTAGTTGGCTCTAGGGCTGACTGAAGATACAGGTCTGGGAGGGGCTGGGAGGGGTTTGAAGCACTGAGGGAAGATTTCATCTTCATTTCTGTTCTGAGACTCAACTCTGGTTCTACTCATGACCTCCCTGGGGTGGGTGCCCTGGGTAACAGCCGTGTGGGATTCTGAGACCCTGAACTTGCCTTTCAATGACAGAGGTCACCCAGCCCCCAGTGTGGGATTCCCCATTACCCTTTGAGGGGAAGTCAAGTCTCTTTCTGCGTCTCTAAGATGTGATGTCATCTAACATTTACTTACCTCCAAACCTCATCTCTGTCTCCTTCAATCTGGCGGGCTAAGCTCCACCTCCCTAATTCCCGCTGCTCCTCAAAATGCCAAGCTCTGCCTCATCCTAGGGCTTAAACTCTCACCTGGCCACCTTCCTGCTCTTTGAGTCTTTTATTTTTCAGGTCAGAGTTCAGCACTCAGCTCCACAGAGACCCAAACAGAGTCCCGCCCATCCAGCCCTCCTTCTCAAACCCACAACTACCCTCAGAGCTCCGTCACCACCTGTAACTACCTTCAGGGGAAATGCACGACCTGCCTGCCCCACATTTATTTATTATAAGTATCTACTTGCCTCTCTTATCGCATTTCAGGTTTTGGCCTCAGGTTTATATATGTTTTTTGGAGTAGAAAATAAAATGCATCCCTGAAATTGGAGCCTCTTTAACTGATGAAAGTGAAGTCCAGGACAAATTTTATTTTCCTTTCTTGCAGCTAAAGAAACCCACATACTCTTTAACACCATAAAAAGTCTTTATAAATGTAAGTTCTAGTAAGTCTTGCAAGACATCACAAATACAGAAAGTGTGTCTCCCCCTCTTAAAGAAACTTTTAGTCTCTAATTAGCTGTGATTCTGACTAGTTGTTTGCTTAAGTAACTCTGCATTGATGGAAATAATATTTAAACTGAAGCTCTGGCCTGTTGGCTCAGTAGTAGAGCATCGGCCTGGCATGTGGACAGCCTGGCATGTGGAAGGCCTGGGTTCAATTCCCAGCCACAGCACACAGGAAAAGTGTCCATCTGCTTTTCCATCCTTCCCCCTCTCCTTTCTCTCTATCTCTCTCTTTCTCTTCCGTAGCCAAGGCTCCATTGGAGCAAAGTTGGCCCAGGCGCTGAGGACGGCTCCATGGCCTCTGCCTCAGGTGCTAGAATGGCTCCTGTTGCAATGGAGCAATGCCCCTGGTGGGCATGCTGGGTGGATCCCGGTAGGGCGCATGCAGGAGTTAGTCTCTCTTCCCCCCCCCCCCCCCGCTTCTCACTTCAGAAAAATACAAAAAAGAAATATATATATATTTAAATTAAAATCTTGGTTCCTAAAAAACATAAGGATATCAGTTCCTTATTGAGCCCTTACAGGACATTTTAAGATCTGTCATCTCCCACGAGCACCAAGTTCAATTAAATCCTAGGACACAGGGCATACTTTATTTAATCAAAGAGTTTCAGAGCCTTTGTCTTCCTTAAACTAATACTTTAACTTATTTTTATTGCTTATTTTCTCACTCACTGCATGTCCCCTGCCCCCTAAATATGTTTTATGACAGGGGTTTCTACCCGTTTTGTCATTACTCTATTCTCACCTCAAAACAGCATAAGCAAGGACAATTGCAACATT
The DNA here is from genome assembly GCA_037038555.1 of Rhynchonycteris naso. Taxonomy (NCBI): domain Eukaryota; kingdom Metazoa; phylum Chordata; class Mammalia; order Chiroptera; family Emballonuridae; genus Rhynchonycteris; species Rhynchonycteris naso. Next base: position 279,490,560 of record CM072998.1, read on the forward strand.
ATTAAAATTTATTAGATCACTAATCACTAGTGAATGAATGAATGAATGCCCAAAAGAGCAGCATGATTGGACATGCCATTTTCTTCATTCTGAGTCTCAGGAACAAAGTCTATCAGATACCCCCTTGCCCATGAGGACACATCACCTGGAGACTGTTGACCAGCTCCTTCCCCTCCTGTGTCCTCACCTCTTCTGAAGTTCTATCCACGTTTCATATGGGGTGGTGACAATTTGACACTCGAATGAGGACCCTTGGCACTGAGTAGCCTCCCTCGAGAAGCTCACTTGTGCCCCAGCATTTACACTGCCACCCGCCTGCTGCTTGTTGACCACAGTGTCACTGAAGAGGACGGGAGATTCCACAGCAGCATCTGGAAACAGACAAGGTGGGCTGAGCGTTAGCCCGGAATTCCCTCTGGACCAGCTGGGAGATGGATGGAGACGGAAAGACTGAGCCCTCGTTGCCCCACCCTCCTACTCAACTGAGTCTCTCAGCCAGAAAGCTAACTCGTCAGTTCATCCTGTGAGTGTACATGACTACTGAGGTCAGTGTTTGAGTCCACCCAGGGGCTGGATGACAGGGATGATGTCCTACACCTGAGAAATGATGATGTCACTTGCACCTGGGTCCAGGAGACCCGCAACATCACCTCTCCAGGCACAGTGTCAGCCCCAAGAGAGGGGCTAACAAGCAGAGCATGTTTGGGACTTGGGGACAGATAGGATTGGGTTTGAGTTCTACTCTTCCCAGTTCCCAGGTATGTAACTTGGAACAAATCATTTTATAAGCTTTCACTTATTATTATGTAAAATGGGTATCATATTCTTTGCCCAGGAGGCTGCTGTCAGTATTAAATGAACGTGGGGTCATGATTAGTAACTTCTCAGATACTCTCAGTTCCTTGCCCATTGTCCATAGGTGAAGCAAATCCTGAAGTCCCCCTGTGTGGGGGTCTCAGAATGCCTTGATTGCTGCACCCCTTCTCTCTGACCCTTGTTTGCAGCCCTGGCCTCCTACGCCCCTGGCTGACAATACCTGGCACCGGAGAACTTGGTTCGAGGATGTGCATGAGGGACACGTCAAGTGGAATGTCAGGTTGTTTCCAAAACTGAAGTAAGCGAGACTTCTTCCTCGCTACTATGGAAAATCGATGTATTTTTGTGGCATTCAGCATATCTTTGACAGGCCTGAGTTCTTTGTCTCCAATCTCCTTGACCAGACCCCTGGTAGCTCTCTCAAACATGGAGGGCATGTTGCTAGGCACAGAAGAGAAGTGCAAATACCAGGTGAGTCTTACAGATGAGATTAAATGAGTTTTTATGTGTCATTCAAACAGAGTTAACAGTGACTTAAATATTTCATAGGTTTCATCCTGTCTCCAGAGGGAAGGAGCATGTGTATGCAGATGATCCCCACGTCAGCTGGGACGGCCCTAAGTTGTCTTCCTTAGATAATTATCTAGTAGGGTGTCTTCAGTGAGCAGAGATGAGATACCTAGACTGGGAGTCCCTGTCAGGTCAAGGGACCAGTGAGCACTGGCTTAATTGGTTGGAAGTGACAAAGAGGAGGTCAATGTCCTTCCAAAACCTAAAATTACAAACTCTCTTATATCACTTAAATTATCGCTGACCAAATCATACAATTTTAAATCATCCCTCTGGAGGACAGCTTTTGATGTGTGTGTGAGTCACATATGTTCAAGGTGGCAAAGCCCGTGCTTTTCATGATTTTATACAGTCTTGCTGTGGCTGAAATGGAACAAGAGGGCAGCCCTCACAAGATGGGCAGGAAATGGTGAGATAAAACCCCAGAAGCCGACATTGTTGTGCTAAAAGGACCATGATTCATCGGGAAACTATAAAGTGCGTCACTTCCCCTGAGTGGGAGGTGTCTAGTAGGGTAATTATCGACCTGCATGCCACTCTCATTCTCCTTTGAAATGCTTTCAATTTCAAAGAATGACATCAGCAAGATGGCCGATCGGCCTCTTCAGCCCTCATCCGCCCACAGAGGCACCAGTGTTGACAACCACCGTGGACAAGTGCACCGCTGTGGTGGCCCAGAGCCTGGCAGGGGTCCCAGCCCTCCCTGCGAGCGAACACACGAGAATGGGTGCACTGAGGGGGGAGGCCAAGCACAGTCACCCCCACACACACCCTCCCCTGAGGCAGCACAGTGCAGGAGACACTAACCCCTCGACACATGGTTTCTCCCAGGGGGGACGTGAAGGCACAGTGAGCGCCCGGCTGCCCAGCCATGCAGGATGCTCCTAAAAGGCCTGCTACTTTGCCACCCACCCAGAACACTGAGGTGGATCGGCAGGGCCGAAGACTCTGAGGACAGGTGGATGTCATGGCCGGGTGAGTGGGTAATGCAGACGTGGGACATATACATACAGTGGGATATTACTTCACCATAAAAAGAATGAAATCTTGCCTGACCGGGCAGTGGTGCAGTGGACAAGGCATTGGCCTGAAACACCAAGGTTCCTGGCTTGAGTGTAGGATCCTAGGCATGACTCCATGGTCGCTGGCTTGAGCAAGAGGTCACTGTCTCAGCTGGAGCCCTCGCACCCCCCAGTCAAGGCACAGATGAGAACCCAATCAGTGAACAACTAAGGTGCTTCAACAAAGAATTGATTCTTCTCACCCCTCCCTTCCTGTGGTTCTGTCACTGTCCGTCCCCTACGCCCGCCGCTGTCTCTTTCTCTTGTGTAAAAAAAAAAAGAAAGAAAGAAAGAGAAAAAGAAATCTTGACATATGCGTCAACATGGATGGACCTGGAGAGCATTATGCCGAGTGAAATAAGTCAGATAAAGAAAGACAAGTACCATATGATAACCTTTATACGTGGAACCGGGAGGAAAAAAAATTAAATGACTAAACAGATCACAGGAACAAAATAAGCTGACAGTTGGCAAAGAGAAGAGGGTATAAACATGGGTGAAAAGAAATCATATCAGAGATACACCCCTTAGCAGAGGTGGATTAAAGTCGGTTGAGGCCTCGGCCACAGCCGCAAGGCCTCTGCAGGGTAGTATGTGTAGAGCAGTGGTTCTTAACCTGGGTTCTATCGAACCATAGGGGTTCGATGAGTTGGTCTCAGGGGTTCGGAGAAGCCTCTGCCGTGGAGGCCAGAATAAAGTAATACCGTAATTTGTTGTGAGTTCATGCACTTTGTTGGTTTTGTTCTTTGAGCAAGGTGATGTTCATGCACGGCTCATTTTGTGCACCAGCAAAAAAACATAAACCTATGTCTTGAATTTGGAAAAAAAAATCATATTTTATTTATCACTAAAGAAGGGTTCAGTGAATGCGCATATGAAACTGGTAGGTTCGGTACCTCAAAAAAGGTTAAGAACCACTGGTGTATAGTATGCAGCGTAGTAACGAAATAATGAAAATAAGCAAATATAAACATGCTATCAGGCTTTACCGCTGATTATAAACTTGTACGTAATTAAAACTGCACATATGAAACCAAACTTGGTGTCATTAGAAAAAAGTGTAAAGTTGGGGTTTCGCAGGGCCCTTCAGAAGTTGGGGCCCAGGGTGCACGCCCAGTGTGCCCGTCATTAAATACGCTTCTGCCCCTCAGGCTTCCATGCCAGCACATTGCCACCCAGAATTCCTCTTCATCAGGGAGGGCTTGGGGAGAAGTGCTCACTTTGGGAGTGGGGGTGTCAAACTAGAACAAACCAGAAACCCCTCTGCTTGTCTCACAACCCTACTCTGAACACCGCTGTCTCTGACCACAGCGTCCTCTCTTCTTGTTCACCCCCTGGTCCCGGGTAGAACTCACCAGGCTGTATGTGTGTGTGTTACAGGGAAAGGTTCCGATGAGCGGGTTCCGTCCACCTCCAGACGCCACAGGTCAGACTCGCTCCAGAGAACAGAGAGCTGCGGATCTGCCCGTCGGGGTTCCTTTCCGGCAGCAGGTTCCTGACCCGATTTGCAGAGCAATGTCCTGGGAAACACGACAGGAGGCCCTGTCTCCCCCAGAGGACCAGGTATGGGGCTGAGGTCTGGGTCTGGCCATCTGAGCCCCCAGGTCCAGATGCAGGGTGACAGAGATAGGGGGGTTACACTCACCTGCTCCCGGGACCACACCGGGGTGACAAGTAAACTAGGGAAGAATCAACCCGAACAACCAGCAGCAGGCTGGCTGGAGAGAAGTCTGGTAACCGAGGACCCGCAGAAGAAGCCCCATCAAAACTGGCGGGAAGAGGAGAGACTCGAAAGAGCTGGCCTGCTCCCAGGGGCCCGAACTGAGACATTAAAGGGAACGCGCAGCTGCAGGTTGGAGTCCCTCCTGATAAAGGCAGGGTCTACACAAAAACCCAGCACCCTCAGCGCAGAGCACCAGCCCAGGAAGTGGTGCTCACATAACATCCTGCCTTGAAAAGCCACATTTTCCTGCAAAGAAACTTAAGATGCAGGCACTTTCTCAAAGGCCAACACACAACATTTTGTATTTACATATAGCACTGCGCAACACGCCAGCATTCTGAGGGCTCTGCCCTGACTCTTGGACATTCTAGAAGCCAAAGAGAACTCATCTGAGCTGTTTGGGATGAGTTCTGTGAGTCCAGGGAAGCCTGAGGAGTTTGGGTTAATCTTAGTTTAGAACCAAGATGATCATAAACAGCCTGCAGCTTCCCTGTCCCATTACCTTGCTCTCCCTCCTGAAGCCCCGACAACCTCCCTGAGGGATGTAAACGGGACAGTCCGGAGCAGCAAGCGGGTAGCGGCAGATAAGCACCCCTGGTCCTCCTACACCGGGAACAGCCTCTTGTTGGGGAAGCAGCACAGTGGGGACCCCTGAGAACAAACTCCATCTCTCCTGAAGCAGGTAGATGGATAAAACAAAGACATACATCTATGCAGTGGTTTTAAAATAAATCTGTAAGTTTTCCTTCATTCAAGAGCTGAAACATGAGTGGGACTTGGACTCAGTGATAACATCTAACAAACACAGTCAGGCAGAATTCACCATGTGTGACTAGATCATAAGAGACATCAATGCTTTCCCCTCCCTCTCCCACACTCTATGTCTCCCTTTCTCTCTAATCATTTACTCTGAGGGAAAGCAACTGCCCATGTCATGAGGACACTCAAACCATCTGTGGATAAGGAAATGATTGACGCCCCTGCCAACAGCCATGTCAGAGAACCAAACTCAAAACAGATTCTCCAGTTTCCAGTAAGTCTTCAGATGACTGTGGCCTCTGCAAATGTCAGACGGCAGTCTCATGAGAGACCCCTGTCCTGCACCACCCAGCTGTGGCCGCTACCCAGTTCTGGACCCAGAGGAACAGGGTGACGTAAATCAAATGTTTGCTGTTTGAAGCCACATTTGGGGGTGATTTGTTATGTAATAGATAACAATCCTCTTCCACCTTTGTCAAGATGACAGCTGTTAAAATTACACGTGAGGGCCTGACCTGTGGTGGCGCAGTGGATAAAGCATCGACCTGGGAATATTGAGGTCACCAGTTCAAAACCCTGCACTGGTCTGGTCAAGGCACATATGGGAGTTGATGCTTCCAGCTCCTCCCCCATTTCTCTCTTTTTCTATCTCTCTCACTCTGTGTCTCCTCTCTAAAATGAATAAATAAATAAATTTTAAAAAATAAATACAAAACCTCTTTAAAAAAAAAAATTACACGTGAGGGTGTCTGTTCCCTCTTATATACCCAGAGCCTCGCATCTTATGGGCTCTCAGTGATATATGGTGTCAATTCATTCAATGACAGGCTGGCCACCAATTTTTTATGGACACCTCTACATACATACAGTCTCACCCAGAAACAGGGGCATAATTCACCAGTAAAAAATAAATAAATAAAAGAGGGACACTTTTTAACAAAGAACCATTGGCCAGCAGAATTATCAAAACAGTAACCACTAAGAATTATCAAAAAAAGTGCTGTTTGAATTTGAGTAACTGGTTTCTCTTACTGGGGTGGGAAAGCCACCTCTAAAAGGAACACAGGCGTGGTTAATCTAAAGTTAGGGCAATGGATAAAGGGACAGCCTTAGAAGGTCCAGTTTAGGGCCGACTAAGGACTCATCTCTCATTAGGGGAAGAAATTAAAGAGGGAGGAGAGGAGAAATGAGGGAGGGAAGGGAGGAGAGCAGAGACAGGAGAGACTGCCTTTCACCACCAGGCTTCCTGCTGTGACAGTGCTGCCACCTTCTGGCATAAACTGGAAATTCAGGAGAAAATATTGCCTATCATTTCCAATCAATAGATGAACCACATAGATGTGATCCTATATACATATAAATAGAGTTCATACATATGCATATTTACATCACGGATTTCTGACATCTACTAAACTAGAATTAAATAGATCCACTTTTTAAGTTTCTACCTTTTAAAACATACCACGGAGTGCCTGGACAACAAGACAAACCCCTTCAGTGTTCTCCCTACGTCCATGTGTGCCCCCCTCACATCCTTCCCCCACCCAGCAGCCAGTCTCCTGCCTTTTGTGACAACATGGAAAAACTTGGAAGGCCTTCAGCCAAGTGAAGTAAGTAAAACAGACAAATACAAAGTCTGTATATCACTTATATAAAAATAATTTAAAACACCACACACTTATAAACATACAGAGAACAGCTTGGAGGTGTTGACAAGAAAAGACAGGACCAGGACTGACTCCAGCCTCACTGGAGGGACTCCCCAGCCTTCCCACCAGGGGGCGCTCAGGACTCAGCCAGCTGCTGCAGAATGCAGAGGGTCGCATACAGGGCGCACAGGGGCTCCTTGGCTTCCGGCTCCCAGGCTAACATCGGGCTGTTCAGCTCCATCTTCAGGCCACACTCGGCCAGCAGGCCATAGGTTATGGACAAACACTCCCCCTGGAGCGGGGCCAGGAGCTCGGGGTTGAGGGTGAAGGGGATGCTCCCAGAGCATAGGAAGTTGGGCTCCAGGATGCTCCGCACCTTGAAGAAATAGTGTCACATGTGACAGGTCATCATCTGAGGTCAGGCAGAGAGAACCTTCAGTCCCAAGAGTCAGGGGTCATGCAGGGACACTACAGGGGCAGGAGCTTCTGAGTTACGTCCTGGTCCTGCCTTGGGATCAGTGTGACCACGGACATGGACACATTATTGGAAATCCTTGAGCACTGGTCACTCGGCACCTAGCAGTGACGCTAACATTCATTCTGCAGGATACAGTGTGCTTGGAATTGTACATGTGTATTCTCATGTGTGCAACATGCACATGTATACACATATGTCTATACATACACGTGTACTTAGATATTCATACCTGGAGAGTGAGTACATGTAATTTGCACATGGTAACCATGTGAGTAGAACAGGGCTACAACTCACATCCCATGCGGTCCCCAAACCTGTATTCGTACACAGCTATTTTAGGCCTGAACGCAGGGTTCTCTGCAGGGGTCACCATGGAAACTGAGATCGTCTCAAGGTAGACGCATGAGCACTGGCCAGCTCTAGAGGACAATGCAGCCCTGATTTCCTGGGGGCCACATGGGGTCTTGGTTCCCCTCCCAGCACACACCTCAGTCCTCCCCCTTCTCTCAGAATCACTCTTCCCTCTGGTTTCCTCCCCTCTTCCCGGGCCACTGCCCTGGGGAATCTCACCAGGTCCCGCTGCTGGGAGAAGATTTCCTTCTCCATGGATAGGCCAGCAGATCATGTTGGATGTCACTCAGCACTGAGGACAGGGCGACATTTGGGGAAAGAGTCAGATGACCCTCTTCCTACATGAACTGAGAGACCATAAGAGGCAAACTCGAAGGCAGAGGAATAAAACACATGAGACTTGAAGGTTCCGTTCCTGCCCTGGAAAGTCCTCCTGCTCCTGGGATGGTCCCCAGGACGTGACAGAGCACAGAACACGGGCAGAGGGTGGGATCTGGTGCCGCATCTTGGGTGCATCACCCCAATGGTACATTGGGGGAAGCTGGGCGGGTCTACCCACGTCTGGGGCCTGTGTCACAGGGTAAGTTTGTCCCATGAGCCCTCCTGACCTGGAACAGGAGTGTGCTGTGAGGGTAAAGGGTCACAATGTTTGAAGGGTTTACATGAGGTGGCATCTAATGCCGCCCTTTTGGGGGGCTCTGTGGGACCAAGCACATGACTCCCCCATTCTTCCTCCAAATCATACTTACCCATTATGGCTTCAAGCAGGTAAAGGATGAGGTCCTCGGAGAAAATATAATGATATCTTGAGTCATTTTGCAGTTCATTTAGGATGGTGCCACCAGGGCCACTCAGATCACCCAAGGATTTCTCTTCAAGCTAAGTGAGACAGGTATTATTAATAATCTTATAATTCTGTGTGTATAAGAGATTAAATGGCTCTATGCACACCCAGGGGATACAGATCATCCTCAGTCTGTAGGGGTGCACTTCCCACTTTGGTCATAGCACATAGGGACAAAATCCCCCTCACCATGTCCATGAGGTCCTGAAGAGCCTCACAGTCCCCAAGCATGGCCCGGATGTTGGAGAACACAGTGTTCCAAGTGTTCTTTGAGAGCTGAGCCTCTCTTATTCTCATTAAAATATCCTTTTGTAGGTCCTTGAACTCTGCCCCTGGGCATTAATGCCAACCAGAAAGTAGAGCCAAACCTTTAGATTAGAACATTTCTTTCCCAATAATAAGAGCAAAATACCCTTTCCCTATAAGCGGCTGACCCAAAGCATCTCTGCAGAAGGCACATCGGAGCTCTGGTGTGGTGCTGTCATGATTGGCTGGAGATATGGACATTTCAATGGGGGCGTGAGGGTGCAGGAGGAGAGAGGGGGCTCTGGGGAGGGGTCAAGGGAAGAGGGAGCAACTGAGTGGTGCTCATTTCCGGGACACGTCTGAAATACTACGGACTCTGGGACGGCAGAGGTGAGGATGCTGGAGAGTGCAGCATGGGACTAGAACATGAGGCTATAAAAACAATTATATAAATTTAATAATATAAAGAGCTTGATAGGACATGCAATGGTGCCTCTATCTTCAGGGTCTATTAAGAAGTAACTAAAACATTGAATGTTGGGAGCTCTCTGCTTCTGCCTAGACACTAGAGGTGGTCTCAAGGTGATCTTTTGACAGTCTCAAGTCACTAGAAGGGGATCCCAGCTGGAGAGGCCTTTCAGTTTGGTTACTATCCTATTCCCAGTTCTCAGAATAAGGTCTGATGCCCAGTGAGTCCTCAATAAAGATTTGCTCCCAAGACCCTACAAATGAATGAATGAATGTAATGTGGGGCGGAGCAAAGTGCAACAGCGGAAGTAAAACTCAATGCTTCAAGATGCTGGGAAACCTCCTATCTGGGTTCTGAGCTTTGCCTTTCCCCCACCCTACCCCTGCCCCCAGCAGCCCTGGGTCCCTCTCAGGAAACACTTACCTTTTGGAACACAAAAGACTTCCTGTGCTCCCTCTAGAAAGAGAAAGGCAAGCTGGAATCTCCCTTCATCAGCCCCAGATTTCCTTTACAGACCTTTCCGAGTGCTCGCCCTCCTCGACCTCCTCACTCCTGATTAACCTCTTCTGCTCCGTCTGGTCCCTCCCTCCGCCTTCCTGACCCTTCCTGACCATCCCGTCCCTCAGGAGCTGTGGCCAGGACCTGGGGCTGGTGGGAAAGGCAGGGGCACTCTGCCCTGCTCCCCAGGTAAGTACAGTTAGGAGCCTCCCAACCCCAGCAAACACACGTCTTGGTGGGTGGACAGTCCTTTGTGGCTGGGAGAGAAATGCAATCCCCACCCAGCGGGAGTCTGTAAGGACCTCTGTTTCTCTGCATTCTGCTCCTGTACTCCAACCTCCACATCTCCATCCATCACGGCCCTTTGTCCATGGGGCCGGAGCCCAGGGGCTCAGGTGAGGCTGGCAAAGGCATCAGGGGGTTCAGTGTGCAAAATGGGACCAAGTGGGGACCACATCCCACTTTCCTGACCTGAAGGGTCCTCTGTCATACACACGAGTCCAAGTTCAAATATCTTTGCAAAGAGAAACAGAAGGGATCCTTCACAATGGTTCATTCTCCAGTCCCCAAACACACACACACACACACTCCTACCCCAGGACTCAGAGGAGACCTTTGGCTTTCCCTGTGGCCATGGGCCTGTGTCTGGGTCACAGCAGGGGAGAGGAGGACATGCTGGAGGAGCCTGGCTGGGGAAGGTTTACCTGGGCTGAGGCCCCAGCACCATGTTCATGGGTGTGCAAGGGGGTCAGGGGTTCACGGGGTCTGAGGTCTAAGCAGAGACCCTGCCCCGCTCACCTCGGGAAAAGGTTTTCTTCCCATCATCCTTTCTGAAGTGAAAAATGCCTGGTTGGAAGAAGCCAGGTCAGCAGAAACCACTATCCCTGCAGGTTCCACCTACAGCCTCTTAGACTTTCTACCTTAGGCCAGGTGTGGCAGCTTCTCTCCAGGTGGCCTGAGGACCCCTTGAATTAGAATCAAATGGGATGCTTGTAGGAACCCAGAACCCCTGACCACACTCCATGACTTCTGAATCGGGCTCCCTGAATAGGAAGCTAGAATCTGTATTTTCAATAAGCCCCTGGGTGACTGTGATGCTCTCTAATCCCTCACTGCAGAGCTGCTGTCACCAGGGAAGGACATGGGTCCTTCCTGCTGCCCTTTGTCTCACCTGCTGGAGGCCCCGCCCTCCCGTGTCTGCTCCCAGTCCTGCCCTCTCCCTGAGCGATCTCACATTTCACGTAGAGAAAGTTCAGGGTTCTGAACCTTGGATAATATCAGATCTAAGTGTGTGACGGGACAGGAGCCATGAAGGAAGGAGACAGAGTGGAAGCAGCCCCAGAGAAGGAGACCCCATCCATCAGGGTGCCGCAGTGTCCAGGGGGAGGAGCTCCAAGGAGGGCGTGGTCAGGTGTGCTTGATGATGACCCCGTGGAGGGAATTCCCTGCAGGACGGACTGCAGTGGGTCAGGTGTGGATGCCACGAGGAAGTGAGCAGTGTGTGGACAATTCTCTATGGAAGTGGGCTGTCAGGGGACACACTGTGGGAAGAGGACACTCAGGTGAGGGGTTATGAGGCGGCAGGGTCCTGACCCTGTGGTCAGGTCATGGGAAGGACCCAGGAGAACTGGAGAGAGTGAAGGTGGATGTGGCTCAGCCACTTTGCCTGACATTTATGTCCCTCAGCTCTGGGAGAAGGGCTCGTTTCCATTCATAGATCAGATGAGGACAGAGGGATTCTGATGTTCTCCAAAGGTACACAGCCGGTGCTTTGTCCAATTGAACTGTTCTTGACATTATTTTTCTCTACAATTTCTTATGAGAATGATATTAATTCATAGAAGAGTAACGTTTACTGCACTGGACCCCTCTTTGTAAGGTTCCTTCCGGTCACCCTTAGGCCAGAATTACGGAAACAGACAAGCCCACGCGCCCCCTGGTGGTCAGGGCATGACTTGTAGGCACTGCTGAGAGGTCTTATTCCATTTTGTTATCACCTGTCAACATGTATAAAACATGTACTTGAAGATAAGGTTGAGCCCACCTAATTGGAGAGTTCAGCCGCATTCTATCTATTGTCACTGGCAGAAAGTCATTGACAGCAAGACCCTCCATGGACCAGATGTCGCATTGAGGATTCTCTAGAGAGGTGTGTGTGTGTGTGTGTGTGTGTGTGTGTGTGTGTTTCAACAGTTGTGTGGGGGGACCCTGAGCTGTTTGTGTTCGCAGCACCCACCCTTCACCCGGTTTAAAGTTGCTATTTGAAGCTATTGATTTCCCCTTGGGGAGGTACAACCCAAAAGTGTATGTGTGTGTGTGTGTGTGTGCGTGCGTGTGTGTGTGCGCGTGCGTGTGCGTGTGTGTGTTTGGGGAACTGTGCATTTTGAGGCTAATGAGATAGACAAATGGATGTGCAATTCTGTTGTACGTGATTAGAGCATCCATGGTTCTGTTCATGGTTGTGCTGATATTTCATGGGCTTTACCATGGGATTATGGGTGATCAGGGAGGGCTCTCTGGCTGTCCCAGGTGAGCTGCTAACAGTAATGGTACCTTAAATAGACATGACTGGGATTACAATCACACTCTTCTCAGTGCTGTGGACGCCCCTGCATTAGGTACCCCTGTTCTCCCTCTCCATGTAAGACACCGTCTCTTTACCTCTCCAGGACAATATTTCAGTGGGATCCTCCTTGTAGGTGGCAGTGGTGGTGGGATGTGCATGGCCGGGACAGCTGAGAAATGCCACTTCTCTCTCTGAGCAGGTGGAGAAGCCAGGCTGCCCGATGATGGTCCTTCCTTTCTCCTTTCCTCCCAGGGGAAGCAGACCCGGCCCCCACCTGCCTGCTCCAGGCTCTACTCACTCCAGCCGTTCCCCTTGAACACCAGCCGCTTCCTCTTGAAGGCCAGCACTGAGCCCTGCGGCACCATCAGCTTCTTCTCACTCACTTTGCGACCACCGCCCTGTCCTTCACCCTGGGGACAGAAACCAGGTAACACCGTCATACATGCATGTGGTTTTAGAAATTAAACACACCAGGAAAGTTATGAGAAAAGGAGTCAGCACCCAGTCCCTCACCCACCTGGGTCCTGATTTCTTATTCCTGTGCTTTTTCCCTTGTTTCATCCCATATTTACCTTCACGTCCCTCAATTTCATGTTGATATTGCAATCATTTGATTTTAGTAGACTCAAGTATATCTAGATCCTTTTTGCTTTTTGATGATGTGGGTTTCATTGTCCTACACATTATAAGAGCTGAAGCAATAGATAAAAAGGGAAACACCCAACACCAGGCTGTTTTACCCTCCATGCAGGGCCTGGGACATATCCAGCCCTTGTCCCTCTCACCGTCCTGTCCCATCCAAGGCAGGAGAGATACTGAGAGGCTCTCGTGAGCTCACAGCCCAGGGGCACAGGCTCACAATAGACAAACAAATAAATAAACAAACAAATAAATCTACTTCTACAACAACAATAAAAACTGAGACCTATTCAAGAGACCATAGAATACTTCTGTCCTCATACATTGTATCACCATGTCACCGAAGGCTGTTTTATCAGAGTTCCTTTTATCATGTATATTGTGTTCAATTTTCAACAAAAGACATTACAAGGCATATTCAAAACAACTGTTTGAAGAGACAGAGCAAGCTGAGAATCAGACTCACATATAACATAGTGAAAGGCAGAACCCGTGGGACGAACCAAAAACATGAGGCTAGTATGTTCCAAAGGAAAAGTTTATTTTAAAAGTGCCTGGATGGAAGCATGCAAGTGGCTGAGGCCAGCAAACAGGTGCCAGCCCCAAGCTGCCGGAGTGAGCATTAGATGTAGGCGTTGTTGTAAGCATTTGCCTACATGGGATCCTTGTGCCTGGGTAGGCTTAGGTTAGCATATTGAGGCTTGTGACCTTGGTTACTGACATAAGAAAGAGCAGGAGGAGGGGAATTTTGCTGCAGAAACACGCGTTCTTTGATGTAGCACAGGCTTGGTGTCCTTGGGAAACTCTAAAGACAACCAAGAGGTCAGGAACCTCTCAGGGAAAGCTGGGGCCGGAGTCTGTGACTTCTGTGACTGGGCTTTTACAAACAACTGTTGAAATTTAAACACCCATAATGGTAAGACCCCTCCCCAATGAAAGCTTTCCCAGATATTTTTGTGAAGGTAAATTTCTTGCTATATTTCAAAGTGAAGGCCAGGAAGCCATTAAGTGAGGTAATAGCAAGCCAATTAACTACAACCTTACAGTGGGGGATGGAGATGTTCTGGTTTGAACCTGGGGAAGACGTTGGGTGATGGGAATTTGAGTTTTACAGGGGCTGATTTACTCTAACACATAGATGTTGGAATTATTAGACAGAAAATATGAAACCACTGTGATTAGTGCACTATGAGAGCTAATGGAAAACATTTTTAAAAATGCAAGAACAGATCAGAAATATAAGCAAAAAAATGGGAATTCCACAGAAAAAAAACAAAAAAGAAATGCGCTAGACAGATTAAAAGTACTACCATTTGATTGGCTCATTAGCAGACTGGACACAAGTGTAATAAACACCTGTGCACTTGAAGATATCTCATTAGAAATCTCCAAACTGAAAAGCAAACAGAAAAACTACTTTAAAAATGAAACATAATATCCAAGAACTTTGAGACATCTAAGGCAGTAGTAACATACATGTAACGAGAATAAAAGGAAAAGGGAGAAAGAGTAGAGATAAATATTTCAAGCAATAATAACTGAGAATTTTCCCCATTTTAATGTCAGACATCAAACCATACATCCAAGGTCAAAGAACTACAAGCAATTAAGAATAAAAATAAAAACAAATTTAAAAATCTTAGACCTATGAATTCAAACTACAGATAAAGAAAACATATATGGACCCCATCTACTTGGCCCGGTGATAGAGCATCAGCCCAGCATGTGGATGTCGCAAGTTTGATTCCCAGTCAGGGCACAGAGGAGACGTGCCCATCTGCTTCTCTACCTCTGCCCTTCTCACTCATTTCTCTCCCTCTCTCTCTCTCCCCCTCCTGCAGCCATAGCTGGATTAGAGCAAGTTGGCACCGGCCACTGAGGATGTTAGATGTTCAGGCAAGGGCCTCTTACGTGAAGAGGCTGGAAGGACACGGGTCCTCAGTGACCAGAGTCCTTAGGAAGCCCTGCTGTCAGAGCTGGGGGATCAGTCAGGGTGGGGTGGGGAGCACATGGATCAATACGGTGGAGCAGGGAAGATTCTGGATGGTTTTTTATGACAAGCACGTGGGGGTGTTTACAGATGAGCTGTTGGTAGTTGGCTGTAGGGCTGACTGAAGATACAGGTCTGGGAGGGGCTGGGAGGGGTTTGAAGTACTGAGGGAACATTTTATTCCCATTTCTTTTTCATTTCTTCTTTTATATTTTTTATGTTTATTTTTAAGAGAGAGGAGGGAGGATAGTGAGACAGACTCCCGCATGCACGCCGACCAGGATCCACCCAGAAATCCTATCTGAGACCTATACTCCAGTACTGAGGTATTTTTAGTGTTGATGTTGACATGCTGGGACCAACCAATCTATCCTTAGTGCCCAGAGCCACACTTAAACCAATGGAGCCACTGGCTTTAGGAGGGAAACAGAGTAAGAAGGGGGAGAGGGAGGGTGGAGAAGCAGATGGTCACTTCTCCTGTGTGCCCTGATGAGGAATCAAACCCAGGACACCCATACACCAGATCAACGCTCTATCCTGCAGGACCCGATCCGGGGCCACAACTCCATTTCTGTTTTGAGACTCAGCTCTGGTTCCACCTAAGGCCCCCCTGGGGTGGGCGCCCTGGGTAACAGCCCAGTGGGATACTGAGACCCTGAACATGCTTTTCAATGGAGGAGGTCACTGAGCCTCCAGTGTGGGTTTTCCCCTTTACCTATGAGGGGAAGTCAAGTCTCTTTCTGGGTTTCTAAGATGTTATATTATCTGACATTTACTCACCTCCGAACCTTATCTCTGTCTCCTTCATCCTGGAGGGCTAAGCTCCACCTACCTGATTCCCCCTGCTCCTGAAAATGCCAAGCTCTGCCCCATCCCAGGGCTTAAACCCTCACCTGGACCACCTTCCTCCTGCTCTTTGAGTCTTTTATTCTCAGGTCAGAGTTCAGCCTTCAGCTCCACAGAGACCCAAACAGATCCCCGCTCCCCCATCCAACCCTCCTTCTCAAACCCATAACTACCCTCAGAGCTCCTTGCACAACCTGTAACTACTTTCAGATGAAACCCTTCCCTGCCTGCTCCACATCCATTTGTTAAAATTATCTAATTGCCTTTCTTTTCACATTTCAAGTTTTGACCTCAGACTTATATTTTTTCTTCTTGGTGCTACCTAATAAAATGTAAACCTTTAAATGGAGCCTTTTACTTTAACAACTTAAAGAAATTTCTATAACAAATAGTATCTTTACCTGTAACTAAAGAAACCCACATACTCTTTTACACAATAAACAGCCCTTGCAAAAGTTGCTTCTAATAAGAGTCTTACAAGAAATCAGAAACACAGAAATTGGGCCTTGCCCACTAAACATTTAGTCTCTAAATAACCTGAGATTGTAACCCGTTGCTTACTTGAGTGATTCAGCATTGATAGAAACACTCTTTAAATTGAAACCTCTGTTTCTAAAAGGCTAAGGAAGTAAGTTCTAATCAACCTGCAGAGGTTTATTTGAAGGTCTGTCATTTGCCACAAGCACTGAGTTCAATTAAATCCCAAGAAACTGGGCAAACTTTATTTAATCAAAGTTTCATGGCCACTGTCTCCCTTAAACTAATACTTTGTTAACTTCTTCTTTACTGCTTATTTTCTCACCCACTGCATGTCCCCTGCCCCTCTAAAGGTGTTTTAGGATAGGGATTTTTATCCGTCTTGTAATTAGTCTCTCTATTCTTACCTGAAAAAAGCAGAGAAATAGACAACTGCAACTTTATTAAAATGTATTACATAACTAATAATCGTTAGTGAATAATTGAATGAATGAATGATTGAATACCCAGAAGAGCAGTATGATCAGGCATGCCATTCTCTTTATTCTGAGCCTCAGGAACAACGTCTATCAGACACCCCCTTGCCCACGACGACAGCACCGCTGGGGGCTATTGATCAGCTCCTTCCCCTCCTGTGTCCTCACCTCTTCTGAAGTTCTGTCCACTTTCATATGGGGTGGTGACAATCTGATACTCAAAGGGAACACTTGTCCCTGAGTAGCCTCCCCAGAGAAGCTCACTTGTGTCCCAGAATTCACACTGCCACCCACATGCTGCTTCTTGACCGAAGTGTCATTGAAGAGGATGGGAGCTTCCACAGCAGCATCTGGAACCAGAGAAGGTGGGCTGAGCGTTAGCCCAGAATTCCCTCTGGACCAGCTGGGAGATGGATGGAGATGGATAGACTGAGCTCTCTTTGCCCCACCCTCCTACTCAACTGAGTCTCTCAGCCAGAAAGCTAACTCGTCAGTTCATCCTGTGAGTGTACATGACTACTGAGGTCAGTGTTTGAGTCCACCCAGGGGCTGGATGACAGGGATAATGTCCTACACCTCAGAAATGATGATGCCTCTTTCACTTCGGTCCAGGAGACCCATGTCATCTCTCCAGGCCCAGGAGAGGGGCTCATGAGCAGTAAATGTTTGGGACTTGGAGTCAGACAGGCTTGGGTTTAACCCAACTTCCAACTCGTCCCAGTTCCCAGGTATCTAAGCGGGAACAAATCCTTTTATAAGCTTTCACTTATGATTATGTAAAATGGGTATCATATTCCTTGCCCAGGAGGCTGCTGTCGGTATTAAATGAACGTGGGGTCATGATTAGTAACTTCTCAGATACTCCCAGTTCCTTGCCCCTTGCCCATAGGCAAGGTGATTCTGAGGTCTTCCTGCGTGGGGGTCTCAGAATGTCTTGCGAGTTGCACCCCTTCTCTCTGACCCTTGTTTGCAGCCCTGACCTCCTACGCTCCTGGCTGACAATACCTGGGACAGAAGAGTTTGGTTCAAGGATGTGCAGGAGGGAGACGTCAAGTGGAATGTCAGGTAGTTCCCAAAACTGTGAGAGAGCCGTCTTCTTCTGTGCTAGAGAATACTGACGTATTTCGGTGGCACTCAGCAAACTTCTGACAGGCTTCAGTTCTTTGTCTCCAATGTCCTTGACCAGACCCCGGGTAGCTCTCTCTAACATGGAGGGCATGTTGCTAGGAGCAGAGAGAAGAGAAATGCAAAGTCCAGGGTGGTCTTACAGATGAGATTAAATGAGTATTCATTCGTCATTCAGAAACAATTGACATTGACTCGATATTACATAGGCCTTTGTCCTGTCTCCACAGAGAAGGAGCATGCATTTGCAAACGATCCCCAGTCAGCCGGGATGGCCCTAGGTCTTCCTTAAATAACTATCTATTATGGTGTCTTCAGTGAGCAGAGATGACATACCTAGACAGGAGTCCCTGTCAGGTCAGGGGACCCGTGAGCACTTCCTTAATTGGTTGGAAGTGACAAAGAAGAGGTAAATGGCCTTCCAAAAATGAAATGTATGAACCTTCCTGTGCCACTTTAGTTAACATCAAGCTGCCAAATGGTACGATTGTCGATCACCCTCTGAAGCAATGATTTTCGATCGTTGGTCCACAGATTGGTTCTCCGGAAATTTTGTGCAGCTCCAAGATAGAATTAACCATCCTGATGTTGTATGAAGATTATAGACTCAATAATCTTGTCAAATTCACCTATGCTCAGGGTGATTTCTGCCCCGGCATTGCCTGCAATGATTCTCCTATTCTCACCAGTCCCTAAGTGTAAAAAGGTTGTATACGTGTGTGAATTACCTATGTTCAGTGCTACAAAGCTCGTGTTTCTTTATGACTTTATAGTTTTGCTGTGACTAAAACAGAACAAGAGTGTCACCCTCACAATGATGGGTGCAAGATGTTTAGATAAATGCCAAAAAAAACCCTCAGACCCAAGATGGTGATGGAGTAGGCAGACGGCTGGCTGTTCCACTCACCTCCTCACATGACCAACTGGAATTATAACTAAATTTAAGAACAATCTTCTTGCAAAACCACCTCAGGATGAAAAGAAGAGGAATCCATAACCAAGGATCACAGAAGAAGCCACCTTGAGACTCGTAGGAAGCACAGAGACGCAAAAAGGGCTTCCCCACTCCCAGGGTCGAGTGGCAGCAGATGGTCTACAGGAAAATGTCAGCCCTGAGACCTGAGACCTGATACGGGAGGGTCCTAATGTCCTGACCAGGTGCCCCAGGATAGAGCCCCAGAGCCTAGAAG
This sequence comes from Rhynchonycteris naso, assembly GCA_037038555.1. Classification (NCBI taxonomy): domain Eukaryota; kingdom Metazoa; phylum Chordata; class Mammalia; order Chiroptera; family Emballonuridae; genus Rhynchonycteris; species Rhynchonycteris naso. The sequence goes on from CM072998.1 coordinate 279,509,333, forward strand.
AGGTGCTCATGTAGCATGTGGCGCTGAAAAGAGGCAAGCTTTCCATCTGCAAAGGAAGACAGGAGATCTCAGTGGCACAGGCACCCTCTTAAAGGGCCAACGCAGAATATCTTGTTCACAACCATTTGTCCTGGGTTCCGGCACAGGGGTTGCTGAGAGGATCAGTTACATGGGTCCTCTGCGACCCAGTCCGATGCTCTATCCACTGCACCACTGCCTGGTCAGGCGTCTTTTTTTTTCTTTATATTGAGATCTTGGCATTACCCTTCCTATTTGTACAGTCCACCTAAGGTCCAGAGAGGTGATAATTCTCTTGTTCTTCTAAGAATTACTTCAGCTCCCAGGACCCCCAGGAGGAGGCTTTAAGATATTTTAATGACTTTTCTTATTTTTCTGAGTTTTACAGTGTTGAAAGGAAAGTAAGATCACTTTCCTACTTTGAGTTATTCATTTTTTAGCACAACCTTCAATAAGAACAACCTGAAACATGGTGCATAACATAATAAGCGAAATCTAAAGTAAAGACAAAAGTTCACATAGAAGGTACTTCTAAACCAAATACTCCAGAAGGAGGGATGAGGCACTAGTCTTGAGACCTGATGTACATTAACTAGTACTGCAAATGGCCTCTACAAGACCGAGCAGGGACAAAGCCCACATGACAGAGGCAGAGGACTCCCAGTGCACACAGGATGTAAGAATGTCTGACAGAGAGACCGACAGACATACAGATGAGACAGAGGAGAGCTCTCTAACTGAAACTGACTCCTCCTGTTTCACAGACCTGAGTACAATCTTCCATTCAAACAAGACAATCACAGGACAAGGACGTGAGCACGACACATAAATAAAACCCGAGGAAAGCTAACACAAGAGAGAACAAACACAGAGCACAACAACTACCCTGGTGAGACCTTACAGAGTACAAAACCAAGAAAGAAGTTTAGGATCCAAAATTTCATTCTATTTAAGTTTAAAATATTCCAATTTTAAAGCAACAATGCCCAGAGCATTTAAATACAGGAATTTAAACAAACTATTTGTTTAGTTCACTATCAGAGCCAGCATTTTCCAATTTTGCATGCAAGAAATTAATTTAGGCCTTAAAAGAGCCACATGTTGGCTCTCCTAAGTTGATATTATTCCATAGATTTATAAGCATAGGTCGACCAGTCAGCCAGAATTAACCCCAAAGGAATAGGGCAGTGCTATCCATTATATCAGACCAAATGCAGCCCCTTAACCAGAAACCAGAAACTGACAGAACCAGAGAGGCACCTCTACGTCTTTTGATATGCTAACAGTCATAACCAGGACAGAAGCAGACCAGAAAGACACCCTCCTGACTCAGTCTACAGGCAGTCCTGATTGGGGACACAAAGGAGCAAGGTTGGTTGCCACCCTGAGTAAAAATACTCAGCAGCTGCTAGGAAGTTTCCAAGTCTAGCGCCCAAGGACCGCCCATCCAGACAATTTATGGGACCTCCTCCAGAAACTCACCAGAGGTCCCACACTTTGTCCCAACAGACTCCCCAGCAAGTATGCTACTGTACCATGCCAGGATTGTGTTGTCTGTCACCCACTTTTGCCAATTTCACAACAGCAACTGAGTGGGTATGACAGTGTCTTTAGTTCAAATTGCAGCAACTTGAGAAGACAGGAGAATCCTGTCCAAAAAATACTGCCTTAACCATTTCCTGGTGCAGCCAGTTATTATAGGGTTTAGGGGATGTTATTAATGGTTTAAGGGGCAAGAAAAACATGTCCGTGCTGTTAGTCACGTAACAATGCACAGGAGGTGGGGCTCAGTTGCAGGAACGTCTCCTCTGGGAGTTTTTCTGATGTAACACAGACCCAGTCAGCATGGTCCTATCTGATGTCCTTCATAAATCTTCAAGACAGCCAGGGTTAGGTGTCTCCCAGGAATAGCCAGGACATGACACTTCTGGGAACATCTGCCTCGAGGAACTGTTTATGAAAAGACTCCCTGTTTTCTAACGATACAAATTAGAGATTTAAGATTGGTAAACTGAGTTTCTAATTAATTAACAGGCCTTAACTTTCCACAGTAAATTTTGTGTCTATGCTTTGACAAACAAGTACTGTGATTTAAACTTCCCCAACTGTCAGGTACTCCCCCAATAAAAGCTTTTTCTCCTGTCCCATCACCATCACCACCACCACCATCACCACCACCACCACCGGCACATTTCTATAAAGGTAAAGTTTTGCCTGTATTTCAAAGTAAAGGCCAGGGAACCATTAAGAGAGAATAGAAAGCAGATTAACTATTTTCTAACCCTTACATACCTCCTATTCATTACAACTAAAGAGCTACTATTTCCAAAGCCAAATTTCTAATTTTGGACTCCCATATCAGCTATAGTGTGGGGACAGTGATATACAGATTTTAAAAATATAAAAAGTAAAGGAAAAAGTGAAAAGTAAGCTTGTCCTTACAAGTTCACTGAGAGCTCAGACAAAGAGACCAACTGGCAAACGCAGGATTTTCAAGGGGACCTCACTGTTACAGGTCGATGCTTTATCCACTGCGCCACCACAGGTCAGGCATTACTGTGTCTATTGTCCACACGGCAAACACAAGCCATGAAAAGATGTGTCAGAGAGTACTGGCTGGGCATGCACAAGCATGGTGACCTCTGGAGTCTGTTAAGAAAACAAAGTGATATTCTCTGGCCTGGAGTGGCAAGATGGCAATGGAGTAGGCGGACGTACCAACTTCCACCTCCCAGAACCAAAATGGATTACAACTTAATTTTAAGAACCATCATCTGGAAAAACCAACTTTGGACTAAACTAAGAGGACTCTTTAACCAAAGATCACTGGAAAAACCACTCTGAAACTGGCAGAAAAAGCAGTAATGTGGAGAGGGCTGCCCAGCTTCCAGGAGGTAACGGCAGCTCAGAGGGAGGCGCATGGTAGGAAGTAAGTTTAGCAGAGATGGGAGGGTCCTGAACCCCAGGAACGAAGCCCCAGCCTGCTGCCCCAGAACCTAGATGTTTACAGACAGTATTTAGCTGAGAAACAAGCCAGGATACTGTTTGTGAGAAAGGTACAGATTTCTCAGACCCAAGATTCTTCTTAAAAAGACCACACAGAAAACCTCTTTCATAACCACTCACCCAGGACTCTGGGGGATGGGGAAAGATGAGAGGACCAGAGTAGCAGGAAGAGAGTGTAATCTAGGAGGCACAGGGAGAAACACTTTGAGGGACAGCCACCCTGACCCCTGCATTAAGTCACTCCCCAAATCTAAATTGAATAATTGCCCTAGAGCCAGAAATACCAGCAAAGGAAAGCAGGACACCAGCCAAACAGAACAACTCCTGCTGCACTAGAGCACAGCTGCTTAGAAGGAGGGAGCCATCAGAGATACAGTACTGAGTGCTAAGGTCTGAGTTGCATCGCCACCACCCACACTGCTGAGTGCTCACCAGAGGGTGGGCAGCAGCAGGACGCAGAAGTGTGATCATGTCTGTGAGGGTGGGAGCCAGGCCGGCTATGACTGAGGCAGAGGCAGAGGGCAGCGTGGGGGTAGAAGGGGAACACAAAAGTGGTCCGACGTGCAGCTATTGTCCGGATGAGCAAGACCAGTCCCACCTGCAGTCCCACTCGCATGGGCAAGGGGAAAGCCAGGCAACCAGCAGAGACCCGTGGCTGAGTGCAGGGGCACAGCCCCACCTGTGAAGCTAGGGCTTGTGGCCCAGCAAAGGAGCACAGACCTACCTGTAGGGGCGGGGCAAAAACTGGAGAACCAGCTGAGACCCGTGGCTAAGCATAGGTGTGCAGCCCCACCCGCAGTGCAGAGGCTTGCGACCCTGGTGCTGCACACGGGCACAGCCCCACCTGCGGGTGCGAAGCAAAGGCCGAGGCCGGCCAGGGCTTGTAGCCCGAGCACATGAACACAGCCCCACCTGCGAAAAAGAGGCGGAAACCACAGGGACTGTTGCACAAGGCCAGAGCCAGCAAATCCATACCCAGACGCCGGAGTCAGTGGCCGAGGGGGTGGCGGGCCTGCAGACAAACCACACCAAGAGAACACAGAGGCCATACCCATTGTACACTTGTGGCCACACATTTCTCATATACAGATGAAATGGGAAGGCAAAGAAATTCAACTCAAATGAATCAAGAGAAATCCCCAGAAAAGGACTTGAATGAGTCAGATATAACCAAATTACTGCATGCAGAGTTTAAAATAATGATTGTTAGGATGCTCAAAGATCTTAGAACAACAATGGATGGACATAATGAGCACCAAATAAAGAGATAGCAAGTAGAAAAAAGCACATTGAAATAATAAAAAAGAATCAGTCAGAAATGACATACAATATCAGAAATGAAGACCACAGTGGAAGAAATTAAAAGCACGACAGATGAAGCTGAGGATTGAATTAGCGAGTTAGAATACAAGATAAATGAAGGCATAGAAGCAGAGAAGAAAAAAAGAGAGATTCAAAAAGTGTAAGGAAACCCTACATGTGACAGCATGAAGAGAAATAACATCCACAGCATAGGGGTTCTTGAAGAAGAAGAAAAAGAATAAGAAATAGAGACCTTGTTCAAAAAAATCATAGCTGAAAACTTCCCTAAATTGATGCAGAAAATGTCACACAGGTTCAAGAAGCACAGAGAATTCCATTAAAGAGAAACCCAAAGAAATCTACACCAAGACACATTATAATTAAAATACCAAAGCTAAGAGATAAAGAAAGAATACTAAAAGCTGTAAGAGAAAAGCAGTCTATTACCTACCGAGGAGCCCCCATAAAAATAACATCTGACTTCTCAACAGAAACACTTGAGGCCAGAAGGGAATAGCAAGAAATATTCAAAGTAATGCAGAACAAGAGCCTACAATCAAGACTATTTTATTCAGCAAGGTTATTGTTTAATATTGAAGGAGAAATAAAAAGCTTCCCAGACAAAAAGAAAAAGAAAAAAAAAACCTCAAGAAATTTATTACAACCAAACCAATGCTGCAAGAAATGTTAAGGGGCCTGTTGTAAACAGAACAAAGAGGGAAAAGATATAGCAAAAGAAGAATACAGCTGTAAAAAATAAAATGGCAATAAACAACTACATATCAATAATTACCTTAAATGTAAATGGATTAAATGATCCACTCAAAAGACATAGGTAGCTGCATGGATGAGAAAATAGAACCCATATATATGCTGTCTACAAGAGACACACCTCAAAACAAAAGATACACATAGACTGAAAGTAAAAGGTTGGAAAAAAATATTTCATGCAAATGGAAATGAAAAAAAAGCTGGGGTAGCAATACTTATATCTGAAAAGATAGACTTTAAAATAAAGGTTATAGTAAGAGATAAAGGTCATTATATAATGATAAAGGGAGCAATCCAACAGGAAGATATAACCATTATAAATATCTATGCACCTAATATAGGAGCACCTAAATATATAAAGCAGACTTTGATGGATATAAAGGGTGAGATCAACAACAATACTATAATAATAGGGAATTTCAATATCCCACTAACAGCACTAGATAGATCCTCAAGAAAGAAAATAAACAAAGAAGCAGCAGACTTAGAGGACACACTAGAACAACTGGATTTAATAAATACCTTTAGAACCTTTCACCCTAAAGCAGAAGAATATACAGTGGTACCTTGTGATACAAATTTAATTTGTTCTGTAACCAAGCACGTAAGTCAGTCAACTGATATATCAAACTGGTGATACTGGACCCGTGTGCCAATGCACCACGTAGCAGCAGTTTCCCAAATCACAACTTGTAGCTCAGAATTTCGCTCGGATCTTGAACAAAAACATGGACTGTGTCACAGCTTGTATCTTAAAGAATTTGTATGTTGGTCTGTTCGTATCTCAAGGTACCACTGTACATTCTTTTTAAGTACTCATGGTACATTCCCAAGGATAGACCACATATTAGAGCACAAAAGGGGTCTCAACAAATTTTTAAAAAATTAAAATCATATTAAGCATCTTCTCTGATCACAATGGCATAAAACTAGAAATCAACCACAACAGAAAAACTGAAAAATACTCAAACATTTGGAAACTAAATACCATGTTATTAAATAACAAATGGGTTAACAATGAGATCAAAGAATAAAAATTTCCTAGAAACAAATGATAATGAGCATACATCAACTCAAAATTTATGGGACACAGCGAAAGCAGTACTGAGAAGGAAGTTCATAGCATTACAGGCATACCTTAAAAAGCTAGAAAAAGCTTAAATAAACAACTTAACCCTGCATCTAAAAGAACTGGAAAAAGAATAGCAAGTAAAGCCCAGAGGTAGTAAAAGGAAGGAAATAATAAAGTTCAGAGTGAAAATAAATTACATAGAGGCTAAGGAAACAATACAGAGGATCGATGAAACCAAGAGCTGGTTCTTTGAAAAGGTAAACAAGATTGCTGAACCTTTAACCATACTCACCAAGAAAAAAAGAGACAGGACTCAAATAAATAAAATTAGAAATGAGAGTGGAGAAATAACAACTGACACAACAAAAATACAAAGGATTGTAAAAAAAAATGCTATGAAGAACTCTATGCCAAAGAATTAGAAAACCTAGGTGAAATGGACAAATTTCTTGAAACATATAATCTTTCAAAAATCAATCTGGAAGAATCAGAAAACCTAAAGAGAACAATTACAACAAATGAGATCAAAACAGTTATCAAAAAACTCCCAACAAAGAAAAGTTCTGGGCAAGATGGCTTCACAGGTGAATTCTATGAAATATTCAAAGAAGAACTAACTCTTATCCTTCTCAAGCTATTTCAAAAAAATTAAGAGGGAGGAAGACTTCCAAACTCCTTTTATTAGGTGAGCATAATTCTGATTCCAAAACCAGGCAAAGACAACACAAAGAAAGAAAATTATAGGCCCATATCTCTGATGAATTTAGATGCTAAAATCCTCAATAAAATATTAGCACACCGAATCCAGCAATATATGAAAAAAATCATACACCATGATCAAGTGGGATTTATTCTGGGGAGGCAAGGCTGGTACAATATTTTCAAATCAATCAATGTGATTCATAACATAAACAAAAGCAAGGAGAAAAACCACATTATAATTTTAATAGATGCAGAAAAAGCATTTGATAAAATCCAGCACCCATTTATGATCAAAATTCTCAGGAACGTGGGAATACAGGGAACATACCTCAACAGAATAAAGGCCATCTATGACAAACCCACAGCCAACATCATACTCAATGGGAAAAAATTAAAAGCAGTCCCTTTAAGATCAGGAACAAGGCAGGGGTGCCCCCTTTCACCACTCTTATTTAACATAATTCTGGAAGTCCTAGCCAAAGCAATCAGACAAGAAGAAGAAATAAAAGGCATCCAAATTGGAAAAGAAGAAGTAAAACTGTCATTATTTGCAGATGATATGATAGTGTATATAGAAAACCCTAAAGTCTCAGTCAAAAAACTACTGAACCTCATAAATGAATCCAGCAAGGTGGCAAGATGTAAAATTAATACTCAGAAATCAGAGGCATTTTTATACACCAACAATGAACAGTCAGAAAGAGAAATTAAGGAAACAATCTCCCTTACTATTGCAACAACAAAAAAACGTACCTAGGAGTAAATTTAACCAAGGAGATTAAAGACTTGTACTCGGAAATTATAAAACATTGATAAAAGAAATCAAGACAGAAACAAACAAGTGGAAGCATATACCGTGCTCATGGCTAGGAAGAATAAACATCATTAAAATGTTTATATTACCCAAAGCAATTTAAAAATTCAATGCAATACCAATTAAAATACCAATGACATACTTCAAAAATATAGAATGCATATTCCAAAAATACATATGGAACCAAAAAAGAACACAAATAGCCTCAGCAATCTTGAAAAAGAAGAATAAAGTGGGAGGTATCACACTTTCTGATATCAAGTTATACTACAAGACCATTGTACTCAAGACAGCCTGGTACTGTCATAAGAACAGGCACATAGATCAATGGAACAGAACAGAGAACCCAGAAATAAACCCACATCTTTATGGACAACTGATATTTGACAAAGGACGAAAGAACATACAATGGAGTAAAGACAGCCTCTTTAACAAATGGTGTTGGGAAAATTGGACAACTATTTGCAAAAAAATGAAATTAGACCATCAACTTACACCATTCACAAAAATAAACTCAAAATGGATAAAAGACTTAAATGTAAGTCAGGAAACCATAAGCATCTTAGAAGAAAACATAGGCAGTAAGCTCTCCAACATCTCTTACAGCAATATATTTGCTGATTTATCTCCATGGGCAAATGAAATAAAAGGCAAGATAAACAAATGGGACTATATCAAACTAAAAAGCTTTTGCACAGCTAAAGACAATTATGAACAGAATAAAAAGACAAACTACACAATGGGAGAACATATTCGACAACACATCTAATAAGGGGTTAATAATCAAAATTTATAAAGAACTTGTAAAACTCAACACCAGGAAGACAAACAATCCAATCAAAAAATGGGCAAAAGAAATGAATAGACACTTCTCCAAAGAGGACATACAGATGGCCAATAGGCATATGAAAAAATGCTCAACATCACTAATCATTAGGGAAATGCAAATTAAAACCACAATGAGATATCACCTCACACCAGTCAGAATGGCACTCATCAGCAAAACAACACAGAATAAGTGCTGGCGAGGATGTGGAGAAAAGGGAACCCTTCTGCACTGCTGGTGGGAATGTAGACTGGAGCAGCCACTGTGGAAAACAGTATGGAGATTCCTCAAAAAATTAAAAATCGAACTGCCTTTTGACCCGGCTACCCCACTTTTAGGAATATACCCTAAGAACACCATAGCACTGTTCGAAAAGAAGAAATGCGCCCCCATGTTCGTGGCAGCATTGTTCACAATAGCGAAGATCTGGAAACAGCCCAAGTGTCCATCAGAGGACGAGTGATTTAAAAAGCTGTGAGATATATATAGAGAGAGATAGAGATATAGAGATATATAGATATAGATATAGATATATAGATATAGATATATGCATACTATGGGGCCATGAAAAAGAAGGAAATTACCTTTTGCAACAATATGGAGGGACCTGGAAACTATTATATTGAGTGAAATAAGCCAGGCAGAAAGAGAAAAATATCATATGACCTCACTCATTTGAGAAATCCAAGGAACAATGAGAACTGAGGAACAGAATTGAGACAGAGGAGGGATGAACGGGACCAGAGGAAAAGAGGACAGAGGGAAAGGGGCGGATAGGATGGGATAAACCTGAAGGGAAGGGGGGAGGGCGCTATGGGGAAGGGGGTTGAAGGGAATACGGGGGAGGGGGGATGCCTTCAGGGTGACACTAGAATCTACGTAAACACAATAAATTTAAATCAATAAAAGAAATTCTCTAGCCCACAGAAAAACTCTGAAAAAATAAATAAATAAAATTATGTTTTAATTCTAGTGTTATAAAAATGTATTTACTCAGATTGTGTTAATGTTATTATTTCTTTGAATCATTTTGTTAAGCCCTTTATGTTTATTATTATTCAAAGAGAAATTACACTTCCATTTAATTTATGGTTAAAATGTAATTAATAATTTATTAGAACAGAGTAATTTATTTTTTCCTTTTCACATAATGTATTTCATTATTATAAAAATGATATATCTTAATCATAGGCATTTATAAAAACACATATGAGAAAAAGTGCAATAAAAATTACTTGTAATTACCCAGCCCACAGACAAATTAGTTAGTATTTTGATGTAACCTAGTTATTTTCTCTATGTACATTCTCTAAAATAAAGCCTTGCCTGACCAGTGGTGGCACAGTGGATAAAGCATCGACCTGGAACTCTGAGGTCACTGGTTCAAAACCCTGCGCTGGCCTGGTCAAGGCACATATGGGAGTTGATTCTTCCTGCTCCTCCCCCCTTCTCTCTCTCTCTCTCTCTCTCTCTCTCTGTTTCTCTTCTCTAAAATAACAAAATAAAAATAAATAAAATAAATGCCTTACTGTACAACCCACACACACACACAAAAAAAGGAAAGACGCATCAGATATGTCACAGGTGATCTGGGACCTCTCTCATAGCTGCCCCTCCCACTTCTGGTAAAAACAAAGTCATGGCTGTGATCAGCAATGACCCGCACATGCTTGCCTTCACTTTCTGGTGAACCTCTCACTCAGACCACCTGTCCCTGTCCCAGAACTTACTCACCAGGACAGGGACACTTTCCCCCCAACACAGCGGCACAGTTCACTTCCCCTTGTTTCAGGTTAAGTCTCAGTTTAATAGTCATGTCTCAGTGAGGCTTTCATTGTCAAAATACAGACACCACCACTACCCGGGAATGGGTAGCACATCCCTCACCTTGCTCTGGCTTCCCATTGGCGAGAGCAGTGAGGCCTTCCTGTGGTGACACATGGCTCCCAAGTGGGGCACAGGGCTCAGACACAGGGCTCCCATCTAGTCCCCTAGTGGGTCACAGGGCTCAGCGGGGCACAAACCAGGCAGAGACCCGACCCAGCTCAGGAGCTCCACCCGAGAGGCTCTCTTCTCCTCACCACCTGCCGAGGCGGGGTGACGTGGGAAATCCAGGTCACAGAGCTGAGTTATCCCAGCTGAGTCTCCACACCCGGCACCTGCAGCCCCCAGACCTCCGGCTCCAGGCCACCTCCTCAGCTTCTCTCCCAGGGGCCGCGGGCCACTCGCATCAGAATCACCTGGGGGGCTTGTGGGAACTCGGGGTCCCTGACCTCACCCTGTGTCTTCTCACTCAGACTCTCTCAAGGGGAGCCTGGCAGCTGTATTTTAGTATTTTATTTATTTCTACTGGCTTTATTGAGATATTCACATATAACATGTAAATTTAAGTGCACAATATGACAATTTGATTCATGTACATGTAATAAAATGATGACCACAATAGGGTGAGTTAACACCTCCATCTACTCACATAATTACCATTTATTCTGTGGTGACAGCATTAAAGATCTACATTCAAAACAACACAACTTCAAGCACACAGCAGTGTTGTTACAGTCGTCGCGCTGACATAAGACCCCCAAGTTCACAAGTAGAAGTGTGGACCTCTGACCAACACCTCTCTCCTGCCCCCCCCCCGCCCCAGCTTCTGGCAGTGACCATTCCGCTCTGTTTCTATGGGTTTGTCTCTTTTATCTTCCACATGTAAGTGAGATCACACTGTATTTGTGTCTCTGACTTGCATCACTCAGCATAACGCCCTGAGCCCATCCCTGCTGTGAAGAAGGAGATGGGACCATCACACAGGCCCCTGGGGTGGTCGTCACATAGAACACAGTAGAGCTGCCCTTACCAGGGAAGGAGCCGGTCCTTCCTGCGACCCCACTTCTGACCCTCCCGAGGCCCCGCCCCCGTGCCACTTCTCTTCCCTGGCAGTTCCACATTTCACACACAGAAATGTTCAGGGTTCTGAAACTTGCCTGACTATGAGCCTTAAGTATGTGATAGGATAGGAGCCATGAGGAAAGGAGACAAAGTGAAAGCAGCCCCATAGAAGGAGACCCATTTATCACGGTGCGGCAGTATCCAGGGGGAGGAGCTCCAAGGAGGGAGTGGTCAGGTGTGCTTGATGATGACCATGTGGAGGGAATTCGCTGGAGGACAGACTGCAGTGGGTCAGGCATAGACCCGAGGGAGCGGGGAGCAGGTGTAGAAGATTCCTTAGGGCAGTTGTCTGTGAGGGGACAGTAGGTGTGAAGAGGTCTCAGCACCCACTGTTCCCCGAGTCTGGTGCAAATGTTGCTCCCACGTGGAACCAAAACCCTAAGTGTGTGGGGAGTGCATTTTCAGGGCAGTGAGGGACGGAGAGAAGTAAACACAATTCTGCATCACAAGGGGATGCACTGTGTCCAGATTGGTTCTTTTCTTTTTTTTTTTTACAGGAACAGAGAGAGAGTCAGAGAGAGGGATAGATAGGGACAGACAGACAGGAACAGAGAGAGGTGAGAAGCATCAATCATTAGTTTTTCGTTGCCGTCGCAACACCTTAGTTGTTCATTGATTGCTTTCTCACATGTGCCTTGACCGCGGGCCTTCAGCAGACCGAGCAACCCCTTGCTGGAGCCAGTGACCTTGAGTCCAAGCTGACAAGCTTTTGCTCAAGCCAGATGGGCCCGCGCTCAAGCTGGTGAGCTCGGGGTCTCGAATCTGGGTCTTCTGCATCCCAGTCCGACGCTCTATCCACTGCGCCACCACCTTGTCAGGCTCCAGATCGGTTCTTGATTTTGTTGATATAGCAGCGATTTTCAACCTTTTTCATCTCATGGAACACTAACTCTTTACCAAATTCTTCAGCTAACAAACATATACATTTTCTGCCTATCTGACCAAAATAAGTATAATTTTAATTTATTCACATCAGTGGTCTCTTGTAGTAGTGAATGTTATCCTTTTTCCTTTTCTTTTTCTTTTTAATGAGAAAAAGAGAGAGACACTGGGACAGACAGGGGCAGACAGACAGGAAAGGAGAGAAATAAGAACAATCAATTCTTCATTGTGGCACCTTAGTTCTTCATAGATTGCTTTCTCATATGTGCCTTGACTAGGAGGCTCCAACTGAGGAAGTGACCCCTTGCTCAAGCTAGCAACCTTGGGCTTCAAGCCAGTGACCTTTAGGCTTAAGCCAGCAACCATGGGGTCATGTCTATGATCCCACGCTCAAGCTGGCAACCCTGAGCTCACCCTCTTGACTCCTGACTGCTAGTTCCTGCTCTTTTCCCTGTTTCATTCCATATTTACCTTCATGTCCCTCAATTTCATGTTGATACTGCAATGATTTGATTTTTGGAGAGTCAAGTATAAAGCCACTTTTTAAATATATATATAATGAGGGTTTCATTATATCCTACACATTATAAGAGCCGAAGCAACACTTAAAAGGGAGGTAACCAACTCCAACCTGTGTTAGACTTCCACGCAGAACAGGGACATACCTAGCCCTCACTCCCTCTCACCGTCCACACATAAAAGGGGGAAGAGAATACTGAGAGGCTCTTGTGAGTTCATAGCCCATGGACACTGGCTGGGGGTGGGTGGTATGGAAACATGAAACCTCTAAAGAACTTCTAAAACTCAACAGCATGAAGGTAAACAATCCAATTAAAAAATGAACAAAGGGCCTGAACAGATACTTTTCCAGAGAGAACACGCAGATGGCAAATAAGGTCTATGAAAGAGTGCTCAATGTCACTAATCATCAGAGAAACTCCAAACTAAATCCACAATGAGATACCACCTCAACCTGCCAGAACGGCACTCATTAACAAGTCAACAAACAAGTGCTGGTGAGGGTGTGGAGAAAAGGGGACCCTCCTGCACTGCTGGTGGGAATGCAGACTGGTGCAGCCACTTTGGAAAAAAAAGTATGGAGATTCCTCAAATAATTAAAACTGGAACTGTGGCCTTATGACCCATCTATCTCATTTCTAGGAATACATCCTAAGAATCCTAAAACAGTAATTAATTAAAAAGACGATGTGCACTCCCGAGTTTATTGCACCATTGTTTACAATAGCCAATATTTGGAAACAGCCCAAGTGTCCGTCAGTGGACAGTGAATAAAAAGCTGTGGTACATGTATACCATGGAATACTACGCAGCTGTGGAAAGAAGGAAATCTTACCTTCTGCCATGGCATGGATGGACCTGGAGATTATTATGCTAAGTGAAATGAGGCAGGCGAAGAAAGACAAATGTCATATTTATATATATTAGATTCCACATATAAGTCAATATCTGACTTATATGTGGAATCTAATGAACACAATAAACTGAGGAAGAAACAGAGGCAGGGTCACTGGGAACAGATGGACAGCTGGGAGAGGAAAGGGGGAAGAAGGGAAGAGATAAAAGGAGATGAAGGAGTTAGCCAAATTATATATGTGCAACTCATAGAACAGGGTAGCAATTCCCAGAGGGAAAGGGGGGATGGAGGAAGAAGGAGGGAGAGCATGAGGAGCAATGGGAATGGACAGAGACCTTGCATGGGGCATGGGGGCACAGTGCTGGGGGGGACAGAGACCTTGCATGGGGCATGGGGACACAGTGCTGGGGGGGACAGAGACCTTGCATGGGGCATGGGGACACAGTGCTGGGGGGACAGAGACCTTGCATGGGGCATGGGGACACAGTGCTGGGGGGACAGAGACCTTGCATGGGGCATGGGGGCACAGTGCTGGGGGGACAGAGACCTTGCATGGGGCATGGGGGCACAGTGCTGGGGGGGCATGAAAGCAAAATGCTGGGAGGAGGGGTGATATATTGAGCAGGACACTTGAAACCATGTCAACAGAATAATTTTAAAATAAAAATTAAAAAAATAAAAAATAAGAACCACTAAGACAGTGGTTCTTAACCTTTTTTGAGGTACCGAACCCACCAGTTTCATATGCGCATTCACCGAACCCTTCTTTAGTGATAAATAAAATATGATTTTTTTCCTAAATTCAAGACATAGGTATATTTTTTTTACTGGTGCACAAAATGAGCCGTGCATGAACATCACCTTGCTCAAAGAACAAAACCAACAAAGTGCATGAACTCACAACAAATTACGGTATTACTTTATTCTGGCCTCTGCGGCAGAGGCTTCTCCGAACCCCTGAGACCGACTCATTGAACCCCTAGGGTTCCATAGAACCCAGGTTAAGAACCACTGCACTAAGAACTATGAAAAAGTGCTCCTAGAATTAGCATATCTGGTTTCTCATACTGAAGGGGGAGGCACTTCTAGAAGGAACACAAGCCCTTGGTGTCCCCAGGGGGAGGGCAATGGACAGAGGGACAGCCTGAGAAGGCCCGGCACAGGGGGACTGAGGAATCGACCCAACTTGGGGACTCCTGATGTCCTCCTGATGCAAAGTCGTCAGATAGATCCACGCAGACAAAGGCCAGTGGGACAAGGTAACCCTTCGGTCCGGTTCTGACCCAGCTACCAGAATGGCGCCTCCTCCTGCCCTGCCCTCAGCTCACCTGGGGCAGGTGGGAGCCCCCTCTCCACCCTCTGCTGGCCTAAGGACAGCTAAGGAAGGCAGGCACCAACCTGACCACACTCAGGGCCACAGACCCCTTCCTCCCCGATCCTGTGACAGGGTCAGTTGTAAGGACGGCTCCACCCTCCCCACCTCCTTAGAAACAAGAGAAGGTGAGTAATGTCAGCAGATCACTGTCTTGTTCCCTCTGTGACAGCCAGGGCTGGACAGATTAGAAGCCAGTCTCAGACACCTGAGGGCTAACTGTCCTCAAAGGCAAAGACCCACTCATGCTTGCTCTTTTCAAAGCACACCCAGGAGTGTGTGCTCTGCCACAGGCTGTGCCATCAGCCAAGACAGCAGCACCCAGCCTCAGAGCCCCAGTGACCACAGGGACTAGGCAGTTTGAAATACGCTCCATTGCCAAAAAGTCACTAAAAATTGAATATAGTGATGTCAACATCCCAGACCAGAGACCCAGTCTGCTTGTGAGGCTTCCCATGGGCACGGCAGCGGGCACAGCCCGGGGTTCTAAAGCTGCGTGCCCCTGTGGCCTTAGTTCAGTTCGTGCAGGAACAGCTCACTGAGTGTCAGGTACATGTTAGGCACTGGGGTAGCTTCTTTAGAGACAGGATTTAATTTGATCCAATAACAACCCAATGAAATGAGAAAAGGAAGCTCAGAGGCGGCATTCTGCACCAGAGGTCACACAGCCAGCCATCTGTCAGGCTCCAAACCCATGCTGAGCAGCTCACAAAGGTCTTCTTGAAGACAAACTTTGTTTTCAGCCTAAAACAATGGTTCTCAAACTTTATGAAGTTGGGGTGCATTTAAAATCCTACAAATCATTGTAGGCATACTATATACAAATTTCTGAGAAATATGTTATAATAATAAAGTCAAATATTAAAGAAAAAATATAGAGTCCAAGTGTGCTTTTATAGTGTAAAGCCAGTAGTCGAAGTCACCATCACAGCAGCCTGGCCCATGCAGGTTCGCATTTGATTCAGACAGTCAGTAATGAAACAACGGAGCCAAGAACTGGTGAACCATCAGCTTTAATTCTAGCTTGCACCCTGCGAGTGTTGCATTCGCCGGGCCAAGAACAGACATCAGAGACTTTCAGGGCTTAAGATGTTACTTTATTGGCCAAGTTTAACCTGCGCAGGGGCGAACTCTCTAGGTGTTCGGGAACACCTTACCCAGCAGAGGGGCTGCAAACGAGAGTCGCATCCGCTGCTCACAGCTTTTCCCTTTTATAGAGCTAAGCAAGCAAGCGGATTACAGAAGCAGATGTGGCCGTTAGCTATTGGCTAATTCACACTAGTGCTGCATAACAATCCAAATATGGAATAGAAAATTTTTCAAACCTCTGAGCTATCAGGGTGGAGGAAGTTCCAACGGTCAGGTTCCTTCTTCTCACTGTGACTTAACACACATCCTATTATTCTGAACATTCTGCTCTCAACACGAGCAAGCAAAAACACACACTGGGCTCCAAAACCCACGCATTCAGTGCTCACAAAGCTACTGACTTATCCGAATTTCCTAGAATCAAAGGTTTCTAGCTCACCAGACTTATTCACCTCTGTTCCCCATCTCTTTCTGCCCAAACTCTGCCCAAACTGGCTTCTCCCTCAGCTCTCTGCCATCTTGGCTGCTTCTCCTGACATCCATGTGGCCTTACTCTGCTCTGCTCTCTATACTAATCCCAGGAACCAAGAGAGCAAGTTCCCAGCCTGCCCCACTTTATAGTGTAGAAATCCAATCCCTTAATCCAATCTACAAACAAGAAAGTCTCTGACACAAAGTCACCCATCTGAGGCATAATGGGATTCCTCATGAGAGTGCACCACCCCACATCATCCCATCAGCCAAGGATGTGGGGAAAAGCTTACTCTTAAAACTTGCCCGTATGCAGCACCATCTTTAAAAAAGTGAGCATAATAGATTTTATCTGCCCAACACAGTGGTTCTTAACCTTTTTTGAGGTACCGAACCCACCAGTTTCATATGCGCATTCACCGAACCCTTCTTTAGTGATAAATAAAATATGATATTTTTTTCGGAATTGAAGACTTAGGTATATGTTGTTTTACTGGTGCACAAAATGAACCGTGCATGAACATCACCTTGCTCAAAGAACAAAACCAACAAAGTGCATGAACTCACAACAAATTACGCTATTACTTTATTCTGGCCTCCGCGGCAGAGGCTTCTCCCAACCCCTGAGACCAACTCATCGAACCCCTAGGGTTCCATAGAACCCAGGTTAAGAACCACTGGCCCAAAAGCTCCACGTGGCATTTCTCTGCTCTCCTCTCTAATGCTAATCTCAGGAACCGAGAGACAGCATGCTTGCAGTCTCTCATTTTATAGTGTAGAAATCCAAACTTTTAATGCAATATACAAACAAAGAAGTCTCTGATACAAAGTCACTTAGCTGAGGCAAAATGGGATTCTTTAAAAGGGTGGGAAAGGCAAAACTAAACCTTCGGAAAAACTGACCCTGCCTGCTTACAGCCTGTCACCCACGCTCAACGCAAACTATAAGTGAGCAAACCTATATATCATATTTACAAACTTATATGACAAACAGACATCAAATCCAAATGAATTTTGAAGAGTTTTATTGAAGGAGGAGATTTGTGAAATTTGCCGGCTACATATGGCTGACACAGGACATAGCAGGCCCAAATCGTGCATGCCAAGTATATTTCAGAGGCTGGTTATATACCTTTTGACCACATACAGGTCAGGAGGGGGCATAATAGCATGACACAATTATTATCAAGATTATAATATTTGTCTAGGGGATTTACAAAGAACGTTAAAACTTTTAAGGTAATACAATCAAAGACATTCATAAACCTTTAATCTTGTCTATCTCTCCTCCTTTGCCTAGAGGTACGTGTTAATCTCACATTCCAGGAAGGGAGGGAGAGCTAAGATCACTGTAGAGTGGTATGTAAATTTTGCCTCTTATTGAAACTGAAAGGGAGTTTTTCAGATAACCTTAATCCTTTCAGAGAACTTAAAACCAAATGACCCTACTTCTCCTTGTAAGTCAGGAAACTTCTATATTCTTTTTCCTTCATTTTCCAAAGAAAGGACAAGACAGAAAGTCTGACCCTTCCTTTTAAAATGGCATTACCAATGCTAAGTTTTACAGTTCTCTGGCACCTTACTACATCCAAAGACTGACTCCCACTGCTGCCAAGGTAAAAGGCATTCCTGCCTGGGTCCACCATAGCTTATTGAAATCTGCAGTTTCAGCAGAAACACCCTCATGAACAACATAAACTGACCCCACCAACCCTTGTAAGATAACCCTAAGAAGGATGGTGTAAAGCCTGTAGTCCGGGCCACTATCACAGCAGCCCGACCCACGCAGGTTCGCATTAGATTCGAACAGTCGGTAATGAAACACAGGAGCCATCAACTGGTGAGCCATCAGCTTTAATTCTAGCTTGCACCCGGCGGGCAAGCAAAAACACACACTGGGCTCCAAAACCCACTCATTCAGTGCTCACAAAGCTACTGACTTATCCGAGTTTCCTAGAATCAAAGGTTTCTAGCTCACCAGACTTATTCACCTCTGTTTCCCATCTCCTCCTGCACAAACTCTTAACAAACTGGCTTCTTCCTCAGCACTCTGCCATCTTGGCTACTTCTCCTCCACATGGCCTTAATCTGCTCTGCTCTCTAATACTAACCTCAGGAACCCAGGAACCGAGAGAGAGAGAGATCAAGCTACTGCTCTCTCCCATTTTATAGCATAGACTCAAAACCTTTAATCCAATTATACAAACAAGGAAGTCTCTGTATAATGGGATTCCTTAGGAGAGTGCACCACCCTACATTATCCAATCAGTCAAGGGTGTGGGGAAGAGCTTACTCTTAAACTAAGCCTTAGGCTATAACGACCTGGCCTGCCCACAGCCTGTTCCAGAACACACATTAATATCAACAAACTTCCATGTGGGCAGTGCCATCTTTAACAAAGTGAGCATAATATATTTTATCTGCCCAACAGATGGCATGCCCTGCTCCAGCCACAAACCGAAAGCTGGTTGTTCTACACATGGCTAATGCATGAAGAAACTCACTAAAGACTCTCTTTTTAATTAGACTTTGAGAAAAAAGGAAAACTAGGTGTTAAGCAGATAAAATATATTATACTCACTTTATTAAAGATGGTGCTGCCTACGTGAAAGCCTATTGCCCAGGTGATAATATTAATTGTCCATCTTGCTTAGGATGGGCATAATTATATTAATGTGTGTTGGGGGTGGGCTGTGGGCAGGCAGGATCCTTGTAGTCTGGGGCTTGGTTTTAGGACTAACCCTTTCCCATTCTTTTTGATGTAGGGTGGTGCACTCTCATGAGGAATCCCATTATGCCCCAGATAAGTGACTTTGTACCAGAGACTTCCGTGTTTTGTATACTGGATTGAAGGTTTTAAATATACACTATAAAGTGGGGCAGACAGGGAACTTGCTCTCTCTTCGTTCCTGAGATTAGCATTAGAGAGGAGAGCAGAGAAAGGCCACGTGGAGGAAAGGAGAAGCAGCCAAGATGGCGGAGTGCTGAAGGAGAAGCCAATTTGTGCAGAGAGAAGGATATAAAAAACAGAGATGAATAAGTCTGGTGATTGTAAAGCCAGTAGTCGAGGCCACCATCACAGCAGCCCGACCCACGCAGGTTCGCATTGGATTCGGACAGATGGCAATGAAACACCGGAGCCAAAAACTGGTGAGCCATCAGCTTTAATTCTAGCTTGCACCCGGCGGGCAAGCAAAAACACACACTGGGCTCCAAAACCCACACATTCAGTGCTCACAAAGCTACTGACTTATCTGAGTTTCCTAGAATCAAAGGTTTCTAGCTCACCAGACTTATTCACCTCTGTTTCCCATCTCCTCCTGCACAAACTCTTAACAAACTGGCTTCTTCCTCAGCTCTCTGCCATCTTGGCTACTCTCCTGGCTTTCACGTGGCCTTAATCTGCTCTCCTCTCTAATACTAACCTCAGGAACTCTGGAACCAAGAGAGAGAGAGATCAAGCTCCCAGACTGCCCCAGTTTATAGCCTAGAAAATCCAAACCTTTAATCCAATTATAAATACAAGAAAGTCTCTGATACAAAGCCACCCATTTGAGGCATAATGGGATTCCTCCCTACATCACCCAATCAGTCAAGGGTGTGGGGAAGAGTTTACTCTTAAACTAAGCCTTAGGCTATAATGACCTGGCCTGCCTACATTACAGCTTTTCCCCCACAGCCATCTCAAGCATAAGGCCAAATAATATCACCTGAGTGACGGGCTTCCATGTGGGCAGCTCCATCTTTAACAAAGTGAGCATAATATATTTTATCTGCCGAACAGTGATCTAGAAACATTTGATGCTAGGAAACTCGGATAAGTCAGTAGCTTTGTGAGCACTGAATGAGTGTGTTTTGGAGCCCAGTATGTGTTTTTACTTACCCGCCGGGTGCAAGTTAGAATTAAAGATGATGGCCCACCAGTTCTTAGCTCCATTGTTTCATTACCGTCTGCCCGAATCCAATGCGAACCTGCATGGGCCAGGCGGCTGTGATGGCGGCGGTGAATACTGGCTTTACACAAGGGTAAAAGAAAAGCCAGCTTCATAGTCACTAAAGGTATAAGGTATAGAAATACATTTTGAAAGAGAAAGGAAGAAAGCAAATTGTTATAAAAGCCAGTTAATTCTAAAGAGTTAAGAAAATTTATAAAAATTAAAAATTGTCTCATGGACCTTGTTAAAAGAGTCAAGGATTTGACTCAGATTATAAAACCAGTGAGGAATGTGGTAAGGTGCCAAAGAACTGTAAAACTTAGTATTGGCAATGCCATTTTGAAGAAGAAAAGTCAGGTTTTTTGTACTGTGCTTTCGGTAGAAAATGGAGGGAGAATGATATGAAAGTCTCCTGACTTACAAGGAAACTGTATCGTTTAGTTTTAGTTCTCTGAAAGGATTAAGGTTATCTGAAGAACTTTCTTTCCATTTCAATAAGAGACAAAATTTACATACCACCCTAAACTGTTTCTGGCTCTCCCTCCCTTCCTGGAATCCTGAGATTAATGTGTACATCTAGGCAAAAAAGAGGAGATAGATACTGTTGGGCAGATAAAATATATTGTGCTCACTTTGTTAAAGATGGCGCTGCCCACATGCAATTTCATTGATATTAATGTGTGTTGGAGGACAGGCTGCGGGCAGTCCGGGTCATTATAGCTTAAGGCTTAGTTTTAAGAGCAAACTTTTCCCCACACCCTTGACTGATTGGATGATGTGGGGTAGTGCACTCTCCTGAGGAATCCTCCCATTATGCCTCAGATGGGTGACTTTGTATCAGAGACTTCCTTGTTTGTAGATTGGATTAAAGGTTTGGATTCTACACTACAAAGTGGAGCAGGTCGGGAGCTTGCTCTCTCTTGGTTCCTGAGATTAGCATTAGAGAGGAGAGCAGAGAAAGGTTATGTGGAGGAGGCCAGGAGAAGCAGCCAAGATGGCAGTGTGCTGAGTGAGTAGCCACTTTGAGCAGAGTTTGTGCTGGAGAAGGAGATGGGGAACAGAGGTTGTTGGGCAGATAAAATATATTATGCTAACTTTGTTAAAGATGGTGCTGCCCACAAGGAAGCCCATTGCCCAGGTGATATTGGTTGCATTTATGCTTGGGATGGGTGTAATTATATTACATTATTGTGGGGGGGGCGGCTGTAAGCAGGCAGGGTCATTATAACCCAAGTGTTGGGCAGATAAAATATATTATGCTCACTTTGTTAAAGATGGCTCTGCCCACATGGAAGTTCATTGATATTAATGTGTGTTCTGGGAAAGGCTGTCGGCAGGCCGGGTCATTATAGCCTAAGGCTTAGTTTTAAGACTAAGCTCTTCTCCACACCCTTGACTGATTGGATGATGTAGGGTGGTGCACTCTCCTGAGGAATCCCATTGTGCCTCAGATGAGTGGCTTTGTATCAGAGACTTTCTTGTTTGTATAATTGGATTAAAAGTTTTGAATCTATGCTATAAAGTGGGCAGACCAGTAGCTAGTTCTCACTTGGTTCCTGAGGTAGAAGAGAGGAGAGCAGATTAAGGCCACATGGAGGAGAGGAGAAGTAGCCAAGATGGTAGAGTGCTGAGGGAGAAGCCAGTTTGTTAGAGTTTGTGCAGGAGGAGATGAGAAACAGAGGTGAATAAGTCTGGTGAGCTAGAAACCTTTGATTCTAGGAAACTCAGATAAGTCAGTAGCTTTGTGAGCACTGAATGTGTGGGTTTTGGAGCCCAGTGTGTGTTTTTGCTTGCCCGCCGGGTGCAAGCTAGAATTAAAGCTGATGGCTCACCAGTTTTTGGCTCCGGTGTTTCATTGCCATCTGTCCAAATCCAATGCGAACCTGCACTGGTCAGGCGGCTGTGATAGTGGCCGCGACTATTGGCTTTACACCAAGTTTTAAGAGTAAGCATTTCCCCACACCCTTGACTGATTGGATGATGTGGGTGGTGCACTCTCATGAGGAATCCTCCCAGTATGCCTCAGATAAGTGACTTTGTATCAGAGACTTTCTTGTTTGAAGATTGGATTAAAGGTTTGGATTGTACAATATAAAGTGTGGCACGCTGGGAGCTTGCTCTCGTTTCCTGAGGTTGGCATTAGAGAGGAGAGCAGAGTAAGACCACATGGAGGAGAGAAGAAGCAGCCAAGACAGTGGAGTGTTGAGGAAGAAGCCAGTATGTGCAGAGTTTGTGTAGAGAGATGGAGATGGGGAACAGAGGTGAATAAGTCTGGTGAGCTAGAAACATTTGATTCTAGGAAACTCAGATAAGTCAGTAGCTTTGTGAGCACTGAATGTGTGGGTTTTGGAGCACAGTGTGTGTATTTCTTGACAGCCAGGTGCAAGCTAAGATTAAAGCTGATTGCTCACCAGTTCTTGGCTCCATTGTTTCATTACCATCTTTTCGAATCAAACGCAAACCTGCATGGGGCAAGTGGCTTTGGCCGCTACTACTGGCTTTACATTTGGTGTAGTCGGCAGTATTCGGAGATCAGTATGGAGCTGCTACCCTTGAGGTGCATTGTAGAGGACTGGCTGCTGTTATGGTTCCACATGGCTGTTGTTTTGGGGACTGTAGGCTGGCTGACTTTTACAGTCATGTGTGAGGAAACCGAGAGCTCTATGGAAGAGCTTACCCGGGACCTGCAACCCGAGCAGTGGAAGGAGCTGGAGGAAACGTGGGAGAAAGAGATGTTGACTCTGGAGATTCACCTGGAAATGGAGCATATGCTGGAGAAGGAATCACAGGTTCATGAGTTGCAGATTGCCCTGGAAATTGTAGAGAACCAGCAGCACCAGGAGGCTGAGGCCAGGGCTGGAGCCATAAGGCCTGCTGAGCAGAAGGCAGTGGTGGCCCAGGGCTCAAGCCCAGCAGCAGGAGCTGGTGTTTTCAGTTTCTCTTTGGATGATGAAGAGAATCTGGCTGGAGTTGTGATCCGCAGACTCCAGAAGGTAAACGGCAGTGGCGACAGCGGGAGGACAAATCAATGGCGAAGGAGCCGGGCTTGCATCGCCAAGTGGCTGCTGGGATGATGGGCAGAGCCTGCTATGATGCTGGTGGGTTCACTGAGATTTTGGGATATAAGGGTGGATGCCATCATACTCCCCAGAGCAGAGATGGAAATGCTGACTGCCATTGCCACATGCTTCTCTTTAGGACAGTGTGAGACCTGCAATGATGGCAGGAATGAGGGGGGATGCTAATGCCTCATGTGTGTGGACTGATTTCCTGGACTATGACCGGATGGGCACAGGCTCCTTTGTTGAATGGACTTACGGATTTTGGACAATGTGAAATACCCTGATGGGGGTGGGGGACGACTTTGATGGAGGCCTTCCCCCTGCCCCAGGAAGCCTTTCTAATGGCTAGAAAAAAGGCCAAGGACATTTTGCAGTTTTGGCAAGGTGCTCAGAGACTGGTGAAATGTACCTTTGTAATTGTTGAAACTGTATGATTTGTCATGTATTTGTAATTAGTGCAATGGGTCTAATTTCCTTGTACAGGGATGCCGGTGGTGTAGATTGTGGGTAGTAAAGTGAGCATAGGGGTGGATTGTTGGGCAGATAAAATATATTATGCTCACTTTGTTAAAGATGGTGTTGCCCATGGGGAAGCCCGTCACCTAGGTAATATTGGTTGCCCTTATGCTTGGGATGGGTGTAATTATAGTATTGTGTGACGGGGACAGGCTTTAAGCAGGCAGGGTCGTTATAGCCCAAGGCTTAGTTTTAAGAGTAAGCTTTTCCCCACACCCTTGACTGATTGGATGATGTGGGGTGGTGCACTCTCATGAGGAATCCTCCAATTATGCCTCAGATAAGTGACTTTGTATCAAAGACTTTCTTGTTTGTAGATTGGATTAAAGGTTTGGATTTCTACAGTATAATGTAGGGCAGACCAGGAGCTTGCTCTCTCGGTTTCTAAGGTTGGCATTAGAGAGGAGAGCTGAGTAAGGCCATGTGGAGGAGAGGAGAAGCAGCCAAAATAGTGGAGTGCTGAGGAAGAAGCCAGTTTGTGCAGAGTTTGTGTAGAGAGAAGGAGATGGAAACCAGAGGTGAATAAGTCTGGTTAGGTAGAAACCTTTGATTCTAGGAAACTCGTATAAGTCAGTAGCTTTGTGAGCACTGAGTGAGTAGGTTTTGGAGCCCAGTGTGTGTTTTTACTTGCCCGCCGGGTGCCGTGGCTACTGGCTTTACTATCTTCCTTTTAAACACAGCAGTGTTTTTATAAATGATTTCCTTAAAGAGCTCTCGCAGGTGTGGATAAAATGGGGCCACATGCTGAACTTGACAAGCTCAAGGGAGCCTGCATGGTGTCCTTACAAACTCAGGGACCTAAAGTAACTGCTCAGGATGGTCTGAAATAAAAACTTTTTAACTAAAAGCAGTTTATGGTGGGTAGTCATGTCCTAGGGAGGTATTCTCTATCTGAACTAAGGTCAATGCTTTGAAGCCTGTCTGCTGCCTTTGCATCTACAATTGTTGTAAAGTACCATACCTTGCCTGACCAGGCGGTGGCACAGTGGATAGAGCGTCGGACTGAGATGCGGAAGACCCAGGTTTGAGACCCCGAGCTCGCCAGCTTCAGTGCAGGCCCATCTGGCTTGAGCAAAAATGCTCGTCAGCTTGGACCCAAGTTCGCTGGCTCCAGGGGTTGCTCAGTCTGCTGAAGGCCCGTGGTCAAGGTACATGTGAGAAAGCAATCAATGAACAACTAAGGTGTTGCGACGGCAACGAAAAATTAATGATTGATGCTTCTCACCTCTCTCCGTTCCTGTCTGTCTGTCCCTATCTCTGAATCTCTCTCTGTCCCTGTTAAAAAAAAAAAAAAAGTACCATACCTCACTTCCATGGGTTTATGTAGAGACACCAAGTCCCAATGAATTTTGAAGGATTTAATTAAAGGAGGAGATTTATTAAATATGCTAGCCGCATATGTCTAACATGGGCCATTGCACACCCCAATTGTGCAGCCCGAATATATTTCAGAGGCTGGTTATATACCCTTTGACCACACACAGGTTGGGGGGGGGGCATGACAGCATGACACAATTATTAACAAGCTTAACATTTTTCTAGGAGATTTTTAAAAATTTTTAAACTTTCAAGGTAGTACAATTAAAGACATTTACAAAACCTTTTAGTATCTGTAAAGCCAGTTGCCAAGACCACCAACAGGGCAACCTGGCTCATGCAGGTTTGTATTTGATTCGGAGAGATGGTAATGAAACAACGGAGCCAAGAACTGGTGGGTCATTACCTTTTAATCCTAGCTTGCACCCGGCGGGCAAGAAATACACACCGTGAGAAAACACTTCCCATTCCATTCAGGGCTCTCAAAGCCACTGACTTATGCAAGTTTCCTAGAATCAAAGGTTTCTGCCTCACCAGCCTTATTCACCTCTGTTCCCCATCTCCTTCTCTCTGCAGAAACTCTGCACAAACTGGCTTCTCCTTCAGCACTCCATCATCTTGGCTGCTTCTCCTCTCCTCCACGTGGCCTTTTTCGGCTCTCCTCTCTAATGCTAATCTCAGGAACCAAGAGAAAGCAAGCTCCCAGTCTACCCCATTTTATAGTGTAGAAATCGAAGCCTTTAATCCAATATACAAACAAGGAAATCTCTGATACAAAGTCACTTATCTGAGGCATAATAGGATTCCTCATAAGAGTGCACCACCCCACATCATGCAACAAGCAAGGGTGGGGAAAAGCTTAGTCTTAAAACTAAGCCTCAGGCTATAACAACCTAGCCTGCTTACAGCCTGTCCCACACACACAATGCAAACTATAAGCAAGCAAACATATATATCAATTTACAAACTTATTTGACCAACAAAGATTCTAAAAGATATAAAAAGAAGCCAGTGTTGCCCCCTGTGCCCAAAGACCCATTTCTCCCAGGCTCCTTCAAAGAGGAAGCCAAATGGGGAGGAAGGAGATAGGGGAGGGGAGGCAGGAGAGCAGAGGCAGGAGAGAGGATACTGCCTTTCACCACCAGGCTTCCGGCTGTGCTAGTGCTGCCACCTTCTGGCACAAACTGTATATTCATGAGAAAATATTGCCTATCATTGTTCAATAGATGAACGACAAAGATGTGATCCTGTACACATATCAGTAGAATTCACATATGTATATATTTATATCCCACAGTATTCCTGGGATCTATTTAACACAAAATTAAATATACTCGCTTTTCAAGCTCCTGCCTTTTAAAATATACCACAGTGGGCCTGGACAATGAGAGAAGCTCTTTCAGTGTGCTTCCTACATCCATGTGTGCCCCCCTCCCACACTTCCCCCCACCAAGCAGCCAAGTAGGCTAAGTAAATAAGTCAAACAGACAAACAGCAAGTCTGTATATCACTTTTAATTAAAATCTATAAAACCCACAAACTCGTACAGACACGTACAGAGAACAGCTTGGAGGTGTTGACAAGAAAAGACAGGACCAGGACTGACGCCAGCCTCACTGGAGGGACTCCCCGGCCTGAGCGCCCTCAGCCAGCTGCTGCAGAATGCAGAGGGTCGCATACAGGGCGCACAGGGGCTCCTTGGCTTCCAGCTCCCAGGTTGACATCGGGCTGTTCAGCTCCATCTTCAGGCCACACTCGGCCAGCAGGCCATAGGTTATGGACAAACACTCTCCCTGGAGTGGGGCCAGGAGCTCGTGGTTGAGTGTGAAGGGGACGGTCCCAGAGCATAGGAAGTTGGGCTCCAGGATGCTCTGCACCTTGAAGAAACAGTGTAAAACGTGACAGGTCAGTCTCTGTGGTCAGGCAGAGAGAACCTTTGGTCCCAAGAGCCAGGGGTCATGGAGGCACACTACAGGGGCAGGAACTTTGGAGTCACGTCCTGGTTCTGCCTTGGGATCAGTGTAACCACAGACACATCAATGGAAATCCTTGAGCACTGGTCCCTCAATACTAGATAATGACACTAACATTTATCCTGAGAATATAGTGTGTTTTGAATTGTACATGTGTGCAATGAGCATAAGTATAAACACATGTCTATATACACATGTGTACTTACATATTCATATTCATACCTGGAGAGAGAGCTTGCATACAATTTGCACACAGTAACCATGTGAATAAAGCAGGGGTATAGCTCACATCCTGTGAGCCCCCCAAACCTGTATTCACATAGAGCTGTTTTAGAACTGGAGCAGGGGACTCTGCAGGGGTAACCATCGAAACTGAGACCTTCTCAAGGTAGATGCATGTCCACTGGGCTGCTCTAGAGGGAGACACAGCCCCAATTTCCCGGGGTCCACATGGGGTCTCAGCTCCCTCCCAGCAGAATCCTCAGTCCTCCCCTTCTCTCTGGTTCCCTCCCCTCTTCCAGGACCGCTGCCCTGGGGAATCTCACCAAGTCCCGCTGCTTGGAGAGAATCTCCTTCTCCATGGAATAGGCCAGCAGATAGTGTTGGGTGTCATTCAGCACTGGAGACAGGGGGACATTTGGGGAAAAAATCAGATTATCCTCTTCTGACAGTGCCCCAAGAACTGTGAAGAGGCAAACTCCAAGGCAGAGGAATAAAATGCGCTAGACTTGAAGGTTCTGTTCCATTCTGGAAAGTTCTCCTGCTCCTGGGATGGCCCCCAGGACACTACAGAGCTCAGAGCATGGGCAGAGAGTGGGGTCCTGGGCTGAAGCCTGGGTATATCACCCGAATGATACATCGGGGGAAACGGGGCCGGTCTCTCCAGGCCTCAGGCCTGTGTCACATGCCAAGTCTGTCCCCTGAGCCCTCCTGAGCTGGGACAGGAGTGTGCTGTGAGGGTGAAAGGTCTCAACGTTTGAAGGATTTATGCGAGGTGGCATCTAATGCTGCCCTTTCGGGGGTTCTGCAGGACCAACCATATGACTCCCCCATTCTTCCTCCAGGTCCCTCTCACCAATTATGGCTTCAAGCAGGTAAAGGATCAGTTCCTTTGAGGAAACACAGTGATATCTTGAGTCCTTCCAAAGTTTATTTAGGATGGTGCCACCAGGGCCACTCAAATGACCCAATTGTTCCTGTTCAAGCTATGGGAGGCAGGCATTATTGATTATGATAATAATAACATTTTGTAATTCTATGTCTATAAGTCATTAGCCAAGGAGTAAGGGGCAATGGCTCTATGCACACCCAGGATTTACAGAACACCCTTAGTCTGTAGGGCGGCACTCCTCACCCTGGTCATGGGACATAGGGACATAGTCCCAGATCTCAGACATCTGTCACCCCCCTAAGATTACCCCCACCCGCTCTTCCCCACACATCCTGGCAGCCAGATCTCCACAACAACCCCCGTTTACAACTTTGATCACCCTCAGGTGGCAGTGGGACCCCTCACCATGTCCATGAGGTCCTGAAGAGCCCCTCGGTCCCCAAGCATGGCCCGGATGTTGGAGAACACAGTGTCTTGAGCGTCCTTTGAGAGCTGAGCCCCTTTTATTGTCATGAAAACTTCCTGTAATAGAAGCTTAAAATCTGCCCGCGGGCATTAATGCCAACCAGAAATCAGAGACAATCCTTAGATTAGAGCATTCCTTTCCCAACAACATGTACAAAACACCCCTTCCCTTTAAGCCTCTGACCCAAAGCATCTCTGCAGACAGCACGTGGGAGCTCTGGGGTGGCGCTGTTGCGATTGACTGGAGAGACAGAACATCTCAGCTGAGGGGGGGGATGCAGGAGGAGACAGGGGCTCTGGGAAGGGGTCACGGGAACAGGGAGCAACCGAGCAGGTGCTTATTTCTGGGACACGTCTGAAATACTACGGACTCTGTGGGACGGCAGAGGTGAGAATGCTGGAGAGTGCAGCATGGGACTAGAACATGAGGCTATAAAAACAATTATATAAACTTAAGAATATAAAGAGCTTGACAGGACATGCACTGGTGCCTATATCTCAAGAAATTGGATACTGGGGGCTCTCTGCTTCTGCTGGGACACAGGAAGCAGCCCCCATGTGAACTGCTGACACTGAGAAGTCACTAGAAGGGACGCGTCAGGGAAGCAGGATTTCCCGTTTGGTCACTGTCTCATCCGCAATGCTCAGAATAAGGCTAATGCCCAATGAGTCCTCAAGGAATGCTTGTTCCAAGACCCTACAAGTGAATGAATGACCAAACGAATGAATGAATGTAACGCGGGGCTGAGCAAGTGTAACAGCGGAAGGAACGCTCAGTGCTCCGAGATGCTGGAAACCTCCCATCTGGGTTCTGAGCTTTGCCACCCCCACCCTCCCAGCAGCCCAGGGTCCCTCTCAGGAAACACCCACCTTCACAAAAGACTTCCTGTGTTCTCACTGGAAAGAGAAAGGCAAGCTGGAATCTCCTTCATCAGCCCCACATTTCCTTCACAGACCTTTCCCAGTGTTGGCCCTCCTCAGCCTCCTCCCTCCTGCTTAACCTCTTCTGCTCCCTCTGGTCCCTCCCTCCGCCTTCCTGACCCTTCTTGACCTTCCCGTCCTCAGGAGCTGTGGCCAGGACCCGGGGCTGGTGGGAAAGGCAGGGGCACTCTGCCCTGCTCCCCAGGTAAGTACAGTTAGGAGCCTCCCAATCCCAGCAAACACACACTTACTATTTTGTTCCCTGACTAGTCCTCTGTCCTCTAGGAGAGAAATGAAATTCCCCATTGAGAGTGAGTCTCTGAAGACTCGGTTTCTGTCCATTCTTCCCCTCCCCCCAAACCCTCTTCTCCATTCACCCTGACTCTTCCCTGGGAAGCCAGCACTCCGTGACTTAAGTGAGGATGGCAAAGGCAACCAAGTGCAGCTCAGTGGTGCCAAATGGGGACTCATGGAGAGAACACATCCCACTTTACTGGCACTAAAGTCACCCACTCACCTGAGCAAGGAACTGGCACCAAATCTTTCACTGAAAAGAGAAACAGAAGTGATCACTCACAATGACCTAGGCCAGTGGTTCTTAACCTTTTTTGAGGTACCGAACCCACCAGTTTCATATGCGCATTCACCGAACCCTTCTTTAGTGATAAATAAAATAGGATTTCTTTTTCCAAATTCAAGACATAGGTATATGTTTTTTTACTGGTGCACAAAATGAGCCGTGCATGAACATCACCTTGCTCAAAGAACAAAACCAACAAAGTGCATGAACTCACAACAAATTACGCTATTACTTTATTCTGGCCTCCGTGGCAGAGGCTTCTCCGAACCCCTGAAACCAACTCATTGAGCCCCTAGGGTTCGATAGAACCCAGGTTAAGAACCACTGGCCTAGACATAGTGAGTTCACAAGTGCGGCTCAATGGTGCCAAATGGGGACTCATGGAGAGAACACATCCCACTTTACTGGCTCTAAAGTCATCTACTCACCTGAGCGAGGAACTGGCACTAATTGTTTCCCTGAAAAGAGAAACAGAAGTGATCACTTACAATGGCCTAGACATAGTGAGTTCAAATGTGTGGCTCAGTGGTGCCAAATGAGGCCTCATGGAGAGAACACATCCCACTTTACTGGCTCTAAAGTCACCCACTCTCCTGAGAGAGTGTTGGGCAGATAAAATATAATATGCTCACTTTGTTAAAGATGGCGCTGCCCACATGGAGACCCATCACCCAGGTGATATTATTTGCCCTTATGCTTGGGATGGCTGTGGGGGACAGGCTATAAGCAGGCCCAGTCATTATAACCTAAGGCTTAGTTTAAGAGTAAGCTTTTCCCCACACCCTTGACTGATTGGATGATGTAGGGTGGTGCACTCTCCTGAGGAATCCCATTATGCCTCAGATGGGTGGCTTTGTATCAGAGACTTCCTTGTTTGTATAATTGGATTAAAGGTTTTGATTCTACACTATAAAGTGGGGCAGCCCAGGAGCTTGCTCTCTTGGTTCCTGCTATTGCCATTGCAGGGGCCTCCCTGATCCCTTGACCTCCATGGGAAAAGCTGGTTTTCTGCTTTTCCCTTGTCTTCTCTTGTGGCTTGCCTGTCTTGGTGAGACACCAATAAACAGAATGGCCTACCATCCTCCGACTCTGCCATTTCTTCACCGTCAGCCCAAATCCAATGGAAACCTGCATGTGAATGGCCACGATGGCGGCTCCTGGCCTTACAACTGGCAGGATTCAGAGATCAGTATGGGGCCACCACCCTTGAGGGGTGGGGTAGAGGACTGGTTCCAGTTCTGGCTTCCCATGGCTATCCTTTTAGGAGCTATGGGCTGCGTGTTTTTTACTCAAGAGGAAACCAAGAGTCTGTGAAAGAAGCTGCTCGAGGTCGAAAGCTTCAGTATGAATTGCAAATTGAATGGCAGAAAAGGCTGGAATTGGAGCGAGCACTGGAGAAGGATAAGGGGAAATTGAATGGCCAGTCTAATAAAATTCTTTTGGAGCTTTGGCGGCAGCTTAAACCAGAACAGAAGTTCCAGCCATTGAGACGAAGGGCCCCAGCAGCTACCAATAAAACATTTGGGGCGCGGGCAGCTCGGTTACAAGATTATATGATAGAGACGGCCGAGGGAGAGGAAAAATCCCAAGACCCATTGTACCAGTTTGAATAGGAAAAAGGCCGAGGGACCCGTCTAACGGGGATGGGCAGGGACCGGAGGCCACACGTGGAACTGGCTATCCACTGGTCCCCTTCCAATGTACAACGGGTGTTGGCCTTGGTGGATACAGGTGCAGAATGTTCCCTCCTCTATGGGAACCCAGAGCGGTTTGCTGGGACCCCAGTGGCCATTGATGGCTATGGGGGCCAAACTGTTCAAGTGAAGCCAGTAACTATTCCATTGGGGATAGGAAGACTGCCTCCTAAGCCATATAAGGTGTATGTATCTCCTATTCCTGAATATATTTTGGGGATAGCTGTCTTGCAAGGACTGTGGTTGGAAACTACAGTCGGGGAGTTCCGGCTACGGATCAGGGTTGTGAAGGCAGTGTTGCGGGGACACGCATCACATTCCCCTTTGCAACTGCCCACCCCTCGGCGTGTGACTAACACCAAGCAGTACCGCCTGCCAGGTGGTTATGAAGAAGTCACAGCGACAATCCTCAAACTAGAAACCTCCCATCTGGGTTTTGAGCTTTGCCGATTCCCCCCAACAGCCCAGGGTCCCTCTCAGAAAACACCCACCTTTACAAAAGACGGGAAGTGTTCTCACTGTAAAGAGAAAGGCAAGCTGGAATCTTCCTGTGTCACCCCCAGATTTCCTTCACAGACCTTTCTGAGTGCTCGCCCTCCTTGGCCTCCTCCCTCCTGCTTAACCTCTTCTGCTCGGTCTGGTCTCTCCCTCCGCCTTCCTGACCCTTCCTGACCTTCCCGTCCTCAGGAGCTGTGGCCAGGACCCGGGGCTGGTGGGAAAGGCAGGGGCACTCTGTCCTGCTCCCCAGGTAAGTACAGTTAGGAGCCTCCCAACCCCAGCAAACACACACTTACTTCTTTTTTTCCTGAGTGGTCCTCTGTCCTCTAGAAGAGAAATGAAATTCCCCATTGAGAGTGAGTCTCTGAAGACTCGGTTTCTGTCCATTCTTCCCCTCCCCCCAAACCCTCTTCTCCATTCACCCTGACTCTTCCCCGGGAAGCCAGCACTTGATGACTTAAGTGAGGATGGCAAAGGCAACCAAGTGCGGCTCAGTGGTGCCAAATGGGGCCTCATGGAGAGAACACATCCCACTTTACTGGCACTAAAGTCACCCACTCACCTGAGCAAGGAACTGGCATCAAATCTTTCCCTGAAAAGAGAAACAGAAGTGATCACTCACAATGACCTAGGCCAGTGGTTCTTAACCTTTTTTGAGGTACCGAACCCACCAGTTTCATATGCGCATTCACCGAACCCTTCTTTAGTGATAAATAAAATATGATTTTTTCCCAAATTCAAGACATAGGTATATGTTTTTTTACTGGTGCACAAAATGAGCCGTGCATGAACATCACCTTGCTCAAAGAACAAAACCAACAAAGTGCATGAACTCACAACAAATGACGGTATTACTTTATTCTGGCCTCAGCGGCAGAGGCTTCTCCGAACCCCTGAGACCGACTCATTTAACCCCTAGGGTTTGATAGAACCCAGGTTAAGAACCACTGGCCTAGACATAGTGAGTTCACAAGTGTGGCTCAGTGGTGCCAAATGGGGCCTTATGGAGAGAACACATCCCTGTTTACTAGCTCTAAAGTCACCCACTCACATGCAGAAAAAAGAACTGGCTCCAAATCTTCCACTGAAAAGAGAAACAGAGTGATCACTCACAATGGCCTAGTCTCCACTTACCCAACACACACACACACACACACACACACACACACACACACACACACACTCCTACCACCGTACTCAGAGGAGAGAGGTGGCTTTCCCTGTGACCAGCAGACTGTTTATCAGGGTCACAGCATGGAGATGGGAACTAGCTACGAAAACGTGGCTGGGGAAGGTATATCTGTGTGAGCCCTCAGTAGGGTGTTTATGGGTGTGCAAAGAAGGTCAGGGGCTCAGAAGGGGCTGAAGTCTATGCGAGAATCTCCCGAACTCACCTTCTTGGAAGGTTTGCTGTTTATCATCCATTGCAATGTGAAGAATGTCTGGGTGGGAATAAAACGGGTCAGCAGAACCCAGGTTATCCTACTGGAGTTCCTTTGCAGCCTCCTAGACTAACTAGTTTAGACCAGGTGTGGCAGTTTCTCTAGGGGTGGCCTGGGGACCCCTTGCATCAGAATTCCTGACCTCACTCCCTGTCTTCTGAATGAGGCTACCTGAACAGGAAGCTAGAACCTGCGTTTTCAATAAGCCCCTGGGTGTCGGTGATGCTCTCTAATCCCTCACTGCAGAGCTGCTGTCACCAGGGAAGGACATGGGTCCTTCCTGCTGCCCTTTGTCTCACCTGCTGGAGGCCCCGCCCTCCCGTGTCTGCTCCAAGTCCTGCCCTGTCCCTGAGCGATCTCCCGTAGAGAAAGTTCAGGGTTCTGAAACTTGGCTAATATCAGATTTCAGTGTTTGAAAAGAGACAGGAGCCATGAGGGAAGGAGACAGAGTGGAAGACCCCATCGATCACGCTGCCGGCAGTATCCAGGGGGAGGAGCTCCAAGGAGGGCGTGGTCAGTTGTGCTTGATGATGACCACGTGGAGGGAATTCCCTGGAAAACAGACTGCAGTGGGTCAGGTGTGGACGCCCAGGAGAGAAGGAGCCGAGTGTGGACGATTCCCTATGGAAGTGGGCTGTCAGGGGACAGACGGTGGGAAGAGGACACTCGGGTGAGGGGTTGTGAGACTGCAGAGACCTGAACCTGTGGTCAGGTCATGGGAAGGACCCAGGAGAACTGGAGGGAGTGAAGGTGAATGTGGCTCAGCCACTTTGCCTAACATTTATGTCCCTCAGCTCTGGGGAGAAGGGCTCTGTTGGGCAGATAAAATATATTATGCTCACTTTGTTAAAGATGGCGCTGCCCACATGGAAGTTCGTTGATATTAATGTGTGTTCTGGAACAGGCTGTGGGCAGGCCGGGTCATTATAGCCTAAGGCTTAGTTTTAAGAGTAAGCTCTTCTCCAAACCCTTAACTGATTGGATGATGTAGGGTGGTGCACTCTCCTGAGGAATCCCATTGTGCCTCAGATGAGTGACTTTGTATCAGAGACTTTCTTGTTTGTATAATTGGATTAAAGGTTTTGAATCTATGCTATAAAGTGGGCAGACCAGTAGCTAGTTCTCTCTCTTGGTTCTTGGTTCCTGAGGTATTAGAGAGGAGAACAGAGTAAGGCCACATGGAGGAGAGGAAGCAGCCAAGATGGCAGAGTGCTGAGGAAGAGTTTGTGCAGGAGGATATGGGAAACAGAGGTGAATAAGGCTGGTGAGCTAGAAACCCTTGATGCTAGGAAACTCGGATAAGTCAGTAGCTCTGTGAGCACTGAATGTGTGGGTTTTGGAGCCCAGTGTGTGTTTTTGCTTGCCCGCCAGGTGCAAGCTAGAATTAACGCTGATGGCTCACCAGTTTTTGGCTCCGTTGTTTCATTACCGACTGTTCGAATCAAATGCGAACCTGCATAAGTCAGGCTGCTGTGATGGTGGCCGTGACTACTGGCCTTACAGGCTCGTTTCCATTCATAGATCAGATGGGGACAGAGGGATTCTGATCTTCTCCAAGTCACACAGCAAGCGCTATGGCAAATTATTAATCTGTTCTTCATGTTACTCTTCTCTCCCATTTGTTATAAGAATGAAATTGGTTCATGGAAATGTAACGTTTACTTCACTGGGCCCCTCTTTGTAAAGATTCCTTTCAGTCACCTTACACGGGAATAGTAAAAACAGACAAGCCCCACATGTCTCCTACTGGGAAGGACATGATGTTTAGACACTGCTGAGAGGTTAGCCTTTGAATCTAACTCTATTTTGTTAGTACTTGTCAAAACATACAAAACATATATTTGAAGAATGTGTTGAGTCCACAAGATTGGATGGAGAGTTCATCTTCATTCTATCTACTGTCACTGACAGGAGGTCATTGACAATAGGACTTTCCCTGGACCAGATATTACATTGAGGATCTCTAGGGAACTGTGTGTGTGTGTGTGTGTGTGTGTGTGTGTGTGTGTGTGTGTGTGTGTGTGTGTGTGTGATGAAAGGTGTTTGGTTTGCTATAAGTAGTGAGAGCATCCCCTGATATCTGAGGAACTGGGTCCCAGCTGTGTCAGCCTGAGTTCACCTGGTATTCAACCTGTGCAGTGAGGAGTCGGGACCTGATTGTGTCTGCAGCACCCACTCTTATCCCTGGTTCACAGTTGCTATTTGATGATACTGATTCCCCTTTGTGGAGCCGAAACCCAAAGTGTATGTGTGTGTGTGTGTGTGTGTGTGTGTGTGTGTGTGTGTGTGTGTTGGGGGGATTGTGCATTTGAGACTAGTGAGAGGGAAAGATGTAGACTGTGTTACATGGTTAAAACATCCATAGTTTTGTTTGTTGCTGATACAGTATTTCATGGGCTTTGCCAGGGTATTATGGGTAACTGGGAGGGGTCTCTGGCTGTCCCAGGTGAGCTGCTGACAGTGGTGGGACCTTGAATAGATGTGGTTGGGATTACAATCATACTTCACCAAGGGATGTGGACACACCTGCATTAGGCACCCCTGTTCCCCCTCTCCATGTAGGACACCATCTCTTTACCCCCCCAGGACAACATTTCAGTGGGACCCTCCTTGGAAGTGGCAGTGGTGGTGGTGGTGGGATGTGTGTGGCCGGGACAGCTGAGAAATGCTGCTTCTCTCTCTGAGCAGATGGGAAAGCCAGGCTGCCCGATGATGGTCCTTACTTTCTCCTCCCCCCGCCCCACCCCAGGGGAAGCAGACCTGGCCCCCCACCTGCCTGCTCCAGCCTCTGCTCACCCCAGTCTTTCCCCTTGAACACCAGCTGCTTCCTCTTGTAGGCCAGCACTGAGCCCTGCGGCACCGTCAGCTTCTTCTCACTCACTTTGTGACCACTACCCTGTCCTTCACCCTGGGGACAGAAACCAGGTAACACCGTTGTACATGCATGTGGTTTTAAATGTCAAACACCCCTGGAAAGTCATGGGGAAAGGAGTCAGCAGCCCCCTCCCTCGCCCACCCGGCTCCTGATCTTTTCCTGTTTCCCCATATTTACCTTCGCATTTCTCAATGTCAGGTTGATATGGCAATCATTTGATTTTTGTAGATTCAAGTATATCTAGTCCCTTCCTCTATTTTTTTTTTTTTAGTTTTTATGAAATTTATTAAAATTGACCAATCTCTAGTCAAACTATTCAGGAAAAGTGGGGAAGAACACAATTACTAATATTAGGAATCAGAGTTGCTATCACTACAGATTCACGGCCTAGAAGCTCCAACCCAATTTTAAATAAAAGTGGCAAGAGCAAATATCCTTGACTTGTTCCTGATCTTTTTTATTTTAATTTTTATTAATTTTAATGAGGTGACATTAATAAATCAGGGTACATATGTTCAAAGTAGTCCCTTTCTCTTTTTAATGGTGAGGGTTTTGTTAACTACAAATTATAAGAGCTGTAGCAATAAATAAAAGTGAAACACCCAACTCCAGCCTGTTTTACCCTCCATGCAGGGCCAGGGACATGTCCAACCCTTGTCCCTCTAACAGTCTTGTCCCATTTAAGGTGGGAGTAATGAAAGGCTCTCGTGAGTTCATAGCATAAGGACACAGGCTCACTAAAAACCACGAGAAATACCTGGGACCTATTCATTGGAAGACAGACTATTTCCCTCCTTATATTGTACCACCATTCTCTAAAGGACGATATACCAGAGTTCCCTTTAACATGTATATTGTGTCCAACTTTCAACAAAATAAAATTACAAAGCATATTCAAAGGCAACAAACAACAGTTTGAAGAGACAGAGCAAGCTGAGAATCAGACTCAGATATCACAGGAATGTTGGAATTATTAAGGTGTTTTAAACCACCGTGATTAATATGCTAAAACATCTAATGGAAAACAGACAAAATGCTACAGCAGATGGGAAATATAAGCAGAGATTTGGAAATTTTAAGGAAAAAATCAAAGAGAAATGCTAGAAATATTTAAAATACTATACAGACATAAAGAGTGGCTTTGATTGGCTCATTAGCAGACTGGACACAAGTGTAATAAACACCTGTGCATTTGAAGATATCTCAATAGAAATTTCCAAACTGAAAAGCAAAAAGAAAAATGGAACATAATATCCAAGAACTGTGGGACAACTGCAAAAGTGGTAATAGAATAGGAGACGGGAGAAAGAGTAGAAATAAATATTTCAAGCCATGATAATTGAGGTTTTTCCCTAAATTAATGTAAGACACCAAAACATAGAACCATGGCCTGACCAGGTGGTGGTGCAGTGGATAGAGCGTCGTACTGGGATGCAGAAGACCCAGGTTCGAGACCCCGATCTCGCCAGCTTGAGCGCGGGCCCATCTGGCTTGAGCAAAAGCTCACCAGCTTGGACCCAAGGTCGCTGGCTCCAGCAAGGGGTGGCTCGGTCTGCTGAAGGCCTGCGGTCAAGGCACATGTGAGAAAGCAATCAATGAACAACTAAGGTGTTGCAACGGCAACGAAAAACTGATGATTGATGCTTCTTATCTCTCTCTGTTCCTGTCTGTCTGTCCCTGTCTATCCCTCTCTCTGACTCTCTCTCTGTCCCTGGAAAAAAACAAAACAAAACATAGAACCATGAAGCTCAGAGAACTCCAAACAAGATGAATAAAAATAAGAATAAATTAAAACGTCTTAGACCTATGAATTCAAAGTGCAGATAGACATGTGAAATGTGACTGGAAAGAGAACTTGAATGGGGTATTGAGGGAACGATGTGGGTGGGGGGTTGAGGGTGTGGTATTTAGTGAGATACTTGAAACCATGTCAACACAATAAATTAAAAATTAAAATTAAAATAATAAAATATAAAATGACAAAAATATTATCTTTCACTGTTTTTTATTTAATTTTTTCATTGATTGATTTAGAAAGGAAGAGAGAGAGAAACATCAATCTGTTGTGCCACATATTTAGAAATTCATTGGTTGATTCTTGTATGTGTCCTGACCATGGATTCAACCTACAACCTTGGCTTATCAGGACAATGCTCTAACCAACTGAGCTACTCTGCCAGAGAAATATATCTCTGTTTTAATTATATTTCATTGCTTCATGATTAGCAAAATAATCATTTGTTGGGCTTAAGGAGCAATGGTATTTCCTTTGTAAATATCTTTTCTTAGTTTTTGGCTACATTTTGTTTGATAGTTTTCTGATTTTATTTTGCTATTGCTTTTTATGAATTCTTTAGACAATTAAAAAAATACATCATCATGTCTGACCTGTCGTGGCGCAGTGGATAAAGCATCGACATGGAATGCTGAGGTTGCCGGTTCAAAAACCTGGGCTTGCCTGGCCAGGCAGTGGCACAGTAGATAGAGTGTCGGACTGGGATGCTGAAGACCCAGGTCCGAGACCCCGAGGTCTCCAGCTTGAGCGCGGGCCCATCTGGCTTGAGGAAAAGTCCACCAGCGTGGACCCAAAGTCGCTGGCTCCTCCAGCAAGGGGTGGCTCAATCTGCTGAAGGCCCGTAGTCAAGGCTCAATCTACTGAAGGCCCGTAGTCAAGGCACATGTGAGAAAGCAATCAATGAACAACTATGGTGTCGCAACGGCAACGAAAAACTAATGATTGATGCTTCTCATCTCTCTGTGTTCCTGTCTGTCTGTCCCTATCTATCCCTCTCTCTGTATCTCTCTCTATCCCTGTAATAAATAAATAAATAAATAAATAAATAAATAAATAAATAAATAAATAAATAAATAAATAAAACAAAAACCTGGGCTTGCCTGGTCAAGGCACATATGGGAATTGGTGCTTCCTGCTCCTCCCCCTCTTCTCTCTCTCTCTTTCATTCTACTCTCTCTCTCTAAAAATGAATAAATAAAATCTAAACAAAAATTTTTTTAAAAATAAAAAAATACATCATTGTCCACATATATGTCAAAAATGATCATTATGTTTGTTATTTGCCTTTCAACTTTTTTGATATATTTTTATTTATTTATTTTTATTTTTATTTTTTAGATTTTATTTATTCATTTTAGAGAAAGGTGACAGAGAGAGAGAGGTGAGGGAGGAGCAGAAAGCATCAAATCCCATATGTGCCTTGACCAGGCAAGCCCGGGGTTTCGAACCAGCGCCTCAGTGTTCCGGGCTGACGCTTTTACTCACTACGCCACCACAGGTCAGGCGATATATTTTTAATAAAATAAATTTTAGTTTTTATGTAGTCTGAAAGAAAAACACATTAAAAGTCAGGTATTGAAAAAAAGTCAGATATGTTTCCACTTTTGTTTTTTTTCTTTTTTGCTTTATGAATTTGTACTTTGTTCAACAGGAACATGATGATAACATATTTGGGGGTATGGGTAAGAATCCCTTTCTTGCTATAAAAGCAAGATGAATTTAAGTTTAAGCTTATTTGAATTTTATAAACTTTATGGCCCTAGCCAGATAGCTTAGTTGGTTAGAGTCTCATCCTGATTTACAAAAGTTGTCAGTTCAATCCCCAGTCATGGCACATACAGAAACAGATCGATGTTTCTGTCTCTCCCCCCACCCAATCCTCTCAAAAATCAATAAATATTGCCTGACTAGGCAGAGGTGCAGTGGATAGAGTGTCAACCTGGGACACTGAGGATCCAGGTTCTACACTCTAAGGTCACCTGCTTGAGCACAGACTCATCTGACATAAGCATGGGATCACAGACATGACACCATGGTCACTGGCTTGAGCATAAATGTCAATAGCTTGAATAAGGGGTCACTGGCTCAGATGGAGCCATTAAGTCAAGGCATATCTGAAAAGTAATCAATGAAAAACTAAAGTGCCACAATTACAAGTTGATACTTCTCTCCCTCACTTCCTGTCTGTCTGCCTCTCTCTCTAAAAACAAAAAAAATAATAATAATAAATATTCAAAATAAATAAACATTATTATATAGCTCTTTCTTTTAATTTCTATTATGATAAAGAAAATGTGATATCTTACCCATATTTAATTGCACATTAAATTACATTACTGTATTTTCATTTTCATTTATGTTGATATATTGCCTGACCTTCTTTGTGCTATCCTCTTTGACCCACTGGAGGATTCAGAGTGTATTTTTTAGTGTTCATGTATTTATGAATTTGATAGTTTTCCCCCTGTTATTGATCTCCAGTTTCATTCCATTGTGGCCAGAAAACACATCTGGCAGACCTTCAGTCAGTAAATTTGGAAAGACTGACCAGGGGGCCTCAGGTGAGCTATCCTGAAGAACCTGCTGTGGCTGTGTGTGTGGGGGGGGGGGGGGGTTAGAAAGTGTACAATCTCTGCAGCATGTTCTGTGATGTCTGTTATGGACCAGAGTTTCATACTCTGTATGGTGCTAGTCATCTTCCATTTTCTTATGGACCTTTTGTCTGATGGACCGAAACAAAACCAATGCACCATGAAGCAGGAGGGACATGCCAACTCTAACGGCATCACAGCCGACGGCCACCATTTAGTACCATGCTGGCTGTGAACAGCTGTGACAGAGGACCTGGACACAGCTGAGCAGTAGCCCCAGGAGAGAGGACACAGACTCTCAGGAAGTCTGGGTCACCAAAACAAGCAGATGAGAACCCAACTCTGAGAGTGGGAATGTCCTCTAGCCAGGACAGTGTTTTACGTGATGCAAACTTTCATCTTCTAAAATGAAATCAGTGAACTTGGGAAAATGAGTTCACAATTTAGTTTTTTGGGGTTTTATTGAGTTTCTAAATTTTCTGTGTGAGGACAAACTACACATAAAGCATATAATGTGTAAAAGCTTATATACATTATAGCACACACAAACTATTTGATGAATGATTTTGTTATATAATTACATATATTATTCCTGGTTATTGTGAGTAAATTATTTAAATCCCATGTGCTTGATGATATTTGCATATCACCCTTTCTATCACTCTTCCCAGGATGTCACAGCATCCAGGGTCCATCACCGCTGAGGATGCTGTGAGTGGTCCCTCATCTCCTCCCGCGTAAACTGATCATGGACACAGTGCGGCAGCCAGCCCTTCAGATTTGCCAGAGTCCATCACGCACCCAAAGCAGGTGACATATGACATGATTCAATCTAGTTCC
The DNA here is from genome assembly GCA_037038555.1 of Rhynchonycteris naso. Taxonomy (NCBI): domain Eukaryota; kingdom Metazoa; phylum Chordata; class Mammalia; order Chiroptera; family Emballonuridae; genus Rhynchonycteris; species Rhynchonycteris naso. Next base: position 279,551,594 of record CM072998.1, read on the forward strand.
TCTTATATCGATGTGTCCCCATCTCATACCTTCGCAAAAATATTCAGAGGGATGGAGAATTTCCCCAAGATATTCTGACTGCTGAGACCCTTCAGCTCGGTATCCTTGAGCAGTTCCACGGTCTCAGTCACCACATACAGGTTTGTCACTGCTCTTCGGCACTGCCCCAGAAATGATGGCTCTGGGTCCATCAGTTTCCTAGGGAGAGGGGAGGGTCAGAGTGGGAAGAGGTGTTTTCTCAGGTCACCCTGGGGTACCCTCCTCCTCAGAACCAAGAAGGGGGCAGAGACTTTGAGCTTTGGTAGGTGTTCCCTCTGTGGGTAGAACGATATTGGCATGTGGTTAAATAACAAGGAAAAAAAAAAACCTCTCTGTTATGCAGAGGGGGGACCCATTTCTGATGGGATTTGGGGAGGAGACAGTACGTGCCATTGGTGATAGGGGTCTGCATTTTCCAAAATTATACTGGTCTTGTTGGGGCGCGGGGAAGGTCAGGTGTCCATGCAAGGGCCTCTCACGTGAAGAGGCTGGAAGGAGACAGGTCCTCAGTGACCAGAGTCCTCAGGAAGCCCTGCTGTCAAAACTGGGGATCCCACATCAACATGGTCCAGGGACATCACCAGTCAGGGTGAGGTGGGGAGTACAAGGATAAATACAGTGGAGCGGGGAAGATTTTTCATGACACGCACTTGGGAGTGTTTACAGATGAGCTGTTGGTAGTTGGCTGTAGGGCTGACTGAAGATACAGGTCTGGGAGGGCCTGGGAGGGGTTTGAAGCACTGAGGGCAGATTTCATCTTCATTTATGTCCTGAGACTCAACTCTGGTTCCACTTACAGCCCTCCTGGGGTGGGCGCCCTGGGTAACAGCCCAGTGGGATACTGAGAGCCTTACATTGTTTTTCAATCTGGAGGAGGTCGCTGAGCCTCCAGTGTGGGTTATCTCATTACCCTTTGGGGGGAAGTCAAGCCCCTTTCTGTGTGTCTAAGATGTGATGTCATCTGACATTTACTCACCTCCAAACCCCATCTCTGTCTCTTCATCCTGGCTCGCTGAGCTCCACCTCCCTGATTCCCACTGCTTCTGAAATGCCAAACTCCACCCTGTCGCAGGGCTTAAACCCTCACCTAGACCACCTTCCTCCTGCTCTTTGAGTCTTTTATTCTCAGGTCAGAGTTCAGCCCTCAGCTCCACAGAGACCCAAACAGAGTCCCCTTCATCCAGCCTCCTTCTTAAACCTGTAACTACCCTCAGAGCTCCGTCACCACCTGTAACTACCTTCAGGGGAAACGCATGACCTGCCCAAATCCATTTGTTAAAATTATCTACTTGGCTTTCTTTTCACATTTAAAGTTTTGACTTCAGTCTTATTTTTTTTCATGCTACATAATGAAATGCGTCTCTGAAATTGAATACATTTTTAACTGCAAACAGAAATTTCTACAACAAATATTTCTTTTTTGGCAGCTAAAGATACCCAATACTTTTACACCTTAAATGGCCTTTGTAAATGTAAGTTCTAATAAAGTCCTGCAAGAATCCACAAATACAATAATTGTGCCTTGCCCTGTTAAAGTAACTTTTAGTCTCTAAATAGCCTGTAATTTTAACTAGTTGATTACTTTAGTAATTCTGCATTGACATATATACTATTTAAATTGAAATCTCTGTTTCTAAAAGGCATAAATATTTAAGTTCTTTATTAATCCTCAGAGGATTATCGAAGATCTATCATTTCCCATGGGCATCAAGTTCAATTAAATCTTAGGACACTGAGCAAACTTTATTTAACCTGAGAGTTTTAAAACCTTTGGTCTCCCTTAAATTAGTAATTTGTTAAGGTATTCTTTATTGCTTATTTTCTCACTCACTGCATGTCTTCTGCCCCACTAAATATGTTCTAGGACAGACATTTTTATCTATCTTGTGTTCACTATATTCTCACCTAAAAATAGCATTATAATGGACAATTGCAACTTTATTAAAATTTATTAGGTAACTAATAATTATCAGTGAATGAATGAATGTATGAATACCCAGAAAAGCAGTATGATCGGACATGCCATTCTCTTCATTCTGAGCCTCAGGAACAAAGTCTATCAGACACCTCCTTACCGACGACGACAATACCGCTTGGGGGCTGTTGACCAGCTCCTTCCCCTCCTGTGTCCTCACCTCTTTTGAAGTTCTTTCCAGGTTTCATGTGGGGTGGTGACAATTTGGCACTCGAAGGAGGACCCTTGGCACTGAGTAGCCTCCCCCAAGAAGCTCACTTGTGCCCCAGCAGCCACACCGCCACCCACATGCTGCTTCTTGACCACAGTGTCACTGAAGAGGACGGGAGCTTTCACAGCAGCATCTGGAAACAGACAAGATGGGCTGAGCTTTAGCCTAAAATTCCCACTGGACCAGCTGGGAGATAGATGGAGACGGATAGACTGAGCCCCCATTGCCCCACCCTCCTACTCAACTGAGTCTCTCAGCCAGAAAGCTAACTCGTCAGTTCATCCTGTGAGTGTACATGACTACTGAGGTCAGTGTTTGAGTCCACCCAGGGGCTGGATGACAGGGATGATGTCCTACACCTGAGAAATGATTATTTCACTTGTACCTGCATCCAAGAGATCCATGTCATCTCTCCAGGCACAGTGTCAGCCCCAGGAATGGCTCACAAGCAGTAAATGTTTGAAATTTGGAAACATACAGACTTGGGTTTCAGTCCCACTCCTAAAAGTTTCCAGGTATATAACTTAGAACAAACTATTTCATAAGATTTTATCTACTGTTATGTAAAATGGGGGTTATACTCCTGACACAAGAGGCTGCTGTCCATATTAAATGAATCTGAGTTCATGAATAGTAACTTCTCAAATACTCTTAGTTCTTCTCACCAAGGCCGATCCTGAGAGCCCCCTGTGTGGGGCTCTCAAAATGTCTTGCATGCTGCACCCCTTCTCTCTGACCCTTGTTTGTAACCTTGGCCTCCTACGCCCCAGCTGACAATACCTGAGACTGAAGTTCTTGGTTCAAGGATGTGCATCAGGGAGACATCAAGTGGAATGTCAGGTAGTTCCCAGAACAGTGAGCGAGACTTCTTCCTCCGTACTAGAGTAAAGCGACGTATTTTGGTGGCACTCAGCAAGTATTTGACAGGCTTGAGTTCTTTGTCTCCAATCTCCTTGACCAATTCCCTGGTAGCTCTCTCAAACATAAATGGCATATTGCTAGAAGCAGATAGAAGAGAAGTACAAAGTCCAGGTGGGTCTTACAGATGAGATTAAATGAACATTCATGTGTCATTCAGAAACAATTGACATCAACTCGATATTACATAGCCTTTTGCCTATCCACACAGAGAAGGAGCATGTGTGTGCAAATGATTTCCATGTCAGCTGGGACGGCCCTAGGTCTCCCTTAAATAACTAGGTAGCCGGGTGTCTTCAGTGAGCAGGGATAAGATACCTAGACTGGGAGTCCCTGTGAGGTGCAGTGGTTCTTAACCTTTTTTGAGGTACCGAACCCACCAGTTTCATATGCGCATTCACCGAACCCTTCTTTAGTGATAAATAAAATATGATTTCTTTTTCCAAATTTAAGACATAGGTATATGTTTTTTTACTGGTGCACAAAATGAGCCATGCATGAACATCACCTTGCTCAAAGAACAAAACCAACAAAGTGCATGAACTCACAACAAATTATGGTATTACTTTATTCTGGCCTCCGCGGCAGAGGCTTCTCCGAACCCCTGAGAACAACTCATTGAACCCCTAGGGTTCGATAGAACCCAGGTTAAGAACCACTGGGTTAGGGTATCAATGAGCATTTGCTTAATTGGTTGGAGATGACAAAGAATAGGTCAATGACTGTGGGTCAAATAAGTTTGCAAATATGATATATATGTTTGCTCTTTTATAGTTTGCATTGGTGTGGGGACAGGCTATAAGCAGGCAGGGTCCTTATAGCCTAAGGCTTAGTTTTAAGACTAAGCCTTTTCCACCCTTTTAATACTAAGATCTTTTCAACACTAAACTTTCCACCACACCCTTGACTGTTGCATGAAGTAGGGTGGTGTACTCTTATGAGGAATCCCATTTACGCCTCAGATACGTGACTTTGTATCAGAGACTTCCTTATTTGTATATTGGCTTAAAGGTTTTGATTTCTACACTATAAAATGGAGTTGACTGGGGGCTCGCTCTCTCTCAGTTCCTGAAATTAGCATTGCAAGGAGAGGCAGCCAAGATGGCGGAGTGCTAAAGGAGTAGCCAGTTTGTGCAAAGTTTGTGCAAAGAGAAGGAGATGGGGAACAGAGGTGAATAAGACTGGTGAGCTAGAAACCTTTGATTCTAGGAAACTCGGATGAGTCAGTGGCTTTGGGAGCCCTGAATGGAAAGGGAAGTATTTTCCCACTGTGTGTATTTCTTGCCCACTGGGTATGATCTAGGATTAAAGCTAATGGCCCACCAGTTCTTGGCTCCATTGTTTCATTACCATCTGTCTGAGTCAAATGTGAACTTGCACGGGCCAGGCAGCTGTGATGGTGGCCATGGCTACTGGCCATATAATGCCCTTCCAAAAATTAAACGTAAAGACTTTCTTATGCCACTTTAGATAAGATCAACCTGGCCAAATTAAACAATTTTTAATCACCTCCTACAGCAATATTTTTTAACTGTTGGTTTGCAAACTGGTCTGCCAGAAATTAAGTGTGGGTCCACAATAGTAAATTAACCACCATGATGTTGTATGAAGATTGTAGACCTAGTTGAAAGGAGAACACCCAAGTTCAGGCAACAAAAGTTTATTAGGGAATCATCTGCTAGGCTGACTTCTAAGGCAGAGGTCAGCAACCAGTTCTCTAACAAGTAGGGTTAAATAGGGGATTCGAGGGTGGGGGCTGGAAAAAAGGATTAACTGTAAGTAAGCTAGGGAACCTTCTACACCCAGGTGAGTCAGTTCAGATACCTGGGGAAGGTGGTCTGGAACGTCTAATTTGTGAATGTCCCTTCATCCACTTAAGGGAGGAGAGGGTCTTTGCCCCTGCCTGCAACCCTATCATTCCAGTGTTTTGTTATATGTTTAAGGGGCAATGATCATTTTTCTGTAACTGCTGACTAGGGGCAGCGAGTCATGGGAAGAGACGGCTGGGCTTGGGCTGCTGTGACAAAGTAGGGACCGTAGGTCATCATTGTGTACCTGTGAGGCCAACCAGACTCGCTCCTTCTCCTTGGGCAGTCAAGTGGAGGAGAGGATGATATAGAGGTCATGCCAGATCAGATCATAAGACTGGGTTAGGTGTTTAAATTCCTTTACATAGGTCTCTGGATCTGTGGAGAAGGAGCCTAGTCTCTTCTTTATCTGTCACAGGCCCTAGATCAGTGGTTCTTAACCTTTTTTGAGGTACCGAACCCACCAGTTTCATATGCGCATTCACTGAACCCTTCTTTAGTGATAAATAAAATATGATTTTTTTTCCAAATTCAAGACATAGGTATATGTTTTTTTACTGGTGCACAAAATGAGCCGTGCATGAACATCACCTTGCTCAAAGAACAAAACCAACAAAGTGCATGAACTCACAACAAATTACGGTATTACTTTATTCTGGCCTCCGCGGCAGAGGCTTCTCCGAACCCCTGAGACCGACTCTTCGAACCCCTAGGATTCGGTAGAACCCAGGTTAAGAACCACTGTCCTAGAAGGAGAACGAAACATGGACTCTAACAATTTCTTTGGTGTCTGCTACCTCACTGAGAGGGAGGAGGGGATCCGGAGGGCCCTGGGGGGTACATCGCCTTGTATGGGAGTGAGTATGAGGAGGGAAGGGAGGTCTGGGAGTCAGTATCTTATCCTGAGCTTGAATGATCCCCAGATAGCCTGGAGTTGTCAGCATAGGAGGGAGGTAGAAGGAGCAGATGGAGGGACAGAGTGAACAGCTGAATGGAAAGAAGGAGGGTCAGAATCTGCAGGAGGAAGAGTTTGAGAATATGCTAAGAGAATTTGATAGGTGGAACAGGTTTGACAGAGAAGGGGACTAGGGTAGAGAGCAAAGAAAGCCTGAATGTAGGGGATTTCTGATCACTTGCCATTGCATTGACAAAAGTGATCAAGGTCTCGAAGTGGGTTAAAATTATTGGACCATTGAGACTCATTATCTAGTCAATATTGAGGCCATGCCATAATACAGTTGTGAGGTTCCTATGATATGAAGTTAGAGGCTATGAAGGGAAAGTGCGAGAAATCTAGAAGGAGGAAGGGCCAAGGTGAGAGCAAGGATCATTCACAAATTGGGCGTCCCCAGATCTCTGAGGATCCGGCCCAGAGGCCGAGAGAGTCTTCCTGGCCTAGTGCTAGGACTTTCGAAAGGCGGAGCCAAGAGAGAGAGGCAGAAGATTTGAGAGCTTGGAGAACTCATTACTCACCCATGAGAGAAAAAAATCAGGCCAGTGATACAGAGTTAGCAATGGCAAGGGTGGAAAGCCCGGAGAAGGGCATTCTCTCAACAGGTCCAGGAGGGGCAGCCAGGAGGCAGATCAAATCCAGGGAAAGGGAAGCAGGACAGAAGGGCAATCCAGCAGGTCCTGGCAGGCACCCCTTCCAGGTTTCGGCACCAAAATGTAAGGTCGGCCAAAGGAGGACACCCGAGTTCAGGCAAGAAAAGTTTATTAGGGGGTCATCTGCCTGGCTGATTCCTAATGTGGAAGTCAGCAACCAGTTCTCTAAGAGGTAGGGTTAAATAGGGTATTCAAAGGTGGCAGCTGGTAGTCGTTAAGGAAAAAAGGATTAACTGTAAGTGAGTCAGTGTCTGGGGGAAGGTGGTCTGGCATGTCTAGTTTGTCAATGTCCCTTCATCCACTTAAGGGAGGAGGGGGTCATGGCCTCTGCCTGCAACCTTATCACTTTTGATCTTGTCAAATTCACCTATGCTCAGGGTGATTTCTGCCCTAGCATTCCCTGCAGTAATTCTCCTATTCTCACCGGTCCCTAAGTGTGAAAAGGTTGTATATGTGTGTGAATTACCTATGTTTCGTGCTACAAAGTCCGTGTTTATGGTTTTATACAGTCTTGCTGTGACTGAAATAGAACAAGAGTGTCGCCCTCACAACGATGGGCGTGAGATAGTGAAATAAAAGCCCCAGAGATAAATGCCCCAGAGAACTCAGACCCAAGATGGCGATGGAGTAGGCAGACAGCTGTTCCACTCACCTTCTCACATAACCAACTGGAATTATAACTAAATTTAAGAACAATCTTCTTGAAAAACCACCTCAGGACTAAAAGAAGAGGAATATATAACCAAGGAATCACAGAGGAAGCCACATCAAAACTTGTAGGAAGGGCAGAGATGTGAAAAGGGCTGCCAGGCTGCCAGGGTCAAGTGGGACTGAGGGTGTGCAGGGACATGTCAGCGGTGAGGAGGTTTGCTCTGAGACGGGAGGGTCCCAAGCCCCAAACCAGGTGCCACAGCCTAGAGCACCAGAGCCTAGAAGAGGTGCCCACAGAGCATGTGGCTATGAAAATAGGTGAGGTTTCTATTTGCAAAAAAGAGACAGGAAATCTCAGTGACAAGTTGTAAAGCCAGTAGTCAGGGTCAGGATCACAGCCGCCTGGCCAATGCAGGTTTGCATTAGATTCGGACAGTCGGTAATGAAACAACAGAGCCAAAAATGGTGAGCCATCAGCTTTAATTCTAGCTTGCACCTGGCAGGCAAGCAAAAACACACACTGGGCTCCAAAACCCACTCATTCAGTGCTCACAAAGCTACTGACTTATCCGAGTTTCCTAGAATCAAAGGTTTCTAGCTCACCAGACTTATTCACCTCTGTTCCCCATCTCCCTCTCCAGCACAAACTCTGCAAAAACTGGCCTCTCCCTCAGCACTCCACCATCTTGGCTGCTTCTCCTGGCCTCCACGTGGCCTTACTCTGCTCTCCTTTCTAATACTAACCTCAGAAACCGAAAGAAAGCAAGCTCCCAGCCTGCTCCACTTTATAGTGTAGAAATCCAAACCTTTAATCCAATCTACAAACAAGGAAGTCTCTGATACAAAGCCACTTATCTGAGGCATAATGGAATTCCTCATGAGTGTACCACCCCACATCATGCAATCAGTCAAGGGTGTGGGGAAAAGCTTACTCTTAAAACTAAGCCTTGGGTTATAACGACCCGGCCTGCCCACAGCCTGTCCCCCATTACACATTAATATCAATGAACTTCCATGTGGGCAGCGCCACCTTTAACAAAGTGAGCATAATATATTTTATCTGCCCAACACAAGTCAACCTCTTAAAGGGTCAAAGCAGGAAATCTCATTCATACCCATTCACCCTGACCTTTGGCAGAAGAAGGGCTGAGGGACTAGAGTTGCATGAGAAGAATGTAAAATTGGCAGCCCCTGGGACAGACACAATGAGGGACAGCCTCCAGAACCCCTGTGCTGAGCTGTTTATTAATCCTGCAGTTGTTATCTATCTTGGGTGGAGCAGCACCCTCCCTGCAGCATCAGCCTGGAGGAAAGCAACTACCCACTTTCAAGCATCTCTCTGGCCCCACCCTGTGGAGGTTAATTAATTAATTCATTAAATTGAAGTAGAAATAAAGAACTTCCCAGGAAAGAAAAGGCTCAAGAAGTTCATTACCACCACATCAGTACTATAAGAAATGTTAAAGGGCCTGCTAAAAAGAAGAAAGAAAAAAAGAAATTAAAATAAAGAGGATTATAGGTTTAAAGAATAAGATGGCAATAAATACATACATATCTATAATAACCTTAAATGTCAATGGATTAAATGTTTCAGTCAAAAGGCACAGGGTAGCTGCATGGATAAGAAAACAGGACCCATACATGTGCTGTCTACAAGAGACACACCTCATAACAAAAGATCCACATAGACTGAAAGTGAAGGGATGGAAAATATATTTTGATCCAAATGGAAATAGGAAAAAAAAAGCTAGGGTAGCAATAATTATAACTAAAGAAATAGTCTTTAAAACAAAGGCTATAATAAGGGGGGGAAAGGTTCATTACATAATGATAAAGGGAGCAATCTGACAAGTTATAACCATTGGAAATATTCATGCACCTAATATAGTGGCACCTAAATATATTAAGCAGACTTTGATGGACATGAAGGAAGAGATTGACAGCAACACAATTATAGTAGGGGAATTTAACACTTCACTGAGAGCAATGGATAGATATTCCAGACAGAAAATCAAGAAAAAAAACAGCATCCTTAAATGACACACTAGATTAACTGGATTTAATTGATATCTTCAGAATCATATGGGGTGCATTGATATTTCACCTCAAAGCTGAATAATATACATTCTTTTCAAGTGCACTTACTTAGGTCAAAAACTCCTTACCACTGGCCTTGAATTTAGTTTTGCCAAATTGCAGATGTGTCAGGGGTGGGTCATAAATCCTAGAATGTTTAGAAATGTTTTTATTAGGTGTAAGAAACATTTATCACTACTGTGTTATCATCTTAAAAGCTTATGGTCTTAGTGTGTAAAAATATTTTTTTCTTTAAATTGATCATATAGATCAGGGGTACTGAACATTTTTATACCTACCGCCCACTTTTATATTTCTGTTAGTAGTAAAATTTTCTAACCACCCACCGGTTCCACAGTAATAGTGATTTATAAAGTAGGGAAGTAACTTTATAAAATTTATAAAGCAGAGTTACAGTAAGTTATAGCATATAATAATAATTACTTACCAAGTACTTTATGTTGGATTTTCACTAAGTTTGGCAGAATAAGTCTTTATAAAACAACTTACTATAGTTAAATCTATGTTTTTATTTATACTTTGTTTGCTCCGCTACCGCCCACCATGAAAGCTGGAACGCTCCCGAGTGCGTGGTAGAAACCAGGTTGACTACCACTGCTATAGATAAACATTGTAATACGACAGAAAGATTTAATGAGCTTGTTAGTGAGATTAATGAATGTATTTTATTGTTTTTGTACCATGCTTCTCTGAGCTGCCCCTCCATTCCATACCCCAGCCAGAATGTGAATTTGTCTTTAAAAGCTAGCCCCCATACTGTGTCCGGGGCCACATGGTTTGACTGACTTCAGTCTCCATGCGGTTGCCAGCTTTGAACAAAAAACTCCTTTAAATTTGAACTTTAGTGTGGAGAACATTTGTATACTCTCACTGGTTTTGCTACAACATTATAAACATAAACTCAAAATGAATATGAGCCTTAAATATAAGTTACAAAAACATAAACATCCTAGAAGAAAACATAGACAGTAGACTCAGACATTTCTCGTAGCAATATTTTTGCTGATATAGCTCCTCAGGCAAGTGAAAGAATGGGCACAGGACCTAAATAGACACTTCTTCAAAGAGAACATACAGATGGCCAACTGGTATGGTAAGAACTCAATGTCATTAATTATCAAAGAAATGCAAATTAAAACCACAATGAGATACCACCTCACACCAGTCAGAATGCCTTTCAGTAACAAATCAACACACAACAAGCATTGGTGAGGATGTGGAGAAAAGGGAACCCTCCTGCACTGCTGGTGGGAATGCAGACTAGTGCAGACACTGTGGAAAACAGTATTGAGATTCTTCAAAACATTAAAAATGGAACTGTTGCCTTATGACCCAGCTATTCAACTTCTAAGAATATATTCTAAGTATCCCCAAACACAAATTCAAAAGAAGATATGCACCCCCATGTTCATCACAGTGTTGTTTGCAATAGCTGAGATCTTGAAACAACCTTATTGTCTATCGATGGATGAGTGGATAAGAAAAGCTGTGGTACATTTACACAATGAAATACTACACAACCATAAAAAAGGAAGGAAATCTTTACCTTTTGTGACGGCACTGATGAACCTGGAGATTATTATGCTAAGTGAAATAAACCAGCAGAGAAAGACAAACATTATATGATCTCACTTATATGTGGAATCTAATGAACACAATAAACTGAGGAACAAAATAGAAACAGAGGCAAGGTCACTGGGAACAGTTGGACAGCTCTCAGAGCGAATGAAGAAAGAGGGGATGGGATCAAAGAAGGTAAGGGGATTAGCCAAAATCATATACATATATAATTTATAGATACAGACAACAGGGTAGCAATGGGCAGACAAAGAGGGGATGGAGGCAAAGGCAAAGTGGTAAAAAGAGAAAATGGGGTTGGAAACAGACTTTGCATGGAGAATGCAGTGGGAGTGATAAGGTGTGTAGAGGGTGTTGTATTGAGTGGGACACTGGAAACCATGTCAGCACAATAAATTTAAAATAAAAATTAAAGAAAGAAATACACAATAGAAATAAAGAGAAAGAAAACCATAAGCATGTGTTGTGCTAAGAGAATCACGATTTATTAGAACACTATGAAGTGCCTCATTTCCCCTGAGTGGGAGATGTCCAGTATAGGTAGTTACCAACCTGCATATCACTCTCTCTGCTTTTAAACACTTATGATTTCAAAGAATGACGTCAGCAAGACAGCAGATAGGTCTTCTCAGCCCTCATCCGCCTACAGAGGCACCACCAGTTTTGAGGACCACCGTGGTGGACAAGACTACATTTGTGGGAGCCCAGAGCCTGGCAGAGGTCCCAATAATCCATTTGAACAGACATCTGAGAATGGGTGCATTGAGGAGTGAAACCTAACAGTGTCATTCTCCCCACATTACCCTTCCTCAAAGATAGCACAGTGCAAGCAAGACTAACCCTTGACCCACGGATTCTTCCACAGGGGACGTGACAGCACAGTGAGCGCCCGGCTCCCCAGTCGTGCAGGACGCTCCTAAGAGGCCTGCTTCTTTGCCACCCACCCAGAACACTGAGGTGGATCGGCAGGGCTGAAGACTCTGAGGACAGGTGGATGTCATGGCCAGGTGAGTGGGTAATGCAGACGTGGGGCATATACATACAGTGGGATATTACCTCACCATAAAAAGAACGAAATCTTGCCCTTTGCAGTAACACAGATGGACCTGGAGGGTATTATTCTAATTGAAATAAGTGAGACAGAAAAGACAAATACCATATGATCTGATTTATATGTATAATCTAAGGGAAAAAATTAAAAAAAAAAAACAAAAAGAGATCTGTAGAAACAGAGATTAAGACGATGATTTCCAAAAGTGAGGGTGAAGATGGTAAAGGAAAAAATAAAGATGTATCAAAGTTACATTACTTAGGCTTGCATGTCTTAACATAGCTATACAGAACTCTTCCTTAGCAGGGAGGGCTTGGGGAGAAGTGCTCACTTTGGGAGTGGGGGTGTCAAACTAGAACAAACCAGAAACCCCTCTGCTCATTTCACAACCCTACTCTGAACACCGCTGTATCTGACCACAGCGTCCTCTCTTCTTGCTCACCCCCTGGTCCCGGGTAGAACTCACCAGGCTGTATGTGTGTGTGTTACAGGGAAAGGTTCCGATGAGCGGGTTCCGTCCAGCCTCCAGATGTCTCAAGTCAGGCTCACTCCAGGCAACAGAGAGCTGCGGGTTTGCCCGTCGGGGTTTCTTTCCGGCAGCAGGTCCCTGACCCGATTTGCAGAGCAATGTCCTGGGAAACACGACAGGAGGCCCCGTCTCCCCCAAAGGACCAGGTCTGGAGGTGAGGTCTGGGTCTGGCAATCTCAGCTTCCAGGTCCAGATGCAGGGTGACAGAGATAGGGGGCTACACTCACCTGCTCCCGGGACCACACCGGGGTGACAAGTAAACTAGGGAAGAATCGAGCTGAACAACCAGCTGCAGGTTGGCCAAAGAGAGGTCTTATAACTCAGGGCTCACAAAAGAAGCTACATCAAGACTGGTAAGAAGGGTGGAGACTCAAAAAGGCTTGGCCCTGCTCCCAGGGGCAGTAGATGAGTTAGTAGATGGGTATGTGACTTGTGGGTGGAATTCCACCTGAGAAGAAAGGGGCCCAAATCCCACACCTGGTGCCCCTGCCTGGAACACCAGAGCCAAGAAGAGGCTGGGTAGCCTGACCAGGCGGTGGCGCAGTGGATAGAGCATCGGACTGGGATGCAGAGGACCCAGGTTCAAGACCCCGAGGTCGCCAGCTTGAGCACGGGCCCATCTGACTTGAGCAAAAGCTCGTCAGCTTGGACCCAAGGTCACTAGTTTCAGCAAGGGGTTGCTCAGTCTGCTGAAGGCCCGTGGTCAAGAAACGTGTGAGAAAGCAATCAATGAACAACTATGATGTCGCCAGGGCAATGAAAAACTAATGATTGATGCTTCTCATCTCTCTCCATTCCTGTCTGTCTGTCCCTATCTATCCCTCTCTCTGACTCTCTCTCTGTCCCTGTAAAAAAAAAAAAAGAAGAAGAAGAGAGAAGAGGTGCCCACATAACACCTGGCTATAAAAAGCAGAGAGTTTCAGGAGAGATGACTGGAGACCCAGGCACTGTCTTAAAGGGAAAATGTACAAAGTTTGTATTTACCTATACCACTGTGTAACACACCAGATTCTGATGGCCTTGCCCTGACTTTTTGACAATCTGGAAGCCAAGAAAACTCAATCCAGCTGTTTAGGATGAATTCTATGAGCCCAGGGAAGCCTGAGGGGTTTTGGTCAGGCTTAGCTTAGAACCAAGATGATCATAAACAGCCTGCAGCTTCCCTGTCCCATTACCTTGCTCTCCCTCCTGAAGCGCCCGACAACCTCCCTGAGGGATGTAAACGGGACAGTCCGGAGCAGCAAGCAGGTAGCAGCAGATAAGCACCCCTGGTCCTCCTACACCCGGAACAGCCTCTTGTTGGGGAAGCAGCAATGTGGGGACACCTGAGAACACACTCCATCTCCCTCCTGAAGTGGGTAGACAGCACCCATGGCTTCCCTCCTGGTACACCTCCCACAGGGTCTCCCGTGTCTGCGATGTCACAGGAAGCTCTCCATTCCTTGCATCGGTAGTCAAGAGTAAGTGATGTCCATTTACTTCAGATTTCAGGGGAGACTGATGCAGGGGTGGCCACGGCCCAGTGTGAGGTCTGTGGGCAATGGGGGAAGGTCATGTGAGGACCCAGACCCAGGAACTTTGGCTAGAACTACCCACACCCATGTGTGCCAAAAGAAACTTTCCAGAAATGCTTTGGAAAAGAGCAACCATCTGCCAGCCAATGACATTTCGTCATGTCATATCAACTCACCTTCATCCTAGATGACCCTTTATATTTCCTCCACGCGGTTTCCTCCATGCGACTTCTCTGGCCCCTGGCCCCCGTCTCCCAGGCCAGTGAACCTCGTCTGAGAAGCGCTATACTAAATAAAGCTTTTGCTTATCCACACTTGGCGGCTATGCCCTTTCTTCTTCCTCGGTGGAGAAAATACCTTACATTTGGTGCCAAAACCCAGGAGGAGTTGAAGTCCACAAGGACCGCTCCTCTCCCCTTCCCTTTCAAGAAAGAACGAGGATCTCCGAATTTCACCCACTTTGGCACATGGTGAAATTCTGCCTCCAGCCTCCTGCCTCCAGCCTCCCCTCAGTTCTTTCCACCGAGGCTCCCTGTCCGTAATTGTAGCTGCATCAGGGAACTCTTATCCATTCCGAGTGCGTGTGTACCCATGGAGATGTCCGGGTCACTCCCACTCTACCTAACAGTCTGGTGGCCAGAGATTGAGTTGCGGGACACCAATTCTCATCTCTGACCACTCTGAGGACTGAGGGCAGTCATAGAGGCACAGGATTCTAAACGTAATCCAAAAACACTCCTGGAGTTGCCCCATCTGAAACCTCTCCCTCCCTAAAGAAGAAGAAACTGTTCTTCTTCTCCGCTGTGGCCAGGCCACAGAACCCACTGGATAACCTGACCAGGTGGCCTCCTGAAGGGACTTTCGATTTTAACACCCTCACCAATTTAACTATCTCCAAAAAAGCTGGGAACAAGTTGGAGATCCCTTACATTCAGGGCTTCTAGTATTTGTGCTCCCGTCCTAATCTCTGTGCAACCTGTTCTACAGCACAGGCCCTTTTTGGCCAGAGAAACCTCACCTAAACCCTCCACTCCTGATCTTTCCTCCTTCACCCAACCCCCAACCCTCTCCCCCTCCTGCCTGACCCCTAGGGGCGCCCCTCTTTTGGGACCCCTCTCTGGTCCCTCTGTGGACCTCTTCTGCTTGGGTCTCTTCCTTCAAGAGCCCCCTCTCCTTCCTTCCCAGGATCCTGTTTCTCATTCACCTGCAAATACCAGTCCTTCTTTCTCCTCCCCTGCTAGCCAGAGGCCCCTCCTTTCTTCCCTGTGTTCTTAAGCTTCTCCTCGGTCAGGCCACCCTCCACTGGGCATTGGCCCTCATGCCAGTTTTCAGGACTCCTAACCCCAAGGCCCAACCTTAGTCTTCTTGCAGGAAGGCTTGGCCCTGTCCTGCCTCTGGCTCTGGCATTTCTGGCTGGATCTGGGTGCCAAGCTCCCCAAGAGACCCCTCCTCTTATTCTCATCCCCTAAACCCTTATCCCAGACCTGTGAACATGGCATTTGAAGTTTTTTATGGTCATGTCTAGTAGAAATAGGCTGAGGCTGTTCGCCAGGCCCACATGCAGCAGAAGGTAACACTCTAAACCCAGGCTCTTGTGGCAGCCCTGAGGCCAGCAGAGCAACAGAGGCAAGGCACAGGAGGTGCCTGACCCAAGCCCGAGCTGCAAAGAGGAACCCCACCGAAGCTTGCTTTAAATGTGGCAAGGAGGGTCACTGGTCCCGACAGTGTCCCTGCCCATGGCTGCCCACTAAACCCTGCCCTAACTGCAAGCAGCCCAGTCACTGGAGGAACAATTGCCCCTTTTGGGCAACAGACTCATCCTTAGCGCCTCTACATGGAGAACAAGCCACCCAAATGGGAGGACAAGCCAGCCAGGCGGGCCCATCGCTCGAATTCCTAGACCTCATGGACAACTGACACGGCCCAGACTCGGAGACCTCCATCACTCTCACCAAGCCCCAGGTAATGCTGCAACTAGCGGGTAAGTCCACCTCATTTCTTGTGGACACAGGGGCTGCCTTCTCTGTTTTACCATCACACTCTGGACCTCTAGTTCCCTTACAGGTCTCGGTTATAGGAGTTAATGGGACCCCTTTCTTTCCCCTTCGTATGCCACTCCTGGCATGCAGTTTGGACAGAATCCCCTTTTCGCACTCCTTCTTAGTTATGCCATCATGCCCTGTACCCCTTCTGGGTTGAGACATTCTACACAGTCTCGGAGCCACTATCCAGCTGACCTGAGTGTCTGGGGATTTGAGCCCTTATAGGGTTAGTGAACAAGGCTTAGTCAGAAAACTAGCTTTGGTGCAAAATTTTGGGGCAGGGTGAGGCAATATGCTCAATTAGGAGATTGGGTGAGGAAACGGTGCCCCAGCTGAAGAATGGGTGAAGAGATAAGAGGTATCAGTCAGGTTTGCTCAGATGGGGAGTTATAAGAACTCCCCACCTGAGCCCTGGAGCCAAATTACTTAAAGTTTAAACTGGCATAGTAGAGGTTTTTGGTAGGGGGCCTTGGACCCAAACCAAACATTCCAGTCTTTTGTTGTTTAAGGAAAAGGCACGAAGGTCTATTCTGTAGCTACGTCCTGCGGGCTAGGGTCGGTAAGCATTTAGGAGAGGGGATGAATGGGAGTCAGCTTGTTGTTGATATCCATCTTCTGAGGTTTGGGCCTGGTATGAAGTGGTGGCTTAAAGTAGCATAATTTCCCCAATGGATTGGTTTGTAAATGTTCTAAGGTGGTTGTGGGTCAAATAAATTTGCAAATATGATGTATATATTTGCTCGCTTATAGTTTGCATTGGGTGTGGAGGACAGGCTGTAAGCTGGCAGGGTCCTTATAGCCTAAGGCTTAGTTTTAAGACAGCCTTTCCCACCCTTTTAATACTGAGATTTTCTCAACACTAAGCTTTTCCTCATGCCCTTAACTGTTCCATGATGTGGGGTGGTGCACTCTTATGAGAAATCTCATTATGCCTCAGATGGGTGACTTTGTATCAGAGACTTCCTTATTTGTATATTGGCGTAAAGGTTTTGATTTCTACACTGTAAAATGGGGCCAACCGGGAGCATGCTCTCTCTCGGTTCCTAAAAATAGCATTGCAAGGAGAGGCAGCCAAGATGGCAGAGTGCTGAAGGAGAAGCCAGTTTGTGCAGAGAGAAGGAGATGGGGAACAGAGGTTGTAAAGCCAGTATTCGCGGCCACCATCACAGCAGCCTGGCCAGCGCAGGTTCGCATTAGATTCGGACAGTCAGTAATGAAACAATAGAGCCAAGAACTGGTGAGCCATCAGCTTTAATTCTAGCTTGCACCCGGTGGGCAAGTAAAAACACACAGTGGGCTCCAAAACCCACACATTCAGTGCTCACAAAGCTACTGACTTATCCGAGTTTCCTAGCATCAAAGGTTTCTAGCTCACCAGCCTTATTCATCTGTTTCCCATCTCCTCCTGCACAAACTCTGCACAAACTGACTTCTTTCTCAGCACACTGCCATCTTGGCTGCTTCTCCTCTCCTCCACGTGGCCTTACTCTGCTCTCCTCTCTAATGTCAACCTCAGGAACCAAGAGAGAGCAAGCTCCCGGTATGCCCCACTTTATAGTGTAAAATCCAAACCTTTAATCCAATCTACAAACAAGGAAGTCTCTGATACAAAGTCACTTATCTGAAGCATAATGGGAGGATTCCTCGTGAGAGTTCACCACCCTATATCATCCAATCAGTCAAGGGTGTGGGGAAAAGCTTACTCTTAAAACTTGCACATGGGCAGCGCCATCTTTAACAAAGTGAGCATAATATATTTTATCTGCCCAACAGAGGTGAATAAGGCTAGTGAGATAGAAACCTTTGAAGCCATTCTTGGAAAAGTCAGATGAGTCAGTGGCTTTGGGAGCCCTGAATGGAAAGGGAAGTGTTTTCCCACCATGTGTATTTTTCGCCCCCCAGGTGCAAACTAGGATTAAAGGTAATGGCTCACCAGTTCTTGGCTCTGTTGTTTCATTACTGTAAAGCTTGTGGCCAAGGCTACTATCACAGCCGCCTGGCCAGTGCAGGTTCGCATTGGATTCGAACAGTCGGTAATGAAACACAGGAACCACAAACTGGTGAACCATCAGCTTTAATTCTAGCTTGCACCCGGCAGGCAAGCAAAAACACACACTGGACTCCAAAACCCACACATTCAGTGCTCACAAAGCTACTGACTTATCCGAGTTTCCTAGCATCAAAGCTTTCCAGCTCACCAGACTTATTCACCTCTGTTTCCCATCTCCTCCTGCACAAACTCTTAACAAACTGGCTTCTTCCTCAGCACTCTGCCATCTCGGCTGCTTCTCCTGGCCTTCACGTGGCCTTACTCTGCTCTCCTCTCTAATACTAATCTCAGGAACCCAGGAACCAAGAGAGAGAAAGAGATCAAGCTCCCAGACTGCCCTAGTTTATAGCCTAGAAAATCCAAACCTTTAATCCAATTATACAAACAAGGAAGCCTCTGTAATAATGGGATTCCTAAGGAGAGTGCACCACCCTACATTATCCAATCAGTCAAGGGTGTGGGGAAGTGCTTACTCTTAAACTAAGCCTTAGGCTATGACGACCCAGCCTGCCCACAGCCTGTTCCAGAACACACATTAATATCAACAAACTTCCATGTGGGCAGCACCATCTTTAACAACGTGAGCATAATATATTTTATCTGCCCAACAATTACCGTCTGTCTGAATCACATGCAAATCTGCATGGGCCAGGCAGCTGTGATGGTGGCCGTGGCTACTGACCATACAGTGGTCCTGGAGAAAATAAGAAAGCTGGGTACAAAACATGGTCCGAAAATTAAAGTGAGGATGAGAGGGTTATAGAATCTATGAGAGAGAGTAGGCATACATACTAATTGATCTTGTCTAATCAAGTGTCCCAGGTGTTAGATTGACATTCTCTTCTTTTAGCAGCTCTTTCAGTTAGTTTATGAGCCTTGTTTCGAACTAGGCTGGATTGATTGGCATAGAAACAGCATTTCTCTTCTAGAAAGAGGCAAAGGCCCCCTGCAGGAAGGCGTCCCACAGAAATGTGAGATGTTTCTCCATGTAAGGGCATTGGGAAGGAGGAACTTCCTTTATCAGACTGAGGATAAGATCATAGATGGAATGTATATTTACAGTGGGAGGTGAGAGGGGGAAGATGTGTTTGTAGGCAGAGAGCTGCCTGGGGCACAAAGAGAGAGCTCACAGTTTCATTGTTTTGAAGTTTCTCAGGGATTTGGGTGAGCTTGTAGTGAGCATAAGCTAGATGGAAACAGTGATACCAGTTGACTGGAGGTGTGGACTAGAGTGATACTGCCCTTTTGAGCCTTTGTTCACTTACTCAGTTCTCCTTTTGCTTCTTTCATCTGCACAAATATTCTACAAGCTGCATAAACCTGCAACATTCACAAACCTTCTTATCTATTCAGAAATAATCAGCTTTCAGAACTTACTTTCTGCCTTTCCCTTTAAAAACTATCTCTATACCTTTAGTAATACCTTTTATCACTAAAACTAGACAGTTTCTTTTCAGTTAATTAAAATTCTTAATTTCTAGAGGGGACGGTGTTGGGCAGATAAAATATAATATGCTCACTTTGTTAAAGATGGCGCTGCCCACATGGAAGCCCATCACCCAGGTGATATTATTTGCCCTTATGCTTGGAATGGGTGTGGGGGAAAGGCTGTAATATAAGCAGGCTGGGTCGTTATGGCCTAAGGCTTGGTTTTAAGAGTAAGCTCTTCTCTACACCCTTGACTGATTGGATGATGTAGGGTGGTGCACTCTCCTGAGGAATCCCATTATACAGAGACTTCCTTGTTTGTATAATTGGATTAAAGGGTTTAATTCTACGGTATAAAGTGGGAGAGACCAGTATCTTGATCTCTCTCTTGGTTCCTGAGGTAGAAGAGAGGAGAGCAGAGTAAGGCCACGTGAAGGCCAGGAGAAGCAGCCGAGATGGCAGAGTGCTGAGAAAGAAGCCAGTTTGTTAAGAGTTTGTGCAGGAGGAGATGGGAAACAGAGGTGAATAAGTATGGTGAGCTAGAAACCTTTGATTCTAGGAAACTCGGATAAATCAGTAGCTTTGTGAGCACTGAATGTGTGGGTTGTGGAGCCCAGTGTGTGTTTTTGCTTGCCCGCTGGGTGCAAGCTAGAATTAAAGCGGATGGCTCACCAGGTTTTGGCTCCTGTGTTTCATTGCCATCTGTTCGAATCTAATGTGAACCTGCGTGGGTCAGGCTGCTGTGATGGTGGCCTCGACTACTGGCTTTACATTTGGCGTAGTCTGTGGCAGGATTCGATACAGATCGGCATGGAACCACCACCACCTTTGAGTGGTGGAGTAGAGGACTGGCTGCTGTTATGGTTTCCCATAGCTGTTTTTTGGGGGACTGTTGGATGGCTGACTTTTACAGCCATGCGTGAGGGAACTGAGAGCTCTATGGAAGAGGCTGCCCGGGACCTGCAAACCAAGCAGTGGAAGGATCTGGAGGAAACGTGGGAGAAACAGATGCTGACCCTGGAGCTGAAGGAAGCGCTGGAGGAGGAGGCTGACCAGGTTTGCGAGATTCACCTGGAAATGGAGCAGATGCTGGAGAAGGAATCACATGTTCGTGAGTTGGAGATTGCCCTGGATGTTGTGGAGAGCCAGCAGCGGCATGAGGCCGGGCCTGAGGCCAGGGCCGGAGCTGAGGCCAGGACCGGGACTGAGGCCGGGGTTGGAGCTGCAAGGCCTGCTGAGCAGAAGGCAGCAGTGGCCTGGAGATCAAGCCCAGCAGCAGGAGCTGGTGTTTGCAGTTCCTCTTTGGAGGATGAGGAGAATCAGGCTGGAGTTGCAATCCGCAACCTCCAGAAGGTGAGAGCCCAGCAGTAAGGAGTAGCTACGCTGCCGGTAGGTCTGCGATTTTGGGACATAGGGGTGGATGCCATCATGCTCCCCAGAGCAGAGATGGAAATGCTGACTGCCATTGCCACATGCATTTCTTTGCGACAGTGTACGAGCTGCCAGGATGGCAGAGATGAGGGGGGAGGCTAACACCTCATGTGTGTGGACTGATTTCCTGGACTACGACCTGAGTGAGCACAAGCTCCTTTGTTGAATGGACTTATGGAATTTGGACAATGTGAAATACCCTGATGGGGGTGGGGGTGGCTTTGCTGGAGGCCGTCCTGCCCCGGGAAGTTTTTCCCATGGCTAGAAAGAAGGCTGAGGACATTTTGCACTTTTGGCAAAGTGCTTAGAGACTGGTGAAGTGTGTATACCTTTGTAATTGTTGAAACTGTATGATTTGTGCTATTGCTGTAATTTGTGAAATGTACTCATTTCCTTGTACAGGAATGCCAGTGGTGTAGATTGTGGGTAGTAAAGTGAGCATAAGGGTGGATTGTTGGGCAGATAAAATATATTATGCTCACTTTGTTAAAGATGGAGCTGCCCACATGGAAGCCCGTCTCCCAGGTGATATTATTTGCCCTTATGCTTGTATTGGCTGTGGGGGAAAAGTTGTAATGTAAGCAGGCCGGGTGGTTATAGCCTAAGGCTTTGTTTTAAGAGTAAGCTCTTCTCCACACCCTTGACTGATTGGATGGTGTAGGGTGGTGATGTAGGGAGGAATCCCATTATGCCTCAGATGGGTGACTTTGTATCAGAGACTTCATTGTTTGTAAATTGGATTAAGGGTTTGGATTATCTATGCTATAAAGTGGGTGGACCGGTAGCTAGATCTCTCTCTCTTGGTTCCTGGGTTCCTGAGATTAGTATTAGAGAGGAGAGCAGAGTAAGGCCACGTGAAGGCCAGGAGAAGCAGCCGAGATGGCAGAGTGCTGAGAAAGAAGCCAGTTTGTTAAGAGTTTGTGCAGGAGGAGATGGGAAACAGAGGTGAATAAGTATGGTGAGCTAGAAACCTTTGATTCTAGGAAACTCGGATAAATCAGTAGCTTTGTGAGCACTGAATGTGTGGGTTGTGGAGCCCAGTGTGTGTTTTTGCTTGCCCGCCGGGTGCAAGCTAGAATTAAAGCGGATGGCTCACCAGTTTTTGGCTCCTGTGTTTCATTGCCATCTGTTCGAATCTAATGTGAACCTGCGTGGGTCAGGCTGCTGTGATGGTGGCCTTGACTACTGGCTTTACAGGAACCAAGAGAGAGTTAGAGCAAGCTCCCGGACTGCCCCGGTTTATAGCATAGAAAATCCAAACCTTTAATCCAATTATACATACAAGAAAGTCTCTGATACAAAGCCACCCATCTGAGGCATAATGGGATTCCTCCCTACATCACCACCCTACATCATCCAATCAGTCAAGGGTGTGGGGAAGAGCCCACTCCCAAACTAAGCCTTAGGCCATAACAACCCGGCCTGCCCACAGCCTGTTCCAGAACACACATTAATATCAACGAACTTCCATGTGGGTAGCGCCATCGTCAACAAAGTGAGCATAATATATTTTATCTGTCCAACACTGCACGAGTCAGGCGGCTGTGATCCTGACCTCGAATACTGGCTTACAGATGGCAAGATGGCGATGGAGTAGGCAGACGTCCCAACTTCCAACTCCCAGAACCAAAGTGGATTATAACTTAATTTTAAGAACCATCATCTGGATAAACCAACTTTGAACTAAACTAAGTGGACTCTTCAACCAAGGAACACTGAAAAAGCCACATTGAGACTGGTAGGAAAAGCAAAAACGCGAAGAGGGCTGCCCAGCTCCCCGGAGCAAACAGCAGCCCAGAGAGACCCGCGTGGCGGGAGGAAAGTTTGGCGGAGAGGGAGGGACCTGGGTCCCAGGAACAAAGCCCTAGCTTGCATCCCCAGAGCCTAGAAGAGGCGTTTGGACAGTATTGAGCGGTGAAACAAGTGAGGATACTGTTTGTGAGGAAGAGATAGTTTTCTCAGACCTAAGATTCTTCTTAAAGGGACAGCACAGAAAACCTCTCTCACAACCATGCACCTGGGGCTCCAGGGAACGGGGACAGAGGAGAGGACCAGAGCAGTGGGAAGAAAGTGTAGACTGGAAGACACACAGAGAAACACTCTGAGGGACAGCCACCCTAACCCCTGGGCTAAGTCACTTCCCTAATCAAAAACAAATATTTCCCCTGGAACTAGCAATACCAGCAAAGGGAGACAAGACACCAGCCAAACAAGCTCTCCCACTGCACTTAGAGCAGAGCTGCTTAGACAGAAGCTTCCAGGACTACAGTATGGAGTGTTAGGGTCTGAGCTGCAGTGCCCCCACCCACACTGCTGAGGGCTTGCTGGAGGGACGGTGGCGGTGGGACTCTGAAACGCGGTTCTGTCGGCGGGGGCAGAGGCCCAGCCGGTGTGAGCTCGGTCTAGCCCAGCAGGGGCAGAGGGGATGCGCGAAAGCGGTCCGGCAGCTGTGGACCCGCCTGTAGCCCCACCTGCAGAGGAAAAGTGGGAAGCCAGGAACAGGCAGAAAGCTGCTCTGCGACCCTGGACCCTGAGCAAGCCGGCCCTGAACACGGGGGCAGGGCTAACACCAGGGAGAGGCGGAGGCTTGCGGCTGAGCGCACACCAGCAGCCCCGCCCAGCCCGAGAAACCGCGATTTGCAATCCTGCATGTGTGAGTTGGCTGTGAATGTGGGGAGAGGTAGAGCCCCGGATGAACGGAAGCTGCAGTTGAGTGCATGCCAGCAGCCCCGCCCAGCTTGATAAACCGTGGTGTGCAATCCTGCGCAGGCGGGCCCTGGACTTGGGGGCGAAGCTAAAGCTCCAGACGGGTGGAGGCTCACAGTTGACTGCACGCCAGCAGCTCCGTCCACCCAAGAAACTGTGGTGAGCAGGCTCTGACTGCAGGGGATGGGCAAAAGCCCAGGAACAGGCTGGGTCTGCAGCAGAGCAGTGGTGCTCACCTCTACCCTTGGTGCTGAGGCTTGTGGCTTGAGTGCAATGTGCAACCCCACCTGTGGGGGTGAGGCAAAGGCCCAGACAGGCTGAGGCTTGTAGAGCCGGGCACCAGAACACAGCCCCTCCCGTGGTGGAGAGGCGGAAATCACAGCAACAGCCACAGTAGGCCGGTGCTGGCAACGCCCATACCCAACCGCCCTAGGCAGTGGCAGAGGGGGTGGCGGGCCTGCAAACAGACCACACCTAGAGAACACAAAGGCAACACCTACTGGACTCCAGTGGCCACAACCTTCTTATACACAGAAAAAAAAAATGGGCAGGCAGAGAAATGCAACCCAAATGAATCAAGAGAAATCCCCAGAGAAGGACCTGAATGAACCAGATATAACCAAATTACCAGATGCAGAATTTAAAATAATGATAGGATATTCAAAGAAATTAGAGCAACAATGGATAGTCATTATGAACACCTAAATAAAGAGGTAACAAGTATAAAAAAGGAAATTGAAATAATAAAAAAGAATCAGACAGAAATGACAAATACAGTATCAGAACTGAAGACCACAATGGAAGGAATTAAAAGCAGGATGGATGAAGCTGAGGATCGAATCAGCAAAGACAACACAAAGAAAGAAAATTATAGGCCAATATCCCTGATGAATTTAGACGCTAAAATTCTTAACAAAATATTAGCCAACTGGATCCAGCAATATATGAAAACAATCATACACCATGATCAAGTGGGATTTATTCTGGAGAGGCAAGGCTGGTTCAATATTCGCAAATCAATCAATGTGATTCATCACATAAACAAAAGGAAGGACAAAAACCACATGATAATTTCAATAGATGCAGAAAAGGCATTTGATAAAATCCAGCACCCATTCATGCTCAAAACTCTCAGTAAAGTGGGAATACAGGGAACATTCCTTAACATAATAAAGGCTATTTATGACAAACCCACAGAAAACATCATACTAAATGGACAAAAATTAAAAGCATTCCCCTTAAGACCAGGAACAAGGCAGGGGTGCCCCCTTTCACCACTCTTATTCAACATAGTTCTGGAAGTCCTAGCTATAGCAATCAGACAAGAAGAAGAAATAAAAGGCATCCAAATGGAAAAAGAAGAAGTAAAACTGTCATTATTTGCAGATGATATGATATTGTATATAGAAAACCCTAAAGTCTCAGTCAAAAAACTACTGGACCTGAGAGAAGAGTGATTATGTTGTAGGAGGAGCCCATGCTGGAGGAGAGTAGAGAGTAAGGTCACGTGGAAACCAGGAGAAGCAGCCAAGATGGCAGAGTGCTGAGGGAGAAGCCAGTTTGTGCTGGAGAAGGAGATGGGGAACAGAGGTGAATAAGTCTGTTTCTGTAGGAGGAGCAAGATGGCGACGGAGTAGGCGGACGTACCAACTTCCAACTCCCAGAACCAAAGTGGATTACAACTCAATTTTAAGAACCATCACCTGGATAAACCAACTTTGAACAAAACTAAGTGGACTCTTCAACCAAGGAACACAGAAGAAGCCACATTGAGACTGGTAGGAATAGCGAAAACGCGAAGAGGGCTGCCCAGCTCCCCGGAGCAAACGGCAGCCCGGAGAGACCCGCAGGGCGGGAGGAAAGTTTGGCGGAGAGGGAGGGACCTGGGTCCCAGGAACCAAGCCCCAGCCTGCAGTCCCAGAGCCTAGAAGAGGCAATTGGACAGTTTTGAGCTGTGAAACAAGTGAGGGAGCTCCCAGGCCTACAGTGTGGAGTATTAGGTCCCTTCCTACTCTGCTGAGGGCTGCTTAAGGTTTTGGGGCGGCAGGATGCTGAAAGGCGGTTCTGTCGGCGTGGGCAGAAGCCAAGCCGGTGGGAGATCGGTCTAGCCCAGAGGGTCGGAGGGGAAGCGCGAGAGCGATCCGGAAGCTGCGGGCCCGCCTTTAATCCCACTTACGAGGACAAAGCGGGAGGCCAGGAATGGGCAGGCCCTGCGCAAGCCGGCCCTGACCGCGGGGACCGGGCTAGGACCAGGGACGGGCAGGGGCTTGCGGCTGAGCTGACGCTACCAGTCCCCCCACCCCCACCCCCGGCCGGAGAAACCGTGGTTGGCCAGTATACGTGCGCGAGCGGGCTCCGAGCGCGGGAACGGGGTGGACCCCGAGACGGTTGGAGGCTCGCAGCTGAGCCCACGCTATTATCCCCATCCGGCCGGAGAAACCCCAGATAGCATTCATACGTGCACGAGCGGGCTCCGAACGTGGGGGCGGGGTAGAGTCCGGGACGAGGGGAAGTACGCAGCTAAGCGGAAGCCAGCAAACACGCCCGCCCCAATAAACCTTGGTTTCCGACCCTGCGCAAAGGGCCCTGGCCTCGAGGGCGGGGCTAAAGCTCCGGACGGGCAAAAGCTTACAGCTGAGAGCACGTCAAAAGCCCCGCCTAACCTGCGGAACTGTAGCGAGCAGGCTCCGACTGCTGGTTCTGGGCGGAAGTCCGGAAATAGGCTGGGTCCGCAGCTGAGGAAAGGTGCTCACCTCTACCCTTGGTGCTAATCTTGTGGCTTCAGTGACAGCCCCTCCCACGGAGGAGAGGTAGAAATCACAGCAAAAGCCACAGTGGGCCGGCGCTGGCAACGCTCATACCCAACCACCCTAGGCACCGGCAGAGGGGGTGGGGGGCCTGCAGATAGACCACACCTAGAGAACACAAAGGCAACACCTACTGGACTCCAGTGGCCACAACTTGCTTATACACAGAAAAAATGGGCAGGCAGAGGAATGCAAACCAAATGAATCAAGAGAAATCCCCAGAGAAGGACCTGAATGAACCAGATATAACCAAATTACCAGAAGCAGAATTTAGAATAATGATAGTTAGGATGTTCAAAGAAATTAGAGCAACAATAATAGTCATTATGAACACCTAAATAAAGAGATAACAAGTATAAAAAATGAAATTGAAATAATAAAAAAGAATCAGACAGAAATGACAAATACAGTATCAGAACTGAAGACCACAATGGAAGGAATTAAAAGCAGGATGGATGACGCTGAGGATCGAATAAGCGAGTTAGAGGACACAATAAACAAAGGCACAGAAGCAGAGAAGAAAAAGGAAAAGAGACTTAAAAAATGTAAGGAAACTCTAAGGGAGTTTTGTGACAACATGAAGAGAAACAACATTCGCATCATAGGGGTGCCTGAAGAAGAGGAGAGAGGACAGGAAATGGAAACTTTGTTCAATCAAATCATAGCAGAAAACTTTCCTAAATTAAGGCTGGGAAACACTCCACACATTCAAGAAGCACACAGAACTCCATTAAAAAGAAACCCAAAAAGATCTACACCAAGACACATCATAGTTAAAATACCAAAGCTAATGGATAAAGAAAAAATTGTAAAAGCTGCTAGAGAAAAAAAGGCTATCACCTACAAAGGAGCCCCCATAAGGATGACATCGGACTTCTCAACAGAAACACTTGAGGCCAGAAGGGAATGAAAGAAATAATCAAAGTAATGCAGAACAAGAACCTACAACCAAGACTACTTTATCCAGCAAGGCTAATGTTTAAAATTGAAGGAGAAATAAAGAGCTTCCCAGAAAAAGAAAGCCTCAAGGAATTCATAAAAACCAAACCAATTCTGCAAGAGATACTAAGGGGCCTCTTGTGAACAGTTTAAAGGGAGGAATAAATAGAGCAAAAGAAGAATACAGCTGTAAAGAATAAAATGGCAATAAACAACTACATATCAATAATAACTTTAAATGTAAATGGATTAAATGATCCAATCAAAAGACATAGGGTAGCTGCATGGATAAAGAAACAGGACCCATACATATGCTGTCTACAAGAGACACACCTTAAAACAAAAGATGCTCATAGACTGAAGGTAAAAGGATGGAAAAAAATATTTCATGCAAATGGAAATGAAAAAAAAGCAGGGGTAGCAATACTTATATCAGACAAAATGGACTTTAAAACAAAGGCTGTAGTAAGAGATAAAGGAGGACACTACATAATGATAAAGGGAACAATTCAACAGGAAGATATAACTATTGTAAATATCTATGCACCAAATATAGGAGCCCCGACATACATAAAGCAGACTTTGATGGATATAAAGGGAGAGATTAACAGCAATACTATCATAGTAGGGGATTTCAATACCCCTCTAACAACACTGGATAGATCCTCAAGAAAGAAAATTAATAAAGAAACAGCAGACTTAAAGGATACACTAGATCAACTTGATTTAATAGATATCTTCAGAACTTTTCACCCTAAAGCAGTAGAATATACATTCTTCTCAAGCGCTCATGGTACGTTTTCTAGGATAGACCACATGTTAGGACACAAAAATGGTCTCAATAAATTTAAGAAGATTGAAATCATATCAAGCATATTCTCTGATCACAATGCCATGAAACTAGAAATTAACCACAAAAGAAAAACTGAAAAATAATCAAACACTTGGAAACTAAATAGCATGTTATTAAATAATGAATGGATTAACAATGAGATCAAAGAAGAAATAAAAAAGTTTCTAGAAACAAATGATAATGAGCATACATCAACTCAAAATTTATGGGACACAGCAAAAGCAGTTCTGAGAGGGAAGTTTATTGCACTACAGGCATATCATAAGAAGCTAGAAAAAGCTCAAATAAGCAACCTGACCCTGCATCTAAAAGAACTAGAAAAACAACAACAAATAAAACCCAAGACAAGTAGAAGGAAGGAAATAATAAAGGTCAGAGCAGAAATAAATGCCATAGAGGCTAAGGAAACAATACAGAGGATCAATGAAACAAGAAGCTGGTTCTTTGAAAAGGTAAACAAGATTGATGAACCTTTAACTAGACTCACCAAGAAAAAAAGAGAGAGGACTCAAATAAATAAAATTAGAAAGGACAGTGGAGAAATAACAACTGACACAACAGAAATACAAAGCATTGTAAGAAAATACTATGAAGAACTATATGCCAAAAAATTAGACAATCTTGGTGAAATGGACAAATTTCTTGAATCATATAACCTTCCAAAAATCAATCTGGAAGAATCAGAACACCTAAACAGACCAATTACAGCAAATGAGATAGAAACAGTTATCAAAAAACTCCCAAAAAAGAAATGTCCTGGGCCTGATGGGTTCACAAGTGAATTCTATCAAAAATTCAAAGAAGAACTAACTCCTATTCTCCTCAAGCTATTTCAAAAAATTCAAGAGAAAGGAAGACTTCCAAACACCTTTTATGAGGTGAGCATAATTCTGATCCCAAAACCGGGCAAAGACAACACAAAGAAAGAAAATTATAGGCCTATATCCCTGATGAATTTAGACGCTAAAATTCTTAACAAAATATTAGCCAACCGGATCCAGCAATATATGAAAAAAATCATACACCACGATCAAGTGGGATTTATTCTGGAGAGGCAAGGCTGGTTCAATATTCGCAAATCAATCAATGTGATTCACCACATAAACAAAAGGAAGGTCAAAAATCACATGATAATTTCAATAGATGCAGAAAAGGCATTTGATAAAATCCAGCACCCATTCATGCTCAAAACTCTCAGTAAAGTGGGAATACAGGGATCATTCCTTAACATGATAAAGGCCATCTACGATAAACCGACAGCAAACATCATACTAAATGGACAAAGATTAAAAGCAATCCCCTTAAGATCAGGAACCAGGCAGGGTTGCCCACTTTCACCACTCTTATTCAACATAGTTCTGGAAGTCCTAGCTACAGCAATCAGACAAGAAGAAGAAATAAAAGGCATACAAATTGGAAAAGAAGAAGTAAAACTGTCATTATTTGCAGATGATATGATATTGTATATTGAAAACCCTAAAGTCTCAGTCAAAAAACTACTGGACCTTATAAATGATTTCAGCAAGGTGGCAGGATATAAAATTAATACTCAGAAATCAGAGGCATTTCTATACACCAACAATGAAATATCAGCAATAGAAATTAAGGAAACAATCCCCTTCACTATTGCAGCCAAAAAAATAAAGTACCTAGGAGTAAATTTAACCAAGGAGGTTAAGGACTTGTACTCGGAAAATTATAGAACATTGATAAAAGAAATGCTATTGGAAGCATATACCGTGCTCATGGCTAAGAAGAATAAACATCATTAAAATGTCTATATTACCCAAAGCAATTTATAAATTCAATGCAATACCAATTAAAATACCAATGACATACTTCAAAGATATAGAACACATATTCCAAAAATTTATATGGAACCAAAAAAGAACACGAATAGCCTCAGCAATCTTAAAAAGAAAAAATAAAGCAGGAGGTATCACGCTTCCTGATATCAAGGTTTACTATAAGGCCATTGTACTCAAGACAGCCTGGTACTGGCATAAGAACAGGCACATAGATCAATGGAACAGAACAGAGAACCCAGAAATAAACCCACAGCTTTATGGACAACTGATATTTGACAAAGGAGGAAAGAACATACAATGGAGTAAAGACAGCCTCTTTAACAAATGGTGTTGGGAAAATTGGACATCTACCTGCAAAAAAATGAAACTAGACCATCAACTTACACCATTCACAAAAACAAACTCAAAATGGATAAAAGACTTAAATGTAAGCCGTGAAACCATAAGCATCTTAGAAGAAAACATAGGCAGCAAGCTCTCCGACATTTGTAGCAGCGGTATATTTGCCGATTTATCTCCACGGGCAACTGAAATAAAAGGCAAGATAAACAAATGGGACTATATCGATCTAAAAAGTTTTTGCACAGCTAAAGACAATAGGAACAGAATAAAAAGACAAACCACACAATGGGAGAACATATTCGACAGCACATCTGATAAGGGGTTAATAACTAAAATTTATAAAGAACTTATAAAATGCAACACCAGGAAGACAAACAACCCAATCAAAAAATGGGCAAAAGAAATGAATAGAAATTTCTCCAAAGAGGACATACAGATGGCCAATAGGCATATGAAAAAATGCTCAATATCACTAATCATTAGAGAAATGCAAATTAAAACCACAATGAGATATCACCTCACACCAGTCAGAATTGCACTTATCAGCAAAACAACACAGAATAAGTGCTGGCGAGGATGTGGAGAAAAGGGAACCCTTCTGCACTGCTGGTGGGACCATCACTAATCATTAGAGAAATGCAAATTAAAACCACAATGAGATATCACCTCACACCAGTCAGAATGGCACTTATCAGCAAAACAACACAGAATAAGTGCTGGCGAGGATGTGGAGAAAAGGGAACCCTTCTGCACTGCTGGTGGGAATGCAGACTGGTGCAGCCACTGTGGAAAACAGTTTGGAGATTCCTCAGAAAATTAAAAATTGAACTGCCTTTTGACCCAGCTATCCCACTTTTAGGAATATACCCTAAGAACACCATAGCACTGTTCGAAAAGAAGAAATGCGCCCCCATGTTCGTGGCAGCATTGTTCACAATAGCGAAGATCTGGAACCAGCCCAAGTGTCCGTCAGAAGACGAGTGGATTAAAAAGCTTTGGTACATATATACTATGGAATACTACTCAGCCATAAGAAACGATGACATCGGATCATTTATAACAAAATGGATGTACCTTGATAACATTATACGGAGTGAAATAAGTAAATCAGAAAAAAAGAAAAACTGAGAACAGCACGATTACATACATAGGTGGGACATGAAAGTGAGGGTATGAGACATGGACAAGAGAGTGTTGGTTATGGGATGGGGGGAGGGAGGGAAGAGTGGGATAGGGAGGAGGGGAGGGACACAGGGAAAACCAGATTGAAGGGGACAGAGGACAATTTGACTTTTGGTGATGGGTATGCAACACAATTGAATGATAAGATAACCTGGAGATGTTTTCATTGTACATATGTACCCTGATTTATTGGTGTCACCCCATTAGAATTAATAATAATAAAATATATATTAAAAAAAATAAAAAAAAATAAAAATAAATAAAAAATATAAAATAAAATAAAATAAAATAAAATAAAATAAAATAAATAAAAAAAATAAAAACTACTGGACCTGATAAATGAATTCAGCAAGGTGGCAGGATATAAACTTAATACTCAGAAATTAGAGGCATTTTTATATACCAATAATGAACTGTCAGCTAAAGAAATTAAGGAAACAATCCACTTCACTATTGCAGCCAAAAAAATAAAGTACCTAGGAGTAAATTTAACCAAGGAGGTTAAGGACTTGTACTCAGAAAATTATAAAACATTGATAAAGAAATCAAGGAAGATACAAACAAGTGAAAGCATATACCGTGCTCATGGATAGGAAGAATAAACATCATTAAAATGTCTATATTACCCAAAGCAATTTATAAATTCAATGCAATACCAATTAAAATACCAATGACATACTTCAAAGATATAGAACACATATTCCAAAAATTTATATGGAATCAAAAAAGAACACGAATAGCCTCAGCAATCTTAAAAAGAAAAAATAAAGCAGGAGGTATCACGCTTCCAGATATCAAGGTATACTACAAGGCCATTGTACTCAAGACAGCCTGGTTCTGGCATAACAACAGGCACATAGATCAATGGAACAGAACAGAGGACCCAGAAATAAACCCACAGCTTTATGGACAACTGATATTTGACAAAGGAGGAAAGAACATACAATGGAGTAAAGACAGCCTCTTTAACAAATGGTGTTGGGAAAATTGGTCATCTACCTGCAAAAAATGAAACTAGACCATCAACTTACACCATTCACAAAAACAAACTCAAAATGGATAAAAGACTTAAATGTAAGCTGTGAAACCATAAGCATCTTAGAAGAAAACATAGGCAGCAAGCTCTTCGACATCTGTAGCAGCAATATATTTGCCGACTTATCTCCACAGGCAAATGAAATAAAAGGTAAGATAAACAAATGGGACTATATCAAACTAAAAAGTTTTGCACAGCTAAAGACAATAAGAACAGAATAAAAAGACAAACCACACAATGGAAGAACATATTTGACAACATGTCTGATAAAGGGTTAATAACCAAAATTTATAAAGAACTTATAAAACTCAATACCAGGAAGACAAACAATCCAATCAAAAAATGGGCAAAAGAAATGAATAGAAATTTCTCCAAAGAACATACAGATGGCCAATAGGCATATGAAAAAATGCTCAACACCACTAATCATTAGAGAAATGCAAATTAAAACCACAATGAGATATCACCTCACACCAGTCAGAATGGCACTCATTAGCAAAACAACACAGAATAAGTGCTGTTGAGGATGTGGATGGAGAAAAGAGAACCCTCCTGCACTGCTGGTGGGAATGCAGACTGTTGCAGCCACTGTGGAAAACAGTATGGAGATTCCTCAAAAAATTAAAAAATCAAACTGCCTTTTGACCCAGCTATCCCACTTTTAGGAATATACCCTAAGAACACCATAGCACTGTTCGAAAAGAAGAAATGCGCCCCCATGTTCGTGGCAGTATTGTTCACAATAGCGAAGATCTGGAAACAGCCCTAGTGTCTGTCAGAGGACGAGTGGATTAAAAAGCTTTGGTACATATATACTATGGAATACTACTCAGTCATAAGAAACGATGACATCGGATCATTTACAACAAAATGGATGTACCTTGATAACATTATACGGAGTGAAATAAGTAAAACAGAAAAAAACTGAGAACAGCATGATTTCATACATAGGTGGGACATAAAAGTGAGACTATGAGATATGGACAAGAGTGTAGGGGTTACAGGGTGGGGGGAGGGAGGAGAGGGTGGGAGAGGGGATAGAAGATGGGCACAAAGAAAACCAGATAGAAGGTGACAGAGGACAATTTAACTTTGGGTGATGGGTATGCAACATAATTGAATGATAAGATAATCTGGAGATGTTTTCTTTGAACATATGTACCCTGATTTATTAATGTCACCCCATTAAAATTAATAAAAGAAAAATAAATAAATAAATAAATTCCTAATTTCTAGAAACCTTTCCTTTCAATGACAACCAAATATGACTTAAGCACTCTTTTGATTGATACATTTCTTTTTTTTTCCTTTTTTTTATTTTTATTTTTTTTCTAAAGAGAGATAAAGACAGAGAGACAGGGACAGAAAGACAGGAAGGAAGAGAGATGAGAAGCATTCATTCTTTCATTGTGGTACCTGAGTTAAATCTGGGTCCTCTGCATCCTAGGTCAATGCTCTCTTATCTAATAAGTGAAATGGATACTCAGATACCATCTTAAGCACAATGCAGGCCTGAAGGAGGAAATACTTGCCTCCTTGGTAATCTGGCTCAGATCTCCCTTGTAGCTGATGCTAATAGGCACGATTGGATTAGGGTGCAGAAAATTTTGAGGAACTGTGGCTCCACTCCCAACCACAAACATAAGTGATTTTGCAGCCGCCTTTGCCCAAGCCCCTTTGAAAAAACCATATAACCCAGTGGTTCTCAAAGTGTGCACCAGGGCATACTGGTACACACTACAAGATTTCCAGGTGTGCCCTATGGTATTCCAGAGAAATATGTGCCTGTCAGAGACTATAAAGCCAGTAGCTATGGCCACCATCACAGCAGCCTGGCCCATGCAGGTTCACATTTGATTTGGACAGATGGTAAGGAAACAACAGAGCCAAGAACTGGTGGGCCATTACATTTAATCCTAGCTCACACCCAGCGGGCGAGAAATACACACAGTGGGGAAAACACTTTCCTTTCCATTCAGGGCTCCCAAAGCCACTGACTTATCCGAGTTTCCTAGAATCAAAGGTTTCTACCTCACCAGCCTTATTCACCTCTGTTCCCCATCTTCTTCTCTCTGCACAAACTGGCATCTCCTTCAGCACTCCGCCATCTTGGCTGCCTCTCCTCTACAATGCTAATTTCAGGAACTAAGAGAGAGTGAGCCCCTGGTCCTCCCCATTTTATAGTGTAGAAATCCAAACTTTTAAGCCAATATACAAAGAAGGAATTCTCTGATACAGAGTCACTTATCTGAGGCATAAATGGGGTTCCTCATAAGAGTGCACCACCCCACATCATCCAACAGTCAAGGGTGTGGGGGGAAAGTTTAGTTTTGTAAAGATCTTAGTATTAAAAGGGTGAGAAAGGCTTAGTCTTAAAACTAAGCCTTAGGCTATGAGGACCCTGCCTGCTTACAGCTTGTCGCCCACACCCAATGCAAACTATAAGTGAGCAAACATATATATTTACAAACTTATTTGACCCACAGGAACCAAAAAACCAATGGGTTTTTGAGGGACAGAGGTGTGGGGAATTGGCTGTAAGCTGACAGTCTGCCCAAACTTTCACCTCACTTGCCTGATTAGGTTGCAAAAGGCTGTTAAGCTGTGGTGCTGGATTGTTTACACTACCCCCCATGTTCCCCGGAAAGACTGGAGGCAAGTTTCTTCTATCCTTTGTTTGGTGTAAAGTTAATAATATGTATGGAGGGAGTCTTCTGCACTTGGTAAAATTCTTGGGTTGCCTTGGAAACATAATCAGAGACCATTGATTTTCTAATGGCCCCACTTTACCCTTTAAATAAAGAAAGATGGGGTTTGGGGGCACTTTCTGGTTTTGCCAGCAGCATTTACAGGGTCCTCCTGACCTCATATTTTCTTAATTTTGCATATTTTCTTAATTCCACACTGTTTCTACTCAGGACCTAGAATAACTAGCTGCACTAGTTCACAGCATGTACCCAGATATAAATATAAAGATTGTCTATTATACCATTTTATCATGGAAATACCACTCTTTTTGTTAACACATCATTATTATATTTATTATTAACACATTATATTATTTTTAGATAAATACATCCAAAAAAATTGATAGATTTCTCAAAAAGAAGTGTGATATTGAAGAATCCAATTCTGGAAGTGAGCAAAAGTTAATTTTAAATAAAATCGGACTTGAAGGCTGACAGGCAGTATGGGTCAAATAAGTTTGTAAATATGTTATATATGTTTGCTCACTTATAGTTTGCACTGGGTGTGGGAGACAGGCTGTAAGCAGGCAGGGTCCTTATAGCCTAAGGTTTAGTTTTAAGACGAAGCCTTTCCCACCCTTTTTTTTTTTTAAGAGACAGAAAGAGAGTCAGAGAGAGGGATTGATAGGGAAAGACAGACAGGAACAAAGAGAGATGAGAAATCAGTTTCTCGTTGCGACACCTTAGTTGTTCATTGATTGCTTTCTCACATGTGCCTTGACAGCGGGCCTTCAGCAAACTGAGTAACCCCTTCCTCGAGCCAGCGACCTTGGGTCCAAGCTGATGAGCTTTTGCTCAAACCAGATAAGCCCACGCTCAAGCTGGTGACCTTGGGGTCTCAAACCAGGGTCCTCCACATCCCAGCCCTATCCACTGGGCCCTATCCACTGCACCACTGCCTGGTCAAGCTCCCACCATTTTAATACTAAGATCTTTTCAAAACTAAGCTTTTCCCCACACCTTTGACTGTTGCATGATGTGGGGTGGTACAATCTCATGAGGATCCCATTATGCCTCAGATAAGTGACTTTGTATCAGAGACTTCCTTGTTTGTATATTGGATTAAAGGTTTTTATTTCTATACTATAAAATGGGGCAGAGGAGCCCATGCAGGAAGAGAACAGAGAGAGGCATCATGGAGGAGAGGAGAAGCAGCCAAGATGGCAGAGTGCTGAAGGAGAAGCCAGTTTGTGCAGAGTTTGAACAGAGAGAAGGAGATGGGGAACAGAGGTGAATAAGGCTGGTGAGGTAAAAAACTTGGATTCTAGGAAACTCGAATAAGTCAGTGGCTTTGGGAGCCCTGATGGGAAGGGAAGTGTTTTCCCACTGTGTGCATTTCTTGCCCGCCAGGTGCAAGCTCGGATTAAATGTAATGGCCCACCAGTTCTTGGCTCTGTTGTTTCATTACCGTCTGTCTGAATCAAATGCAAACCTGCATGGGCCAGGCAGCTGTGATGGTGGCCGTGGCTACTGACCATACAGGCAGAATTTAATTTATAGCATTTTCCATCACTTAACACTGAACGATACGATTGGATTAGAAACCCATTCATGGAAGCGTGAAGTGAGTTTGGTTTAACATTAACAGAATAAGAAGAAGTGGCAGCTATATCCACTGATAGTGGATTGATGATTAAACATAAGGAATTGTCTCTTGAAGCCTTTTGGATTTCTATAAAAGAAGAATATGTGGCAATATCTAAAAAAGCTTTGAACATTTTACTACTATGTTCAACATCCTATTTATGTGAATTGGGGTTTTCTACCCTCAACACAATTAAGAGTAAAAGGAGAGAAATTTTTCAATGTATTGACAAAGAAATGAAAGTTTGCCTTTCAAATATATGCCCAAACACTGAAGAAATTGCTAGGACACATCAGGCTCATGTTTCTCATAAACACAAGAATGAAAAAACTTAACACATGCGCACCAGGACCTGCCAAACTTACTAAATCTTACTAAGAATATATCTATATATATAAAAAGATAACTTTTTTGTTGTTTTTTAATCTTTTAACCCCTATTTTTTATAAATTCTAAAAAGTATACCTCAAAAAATGTAACATAAAAATGTTTTTAATGTCAGAATAAATTTAATTTTGTCATATTTATTTTGTTTAATTACCACAAAAGCATGCTTGGACTTTGTTTTTTTCTTTAATATTTGACTTAATTATTATAACATTATTCCTCAGAAATGTGTATATAGTGTGCCTACAATTATTTGTAGAATTTTAAATGCACCCTGACTTCATAAAGTTTGAGAACCCCTGATATAACCGCTGCCCCATTCCTCCCTCAGGGCTGACCCCTTTGCTGGTCTCAGCCCACCTGCACGTAGGTGTTTTTAAAATAAATGTTCCTTTGGAACACACTAGCCTCCTGGTTTTGGTTTGACCCCCAGTTTCTACCTTTCACTATCCACTGTATCACTGCCTGGCCAGGCTAGATTGATACTTTTATGAACACGTTTTATGACCATTAGAAGCAGGTTTGTTGAGAAAACAAGTGTATTAGGCTTGCTCACTTTTACTTTGTCTAATTGGTGCGTGAGCACAGGGCAGCACCATGTGCATATAGTCTATGTAAGGCTGCAGGTGCTTGACCTCAAGGAGGCAGATTGTAGATTGAGGATTGCCTGCCACTATTGGGAGGAGATATTTTTTGCAATTATTTGCCTAAGAAGGGGTTTTTCCCAGTCTGTTTGCTCGTGAGCCCTGAGAAAGAAAGAAGCGGTTTTCCCTGCCTGCTTGCTTTTCCACCATTGTGAGACTCTAATAAACAGAATGCCCCACCATTTTCCAGCTCCACAGTTTCTTTACCATCTGCCTGAATCTAGTGTGAACCTGCACATGTGAATGGCCACAGCCACCAGCCTTACAAGGTTCCTTTATTGGCAGACACACATTTTCAAAAAACTAATAGGGATAACCAGGACCTTTTGCAACCTTAGGTAAAACAAACACGTATTTTCTGTTAAGAACTTTAAAAGGCATTAATTAAATTTAAACCGGTAATAAAATCAAATGCTTTTCTAGACCACCTAGATAAAAAAAAAAAAGAAACATTTGGGCCTGACCAGGCGGTGGTGCAGTGGATAGAGCGTCGAACTGGGATGCGGAAGACCCAGGTTCGAGACCCCGAGGTCGCCAGCTTGAGCACGGGGCCCATCTGGCTTGAGCAAAAAGCTCACCATCTTGGACCCAAGGTCGCTGGCTCCAGCAAGGGGTGGCTCGGTCTGCTGAGGGTCCGCGGTCAAGGCACATATGAGAAAGCAACCAATGAACAATTAAGTTGTCGCAACAGCAATGACAAAGTGATGATTGATGCTTCTCATCTCTCTCCGTTCCTGTCTGTCTGTCCCTATCTATCCCTCTCTCTGACTCTCTCTCTGTCCCTGCAAAAAAAAAAAAAAAGGAATAGTTTTATAGTTTACTATATATATAAACAGTATTATTAATAGTTGTGGAGAAGGAAAGACTCTTCACTTATCCTCGGCAGCCTTCCAAGAAGCCCTGAGAGAGAAAGGGGATGTGCCACTGAGCCACTTGGATTTTTAAAGTTGTCATATGCACTCCTTTTTTTCCTTTACATTGAGGTCTTGGCATTATTGCTCCCATGTTTACAGCCAGTATGATGCTAATTCTATTGTTCTCAGGATCTGTCTTGACCTGACCTGAGGTCAGAGGCAAATTTAACAGCATGCACATTGGGCACATGCCCTGGGACACAAATTTAGAAGGGCCCCGCAAGACACCAACTTTACACTTTTTTCTAATGACAAGGGGCCCAATATTTTCTTCTGTGCCCAGGGCCTAAACTGACCTTAATCCCTCACTGCCTGTGGTGGCACAGTGGATGAAGAGTTGACCCAGAATTCTGGGGCAATTCATAACCCTGGGCTTACCTGGTCAAGGCACATATATGAGGTCATGCTTCCTGCCCCTCTCGCTTCTCTCTCCTCTAAAATAAATTTGTTTTAAAAAGATTTTTCCCCATTTTGTATTATTAATATTTTTAGTAGAATCTTAAACAACATGAAAGCTGGTACATAACATAATAAATTAAATTGAAGATAAAAACAAAGTTTAAACAGAAGGAGAAACTGATCTTTTTTCTACAGGGACAGAGAGAGGGACAGATAGGGACAGACAGACAGGAATGGAGAGAGATGAGAAACGTCAATTTTTTGTTGCAGCACTGTTGGGCAGATAAAATACATTATACTCACTTTATTAAAGATGGAGCTGCCCACATGGAAGCCCATCAACCAGGTGATATATTTGCCCTTATGCTTGGTATGAGCGTAATTATATTATTGGCTGTGGGGGACAGGTTGTAAGCAGGCCGGGTCGTTATAGCCCAAGGTTTAGTTTTAAGAGTAAGCTTTTCCCCACACCCTTGACTGCTTGCATGATGTAGGGTGGTACACTCTCCTGAGGAATCCCATTATGCCTCAGATAAGTGACTTTGTATCAGAGATTTCCTTGTTTGTAGATTGGATTAAAGGTTTGGATTTCTACATTATAAAGTGAGGTAAACCGGGAGCTTGTTCTCTCGGTTTCTGAGGTTGGCATTAGAGAGGAGAGCTGAGTAAGGCCATGTGGAGGAGAGGAGAAGCAGCCAAAATAGTGGAGTGCTGAGGAAGAAGCCAGTTTGTGCAGAGTTTGTGTAGAGAGAAGGAGATGGGGAACGGAGGTGAATAAGTCTGGTTAGGTAGAAACCTTTGATGCTAGGAAACTCGGATAAGTCAGTAGCTTTGTGAGCACTGAATGAGTGGGTTTTGGAGCCCAGTGTGTGTTTTTACTTGCCCGCCGGGTGCAAGCTAGAATTAAAGCTGATGGCTCACCAGTTCTTGGCTCCATTGTTTCATTACCGACTGTCCGAATCTAATGCGAACCTGCGCTGGCCAGGCAACTGTGATCCTAACCCTGGCTACTGGACTTACAATGACCTTTAAAAGGTCCTCTCTTTGGTAAATACACTTTTAAGAGACATACTTCTGTTAAAGGAGTTTCCATATTTTCTGAAATAAAAAGGCCAAAATTAGGTGAACTAAATTTTACCTAGCAATTAGCGCTTCAGTATTACATGTTATTTCAAAATACCTAAATATTCAATTATTTTTGTCAAAACTAATTTTGAAAGGAACAACTGATGTAAGTTCAGTAGAGCTGCTCAGATAGCGTTACTAGAATAAGCTGGGTTCCAGTCAACGCATCACACTCAGCCAATCAAAACACATGAACCAGACTGAGTGTATAAGAGTGTCTTTAATTCAGAAATACCAGTACCCTGTGATGGCAGGGGAGTCTGTCCACAAAGCTAGCAGTTTTTGAAGGGTTCAGGGCGAAAATTTTTTAAAAAGTAAAAAGTCCAGCAGTTAGTCACATAATAATGATGTGCAGGAAGTGGGGGTTCAGCTGCAGAACTATCTCCTCTGCAAATTTTTTGTAGGTAATATACACCCAATCAGTATGGTCCTATCCGGTGTCCTTGGTAAATTTTTATGACAGCCAGGGTCAGGTGTCTTCCAGGAATAGCCAGGACCTGGCACCTCTGCGACCATCTGCCTCTAGGAATTATCTGTGAAAACACTCCCTATTTTCTTATGATACAAAGTAAAGATTTAAGATTGGTGAACTGAGTTTCTAATTAATTAACAGGCCCTAACTTCACAGTAAATTCTGTGGCTAGGCTTTTACAAACAACTATTGTGATTTAAACTCCCCTAATTTTCAGGTCCCTCCCTAATGTAAGCTTTTCCTGACATTCCTGCAAAGGTAAACTTCTCACTACATTTCAAAATAAAGGTCAGGGAATTATTAAGAGACACTAGCAAGTGGATTAACTATTTCCTAACCCTTGCATATCTCCTATTCATTACAACTAACAGCTACTTATTACTGAAGCCTAATTTCTCACTTTTACACTCCTCTATCAATAGGTAAGGTGTTTTCTTTTTCTTTTTATAAGATTTACCTTCTAGAAACTTGCATTTTAAGAGATAGCATAGATAAGATTTGGTGGGCTTTGAATTGTTTCTGGAGGCACGTATCTGGTCCTGCAAAATATTTATTTGTAAAACGGGGACAGTTGTCTTTATACCTCAAGAACTGGGTTGCCTCCCAAATGTTGACAAAGAACTAACAAATATTTTGACCCATTTTGGAAATTTTTCCATCTAGATTTATTCTTTTTCAGATTCTGTAGCAATTATGGAGAGGTCTACATATTTTCAGATCATCCCTGAGAGCCATAGAGGCTTGTGTGGATAAAAAATAAATAAAAAGATGCGCCCACCAACTAAGCTGACAAGCTCAGGTGCTCCCTGCACAAAGGCTTTGCAAATTCTAGAGACCTAAAGTAACCACACAGTATTGCAGAAATCAAAGGAGGAAAAAAACACCCAGACAACTTGATGAAGGAGGTAGGATTTATTTAGCCAGCAGAGCTGTGTGAGCCCAAAAGAGGCAACAAAACACATGCTCCCCAAAGTTAGATTTTGTTGGGCAGATAAAATATATTATGCTCACTTTGTTAAAGATGGCGCTGCCCACATGGAAGATCGTTGATATTAATGTGTGTTGGGGGACAGGTTGTGGGCAGGCCTGGACGTTATAGACTATGCCTTAGTTTTAAGAGTAAGCTTTTCCCCACACCCTTGACTGATTGGATGATGTGGGGTGGTGTATTCTCATGAGGAATCCTCCAATTATGCCTCAGATGGGTGACTTTGTATCAGAGACTTCCTTGTTTGTAGATTGGATTAAGGGTTTGGATTTCTACACTATAAAGTGGGACAGACATGGAGCTTGCTCTCTCGGTTCCAGAGGTTAGTATTAGAGAGGAGAGCAGAGTAAGGCCACGTGGAGGAGAGAAGAAGCAGCCAAGATTGTGGAGTGCTAAGAAAGAAGCCAGTTTGGGCAGAGTTTGTGTAGAGAGAAGGAGATGGGGAACAGAGGTGAATAAGTATGGTGAACTAGAAACCTTTGATTCTAGAAAACTCGGATAAGT
Organism: Rhynchonycteris naso; assembly: GCA_037038555.1. Classification (NCBI taxonomy): domain Eukaryota; kingdom Metazoa; phylum Chordata; class Mammalia; order Chiroptera; family Emballonuridae; genus Rhynchonycteris; species Rhynchonycteris naso. Next base: position 279,593,959 of record CM072998.1, read on the forward strand.
CGGTAGCTTTGTGAGCACTGAATGAGTGGGTTTTGGAGCCCAGTGTGTGTTTTTGCTCGCCCGCCGGGTGCAAGCTAGGATTAAAGCTGATGGCTCACCAGTTTTTGGCTTCATTGTTTCATTACCTACTGTCCGAATCTAATGCGAACCTGCGTGAGCCAGGCAGCTCTGATATTGGCCGCGGGCACTGGCTTTACAGATTTCTTATATGCCTTTACAGCTTTAGCTTTCACATGACAAATGCCTGATTTCTATGACTTCTTTGTTTGCAGACCTACGTGACTTTCCTGTCTTAGGGAGGGGAAGGGGAAAGGTGGCCGGAGGGTCTGTCTTTAATAATCCTATCACTCATTCTTCTTACTGAAGCTGCAAGTTCATTTCAAGGAACTAATAACAAGCAAGTTCTATAGCTGTGTTTTGTTATTTTTTAAACTTTTCTGTTTGACCTTGTGTCCTCAGTCCTGAACACTGACGTCACAGGCTGAAGCGTAAGACCCCAGACATTGAAGGCCCCTCTCTCCTCTGCATTCCTCTGGTTTCTCCTCCTTCATTAGGATGGTCTGAAATTAAAACTTTCTAACTAAAAGCAGTTCATGGTGGGTTGTCATGTCCTAGGGAGGTATTTTTCTCTAAACAAAAGTCAATGCTTGCCTGACCTGTGGTGGCGCAGTAGATAAAGCGTCGACCTGGGAACACTGAGGTCACCAGTTCAAAACCCTGCACTGGTCTGGTCAAGGCACATATGGGAGTTGATGCTTCTAGCTCCTCCCCCCTTTCTCTCTCTCTCTCTCTCTCTCTCTCTCTCTCTCTCTCTCTGTCTCCTCTCTAAAATAAATAAATAAAAAGAAAAAAAAAGTCAATGCTTACTTTGCTCAAGCCTGTATGTTGTCTTTTTTTTTTTTACATCTATGATAATGTACTTGATAACATGTCTTTTAATGTAAGGGGCATATTCTTTTCTTGTCCCTCCCCCTTCAGGGCAGGCATCCCACCAGATCAGGAACCAACAAACCTCTTCGTTATTTTCACGTTTATTGCTATCCTGTTACTGCCTATATAAAATTGTTTCAGCATGTACATTTTTACTTTTTACCCAGTCCCAGAAATTTCCCCACTTTGCTTTCTCCAGCTTCCTTAATCTATCACCAATCAATGTCATATAACCCTGAATGGCCAGTATTCGCGGCTGCCATCAAAGCCGCCTGGCCAACACAGGTTCAGGTTTGATTCGGACTGATGGTAATGAAACAGTTGAGCCAAAAGCTGGTGTTCCATTGTCCTTTATTCTAGACTCGTACCCGGCGGGCGAAAAATACACACAGTGAGAAACACTTCCCTTTCCATTCAGGGCTCCCAAAACCACTGAGTCATTCGAGTTTCCTAGAATCAAAGGTTTCTATCTCACCAGTCTTATTAACCTCTATTCCCCATTCCTTCTACTAATCCACCATTCTGGCTGCCTCCTCCACGTGGCTTCCCTGCCCTACCTCCATGCGCTCTTTCTAGAACGTAATCACTCTTCCCCAAAACAACATGATCTCTCCTCCTTTTAAAACCTTCTGGCGCAAAAGCCCTCCACCAACACACATTAGTATAATCACGCCCATCACAAGCAAGAAGGGCAACTAATATCACCTGGGTGATGGGCATCCACGTGGGTAGCGCCATCTTTAACAAAGTTAGCATAATATATTTTATCTGCCCAACAAACCCCCTTACATCTTTCACTTTGATTCTGATATATAAAATAAGTAGTAAAACTTCCATTTTCCAGAGCACTTTCTCAATCCGTTGAGACTGCCTCCCGGCAATTATTGACAGTTTGACTCAAATAAACTCCTTAAAATTCTTAACAGCTTTGGAAGGTTTTTTTACATTGGCACTTGAATATATAGCTTGGGACTGGAAAAACAGGCCTAGCTGCATGTTGACCAGTCATCTAGAATATGGCCTAATGGACTCTCTTGGAACCGAGGTCAAGCTACTTGTTTTTAAAAAAAATTCAAGTTAACTAAATCCTCTGGAAGAAGGGACTGTGACACAACTCTTAGAATCTTATCTCACACCAACGAGTAGCACAAACGACTTTTACAAGGTCCATATAATACAAATCCCCAAATGGTAGAGACAGAGAATTTGCAGTGTGCATAAAACAACAAGAATTTCAGACAGACAGACTGAGGATGGAAGGGAAGGCCCCCTCTTCCCTGAGAAGAAAGAAACGAAAAGAATACAAGGGAAAGAAGCCAGCAGGAGTAACTGAGTCAGCCAGTGATAAATTAACTATGTCCCATAGTTCTCTACATCAGTGCTTAGAGTCACTTACAGTACAAAGTAAGAATAACAGGATCTGTGTGTAACTATGGCTGGTGATTTGAAAACCCTTCCCCCTTACTTACCCCACCGAAACTTTTCCTCTCCTCTCCTTGAGTCTTGGGAAACCTTAAACAAAGAAATCACATGCCCATTGCTTAGGTACTATAAAGGTATATAACCTGTAAAAGAATCAATTTTGGGGAGCCCGTGTTTTGAAGCTACAAGCCCATGTGCTCTGCTGACTTTAATAAATTCTCCTTTATTGATTAAGTTATCTGAGTGTCTATCCTTTGTTAAGTTGCTTTCTGCAACGGATTTTGGTGCATGGGCCCGGAAGCAAGGAGGAGAGACACCCGCATTTGGCGGACTTTGGGTACCCCAATGGGGAGCCACCAAACCATCCTGTAAATGCACTTGCTGAGTGCACACTGGGAATTTAGTTGTGTGTATGACTCACAGGGTGGAAAGGGGAATTCCTATCTGCCAGTCCCAGCAAGATTCAGATAACAAACAAACAAACAAAAGAAAACAGAAACGGGGACATGTCTGAAGCATGGTAAGAAATACCAGGCAAGGGTAGCTAGCTGAGGTCCTGCCCTACTGGACAGAGGGAGGCCTGATCACCCTCCGGAGGCCTAAAACCTTCCATAGATTCGGAGCGGTACTGTGCACTCTCCACCAGTTGTGGGGAGTGGTTCCCATGCAGTAGTGACTCATCGCCCTCCACTGGTTGTGGGGAATGGGCCCCATGGGGTTAGGAGTGGTGACCTGTCACACTCCACTGGTGTGTGGGAGGTTGTGTGAAAGAGAGTGAGAGCGGAGTGAACGAGATGGATATCAGGAGAGGGTTCCAACTTTCTCCCACAGGGCCGAAGCTAGTGTTGGATCCCAAACCGTGGTTCCGTAGGGTACCTCATATTGCTTAGAAGCAGAATTGCATGCTGATGGTTTATATCAGCCTGCCATAAGCTTAGAGGGCCCATCATTCCCTCAAGGGGGAGCAGAGGTGATGAACTGAAGTGAGTAGTGTCACTTCCAAGTTTCTCCTCCCTTTCCCCCATTCCTTCTTGTGGCATTGTTGCAGGAAGCGACCCAACGGAGGACAGACACTCAGATAACTCAGTTATTAAAGGAAGGAGAACTTATTAAGCCAGGGGAGCACGTGGGGCTTGTAGCTCCAAAACACCCCGAAGTTGATTTTCTTACAGGTTATATACCTTTGCAGTATCTAAGCAATGGGCATGTGATTTCTTTGTTTAAGGTTTCCCAGGACTCAAGGAGAGGGGAGGGAAAGTTTTGGTGGGGTAAACAAGGGGTAAGAGCTTTCCAGATCACTGGCCATAGTTACATACAGATCTTGTTTACCGCTGGCCGACTCAGTTATACCAGCCGACTCGGTTACACCAGCTGACTCCCTTCCCTTGTATTCTTTTTGTTTCTTTTTTCTCAGGGTAAGAGGGGGCCTTCCCTTCCTTCCCTAGCATGACTGTTGTCTGTCGTATGAGGTATAGGAGTTTCACAGGAAAAACCCGCTTTTTTATTTACAATGGTCAAGAATTTTGAGAAAGGGTTCTCAGGGGATTATGGGGTTACTATGTCCCCAGGACAATTGAGGACTTTATGTGAATTAGAATAGCCCACTTTTGGGGTAGGTTGGCTGGCAGAAGGAAGCTTGAACAAATCTGTTGTACAGAAGGTGTAGTAGGGAGTCACTAGAGATCCAGGCCGCCCCGACCAGTTTCCCTACACAGACACTTGGCTTACACTAGTTTTGCACACTCCCACTTGGCTTAGAGGTCAGGCTTCCACAGTATTGGTAGCTGAGGCAGGGAAGTGTTCCACCAGACTCAAGACTTTACCCATCCATACCTAACTCTCTTTCCCCCCCAGAGACTGCCACTGACTCGGGCCCATCGTCACCAGATTTATCAGATCCCAGCAGAATGAGAAAGGAAAATCTCCCCTGTTCAGAAACAGAAAGAAGACAGGCAAGGGCAAGAAAGAACAGTCAGGCAGAGCCTGACCAGGCAGTGGCGCAGTGAATAGAGCGTTGAAGTGGAACACAGAGGACCCAGATTTGAAACCCCGAAGTCGCCAGCTTGAGCGCAGGCTCATCTGGTGTGAGCAAGGCTCACCAGCTTGAGCCCAAGGTCGCTGGCTCAAACAAGGGGAGACTTGGTCTGCTGTAGCCCCACCGCCCCCACCCCCCCACCCCCGTCAAGGCACATAAGAGAAAGCAATCAATGAACAACTAAGCTACTACAACGAAGAATTGGTGATTCTCATCTCTCCCCCTTCCTGTCTGTCTGTCCCTATCTGTTCCTCTCTCTGACTCTGTCAGTGTCACACACAAAATAAAGAAAGAACAGGCAGACAGAGCTCCTCGGCGATGTGATCCGTGTGCCATCTACCAGAGAATTGGTCATTGGAAAAATGAATGTCCCAACCAGGACAATGGAGGAGAGGAGGCTAGGGGTAGAACGGAAACAGGTTATTCAGAACATCCCAACCCCCACCACGAGGAAACAGGTTAGAGAGTTCCTGAGTGCAGTAGAATTCTGCTGTTTGTGGATCCCCAAGTTTGCAGTACTGGCAGAACCCCTCTGTGGGGTCACAGAGGGAGAGGGTGAAGAGAGCCCAGAGACTGAGGGGCAGAAAAGGACTGTGCCTTTCAGACTCTTAAAAGGGAATTATAAGTTGTCCCAGTGCTAGGTCTTCTTAACCTAGCAAAACCTTTTGTGCTGTATGTCTCTGAGAGGAGCAAGACAGCAGTGGGTGTATTAACCCAGGATTTGGGGTCATGGCCTAGACCAGTAGCCTACCTCTCCAAGTAACTAGACGGGGTGGCAAAGGGCTGGCCATCACGCTTGAGAGCCCTAGCAGCCACTGCCATGCTGGTAAAAGAGGCAGACAAACTAACTCTAGGACAAGAGCTAAAAGTATGAGTGCCACATGCAGTAGTGACTCTGATGAATGCCAAAGGACATCACTGGCTCACAAATGCCCATCTCGCTAAGTACCAGAACTTATTATGTGAAAACCAGAGACTAGTAATAGAAGTGTGTACCACTTCAAATCCAGCAACACTGTCCCCGGTGAATGAGGGAGGGCCGCAGCACAATTGCTTAGAAGTGCTTGATGCAGTATATTCTAGAGGGCCGGACTTGCTAGACCAACCCATAAAAAAGCTTGAATGGGAACTGTATGTAGACGGAAGCAGCTCCATCAACTCAAGGGGAGAAAGGCAGGAAGGATATGTAGTAGTGACTCTAAAACAGACTATAGCCTGACCTGTGATGGTGCAGTGGATAAAGCGTTGACCTGGGAACACTGAGGTCGCCAGTTCAAAACCCTGCACTGGTCTGGTCAAGGCACATACGGGAGTTGATGCTTCCAGCTCCTCCCCCCTTTCTCTCTCTCTTTCTCTCTGTCTCCTTTCTAAAATGAATTAAAAAAAAGAAATAAAAGAGACTATAGAGGCAAGGCTTCTACCCCAAGGCACTTCTGCTCAGCGGGCAGAACTGGTTGCCCTGACTTGAGCCATAGAGCTCAGTGGAAGTAAAAGAGTGATTATCTATACAGATTCCTCTATTGCCTTTCTCACTCTCCAACTACATGGGGCAATTTACAAAGAGAAAGGACTCTTAACTGCTGGGGGCAAAGATCTTAAATATCCAGGAGAAATTCTCCAGCTGCTGGAAGCAGTCTGGAAGCCAAAACAAGTAGCAGTGATCCACTGCCAAGGACATCAGAAGGGAGGAAGAAGAGAAGTGCAGGGAAATTCCAGAGCAGATGCAGAGGCAAAAAGGGCTTCTACTCTGCCCTACCAAAGGGTACTATAGCCCCTCTCATCCCATGGTCCCCGGAACTCGCACCCAGATATTCCAAGTGAGACAAAAGGTGGACAGAGAAAGAAGGGGATAAAGAATTAAAGGACAGCTGGATGCAACTGCCAGATGGTAGAGTTGTCATTCCCCACCTGTTAGGGCCAGCAGTACTCCAGGATTTGTATGCTGCCACCCATCTGGAACAAGAAAAGACAGAAAAAGTTTTAGGGAAATATTTCTATATCCCTCTCTTGGCTTCCATAGCCAAGAAAGTCAGCCTGCGTTGTTCAACGTGCCATCAGAATAATGCAAAACAAGGACCTTCAGTGCCCCCTGATGTCCAGTCCTACGGGGCAGCCTCCTTTGAAGATATACAGGTGGACTTCACCAAGATGCCCTAAAGTCAAGGTTACCAGTACCTGTGGATATTAGTATGCACCTACTCAGGATGGGTAGAAGCCTACCCCACCTGCACTGAAAAGGCTAAAGAAGTAATAAGGGCGTTACTCAGAGAAGTAATTCCAAGGTTTGGTCTGTCAGTTTGGATAGGCTCCGACAACGGCCCAGCCTCTGTGGCTAAGGTAGTACAAGGAACAGCTCAAGCACTGGACATTACCTGGAAGCTTCACTCAGCATACAGACCTAAGAGCTCAGAAAAGGTGGAACACATGAATAGGACTCTGAAGTTAGGGCTTAGCAAATTATGTCAGGAAACACTTCTTAAGTGGGTGCAAGATTTGCCTCTAAGATTGTTTAAGGTTTGGTGCACCCCCTCCAAGAACACTGGGTATTCACCTTATGAGGTGTTATACAACAGTCCTCCCCCAATATTATCTAGCTTGCCAGGGACTCCCCGAGAACTAGGAGAAACAGAACTACAAAGGCATTTAAATGCTTTAGGCAAGGTGGCTGGTACCATATCCAAGTGGGTGCTAGAAAGGGATCCGATCAGTTTCTTTGCCCCTGTCCATTCTTTTTCTTCAGGAGACCAGGTGTGGGTCAAGGATTGGAATACAGCTCCCCTCCAACCCAGGTGGAAGGGACCCTACACTGTAATCCTGACCACTCCCACTACTGCCAAGGTAGAAGGCATATCCACCTGGATTCACCACAGCCGGCTGAAACCTGTGGCACCAGAAGAAATGCCCTCATATACAACAGAGACTGATCCTGCCAACCCTTGTAAGTTGACCCTGAGAAGGGCCTTGTCCTGCTTCAGCTACAAACCAGGAGCTGGCTGATCCATGTATGACCGAATCCTGAGAAACCTCACTGTGGGGCTCCTTATAAATGGACTCTGGGGAGGGAGGGGAACTAGGGCAGAGGACTGTGAACAGTGTATCCATGTCACCAAGGAAGGCCATAAGGTCTCCACCACCTTGTTTTTCTATAGCTTCTATGAGTGTGAGGGAACTCAGAAAGGGACCTGTACTTATCAGACTCAATATTCAGTGTGTGCCCCAGGGGGTAACCAGCCCTATGTCTGTTATAATCCTACAGATCTTCTACTATAATAATATTTGAAATAAAAATAGCAGCAGCAGGATGGGGGAAATGGATAGAAGGACCAACAATAGCCCAGACCAAAGTTAAAGGAAACCCCAGACAAGTGACACTGAGCTTTGATGCATGTGCAGCCATAAGCCAGGCACCGTGGGATGAAGGAAGGACCTGTGGGTCTCAGCTGAGAGAGAATCTACAGGTTAGAAGAAAAGTACATATGCTCACAAAGTTACACCTGTGAAACCAGCTGTGTATATTGGTTATGTGTCTTATGGGCAACCTGGGTAAAGGACAGTTCTAAGAAAAGGGAAGTATACCGAAGAAAAGGAACAGCCCTGTCAAATTGTACTAGCCATCGGTGCAATTCCTTAGATCTAGTTATAACCAATCCTCTGGACCCACACTGGAGGGAAAATGAGGTATTAACTCTTGGCATTAATGAATCTGGCTTAAACCTCTATGTACAACTCATCATCCAAGACCAGATACAGAACCACCCAGTTCAAGCCTTCCACATATATGCCTTTTTATAAAGAAGCAATTAGACCCCTACCACCACTCCCGCCAACAACTAAGAACTTGATCCTCAGGATGGCTGAGCATATAGCTCATTCCCTTTATGTCACTTCTTGCTATATATGTGGGGGAACTCTAACGTGCGGAAAATGGCAGTGGGAAGCTAAGGAACTAGTTTCCACGGAGGCTAGGCCAAATGTAATAACCTCCCACACCTCTGATGACACAACCAATTGATTTTATTTATTATTTGTTGTTTATTTTTTACAGAGTCAGAGAGAGGGATAGATAAGGACAGACAGACAAAAACAGAGAGAGATGAGAAGCATCAATCATCATTTTTGTGTTGTGGCGCCTTAGTTGTTCATTGACTGCTTTCTCATATGTGCCTTGACCATGGGGCTACCCCAGACCAAGTAACCCCATGCTGGAGCCAGCGACCTTGGTTTCAAGCTTGTGAGCTTTTGCTCAAACCAGATGAGCCCGCACCCAAGCTGACGAGCTCAGGGTCTCAAACCTGGGTCCTCTGCATCCCAGTCCAATGCTCTATCCACTGCGCCACTGCCTGGTCAGGCAGCCAATGGATTTTAAAACATGCTATCATAGGGCAGTACTGCTTAGCCAGAGGAGGAGGAGATCTGACTGAATCACTTGGGAAACTGAGGGCAACTGACTTGCCTTGGGCAACAGTATTATAATGCCACCTCCAAGCAAAGTGCATGTTGGGGAAACCAGATGGAGAGAAATTCGTTGGCCAAATTCCCTGAGCTAACTGGAGCCTGGCAGGACTCAGGAAGGGCCAGAGACTGGATAGCAAAACATGGATTTTACTAGGAATAGGGAATAGGGCTTATACCCGTCTTCCCAAAAATTGGAAAGGAAGCTGTGTAATAGGTACAATAAAGCCCTCCTTTTTCTTCTTGCCTCTGAAAACAGGGGAATTGCTCGGCTACCCAGCTCCATAGCCCTTACAACGGGTAAAAAAACAACTCCAGATAGGAGACTGGAAAGTTGATGAGTAGCCCCCAGAGTGGATAGTCCAATACTATAGACCTGCCACCTGGGCAGAGGAAGATCTTGGAGGTACCACACCCCCATTTATTTGTTAAACCAGATTATCCAATTGCAGGCAGTTTTAGAAATCATTACAACTGAAACTGGGACAGCCCTAACCCTCCTTGCACATCAGCAAACTCAGATGAGAAACGCTATCTACCAAAATAGACTGGCACTAGATTATCTGTTAGCAGCAGAAGGAAGAGTGTGTGGGAAATTCAATCTCATTAATTGTTGCCTGCAAATAGATGACCATGGCCAGGCAGCTGAGGATCTTGCCAGGAAGATGACAAAACTGACAGGCACACGTGCCCATGCAGGTTTGGCAAAGATAGAACCCTGGTAGCCATTCTGGGGGATGGTTCTCAGCCTTCGGTGGGTTTAAAACCTTAATAGGAGCAGTCTTACTACTCCTAGGAATAGGTCCATGTTTGTTGCCAGTATTAATAAACAGCATAAGGTACATTACAGAGGCCACAGTACAGCAACGAACAACAGCCCATGTATACTTTACCCACCACCATCCACACCCCCATTGAGATCAGATGAAGAATGTGAGACTCCAGTATAAAAGAAATTCTGAACTCTCAAAGGGGGGACTGAGGAAGGAGGGGCAGGCCCCTCTTGGCTTAGAAGGAAGAAACAAAAAGAATACAAGGAAGAGGAGCCAGCTGGGGTAACTGAGTCAGCCAGTGATAAATTAACTGTATCCCATAGTTCTCTAAATGGGTGCTTAGAGTCACTTACAATACAAAGTAAGAATAACAAGATCTGTATGCAACTATGACCAGTGATCTGGAAAGTTCTTCCCCTTTCCTTACCCCACCGAAACTTTCCCTCCCCTCTCTTTGAGTCCTGGGAAGCCTTAAATAAAGAAATCACAAGCCCATTGCTTAGGTACTATAAAGATATATAACCTGTAAGAAAGTCAACCTCAGGGAGCCTATGTTTTTGAGCTACATATCCCACATGCTCCACCAGCTTTAATAAATTCTCCTTCCTTTATTGATTAAGTTACCTGCATGACTATTCTCTTTCAGGTTGCTTTCTTCTATGTAAAGCCAGTAGTCACGGCCACCATCACAGCTGCCTGACCCGTGCAGGTTCGCATTTGATTCGGACAGACAGTAATGAAACAACGGAGCCAAAAACTGGTGAGCCATCATCTTTAATCCAAGCTTGCACCAGGCGGGCAAGCAAAAACACACACTGGGCTCCAAAACCCACTCATTCAGTGCTCACAAAGCTACTGACTAATCCGAGTTTCCTAGAATCAAAGTTTCCTAGCTCACCAGTCTTATTCACCTCTGTTACCCATCTCCCTCTCTCTGCACAAACTCTGCACAAACTAGCTTCTCCCTCAGGACTCCACCATCTTGGCTGCTTCTCCTGGCCTCCTCCACATGGCCTTAATCTGCTCTCCTCCCTGCTCTCTGCCCTCCTCCTAGAACGCAATCACTCTTCTCCCCGAACAACGTGATCTCTCTTCCTTTTAAAACCTTTTGGTGCAAAAGCCCTCCCCAACACATATTAACAAAATCACACCCATTCCCAAGTAGGAAGGGCAACTAATATCATCACCTGGGCAATGAGCTTCCATGTGGGCAGCGCCATCTTTAACAAAGTGAGCATATTATATTTTATCTACCCAACATGCTACAAGATACATGAGTTCTCTCAAACTGAAATTAACTACATGCAAACAAGGCAATTACAATAGAGATACAAGCATGACACATAAATAAAACCTGGTTAAGCCTAATAGCTAAGGTGACCAATCGTCCTCCTTTATGGAGGACAATTCTTCTTTTGTAAGTTCCGTCCTCCCTTGAAAAGTGTTTTCCTACAGGTCCTCCTTTTTGATAGTGGAAGACTAATTCTGTAAATGTCTGAATTTGATCCATGCAGAGTCAATCCGTTGCGTGTGATGTGACAGATTTGTATCTAAATGAGTACTTTTTTCTTACAATTATTTCTAAAAGTTAATAGGCATGTAAGCATAATTATAATATAAAATATTACAAATATTTTTATTATGCATTTATCATATTATAGTGTATTATTGTTGCAATTAATAAAATGTTTATTTTATTTACGATATTGTTTTCTTCTATTTATTTTTTTCCTCCTTTTCATTGGAAAAAGGTTGGTCACCTTACTAATAGCAGAGTTGTAATTTGGACCTTAACACGGGAGAGAACAAACATAGAGCATAACAGCAGGGCAAGGCCTTACAGAACAAAGAAACAAGTTCTGGATCCACAATTCCGTTCTATTTAAATTTAAATTTAAATGAGCACTCTACATATTACCATTTTAAAGCAACAATGTTTAGAGAATCTGAAAATGAGACTATTTGACGGAGCATATGCAAACAGAACAGTATGTCTTGATGCTTTTTATTCATTTATATTAATTTTGACCTGCAGTTCTTAAATTTTGTAAGCAAAAAAACTTAATTTTTCTATTTCTGTTAAACACTTTCAAGTAAAGACTTTCTGTTAATCGACTCTCTCAACCCTTTGTGAGAGCCTTGGTTTGGTGGTGAGAGAGGGTATGCTCAATGAAGAAACTCCCAAACCTATAAGAATTTTTTATGAGTTTATTTGAGCCAAATTGTTGACAACTGCAGGTAAGCAGAGTCTCAACAGGTTGAGAAAGTGCTCTGGGAAATGGCAGTTTCACTGCTTATTTTAGAATAAAAAATAAAGCCTGACCAGGCGGTGCCGCAGTGGATAGAGCGTCAGACTGTGATGCGGAGGACCCAGGTTCGAGACTCCAAGGTCACCAGCTTGAGTGCAGGCCCATCTGGCTTGAGCAAAAGCTCACCAGCTTGGACCCAAGGTCGCTGGCTCCAGCAAGGGGTGGCTCGGTATGCTGAAGGCCCGCGGTCAAGGCACATGTGAGAAAGCAATCAATGAACAACTAAGATGTCGCAATGGCAACGAAAAACTAATGATTGATGCTTCTCACCTCTCTCCATTCCTGTCTGTCTGTCCCTATCTATCCCTCTCTCTGATTCTCTCTCTGTTTCTGTAAAATAAATAAAATAAAACATCTATTTTAAAAAATAAATAAATAAATAAAATAAAGTAAAGACATAAGGGGAATACATGAAATTGATTGGAGATAGATTACACAGAGATGGAAAAAAGCAAAGCAGCAAAATCTCTGGGATTGAATAAGAAGTAAAAATGTACCAGTATATACTGAGACTTCTTTTATGCAGGGAGATATGATAGGCAAATTAATTCACATGATAATAGTAACAATGAAGGGGTTTGTGGTTCCTGCTCTGGTGGCATGCCTGCCCTCAGGGGGCAGAAAAAGAGGATCACCCCTACACTTCACAGGCATGTGAGCAGGTACATTATTGTAGATGCAAAGGCAGCAGACAGGCTTCAAAGCAAGCTCTGACCTTTGTTCATATAGAGAATACCTCCCTAGGACATGACTACCCAGGCTAAACCGCGTTTAGTTAAAAACTTTCCATTTCAGACCATCCTGTGCAGTTACTTTAGGTCCCTGTGATTGTCATGTTCAGCATGTGGCCCCTTTTTTGTCCACAAAGTCTTAGTTCAAAAGTCACTTCTCAGTGAGGCTTTGGTTATCAAATGCAAACAACAACAACACCTGTGAATATGTAACACTGTTGACAAGTACCTCACTTCCGCGGGTTTATGTAGAGACACCAAGTCAAGATGAATTTTGAAGGGTTTTATTAAAGGAAGAAATTTATTTAATATGCTGGCCGCATATGTCTAACACGGGGCATTGCAGACCCAAATTGTGCACACCAAATACATTTCGAGGCTGTTATATACCCCTGATTACACACAGGTCGGGGGGAGCATGACATTGAGACACAATTATTAGCAAACTTACAACATTTGTTTAGGGGATCCACAAAAACATTAAAACTTTTAAGGTAATACAATCAAAGAGATTTACAAATCTTTTAGTATCTATCTCCTCTCCTTTGCCTAGAGGTGTGTGTAAAGCCAATAGTCGCAGTCATTATCACAGCTGCCCGGCCAGTGCAGGTTCTCATTAGATTCGGACAGTTGGTAATGAAACAACAGAGCCAAGAACTGGTGAGCCATCAACTTTAATTCTAGCTTGCACCCGGCGGGCAAGCAAAAACACACACTGGGCTCCAAAATCCACGCATTCAGTGCTCACAAAGGTCCTGACTTATCCGAGTTTCCTAGAATCAAAGGTTTCTAACTCACCAGCCTTATTCACCTCTGTTTCCCATCTCCTTCTCTCTGCACAAACTGGCTTCTCCCTCAGCACTCTGCCATCTTGGCTGCTTCTCCTGGCCTCCTCGTGGCCTTAATCTGCTCTCCTCTCTAATGCTAACCTCAGGAACCCAGAGAGCAAGCTCCCGGCCTGCCCCACTTTATAGTGTAGATTCAAAACCTTTAATCCAATCTACACACAAGGAACTCTCTGATATAAAATCACTTATCTGAGGCATAATGGGATTCCTCATGAGAGTGCACCACCCCACATCATCCAATCAGTCAAGGGTCTGGGAAAAAGCTTATTCTTAAAACTTGCACATGGGCAGCACCATCTTTAACAAAGTGAGCATAATATATTTTATCTGCCCAACAATCCACCCCTATGCTCACTTTACTACCCACAATCTACACCACCAGCATCCCTGCACAAGAAAATTAGGCACATTACACAAATTACAGCAATAGCAAAAATCATACAGTTTCAACAATTACAAAGGTACCATTTCACCAGTCTCTGAGCACTTTGCCAAAAGCACAAAATGTGCTCGGCCTTCTCTCTTGCCATCTGAAAGGCTTCCCAGGGCAGGGGAAGGGCCGCCATGAAAGCCACCCTCCACCCCCATCAGGGTATTTCACATTGTCCAAAACCCATAAGTCCATTCAACAAAGGAACCAGTGCTCACTCCAGTCATAGTCCAGGAAATCAGTCCACACACATGGGGCTTTAGCCTCCCCCCTCATTCCTGCCATGCTGGCAGGTCTCACACTGTCCTAAAGAGAAGCATGTGGCAATGGCAGTCAGCATTTCCATCTCTGCTCTGGGGAGCATGATGGCATCCACCCCTATGTCCCAAAATCACAGACCTACCAGGAGGAATGTAGCAGGTCCTCCTTCCAGGTGGGCTCTCATCTTCTGGAGACTGCAAATTGCAACTGCAGACTGATTCTCCTCAACCTCTGAAGAGGAACTGAAAACATCAGCTCTGGCTGCCAGGCTCGAGCCCCGGGCTGCCACCTCCTTCTCTTTGCAGGCCTTGCAGCCCCGGCCTCCCACCAAAGCTGGCTCTCCACAATGTCCAGGACAATCTGCAACTTTGGAACCTGTGATTCCTTCTCCGGTGGCTGCTCCATTTCCAGGTGAATCTCATGAACATGGTTGGCCTCTCCGGTGCTTCCGTCAGCTCCAGGGTCAGCATCTCTTTCTCCCACATTTGCTCCAGCTCCTTCCACTGCTCAGTTTGCAGGTCCCGGGCAGCCTCTTCCATAGAGCTCCCGGTTTCCTCTCACATGGCTGTAAAAGTCAGCCAGCCTACGGCCCCCAAAAGGATAGCCATGGGAAACCATAATAGCAGCCAATCCTCTACTCCACTGCTCAAAGGTGGTGGTGGCTCCATACCAATATGTATCGAATCCTGCCACAGACTATGCCAAATGTATGGCCAGTGGCCAAGGCCACTATCACAACCACCTGGCCCGTGCAGGTTTGCATTAGATTCAAACAGTTGGTAATGAAACAACGGAGCCAGGAACTGGTGAGCCGTCAGCTTTAATCCTAGCTTGCACCCGGCGGGCAAGTAAAAACACACACTGGGCTCCAAAACCCACGCATTCAGTGCTCACAAAGCTTCTGACTTATCCTGAGTTTCCTAGAATCAAAGGTTTCTAGCTCACCAGTCTTATTCACCTCTGTTCCCCATCTCCTTCTCCAGCACAAACTGCACAAACTGGCTTCTCCTTCAGCACTCTGCCATCTTGGCTGCTTCTCCTCTCCTCCACGTGGCCTTAATCTGCTCTCCTCTCTAATACTAATCTCAGGAACTGAGAGAGCAAGCTCCCGGCCTGCCCCACTTTATAGTGTAGAAATCCCAACCTTTAATCCGATCTACAAACAAGGAAGTGTCTGATACAAAGTCACTTATCTGAGGCATACTGGGAGGATTCCTCAGGAGAGTGCACCACCCCACATCATCCAATCAGTCAAGGGTGTGGGGAAAAGCTTACTCTTAAAACTTGCACGTGGGCAGCGCCATCTTTAACAAAGTGAGCATAATATACCTCATCTGCCAACCAACTACCCACCATAAACCACTTTTAGTTTAAAAGTTTCAGACCCTCCTGTGCGGTTACTTTAGGTCCCTGAGTTTGGAAGGACACCATGCAGGCTCCCCTGAGCTTGTCACATTCAGCATGTTGCACCTTTTTCTCCACACCATTCAGAGCTCTTTATGGAAATCACTTAATACAATCAATATTGTGTTTAAAAGGAAGATACTAAAAGATATAAAAATAATTCATAGTTGAGTCCTCTGCCCACAGACCCATTTCTCCCAGCCTCCTCCAAGGAGGAAGCCAAAGGGGAGGAAGGAGATGGGGGAGGGGAGGCAGGAGAGCAGAGGCAGGAGAGAGGAGATGGCCTTTCACCAACAAGCTTCCTACTGTGACAGTGGTGCCACCTTCTGGTATAAACTGGAAATTCGGGAGAAAAATTGCCTATCAATGTCATTCAATTGATGGACCCCATGGATGTGACCCTATATACATATCATTAGAGTTCACATATGTATATATTTATATTAATAAGGTATTCCTGAGATTTATTTAAACTAGAATTAGGTATATCAACTTTTCAAGCTCCTACCTTTTAACATATTCCACAGAGTGCCTGGCCAACGAGAGAAACTCTATCAGTGTTCCCCCTAGTTCCATGCTTCGCCCCACACACATCATTCACCCCCACCACCATCAAGCAGCCAGTCTGGGAACATATAGAAAAACTTTGAAGGTCTTATGCTAAGTAAATAAGTCAAACAGACAAACAGCAAGTCTGTATATCACTTTTAAGTACAATTTTAAAATACCCACAAACATACAGATACCTATAGAAAACAGCTTGGAGGTGTTGACAAGAAAAGACAGGACCAGGACTGGCGCCAGCCTCACTGGAGGGACTCCCCGGCCTGCCCACCAGGGGGCGCTCAGGACTCAGCCAGCTGCTGCAGAATGCAGAGGGCCGCATACAGGGCGCACAGGGGCTCCTTGGCTTCCGGCTCCCAGGCTGACGTGGGGCTGTTCAGCTCCATCTTCAGGCCACACTCGGCCAGCAGGCCATAGGTTATGGACAAACACTCCCCCTGGAGCGGGGCCAGGAGCTCGGGGTTGAGGGTGAAGGGGACAGTCCCAGAACATAGGAAGTTGGGCTCCAGGATGCTCCGCACCTTGAAGAAATAGTGTCACATGTGACAGGTCATCATCTGAGGTCAGGCAGAGAGAACCTTCGGTCCCAAGAGCCAGGGGTCATGCAGGGACACTACAGGGGCAGGAGCTTCTGAGTTACGTCCTGGTCCTGATTGTGATCAGTGTGACCACGGACATGGACACGTTATTGGAAATCCTTGAGCACTGGTCACTCGGCACCTAGCAGTGACGCTAACATTCATTCTGCAGAACACAGTGTGCTTGGAATTGTACATGTGTATTCTCATGTGTGCAACATGCACATGTATACACATGTCTATACGTACACATGTACTTAGATATTCATACCTGGAGGGTGAGTACATGTAATTTGCACATGGTAACCATGTGAGTAGAACAGGGCTACAACTCACATCCCATGCGGTCCCCAAACCTGTATTCGTACACAGCTATTTTAGGCCTGAAATAGGGTCCTCTGCAGGGGTCACCATGGAAACTGAGACCTTCTCAAGGTAGACTTGTGCCCACTGGCCAGCTCTAGAGAGACTTGCAGCCCCGATTTCCTGGGGGCCACACGGGGTCTCGGTTTCCCTACCAGCACACACCTCAGTCCTCCCCCTTCTCTCAGAATCACTCTTCCCTCTGGTTTCCTCCCCTCTTCCCGGACCACTGCCCTGGGGAATCTCACCAGGTCCCGCTGCTGGGAGAGGATCTCCTTCTCCATGGAATAGGCCAGCAAATCATGTTGGATGTCACTCAGCACTGGGGACAGGGGGACATTTGGGGAGTCAGATGACCCTCTCCCTACATGAACTGAGAGACCGTAAGAGGCAAACTCCAAGCCAGAGGAATAAAACGTGCGAGACTTGAAGGTTCCGTTCCTGCCCTGGAAAGTCCTCCTGCTCCTGGGATGGTCCCCAGGGCGCGACAGAGCATGGGCAGAGGGTGGGGTTCTGGGCTGCAGCCTGGGTACATCACCCCAATGGTACGCTGGGGGAAGCAGGGCCGGTTTCCCCAGGTCTCAGGCCTGTGTCACAGGGTAAGTTTGTCCCATGAGCCCTCCTGAGCTGGGACAGGAGTGTGCTGTGAGGGTGAAAGGTCACAACATTTGAAGGGTTTATGCGAGGTGGCATCTAATGCCGCCCTTTTGGGGGGGTCTGCAGGACCAAGCATATGACTCCTCCATTCTTCCTCCAGATCACACTTACCCATTATGGACTCAAGAAGGTAAAGAACAAAGTCATCTGAGTTGCTACAGGAGTTCTTTTGAAGTTCATTTAGGATGGTGCCACCAGGACCACTCAAATAACCCAAGGGTTCCTGTTCAAGCTATGGGAGACAGGTATTGTTATTGTTGAGAATAATAACATCTTGTAATTCTGTGTGTATAAGAGATTAACCAAGGAGTGGGGGGCAAGGTCTCTATGCACACCCAGGGGGTACAGATCACCCTCAGTCTCTAGGGCGGCACCCCCTGCCCTGGTCATGGGGCATAGGGACATAGTCCCCGATCTCAGTCAACCATCACCCCCCTAAGATTACCCCTCATACATCCCCATACATCCTGGCAGCCAGATCTCCACAACACCCCCCATTTACAACTTTGATCACCGTCAGGTGGCAGTGGGACCCCTCACCATGTCCATGAGGTCCTGAAGAGCCTCTCGGTCCCCAAGCATGGCCCGGATGTTGGAGAACACAGTGTCTCGAGCTTCCTTTGAGAGCTGAGCCTCTCTTATTGTCTGGGAAACCTCCTCTCGTAGATGCTTGAACTCTGCCCTCGGACATTAATGCCAGCCAGAAAGCAGAGACAATCCTTAGATTAGAATATTTCTTTCCCAACAACACGAGCAAAACGCCTCTTCCCTTTAAGCGGCTGACCCAAAGCATCTCTGCAGACAGCACGTGGGAGCTCTGGGGTGGCGCTGTCGTGATTGGCTGGAGAGATGGAACATCTCAGCTGAGTGAGGGTGGGGGAGATGCAGGAGGAGAGAGGGGCTCTGGGAAGGGGTCACGGGAAGAGGGTACAACTGAGTGGTGCTCATTTCCGGGACACGTCTGAAATACTACAGACTCTATGGGACGGCAGAGGTGAGAATGCTGGAGAGTGCAGCATGGGACTAGAACATGAGAATATGAAAAAAATTTATATAAATTCAAGAATATAAAAAGCTTAATACTCCATGTAATTGTGCCTATATCTTCAGGATCTATAAAGAAGTAAACAAAACAATGGATACTGGGGGCTCTCTGCTTCTGCCTAGGACAGGGGAGGCGGCCCCCGTGTGAACTGCTGACACTGAGAAGTCACTAGAAGGGACGCGTCAGGGAGGCAGAAATTCCCATTTGGTCACTGTCTCATCCGCAATGCTCAGAATAAGGCTGATGCCCAATGAGTCCTCAAGGAATGATTGTTCCAAGACCCTACAAGTGAACGAATGACCAAATGAATGAATGAATGTAACGCGGGGCTGGGCAAATGTAACAGCAGAAGGAACGCTCAGTGCTGCGAGATGCTGGGAAACCTCCCATCGGGGTTCTGAGCTTTGCCACCCCCACCTCCCCAGCAGCCCAGGGTCCCTCTCAGGAAACACTCACCTTCCCAAGAGACTTCCTGTGCTCCCTCTAGAAAGAGAAAGGCAAGCTGGAATCTCCTTCATCAGCCCCACATTTCCTTTACAGACCTTTCTGAGTGCTCGCCCTCCTGCTTAACCTCTTCTGCTCCGTCTGGTCCCTCCCTCCATCTTCCTGACCCTTCCTGACCTTCCCGTCCCTCAGGAGCTGTGGCCAGGACCCGGGGCTGGTGGGAAAGGCAGGGGCACTCTGCCCTGCTCCCCAGGTAAGTACAGTTAGGAGCCTCCCAACCCCAGCAAACACACGTCTTGGTGGGTGGACAGTCTTTTGTGGCTGGAAGAGAAAAACAATTCCCACCCAGAGTGGGTCTCTGAAGACTGGGTTTCTCTGCAATCTGCCCGCCTCCCCCACCCTCCTCTCCATCCATCACGGCCCTTTGCCCACGGGCAGGAGCCCAGGGGCTCAGGTCAGGACGGCAAAGGCAATCAGGGGGTTCAGTGTGCAAAATGGGACCATGTGAGGACCACATCCCTCTTTCCTGACCTGAAATCTCCACTGTCCATGAAAAAGATCGTAACTGCCATTGCACTGGAAAGAAAAACAGAAGCGATCATTCACAATGGTCATTCTCCACTCGCTCAGCACACATACACACTCTCACACACACGCACATACACACACTCCTACCCCATTACTCAGAGGAGACCGGTGGCTTCCCCTGTGACTAGGGGCCTGTGTCTGGGTCACAGCAGGGGAGACAGTAACCAACGGGAGGAGCCCGGCTGGGGAAGGTTACCCCATGGTCCCCCTGCACGTGTTCATGGGTGTGCAAGCAGTTCAAGGGCTCAGCAGGGTCTGAGGCCTAAGCAGAGACCCTGCCCAGCTCACCTTGGGGAAAGGTTTCCTCCTCATCATCCTCTGCAACGTGAAGAATGTCTGGGTGGGAAGAAAACAGGTCAGCGGAGCCTGACCACGTGCTGTTGCAGTGGATAGAGCATCGGCCTTGGACGTTGAGGTCCCAGGTTGAAAACCCCAAGGTCACCAGCTTGAGCAAGGGGTGACTGGGCTTGGCCGTGGGTTGTCGGCTTGAGTGTGAGCTCAGACGTGACCTCATGGTCTCTGGCTTTAAGCCCAAGGTCATTGGCTTGAGCAAGGGGTTACTGGCTTAGCTGGAGCTCACTGGTCAAGACATATCATAGAAAGCAACCAATGTAAAGTGCCATGACTATGACTTGGATGCTTCTTATCTCTTCTTTCCTGTCTCTCACACCCCTCTCTGTCTCGCTAAAAAAGAAAAAACAAAAGAAAAGCTAACAGGTCAGCGGAAACCAGGTTATTCCTGCTAGTTCTACCCGCAGCCTCTTAAACTTTCTAGTTTAGGCCAGATGTGACAGTTTCTATCTCAGTGGCCCAGGGTCCCCTGCATCACAATCAGCAGGGATGCTGGTGGAACCCAGAACCCCTGACCACACTCCCTGTCTTCTGAATCGGGCTCCCTGAATAGCAAGCTAGAATCTGTATTTTCAATAAGCCCCTGGGTGACTGTGATGCTCTCTAATCCCTCACTGCAGAGCTGCTGTCACCTGGGAAGGACATGGGTCCTTCCTGCTGCCCTTTGTCTCACCTGCTGGAGGCCCCGCCCTCCCGTGTCTGCTCCCAGTCCTGCCCTCTCCCTGGGCGATCTCACATTTCACGTAGAGAAAGTTCAGGGTTCTGAAACTTGGCTAATATCAGATCTAAGTGTGTGATGGGACAGGAGCCATGAAGGAAGGAGACAGAGTGGAAGCAGCCCCAGAGAAGGAGACCCCATCCATCAGGGTGCCGCAGTGTCCAGGGGCAGGAGCTCCAAGGAGGGCGTGGTCACGTGTGTGGTTGATGATGACCACGTGGAGGGAATTCCCTGTAGGATGGACTGCAGTGGGTCAGGACGCCAGGGAGGAAGGGAGTCGAGTGTGGACGATTCTCTATGGAAGGGCACTGTCAGGGGACACACTGTGGGAAGAGGACACTAGGGTGAGGGGTTATGAGACAGCAGAGACCTGATCCTGTGGTCAGGTCATGGGAAGGACCCAGGAGAACTGGAGAGATTGAAGGTGGATGTGGCTCAGCCACTTTGCCTGACATTTATGTCCCTCAGCTCTGGGAGAAGGGCTCGTTTCCATTCATAGATCAGATGGGGATAGAGGGATTCTGATCTTCTCCAAAGTCACATAGCAAGCGCTATGGCAAATTATTGATCTGTTCTTCATGTTACTCTTCTCTCCCATTTGTTATAAGAATGAAATTTGTTCATGGAAATGTAACGTTTGCTTCACTGGGCCCCTCTTTGTAAAGATTCCTTTCAGTCACCATAGACTGGAATAGTAAAAACAGACAAGCCCCATATGTCTCCTACTGGGAAGGACATGATGGTTAAACACTGCTGAGAGGTTAGCCTTTGAATCTAACTCTATTTTGTTAGTACTTGTCAAAACATACAAAACATATATTTGAAGAATGTGTTGAGTCCACAAGATTGGATGGAGAGTTCATCTTCATTCTATCTACTGTCACTGACAGGAGGTCATTGACAATAGGACTTCCCCTGGACCAGATATTACATTGAGGATCTCTAGGGAACAGTGTGTGTGTGTGTGTGTGTGTGTGTGTGTGTGTGTGTGTGTGTGTGTGTGTGTGATGAAAGGTGTTTGGTTTGCTATAAGTAGTGAGAGCATCCCCTGATATCTGAGGAACTGGGTCCCAGCTGTGTCAGCCTGAGTTCACCTGGTATTCAACCTGTGCAGTGAGGAGTCGGGACCTGATTGTGTCTGCAGCACCCACTCTTATCCCTGGTTCACAGTTGCTATTTGATGATACTGATTCCCCTTTGTGGAGCCGAAACCCAAAGTGTGTGTGTGTGTGTGTGTGTGTGTGTGTGTGTGTGTGTGTGTGTGTTGGAAGAACTGTGCATTTTTAGGCTACTGAGGGAGGAAGAGATGTAGAGTCAATTCTGTATGGTTAAGACATCCATGGTTTTGTTTGTTGCTGATATTTTATGAGCTTTACCAGAGGATTATGGGTAACCAAGGGGGGTGTCTCTGGCTGTCCCAGGTGAGCTGCTGACAGTGGTGGGACCTTGAACAGACATGGCTGGGATTACAATCACACTTTGCCCAGTGCTGTGGACGCCCCTGTGTTAGGCACCCCAGTCCTCCCTCGCCATGCAGGACGCCGTCGTTTAAAAACCCCAGGACAACATTTCAGTGTGGCCCTCATTCTAGGTGGCAGTGGTGGTGGGATGTACGTGCCCTGGACAGCTGAGAAATGCTGCTTCTTTCTCCAAGCAGGTGGAGAAGCCAGATTGCCCAATGATGGTCCTTCCTTTCTCCTTTCCTCCCAGGGGAAGCAGACCCGGCCCCCCACCTGCCTGCTCCAGCCTCTGCTCACCCCAGCCTTCCTCCTTGAACACCAGCTGCTTCCTCTTGTAGGCCACCACTGAGCCCTGTGGCACCGTCAGCTTCTTCTCACTCACTTTGTGACCACCGCCCTGTCCTTTACCCTGGGGACAGAAACCAGGTAACACCATCATACATGCATGTAGGTTAAATGTCAAACACCCCTGGAAAGTCATGAGAAATGGAGTCAGAGGCCCCCTCCCTCACCCACCTGGCTCCTGATCTCTAGTTCCTGCTCTTTTCCCTTGTTTCCCAACATTTACCTTCACGTTTCTCAATTTCACTTTCATATGGTGATGCATTAATTTCTTTTAGATTTAAGCCCATCTAGTCATTTTCTTATTAATGATCAGGGTTTCATTTTTCTACACATTATAAGAGCCGAAGGAATAGACAGAAGGGAAACACCCAACTCCAGGCTGTTTTACCTGCCATGAAGGACAAGGGACATATCTAACCCTTGTCACTCCCACTGTCCTGTCCCATCCAAGGCAGGAGAGATACTGAGAGGCTCTTGTGAGTTCACAGCCCAGGGGCACAAGCTCACAAAAAAACAAGAATAAAAACTGGGACTCCTTCAAGGGACTACAGAATACTTCCTCCTCGTACATCGTACCACCATTGTCAAAAGTACAATTGACCAGAGTTCCTCTCATCACGTATATCGTGTCCAACTTCCAACGAAAACATTACAAGCCATATCCAAAAGCAGCAAACAACAGTTTGAAGAGGCAGAGCAAGCTGAGAGTCAGACTCAGATACCACAGCAATGTTGGAATTATTAGGGAATTTTAAACTACTGTGATTAATATCCTAAGAGATTTCATGGAAACATAGACAAAATGCAAGAGCCGATGGGACATATAAACAAAGAAATAGAAATTCTAAGGAAAAATAAAATGCTAGAGAGATTAAAAATACTATCTCAAAAAGAAAGAACAGCTTTGATTGGCTCAATAGCCGACCAGACAGAAGTGTAAGAAACATCTCTGCACTTGAAGATATCTCAATAGAAATCGCCAAACTGAAAAGCAAAGAGAAAAATGGGACATCATATCCAAGAACTGTGGGACAACTACAGAAATGGTAACAGAATAGAAAGAAAAGAGAGAAGTAAAAGTAAGGATTTCAAGCACTAATAGCTGAGATTCTCCCCAAGTTAACGTTAGACACCAAACCATAGATCCACAGGGTGCAGAGAACTGCAAGCGAGATGAAGAAAAATAAAAATAATTAAAACATCTTAGACTTATGAATTCAAACTGCAGATAAGGAAAACATATTTGAAATGGGATGAAACGTATTTGAAATGGGATTTTGCATGGGACACGGGAGCACGTTGTGGGGGGGTAGAGGGTGTCATATTGAGTGGGACACTTGAAACCATATCAACACAATAAATTAAAAAAATAAAAATGTAAAATGACAAAAAAAAATAAAAACTTTTATCTCACTGTTTTTTATTTAATATTTAAAGAGAAGAAAACCATCAATTTGTTGTGCCACATATTTATGCATTCATTGATTGATTCTTGTATGTGTCCTGACCCAGGAATTGAACCCACAACCTTGGCTTATCATGACAATGCTCTAACCAGTTTAGCTACCCGGCAAGGGCATTATGTCTCTGTTTTAATTGTATTTCATTGCTTCATTATTAGTAAAATAATCATTTCACGTGTTCACAGTGGTCCCTCATCTGTCGAGGGGGTTTAGTTCCAGGACTCCCACCCAGTGATAGGTAAAAATTTGTGACATAGCAACCTTATATCTATTTATTATTTATATATTTTTAAGGCTTTTTTCCTATTTAATATTCTTTTAATGTGTTTTAATTAATATTTTTAAAGTTTTTTATATTGTTTCTAATATTTTATGCTAGAAAATGCTTATATTACCACAAAAATAATTAAAATAATACATACATAAAAATACTTATATACCGCAAAATCCTGCAATATAGCAAAAAAAAAAAATCTGCAATACAAAATTAGATATATACAATTAAAAATCCACGATACAGTGAGACCGCGAAAGGGGGCCCACAACACGGCGAGGGACCACTGTATACAGCAATGGTATTTCCTTTGTAAATATCTTCTCCTAATTTTTGGCTACGGTTTGTTTGATAGTTTTCTGATCTCTTTTTGCTATTGCTTTGTAGGAGGAGCTCTTTACCAATTAAAAATTTACATCTTTGTCTGCATATATATCAAAAACAATAATTAGATTCTGGCCAGCTGGCTCAGTGGATAGAGCGTCAGCCCAGAATGCAGACATCCCAGGTTCAAGCCCCAGTCAGGGCACACGTGAGAAGCGACCATCTGCTTCTCTTCCCCTCCCCCTCCCTCATCTCTCTCTCTTTCCCTTATGCAGCCAGTAGCTCAGCTGGAATGAGCATCGGTCCCATACGGGATTGCTGGTTGGATCCCCAGGAGGGGTGCATGCGGGAATCTGTCCATCTCCCTTCCTCTCACTTAAGAATATTAATAATTACCAGTTTGTCATTTACCTTTCAACTTTTGTGACATAGTTTTAATAAAATGACTTTAAGTCTACGTAGTCCAAAAACTAAATAAAAAAAGAATACCTATTAAAAGTCTAAGGATGCTGAAAGAAGTCAGGTATTTCTTGTCTGTTGTTGTTTCTGCTACTTTGTTGTTTGTTTTATGAATTTGTGGGTTGTTCAATAGAAACACGACAATAAGGTATTTGAGGGTAAATGTAAGATTCCATATCTTGCTATAAAAGCAAGATGGATTTAAGTTTTACAAAAAAAAAGTATAAACTTATTTGAATATTACAGACTTTATGGCCCTGGCCAGATAGCTCAGTTGCTAGAGTCGTCCTGAGGCACCAAAGGTGCCTGTTCAGTCCCCAGAGCACAGACAGAAACAAACTATGTTTCTATCTGTCTGTCTGTCTCTCTCTCTCTCTTTCCCCTGTCCTCTCTCTCAAAAATCAATAAATACTTAAAAATAAATAAATAAACTTTATTATTATTTAGCCCTGCCATTTAATTTCTATTGTGGTCAAGGGAAATAAATGTGCTGTCCTACTCATCTTTAAGTGTACAGTACAGGACATCATTGTATTTTCATTTTGGTTGATATTGAGAGATTTTCTGACCTCCTTTGTGCTATTCTCTTTTGGAGGTTCAAGAGTGTATTTAAATTTCACCCCTTCTATCACTCTTCCCAGGACATCACGGCATTCAGAGTCCGTCACTGCTGAGGATGCTGTGAGCGGTCCCTCATCTCCTCCCACGTAAACTAAATATGGACACAGTGCGGCAGCCAGCCCTTCAGATTTGCCAGAGTCCATCACGCACCCAAAGCAGGTGTCATACCGCAGAATTCAATCTAGTTCCTATTGTATCGATAGATGCCCCCATTTCATACCTTGACAAAAATATTCAGAGGGATGGAGAATTTCCCCAAGATATTCTGACTGCTGAGATTCTTCAGCTCGGTATCCTTGAGCAGTTCCACGGTCTCAGTCACCACATACAGGTTTGTCGCTGCTTTTCGGCACTGCCCCAGAAATGATGGCTCTGGGTCCATCAGTTTCCTAGGGAGAGGGGAAGGTCAGAGTGGGAAGAGGTGTTTTCTCAGGTTACCTTGTGTTACCCTCCTCAGGACCAGGAAGGGTGTAGATACCTTGGACTTTTTTTAAATTATTTATTTATTTATTCATTTTAGAGAGGAGACAGAATGAGAAAGAGAGAGAGAGAAAGGCAGGAGAAGCAGAAAGCATCAACTCCCATATGTACCTTGACCAGCCAAGCGCAGGGTTTTGAACCGGCAACCTCAGCATTCCAGGTTAACGCTTTATCCACTGCGCCATCACCTGGTCAGGCTTCTTCATTACTTATTCTTTTACTTATTGCATGTCCCTACCTTAATAAATATGTTTTAGGATGAGGATTTTTACCTGTCTTGTTATTATTCTAGCCTCACCTCAAAATAGCAGAGTAATGGACAATTGCAATTTTATTAAAATTTATTGCGTAACTAATAATCATGAGTTGAATGAATGAATGAATGAATGAATGAATGAATGAATGAATACCAAGAACAGCATAATCGAACATGCCATTCTCTTTATTCTGAGCCTCAGGAACAAAGTCTATCGGACACCCCCTTGCCCACAACGACAACACCGCTTGGGGGCTATTGACCAGCTCTTTCCCATCCTGTGTCCTCACCTCTTTCTAAGTTCTGTCCAGGTCTCATGTGGGGTGGTGACAATTTGACACTCGAAGGAGGACCCTTGGCACTGAGTAGCCTCCCCTGAGAAGCTCACTTGTGCCCCAGCATCCACACTGCCACCCGCCTGCTGCTTCTTGACCACAGTGTCATTGAAGAGGACGGGAGCTTTCACAGCAGCATCTGGAAACAGACAAGATGGGCTGAGCTTTAGCCTGGAATTCACTCTGGACCGGCTGGGAAATGGATGGAGATGGATAGACTGAGCTCTCTTTGCCCCACCCTCCTACTCAACTGAGTCTCTCAGCCAGAAAGCTAACTCGTCAGTTCATCCTGTGAGTGTACATGACTACTGAGAACAGTGTTTGAGTCCACCCAGGGGCTGGATGGCAGGGATGATGTCCTACACCTAGGAAATGATGATGTCACTTGCACCTGGGTCCAGGAGACCCATATAATCTCTCCAGGCACAGTGTCAGCCCCAGGAGAGGGACTCACAGGCAGTAAATGTTGGGGACTTGGGAACAGACAGGCTTGGGTTCTTTGCCCAAGAGGCTGCTGTCAATATTAAATGAACCTGGGGTCATGATTAGTAACTTCTCAGATACTCTCAGTGTCTTCTTTCTTGCCCCTTGCCCGTAGGTGAGGCGAACCTGAGGTCCCCCTGTGTGGGGGTCTCAGAATGCCTTGATTCCTGCACCCCTTCCCTCTGACCCTTGTTTGCAGCCCTGACCTCCTACGCCGCTGGCTGACAATACCTGGGACAGAAGTGCCTGGTTCGAGGATGTGCATGAGGGAGACGTCAAGTGGAATGTCACGTAGTTTCCAAAACTGTGAGAGAGCCTTCTTCCTCCGTATTAGAGTAAAGCGATGTAATTTGGTGGCACTCAGTAAACTTTTGACAGGCCTGAGTTCTTTGTGCCCAATCTCCTTGACCAATCCCCTGGTAGCTCTCTCAAACGTGAAGGGCATGATGCTAGGAGCTGATAGAAGTAGAGACCAGGTGGGTCTTACACAGGACATTCAATGAGTTTTCATGTGTCATTCAGAAACAATTGGCATTGACCCGATATTACATAGGCCTTTGTCCTGTCTCTAAAGGGAAGGAGCATGCATGTGCAAATGATCCCCAGTCAGCTGGGACACCCTAGGTCTTCCTTAAATAACTATCCAGCAGGGTGTCTTCAGTGAGCAGAGATGACATACCTAGAGGCAGTCCCTGCCAGGTCAGGGGACCCGTGAGGATTTGCTTAATTGGTTGGAAGTGACAAAGAGGAGGTCAATGCCCACATTCCCAAGAATATGACTGGTGCTTCCGCCTCAGGGGAGTTTCAGTAGAAACTGTCACACTGTGGCCAGACTAAATCTCTGGGTTTCAGAGCCACACCCACCAGAAACCTAGCGGTCACACTCTACTGAGATCTGTGAAAAAATTCAGGACAGACTGACACCTGGGGCCGTAGGGTAGGAACCACCCCAGCACCGTGCCTGCTGCCTGATTAGCCCTAGCGGCTGTACTCTACCAGAGGTTTGATCAGGGGCCAGCCTCACAAGCAGTCAGCAGACAGAGGCACAGGAAGTGGCCCTCTGGGAACCTTGGGTCTTCTGTTGACTTGCCACCAAGCCCGTACTGGTAGAGGCCAGCCTAAGTACACAGTTTGGTCCTTCCCTGTGCCACTAAGTCAAGCAGAGGGAACCACAAACTCTGGACTCCTCATGGCTCCAAAAAGATTTTAGAAGGCCAGTCACAGCCGTGTCTTACACTGGTCTGCACCAGGTTTTTTTCTGGGAGGGCCAGAACCAACACTCCCACTGGCAGCTACAAGCAACCCTGGAGAAGAATTCAATCGGCATCGCTAGTGCCATATCCTGAGTAAGAGCTCAGAGGCATCAAACCCAGCGGAGGAGTCCCGCTTTCTGTGGTCAGCACCTGCACAGCAGCTAGCATGCATTGGACAAGCTAGAGCAGGGGTCCCCAAACTATGGCCCGCGGGCCGCATGCGGTCCCCTGAGGCCATTTATCCGGCCCCCGCCGCACTTCCGGAAGGGGCACCTCTTTCATTAGTGGTCAGTGAGAGGAGCACAGGATGCATCCGCACCCATAGTTCCCATTGAAATACTGGTCAGTTTGTTGATTTAAATTTACTTGTTCTTTATTTTAAATATTGTATTTGTTCCCGTTTTGTTTTTTTACTCTAAAATAAGATATGTGCATTGTGCATAGGGATTTGTTCATAGTTCTTTTATAGTCCGGCCCTCCAATGGTCTGAGGGACAGGAAACTGGCCCCCTGTGTAAAAAGTTTGGGGACCCCTGAGCTAGAGCCTCACAGTCAGCCAGCGCATGGTTTGGATACCTGGCCTGCTCAGCTAACTTCCACCGTGAGGAGGGAGAGAAGCTTAGAGCACAGACACTCAGTGTGTTCCTTGGATCCTATTGTTGGGACCAGTCGAGGGGCTTAGATACCTCCTGGCGTGTGACAATCAGCCCTAGTGGAAGACTCTCTCAATCATCCTACCAGAGACCAGGGCCTCCCCACCTAAAAGAACTTCTGCAGACCGGACTGGCAGCCCCACCCAACCTGAACTTGTGCTCACCTCTCTCGGGAGAAATAGGATTGGAGTATCTAGCAGTGGCTGAGGGAGTAGGCTCTGGGGGAGGGGCTGCCTTTCCTGTACCGAGCTCTTAACAATGTACCATGCCAATTAGGGGATTTCGCTACCGTTGTCATCCACCTCAGCTGCCCTAACCCACCAAGCTTGCAACCCGTGGAGGCATTTGTGGGGTGAAACCAGTCTGAGCCCACTCTACAGTCTTTCCACAGAAGACTGTGGGAAGACCAGGCGGCTGTCCAAGGAAGTGGAGCAGCTGAAAACTAGAGGTAATCTTAAGGGACTTGGGCCATTTTACAAAGCTGCTCTCAGCTCTAAGCAGGAGAAAGTTGATCTTTATACACAGGTTGACCCCTCCCACACATACCAAAGCACAGAAAACACACACAAACAGTAAACAGAGTGTAGCTTCAGACAGGTAGCCAACGGTGGGTTACAAACAACGGCTGACATAAACCTAAATCTGAACCCCACTTAAGAGGACACAGAACCAACAAACTAGAGGTGGGTGGCATACTGCACCAATGCTAGCCTCAACCAGCCACACAGTGGCACACCCAAAGGAAGAGTCCAGCAGGCACCAGACCCTGCTGATAATAACTATGCCCCATAAAACGGACACTGCAAAGCATCTAATACACGTGATCAAGATTAACCTTCATTGCCAGCCAGCCTGGAGGGGTAACTCTGCCCACTAAAGGGCCACAGCATCCAAGACTCTCATACAACAGGAGGGTATATATTACTCTTAAGAAGCATTCATAGAGCAAGGTGCTCAGGTGACCTGGTTGTTAGTACCACTGAGCCCATCCTCCTCCTAAAGACATCACAACAAATTTGAGAGTCAGATCAGAGCTACCTAATACACAGATAAAATGGGCAGACAAAGAAATATACCTCAAATGAATCAATAGGAGAAATCCCCAGAAAAAGAATTAAATGAAATGGAAGCAACCAAAATACCAGACATGGGGTTTAAAATACTGGCTATTAGGATGCTCAAGGAACTTAGAGTATATATGAATGACCTCAGTGAGAACTTAAACAAAGAGAGAGTAAGCATTAAAAAGGACATGGAAACCATATAAAACAACCAGTTAGAAATGCTAAATACAGTATATAAAGTGAAGACTGCACTAGAAGGAGTGAACAGTAGGTGGATGAAGTAGAGAATCAAATCACGGATTTAGAGGACAAGATAAATATGAGCACAGAAGTAGAACAGCAAAAAGAAAGGAAGCTAATGAAGGCTGAGGAAACTGAGAGACCTCTGTGAAACAACATTCGCATAATAGGGGATTCTAAAGGAGAAGAAAATGAAAAGACATAGAGAACTTGTTTGAAGAAATCATAGCTGAAAAGTACCCTAATGTGCTGAAGGAAAAAGTCACACAAGTTCAAGAAGCACAGAGAGTCCCATTAAAGATGAACTCAATTCTGACCAGGAAGTGGTGCAGTGGATAGAGCGTTGGCCTGAATCACTGAGGACCCAAGTTCAAAACCCAGAGATCACCGGCTTGAGCGCAGGCTCACCAGCTTGAGCACAGGGTTGCCAACTTGAGCGTGAAATCATAGACATGACCCCATGATCACTGGCTTGAACCCAAAGGTTGCTGGCTTGAACCCAAAGGTGACTTGCTTGACGCTCGAGGTTGCTAACTTGAGCCCAAGGTCACTGGCTCAAGCTAGGGGTCACTTGCTCTGCTAGAGCCCCAGCCCAAGGTACATATGAGAAAGCAATCAAACAACTAAGGTGCCACAACAAAGGATTGATGCTTTTCATCTCTCTCCCTCCCTTCCTGCCTATCTGTCCCTGTCTGTCACCCACCCCAACACCTCTCTCTCACACAAGCACATTAAAAAAAAAATCTAGGAATGGATGCACTGAGGGGTGAGACTGAGCACAGTCAT
Organism: Rhynchonycteris naso; assembly: GCA_037038555.1. NCBI lineage: Eukaryota > Metazoa > Chordata > Mammalia > Chiroptera > Emballonuridae > Rhynchonycteris > Rhynchonycteris naso. Next base: position 279,625,357 of record CM072998.1, read on the forward strand.
CCTCCCCATGACCCCCTCCTCCGAGGCAGCACAGTGCAGGCAACACTAACCCCTTGACCCACGGTTTCTCCCAGGGGGGACGTGAGGGCACAGTGAGCACCCGGCTCTCCAGTCGTGCAGGACGCTCCTAAGAGGCCTGCTTCTTTGCCACCCACCCAGAACACTGAGGTGGATCGGCAGGGCTGAAGACTCTGAAGGCAGGTGGATGTCATGGCCGGGTGAGTGGGTAATGCAGATGTGGGGCATATACATACAGTGGGATATTACCTCACCATAAAAAGAACGAAATCTTGCCCTTTGCAGTAACACAGATGGATGGGATCCAAATAATAGAATCCCATACAGTGGTGGAATTCAAATAATTTAACAACCAGTTCTCTGCCCTAATGACCATTTTAAGTATAAAACAATGACATACTGAACTTTAGCTATTATTTCATGCACTTAGTACTCAAATAAGAACAATAAAAGAGGTACACAAAACTAGATTTTAAGAAAAAGTTTTAAAACATTCATGAAACAATATTAAATAATTCCTGACAAAAAAAAAACAATAAAACTTATTTAAGATATTTCCAATGACAGCTTGTCACCCCTGGTTGTTTGGCACTTTTTATGTTATATGTTTATTTATTGAAATAACAAACGCAAGGGAATTAAAATGTAGTATTTCTTTATTATTTATTTTTTAAATTTATTCATTTTAGAAAGGAGAGCGTGAGAGAGAGAAAGGGGGGAGAAGCAGGAAGCATCAACTCCCATATGTGTCTTGACCAGACAAGTGCAGGGTTTTGAACTGGCGACCTCAGTGTTCCAGGTCAATGCTTTAGCCACTGCGCCACCCCAGGTCAACCAAAAATGTAGTATTTCATCCAAGGGATAATGAGTTTTATGAAATGAATAAATAAATATTACAAGCATAGTTTCATCAAATTTTCTTTACCTATGGATGAAATGAACATTACTAAAGGTCTTAAAACACGCTGTTACACAGATGAACATTTAAAAAGTGTAAAAAATATCAATTTCTGATTTTCACATTGGGAGGCTACCCAGGTGCCCACCTTAAAGAGAACCCTGATGACAAGTGCCATTTTAACAACAGGTTTGCCAAACTCAACCAAAAATTAGGTATCAGTTTCGGCAAACCAGTGCAAACTGGCTGAATCCCACCACTGCCTATCGGGTTTCTTTTTTTTTTTTAAGTGAGAGACAGACAGACAGAAGGAGACAGGCAGGAAGGGAGAGACAAAAAGCATCAACTCATAGTTGCAGCAACTTAGTTGTTCACTACTTGCTTTTCATATGTGCCTTCAGGGTGAGGGGGGGCCTCAAGCTGAGTCAGTGACCTCTTGCTCAAGCCAGCAACCTTGGGCTTCAAGCCAGTGACCATAGGGTCATGTGATTGATCCTGCGCTCAAGCTGGGGACCTCAGGGTTTCAAATTTGTTTCCCCAGCGCCCCAGGTGACCAGTCTGTCGTCCACTGCACCACCGTCTGGTCAGGATAGAGAGTATTACTCTAATTGAAATAAGTCAGAGAGGAAAGATAAATACCATATGATTTCATTTATATGTGAAATCTGAGGTAAAAAAAATGCATAAAGAAAACAAAACAGCCAGACCAGACAGTGGCCCAGTGGATAGAGCATTGGACTGGGGCGTCGAGGGCCCAGGTTCGAAACCTCAAGGTCGCCAGCTTGAGTGCGGGCTCATCTGGTTTGAGCAAGGCTCACTAGCTTGAGCCCAAGGTCGCTGGCTTGAGCAAGGGGTCAGTCAGTTTGCTGTAGCCCCTGGGTCAAGGCACATATGAGAAAGCAATCCGTGAACAACTAAGATGTCGCAACTACAAGTTGATGTTTCTCATATCTCTCCCTTCTTGTCTCTCACTCTTTCTTAAAAACAAAACAAACAAACAAAAATAAAATGAAACAAAGGGAAACAGACCCACCGACGCAGAGAATGGGCTGACAGTAGCCAAAGGGAAGAAGGTAAAAATGGGTAGAAAAAGTACTGTACCAAAGACACACCCCTCAGCCTTCCATGGTGGCACATTGCTACCCAGAGCTCTTCCTTAGCAGGAAGGGCTTGGGGAGAAGTCCTCACTTTGGGAGTGGGGGTGTCAAACTAGAACAAACCAGAAACCCCCCTGCTCATTTTCACAACCCTACTCTGAACACCGCTGTCTCTGACCACAGCGTCCTCTCTTCTTGCTCACCCCCTGGTCCGGGGTAGAACTCACCAGGCTGTATGTGTGTGTGTTACAGGGAAAGGTTCCGATGAGCGGCCAGACGCCTCCAGACGCCACAGGTCAGACTCGCTCCAGAGAACAGAGAGCTGCGGGTCTGCCCGTCGGGGTTTCTTTCCGGCAGCAGGTCCCTGACCCGATTTGCAGAGCAATGTCCTGGGAAACACGACAGGAGGCCCTGTCTCCCCCAGAGGACCAGGTCTGGGGCTGAGGTCTGGGTCTGGCCATCTGAGCCCCCAGGTCCAGATGCAGGGTGACAGAGATAGGGGGGTTACACTCACCTGCTCCCGGGACCACACCGGGGTGACAAGTAAACTAGAGAAGAATCAACCTGAACAACCAGCAGCAGCCTGGCTGGAGAGAAGTCTGGTAACCGAGGACCCGCAGACGAAACAACTTCAAGTCAAGACTGGCTGGAAGAGCAGAAACTTGAAAGAACTGGCCCTGTTCCTAGGGGTGGAGGCTGAGGTCTGTTTCAGCTGCTGGGATGGGGGTCAATATCCACCTGAGAAGGGTGGCAACTAAACCACAAACCAACACCCTAGCCCAAAGCACCAGAGCCAGGAAGTGGTGCCAAATCACATCCAGGCTTGAAAAGCAGGGGATTCTGGGAGAGATGACTGGAGACCCAGGATCCCTCTTAAAGGTCCAGCGCACAACACTCTGTTCACAAATAGCACTGTGCAACATGCCAGCATTCTGAGCGCCCTTCCCTGACTCTTGGACATTCTAGAAGCCAAAGAGAACGCATCCCAGATGTTTGGGATGAGTTCTGTGAGCCCAGGGAAGCCTGAGGGGTTTTGGTCAGGCTTAGCTTAGAACCAAGATGTTCATAAACAACAGGCAGCTTCCCTGTCCCATTACCTTGCTCTGCCTCCTGAAGCCCCGACAACCTCCCTGAGGCATGTAAACGGGACAGTCCGGAGCAGCAAGCGTGTAGCGGCAGATAAGCACCCCTGGTCCTCCCACACCGGGAACAGCCTCTTGTTGGGGAAGCGGCAATGTGGGAACCCTGAGAACACACCCCATCTCCCTCCTGAAGCGGGTAGACGGCACCCACGGCTTCCCTCCTGGCACACCTCCCCCAGGGTCTCCCGTGTCTGCGACCTCACAGGAAGCTCTCCATGCCTGGCGCGTGGCCCAGGGTCAGCAAAGTCAGCTTACTTAGAATTTCAGGGGAGACTGAGGTGCTGGTGGCCACTGCCCAGCACAGGTTATATTTGAATATTCTCTACTAGTTTACTATTCCAGTTTGCCTTGTTCTCTAGTTTCCATGGGGACCTCTTCTCTGCACCCTCCTTGCCCCTCCCTGACTCACTTCCGCTTCTTTGTTTCCCTTCTTCCTTCCCCTCCAAGTTCTTATAAGTTTCTGCCCTGTTGCTTTTGATTTCTGCTCTCGCCCACATTCCTTACCCTATTTCCTATACAGAATAAGTCTCTCTTCTCTGAGCCTTCACCTCCCTGAGCCAGCCAGTCAGCCGGCTACAGTCTCTGGGTGTCGGTCCACATTTTCTACACAATGTCTCCATTCTAGGGCTGGGGATATGGAGGTTAGTAAGACAGAGCCCTGAGTCCACAGACTTAGCTCTAATACAGAGACAGTACTATGGGGACTGGTATAGATGATAGATAGATGATAAATAGATAGATAGATAGATAGATAGATAGATAGATAGATAGATAGATAGATAGATAGATAGATAGATAGATAGAGTAAAACATTTGTCCAGCAGGGCTCTTAATTCTATTCCTTCATTCCAATTTCACTACTGCAATGAACTCTATTCCCTGTTGGTGAATTCATGGTAAAGACACCTCTGGTCATTTCTCCTCCCCACCCCCACTCCACAAGCATCCAGTGACTCCCCACTGGGGCCCTGCCCTGTTAGAAAATGGCAGTTTGGAAGCACAGTGAGAAATTGCACGGCCCTCCCTGACTGAGAGGGAGGGACTTAGAAACTGGTGAAGCTTTCATGACACAATCACAGCCAGCAGTGCAGACTTTTGCTTTTGTTTCAGTTCCTGTAGCCCATGGACACTCCTTGAGCTGCTAAGGCCACTTAACCAGTCCCTTACGTCAGAATCCACACATCACGGATTGCACACAGCAAGGTCCCAGAAACGAGGGTTTGGGAGGCTCTGGGGGTCCTGCCTGGCTGTCCAAATCCTCACCCACCTATCAGAGTCCCATCTCCCTTCCCCGTCCCCAGGAGACTATGTGAGATTTCTTCCCCATTCTCATGAGCCCCAAAGAAGGAGATGCTATGAAAACTGGGATGTATCCATTTTATTTACAGTATGTCTACTCCCCAGTGTCTAGCCGAATACCTGGCAAACTGCACCCTTTATAAATATTTGATTGCGTGAATAAGGGACGAGGACAAACTCATTGTTTTCTGCACGTCAGTAGCACTTAATCCAGAACCTTTCATAGAGCATGTGCTCAGGAAGGTTTTCCTGGATTTAATTTATCATTTCAGAACATATAGAAAAGGGTTCTTCTATTCAGACTCTCTTGTGTTGGGCTGGGGCACAGTTGGGGTAGTGGCTGGATTTGAATTATCTATGTGCCAACATCTCCAGCACGTACAGTTTCTAATCCTGACACTGGACTGCTCACACGTGTGAGGGACTGACGAGAAAACAAGCCGCGTTCCGCTCCCTACGTCTTTCCGTCCCAACCGCATGCTGCTGGAGCACGCGTCAAGGACACTGTGGAAACAAACGTGACCCTCTCTTAGGTGTGAATCTGTCACTCTTAGCGGTCTGCAAGGAGAAATGTGGGCCACGTGTGCTCATTACTCCCCCACCCCAGGCTAATGCGGCTCCCCCAGGGTCTTCCCACCTGGACACCACCCCCACACACACCAGGTGGCCATCGGGGCTCAGCTCCCAGCAGTTTCTCTGCTGCTCAGGGAAACCAGTGGGTTTTAATGTTTTTGAGCAATACTGCTCCAATACTCCTGGTGTGAACTGAGAGAAACTCTGGTTGCTAGGTGACCATTACAAAAGCAGAAGAATTTCCAAAATAAAAAGGGACTTAAATGCACTTGAATCAAGCACACCTGCTCCCTTAGTTTGTGGCTGGGTGGGGAGCAGCCACACTCACCTTAGAGAGGTGATCCGCTCTTTGGTTACTTACTCTAGGACACTGCCGTACAAAGTTTCAAGGAAGCTGAAAGGATCTTTCACTCTTTCCAGAGTCCCAGTGAAGAAACAGAGAGGGATGTTTCAATACTGGGATTCTGGGCAAGTAGTGGGCGCTCAGTAAGTATTTGTTGTATGAATGAATGAATGAATGAGCGAGCAAATGAATAAATAAATGTGTGGGCACAAGAACCTGTTTATGAAATCTAAAGGACTCATAACCTCCGAAGACTTATAGAAATAATGATGTACGTCTACATTTTAATTGATACGTCCACAAATTCTATGGTACTCCTCCGTTCAAGTGCTGAAGCTTGAGTGGGACTTAGGAGGCTTAGTGATAATGTCTGATAACATCTAACAAGAAAAGTATGGCCGCCTGACCAGGCAGTTGTGCAGTGGATAGTGTGTCGGACTGGGACGTGAAGGACCCAGGTTCAAAACCCCAAGGTCGCCAGCTTAAGCGCAGGCTCATCTGGTTTGAGCAAGGCTCACCAGCTTGAGCCCAAGGTCGCTGGCTTGAGCAAGGGGTTACTCAGTCTGCTGTAGCCCCCTGGTCAAGGCACATGTGAGAAAGCAATCAATGAACAACTAAGGTGCCACAACAAAGAACTGATGCTTCTCATCTCTCTCCCTTCCTGTCTGTTCCTATCTGTCCTTCTCTCTGTCTCTGTCACACACACACACACACACACACAAAAAGAAAACTACACACTCTTGTATTAAAATCTTCACTCCTGTGTCCCCAGCTCCTGGCATCTTATGTGCACACAGTATACAACGGTGTCAACTCATTTAATGACAAACTTGTCGACAATCTTTATGGACACCTATACATACAGTCACACCTGAAAAAGAGGCATAAGTCACCAATAGAAAAGAGAGACTTTTAACAAAAGACCCATTGGCAAGTGTAATTGTTAAAATAGGAACCACTAAGAACTATGAATAAAGTGCTGCTAGAATTAGCATAGCTGGTTTCTCATACTGAAGGGGGAGGCACTTCTAGAAGGAACACAAGCCCTTGGTGTCCCCAGGGGGAGGGCAATGGACAGAGGGACAGCCTGAGAAGGCCCGGCACAGGGGGACTGAGGACTCGACCCAACTTGGGGACTTTTGATGTCCTCCTGATGCAAAATCTTCAGAGAAATCCACGCAGACAAAGGCTAGTGGGGCAGATAACCCTTCAGTCCGGTTCTGACCCAGCTACCAGGATGGCGCCTCCTCCTGCCCGGCCCTCAGCTCACCTGGGGCAGGTGGGAGCCCCCTCTCTGCCCTCTGCCAGCCTGAGGACAGCTAAGGAAGGCGGGCACCAACCTGACCCACACTCAGGGCCACAGACCCCTTCCTCCCTGGTCCAGTGACAGGGTCAGTTGTAAGGACGGCTCTGCCCTCCCCACCTCCTTAGAAACAAGAGAAGGCGAGTAAAGTCAGCAGATCACTGTCTTGTTCCCTCTGTGACAGCCAGGGCCACACAGATTAGAAGCCAGTTGTTGGGCAGATAAAATATATTATGCTCACTTTGTTAAAGATGGCACTGCCCACTTGGAGGCCCGTTGTCCAGGTGATGACATCAGTTGCCCTTTCTGCTTAGGATGGGCGTGATTATGTTAATATCTGTAGGGGGAGGGCTTTCACACCAAAAGGTTTTAAAAGGAAGAGAGATCACATTGTTCCAGGAGAAGAGTGATTGCGTCCTAGGAGGAGGGCAGAGAGCAGGGAGGAGAGCAGAGAAAGGCCATGTGGAGGAGACCAGGAGAAGCAGCCAAGATGGCAGAGTGCTGAGGGAGAAGCCAGTTTGTGCAGAGAGAAAGAGATGGGGAACAGAGGTGAATAAGACTGGTGAGCTAGAAACCTTTGATTCTAGGAAACTTGGATAAGTCAGTAGCTTTGTGAGCACTAAATAGTGGGTTTTGGAGCCCAGTGTGTGTTTTTACTTGCCCACCAGTTCTTGACTCCATTGTTTCATTACCGACTATCTGAATCAAATGTGAACCTGCATGGGCCAGGCGGTTGTGATGGTGGCCTTGGCCACTGGCTTAAAATTTGGCGTAGTCTGTGGCAGGATTCAATACAGTTTAGTATGGAGCCACCACCACCTTTGAGCAGTGGAGTAGAGGACTGGCTGCTGTTATGGTTCCCCATGGCTGTCCTTTTGGGGGCTGTAGGCTTGCTGACTTTTATAGCCATGTGTGAGGAAACCAAGAGCTCTGTAGAAGAGTCTGCCCAGGAGCTGCAAGCCGAGCAGTGAAAGGAGCTGGAGGAAACGTGGGAGAAAGAGGTGCTGACCCTGGAGCTGGAGGAAGCGCTGGAGGAGGAGGCCAAACAGGTTTGCGAGATTCGCCTGGAAATTGCAGAGCTGCTGGAGGAGGAATCACAGGTTCGTGAGTTGCAGATTGCCCTGGATGTTGTGGAGAGCCAGCAGTGGCAGAAGGTAGGGGCCGGAGCTGCAAAGCCCGCGGAGCAGAAGGCGGCAGCGGCCCAGAGCTCGAGCCTGGCAGCAGGAGCTGGTGTTTTCAGTTCCTCTTCGGAGGATGAGGAGAATCAGGCTGGAGTTGCAGAAGGTGAGAGCCCAGCAGCAAGAAGTAGCTACACTTCTGGTAGGTCTGCGATTTTGGGACATAGGGGTGGATGCCATCATGCTCCCCAGAGCAGAGGTGGAAATGCTGACTGCCATTGCCATGTGCTCCTTTTCTTTGGGACAGTGTAAGACCTGCCAGTATGGCAGGGATGAGGAGGGTGGCTAAGGCCCCATATGCGTGAACTGACTTCCTGGACTATGACCAGAGTGAGCACTGGCTCCTTTGCTGTATGGACGTATAGATTTTGGACAATGTAAAATACACTGATGGGGGTAGGAGATGGCTTTGCTGGAGTCCCTTCCCCTGCCCTGGGAAGACTTTCGAATGGTTAGAAAGAAGGCCAAGGACATTTCACACTTTTGACAAAGTGCTCAGAGACTGGTGAAGTGTACCTTTGTAATTGTTGAAATTGTCTGATTTGTCACATTGTTGCAATTTGTGTATGTGCCCAATTTCTTTGCACAGGGATGCCCGTGGTGTAGATTGTGGGTAGTAAAGTGAGCATAGGGGTGGATTGTTGGGCAGATAAAATATATTATGCTCACTTTGTTAAAGATGGCGCTGCCCACGTGGAAGCCCCTCGCCCAGGTGATGATATTGGTTGCCCATTTTGCTCTGGAGATGGGTGTAATAATATGCATTGGGGGAAGGCTTTTGCACCAAACGGTTTTAAAAGGAAGAGAGATCAGGTTGTTTGAGAGAAGAGGGATTATGTTCCAGGTAGAGAACAGGGAGGAGAGCAGATTAAGGCCACGTGGAAGAGAGGAGAAGTAGCCAAAATGGTGGAGTGCTGAGGGAGAAGCCAGTCTGAGCAGAGTTTGTGCAGGAGAAGGAGATGGGGAACACAGGTGAATAAGTCTGGAGAGCTAGAAACCTTTGATGCTAGGAAACTCGGATAAGTCAGTAGCTTTGTGAGCACTGAATGAGTGGATTTTGGAGCCCAGTGTGTGTTTTTACTTGCCCGCCAGGTGCAAGCTAGAATTAAAGCTGATGGCTCACCAGTTCTTGGCTCCGTTGTTTCATTACCAACTGTCCGCATCTAATGTGAACCTGCACTGGCCAGGTGGCTGTGATGGTGGCCTTGGCCACTAGCCATACATTTGGCGTAGTCTGTGGCAGGATTCGATACAGATTGATATGGGGCCGGCACCCTTGAGGTGCATGGTAGAGGACTGGTTGCTGTTATGGTTTCCCATAGCTGTTTTTTGGGGAACTGTAGGCTGGCTGACTTTTACAGCCATGTGTGAGGAACCTGAGAGCTCTATGGAAGAGGCTGCCCAGGACCTGCAAACCGAGCAGTGGAAGGAGCTGAAGGAAACGTGGGAGAAAGAGATGCTGACCCTGGAGCTGGAGGAAGCGCTGGAGCAGGAGGCCGACCAGGTTTGCGAGATTCGCCTGGAAATGGAGCAGACACTGGAGGAGGAATCACAGGTTCGTGAGTTGCAGATTGCCCTGGACGTTGTGGAGATTTCCGAGAGAGCCAGCTCCAGCAGGAGGCCGGGGCTGAGGCTGGGACTGGGGTGGCAAGGCCCACGGCAGCAGCGGCCCGGGGCTCAAGCCCGGCAACAGGAGCTGGTATTTCCAGCTCCTATCCAGAAGATGAGGAGAATTGGGCTGGAGTTGTGATTTGCAGACTCCAGAAGGTAAATGGTGGCAGCTGTGGCAGGAGGATAAACGGATGTCCCGGAAGCCAGGCTTGCATCAGCAAGTGGTCGCTAGAACAGCAGGGTGTGCCTGCTAAGCTGCTGGTAGGTCTGCGATTTGGGGACATAGAGGTGGACGCCATCATGCTCCCCAGAGCAGAGATGGAAATGCTGACTGCCATTGCCACATGCTTCTCTTTAGGACAGTGTGAGACCTGCAATGATGGCAGGAATGAGGGGGGAGGCTAAAGCTCCATGTGCATGGATTGATTTCCTGGACTATGACCGGATGGGCACAGGCTCCTTTGTTGAATGGACTTATGGATTTTGGACAATGTGAAATACCCTGATGGGGGTGGGGGCAGCTTTGCTGGAGGCCTTCCCCCTGCCCCCGGAAAACTTTCAAACGGCAAGGAAGAAGGCCGAGGACATTTTGTGCTTTTGACAAAGTGCTCAGAGACTGGTGAAATGTACCTTTGTAATTGTTGAAATTGATTTGTCATGTTGCTATAATTTGTGTAATGTACCTAATTTCCTTGTACAGGGATGCCGGTGGTGTAGATTGTGGGTAGTAAAGTGAGCATAGGGGTGGATTGTTGGGCAGATAAAATATATTATGCTCACTTTGTTAAAGATGGCGCTGCCCACGTGCAAGTTTTAAGATAGCTTTTCCCCACACCCTTGACAGATTGGATGATGTGGGGTGGTATACTCTCATGAGGAATCCTCCCATTATGTCTCAGATAAGTGACTTTGTATCAGAGACTTCCTTGTTTGTAGATTGGATTAAAGGTTTTGAATCTATGCTATAAAGTGGGGCAGACCGGGAGCTTGCTTTCTTGGTTCCTGATATTAGTATTAGAGAAAAGAGCAGATGAAGGCCACGTGCAGGAGAGGAGAAGCAGCCAAGATGGCAGAGTGCTGAGGAAGAAGCCAGTTTGTGCAGAGTTTGTGTAGAGAGAAGGAGATGGGGAACAGAGGTGAATAAGGCTGGTGAGCTAGAAACCTTTGATGCTAGGAAACTCGGATAAGTCAGTAGCTTTGTGAGCACTGAATGAGTGGGTTTTGGAGCCCAGTGTGTGTTTTGCTTGCCTGCCGGGTACAAGCTAGGATTAAAGCTGATGGCTCACCAGTTCTTGGCTCCTGTGTTTCATTACCGACTGTCCGAATCTAATGCGAACCTGCACTGGCCAGGCAACCCTGATGGTGGCCTCGGCTACTGCCCTTACAGATGGGAACTGATTGGGATCCTTAACCCTAATCTAAACTGGGGCATGGTGATGGGGTTTCGATGTCCCACACTGAAGGGGTGACCACGGCCACGGACCTGGGGAAAGGCATGGAAGGTTCAGGTAAGTGATGCCCAGCTGTTTGTAAGAGGAGTAGGAGGGTAGCTGACCCTGAAGGGTCTGGCATGTCCCCAGGGGCAATACAGAAAGCGAGGGTGGCATCCACTCACACAGGATGTGTCGCCCTAGGAGCAGTGTGGGACATGAGGGCAAAACTGAAAGGGCATGGGTACAGGTCTGCGCCCCTAAAGGGCAGGACAGAGGAGCAGTGGGCAGGGCTGGGAGACCTGGCCGTCAATTCCCACAACCCAGATCCCCGCGTCCCTTAGGGACCTCTGTGTTCAGGCAAAGCAGAGTGGGTTGCCCTGTGTCAACGAGAAACGGGCTTACCTGCTACCATCGAGGTTTCCCGAGGCTCTGCAGATGTGGTGCTTGTTGGGGCGTCTGTTGGGCAGATAAAATATAATATGCTCACTTTGTTAAAGATGGCGCTGCCCACATGGAAGCCCGTCACCCAGGTGATATTATTTGCCCTTATGCTTGGGATGGGTGTGGGGGAAAGGCTGTAATGTAAGCAGGCCAGGTCGTTATGGCCTAAGGTTTAGTTTTAAGAGTGGGCTTTTTTCCACACCGTTGACTGATTGGATGATGTGGGGTGGTGCACTCTCCTGAGGAATCCCATTATGCCTCAGATGGGTGGCTTTGTATCAGAGGCTTCCTTGTCTGTAGATTGGATTAAGGGTTTTGATTTCTACAGTATAAAGTGGGACAGACGAGTAGCTTGCTCTTGGTTCCTGAGGTTAGCATTAGAGATGAGAGCAGAGTAAGGCCACGTGGAGGAGAGGAGAAGCAGCCAAGATAGTAGAATGCTGAGGGAGAAGCCAGTTTGTGCAGAGTTTGTGCAGGAGAAGGAGATGGAGAACAGAGGTGAATAAGTCTGGTGAGCTAGAAACCTTTGATGCTAGGAAACTCGGATAAGTCAGTAGCTTTGTGAGCACTGAATGAGTGGGTTTTGGAGCCCAGTGTGTGTTTTTGCTTGCCCGCCAGGTGCAAGCTAGGATTAAAGCTGATGGCTCACCAGTTCTTGACTCCGTTGTTTCATTACTGTCTGTCCGAATCGAATGCGAACCTGCACGGGTCAGGTGGCTGTGATGGTGGCCTTGGCTACTGGCTTTACAGGCGTCCGTCCTCAGGCACCTTCAGTCTCCAGCGGCCAGGCCTGTTAGCTCCAGGAAGAGGGGCCGGCCCGCCTAGGAAGGGATGGGTCTTACCTGGAGAGGTCCGACCACAGTCCCACCTCCAGTGGGGCCCACTGCAAAGGGAGCAAGGCTCTGGGGCTGCCTGGATTAGGGTGCCTGCTGGCCCCGAGACCTTCATGGCTGCACTGGAAACAGGCGCCGGGCAGGGCGTTACCGTTATTTTGGCCCGAGGTCCGAGGTACGTTCTGACTGTTTCAGGACTGCTGGCCCTGCGGGCCCTTGAAGGAAGCAGCAAGCACCTGGTACTCACCTACCTTCTGCTTCTCTGCCTCCTCATCTCAGTTATTAAAGATCAGAAAGTCCAGATGTAAGAGATCCCACTGAGGGCTTTGAAGGCCATCCTCTAATTTCTGTCGTTTGCACCGATGTCGGGCACGGACTGGGCAGTGAAATGCACGTGAAGGACCAGTTGCCCTTCTGCCCTAGAGGGGCCTAGGGTGGTGTATCTCGGACGGGCCTCCGTGAGGCGAGAGGGAGAGAGCGGGATTTTCAGTGGGGTGCTGGCTGAGGGGGGGTCTCTGGTTGTGATGGGTTGGGGTGTCTGGCATCAGGAGGTGGAGGGGCACAGGGAGCAGGAGGAAGAGGTGGGCTGGGGGTCTGTGGTTGGTGGGATCGAAGGAAGAAACACAGGAAGAGTCCCCGGAGCAGGGGGATCCTTCCTTTTTAAGTGGAGAAGAGAGATTTGAGAGGGAGAGCAAGAATCACAGAGCGTGGGTTGTGACCTGAGTGCAAGAAAGGCCTGGACACAGGGGGTCTTGGGCCACGTTCGTTTCGCCAGCAGAAATTAAGGTCAGTCAGAATGGTAAACTCAAAGTGCATTTTCAGGCCACGCGGACAAATCGTCCAGTTCATACTGAGGCCAAGCGGTGTTGCAGTAGAAAATAAGGTGTTTCGGCCTGAGATCCCGGACTAAACCCAGGGCCCGGAGGTGTTTTAGGAGGCAGCCCAGAGGCGTGGTGTGGGGGTGGCTGCGGAGAGTTCCCCACGCTGTGGGGGGTGAGCGTCTAACGTCTACAAGGACGGAACGGACCGTCCTGGACGGTGGATGAGCACTCGGATGAGGCAGGCGTCCCCTGTCTCAGGCCCACTGGGAATAGAGGCTGGACTCTTTCCAGGTGTCCTGGTATGGCAGCCCAGTTGAAACAAATACCTAGCAGACGCCTGGAACCCTTCCTGACCAATGTTGGATGTTTGGAACCATCCTGGAGGGAGGAATGAGAGATGCAGGAGAGGTTGGAAAGTTCCTGCTTCTAAAGCAGCCAGATTCACTCACCCGAATGTGATTGTTGTCCGGTGTGGACATAGCAAGGTGAAACGTGAGCGGGGCGGGACTAGTCCCACAACCCCGCGGGCAAGGGAGGCAGGTTCCAGGGGTAAGCCTGAGACAAGCCTGACCAGGCGGTGGCGCAGTGGATAGAGTGTCGGACTGGGATGCAGAAGACCCAGGTTCGAGGCCCCGAGCTTGCCAGCTTGAGCGCGGGCCCATCTGCCTTGAGCAAAAGCTTGCCAGCTTGGACCCAAGGTCGCTGGCTCCAGCAAGGGGTTGCTCGGTCTGCTGAAGGCCCACGGTCAAGGAACATGTGAGAAAGCAATCAATGAACAACTATGGTGTCACAACGGCAACGAAAAACTAATGATTGATGCTTCTCACCTCTCTCTGTTCCTGTCTGTCTGTCCCTATCTATCCCTCACTCTGACTCTCTCTCTGTCCCTGTAAAAAGAAGAAAAAGAAAGAAAAAAAAATATATATATATATAAAACATTCTCATGTATTACAGTCCATTCATTTTCTACCGCTCATGTTCATGTGGGTGGCTAGAGCCAATCACAGCTGTCCTCCAGGACAACAACAAATTTTTATTGGATAATGCGTCACGTACACGGGTCACTGTGAGGTCAGGAAGTACACTTCCCTCCTTTTAATCAAGTAGTCAGCTAGCTAATTGCAGAAACCCTTTTGATGAAGAAGATGGCTAAAAGAAAAAAGGATGAGTATCGTACTTTTCAGCAGGAATGGACAGAGGAATTCACCTTTGTGGAGAGAGCAGGTTCTGCAGTGTGTCTAATATGCAATGATAAAATTGCATTGATGAAACAGTCAAATATAAAGCGGCACTTCGACACACGCCATACTACATTTGCATCGAAATTTCCAGCGGTGGACAGCAGGAAGAAAGCATGTCAAGAACTACTATGCAGAGTGCAAGCTAGTCAGCAGCAACTCTGTGTTTGGACCCAACAAGATGACTGGAAATCGGCTAGCTTTGCTGGTGCTTTAGCAATTGCAAGAAACAGAAAGCCATTCACAGATGGAGAGTATGCCAAAACATTCATGCTTGATGTTGCCAATGAATTTTTTGATGACTTTTCAGATAAAGTCAAGATAATCAGGTGAATAAAAGACATGCCTCTGTTGGCAGGAACTGTTCACGATTGCACCATCATGATGGCAAATCAAATTGAGGCGACACAAGTGAAGGACATAAATGCAGCACCGTTCTTTTCTCTCACTTTGAATGAGTCAACAGATGTAAGCCATTTATCCCAGTTCAGCGTGATTGCAAGGTATGCTGTCGGTGACACACTACGTGAGGAAAGTCTTGCTGTTTTGCCTATGAAAGAGACAAGAGGGGAGGATTTATTCAAGTCTTTCACTGAGTTCCCTAAAGAAAATATCTACCGATGGATTAACTTATTTTGGTGTGTACTGATGGTGCTCCGTGCATGGGGGGGGAAAACAGAGGATTCGTAGCGCTTCTTCGTGAACATGAAAAGAGACCCATCCTAAGTTTTCACTGCATCCTACATCAGGAGGCACTTTGTGCTCAGATGTGTGGCGAGTAGCTTGGTGAGGTGATGTCGCTGGTCATTTGGGTAGTCAACTTTATTGTTGCCCAAGCTTTAAATGATCGCCAGTTTAAAACACTGCTGGATGAAGTTGGGAATAATTACCCTTGTCTGCTTCTGCACAGCAATGTGTGTTGGTTGTCAAGAGGGAAGGTGCTCAGTCGTTTCATGGCTTGTCTGAGCGAAATCCGGACTTTTCTTGAAATGAAAAACATTGAACATCCTGAGTTATCTAACACTGAGTGGCTCCTGAAGTTCTACTATCTCGTGGACATGACTGAACATCTGAACCAGCTCAATGTGAAAATTCAAGGTGTTGGAAATACAGTCTTATCTCTTCAACAGCAGTGTTTGCATTTGAAAACAAGCTGGAACTCTTCATTGCTGACATTGAAACAGGTCATTTACTACACTTTGAAAAACTGGGAGAGTTTAAAGAGCAAGTGACCCTGCTCAACATCTTGATCTCCAGCAGCTAGCGGGCTTCACTTCTAATCTGCAGTCATTCAAAGCGCGCTTTGGAGAATTTCATGAGCGCGCTCGTCTTTTTAAGTTCATCACCCGTCCACATGAGTGTGAAGTGGACAGTGCCGACCTGAGTTACATCCCCGGTGTCTCTGTCAGAGATTTTGAGCTACAAATGCTGACCTGAAGGCCTCAGACATGTGGGTGAATAAGTTCAAGTTACTGAATGAAGATTTGGAAAGACTTACACGACAGCAAGCAGAGTTGGCGAGCAAACACAAGTGGGGAGAAATGAAAAAACTTCAACCCGAGGACCAGCTGATTGTCAAAACTTGGAACGCGCTTCCCGTCACATACCACACACTGCAGCGTGTGAGTATTGCTGTACTGACAATGTTTGGCTCTACGTATGCATGTGAGCAGTCTTTCTCACATCTAAAGAATGTTAAGACCAACCTATGATCACGTTTGATGGATGAAAGTCTCAATGCCTGAATGAAGCTTAACCTCACCACGTATCAACCAGACTACAAAGCCATCAGCAAAACCATGCAGCACCAGAAGTTGCATTAATGGTAAGAAGTACTTTATTCATCATTGGTTATCAACAGCATAACAACGTTATTAAAAAGAATTCAGAGACTTACTGTACTTTAAAAGTGTTGGTCTTACATAAAATGCACACATTTACTTGTATTTAGGGTTCCTGACCCCTGTCCTAGTCCAATGCTCTATCCACTGCATCAACGCCTAGTCAGGCTGAGCAGCCATTTTATCTAGAGACATCCCCCTGCTTAAGGACAGACATTCAGAACTCTTTGTGGTCCTGTGCCTCTGTCAGCACAGGGCAATCCGACTTATCACAGATCCCATAATGATCCGGGCAGAAGCGGTGGGCATTTTACCAGTGAGAGCTTTTCTGAAACCCTGGAAATAGCTCCACGTTCCCCCAGAATTCGGATCTTCCCCCTCAGAGCTCTTTAAGAGAGTCATTTAATACAATCATTGTTGTGTGTAAAAGGAAGATTCTAAAAGATATAAAAAGAAGCCATTTCTCCCAGCCTATTCCAAGGAGGAAGCCAAAGGAGGAAGAAAAGAGGAAATGGGAGAGGGGAGGCAGGAGGGCAGAGGCAGGAGAGAGGAGACTGCCTTTCACCACCAGGCTTCCGGTTGTGCTAGTGCTGCCACCTCCTGGCACAAACTGGAAATTCATGAGAAAATACCACTTATGGTCATTTAATAGAAGAACCACAAAGAAGTGATTCTAGATATGTAACAGTAGAGTTCAGATAGATAGAGATAGAGAGATGATAGATAGATAGATAGATAGATGATAGATAGATAAATTAGATATTTATATTCCCAAGGTATTCTTGGGATCTATTTAAACCAAAATTAAATATACCCACTTTTGAACTACTACCCTAGTACGAATGTTCATGTACGTCCTTGTGCCTTCTGACCATCCAGAGTATGATCATAACAAAAATTTTTACTTTAAAAATGTGTAAGGCAACATTAAAAAAAGGCAAGTGCATGTTATTCTTGTTTTCATAAATTGGTTATCAAACAAACATGATTTTAAGTTAATAAAACTGTAATTGGGACTAATTTCATTTCTTAGAAAAAAAAAAAACAACAACTCACTCCCAGGGTCAGCGAGCATGAAAAACACCCACTACTCAAAGGGTTAAAACATACCACGGAGTGCCTGGACAACGAGAGAGACCCCTTCAGTGTGTGTCCCCTACCTCCGTGTGTGTCCCCCTCCCATCCTTCCCCCACCCAGCAGCCAGTCTCCTGCCCTTTGTGACATCATGGATAAACTTGGAAGGCCTTCAGCCAAATGAAGTAAGTCAGACAAACGCAAAGTCTGTATATCACTTATATAAGAATTATTTAAAACACCACAGACTTATAAACATACAGAGAACAGCTTGGAGGTGTTGACAAGAAAAGACAGGACCAGGACTGACACCAGCCTCACTGGAGGGACTCCCCGGCCTGCCCACCAGGGGGCGCTCAGGACTCAGCCAGCTGCTGCAGAATGCAGAGGGTCGCATACAGGGCGCACAGGGGCTTCTTGGCTTCCAGCTCCCAGGCTGACGTGGGGCTGTTCAGCTCCATCTTCAGGCCACACTCGGCCAGCAGGCCATAGGTTATGGACAAACACTCCCACTGGAGCGGGGCCAGGAGCTTGTGCTTGAGGGTGAAGGGGACGCTCCCAGAGCATTTGAAATTGCGCTCCAGGATGTTCCGCACCTTGAAGAAACAGTGTCACATGTGACAGGTCAGTCTCTGAGGTCAGGCAGAGAGAACCTTTGGTCCCAAGAGCCAGGGGTCATGCAGGGACACTACAGGGGCAGGAGCTTCTGAGTTACGTCCTGGTCCTGCCTTGGGATCAGTGTGACCACGGACACGTATGGGAAATCCTTGAGCAATGGTCCCTCAATATGAGGTAGTGACACTAACATTCATTGTGCAGGATACAGTGTGCTTGGAACTGTGTATGTTTACTCTCGTGTGTGTAACATGCATACGTATACACACACACACACGTCTATACTCACATATGTACTTAGATATATGTACATGGAGAGAGCATACAATTTGCAAATGGTGACCATGGAAGTAAAATGGGGTATAACACTCATATGTTGAGTTCCCCTGAACTGTAATCCCATAGGGCTGTTTTAGAACTGGGAGAGAGGGTTCTCTGAAGGGGTTCCCATGGAAACTGAGACCTTCTCAAGGTAGACGCATGCCCACTGGCTGGCCCTAGAGGGAGGTGCAGCCCGGATTTCCCCGGAGGGCACACAGGGCCTCTGAGCCCCTCCCAGCAGACACCTCAGTCCTCCCCCTTGTCTCAGAATCACTCTTCCCGGGCCGCTGCCCTGGGGAATCTCACCATATTCCGCAGTGGGGAGAGAATCCCCTTCTCCATGGAACGGGCGAGCAGATCATGTTGGATGTCACTCAGCACTGGGGACAGGGGAACATTTGGGGAAAGAGTCAGATGACCCTCTCCCTACATAAACTGAGAGACTGTTAAGAGGCAAACTCCAAGGCTGAGGAATAAAACGCAGAGACTTAAAGATCCAGTTCCTGCCCTGGAAAGTCCTCCTGCTCCTGGGATGGTCCCCAGGACTCAACAGAGCACGGGCAGAGGGTGGGGTCCTGGGCCACAGCCTGGGTGCATCACCCCAATGGTACGTTGGGGGAAGCGGGGCTGGTCTCCCCAGGCCTCTGTCCTGTGTCACATGGCAAGTTTGTCCCCTGAATCCCCCTGAGTTGGGACAAGAGTGTGCTGTGAGGGTGAAAGGTCACAATGTTTGAAGGGTTTATGCGAGGTGGCATCTAATGCTGCCCTTTTGGGGGTCTGTGGAACCAACCATGTGACTCCCATTCTTCCTCCAAATCACTCTCACCCATTATGGCCTCAAGCAGGTATAAGATGAGGTCCTTCGACTTGACCCCAGGATAGTCTGTGTCCTTTCGCAGTTCATTTAGGATGGTGCCACCAGGGCCATTCAGATGACCCAAGGGTTCCTGTACAAGCTATGGGAGACAGGTATTATTAATGATGACAATAATAACACCTTGTAATTCTGTGTATAAGTGATTAACCAAAGAGTAAGGGGCAATGGCTCTATGCACGCCCAGGGGATAGAGATCACACCTTCAGTCCGTAGGGGCGCACTTCCTACCCTGGTCATGGGACATAGTCTCCAATCTCAGACATCTGTCACCCCCCCTAAGATTAGCCCATCCTCTCTTCCCCATACATCCTGGCAGCCAGATCTCTACAACATCTCCTGTTTACAACTTTGATCAGCCTCAGTGGCAGTGGGTCCCCTCACCATGTCCATGAGGACCTGAAGAGCATCTCGGTCCCCAAGCATGGCCCGGATGTTGGAGAACACAGCATCCCGAGTGTTCTTTGAGAGCTGAACCCCTTTGATTATCATGAAAACTTCCTTTTGTAGATGCTTGAAGTCTGCCCTCGGGCATTAGTGCCAACCAGAAAACAGAGACAA
The DNA here is from genome assembly GCA_037038555.1 of Rhynchonycteris naso. Classification (NCBI taxonomy): domain Eukaryota; kingdom Metazoa; phylum Chordata; class Mammalia; order Chiroptera; family Emballonuridae; genus Rhynchonycteris; species Rhynchonycteris naso. Next base: position 279,644,872 of record CM072998.1, read on the forward strand.
TACTTAGATTAGAACATTCCTTTCCCAACAACATGAGCAAAATGCCTCTTCCCTTTAAGCTGCTGACCCAAAGCATCTCTGCAGAGGGCAGTGGGAGCTCTGGGGTGGCGCTGTCGTGATTGGCTGGAGAGACGGAACATCTCAGCTGAGTGGGGGGGGGGTGCAGGAGGAGAGGGAGCTCTGGGAAGGGGTCACGGGAAGAGGGTGCACATGAGCAGGTGCTCATTTCTTAGACATGTATGAAGTAATGTGGATTCTAGATTGGACTCCACAGGTGAGAATGCTAGGGAGTCGACATAGGACTCTAAAATGAGGCTATAACAACAATTACATGAATTTATGAAGATAAAGAGCTTGCTACTGCATGCAACCGTGCCTATATATTCATGGTCCATAAAAAAGTAACCAAAACATTGATTTGAGGGCTCTCCTCTTCAGCTAGGACACCTGTGGTGGCCTCAAGGTGATCTGACAGTGAGAAGTCACTAGAATGGAAGCTCCCAGGAGACAGGTATTTGTTTGGTCACCGTCCTATCCCCAGTTCTCAAATAAGACCTCATACTCAATGAGTCCTCAATGAATGTTTGTGCCAATACTCTACAAATGAATGAATGACCAAACAGATAGATGAATGAGTGAATGAATGAAAATTGGGTTGACCAAAGTATAATACTGAAAGTAAAGCTCAGTTTTCCGGGTTGCTAGGAAACCTCACATCTGGGTTCTGAGCTTTACAGTTTCCTACCCAGCAGCCCAGAGTCCTCTCAGTAAACACGCACCTTGCCAAAAGCAGTTCGGTATTCTTCCTAGAAAGAGGAAGGCAAGTAGGGATCTCATTTCCTCATCCTCCAAATGTGCATTAGAGACCACTGGGTTCTACCATCTCAGCCTCCTCCCTCATGCTAACGTCATCCTGCTCCATCTGGTCCATCCCTCCACCGTCCTGACCTGTCATGATACTGCCTGACCCTTCCTGACACTCCCCATCCTGCAGAGATTTGCCAGGACCCCTGGTCTTGGTGGAAAAAGGAGGGGCACTCTGCCCAGCTCCCCAAGTAAGTACAGTTAGGACCCCTCCCCACCCCCAGCAAACATAGAGATCTTGGTGAATGGACAGTCCTTTGCTGCCTAGAAGAGAAATGGTATTCCCCACCCAAGAGTGAGTCTCTGAAAACTCTCGGGGTCTGTACAATCTGCCCCGCCTCCCTAAGGACCCTATTTCCCTTCCAACACGGACCTTTGCAGGGGGAGGGCAGGGGGGGGGGCAAAGCTCAGTGCTCAGTGGAGACTAGCAAAGGCAATCACATGAGGTTTCCGTTATGCAAAATGGGGCCTCAGGGAGGGAACAAATCCCACTTACCTGGTTCTAAAATCACCCATTCGCTTAAGCAGAGAAATCCTACCGACAGGTCCACAGGGGAGAGAAACAGAAGTGATCACTCACAGTAGCTCAGGCTCTTTCCCCCGACTCACACACACACACACACACACACTCACTCACTCACACACACTCCTCCTCCAGGGGCCCTGTCTGGTCACAGCAGGGGAGAGGAGGGCATGCTGGAGGAGCCCAGCTGGGGAAGGTTTACCTGGGCTGAGGTCCCAGCACAGAGTTCATGGGTGCATGAGGGGGTCAGGGGTTCACGGGACCGGAGGTCTAAGCAGAGACCCTGCCCAGCTCACCTTGGGGAAAGGTTTCCCGCTTATCCTCTGCGACATGAAGAATGTCTGAGTGGGAAGAAGCCAGGTCAGCAGAAATCACTTCATCCCTACAGGTCCCACCTGCAGCCTCTAAGACCCCCTCCTCCAGGCCAGGTGTGGCAGCTTCTATCTCAGTGGCTTGGGGACCCCTTGCCTCAGAATCACCGGGGACGCTCGTGGACCCAGAACCCTGACCTCACTACATGACTTTGGAATCAGGCTCCCTGAATAGGAAGCTAGAACCTGCATTTTCAATGAGCCCCTGGGGTGACGGTGATGCTCTCGAATCCCTCATTGCAGAGCTGACGTCACCAGGGAAGGACATGGGTCCTTCCTGCTGCCCTTTGTCTCACCTGCTGGAGGCCCCGCCCTCCCGTGTCTGCTCCCAGTCCTGCCCTCTCCCTGGACGATCTCACATTTCACGTAGAGAAAGTTCAGGGTTCTGAAACTTGTCTAATATCAGATCTAAGTGTGGGACGGGACAGGAGCCACGAGGGAAGGAGACAGAGTGGAAGCAGCCCCATAGAAGGAGACCTATCCATCACGGTGCCGCAGAATCCAGGGGGAGGAGCTCCAAGGAGGGCGTGGTCAGGTGTGGTTGATGATGACCACGTGAAGGGAATTTCCTGGAGGACGGACTGCAGTGGGTCAGGAGCAGATGCCAGGGAGGGAGTGAGCAGAGTGTGGACGATTCTCTATGGAAGTGGGCTGTCAGGGGACAGACGGTGGGAAGAGGACACTCGGGTGAGGGGTTATGAGACGGCAGGGTCCTGATCCTGTGGTCAGGTCATGGGAAGGACCCAGCAGAACTGGAGAGAGTGAAGGTGGATGTGGCTCAGCCACTTTGCCTGACATTTATGTCCCTCAGCTCTGGGAGAAGGGCTCGTTTCCATTCATACATCTGATAGGGACAGAGGGATTCTGATCTTCTCCAAAGTTACACAGCAAGCGCTATGGCAAATTATTGAACTGCTCTTCGTGTCACTCTTCGATTTGAGAAAATAAAATTAATTTATGGAAGTATAACATTTACTGCACTAGGACACTCTTTGTAAAGGTTCCTTCCGGTGACCCTTAGGCCTGCATTGTGGAAACAGACAAGCCCTGCGCGCCCCCTAGTGGTCAGGACATGACGTGCAGGCACTGCTGAGAGGTTAGGAGAGACGCAAATACAATCCTGCATTATGTGGTTAAGGAGTCCGTGGTTCTGTTCACGACTGTGCTGATATTTCATGGGCTTTACCAGGGTATTATGGGTAATCAGGGAGGGCTCTCTGGCTGTCCCAGGTGAGGTGCTGGCAGTGGTGGGACCTTGAATAGACGTAGCTGGGATTACGATCACACTTCGCCCACTGCTAAGGACACCCCTGCATTAGGCACCCTAGCTCCCCCCTCCATGCAGGACACCGTCTCTTTACCCCCCCAGGACAACATTTCAGTGGGGCCCTCCTCTGAGGTGGCAGTGGTGGTGCGTGCCATGGACAGCTGAGAAATGTTGCTTCTCTCTCTGAGCAGGTGAGGAAGCCAGGTTGCCCGATGATGGTCCTTCCTTTCTCCTTTCCTCCCAGGGGAAGCAGACCCTGCCCCCACCTGCCTGCTCCAGCCTCTGCTCACCCCAGCCTTCCTCCTTGAACACCAGCTGCTTCCTCTTGTAGGCCAGCACTGAGCCCTGCGGCACCATCAGCTTCTTCTCACTCACTTTGTGACCACCGCCCTGTCCTTTACCCTGGGGACAGAAACCAGGTAACACCGTTGTACATGCATGTGGTTTTAAATGTCAAACACCCCTGGAAAATCATAAGAAAGGGAGTCAGCAGCCCCCTCCCCCACCCACCCGGCTCCTGATCTCTAGTTCCTGCTCTTTTCCCTTCACGTCCCTCAATTTCAGGTTGATATGGCAATCATTTGAGTTTTTTCAGATTCAAGTATATTTAGTGACTTTCTCTGATGATGAGGGTTTTGTTTTCCTACTCATAAGAGCCAAAGCAGTAGATAAAAGGGAGTCACTCAATTCCAGCCTGTGTTAGCCTTCCATGCAGGGCCAGGGACAAAGCAACATTAGCTCCCTCTCACCGTCTGGTCACATAAAAGTGGGAAGAAAATACTGAGAGGATTTTTGAGTTCACAGACCAGAGCACAGACTCATTAGAAAAGGAACTTACAACAATAACAAAAAAAAACAAAACACTGGGACCTATTTAAGGGACTAGAGAAATCTTCCCTCCTCATATCAAACCACCAATTCTCTAAAGTATGATTTACCAGAATTTATTTATTTATTTATTTATTTATTTATAGTGAGAGGAGGAGAAATGGAAAGATAGACTTCTCCATGCACCCCAACCAGGATCCACTCAGCAACCCTGTCTGGGGCTGATGCTTGAATCAGCCGAGCTATCCTCAGCGTCTGAGGCTGACACTCATACCAATTCAACCGCGGGCTGCAAGAAAGGAAGAGAGAAAGAAGGGAGAGGGGTAGAAGAGAAGCAGATGGTCACTTCTCATGTGTGCCCTGACCCGGGATCGAACCTGGGCCATCTGCACACCAGGCCGATGCTCTATCCACTGAACCAGCCGGCTAGGGCCCAGAGTTCCATTTATTACATAGATTGTGTCCAACATTCAACATAAACATTACAAGGCATGTTCAAAGATTACAAACAACAGTTTGAAGAGGCAGAGCAAGCTGAGAATCAGACTCGGATATAAGAGGAATGTTGGAATCATTCGGGAATTTTAAACTACTGTGATCGATATCTTAAGAGATCTAATGGAAACCATAGACAAAATGCAAGAGTAGATGGGAGATGGAAACTAGGGAAAACATCAAAGAGAAATGCTAGAGATAAAAGATACTACAACAGAAATAAAGAGTGCCTTTGATCAGCTCATTCGTGGACTAAACCCAAGTGTAATAAACACCTCTGCACTTGAAGATCTCTCAGTAGAAATCTCCAAACTGAAAAGCAAAGAGAAAAATGACTTAAAAAATGGAACATAATATCCAAGAATTGTGAGACATCTACAAAAGTGGTAACATACATGTAGTGAGAACAGAAGGAAAAGAGAGGAACAGAAAATAAATAGTTCAAGCAGTGATAACTGAGGATTTCCCCAAAGTAATGTCAGACACCAAAACACAGATCAAGGAAGCTCAGAGAACTCCAAGCACAGTGGATAAAAATAAAAATAAGTAAAAAATACTATATTGATGTATTCTTACTGCAGACAAAGAAAACATATTAAAAGTCTGAGGAATTCCCAGCCAGGGCACACAGGAGAAGCGCCCATCTGCTTCTCCACCCTTCCCCCTCTCCTTCCTCTCTGTCTCTCTCTGCCCCTCCCACAGCCAAGGCTCCATTGGAGCAAAGTTGGCCCAGGTGCTGAGGACAGCTCCATGGTCTCTGCCTCAGAGCTAGAATGGCTCCAGTTGCAACAGAGCAATGCCCCAGATGGGCAGAGCATCGCCCCCTGGTGGGCATGCCCTGTGGATCCTGGTCAGGTGCATGCAGGAGTCTGTCTCTACCTCCCTGCTTCTCACTTCAGAAAAGAAAAAAATTAATGATAAATAAATAAATGTCTGAGCATATTGGAAGAAGTCAGATATTTCTTGTCTGCTGTTGTTGCAATGGTCCCTCATTTTCTCCCGCGTAAACTGAGCATGGACACAGTGCGGCAGCCAGCCCTTCAGATTTGCCAGAGTCCGTCACGCCCCCAAAGCTGGAGTCATACCACACTATTCAATCCAGTTCCTATTGTATCGGTAGGTGTACCCACCGCATACCGTGCCAAATTTTTTCAGATTTATAGAGAATTTTCCCAGGATATTCCCACTGCTGAGATCTTTCAGCTCAATATCCTTAATCAGTTCCACGGTCTCAGTCACCACATACAGGTTCATTGCTGCTTTTTTACATGCCTCCAGAAATGATGGCTCTGGGTCCCTCAGTTTCCTGGGGAAAGGAAAGGGTCAGAGTGGGAAGAGGCGTCCTCTGGGGTTACCCTGGCTTAGCCTCTCCTCAGAACCAGGAAGAACACAGCTCCTTTCCTATGACAGTGGCATAGCTTGAATCTTGGTATAAGTCGAAACACATACTAACCGAACATAAAATGGAATATTTGTGTTTTTAACAGTCCCAAAGGGCACAGGTAAGTGTACTGGGGGCCGCCAGCCCCCCCACTCATGTGCTGCATTCCTGCGTGTTCTCTCATGTGCAGACTGGTGCGCCTACGGGGTCTGTAAGTGCAGTGCCAATGCTGTAAGCCGGAACACTCAGGTCTCATTTTTTTTTTTTTTTTTTACAGGGACAGAGAGAGTCAGAGAGAGGGATAGACAGACAGGAACAGAGAGAGATGAGAAGCATCAATCATCAGTTTTTTGTTGCCGTTGCGACACCTTAGTTGTTCATTGATTGCTTTCTCACATGTGCCTTGACCGCGGGCCTTCAGGAGACCGAACCACCCCTTGCTGGAGCCAGCGACCTTGGGTCCAAGCTCGCGAGCTTTTGCTCAAGCCAGATGGGCCCGCGCTCAAGCTGGGGACATCGGGGTCTCGAACCTGGGTCTTCCACATCCCAGTCCGATGCTCCATCCACTGCGCCACCTCCTGGTCAGGCTCATGTCTCAATTTTTTAAAGTTTTTATGGGAGTGAGTGTCGTACACTTGAAACAAGATTATCGTAACCTGATGACCCCCTGTAACTTTAGGGCAGTGGTTCTCAACCTTTTCTGAGGTACCGAACCCACCAGTTTCATAGGCGCATTCACCGATCACTTCTTTAGTGATAAATAAAATATGATTTTTTTTTCCAAATTCAAGACATAGGTATATGTTTTCTTACTGATGCACAAAATGAGCCGTGCATGAACATCACCTTGCTCAAAGAACAAAACCAACAAAGTGCATGAACTCACAACAAATTACGGTATTACTTTATTCTGGCCTCCGCGGCAGAGGCTTCTCCGAACCGAGACTGACTCATCGAGCCCCAAGGGTTCCATAGAACCCGGGTGAAGAACCACTGCCCCAGGTAAAACACAAGACCTGCCTCACATCCATCTGTTAAAAGTATCTCCTTGCCTTTCTCTTCCCATTTCAAGTTTTGATTTCGGGTTTATTTCTTTTTCTTGGAGGTAGATAATAAAATGCATCGATGAAACTGAAACCTTTTCAACTGCTAAAAAATTTTCCAGGACAAATTTTATTTTGTTTTCCTGCAGCTAAAGAAACCCAAAATACTCTTTTACACCATTAACAGTCTTTGTAAATGTAAGTTCTAATAAGAGTCTTACAAGACACCAGAAATACAGAAATGGTGCCTTGCCGTCTTAAAGTTACTGTTAGTCTCTGAATTGAGAGTGATTTTAATTAAATGCTTAATTTAGTAACTTTTTGCATTGACAAAAATACTGTTTAAGTTTTTAAAACACATAAGGACATCAGTTCCTTACTGAGCCCTTATAGGATGTTTGAAGATCTGCATTTCCTATGGGCACCGAGTCCAACTAAATCCTAGGACACAAAAAGTTTCAGAGCTACTGTCTCCCCTAAAACTAATACTTTGTTAACTTCTTCTTGTTGCTCATTTTCTCACTCACTGCATGTCCCCTGCCCCTCTAAATACATTTTAGGACACGGGTTTCTACCTGTTTTGTCATGACTCTATTCTCACCTCACATAGATAGTATAGGAATGGATAATTGCAGCTTTAATAAATATTTATTAGATAACTAACAACTGTTAGTTGAATGAATGCCCAGAAGAACAGCATGATCAGGCATGCCATTCTCTTCATTCTGAGCCTCAGGAACAACGTCTATCAGACACCCCCTTGCCCACAATGGCAGCACCGCTTGGGGACTGTTGACCAGCTCCTTCCCCTCCTGTGTCCTCACCTCTTCTGAAGTTCTGTCCACGTTTCATGTGGGGTGGTGACAATCTGACATTCAAAGGAGGACCCTTGGCACTGAGTAGCCTCCCTCAACAAGCTCACATCTGCCCCAGGTGTGTGACAGGTGGCATCCATATTGCCACCCGCCTGCTGCTTGTTGACCACAGTGTCACTGAAGAGGATGGAAGCTTTCACAGCAGCATCTGGAAACAGAGAAGGTGGGCTGAGCGTTAGCCCGGAATTCCCTCTGGACCAGCTGGGAGATGGATGGAGACGGATAGACTGAGCCCTCGTTGCCCCACCCTCCTACTCAACTGAGTCTCTCAGCCAGAAAGCTAACTCGTCAGTTCATCCTGTGAGTGTACATGACCACTGAGGTCAGTGTTTGAGTCCACCCAAGGGCTGGATCACAGGGATGATGTCCTACACCTAGGAAATGATGATGTCACTTGCACCTGGGTCCAGGAGACCCGCAACATCACCTCTCCAGGCACAGTGTCAGCTCCAGGAGAGGGGCTCACAAGCAGAGCATGTTGGGGAATTGGAGCCAGACTGACGTGGGTTTGAGTCCCACTTCTCCCCGTTCCCAGTTATGTAACAAATTATTTCATAAGCTTTCATTTATTGTTGTGTAAACTGCAGATCATGTTCCTGGCTCACGGCACTGCTGTCAGTATTAAATGAATTTGTGTTCTTAATTAGTAAAGTTTTCAAATAATCTCAGTTCCTTGCCCCTTTGCCCGTAAGCAAGGCCGATCCTGAGGTCCCCTTGTGTGGGGGGTCTCAAAATGTGTGACATACTCCACCCCTTCCCTCTGACCCTTGTTTGCAGCCCTGGCCTCCTACGCCGCAGGCTGACAATACCTGGGACAGAAGTGTCTGGTTCGAGGATGTGCATGAGGGAGAAGTCAAGTGGAATGTCAGGTAGTTCCCAAAACAGTGAGCGAGCCTTCTTCCTCGCTACTATGGAAAACCGACATATTTGGGTGGCATTCAGCAAGCATTTGACAGGCCTGAGTTCTTCATCTCCAATCTCTTTGACCAATTCCTTGGTAGCTCTCTCAAACATGGAGGGCATGTTGCTAGGAGCAGAGAGAAGAGAAGTACAGACACCAGGTGGGTCTCACATATGAGATTCAATGAGTTTTCACATGTCAATCAGAGTTGACAGCGACTTGAATATTTCATAGGTTTTGTCCACAGGGCAGGAGCAGGACTGTGCAATGACCCCTGTGTCAGCTGGGACGCCCTAGGTCTTCCTTAAATAACTATCCAGCAGGGTGTCTTCAGTGAGCAGACATGAGATACCTAGACTGGCAGTCCCTGCCAGGTCAGCGGACCCATGAACATTTGCTTAATTGGTTGGAAGTGACAAAGAGGAGGTCAATGCCGTTCCATAAATTAAAATTACATAGTTTCTCATGCCACTTTAGTTATTTCTGACTAAATTAAAAAATTTTTTTAAAGATTTATTTATTCAATTTTGAAGGGAGAGAGAGAGAGAGAGAAAGGGGGTGGGGCAGGAAACATCAACTCTCATATGTGCCTTGATCAGGCAAGCCCGGGGTTTCGAACCAGCGACCTCAGCGTTCCAGGTCAATGCTTTATTCACTGTGTCACCACAGATAAGGCCAAATCTTACAATTTTTAATCACCTTCCTAGAGGACAGCGTTTTGTGTGCGGTGAGTTACCTATGTTCAGTGCTGCAAAGCCCATGGTTTGAAGACTCGATATAGTCTTGCTATGACTGAACTAGAATAAGAGTGCAGCCCTTCCGAAGATGGCAGGAGATGGTGAGATAAAAAAATCTTGACATCTGTGCCTGACAGGGCGGTGGCACAGTGGATAGAGCGTCGGACTGGGATGCGGAAGACCCAGGTTCAAGACCCTGAGCTCGCCAGCTTGAGCGCGGGCCCATCTGGCTTGAGTAAAAGCTCGCCAGCTTGGACCCAAGGTCGCTGGCTCCAGCAAGGGGTTGCTCGGTCTGCTGAAGGCCCACAGTCAAGGCACGTGTGAGAAAGCAATCAATGAACAACTATGGTGTTGTAATGGCAACGAAGAACTGATGATTGGTGTTTCTCATCTCTCTCCATTCCTGTCTGTCTGTCCTTATCTATCCCTCTCTCTGACTCTCTCTCTATCCCTATTAAAAAAAAAAAAAACCTTGACATCTGCGATGGCATGGAGGCCCTGGAAGGCACTATGCTGAGTGAAATAAGTCGGACAGAGAAAGACGAGTAGCATATGATTATACTTATATGTAGAATCCTAAAAAAAGTGAATAAACACAACATACAAAAACAGATCTCCCTGCCTGATGGTGGTACAGTGGACACAGCGTTGACTTGAGATGCTGAGTTCCCAGGTTCAAAACCCCAAGGTCACTGGCTTGAGTGCAGGTTCACCAGATTCAGTAAGGAGTCGCCAGCTTTAAGTGTAGCTACTTTGACACGATTCCATGGTCCCTGACTTTAGCACAAGGGTTGCTGGCTTGAGCCCAAGGTCACTGGCTTGAGCAAGAAGTCACTGGCTATTCTTGCCCTCCCCCACACTGTCAAGGCACATATGAAAAAAGCAATCAGTGAACAACTAAAGTGCCACAACTATGAGTTGATGCTTCTCATCTCACTCCCTTCCTGTCTGTCTGTCTCTCTCTTCAAAGGAAGAAAAGAAAAAGAAAAAGAACGAAACAGAAATAGAATATAGGTACAGAAAATGGGCTGATGGCTGGTAGAGGGTGAAAATGGGTGAAAAAAATTGTACTAAAGATACACCCCTTATTCTTCCATGGTGGCACATTGCTACCCAGAGCTCTTCCTTAGCAGGAAGGGCTTGGGGAGAAGTGCTCACTTTGGGGGTGGGGGGGTCAAACTAGAACAAACCAGAAACCCCCCTGCTCATTTTCACAACCCTACTCTGAACACCACTCTCTCTGACCACAGCGTCCTCTCTTCTTGCTCACCCCCTGGTCCCGGGTAGAACTCACCAGGCTGTATGTGTGTGTGTTACAGGGAAAGGTTCCGATGAGCGGCCAGACGCCTCCAGACGCCGTAGGTCAGACTCGCTCCAGAGAACAGAGAGCTGCGGGTCTGCCCTTCGGGGTTTCTTTCCGGCAGCAGGTCCCTGACCCGATTTGCAGAGCAATGTCCTGGGAAACACGACAGGAGGCCCCGTCTCCCCCAGAGGACCAGGTCTGGGGCTGAGGTCTGGGTCTGGCCATCTGAGCCCCCAGGTCCAGATGCAGGGTGACAGAGATAGGGGGGCTACACTCACCTGCTCCCGGGACCACACCGGGTGACAAGTAAACTAGGGAAGAATCAACCCGAACAACCAGCAGCAGCCTGGCTGGAGAGAAGTCTGGTAACCGAGGACCCGCAGAAGAAGCCACCTCAAAACCAGTGGGAAGAGCGGAGACTCGAGAGGGCTGGCCTGCTCCCAGGGGAGGTGGCTGAGACCCTAGAGGAGGAGGAGGGTGGCTGGGGATTAGAAGCTGCCCCGCCACAAGCCTTTGGTGAGGACTTTAAAACGTCAAGTCCTGCAGGGACAGAACGCTGCCCCAGCAAGCACTGACAAGATTGCTTAATGGGAGCTTCTGAACCTTGAACCATTTCCTGCATAGCTGCAGGGTTTTAGTCAATGACCTGTCCCTGTTACTGTGCCTTTGCTCTGCTAACTTGCTCACTGATGAGAGAAACAAATAAACACAATGTGTCTGCGGAGATCCGGGCTCTCGGTCCAAGAGGCTGGGAGTCCCTTGGACCCGTATTTTCTGTGTCTGTGCCTTGTGTGTTTCTTCTGTAGTCCTGCCGCTCCTTCCTCTCGTGCACACCCACTGCCGAGCTGGCCTCAGCAAGAGGGATGTCGCAGCTGTAGGGTGGAGCTCCTTGTGATACAAGAGGGGCCTACAGGCAGAGCCCAACACCCCAGCTCAGCGCACCAGAGCCAGGTAGAGGCACCCACATAACACCTGGCCTTGTAAAGCAGGGTTTTCCTGCAAAGAAACCCTAGACTCAGGCACCTTCTTAAAGGGCCAACGCACAATATTTTTTATTTACTTATAGCACTGCGCAACATGCCAGTGTTCTGAGGGCTCTGCCCTGACTCTTGGACATTCTAGAAGCCAAAGAGAACTCATCCCAGATGTTTGGGATGAGGTATGTGAGCCCAGGGAAGCCTGAGGGGTTTTGGTCAGGCTTAGCTTAGAACCAAGATGATCATAAACAACAGGCAGCTTCCCTGTCCCGTTACCTTGCTCTGCCTCCTGAAGCCCCGACAACCTCCCTGAGGGATGTAAACGGGACAGTCCGGAGCAGCAAGCGGGTAGCGGCAGATAAGCACCCCTGGTCCTCCCACACCAGGAACAGCCTCTTGTTGGGGAAGCAGCGATGTGGGAACCCTGAGAACACACTCCATCTCCCTCCTGAAGCAGGTAGACGGCACCCACGGCTTCCCTCCTGGCACACCTCCCCCAGGGTCTCCTGTGTCTGCGACCTCCCAGGAAGCTCTCCATGCCTGGCGCGTGGCCCAGGGTCAGCAAAGTCAGCTTACTTAGGATTTCAGGGGAGACTGAGGTGCTGGTGGCCACTGCCCAGCACAGGTTATTTCCTTCCTTTGGTTTTTTAAGGATAATTCTCTTTCTTTTTAAAATTTGAGACAGAAAGAGAGACAGAAAGGGAGATAAAGGGAAGAGAAAGATGAGAAGCATCAGCGTGAAGTTGCTAGACTTTAGTTGTTCATTGATTGCTCCTCATACGTGCCTTGACCCGGGGACTCAAGGCTGGCTAGTTAACCCTTGCTCAAGCAAGCAACCTTGGGCTCGAGCCAGCAGATTTTGGACTTTAAGTCAGTGACGGGGTTTCATACTGGGGACCTCAGTGTCCTGATTGATACCCACTGTGCCACCACTGGTCAGGCAAGCACATATAATTCTCTTGAAATTCTCCAATAATTATCTTTTCAGGTTAGCTTTGTTTACCAGTTTCCATAGAGATGGCATCTCTCTGACCCTCCATGCTCTTCCCTGACTAATTTCTGCTTCTTTGTCTCCCTTCTCTCCTCTCCACCCAGGTCTTACAAATCTGTGCGTGTTTCTGCTCTCTCCCTCATTCCGTCTCCCTTTTTCTTATACAGAATAAGTCAAGCTTCTCCGAGCCTTCCCCTCGCTGACCCAGCCATCAGCCAGCTACAGTCTCAAGGTTTTGGGTCTACATTTTCTTTTTTATTTTATTTATTGATTTTACGGGGGGCAGGGGGAAGGGAGACAAGAAGTATCGACTCATTGTTGCTTCACTTTAATTGTCCATTGATTGTTTGTGGTATGTGCCTTGACCGGGCAAGCCCAGGGTTTTAAACCTGAGACCTCAGCATTCCAGGTCGACGCTCTACCCACTGCACAACCACAGGCCAGGCTGAGTCTACATTTTCTACACAATGTCTCCATTCTAGTGCTGGGGATGTCAGGGTTAGGAAGACCGAGTCCCCACTCCACAGACTTAGCTTTAGTGTGAGGACACCAACCATACAGGTTTTAAAAATGTAAAACTAAAGAACCCAAAATGGAAAATGAGCTTGCCCTTGCAAGTTCACCAAGAGCACAGACAGTGACAAATGTATCTAGAATTTCTCCCCTGGAAGTTTCTAGACCAGCTGCCCCAGATTAGTTATGACTCAGTTTCTCTATCTCACTATGTTTCTTCAATGTCTACCCCTGGCTCACCTCGCTCCCCAACAACCAGCCTATGTCAGGATTGGTTCTCTGACACATAAATAGCAATTTCCTGATTTGTTCTAGTGTCAGAGACTTAGGAAGCCATGTCACACGCTCTTGCTGTAGATGTGAGCTCTGTCCTCAGCACGGACCAGGGTCTGATCACCTCTCCTCACTCCCAGGGCCATCACCCTGCCTGTCCACCACCACCTCTCCCTGAATCACTGCAGTCCCCTAACTGGACTCCCCACTTCCGCCCTGACCGCCTTACAGAGTCTGTGGTCCACACGGCAAACACAGCACCTTTTCAAAACATGTGCAGATATGTCACGGGTGATCTGGGACCTCTCCCATGACTGCCTCTCCCACTCGAGTAAAAACAAGGTCATGGCCATGATCAGCAATGGCCTGCAAGCACTTGCCCTCACTTTCCAATGAGTCGCTCACTCAGGCCACCTGTCCCTGTGTCAGGACTTACTCACCTGGAAACTTTCCTCCCAACAAAGTGGCACAGTTCACTCCCCCTTGTTTCAGTTTAAGGTTCAGTTCAAAAGTCACTACTCAGTGAGGTTTTTGTCAAAATGCAGACACCACCACCACCCGTGAATAGGTTACAAACATATCCTTCACCTTGCTCTGGCTTCCCATTGATGAGAGCAGTGAGGCCTCTCATCACAGGACACACAGGGCTCCCATCTAGTCCCCTAGTGGGGCACAGGGCTCAGACACAGGGCTCCCATCTAGTCCCCTAGTGGGGCACAGGGCTCCCATCTAGTCCCCTAGTGGGGCACAGGGCTCAGACACAGGGCTCCCATCTAGTCCCCTAGTGGGGCACAGGGCTCAGACACAGGGCTCCCATCTAGTCCCCTAGTGGGGCACAGGGCTCAGACACAGGGCTCCCATCTAGTCCCCTAGTGGGGCACAGGGCTCAGACACAGGGCTCCCATCTAGTCCCCTAGTGGGGCACAGGGCTCAGACACAGGGCTCCCATCTAGTCCCCTAGTGGGGCACAGGGCTCAGACACAGGGCTCCCATCTAGTCCCCTAGTGGGGCACAGGGCTCAGACACAGGGCTCCCATCTAGTCCCCTAGTGGGGCACAGGGCTCAGACACAGGGCTTCCATCTAGTCCCCTAGTGGGGCACAGGGCTCAGCGGGACACAAACCAGGCAGAGATCCAGCCCAGCTCTGGAGCTCCCCTCTGAGAGGCTCTCTCCTCCTCACCACCTGCGAGGTGGGGTCTTGGGGAACCCAGGTCACAGCGCGGCTTTCTCCCAGCTGAGTCTCCACACCCCGCACCTGCAGCCCCAGACCTCGGCCTCCAGGCCACAAGCGGCAGTTTCTCTCTGGGTGGCGGCAGACCTCTCACACCAGAATCACCTGGGGGCTTGTGGGAACTCGGGGTCCCTGACCTCACCCAGTGTCTTCTCACTCACTCTCCCAAATGGAACCTGGCAGCTGTGTTTTAGTATTTTATTTCTCGTAGCTTCATTGAGATATTCACATATGTGAATATAAGCACACAGTGTGATGATCTGATACACGTACATGTTATAAAATGATGACCACAATAAGGTTAGTTAACACCTCCATCTACTCACATAGTTATCAGTTATTCTGTGGTGACAACATTTAAGCTCTACATTCGTAACAACTTTAGGTATACAATACAGTACTGTTAATGATAGCCCCTCGCTGACTTAGACCCCCAGGTTTCACAAGTAGAAGTGTGTACCTCTGACCAACACCTCCCTCCTGCCCCCCCCCCCTGCTCCTGGCAGTGAGCATTCCGCTCTGTTTCTATGGGTTTGGCTCTTTTATCTTCCACATGTGAGATCACACGGTATTTGTGTCTCTGACTTGCTTCACTCAGCATAACGCCCTGAGCCCATCCCTGCTGTGAAGAAGGGGACGGGACCTGCACGCAGACCCCTGGGGTGGTCGTCACACAGAACACAGCAGAGCTGCCCTCACCAGGGAAGGAGCCGGTCAGTCCTGTAGCTCCGCCTCTGACCCTAGCGACGCCCCGCCCCCGTGTCCACTTCTCCTTCCCCGGCACTTCCACATTTCACACACATAATTGTTCAGAGTTCTGAGACTTGCCCTAAGTGTGGGACGGGACAGGAACCATGAGGGAAGGAGACAGAGTGGAAGCAGCTCCATAGAAGGAGTCCCATCCATCACGGTGCCGCAGAATCCAGGGGGGAGGAGCTCCAAGGAGGGCGTGGTCAGGTGTGCTTGATGATGACCCCGTGGAGGGAATTCGCTGTCGCTGGAGGACGGGTTGCAGTGGGTCAGGGGTGGATGCCAGGGAGGGAGTGATCAGAGTGTAGAAGATTCTTTAAGAAAGTTGGCTGTGATGGGCAGTGGGTGAGAAAGGGGGACACTTGAGTGAGGAGTTTATGAGATTGCAGAGACCAGATTTAGCCGTCAGGTCATGGGGAGGACCCAAGTGAACCCAAGAAAGTGAGGATAAATTTGTGTCACTTTGTCAGACATTTATCTCTAATCTTCACATCAAGTGAATGTTCTGCAACTACTGAGATTTAACTTTAATCATTTCGTTAATGTGTATCACATTGATTTGCTGATGTCGAACCATCCTTGTATCCCTGGAACATAACCCACCTTATCCTGGTGTATAATCTTTTTAATGTATTGTTGAATTCAGTGTGCTAATTTTTGTTGAGGGTTTTTCTATCTATGATCATCAGGGATATTAACTTATTTTCTTTCCTTGTAGCCTCCTCATGTTTTGATTTGGAATCAAGTCAATGCTGGCAATAACAGGTTCCTACATATTTTAAAAGCAACATCAAGAGAACAAAACACTTCTTAGATGTGAAAGCTGTAACAGAAATAAAAAGTCAACAAAAAAATTAGGAGATAAAGTTGAGAAAATTTCCCAAAAAGTAGAAGGAAAAGTCACAAGATAAAAAATAAGAGAGAGCCTGACCAGGTGGTGGCGCAGTGGATAGAGCGTCGGACTGGGATGCGGAAGACCCAGGTTCGAGACCCCGAGCTCGCCAGCTTGAACGCGGGCCCATCTGGCTTGAGCAAAAGCTCATCAGCTTGGACCCAAGGTCGCTGGCTCCAGCAAGGGGTTGCTCTGTCTGCTGAAGGCCCGTGGTCAAGGCACATGTGAGAAAGTAATCAATGAACAACTAAGGTGTTACGATGGCAATGAAAAACTAATGATTGATGCTTCTCACCTCTCTCTGTTCCTGTCTGTCTGTCCCTATCTATCCCTCTCTCTGACTCTCTCTGTCCCTGTAAAAAATAAGAAAAATAAGAGAAAACAAATTTAGAACTGTTCATGAAGCCCAACATGTGGATAAAGCAAGTTCTCAAGAGCATGCATGTACACACACACACACACACACACACACACACACACACGCACGCACGAAGTTGTCAAAGCAATTTAAGAAAACCTCGCTTAACCAGACTATGAGTTTTGAAACTTAAAGAGCCCATCTTGGGCCCTGACAAATGGATGAATATGGGCCCCTATAAAACACATTTTACTGTGACATTTCAGAACATGTGGGACAAAGTGAAAATCCAGGAAGAAAAACGAAACGTATTTACAAGACATCAGATGTTAGAATCATATAAAAATAACCACCACAGTTCAGGAATATTTTTCAAAAAAAACCCAGTACTTGATCTTGTTTTGCAGCAATACATATATTCAGGCCACATACGGGAGAGTATGTGCCAACATCTGCTCTGACTTATGTGGCTTTCTCTACCCGAATGCCCTCTTCACACACCCAGAAACTGCTTCTCTCCTCCCTCTCCCCCTCTCCCTCCCCTCCCCCTTCCCCTCCTCCATGAAAACCCCCCCAGGCACCTATTTGAAGTCCCAGGACACATTCTAAGAGGGCTCTGGGCAGGTACTTACTAAATATTGGAAGACACAGTCACGGTCATGAACACGCTCACCGCAGCAAGGCACCACCACACTGGAGCCCAGCTTTTAAAAACTCATGTTGCTGGTTTTAGTTTCAACTCTGCAGTGAACTGCCTGCCCACTGAGAAAACGGGGACTGCCACACAGCAAGTCTTATGAACCAGTTAGAGGCTCTCTAAGGGGCTCGTAAACGTCGTGCAGCTTTGCCCAACGGCCTCACAAGACTGAGAAGAGTAGTTCAAGTTGTCGCTGTGGACTCCTCTGGGATAAATGGAAAACAGCACGTGTTCATAGAGACATCTGAGAGAGACCACACGGCTGTTTTAGTCAAATGGCATGACGGTCGTAAGAGGCTGGACATCAGGTACTTGGGAGGTGCACGGGACATCATGGTTATCATCTCACCTAGTCCCCAGGGCCACTGTGGAGAGCTAGGTCATTGGAATATCCTGTTTAATAAGCAAGGACGCACAGACTCCTTCAAAGTCCCACTGGGTTAGCCTCAAGTCCACCGACTCCGAGTCTTGTATCTGAAGTGTCCACGCCACCGCTGCCTTTTGTTGACAACATAACGGTGGGCCAGAGTAGGTTTAGTTTTGCGTGCACAAGTTTATTCTTGTATTCTTATTTAATTCTTGTGTTTTCCATTTGGACGACTGTAAACCTACCTCTACCCCACCCTCTGCATCAGACATGTGCTTAGGACAGTGACAGGCAATCTTTTGAGCTTGCTGTGTCAAAATTTGCCAAAAAACTAAGCATAACTCTCGGGTGGTGTGTCACTTCAAGAAAAATGGCCTAACCGGAAGTCCCAGAACTAGACGCTCTGTGCCTGAGTTCTGTTGTTCTGGCCTAAAAACCTCCAGCACAGAGTGTCTACACTACAGCAAATGTTTTATCCTCGGCTACTGCACCTGTCCTTCTTGGCATGCGGCCCCATACTTCTCTGGTATGCGCCCGCGTGTCATCGAAAATGGCTATGCGTGTCAGTGCTGACACACGTGTCATAGGTTCGCCATCATGGGCTTAGGACTTGGAATCAAACATAAAACATCTCTGTGTCAGTTCTCCCATTTTACTGATGAGGAGGAAAACAGTTCCACAGGACTGACACGGTTTGAGTTTCCTGAACCTTACCCCACAGATCTTTACATCTGCTATGACCACGACGTACTTAAAGATTTTGAAGTCAGCTCTGTAAGGGGTTAGTTTATAAGCATTTATGCAATGGCGGCCACTGCGATCTCAAATGGAACCGGAATGGCATTTCAACTCAGAAGGCCTGGGTTTCAGCACAAACGCTAATTATTCTTATGACAAGTCCAGAATACGTGGAGTAACCTTAAAAGAATTGAGAGTGCTCTTTTAATCCAAACCTCTGAAGTGAGAAAACAGAAGACTGCAAAGCTCGACTCATCCAGGTAGAAATGGGGCGGTGGTCAAGACGGTCACGGCCATCATCGGTGGAAGACAGGACACGGTGGGAACTACGTTGAGAAGGGCACAAGGCCTGGGGCCTAGGACGCTGGGTGGCAGGGGGCAAGCACAGATGGACCGGCACAGAGGGTGGCACCCTCCCTCCACCAGTGGCCAGCGGCGCAGATCCCGCTGATTAAGTCTGGCACTCTCTGGAGGAGCCCACGGCCCGGCCCGTAACCTTTTATTCTAGGGACAATGAGAACTGACATCAGACCTGGCCCGTGAGAAGATGCTTTGTGTTGTTTGGCCAACCTGTATAGCAAATATTAGCCCCCCCAAATTAAGTCCACTTCCTGGTGGTACAGGTGACTCAACTCCTTTTATCACACTTGTCCTTGCTTCTATCACACAGGGTTCTCACATTACCTGCTCTGGTAATGAAGGAAGGGCTCAGCAAACTCTTGTCCAGGGCCAGAGAGTAAATGTTCTCCTCTCCGAGGGCCGTATGGCCTCAGTCACAAGAGTTCCATTCCACTCTTGTGGCACAGAAGTAGCCAAAAAATAATAGACACAAACGAGGGAGCCTATGTGCCAATGGACTTTTATTTAGGGACACTGGGGAATTTGAATTTCATATACTTGACATGTGCCACAGAACAGTCTTCTTTTGATTTTTTTCAACCTTTTAAAAATGTAAAAACTCCCCCTAGTTCATAGGCGACGAGCCGCAGACCAGCGGCTCACCTGGGCGCAGTCAGGGGTTTTCCTCACGCTCCGACATGCAGAGTGGGGACCGGGGTAGCCACAAGGCCGCGGCAGTGTCACCGGGTTCTGGCCGCGCCACTCCCGTTCACACCCACCCACGCCACCCAAGCATTCACTTGACACCGACTTAGATCCAGCTACAGGGCGAGATACTCAGGACCCTGCAGGAACACCCACCACGGCTCTCCTCCCAGGTTCTCAGTTCAATACCGCAGCTGTTCCAGGAGATAACTACCAAATTCTTAGGACTGCCTTAAAACAGCAGGAATGTATTCTCTCAGTCCTGGAAGGCAAAGACCTGGACTCAGCAGGGCCAGCTGTGTGTAGAGGCCGAGGGTCCGGCCCGGGGCCGTGGCAGCCAGCAGTTCCTGGTTCCTGGGCTTGCAGACGCATGGCTCTGACCTCTTCCGCTCCGTCCACTTACACAAAGCTGACGTTGGATTTAGGGCTCACTCTGATCCAGGGTGGTCTTAACCACAGATCCTCAGTTCCATCTGCAAATACCCTTTTCCCAAGAAGGTCACATGTTTGGGTTGCGGGTGGGAATACCTCTGGGGGCTCACAATTTAACCCATGACCTCTGAGAAAGTGCCTAGAAGGATGTGGCTGATGTTACGCTGAAGGCTTCATGAAGGAGGTGGCACAAGGTGGTCCTCGAAAGTTAAGAGACGCTGTTTGTCAGATGAACGCGAGGAAGATGACAGGCTCAGGGGCCACCAGACCAGACTTATGGACATGTGACACTGTGTGCAACATCTAACAGCCCGTGGCTGAGGCCGGCTGAGGGGAGAGGGGTGGGAACGGGAGAGGGGGAGCTGGAGGCTACAGGCCGGAGGGCTGGCAGGGACTCCACCAGGGGCGTGGGCTCCTCATCTGGCACAAGGACGCCTGGTTTGATGGGAGCCTCCGAGGAGTCTCTTCCCAGTTAACCCTGTTAGCAGCACTGGAACTCAGACTGTCTCAAGTCACCAGCAGGCTTGGACTAGGCCACCTTTAAGCAGCATCTCCCCATCAGCACATCACTGAGATTTCACAATCAAGGTTTTAGGACCTTAAAGTAACACACATGCCGGTTTTCTCCCACGCGTGCGATCACGCCTCGGCGTCTCCTGGCCCTCCTCACACTCACTCTTCTCCCAGGACACAGGGATGCTCTTCCCCGCACACCCGCTCCCCGTTGCTACCCTCTGGCTCCCGGGAAGTGCACGTCGTGCCGCCGCGGGGCTTTCCTTCTGCCACTGTGTCCACGCGAGAGTAAAGCGAGAACGCAAGTCTGGTTCCCGACAGCATCGCTGCTCTTCCCGCACTTAGCAATATTTCAAAAGCAATTAAAACTGGATACGCACAGACAATAATAATAAAGAAAAATACGATTCCAAAGACCCAGCGCTGTCCTCATTGACGGAAAACTATGTCATGTGTAGATGCATTTCATAAAAACATACAGGGGAAGGCTTTAAAAGCCTACAACCAAAGCTCAGGAAACCAAGCCACACTTAGAAAAATGAAAGCTGATTTTTATTTTACCAACAGCCATTCTTTAAACATGAACATGCATACGTAATACTCTACGCACACATCACAGTTTTTAACGTTAGTTAATAAATGTTAAACACACAACATACATCCTTACAAAAAAAAGTCAAAATGCAAACTGAAAACTTTAAACAGAAGTCTAATTTAAAAAAAGGTCTGTGTTGGGTACCATTTGTACAACACAGTTAATTTAAACATGTTCATTGTGGCTGCACAGGAAAAAGGCGGCAGTAGAAAATAAAGTCATCGAGGGTTTTTAAATAGCAGAATAGGCAATGTCGCCATGCAGGAGAAGCAATATTAAATATTAGTTTTCAAAAAAAATCCACATTTAAAAATATTTAGTTCAAGTCACAGAATTGTTCTCAGTAGAGACCCCAATGCAATGCATGATTAGCTGCCTTAGATGGCCGGTGGGAGAGGCTATGTCCCTCCAGGGTGTAACTTTACTGATTTTGGCACAGAAAAGAAGTCTTCAGAACAAGAACATGATTAAAAAAGAGGGAAGAGGAACCGAGGAAAGAAATAAAAAGCCAGAGTAAATGAGAGAAATTGCAATCACTGAAAACTGTGCATTCCCAGTCACTGCAGAACACTGTCCCGCCGACAGCAGCTTGTCCCAGGAACTGTTATTGCAGCATGGATTTAATTTGCTTGGAGGTAGTCTCATCATTCAAATGTTTTGTTGTGTACCTAAACGTGGAAAAACACCAGCTTGAGGAGATGAAACAACAAGCACGATCTGCATCAGGCTCTGTGGTCATGACCAGCTGAGCCGCTGGCCAGGCCCTTCCCTCTCAGACACGGGCATCTGCGCCCAGCGGGCAGCCCGCTCGGCTCCGTGGCCTTAACCCCCATTCTTGCTAGGTTCATTCAAATCAATTTAAAAACTGAAGAACTATCTGGAATCAAGTAAATGCTTACAGAGGTGAAGAGACAAATATATGCTGATAAACTCTACAATTTTACTTCAACTCTCTACAATTTCACCTCCCAATTGTTCTCCTATCACAGGACAGACAATGGAGTGCCCGCACATAACAGGTGCTCAATCAGCATTTGCGCATTAGAAAGATAAGGCAAGCACCTGCTGAAAGGAAAATCTGTAAAGGAGTATTTACACTAAGCGATAGGCAATGCAGCAAAGACTGAACCTTTCTATTTTACTTCCCAAGGCCACATAAAGCAAACAGAGCTTACACATAATCCTACTGGCACCAGGAAATAAGAATTCTCCCTTTCCCTTATCCCAGTGGTCGGCAAACCGCGGCTCGCGAGCCACATGCGGCTCTTTGGCGCCTTGAGTGCGGCTCTTCCACAAAATGCCACGTGTGGGCGCTACCTTGATAAGGAACGTACCTACCTGTATAGTTTAAGTTTAAACATTTGGCTCTCAAATTTCAATCGTTGTACTGTTGATGTTTGGCTCTGTTGACTAATGAGTTGGCCGACCACAGCCTTATCCAACTGGACAATGAAAGAGCCAAGTAATGTGCACAACGTAACTCCTGCTGCACAGCAGCTGAAAACACAGTACTCAGCATGTACTGTGACACTCCAAGAGCTTTCTCACCAGACCCAGGCTCACTTTGGCCGAGGGTGTGATCGTGAGCTCCCAGCACCCTCAGCCCCGACCGAGACAGACCGTGGACAGACCAGCCCAGAGGTGTGTTGCATCACCACACTGTTTTATCAGTGTGGCCATAACTTCTAGCGTACACGATAACAACATGTGAACGTGCACGGTATTTCTTCACTCCGTGCACAAACTCCTTTTCCAAGTGCATAGGACTTTGCTACTGAAGAGAAGCAACTATCCTTTACCTATACTCTTTTGTAAAAAAATTTATTAATTTTTTTTAGAGAGAGAGGAGAGAAAGAGAGAAACACTGACTTCTTGTTCCACTGATTTATGTACTCATGGTTGATTCTTGTATGTGTCCTGACTGGGACTCAAACCCACAACCCTGCAGTATCAGGACGATGCTCCAACCAGCTGAGCTACCCAGCCAGGGCTCCCTTTACTCCTGAATCTAACGAAGAAGGCAATTATCTAGCCCTGAACTGTGACTCCCAGTCCAGCTCTCTTTCTCTTGTATGAGCAGAGGCGTCTGGGGCCGTTCCTCCACCCACACAACGCGGACACGGCGAGCCGCTTTCTGTTATCACTGTGAGCTGAAGGAGCTATGTACTTACTACAAAACAGCATTCAAAATAAGGAGCATACCTCTGCGTATTATTCTCCCTTTAAATTTTTTTGTTATTTATTGATATTATTGGCTCTGAATAAAAACTACCTGAGGAAATAGGAGTGAACATACCTAGTACATTAATTAGTTATTTCCTGAAAAAGAAAATGATTCAACAAAAATGTGCTGCCCTGTGCACAGGTGTAAAGACAGCGAGCGTGGACACAGCACTTGGTGTGGACCAAGAGCTTTCTTCGTCTCTGCTCCGAGAAGTGCAGTGGGGCCAGGCTGACGTCCTCGGAGCGCTACTCGCCAAAGAACCACATCATCTACATCTGCTGAGGGCTTTGTTCCCGAAACAAAGGCCTCGTGAAGAGGCTCCCTGGAGGTGGTGGCCTGGGGATCTGCATGCTCGCACCCACCAGGTGATTCCAAAGCACCTAATGTTCAGTCGCACCACGGACCTAAGGCCCAACGACACAGCACACTGCGAAGTTCCGACCCTGAGTAGTAGGTAACCCTCTAGTCTCTCAGACCTGAAGGTACTTCTTTAAACAGTGGAGACACCGACCACCTACCTCACAGAGCCGTGGGAAAGATGACATAAAGTCATAAATATGAAACTGCATTATAAAGTCAGTGATGTCACAGTGGCAATACACCACTACATGGCATCAAGTATACCCAACAAGCTTACACACCTGCGTGTGAGAAAGTGAGAAAAACTGAAGACACACTCACTGAGAGGAAAGCTCTCTTCTCCGCTCCCCATTACCTACCTGGAAAGAAAGGCCGCTGCTCCGGCCCCCGGGGTGCCCAGTGCCCTGCTCACCCCTCCCTCCCTCACACAGACGGCCGCTGGAGCTCCTGACCAGCCGCACCTTGCCCCCCGCCCCCGGCCTCTGCCTGCCTTCACCCTGATTCTCAAGCCCAAGAGACTGAGCTAACTTTACATGCTGAAAAGTACAAGGAGTCTGCGTCAGAAGATGACAGTTTGAAGCACAACCCTTCGAGTACAGAAATAATCCCCAACCCTCTGGGCCTTCACAGCCTCTTACGGGTAAAAAGCGTGCTTGGTGCTGACCAGGGAGTCTCCCGTCAGAAAGCAAAGCGCTCGAGGGACAAACCGGACCGCCTGGGACACAGGGAGTCTTCAGGAAGGGATCAAGTGGGAGACACTTTTTGCACAAGACTGCAAATATTGGTAAAACCAGAGGAAAAAATTCCAAAAACGAAAGGTTTTGATAAGCAGTATGATTGAAACAGCTGGACATTTCAAGGGCTTTTTCTTATTACAGTATGCCCCTAGGTCGTTCAGATCTTCATTTAGAACGAACCTCTTTCACTCAGTCGCTACACAAACAGCTTCCCCCAGTCCTAATAAAATTGTTTGATGGTGCCACTCTGCTAAAACGGCACAGCCTAGACTTTGCTTTGCAGCGTGCCAGGAGTGACTGAATGCTGTCCCCAAACCGTGCGGGCCACATATGTGGAGCAAAACCTTTATTCTGTTCTGTAACGCAGAGGGCGCCATCACAGACAGCACGGATGGTTGTGGCCTCAAACAGTCACCACAGAGAGATTTTTATGTTCATATAATGTTTGTGTTTAAACACAAAGAGATCAAGTAACGAGACAATCATCTTTAACATCAGGGAAATTCTGTATGACAGAGATTAGATCAGCCACACCGTGACAATGTGCCAGGATCTTCGTTACACAACTCCAGCCACTGGTGCTGTCCGACCAGAGACACTGCAGGAGGTGAGACTCTGCAGGAGCAGCCAGCAGACCCCCTGGCTTTGGGCTGCCAGCCTCCAGGACTGTGAAAGAATACATTTCTATTGTTTTAAGCAAAAAAAACAAAAACAAAAACAAAAAAAAAAACAGAGAAAAAGTCCAGCATTCTTAGGATCTTCCATATCTAAAACAAGTAAGTCTAACCTGAGAAAAGATAACTGTTTTATACAAAAAAAGTATTATATAGAGCTGTGACAATATACAAATGTAAAGAAAAAACTCTGGAAGAATATTTACCAAAATGTTAACAGTGGTTAAACACTGAGATTTCACAATTTCTTTCCCTTTAATTTCATGTTTTCTGGACTTCATTTACAACTAGCATTGTAAGCAAGCAACCTCTGCTGGAGAGGAACAGAGGTGGAAGCAAAACACTTTAGCAAAGAAATAAAGCTGCTATTCTCATTACACACACACACACACACACACACACACACACACTCACACACACACACAATTCATTATAAAACCACTGTAACCAATATTTGAAGCAAATTACCAATAAGCAGAATGAATCTTTACATTTCTGATGGACACGTGCATTCACAGCCTTTGTGCTATTTATTCACTCTGAAGCACTTCCTTACGTGGATTTTGATCTGTACATTCACGTACATATACGCACCTGAGAGCATTGAGAAGACCTTCTACACTATTAGGAGGCTGGTCCTTAAGAACTTTGATACAACCTTTCATCTAAGAAGAAAAGGAAACAGAAAAGGTGAAACATCTGTTTTTTTCCATCTAACATTCACTCTTGCAATAGTAATACTTAAACAAGCACCACAACTACAGAATTCCTTAGCAATCACACACTAATAATGTAATTATTCTTAAAACAGGAAAAGAAAATCTACCCAAGTTATTATTATTTTCAGTTTATCAGTCAGACTGAAGCACCACCCACACCAATGAGAAAAGTCAGGGTCAGCTGAGGGAAGACCCCCCTTGCAAGGGTGTGCTGAGCAGCCTTTTAAAGGATAAAACAGACACACTGGCAAGGAAAAGGGGTGTTCTCCAGAGAGGCGGCTGCCATGACAGAGGTAATAAAGTGCATCACATGCGAAGGGCTATGAAGAATCTTGCAGAACTGAAATAACCCCTATGGGAGAGTTCACAGACAGCCTTGAACCTGGGAGAAGCCATCTGATGGGGACAGCGGTAGGGACTTGTTACTGGCTATGAAGAAAGGGAACAAGTCAATGAGGATGACATAGGAAGAGGAGCCTGACTACTGTGGAAAAGCACAGCAGAGCGGAAAGCCACAGGCTCTGGAAGACATGGGTTCAAATCCCCCTCCCCCGCTCACCAGCATGATGTTACTTAATTGCCTGAAACTTCAGATTCCCCACTAGTACAGGGGAGAGACCCCCTACATCTGAGCGCTATTTCTGGAGTTAAATGGGAGAGGAAATGCAAAATGCCTGGGCCTCATTTCTTTCCATATGACAGACACTAATGAAGGCCATCAGTGACAGAAAGGACCAGCTGCAAAAGGGAAACTGGGAGACGAGTCTCACCAGACACTGGTTTTAGTTCTGATGAACGGGACGGGAAAGGGTGAGAACAGACACTGCCAGACAGAAAACGCTGGCGGGAGCCACAGACTGTGATGAGTGGAGGAGAGGAAGCGTGCAGCCTTGACTTCTCTCAAGGGGGCACCTCTGCTGAGGCTAACCAGTTGGGGTGGGCCAAACGCAGGCTTGCAGGTGGCCGCACGGAAAGCATTCAGTAGTTAGTACATAACAATGCAAGAACTAACTCTGTTTCACACTCACAACTATAAACCTACTTTTGCCAAACCCCGTATATTTGGAAATCAATCTTTTGCTTGAAATGGCTTTTGGTCATAGAAATGAAAATATGCAATAAAAATGTTTTTCTTATGTCTGACTACTCATACTGCCCAATACGCAAAGGACTGCGGAGTGGGAGGTCCCCTACACGAGTCTAGCCACCTGTACACAGGCTGTGAGAAATGCTCTCGGGCAGAGGAGGCCGAGCCCAGGACCACGGACACTAACCCTGAGCTCCGGGACAGTGCATCTGCCAGCTCCTGGAGTGAAAGCCTATGACTATCAGTTGTGGAACCTGCAGGGGATTATATAAAACAATGTCACTTACATCAATTTTTGAGGTTTTGGCAAATGCTCCCACTGGATGTACATGGTCATAGAGTATTATGACACCCACCATCACCCTCAAGCAGAATGACACTGTCTCCTCATTCGTAAACCTGCTTCTGTATTCCCTGGAGGACAGAAAACATATAATAGGTGAGACACATCACAAATGAATGAGCTGAGCCCTAGCCGGTTGGCTCAGTGGTAGAGCATAAGCCCAGGTGTGTGGAAGTCCCGGGTTCAAGTCTCGGTCAGGGCACACGGGAGAAGTGCCCATCTGCTTCTCCACCCTTCCTTTTCCCCTTCTTTCTATTTCTCTCTTCCTCTCGCTCAGCAATGGCTTGAGTGGTTTGAGCGAGTTGCCCCAGGCACTGAGGATGGCTCCATGGCCTCACCTCAGGTGCTAAAACAGCTCGGTTACAGAGCAACAGAGCAGCAGCCCCAGATGGGCAGAGCAACGCCCCATAGGGGGCATGCCGGGTGAATCCCGGTCAGGGCGCATGCGGGAGTCTGTCTCTCTGCCTCCCTGCCTCTCACTTAACAAAAATAAAAAATTTTTTTTAAAAAATGAATGAGCTGATTCACCTCTCAAGTTGATGTTGGAAGACATACCTGCTAACCTATAGAAGGGGTGCTAACGTGAAGCCCACCTCTTGCATGCACTGGGGTTTCCAGACATGGGGTGTGTGAACCAGTCAGCACTTACATATGTACCATGGTCTCTGCATGCACCTTAGTAAATTACCCATTCTGCTGGCAGAGAGCAGACAATTTTAGAGGAATCCAAAGTAGCCCAAAGGAAAAGTTTGGGAACAGGTACTTAGTAAAGGCCACTATCACTAAAATGATGAAAACAGTCACTATCTTAATACAGCCAGTATGTCTGCTATTTAGGGGTTTACTTGATCTGAACAGATTACTACATTCCTGGATTTTAATTTTCTAAAATTCGATCATATTATTCTCTCATTTGGGGAAAAAGAGATAGGAGTTCTGTATATACAGAAGGCTACACAGTATAGCAGAAAGCGTCCAGACCCAGGATGAAGACATCCAGGCACATGTGTGGGGCTGGTTGCTGTGCACACGTCCCTTCACTTCCCAGGCCTCACTCTCCTAAAGGGGGAGGGGGAGGGGAGGGAGTGGGGGAGGGGGCAGGAACAGTTGTCCTCTTGCCTCACAAGGTTTTCCGATAAGACAAAGTACATACTAATGCTTCGGAAAATCAAAAGCTCCACAGAAATGAGCTATCTACAGAAACCAGTTATTATTCAGGAATCTAGGATGGATTCTTTCTGCCTGGGACGGGAAAACCCAGCCGGACAACACTGGCACACGCCACAAAGGGCTTGAGAGCATGGAGGAACCCAGAAGAGCATCCGGACGAGTGCTCAGAAAATGCAGACTGAGCACTAACACGGAAAGAAGGGGACGAGCAGAGGCTGGCAGGGCTCTCTGCTGAACAGGGAGACACAATGTTCACAAAAAGCAAAACTAGAGAGCTTTACCTCTCCCCCCACCCGCCCGCCCCGCAAGAGCCTCAGTTAGTCGACGGGTCGGAGGTACCTGACAACCAACTAGACTGTACATCGATGCAGGAGTGCCACTAAGTGGCCAAGCTATTTTAATTTTGTACATATATTAACATTGGTGAGCTGGGAGATAGCTAATTTCCACCTTCCAAATGTGACCCCTGCTGTCTGGACAACCCCCTCAAGAGGACGGCCGGGACACTCACGGCGTCTCCAGCATGACTCGGCACACACTGGCCATGGTGCTCAGGCAGTCTGTGGTGTTTTCTATTGGCAAATTCTTGTTCTGTAAAGGGGGCACAGAGAACAAGGGTAAAAGTGACAAACAGCAGGTAAGGAGATTTTAAACCCAGCATAACATGAAAAATTAGCAACTTTGAAATTGGTTCCCACTCTAAATTTAGTAAAAAATGCCCTGGATTCTAGGTACTGGTTTAAGCACTGGGAACACAGACACAAGCCAGACAGCCGAGACCCTGTCCTGCAAGACGCTGGCTGGGCGGAGACAACCGCATGCAGGCGCCTCGCAGCCACACAGCAGGAGGACGTTAGCCCTGATGGCGACGGCATGGATGTCACTGGAAACAGTACAAGCAGAGAGAAGGGAATGTGGTTTTGTTTTAAGAAGCTTACTGGCCTGCTTCGCAGAGAAAGGACTATCGGGGCAACAGTAAAAGAACGGTCAGAATGTGAACGCCGTAACCCAGGTGAGAGGGTGCCAAGCTCATCTGGAAAGGGAGTAAGAGAGGAGTCCCGTTTCCAGGGTCAGTGTACATCTGAGAGAGAGAGAGAGAGAGAGCCAAAGGGTCTGTGGAGTGGACAGGATGGGCAAGGTACGGAACTCAGAACAACCGCTGTGAGGTACTGCTTGTGCAGGTAGCCCTCGGAGATGCTGCAGGTTGGCCCCAGACCGCCACAGAAAGGTGAGGAGTCATCTTTGGGCTGGGGGAGGGTCCTGCCCCCAGCTTGTAAAAAACGCACCATTGTGCAGTGCAGTAAAGTGAAGCCTGACACATGAGGGTGCCTGTCCAGTGGTACTATTCCCTGAGGCAGGCGGTACGGGAGAAGGCAGGGCTTGGGGAAAAACCAACACTGGTCCGGTCACCACACTGTTAGGGTGTGGACTGTACACCCAGAGGGAGACTGCAAACAGGAGGATACATGTGCACACGTGGGCCTCACAGAAGGGGACACACTCAGTGCACACACCCGGGGGTCTACCAGCTTAGAGACAGAGGGTAAGGTCACGGGCTCCTGCGAGCATCAGGCTGCAGACAGGCAGAGAGCAGCAATGCAAACAGCTCCCTCGGACACGCTTACCTCTGACACGAACTTCGTTGTGGCATCGCTCAAGGTTTTCAGCATGGGCGTCGCCTCAGCATAGAACAGAGACATTCGGTTTGCCAGCTCGTTATTTACTTCGTTCTCTCCCTCTGCCTGTGTGGGGAATAAGAGCACCTGGTGTCAGTTCATAAATTATGAAATGTGAATTAGGCTGACCTCCTGTTCTCATTAATGCATGCTAAATTAATGTAGTAAGTACTCTTAAATTATAAGATAGAACCTCAAGTAACCTTCACAAATAGAAACACAAAAAAATATATTAAGCAATTTTAAAAAAAAGATAACTTTTTAAAACTATAGGGTGGGGCAAAAGTAGGTTTATAGTTGTGAGTACATAAAACAGTTTATTCTTGTATTATTATTTATTCTTGTATTATTTTTTATATGAACAATTAAACCTACTTCTGCCCCACCCTATAGTTTAAACGACATTAAGCAATGAAATAAAACGTAGCAGCGTGCCTTCTGTGCACAGGGACAACTCTAATGCTAAGGGAGACAGAAAGAGGACGGTGACCTTGCACCCCGCCCCCACTGGGAACGCTCAGCACCCACAACATGTGAAGAGGGGACGATGGCAGTCGGGGCTGAGAGAGACAGAGCAGACCAGGGGCAACAAAAACGGACTCGGGAAGTGAGGCTCCCGCAGGCGACGATGGGCAGGGACCCCATCGGTGGAGGGGAAGAGCACGCTTTCTAATGACTCGGAAGAGTGAGTCCATGTAACTCAATGCAGTCAGTGTAATAAGGGGCAGCAACTCATGACAGACAAGGTTGGGCAGAGGTGGGGGTCGGACTAGAGAGGGCCTTAAACGCTGCTTCAGACCTTGTCTGTGGTGGAGAAACAATTCAACTGATAGGGAAAATAACAACGAAGTCAACTTTCTAAATGACGGGCAGATTGTACCAAAAAGACAGACTATCAGTCACAAAATGAGTTCCACTGCTACAGGACAATCGCCAGAGAGAACGGGACAGAGGTAACGGCGGATGAGGCAGGGAAGAAGCCTGAAACCCTGCGTGTGACAAGGACTGGATTCACTTATAATTACTGACTCTGAAAGGCGGTACACGGTGACTTCGATGTGCTTGGCCCTGAGTGATGGCAGGACAACAGTCTTAGAGAATTAAGTTTCGCTTTTATTTTACATGGTGGGTATGAAGTAGACTGATGATAAGGCTGGTCTCAGCAGGAATTAGAACATGCAGAATCCAGCCGAGGCAGGAATTAGAACACGCAGAATCCAGCCGAGGCAGGAATTAGACCACATAGAATCTAGCCAACGCAAAGAAAAGATGCTCCTTGGAAAAGAACTCTTTCCTCTGCCCCAGGGCCCATCTTAGGAGCAACCACGTCATGAAACAGTAACTCAGTGAAAGAAACGAGGATCTCCTTTGGTATTTTTTAGCCTCGCACACCGCTCAGCACTCTTTCCATCCTTATATAGTCTTTTTTTATTAAACCATCTAGGCTGATCCTGGAAATGACTCTTTCCACACAATGGAGGCCTTCAAAATACCTAAAGAAAAAGATAATATTTTCTGCACATATCATGTTTTACTTATGGTATTTGGCTCCTTGGAGGGAGAAAGGCATTAAACAGCTTCAGAGAGAAGTCAAGAGGCTGACAAGCCCACAGAAGCCGGAAGAGGTGCCCTGCCCCTTCTCAAGTGGCCAGGGGCAGGCGTGCTGCACGGCCACGGCCCACTCTCCGCTCCTATCACCAGTAGACTTCCTCCCACCCCAGGAGTCTTCTGTTCTAAGAATATGGGAACAGATCACTCAAAACCACTCAATCACAAACTATTATGCCATTAAAATGAGAACACATAGGGCAATCTATCCAATGCTATCTAGACAAAAATAGTTTTACTGAGTAGTCACAGGAATTTAAGGGGAAAAGGTAAACACCATATGGTCTGTTGCCTTTTGCTCTTTCTTCCCACAGCTGTGGTGGCCCATGGTTACCAACTTAATTACCGGCTTTAACTATTAGAACGAATGAACAAGCGGAATACACTGAGAGATGAGTTATCACCATACCCCTCTGCACCGTGTTAACTTACTGGAACATTATTAATCCTCATACGACTCAGTGTCCTTCTGTAGTAGCTGAAGTCATTCTGTATGGCGGGGTTTGTCATCTAAAGACACCGAGGAAAGGAAAACGTATTATGTACAAAACAACGCTGTAAAAATTGAGTGAAAGACCTACTTACTAAATATAGTTTTAACTAGTTGAGTAACATTCCCAATGTGTGTTAACATTTTAATACTGTGTTTCCCGTGTATAAGACACCCGCATGTATAAGGCGCGCCTTAAATTTGGGGCCCAATATTTGAAAAAAATGTATGACATAAAGTTATTGAACTCAAGTTTTATCCATAATGAAATTCATACAACTCATCACTGTCAAAAATTCCATCCGTGAGCTGGTCCTCATCTGTCTGATGACCGATCACTGCAACAGTAAGTGCAAAACAAGCGCAAAAAGTGGGAAATGCACGCTAAAAATATCTAAAACCACTGCGTAAGACACGCCCAGTTTCAGACCCGAGATTTTTTGGAAAAGGGTGTGTCTTATACATGAGGAAATACGGTAACTAAAACCACTATCACCACCAGGTGACTTTCTGCACTTAAATTATGTCACTGCTGTACTTGGGCCTTTGCTGAAAAATACCAGACTGTATTGACGGCTTTGTAGTCAGCGTCAGTGTATTTTTGTTGTTCTTTTCAATAATTTCATGTAATATACTAAAAGGTTGTTTGTCAAAAAATAGTATTTCCAAATACACAAACACAAGAAAAAATGCTTAGGCTCTTGTTTCAGAATTACAATAAAAGTATGCATACACGGTCAACAGGACAATCTTCACACAGACTACAATTTGACATGTAAGTCACTCATGCCCAAAGTGTTAATAAAAGAGAACAGCTGTCTAAGACGCAATCATAAGACGCTGACGTTACTAGGCATCCAGCTCGTCCACTTCCTAGACCAGGAAGGTACCCGTGGCCCAGGTCTCTGGTGGGGGGGGATCTGGTCACTATATCTATGCATTCTCCTTCTAACAACAGGGGGCAGTTAGGGAGGGAGGAAAATTGATGGGGGGGGCGGGGGTGGTATTTTAACATTTTTATGTAAAAGAAAGTGGAGAATAAACTGGGAGTGAACAGAAAAGGAAAACAGTATTAGAAAAGGTCAATATTATTGTTTCAGAGATAGTTTTTAAATGAAGTTAAATGCAGACTGAATACTGGGTGATATGCTATGCATATATCAAAAGATTTATTGATTTTAGAGAGAGTGAAAGAGAACGAGATCAGTTCTTTCACTTCAGTTGTTCATTGATTGCTTCTTGTATGTGACTTAATAGATAGAGCAAGCCCAGGGTTTCAAACTGGCAACCTCAGCGTTCCAGGTTGACACTCAGTCCACTGCACCACCACAGGTCAGGCAAGACCTTCTGTAATTTTTAAACCCAGTTTTCCATGTTTGCTAAGGACCACCAGGCATCATTTACACATCTCAGCCAGGTCTCCAGGCATTCCCACCCAGTGCTCACTGACGCTCGTGATTTTCACACAATCAAGTTGAGCAGGAATGCCTACCTTGAGTTCATCAAAGCGGAGTGTGAAATGAAGAATTTCTGCAAACTGCTTAGCAAGAGCCTGCTCTCGCTCTAGATGCTGGGTGGGGGAGTAGGGCGTGCTTGTCAGGGCCCCCAGGAGGCCTCTTAGTGCTGCTTCTAAGGAAAAGAAAAGGTTGAAATGTTGTTTGTATCCCCTGATACCTGTTAACTAGAAAGCAAACAATTTATACATTTATGATTTCAATCCCCATAAAAGTATTCTTTAAAATCCAGATTTAAGCACAGTCATTCAAACTAATACTGTTAATAGAATAAAAACCTTACAGAGACTAATTCAATTTTGCAATTCTATGAACGCAAAGTGTAAGACGACTTAAACCAGGATCGAAGGGCACATTTCATACTCCAGTCACCATTCCCCATGCGGATTCTCAGGAAAGGGCCATGTCGCCTACACCCAAGGAACTTCTCTGTCAGCGCCATGTCCACCCTCAGATCTGTGCACGCCTCTACCCGAATGATCCGCACCTCACAGTTTGAATATGCTGTTTATTCATAATCAGAGGCTGCCTTCTTACAGTTATTAAAGGAAAATATTTGGTTTAATAATTAGCTTTCTGAGTTTTCTAAGAATTTGGCATCTCAGGATGATACTATAAATATTCTAACTCATTACTTAAGTAAAATGGGCCCTTTAAAATAAGTGTTACACTTTTGGAAAGCCAAGCTAATAAATACTGTGCTTAAAAATGGAAACAGTGATATTTCATTAAAAAAAAAGAGAAGTCAAACTAATACAGTTACAGACTACAGAATCAGAAAACAATGCTAGATTCAATTCAGAGAAAAAGCTTACAGTCCAATGGTGATATGATTTAATAAGTTTCAGATTAATAAACAAATATTTAATGATAATAAATTTATGTCAGATCATCAAACCTTAATTTAAAATATACTAGCTCTCCTATTTACTGAGACCTAATTATGCACCTACATTCACACTGTGAGCTTAACCTAGTCTCTACCTAACTTTCACCATCAGTTGTGACATGGGTATTACAGGTGGGTAAACTGAGTTTCAGAGATCATACCCCCAAGGGTGCAGCTGGGAAATGCCAGGTGTTTCTGACTCTACAGCCCTATTCTTTCTACATAATAACCTGTCTCTCAAATAAAGCAACATTCTGCCTCACGTCCTGTAACCTCGTAAATGTTAATGCACTGATTACTACCCAGCCTAGGTACTTCTTATGCTTCTATTACGTGCCAGGTACTGGCCTAGACACTACACAGACATTTGTCATCCACACAATAATGCCAAGTGGTAGCTATTATCCTTCTGTTACACTAAGTCAAAAAACATACTGACTACCTACTATGTGCCAGGCACCGGGGAAACAGAGATGAAGGCAGACCTAGGGCCACCTGGATTATACAGAGAGAAGAAAGAGAAATCATTACAGTTGTGATGTGTGTTAAGAAGAAATACCTGCCATAATGAAAAGGTATAAAAATGGGAGCTCACCTTGTTGAAGGCTCAGAAAAAGACCTCCCTGAGTAAGTGACACCAAGGCTGAGACTGGAGTGTCCCCTAAGGATGAGGAAGAGTTTGCAAACAGGCAGGGCAAGGAGCCAGAGCATGACACAGCACACAACTGCAAGACCTATACGGTGGCAGAGCGCATGGAGGACAGAGACCCAAGACTGAAACTAGACACAGAACGTGTGCGCCATGTGAAGCGTCCTGGCCCGTTGTCCCTTGCACCCCCGGATAAACAATTAAGGGATCATCCGATTAACATTTAAACTCTCCACTTCATCGAGCTGGGCATGGGTATGAAAATCAATTAAAAGAAATAACATTTTTTTGGCTACTTTGAAAAATGGTTTATATTTCCCAAGACTCATTCTATGGGTCAACGTTAATGTTAAGTGGAGAGCCAAGTTGGAGAGATTTGAGAACTGGAAAAACCATTCACACGCACACATACCCCGAGACTGTCACAAAACAGGACTGTTATCAAAACATTTTGCATTTCTTAGATTTTATCAAGTCTCCGGGTTAATTTCAGCATTCAAAGCACTCTACCACTGGGGGAATAAGAGACATCCGCCAACTAGGGCTGGACTCAGGTCACTTGGCTGAGCTGGGATGGCCAATGAACTTTGAGACCTTCCGTCCATGAACGGCTCAAGCCCTCAATGACAGATCTACTGTAAAAGGGTACTCGAGATGCTAAGGTTGCTCATCTGCCTTTGCAGCAGCTAGATCACTTCTTGCTTTGGGCTCCTCTGCTGACACAAGAGTCCTACTGGATTAAACACCCAGGGCCAAGAGGGAAATCAAAGACAGAGGGTTGCAGAAAGTGGGCCAGTCTAGCTGATGGAAAGCAAGGGAGGTCAAAGGAAATGACGCAGGGATTGGTCTCCGATGAGGGTCCTGAAACAACACCACACAGCTGTAATTCTTAGAAAAGGAAGATGACAAGGAGAAAAGTAATGGGCTACTAAGCCCTACATTCTGGAAGAAATTAGTTGGTAAACCAGTGCAAAAGCCAAAGCTATGTGAAAAGATTGCAAGAAAGAGACTAGTAAAAATAAAAAGACAGATTAGCCCACAAGGCAGAACATGGAGGGGAAATACTTGGATGACAAGGAAGGGGAGGCCCTAAGAAAGTTTCCTGGAGAGACCAGGGCCGTTCACTCTCACCACCCATCACTATCAAAGACCAGTAGGTGAATCATCAGAGAACCCAAAGGATGGCTCTGTGGGGATTTAAGACAGCTAAGAGCCTGACCAGGCGGTTGCACAGTGGATAGAGCGTCGGACTAGGAGGCACAGGACCCAGGTTTGACACCCCAAGGTTGCCCACTTGAGTGTGGGCTCATCCAGCTTGAGCTCAAGGTTGCTGGCTTGAGCAAGGGGTCACTCGCTCTGCTAGAGCTCCCCATCAAGGCACATATGAGAAAGCAATCAATGAAGAATTAATGCTTCTCATCACTCTCCCTTCCTGTCTGTCTGTCACACACACAAAAAAAGGCAGCCAAGAGACATGACCACGATTATTATGATTATCACGATTATTGTGGGCACTCTGCGACCTTTTGACAGATTTTGGTAAATTGAGCCCAGTGAAAAGGAGTCAACATATTGGATACACTCAGTCATTACGAGCCCTGGAAGAGGCCCCTATAATAAGCTCCTGGGAGAGGAGGGACAAAGACTGAGGAGAAAGTCTGTCTACTCTCGGACCACATAACCCTCCCTCAGGCTACATCTCACCCAGAAAGGCCTCAGGCCAAGACAAACAAGACCAGGATGCTTCCCAGGCTGGCAAGGTGAAGTGCTAGTGCGACGGGCAAAGCTTAGTATCTTCCAAATTAGACAAGTAATCCCTCTCCTGTCCCTCCATAAATATGCAAACCAGCGAGGGATCAGGGCCCCGCTCCCCTAATGCACCCTACTCTGCAGTGCCCAGGCCACGCTACCCTCTCGCTGAGACAAAAAGATACTGAAACCGCGTGGTGCTCCGTATGCTGCCCGCGGAGCTTAGCTCATCTCTGGCTCAACAGCAAGGCAGGAAGAGAAGAAACAAGAGAGCTTTTGTGGACATAAAGCAGAGGACTCAACACACTGAGGGTCCAGATATGATAGATATTAAAGCTCAGAGAGAGAATTTAAATGATGTGGCCAAAACCACTCAGGTAATTAGCGGCAAACACCAGAATCTGAACATAGACCACTATGCCACCAAAGACTAAAATTCATTTATTACTTCTCCTAAATACCCAACACATATTTGATACAGCAGATGTGAGTATTCATTAATGCGTCACTTATTCATTCAACAAACACTGAGTTCCTATCACACACAAGCAAGGACATGCATCCCAGAAAGAAGAAAACTGGAAATGTTACCAGCCAGGTTATTCAACAAGAGATGAGTAAACCATCAGATCTAAATTCACACTTAGCTCTTTATGTTATGGAAGCCGCCAGAGTACAGTAATGAGAGCTCCAGGCTCCACATGACAGCAAGGAAACTACCAGCTCTTTGCTGCTGTGTAGCTGCCTAACTGAGCCACTGCTGAAACGGAGCAGAGCACCCATAACAGAGCACGTACCATTAGCCTGATTTAACTCCAGTAGTTAAATATAAGGAGACACGTAAGCCTGACTGGTTTCGCCAATTTCACAATCATTCCTTTTAAATGGCAAATGTTAAGAGTTAAAAATGAGCTTTAGGAGGACCAGAGCACCATCTACAGCAATTCAATTATAAATGCAGCCAGAAACTAGCAGTGCAAAACCCCCTCTAAATATGAAGGAGTCAAGATAATCAGGATGAAAAGACCAAGGCGAGTGGTCTGAGATTATAAAGCTACAGACTGTAGATAATCGGCTGAAAGGCAGAGAGTGTCGTGCTTGGGAAAATAAATTACAATTCTTTTTCTAGTAAGAAAAGGATAATTTATAAGATACTTCTATCTCACCTGTTATCTGTCGTTACATCTAATAGTGTATAAATACTGCATCGAAGGAGAAATAGCAACCCTCTTTACTTTTTTAAAGCAGGCATTTTTTAAAAAGCAGAAATTCAAATTTAAAGCAGAAGTTGCAAACACCAATGACCAAGTACCTAATACAAAATAATATAAAAATCAAGGTATAAACAACTAGGGAGTGATAGGAACCTACTGCAAACTAGAAAGCACATGCCCAAATGAACACAGAGATGGTCTGTCACTTAGCTCTGGTGATCAACTCATCAACTAGTATCTAAGCTATTTTTTATGTCAAATAGCAAGAGACTTAAAAACAACAAAACACAAATATCGCCAAATTTTAAACCTGGCATCTAACGAGGAATTTTTAAAAACTACGGGCTAAACAAATCACAGCTCAGGCCTAAGTTTAGCTTATGACTCTCTTACAGAATGGTTCTTACCAAATTGTAAGTACTCATTTAAAATAATAACGTTTATAAGATTCAAAACTCAAAACTATAACATGTGTCAAGAACTTAAATTCAAATGTTTCAGATTTCTGACACATCTGTGACTTCTCCTCCAGGTCCACGGCTTCACACAGAGCAGCCCTTCAATGTCCATCTTTGAGGTCACACGGGCAGCTAAATGTCTCGGTCTTACTCGCTTCCTCCAGGAAGGGCAGCGCTAATTTGTCTACTCATAGCACTGAGGGCACAAATCTGACCTGGCAATAATTTCCCCGTGCAAGGGGAAAAGCAGATGGGTTTAGATTCTTTTGGCTTTAATAACTCCATAGAAAGCTTTGGGTACGTATGTCATTAGCTCCCTAGTTCTCCACGTGCAGTTGTAGATATATGAACTGACCATAACCAACAATGACTTTAAGAACACCACAATCTCGACAACCCAGAGGTCTGAGGGTTAGCTCCTCCACAGGAGAAAGGATTTGCTGTGGAGCTGGAGAGTAATCCTACCAAGTGGTTTCTCGTGCTCGGACCCTTTAGACCCCAATGCAATCAGATTTCCTGTAGAAAACTTAGTTTGTCAAAGAGAATGGTTTTAATAAAGACCTAGGTTTACACTGTAATCTTACAATAGATGTCTTTTTCACCAGGAAAGTCATAATTACAAAACTTTCAACTTACCTAACCTCTGAGAAAATTCATAAAATTTCTTTAATTTGCCTACTAGGGGCACCACAGCACCCCATGCTGTCTCTTGTAACTTCTCGTCGGCTGGGTGCTGGATGGCCTTCAGAGTCCAAAGAGAAAAATAGTTAAGATTTCTAAAAATAACAAGAGTATTGTTTTTACATTAAAACACAGATTCAGCTAACATCAGAAACACTGGCATAATCTATAAAATGCAGAATAATAGACGTCGGAATACTGAGAGAGGGCCTTCTCAACTCCATGAACCTTAAACCTACTATAAAAACTTTTAGCTACTCTAGCAATGAATATGGATATAATGGAATAAGAGAGGACACAGTAGATGTCTGTTAAATATATTATGCTTTGGGACCTTTCAGAGCCACAAAGAGAAACCATTTTATGGTGTATCCCATGTCACACACGGGCTTTCTTAGTAGTTCTTTGCCAAAGAATGATTTTAGCGGAATAAAAAGACACCAGAAAGTAAGACAATACGATGCCATCTGTGGAACAGGTATGAAACTTTCAATAACTCCAATTTTAAGGTACAAACTAGCTTTAAGAAACCTACCAAACACTTCCCAACCCAAATCGACTTGAAATATGTGGTTCAGACATTGCCATGCTTGTTTCCTGTAACTAAAGCACTACACTGGAGCCCAAGTTTTCTCAGGGTTCCCTGCATAAAGCAAAACTAGTTTCAAATCTGAAAGACCCTAACATAAGGTGAGAGTGCCTCTTATTGGGCCCAGGCTTTTAAACCACCAGGCAACCTTTTGTGAATCTAGAGCCTTATTCCCAAAGAAACACATTTTCTTATTTTCATCTTTCTTTTGCTTATTGATGCTCTTAATTCTTTGTGGAACTTTATGCTGTTTTCAATATAAAGTTTGCTTTCTCTGACACCTTCAAGCAAGCGAAACACCCCATCTGAAAGCTGAAACTCATACCCAAGGAGGGCTGTGGGGACTGCTTATAGACATTATCAGGAGGTGCTGACTCATGTAGATTTTCCCAAGTCCCTAGTGCTCTAACTCTATCTACACAAAACCAAAAGACAAGAATGTGAAATAAAACTGAAACCACATAAATTTAGAAGATGCTCTGAAATATTAGCTATGGACTAAGTAAATGGGATATATATTGTCAAGCAATGTGCTTTATAAGCTTGCCACTACATTCAAAATTTCTTGACTTTTTAATATAAAAAATTTTAAATGATGCGTAAACACAACAGGAGTCTGAAGTAAATCCCATTTATGTAACCGTCTAGAAATATTTTAATGTTGAAAAAAATATGACAACAGGTAACAATCTTTAGTTCGTATTACATGAATATGAATGTTTCAAAGGGACTGTGATATTATTCTGCTATATAGGAAAAACTTTTAGCCTCAAAACTCATCTCAGCAATGTTTTATAGCAAATAGTAAAAATATGTTTATTTTATTTATTATTTAGGAAACGAGCAAATAGATAAAAATTTTAAATTTGTTTTCTTCTCTTGAGAAGCCTATTCAACTTTTCTTGCAAGGATCTTAAAATGATTTTCTAAATACCAACTCATTCTCATACAATCAGGTGCTCTAGCAAATGTCACCCATAGAAGCATATCAACCCTTCTACTTGGGAAGCTTTTAAAAAACCCTAAATCCACCTTTATAAATATCAAATACATAATGGCACTTTTTATTTATTTATTATTCATGAAGGTAACTGTAACCAGTTGATAAGAATTCAATTATAAAACAAATTTGAAAGAAGTCTAATATAACACTGATGAACTATTTAAAATAAACTGTAGCACTAATAACCAACAAGGAGAAACCATGAAATATTTTAGAACAATTTGTGAACTGGTATGACCTGTAGGGAAAGAATATCTTACCAATTAGTAAATTAGAATCCTGCTTATTAATCATCTAAATCTTCTACTTTCATAATTCTGATTTTTCAAAGTATGTTTAAATGTTTAGAAATACTGAATTTCACAGAAATGGTTACATGCTTTCCTTAACTAAAATCTTAAGGTTTTACTGAAGCTAATGATACTGGCGAGATTTGTCTAAAGTGCTTGTATTTTTTCTTCAACTGCTCCCAGCTGCTTGCAAAGGACTGTGCAGGCACTGACAACACAAAGGGGCAGAACCAGGCTCAGCCTTCTCAAGCTGGAGGTGCACTGGGGGAGAAAAATCATCAAATAGCAATGGTTTTTCTAAAGTGATGGTTACAATAAAAGAAATGTGTGCAAAGTACTAGGGCAGTGATGGGCAATCTTTTGAGCTTGGTGTGTCAAAATTCGCCAAAAAACCGAGCATAACTCGGGTGGTGTGTAACTTCGAGAAAAACGGCCTAACCAGAAGTCCCAGAACTAGACGCTCTGTGCCGGAGTTCTGTTGTTTTGGCCTCCAGACCTCCAGCACAGAGTGTCTACACTACAGCAAATGTTTTATCCTCGGCCACTGCACCTGGCCGTGCAGGAGCCGAGGATGAAACGTCCTTCTCGGCATGCGGCCCCGTACTTCTCTGGTATGCGGTTGCATGCGGCTGCGTGTCATCAAAAATGGCTACGTGTGTCACTGTTGACACGCATGTCATAGGTTTGCCATCACGGTTCTAGGGCAAAGGAGAAAGGGAGGTTGAGACCCCTGGGTTTGAAGGAAGGGCAGAAACTGAACAGGAAAAGGAGAAAAGAAAGGACACATTCCAGACACAAACAAAGGCAGGGAAGTGCACAAGACACTCGGGAGCAAGCAGCCCAGTCACGTGAGGTGAAGAATGAAGCCCATGCTTTTTCTTTTTAATCGATATCCTTACTAATTTATTTTGTATTATTTTTATTTTAGATTTTGTTTATTCATTTTGAGAGAGAAAAGAGAGCGAGAGCGAGAGGGGGGGGGAGGAGCAGGAAGCATCAACTCCCATATGTGCCTTGACCAGGCAAACCCAGGGCTTTGAACTGGCAACCTCAGGGTTCCAGGTCAACGCTTTATCCACTGTGCCACCACAGGTCAGGCCGGAGCCCACGTTTTCTATACTTCCCCCCAATTCAAGACATCCCAACTGCTCAATCGGAAGCCATGGAATCACCTAACTCTCTCCTGCTTTATAGCAAACATGCGGTCAATCACCAAAACTTGTGGCCTGTGGCCCTGAGTCCAAAGCATTACTTGAATTGTCATGTTCTGGTGCTGGCACTCAATTCTGCCTTCACTAGTGCTCCAGGTGCCAGTAGGGGAGCCAAACGGGAGGGGACTGTCAGCCCAACAGATGACCATAGGCTCGTGACAAAGAGGAGCAACAGAGACAGAGGGTAGGGGAGACGAAGACGGAGTGCGGGCTATGCCTTCTAACACGGCGAGAAGGAAAAGGGGCCCGAGGTCTCTCTGGAAGGCACAGGACAGCTGGGCACGAGCAGGTGTGTGTGCTGAGGAGAAGAGGTCAGGAACACAGAAAAACAGACATATTCCGAGAAAAATCACAGTTCCAGAGAATGGGTAGAGAAGATAGCCTTGTTAAGAAGTAGAGCTTCTTCTGGAAAAAGAAAACTAAAGAAACCCAGAAGAAATGGAAGAAGAGATGAGTGGAAGACACCTAGATAAGTTGAGGCCAGGAAGAGCAAGCTGGGGGCCCACAGTGGACGCCTGCTCCGCAGGGTCTAGTCACAGCCAGAGTCAGGGGAGTCGGGGGAGTACGCCCACAAGGATGCTTTCAGCGCTGCCCTAGGAAGCTCAGGAGCAGGAAACAGACGAGCAGGACCAAAAGGCAAAGAAAGTAAAGTTCTCTCCCCTCCAAGAAAAAGTGCCAGTGGGTACCCATGGCTACAGTAAATTTCGGGTGTGAGAGCAATCAAATAAATAAATAAAATTGTCTCTAATATAAATTACTTATTTATAAAACACTTGTTTTCCTTTTACTCGTATATATTGCAACCACTTTTGAAATAATGCAAGTGATATTCCTTTAAATGAAACACACAACGAGCAATAGAGAAT
The DNA here is from genome assembly GCA_037038555.1 of Rhynchonycteris naso. Lineage (NCBI taxonomy): Eukaryota > Metazoa > Chordata > Mammalia > Chiroptera > Emballonuridae > Rhynchonycteris > Rhynchonycteris naso. The sequence continues at coordinate 279,688,032 of CM072998.1, forward strand.
TCTAAAGTGTAGAAAGCAACAGATTAAAAAGAGGGGCAGAGCAAATCTTAGTTCACTGGAAAATGTTTATGCTTTACCTCTCGTATTTCATGGCCAGCTCCTCTATATGACTGCAAGTCCTCCAAGATGCCTTCTGCATCTTTTAATACTACATTCACCTGATTATAAATTTCCTTCTCAGACTCTGTAGGCTGGGCATCTAAATAGCAGGAAAGCACAAGAAAGTTCACAGTCACATGAATTTTTTAATACACATAACTTTAAACAATTCAAATTGCTAAAGATGAGTAACATTTTATTTAATGTTAACTTTGCAGTTCTTAAAAAGATAGATAATTTTTCCTTAGTTCTATTCTTGAATAACTGGTCTCAAATTTGTCAATATCACACAGAAGCTATGGAACACCAAACACTACTATTTATTTTAGTTACAAACGATGACTAGAATATTAAATGAACTTGAGAATATAACTCAAACTTTAAATTGTGATAGCATTAATAATTGCTGTTTCATTATACTCATTATATCAGTAATGACTGTAAAATCACGAGTAATGACCTATTTTAATGCAACAGAAATGAAAAACCTACTAACATATCTTGCCAATATATGGTTTAAGACTAAAACTACTTTATTCTCCTAGAAAGTCCATTTTAATGACTGAATTTTGATATAAAAGTTCTTTTAAAAGAATAGTTTTTGGATGTTCCCCCTTTCTAGGGACCTCTTTAAGCTCATACCAATGAACTTCTCTGCTGATAAACACAAGGTCAAGACTCCTGCACAGAGGAGTTCAAGTTAGGAAACTGCTTCAGAGTGGCTGGGCCGCTCCAAACAAGATTTTTAGGCTACAATATTATCACTGAAATCTTTAAATACTAAAGCGAAACTGAGTCCCTACATCCTTGAGGATAAGTGCAAAAAACAAGAAGAATTCTAGCTACAAAAAGCACGAGGAGGAACACACACATATGGGCTTCCCACCTGCAGTGTCAGCCACAGAACACATGTTACTGCGACTCAATCTAGATTCCTCTCTGCTAGACTTGAGGGAACAGAAATTCTATTTTTAATAATACGGTCATTTGTTTCTCTAAGGATAATTCTTTTAATTTAATACATTTCTTTGGAGGAAACTGAGTTTTTCTTGAATCTTTCCAACTAGGCCACATTACTACAGATAAGGCATAAAGCACTTAACATTATAAACATTATAATTACAATAATGTGTTAGGAATTATGCTGGCAGAAAGAAAGTCTGCCAGCATAATTCCTCTCTAACACATTTTTTCTAGGGGAGGCAGACCAAATTTCTAATACAAATTCAGAACATTTCTGGATAAATCTCTTTACCAATCATATATAAAACTAGTACCTAGAGTTTTTGTACCCACATCACCTCCCCACAAATACACAATGATCGATCTATCCCTTTCCTTAGAAAATGGAAGAAAATTTAGTTCACACATTAAACTAGGACTTCAGATATCTAAATATTATAACTTTATTTTGTGCTTGGGCAAGTCATAATTCCATTCTACCTGTTAAACCTGACAACTAGTCAAAAACATACCACACATTTTTTTAAACCAACAATTACAGTACCAAATTTACATTTTAACATACTAAGACAGTACTACAGAAACAATAATAAAGTAACCAACTTGCAATGCCAACTTAAGAATTTGTGTTCTCATATCTGTTCCCTTATTTTTCAAATTTCTTTTCAGTAAACATGTAATTTTTTGCCTGAAAATACAATGACAAAATAATTACACAAGGAGCCAATTAAAAAGACTCTGTGTCCAAAGCTATGCAAGTATTACTAGGAGCAAATACTGATACTGTAGCTAAATGAATTTTTAAAAATCACAGCGTGTCATTTAGCAGTAATATCCTTTCACATTTAGCCAGACCACATTCTCTAAAGTAACAGACAGACACTTAAAAAGTACACCTCATAACTTTATACTTACACCAAGTGCAATTGAAAAAAACACATCATACATGCAAACACAGCAGTTTTATACTTTTTCAAATGGATTGTGAAACTACAGACATAAACATCAATAGCAGACACATATCAGTTTAAGTTCATGAAGAGGGAATTCATGACAAAGGGCAATATTTTGACTTTTATATTAAAAAAAGGTAGTTGTAAAGTTTGCAAATATGTGTTTTTGGTGTGGTGACTAGTTGTTAACAGAAAGATGTGACACTGAGACTCACACACAGAGAAACACTGTCAGGTAGGTTTAAACAGACCTTGGAAGTGATTGATAATTATTAAGGATTTAATAAATTCCAAGAGACTAAAAAATAAAGGAGAGGAGTTCAGTTTTCCCTAAGGATGGATAAAATACCCAGCACCACACTGATGATTAAACATTTTCTAGACTGCCACAGGATAAGTAACATTTATAATTTTGAAAGCTGCTGAAGACTGCTGTAGAAATGAAGACCAACAGAAAATAGCAGACAGGTAAGCACTACTTACTGAGCAAGTCATGCAAAAGGGTAAAAAAAAAAAGCATTTGTTCAAAAAATGGTCTCACAATGCACCCAAGACTTGTCACTTTGATTTTTCAGAGCAAAGAATGAAAATATTTTATTAGTTGAGAAAACCCTACTACTTAGCCACCTAACAAAATGACAGTCACTTGGCTGCTGGAGAATGTACCTATGACTGAGCAGGACCAGCGACGTACTCAGCAATCTTATTAAAAGCTTTTCAAGGGAAAGTACAGCATGTTTCAGTTGCTCTTACTGTTTGAAGGTAAAATTAAATATTTTAATAATTTCACACTACTTTCCTATAGAAGAGTCACTGAAAATAACTTCTAAAATTGAAGTTGTTACAGTACAAAAGGAGGCAAAGACCAGCTACAAAACAAAAAATAAGCAAATCATAGAAAAAGTATAATTGTAATGTACCTACTTTAATATTGCTTTCATTAATTCAATAAATATTCACTCTGTCTCCATAAATTCCATTAAGGCAGGGGCTTCAATGTACAGACACCACTGTATGGTAGGTAAACTCAGTACTTAGTAGACTTTCTATAATAAATATTTGAGTAAATGAGAAGGTACAGAGAAAATACATACAAATATGCCTTCAGCATTCCTTAAAGGATACCATTATGCCTTCTTATCTCTGAACAAAGAAAACCCTGCATCATTTAATATATATATACAGTGTGTCCGTAAAGTCATGGTGCACTTTTGACCGGTCACAGGTCAAAAGTGCACCATAACTTTACGGACACACTGCATATAAGAAAATGCTATCAGAATAAAAATATTTCAAAGTATAGGGCAAAAGCAATAGAAAATATACAAGAGACAAAATGAAAAATAAAGTTCGATTAAAAAAGTGAGTACCAAATATTTTTTAAAAGATGTGAGGACAGGTAACACAAAAGACACGAGAATTAGAGGAATAGTATGACTAAAGGGAAAAGCAGCGAGAGAATCAGAAAGTAAGATTCTACTTCTCATTTAGAAACATTCACCTATATTACTCTTACACTTTGGTCTCACTGAAACTAGGTAGAGAGCGATTAACTAATAAATACTGAAGCATCATTTATAAAGCACTGCGTTAAGGTTGGGAGGGACATAAACGTAAATAAAAGCCCCTCTCCTCCTAAGAACCACAATTCAGTGAACTAACATATACAGGGGTGGGTACAAGTAGGTCACAGTTATAACACAAATACATAATACAACTAATAAATAATAAGATTAAACTCTGTGTTTCGAGTACTCACAACTGAAACCTACTTTTGCCCACCTGTGTATACTATTCATGCTAATGATTTGTCATTAGAATGAGCAATAACTTAACAGTGTCATTATAAATAAGAAATTCCAAGAACCAGAAAAGGCTATACAGGTCTCAATTCAGTGCTTTTTATATATGCTGTATATATACATAAATACTGACAGATTTTATGGGGCAAATCCAAATTTATATGTTAAATGAACCATTATTTTTAAAATAAAGTCATCATATAGGTATAACTTGGTTTAAGAAAAAGACCCTCTTTCTAGTACCTCAAGAACAAGTAACAGTATGTTTTAAGGAACATGATTGTTATTTTATGCCTTCAGGCAGAGGTCCCCAAACTACGGCCCACAGGCCAAATTGCGGCCACCTGAGGCCATTTATCCGGCCCCCGCCGCACTTCCGGAAAGGGCACCTCTTTCATTGGTGGTCAGTGTATGGAGTACTGTATGTGGCGGCCTCCAGCAGTCTGAGGGACAGTGAACTGGCCCCTGTGTAAAAAGTCTGGGAACCCCTGCTAAGGCCTTTATATATGATCACCCAACTCAAATGGTACCATCAGAAAGTCTACCATAATGCCTAATCTACTCACTGCTAGGAAAAGCTGATCCCTTCCTGATCTCATTATCCGGAACGTAAATTATATAAAGATTATTCCTAATTTGTGTTTTTATCAACCCTACTAGACTGAGAACCCCCCAAGGGCAGGAGTTGTGCCCGTTCTCTTTTCACTCCAGCACCTACTTGACAATATACAGGAAACAAGCCATAAGGTAAGCTGAACTGAAGTGAAAAACAGCACATGCGAGTGAGCACGTGTGAAAGTTAAGGGAGTAATGATTTACAATGTGGACAGTCTTCATTTTGTAAACTGCAGGACCTCACTAAATCATGTCTAAATGCACTCAAGGCCCTGGCCGGGAAGCTCACTTGCTTAGAGCGTCATCCTGATACGCCAAGGTTACAGGTATGATCTCCCGTCAGGGCACAGACAAGAAATCGATCAGTGAATTCATAAATAAGTGGAGCAACACATCAATGTGTTTCTTTTTTTCTCTCTCTCTAAAATCAATTTAAAAATTTTAGATTAAAAAATAAAGAAAATAAAATGTACTAGCAAGGTTCATTTGTAGACAACTTGACGCAACATGCCAGCATATCTATCTGCATGGAATCGCTTCCATAGCTGCCCAATCATGGAGATACAGTGAGCTAGAGTTAACCAATCAGAATGATGGAATTAGTGAACCTAAATTACTCTGGTAACCTGAATATTACTGTTCATCTAGAAACATGTAGTACTAAATATTTTATTTAATAAACGAATGTGGCTTTGTTCTCTGTAACCACAGGGACAGGCAATTCAACTATGTTGCCCATTTTGAATCTGGTATAAAACAGTTTAAAAGAGGACCCACCTGCTGGGCTCAAATCATTCTAGTAGTTAAATCATGAGGTAAACTTTTACAAATGCAAATTTCCAACAAATGAATAAGAGATACACCTGATTAAAAGAACTCTAAAGTTATAATCAAATAAAAACATATTTAAAAATCTAAATAAAAAAATAACAATGGGCAAACTTTGGCCTAGTACACAGTATGTTTTACAAAACTTCATTTATAGTATAGCAGTACGTGTCAAATCAAAAATTCTATACTGGCTGATATAGGCAACAAATATCACTCTTTAATTTATATCCATCTTTAAGAAGTTAACACTTTATATGTAGTTCTTCATTATTGGTAATTGTTAGCATCCTAACCTTTTCCTGCCATTAAACTAGCTATTTAAATTTTAAGAATAATGATCCAAACCTATTCCAGATTAGAAAAACTAGGACCAAATAATATTTTAAACACTACAGTACACATTTATGCTTCTCACTTGACCACAACAAAATGCTGGGTTTATAAAAAGATCAAGTGCCAAGTCTTGAACAAGATCTTGACTGTATCAGAGCCAAGATTCTGCAAATGTAAAGGAATTTGAGACAGAGTAAAAAAGGAAACAGAATAGCAGAAAAATATACAAGACCAAGTTTGAAACAGATGCAAATAAACTAAAATACAGCTTTAATGTAAGTTGCCTCATCTGAAAGAGTAATTTTCAAGTCAGCAATCTGCCAACATCCCCAAGCTGATTAAAATCCATGCTAAACATGCATTTAAACAGCACTGTCAAATTGTTGAGAAGGGTCAAGAAAACTGGTATTTATTTAACTGCAGGTTCCCGTAAAAACCCAACAATTTATTATGGTCCTGATATGGACTGTATGACTCTTTGCAGCCTGCACACAGCACCCACGCTGTCAACAGAACATTGATTGGATACAGTAACAGTAGACAAATACCAGAGACCTCAAATTAGTCCATAAAATGGAGAAAAGCTATCAATTAATGGGTTCATAGGACCTGTCCTGGTTTAAAGAGAAAGAATATATTAATTATTCATAAAGTAGAATGAACTGAATAATCTCACATACTAAACTGAAGTTGATAAAAAAAATGGAGATTTATTTGAAGGGGTTTGTTTATTTTGTTTTTAAAACCAAAATAGGTCTTAAATTTTAAGTATTTAGAAATCACTCAAATGCTTTAACCTTAGGTGGTAATGCAAGGGGTCACATGATTACAATATGAAGGCTATCTCTTCACCCTTTCCTAACAATTTCCTAATGATAAGTTAAAACAGCAACATTCACACTAAACCAACAATTTAATGTCATTGTTCTTGATCTGACAACCAGACAAGCTAAAGCAATACTACAGCCAGAGAAAGCAAAAGTTTTTCAACATGCACGGGGGTCAAAGGCACTTACCTGCTGCCCTTAGACCATATTACAATAGGTCATGCAACATAAAACAAACAGAAGGCAAATTACTTAAAGGTCTGTGAACCTATTATTTTTCTTTTTACTTAGAGTTAGGAAAAAATTAACTCCTAAAATAAATACATAATAAAATGAGTTTCTTAACTTTTCAAATTAATTATGTGCAAAGATGAAATAATTAAGGTTCACACTTACCTTTTAATATTATGCCCAATTTTACTGAGCTTTGAATGGCCTTCATGAACAGATTTGTATTAAAATATTTCAATAGATACATAGAACTAATAGTTTTTCTCAACTGCAATAATTTCCCCAAATATTGCTTCCATTACCAAATCTCAAGGTAGCATTTGTCCTTTCCACCAAAATTCTTTTCATAGAAATGTTTTCAGTCGAGAACCTCAAATGTTCTTATTGGAGATCTCAAATTGCAAAATAATGTCCAACTAAGAGATATAAATCTCTTATAAAATTCAAATTTTATATTTTTATTCTACAAAATCTGATTTCCAGTTCTAGAAGGCGTCAGAAGTTTTACTCAAACAATTCACAGCTCAGTCATGCAAAGCAGTTAAAAAGATAGCAAAGTGGAAACATTCATTTAGTGCAAGACAAACGCAGTCTACTGCAGGCAAAGAGAAATAGATATAAAATCATCTTCTCACTTTCAAAATCAAGGAAAAAATTTGGCCCCTGCTCAAGGTCTGTGCATGTCAAAACTTTAAGAAGATTCCCCATGTTAAGGTACCTGTCAAGACAAGAATGAGAAAAGAGAAAATATCCCTTTATAAATAAGAACATTTAGAAATTCATTTTGTTTAAATAACAACAGGGCAAACGTTCATTAGGCCATGAATTCGTCCTTCAGGTGACCCAGACTGTGCTCTGGAGACAGCAGACCGGGTTCACAACGTGTTGCTATGTAGGACCTAGAGGTGAAATGTGGGTTTCCTGTATACAGTGGAACACCGCTGCTCTAATTCTTCTCAAAATTCTCCCAGGACAAGGTTTGTTAATGGCCTTATAATGAAAAATTCTTTAAGTATTCCAATAGTGCTAGTATTCTGAAAAAGAAATTTCTGATCAAGAATTATTTGTATGTAATCATGTTTAAAATTGCACTGAAACAACAATTTATTTCAAAGCCAAATGTCAAGACTTGGGCCACAGCTCCCCTTTTGCATTTCATCTTAAAATAGCAGAATATTACACTTACTTCCTGTCTGCCATGAAACAAAGCATATACTTCTAACCAATTTGGATTAGTAATTTGTGGAGAGTATTTAAGTACTGATTCTGGACATGCAGCACACTTCCGATTTTTTATAAAGTCATCGCAGGATCATGAGCGCAGTCACCACGGCATACTATCAGAATGTTCATCATAAGGCTGCTTGCTTCATGGACTAATGAAAGGACAGCACTGGCTACAGACTCAACATGATTTTAGCAAATGAAAAACTAAAGAATTATACATATGATGGTGATGTTTGTCTACGATTAAGAAAAAAATCATGCACATTTCGACTCCCCATATTTTATGAACAAATACTCTGGCTGGCCTTCACTGTGGTGTGAGTATGATTAATCTTCCACCTTTACCATTATGCACCAGCTGTGAAGGGCTGGAGAGACTTACTTTCAAAGTCCAAGAAAAAATGTGCTGCATTGTGGTCTATGTCCCTGGTTAGCACCTTAATGAGATTACCCATGCCAGCAAACCTAAAAATAAAAATGGCAACATCATTTAGTTCCAGTAAAAAAATTTTAAGCAGAGGCCTGGATTCGGCAAAGGCTGGCTTGCTCATAATTACCAACAGGTGCAGGTTTATGTGCTCCTGGCATTGAAAATTTGGAACAACAAAAGCACATTTGGCTCCGAGTTAATAGCTCTTGTTCCTCTTTTCCATATATCAAAAAGGGTTACATAAAACAAGATTGGAAAAAGATTCAATTTTTTACATATAACTTGTAATATTTACATTTGATCAAGCTATGCTAGTGTTACTCCTTTAAAACGTTTGAGGTTTATATTCCCAGCTTCAATTAACATCAAAAAGTAAATATTGAGGCCGTATTTTTAAATAATAGGGATATTCTCCTTCTGTAGATCAAAGCCTATTGGGAATACAAGGAAGACAGTATTCAAACCACATTTAACCATTAAAGACTGAAGAAATTATCAATTAATAACCTATTTAAAAATTTTTACCATACATAAACCAATATTTCTTATATCTTCTATACTCCAAAGATTAATTAAAAGTTTTACTTAACGCATAGACTAGTTATTCAACAGTATTAACTATATACAACCATACAAAGTATGTAACAGAAGTTCACACAGCAAACCAGTATAAAGGGAGCCAGCAATTATAACTTAGTAAGTTTGCAGAGGAAAACCAATAAAAATAAGGTATTAGCATAAACCTTGCCCGAGAATCTGCGATTGACTCAGTGAGGATGGAGGTGGACGGAGGTGGAAGGAGGTGTCAGGAGCATCAGGTAGCCAGGTTCAAACATGCAAGGCACAGGAACTACAGGGAGTCAGAGTATGGTATCACACACCCTCCCCTCTCCTGGTCTCAGTACTTTTTCTGCAAATATGGAACTGCTGGCAAATATAAATTAAACAAAACATAAAAGTAACAATATTTTGTAATCAATAAAACAAGACACCTTATTACTCATCCCCATTACAAGAAGTATGAAAAGTTAGCATTTCTGACACCTGTGCTGGCTCCCCTTCCTCCACTTACAATGGCCTATGTCCGTAACTTTAAACTCTAGCTTAACTAAGAGAAAATAATAGTATATTTATAACAATTATTTGGTCAGTCAATTTCAGTGTTATGATTTGGAGTAAATCACAAAGCCCCCTTTTAGCCCATCTGTGTGAAGAACATCTCTGAAATGCTGTCCTAGTTAGTCCTATGAGACCACCAACAGGTACAGGCGGGAGGGAGAAGGGAGAGATTAGTTTCCTTACCTTTCCACCGATAAGTACACAGTTGGTCTTCAGGGAGATAGAAAAGCTAGCCAAGTTCATCCGCTCCACTTTACTACACCCCCTTCTGCAAGCCTCTTTCTCTATTTAGCCCTCCATTTACAACACCCCCCCACCCCCGCCTAAGGTGACCCTGCAGCCCCCGCCCTGCTCCACATGGCGTCCTGACCGCTTCACTCTGGATTTACCCTCTTTTTTACTTCTTCAATCCAAATACAGACTCTTAGTTTGAAAATGGCCCAGTTTATCTGGTTGGTACAGGTTTCTCAACCTCAGCACTATGAAAACTGGGGGCTGTGTAAATCTTTTATTGAGGAAGCCTATCTCACGCTGTAGACACTAGATGCCAGTAGTGGCCCACCACACCGATTGTGACAACTAAAAATGACTCCAGATACTGCCAAATGTCCTCTGGTGGGGAAGTGAGCCCTGGCTGAAAACCACGATGTAGCACCAGTTCGGCCCAATGCAGAAAGTCCCTCTGCCATGCGGCACCCAGGAGGGATGTCGCACAGGCGGCCGGCATCATGTGTCTCTAATAAAAGCTCACAGAGTTGTTCAAAGATCTGAAGACAGTTCATTACATTATCAGTTGCCAGACCTACTTTTTTATAAGGATAAACAAAGAAATTTAAATCATGTCCCTGTCTTGTTTAACAGTTCAGCCAAAAACAAAGCAAAGCAAAACAAAACCTTCCACCCCCTCACTGTGGCTGATTTCAATAAATAGGATTCAGTGGTTAAATGCCAAGTCTGAAAGGTACCAGACTGCCTGGATTCGAACCCTACCGCTGCCACTTCCCAGTTTTGTGACTTTAGCCAAGAGTCCTGACTTCTCCAGTCCTCAGTTTTCTCATCCATAGAATGTACATAATAATAAACGCCCCACTGCAGAGGGTTCATAAACTCATACTTCATAGAATGCCTGGCAATCTACTGTATTTCCCCATGTATAAGACGACCCCATGTAAAAGATGCACCTTAATTTTGGGGCCTGGAATTTGAAAAAAATGTATTATATAAAGTTATTAAACTCAAGTTTTATTTGTCTACAACAAAGTGCAAAAATAAGTGTGAAAAAGCAGGAAATGCAAGTTAAAAAAATATACAACCACTGTATAAGGCGCACCCAGTTATTAGACCCCAATTTTTTCAAAAAAGGATGTCTTCACACAGGGAAATACGGTTCTTGCTGCTGCAGCAGAACCTGAACAACATAAGGGTCTGTCCCCAACAGCAGGACCTGCATGTGGCAGCCTCATTTCCTGCCACCAAGAAGCCAGCCTGCCACACACACACACACACAATGAAGCCAATTTGTAGCGAAGAGTCACAGAAAGTGTCCAAAGTCATTAACTTCTGACTCCACTTGTTCGCAAGTTCCCGTTGCCATCTCCCCAGTTTAGTTGCGAGGTTTTCCTCTGGCTTTAAGACAGCCTACTTTCTTTCAGCCAGTTTCTCTTTTACCTGTTTAGTTGAGTTAGGTTTTGGTCATTTGCATCTAAAAGAGTTCTGACTAATAAGGCTTCTAAGTTTCAGAGGAACAAATGAATCAGATACAAAGGATAACAAAATATATAAGAGATCTTTCAGATTTTATACAACTTCGTCTAAAATACTACTAATTTATCTTAGAGACACCATTTCAAAGTAAATGATAAATATATTTAGAAAAGTAAACTGCAAGTCTTAAAATTTGAAGTTTGGAGGAAAATACTACAGAATTCTCTTTCAAATTACTTTTTATTGTAATCCTTAGATTCAAATTAAATACTATATTTACTATGTAAACTAAGAAGAAATTTAATACACAGAAACCAGATATAGTTTACTGCAAGTGCCATTAATATTTCTGGTGGGATTCTGTGACAATAGCTCTATTGTTACATGTTTGTTGCAAAGCTGGCAACTTATCTGGAAAGGAACACGCTCTTCCTGACTCTTCCTGACCGGTAGTCTGTGGAATGTATTTTTGAGCTCACAAAAGGCATTTAATAACTACATTAGGCCATTTTCCCATAAAACACTTTACGTTTCCTTAATTAAAACAGAGGCCAAAAGAAACACAACTATGCACTACAGTTAATATATTATTTATTCTCTTTCTAGAAAATTCCTACAACGTGCTGTTACTTCATTTACTCTTTTAAGCTCCAGGGCTTTATAATGATGTCTCTCTGTCAAGAATGCCGGTCCCACGGATACTTCCAAGGCTGGCTTCTTTCACCTCAAAAGCCCACTCTTCACAGGCTTCCCTGCACCACCCTATCAGGAACAGCCGCCCCTTTGCCCTAGTACCTGCTCACACCCCCCAGCCTGCCCCTTCAGCGTGCGGAACACAGTCTGAATTTCTCCACTCGTCTGGTGGCAGTTCTCTTCCCATCCACTTTATAAACTTCACAAATATTTCTGGGTGGCGGCTGAGAAGAAAGAAAACCTCATCCGCACACTGACTAGCTTCACTCTAACTTGGGGCTTCTTGAACAACACTATTAACATTTGAACCATACAGTCTTTGTTTGTGGGGTCTGTCTGCTGCCTTGCAAGATGTTCAGCAGCATCCTGGGCTTCTACCCACTAGATGCCTGGTGTTACCTCAGTACCCAGTTGTGACAACCAGTAACATCACCAAGTATTGCCAAATATCCCCTAGGCGGCAAAACTGCCCCCCCATTACAATCACTCCTTTCAATGTCCCTCCTGTTTTCTCCAGGACCTGCTACACAGCTGCCGCCAAGCGATTGTCCCCCTTGGCCAGGTGACCATTCCACAAGGCTATTTAAAAATCTCCTCAAACCTCCAACAATCCACCCTCTATCTTCACATGCAAGAAATGACTCACTACATTTATTTTTTTACCAATAAAAGAAAGAAAAAACACCTACTCCTGACCTGGAATTCTCTGTCCACAGACCATAAAATGACAAGCTACTGAAATTCATTCACGTCATGTTCACTCAGACCATCTGAGAGAGGGCTTCCTTGACCAATCCATCTCTCTTGTCTGTCTCTTCTCGCTACGCCTCCCCAAATTGATGGTGGGATAAAAAGCTATAGAAATGATCACCAGAAATGGCCAACCATTTATAGTAAAGAAAATATATTTATCCAAGCTCTGAATCCTAAGGCAAAAAGGTTTCCTAGAAAACACATTACTGCAAAATGTTCCTGAATTACCCTCTGTTGTGCAGAAAAAGGTTAATATTAAATATTCTATTTCTTTACATTAATCAGACACTCACACCTGTAGAAACAACAGAAAATCTTTAAAACTGACAATGTACTGCATTAATGTGGAATTCAACTATGCTTCTGCTATACTTGACTGCCCAGAAACTTCTGGTCCTCGCACAACATGTACTGTGACTCTGAAGAAATATTAATAGAATGAAAAGTCAGTCATGAAAAGTATGATGCCTACTTGTTCACACCCTTGCTTGAGTGTTCAGAAACTATAATACAATGTAATGTAACAAAATATATTTTGCATGAGTAAAAAGTATAGTGAATCAGTTTCATAATTCTCATTCATAGATGAACTATCAGCTATACAAGAGATTCTCAACTGCTTTGTCATATACTCAACCAAGCAGGTATGTTTAAAAATCTGCTTTAACATAAAAACTATTAATATTGTCCTCTGAAGATAATAACAATGCCAATGCAAAAAAACATTACTAATAAGCAATGGTTCTTTCAGAGAATGTAATTCCCCTGCTGGGACCTGCTGAAGAAATAGCCAAATGGAGCAATTGCAGAAATATTACATGGCACATGCTGTAAGGTCCTTCTAATCAATCTATCACCCAACAAATAACACAATGAGGTGAAAGCACAGTTGAAAGGCAAGTAGAGTCACATGGTCTACCTAGTCACAAACTGCTATCTGGAAAGCCACTTACATAATTCCAATTCTACATTTCTAGCTCTCAAATGATTGCATAAAGCAGCAAGTACAAGTAGAAACTTCAAAAAATTCAAATGATATCAACAATCTCACTTAGCACATATGCGTCTAAAAATATTCAGGCTGCACCTTCCTCAGACACTACACAGTCTTTTATTTTATTTTATTCATTTTAGAGAGGAGACACAGAGTGAGAGAGAGAGAAAGAGAGAAAGGGGGGAGGAGCTGGAAGCATCAACTCCCATATGTGCCTTGACCAAACCAGTGCAGGGTTTTGAACTGGCGACCTCAGTGTTCCCAGGTTGACACTTGATCTACTGTGCCACCACAGGTCAGGCTACACAGTCTTTTTGCAGAACTACTTCTAAAATACTGCAACATCGCCATCTGAAAGCAAGTTTTGATTTAATTGCAAATAAAGGCCCTGGCTGGTTGGCTCAATGGATACAGCATCAGCCCAGTGTATGGAGTCCCAGATTCTATTCCTGGTCAGGGCACACCAGAGAAATGACCATCTGCTTCTCTCCCTCTTCCCCAGCTGCAGCCAGAGGCTGCACTGGTTGAGTGTTGTTCCCAGGCGCTGAGGACAGCTCAGTTGGTCTGAGCACATCAGCCTCAGGTGCTAAGAATACACTACTCACAGAAATTAGGGGGTATTTCAAAATGAGTATGAAACGATAAAATATCCCCTAATTGTTGTGAGCAGTAGAGCTGGGTTGATTCGAACATCCGCCCGGGACAGGGATTGCTGGGAGGATCCCGATCAGGGTGCGTGCCGGAGTCTGTCTCACTATCTCCCCTCCTCTCATTTAAAACAAAACAAATAATAATAATAAAAAGCAAACGAACAAGCAGAGTGACTGGAGGAATAACCTAGTGCCAACAGAAGTATAAAAATAAAAAATGTTCAATAGGTCACTTTTAAGATCTATTAAAATTAATAACACTGTAATCAAGTTTTGATAAATTTTCTCATTTATTAATGTAGTTGAAAATTTTATTCTGTGATAATTTTTGGCTTTGGCCTTAGCTAAATATTGACTTTACTGGCCAAATGTACAGTGTGTCCGTCAAGTCATGGTGCACTTTTGATCGGTCACATGGTCAAAAGTGCACCATGACTTGACAGGCACACTGTATATTTGGTGCGCCTCTGATACAAGCACACACATCTTCAACATAGTGCAGAGTAAATATTCAATAAATACCTACTGCATTAACAACTGCAAACAGGTGGGGTCCAGTGGCACCTCTTTTATTTGAAGGGTCAGTTGGGTACACAATAAAGGAGAGGCACAATCATAATTCCTTCCTAGCTTCTGATATGACTAAACTCACTTTTGGAACATGGCAGCTGATGATACCGAGTGGACTAACTTTGTGGAAGACACTGAAAACCACCAATAGGCGAGAACCAGAGTAACAGAAATAACAGACTCAAGCAAGTCTACCAGTAAGGCAAGTTACCTGGCATTATGCTGTTGCTCTACTGACCACCCTGCAAATGCACACCACATCCTCACCTTCTTCCCACACTTACTTCACTCCTTCCTTCTCCCCCTTTCTTCCCAAGCGAGAGAGGTTGCTAAACACGCTTTTGTTCTAGCACAATGACAACCAGTAGGCCACAAAGATTTGTTCATTAAATGGCATAACCAAGATCCTCCCTCTTCTTTTGCTCCTCCTGTTTTGAACAACCCATCTGGGACTCTGTAGTCATAGGGTCTTTCCCTCCCACCAGTACCCCTAGACAACTGGAGCACAAGCTGTCCAAGAACTGGAATTCTGAGAGGAAGCTGAAACTGACTGCTGTCCTTAAATGAATGCCGAGTAGCCAGAGGGGCTGTGACACACGTTCCTACTATCGCTCCCCAGCAAGCCTACCCTGCTGCGGGCTGCTTTGTGATGTTGGGACTAAGAACTGCGAAGTTGGTTTTCTGTGCCTTGTCAGTTGACTTCTCATTAGACTCCATCAGTGGGAGGACAAGCAGCAGGTTGGAAGGTGGGAAACGAGAAAGTCCCTTGCTCTGTTCTAATTCTGTCAGCAAAAGACAGGTATGGCTCTAGGTTCTGGCTTCCTGTGGGCTCAGCGCTGGGCCCCCTTCAGAGGTCTGAGCTTCCAGGCTTACAAGGTTCTTTCTTCAAGCTCCTAAATTCTGCCTCTCCCTTCTCTTCCCTTTCGTTACCCAGCTTTAGAAGTGTTATTTGCTTCCTGTGGTTACCATTAAATATCTAAGTCACCTCAAATGATTTAAAAAAAAAGAAGAAACGAATATATAGTTGGTCTTTATCCCCAGCTCCTAATACAGAGCTCCCTGGAATTTCCGGGGTGACAGATAGGAGCCTCTTTTGTTTGAATGAGGTGACTCTTGGCAGACCCTTAAATGGCTTCAAGATAGAGGCCCCTGACAGAAGGACCACAGCATGAGAAACCTGGCCCTTTCTGCCCCATCTCCTGACCTCCAAGGGCAGAGCAACTGAAGACTGAGCTGATCACAAACGGCCAATGACTTATCATCGGTCAGGCCCACACAACGGAAGCTTCATTAAGAACCCCTCAGTGACAGGGTCTGAGGGTCTGCCAGGTCGGTAAACAGCCACATGCCCGGAGGGTGGCGCCCCACCTGCACGGGCCAGCCCCAGTGCTCAGCACACTTCCGGACCTCATCCTACCTATCTCTTCTTCCGGCTGTGCCTCTGCGTCCTCTAGAAGAGTTCTTTACAATAAACTGGTACTAGAAGTGGAGTGAGCTCTGAGAGTCATTAGAGCAGATCACTGAACCTGAGAAGGGTATCACAGAAACCCTCAATTCATAGCTGGTTGGTCAAAGTACAGAAGGCCCGGGACTTGCGATCAGCATCCAGAGTGAAGGGCCATCTTGTGGGACTGAGCCTTTAACCCGTGGGGTCTGCACTAATGCCACCAAGTTGGAGTCAGAATCAGAATGACCTGTAAGACAGTCGGCTGGTGCCCGCAGAGTGGGAGAACTGGCTGGAGTGGGGAGAAAAGAAACCCCCCACGTTTGCTGTCAGATGTGGCGTGGAAACAGATCAGAGCTGGTGTCATTAGTGGTGTGAGTAAACACACTCAGACACCAGCATCCTCTTTTTGCTCAGGCTTCCAACACTTGTGTAAATAAATTCATATGTTAAATCTCCTATTTAAAAATACCTAGCAAAATTTCTGCTTTCCTGGATGAAATCTGGCTGGCACAGAGGGAGCTCTAGCGCACAGCTGAATCTTTAACTAACCTGACCAACACTAGCTAACCTCTTGTCAGTGGGTACTGGTGCTGCTACTAATAAAGTGACCCCTGCCTCTCCTTCCTCGGTAAAATGCAAAGGAAGCACGAATCAGGCACTGCTGGGTGCCCAGCCACAACACCATCCTAGTAGTCTAAGAGCTGCCCGTGAATCCCCAGTACATGTCAGGATAACTTATTTTAGCGGCCAATAATTATATGGAGTGAAGCTACTTACCTTGGAGAAATGTGACATAGGTGAACAATGGGATGGATGTCGGGAGACCTGATTGCGAGTCTTGACTCTATCACAAAGTATGTGACTTTACACAGGTCAGTTTACCTGTTACCTGCCTCTCACACTGCTGCCTCTGGCTAGGATTCTCCATGTCGGGCTGCATCTTTCCTACTGCTGACATCTAGTGGATACACTCAGATTTAGTATTTTAAAATAAAAACTCCTATTTAAACGACTTTAAATAAAAGACTTACTAGAATTCCTGGTCATGTGCAACAGATACAATGAATTAAGAAACCAACATTTCCCCTTCTATGTAAGTGAACCATAATAAAATAGTTTGTATCAGACTGTCACACAACTTTGACTTTGATTCACAGTCTACTATTACAGTATGAGCACTCTTCCATGCCTCCAGCCATTAAAAGTTAAATCACCACTGCAAATTTCCATCTCAGTTGCAAATTCAGAACAAGGAAGCAAAGAAATGCTTCCTACCACGCCCCTCGGAGGGCACAGACAGAGGGTATGAGAAGGGCTAGTACAAAGCTGCACGGTAAGTAACTCAGGAGTGCACAGGTGTATGATGGAAATAGGAAAAACCAAGCAAAACTCCAAATTACTTGTTTCACAAGAATTTACTATGAAGGTTTCTCTTGAAAAAATATGACCATTCAATTAAAAACAATATTCCAAATGCACTTTCTTAACTTTCCCGTTTTGAAATCCATGAAAAAAATATATATAAACACATATATTGGTAAAATATATATATTGAAATTCAAGGGAATGATAAACACAAAATTTAAGATAGTGTTTTTTTCTAGGGAGAGAGGGCCATAGGACCAGACAACTGGCATGAGCAATTCACGGACACGTGAGGAGAACACACAAGACAGTGTGGCTGGCTTTCACACAGAAGCATGCATACACCACCAGGAACCCACAGAAACGGGAACACCTACCAAAGGCTTCCCAATGGGTCTGATGCTTTCCCATTTTCTTTAAATTGGAAAACAATTCACACAGAAAAAATCATATCCACATATTCTACCACCTGATTAAAGCAATAACATTTTGCCATATTTGCTTCAGATGCCTCCCTGTGTATTTTGTGTAATTAGTCACCCCAACCTCCCCTCACCAACTTCCTCTCCACCCTCCTCTCTCCTAAGGTAAGCAGCCAAGTATGATTCCTTTCTGAACATAATTTAGTTTCCCACTACAAAGGTGTGTATCCACACACAACATCGTACTCTGTTCTGCCTTTCAATCTGTATAATAGTGTACCTTGGTAATGTGCCAAGATTTGTCATAAGGGACAAGCACCAGTCCTCATGGTCCTACTGTGACTTAAATGGTCAAAAGGCTCTAAAATTCTTCCTTCTACTTTCTTTCATAATTTGAGCTAAAAGACAAAGTATTCTCTGACGTGAGATATTCCTTACTTTTTTGATGGACTGGAGTCCCTTCTTAACATTAAGAGAAAACAGTCATAAGAGGAGTAGCTTTCAAGCAGAATGGCTTTATATCCAACGATCAATGAATAAAAAATCTTAGAGCAGGAAGGGGCAAAGGATACCATGAATGTTTGTCTCCTCCAAATTCCTATGTTGAATAATACCCAAATCAGGCTTTTGGGAGGTAATTAAGACATGAGAGTGGAGCCCTCATGAACAGAATTAATTCCCTGAAAGAGCTCCCAGGGAGTTAGTTCCCTTGCCCTCTCTACCATGTGAGGACACAGTAAGATGGTGGCGGGTCCTCACCAGAACCGACTGTGGACTCCCAGGCCCCAGAGCTGTGAGAAGTACATTTCTGTTGTTTATAAGCCCCCAGTTTATGGTATTTTGTCACAGTAGTCCACACTAAGACACAAGCTAAAATGGAAGGCTGAAAGTTGACCTCCTGTCTGACCTTAGTGTAATTTTATTTTACTGCCTGACCGGAGGTGGCGCAGTGGATAGAGCGTCAACCTGGGACACTGAGGACCCAGGTTCGAAACCCTGAGGTCGCCAGCTTGAGCTCAGGCTTATCCGGTTTGAGTATGGGCTCATCTGGCTTGAGTGTGGGATCAGGCATGACCCCGTGGTCGCTGGCTTGAGCCTAAGATTGCTGGCCTGAGCAAAGGGTTACTGGCTTAGCTGGAGCTGCCCCCCCACCCCCATCTGTCAAGGCACATACGAGAAAGTAATCAATGAATAAGTACTGCAACTAGCTGATGCTTCTCATCTCTCTCCCTTCCCGTCTGTCCCTCTCTTCATCTCATTTAAATACATACATATATATATATGTATATGCTCTACAGCATCTATGCCAAGTAGCCACCTAGACTGTGCTTTAGTACTTTACTCTGCATGACTATATCCAAAGAGTAATTCACTGTTTGCTTTTTCTTTCTCAAGAGCTTTCAGAGCCAGTAAGATGCATTTTTCACATTGCTTTAAGCAATCAAAGAGACAATCATGATTAAATGCTCTATTTTCAAATGACTTATATTTTAGAGTTCAGTCCATTTTTAGGAACTTCAGCCAATGAGCAAATGATACATAATTAATCCAACATGAATCTTGCCATGAAGAATGCAAAACCTGTATCAGGGTGAAATTCACTCACTTGTTAATTTCTCCTCCTTGGTCACAGTTTTCACTGGCCTCCTGGAACCAAACACAACAATCCCAGTGCCACCTGACAACCTATTAAATATTTAAAATATCTTACTATATATTAAACTGAGGTCAAAGAAAGTTATCTACCAGACTATATGCATATACTCAGGTATGCAAAAAATTATAAACAAGTCATCTCCTGTCTAGTAATTATGAAGATTTAGCTTCAGAAAGAGAATAAAGGTTTAGAAGGAGCTTTTTAGGAACTACTCACCATAAGGACTTTCTTAAACATAGATTACAGGAACTAAGGGCAACAGAACAATTTTTCCTTGGGTGTGACTGTAACTTGACCTTTGTATCCAAAGCACCTGGCAGAAGGCTTTGGATGCTTTAAGTGCTGAGTGAAAGTAAAGGTTAATGAATGAGAGCTCCCGGTGCCCACATACAAGGCTAAGTCGCACGTATACAGTATTATCTCATGAGACCCTAAAGCACTTGATGAGTCAGGTTAGCATTACAACCCTCGTTTACCTCTGAGCAACCTGATGGTCTGAAGGTTCCAGTATCCCGCCTCCCAGTGAAGCGGAACTCTCACTCAAGTACCTGGGTCCCAACACTTCTCTTAAGCACGATTCCTAGTCATGAGTGACATAATTCATCCAAAAAGGTTTTAAAATTTTCAATTGTTTCTGAAAGAAATTAATTCAATACTAGTATTAAAATTTCTAAAGTAGGAATGAAATTTTAAGAGAAATAAACATTTAAGAAAATACAATGACTAGGAAAAGATAAGATGATACACTAAAAAAAATCCTTAAATATTTCCCTATGTGTCGGGCCTTTCTGTCTGAGCCTGGCACATTAAAGGAATTTATTTATACAGCCAATTACAGGAGGTCACTGCCAAACGTTTCCCTAGCTCCTGAACTTCAATTAAATCATTCTCTTAAATATAACTCCTCCAGGGGCCTGACCAGGCAGGCGGTGGCGCAGTGGATAGAGCATCGGACTGGGATGCAAAAGACCCAGGTTCGAGACCCCGAGCTCACCAGCTTGAGCGCGGGCCCATCTGGCTTGAGCAAAGCTCACCAGCTTGGACCCAAGGTCGCTGGCTCCAGCAAGGGGTGGCTCAGCCTGCTGAAGGCCCACGGTCAAGGCACATATGAGAAAGCAACCAATGAACAACTATGGTGTCTCAATGGCAACGAAAAACTAATGATTGATGTTTCTCATCTCTCTCCGTTCCTGTCTGTCTGTCCCTATCTAACCCTCTCTCTGACTCTCTCTCTGTCCCTGTAAAAATAAAATAAAATTATTTGTTTAATATATATATATATATGACTCCTCCAGGCTCATCATAGTCAAACAGAATACAAAAGCAAAATATAAATTTTTTTCTTCTTGGAAATCATATAATTTTAAAGATAGGTACTTAAATAATTCTACATTTATAAATCAGTAACTCATCTAATGCTAACAAAGACTCCAACAGTGGTCATTACATTTTGATCTTGTTGAGAAGGTGGCAATTATAAGTGAATATATTTTCATTATGTCATTTTTTAAAATACCATTTTACTTCACCTGACCAAGCAGTGGCACAGTGGATAGAGTGTCACCTTGGGATACTAAGGATCCAGGTTCAAAACCCAGAGGTCGCCAGCTTTAGCGTGGGCTCATATCCAGCTTGAGTGTGGGGTTGCCGGCTTGAGCGTGGGCTAATAGATATGATCCCATGGTCTCTGGCTTGAGCCCAAAGGTCTCTGGCATGAAGCCCAAGGTCATTGGCTTGAGCCCAAGGTCAATGGTTTGGCTGGAGCCGCCCAGTCAAGGCACATATGAGAAAGCAATCAATGAACAACTCAAGTACCATAACTATGAGTTGATGCTTCTCATCTCTCTCCTTTCCTGTCTGTCCCTGTCTTACCTCCCTCCCTTGCTAAATAAATAAATAAATACTATTTTACTTCAATTGGACAGTGGAGACAGGTTCTCTAAGTAAACTTAAAAAGCATACTCCATGACTGTTTTCAAATGACAAGACCTTTTACTAAATAACATTGTAAAAGTTGATTTACCACTCCCCGCAAAAAACTGATTAACAAATAAAAGAAGGTATTCCATTGTTTTCTTACAGTATAGAGCACAGTAAGTTTTAATGGGGTTTTCAAACCATTAAGACAAGTGCAGAATGTATATATCACATAAGTTTTTTAAACTATGTTATCTAATAATTAAAGCTTTTAAAGTTCTTCATGGCATACACAAGGGCAATGTTTACTTAAACCAAAGTTCATTTCACTTAACTACTCTGAGTATTTTCACCATATGTCTAAAGTTGCAAGGAGGGAAGTGAAGGGAATGAGAAAAGATAGAAAATTTGAGCCCAGAGTGTAGCGTTCAGGAAATGACTGGAAATCATGTAGCTCAATTCTCTAGCTGGATAAAGGAAGGAAGGAAGGACTAGAGAAACTTGGTGACTTGGGCAGAAGCAGCAAATTCGTGGTTTTTTTTAAGTAGGGCTTAATTCAAATCATCTTGGCAGAGCAACTTTTGAGAATATCTTTAAAATACAGCATCAGGGTCAGATCACATTGACAAAACCAAATATAACCCCAAAAGTCAGATACCCCATCGTGTTCCCTTCAAAACAAATATTAGAGCTGCTTTAGCCATCAACCAAATTGCAATAGATCTGTCATTCCCTTTATTTGTAGTCACTTCAAGGTGCTAAACAAACACTCAAATCTAGCGGCACTACTCAGGCTCTTGCTGACTTGGCACATCATCAGTGCACAGTTCCTACTGCTGAAGTAACTGAAAAACACCTGATGATGTTTTACAAGTTTTGACCTTTTGTGTGTGTGTGTTGTTTCTGTGGCAGGCAGGCAGGCAGGCAGGCAGACATGAGCTGAGCAAGGATGATAGACCAGGTACACAAGGTCACCAGGGCAGAAAGCTCCAGGTGCCTAGCAACTGAGAAAATAAGGACCTCACCACCAGAGTAACCCTTCCTCCCCTAGCATATTGCTGGTCATACAATTTGGACCCTCCATGTTGCAAGTCATGCGGGTTAGATGCCTCCCTATCTCACCCTTAGCTGCCCCTGGCGCCAACCAATCAGTGGAGACCACTACCTTGATGAATGTTCTATTGAGATCCTCCCCTGAAACTTCCCCTAAAATCCCCACCCTTATAAGCCCTTAAAGCAGTGGTAATCAACCTGGTCCCTACCGCCCACTAGGGGGCGTTCCAGCTTTCATGGTGGGTGGTAGTGGAGCAACCAAAGTATAAATAAAAAGATAGATTTAACTATAGTAAGCTGTTTTATAAAGATTTATTTTGCCAAACAGCGAAAATCCGACATAAAGTACTTGGTAAGTAATTACTATTATATGCTTTACTTGCTGTAACTCTGCTTTATAAATTTTATAAAGTAAAGTTACTTCCCTACTTTATAAATCACCATTACTGTGAAACCGGTGGGCAGTTAGAAAATGTTACTACTAACAGAGATACAAAAGTGGGTGGTAGGTATAAAAAGGTGACTCCTCCTGCCTTAAAGAATGTAGGACCCAGCACGCTCTCCTTCCTGGGAGCACACCAAAGCTTCTGCCACATCTCCCCCCACCCCCGGCAGGTGGCCTTTACCCCTCTCTCTCCTAAACTCAAGGGCCCCTTCTTTGGCCTCTGTAACTTGTTTCCTGAGCTCATTTCTTCTACCTCTATGAATTCCGAAATATTAAACTTTCTCTTATAGTTTGGGTCTTAGTTCTGAATTTTTTCTTAGCCAGAACTCAAGTTGCAAGAGGTTGCTGAACCAAGATCCTGTCTGCATCCACCAATCTTAACATTCTGGGGCTGTTTTTTTTGCAGCCAACATCTCCATAACACAAGCATCAGAACATTTGCTATCTGCATTCTTCCTATTGCCAATTAATTATGACATTTCTCTTGTTAAACGTTTTGCATTTCGAACTTTTTTTTTTTAAGTGAGAGGAGGGGAGATAGTGAGACAGAGTCCTGCATGTGCCCACTGGGATCTTCCTGGCAACCCCATCTTGGGCCACTGCTTGAGTACCGAACTATTTTTAGTGCCTGAGGCTGATGTGCTCGGACCAACTGAGATATCCTCAGCACCTGGGGCCATGCTTGAACTAATCGAGCCACTGGCTGTGGAAGGGGAAGAAGGAGAGAAGTGGTAGCAGGAGGCGGGGGGAGAGAGAAGCAGATGGTTGCCTCTCTTGTGTGCCCTGATCTAGAATCAAACCTGTGATGTCCACATGCTGGGTCAACACTCTATACACTTAGCCACCAGCCAGGGCTACATTGTAAACTCCTATTTTTTACATGTGTAGTTCATGTTCCTTAAACTAGAACGCGAGTTCTTTGGAGGCAGGCAGACTCCCAGGCTTAACACTTCTCTTCTATACCACCTCCCAAAGAATGATGTCTATGTGGCTACTAACCAGCAAAGAGAAGGTTCTTCAAAGCCATTTCAAGAACTTCTAGCTTGCATGCACCATTAGGATATTTCTTATGGTATAGATGGATAGTGCTACTTTTTAAAGATTAGTTAGATAGAACATAAAACTGCACTTATCAAATACGATGGAGAAAGGTAGGTCGTTAACAGGGGTTCTTAATTGGGGTCCAGAGAAAGAATTCAGTGCCTGTGAATTTGGATAGGAAACTTTTCATTACCCTCCATGTGTAATTTAGCATTCCTTTAATCAAGATTAAGGGGCAAGAAACCACAGAAGTATCAGAAATACCTATGAGCCTAACCTGTGGTGGAACAGTGGCTAAACTGTCGACCTGGAATGCTGTGGTCATGGAATCAAAGCCCTGGACCTGGTCAAGGTGCATACAAGAAGCAACTACTGAGTTGATGCTCCTTTTTCCTCCCAACCTTTCTTTCTCTCTCTCTCTCTCTCCCCTCTTTCAAATCAATAAATTTTAAAAAACCTTTAGAAATACCTATGAAATTGTGATCAACAGAAATCAGAGGTATTTCCATATTATATTACAATTAACTCAAACTCATCACTATTTTAAATTACAGTTAAGTATTTACCAGAATTGTCACTAAAGCTTATTCTCTTATGTAAGAGGTATATATATTATAATAGCAAAAATTTGTATTTTTAATATCTGTTAACTATTCCATTATATCTGGTACGCTGTTTTATCCTATGTATTCTACTTCCTAAAATAATTATTAGCATCATTATCCTGAGAAGGGATTCACAAGCTTCACCAGGTTACCATAGAGGTCACAGCACCAAAAATGGCTGGAGAGTCCTGCACTGTGGCATACAGACTAGGTGAGGTGATTCTAGTTCCAGAGGACCATTAGGACATCTGCCACATCAGGTCCAATAAAAGCCAGGCAAGTTCTGAAAGGTAACTTTCTCTATTTATGACTAGAAAGTACACCAAAAGAGACTGAAGTTGATCATTCTCACTTGAAGAACACAGAGGATCTATAGAAAATTACATTTTCAAATGGCCATTAACTGTTATAATTAAAACAATTACAGTACTATAAATGTTTAAGTACTCACAACCTTTTAACAGTAACTATTTTTGTTGTGCTGTTTACTTCTAAGACTCTTCTAAAAGGACCAATGCTATGAAGGACTTATGTAAAAGTGTCCTCCCTTCTAGCTTCCAAGTAAATAAAGACATACATACATATTTTTAAACTGCTAGCATTACAGCTTAGACCTTTCCTGAACTTCTGCACTTTGCTGTGATTCCTGAACCGTCTTAGAAGGGAAAGACAAAACAGAACGCATACCTCCTCTACTGAAAGCAAGCTGTAAAACAAACTCTAACTAATGGGCAGCTCCCCACTACTTCCTGGTCTAAGCCGGAAACTGTCCCACACGGGGCTCCATTCCTAAAGACACTTGTCTGCAGTAACAGTATGTACAGAAGTGTCCTTACATTACGTTTAGCCAATGCAGTTTTTAATGTAAGTCATGACATTTTATTTGTATCTGAATAATCATCTCCCCCAAAGACATATTTACCTTCAGCCAGTGCTGGTGGTGATTCTGTTCTCGTCCCTCTGTTTAAAGAAAGAAAAAAGGAAGAATGTCTAAAACATTATTATACCTTTAAACAACTTTAATTTTATTAAAACAATAAAGTTCAAGAATGCAATTACATATTACATGTATGTGCTGTGTGTGTGTCTCTCTCTTTCTCTACTTGGATTAACTTAACAACAATTTAGAGAGGACCTCGTGAGAGTAAGGCATTATATTACACCCTGGGAAACACCAATAGGTGGTAAAACACCCTAATTGTCACCCTCAAGACACTCAAAGACTAATTTTAAGGGCACTAAGAAAAGTACATAGATCTCTTTATAGCTTATGAAATAGAAGATAACAAAGGAAGAAAATTAACAATTGTTTTTTATTCTTGTCACAGGGGCCTAATATTATGAAAAGAGACTTATTTTTATATTGTAGCAGTTTACGTTCATTCAGTTTCCATGTACCATTCAAGAAATCAGGTTTATTACAGGTGCGAAGATCCTTATATTCCACGACAACCACCTGTATTTGCCAGAGGAACACGTGGCAACCTCAAGTGAAAAACTAAGTCCTCGCTAGGGTTGATTTTACTATTTCAAAGCCTAAGACAATTTTAGGTAAAATTATATATTTAGAATGAGTTTATTTGAATTTTGCAACTAAAGGTAACTCTAGCCACTATAACAAACCAGATTAGTTCAGAGTGAAAAGAAACATTTGACTGGTGTAACTAGTCAACTTTATTTTATAATCCCAGAGTTCTGGGTTTAACAAATATACAATTCCTATGTATAAAAGTGCTTGATAGTGTCTTGAGGGGATGGGGCACCGCCTTCCAAGATCTAAGTAATCTGACAGGACACACAGTCTTCTAAAGACTGAAATGCACTGTGTCTCTGACAGATTCAAAACACAAACACAGAAACACAACATGGCTCTTGGAGCCAATCGATGGAAGTAAGACGGGCAACCTTGGGCTCCACTGAATTAAGAGATTCTGTTCTGGGGGAGGAGAAAAAGGGTTTCTTGCCAGGAGACACAGGAAGAATTCTGAAGCAACAACTATCACCTGGTTATTTTGGACTCGTTACTTTGGACCAGTTTGCTGAGGAAGGAGTTACTATTATATGATGGGTATGTACTGTATTTTTCGCTCCATAAGATGCACCTGACCATAAGACACACCTAGGGTTTTAAGGAGGAAAATAAGAAAAATAAATATGCTGAACCAAATGGCGTGTTAAAATACTTAATAAAATACCATATCTTTTGCTCCATAAGACGCACAGGCATTTTCCCCTCCACTTTTGGGGGGAAGGTGCATCTTATGGAGCGAAAAACATGGCATGTGGAGGAGGGGCAGTCTCATGTAAACTGACCCTAACAACCATGGGGCTTATGGCTGCTGCAAACTATGGTGATAGGAAGGAGTATATTAAGAACTCAGGGTATTCAACTGAAGTGGTCGTGCCCAGTGCTAACTATAAATGGGCAGCCGCAGCAAATATAGCCCAACAAGGATATGGCAATGGTGGGCACTGACCCCTTGGGGATGGTCTGGGCCACTGTACCAGAAAAATGCCTCAAGCTGTTGAAGAGCTGGCTGAAGGTGAGGACAATCTAGAATGAGTGGTAGAAGACCGAAATAAGGAAAATTATTCCAGCACCGGTCCTGCTGTAAGTCTATGTAGAGACAGTGGCCAGCCACCTCCTTGGAAGCTTTGTGGCAGACTGGTCTAAGTGACAAGGGTTTTAATAGAGGCCTGCGGGACCCTCCTGTGCCCGCCCTCCAGTCTCTCCAGCTGAGACAAGTCCCGGGGCTCACGACAGGGACTGGCTTTAAGCTCACGGGAGCTGTCCTGCGATTCTGAGACACAAACGGACCTGGAAGTGTGAAGGGGTTACCACCAACCCTGTGGGCAGCCCCTGACCAATGAGGAACGGGATCTGCTGGATAATTACCCCCGCATCGCACACAGAGGGTCCCACACAGAGGCACGTTGCTCCTGTCTTGTCGGAGAGCTTCTTGAGGATCAAGTCTGCGTGCTTACAGAAGTGGCCAGGCAGTCACCAGCGCACCGTTGGACTGACTGGCTCTCCTTCCTTCCTATTTCACATGTCCCACTTCCCCAACTTCTGTTTCCTGTTAGCAAGTCCCTAAATAAACTAACTGCCCACAAAGTCCCTGTCTCAGGCTCCGCTTTGGGGGTGAAACCAGGTCAAGACATCTGTCCTTCAGGACACTACACTCACTTCCTTTTTCCCCCCTCTCTGCTGAGCTCCTCTTCTGTCAGACCCCTGGCTGCTGACCAGCCCCAGGCTCAGCCCAGGACCATCACCCGCCTCCTGATCTCATTTTACCTCGTGACTTTACACATCATCTGCGTATCTCAAATTTATTTATTCGGTTTAGATGTTTCTCTCCAACACCACACTCTACCACTGCCTGCTCAGTATCTGCACCCAGATGTTTAATAGCTACCTCAAACTTAACATGTCCGAACGGAACTGCTCATCGCCCCCTCAAGCCCTACCTGTGTGCAGTCTGCCCGCCTCAGCTCATGGGCTGCTCCCTTCCGGTCGCTCAGGTAGAAGCCCTGACTTCCTCTTCTGTTCACCTCCCATACACCAGCCAAACTCTCAGTACCTAAACCTCACGCCTCCTAGTCTCTGCATCAGCGGTCTCAGACCTACTCCTTCGGTATTCAAGAGCCTCTGGGACGGGGTCTGCGGGACTCAGTTTAGTAGTGCCAGCCAGGGCAAGCACACTTGTATGCTTAATCTAAAGGCCACACCGCTGTTAACATGCCATGCTGCTGGATACACACATAAAACAAACTGTAGATGTTATCAACTAATTAAATAAGTTTTATAAGCACTCAGGAAGACATAAGAAACTGTCTGAGGGTTATATTTGGTTAAGGAACCCTCAGTTTGCAGCTTTCGCGCTAGAACTTTGTACTGCGTACAGTTTATGTATTATTAATCCTAACCTTCTACTTTTCTCTACCAGTTAGGAGAGGAACCGGAGCTATTTATGTTCAAAACCTAACCACTCCAGTTTTCCTCAAAAGTTCCTCTTGGATCAATGTTACTACAAATAGAAATAATAAACACTTTTTTGCTTTTTCTGCCAAAGAGAAACTTTGCTCCCTCAGGCTGACTACAGCTGCCCAGAAATAAACAAAACAAGTGGCGAGGCTGGCCGCTTTTACCCTTTATAAACTAAGGGGAGAGACCAGTGCGCTTGCATAAAACCATAGGGGGAAGTCCATTCATCCTGTCTAGGTATTAATACATCAAGAAATAGTAAGACACAATGGTTTTCACCCTCAGAAATCAAATGTCAGGTCATAAATAATGATTATTAGATAAGAGGTAAATTAGATAATGTAAGCATCTAAAATTCAACCTAGAGGTTCTTCAACAAAGTGTTAAAATTTCTTTGGCTCCAGTAAAATATAAAGTGTGCGAGTTATAACCTCAGAGCATTCTGCCAACCACATTTACAGCTCTGCAGTATTTGAAATGATGGCACACACCTCTAACTGGTTTGAACCCAGATTGTTCCTCTGTTCCTTCTTCATTTGGGTAGATGAAAAAAGCTAATTGAATTCAATCTGTTTTAAGTTCCTTTAACATACACAAAGCAACCTGAAAAGCCATCCTAGAAACAGAAAGAAAGCACTTGAATTAAAGAGTCTATTGACCATGTTTCCAGATCAGACAGTATTATAAAAGTGCATTAGTTCCACTAAGTACAGGAGCTGAGTGTTTAAGACCTTTCAAAGGTTATTCTATATTCAATTGAAAAAAAGAAATATGCAAGTCTATAAATTATTTTTGAAAAATAGAAGCAATGAGAAGGCCAGACCTACTCATTAATAATTAAAATTGTGTGGAATTGGTATGTATATATATGGTCAGAGAACAGCAACAGAAAAACCAGAACAGGTTCAACTGTGTAGAAAAAAAAAAAAAGCCCACCAAATATTTATCAAAGTCTCTTGTGTATATGATGGCAGACAGGCCCCTAGCAGATGCAGCGATGGAGAAGCACTAGCCAGAAGCAGCCAGAGGACTGGAGCAATTAAAGTGCTCAAGGTAGAAACGCGGGAGGGAGAGGAACATCTAGAGTGCGGTGGCAGTCAACACAAGCAATTCCAGTTAGGGGTAGGCAGGGATCAGGAAAGATTTCATGAAGCCCTTGAAGCTGAGATAGATTTTAGAAAATAAACAGGATTTGGACAAGCAGAAAAAGGAGGTAGGGATTCAAACAGAATATTCCCCATGAGGGATGTATAAAGTAATCATCATGGCAATGAAGAAAGAAAAGGTTACTTAGTATAAGTAAATGGAACTGAAATAATCCCATGGAAACTGGGATAAAACCTTCTTAGCCTACACATAGTAGATGGATTAGAATTTAATTTCTCAAAACTAAATCACAAAATATAGAAAAATACTACCGTACTTATCTTTGGAGGAGTGATTTGAAGCACTATATGAAACTTAAAAAGACATGACCAATCATACAAATTTTAAATTAAAATAAAGTCCAAAATGTTTTAATAGTTCATGTAAATATATATAAAATCACATCAAGAGAGGAAAAGATTATCATGATAATTTGTAAGAGAAAGAAAAACAGTAAATATACATAAAAAAATTCACACTGGTTCTGGAATGAGACCTAGGTTGAGTTCCCACTTATTAAGTTCCTTGAGCATCCGTTTTGTTATTTGTAAAATAGAGGTTTCCATGTACTTAAATTATCTAAGCTGAGGTCACCAGATTGAAACCCTAGGCTTGCCTGGTCAAGGCACATATAAAAAGCAATCAAACAATGAACAATTAAAGTGAAGTAACTTTGAGTTGATACTTCTCGCTCCCCATCCCTCTCTCCTCTCTCTGTAAAATCAATAAATAAAATCTTTAAAAATATATCTAATATTACAATTACAGTGCTATATACATATTTCTCTGTTTGACATTCCACCTGTGCACACCAGTGATGCCAGGGAATGCACTCATAACGAGCTGTCCAGAGTCCAGGCACACCAACGCTGCCAGTGTGGGTTTATGTACCAACTGACTGCTACCCCAGACATGGCCAGCAGGCCCCGATCCCTAAATTACCCATGATCCCAGAAATGACACGTCTACACTAAGCCCGACATGCCCACAGAAGTGGCACCCTTGTACAGAGAATAATAGGAGCACCCTGCACAATTATTGTGGTTGTGACCAACACAAATCTTTGTTGAAATAACAAAGCACTTTAGGATACGGAGAGGTCTTGACACCAAAGCCCCTTCCAAAGCCAGCCTCCCTTTGACACTGCCGTCAGATCCACGCATGGGCCTCCCACACATCCTGCACATGACTTCACCATTTAAAAGGCACGCACATCATACACACACAACCTAGTGCCTTCTTTCACATTTTTTAATTGAACTACTAACGATGTTAAGTATTTTTTCTCCACAGTTGTAAAACTAGGCCACTCTCATTTTTCTGTTAAGGCCTTACTCACATGTAAGATCCTGGATCAGACACTCAATATATAAATATGCACGGTCAAGCTAGACATGGTCTTTTTAAAATATCCTCTATTTACTTATCTGCCATTTCATGAGACACTATCCTAAGCACTTTGTATGATTTATTTAATTGAAGCCTCACAATCTCATAAAACAGCCACTTTCCCACACGAGCAAAACAGAAACTTTAAAGGGACATAGCTTTCCCAGAGTCATGGAGAAAGGAATTATTTTTCAGAAAAAAAAAAAAAACTCT
This sequence comes from Rhynchonycteris naso, assembly GCA_037038555.1. Lineage (NCBI taxonomy): Eukaryota > Metazoa > Chordata > Mammalia > Chiroptera > Emballonuridae > Rhynchonycteris > Rhynchonycteris naso. The sequence continues at coordinate 279,719,511 of CM072998.1, forward strand.
ATTCAAGCAATATTTACCATATTCCTTTCTGTAAATGCAAGTTTCTGTAAAATAAATACTATTTCCCCACTAAGTTCTACCATAAAATTAAAAATGATTCCTTAAAAAAGAAACCGCGACAGTATAACTGGAACACCTGAGGCAAGGGCTAGGTCAAGATGATCACCAGGCCTTGGGAACATTATTGTCACTGTATAAACTATATCCGCAAACCCTTTTTCCAAAATACCCAGCTGCCCATTGAAACTGAGGTGCGAAATGAAGCTACTGAAAGCACAGCAGGCTTTGTAGTTTCAGAATTTTCTCTCCTCTTTCCCATCACTGTCAGCAACCAATCGCATCGCTGCTCTCACCGTCTGCCAGGGATCCGCCACTGAACACCTCTTCTTCAGGTCACGCTCTGACCGCAGTGTGTGGCTGTGTGACAAAGCCACGTGATATTTTACAAAAATGGATAACCAAACAAGGGAATATTCCAACAAAGATAAAAGTGCATGAAAGAAAACAAAGTGACAGCACCCAAGTCCAATTCTAACAACAGAAACGGAGTGACAGAAGAAAGGGCTGACTGTGAGCATGGGGACAGCCGTCCTAAATACGCAGTCCAGGAAGCTCCGTGAAGGGGAACATGCAGAAGGAAAGTGGTTATGATGAAAAAGATGAAGACGTCCCAGAGGAAATAACACAAGCAAAGACAAAAATTCACAAAGAACTCTTGGATGTATTTCATGACATTGAGAATGCAATGGATAAAATGTTGCACTGGATCCAAACTTAGAAAGAAGTAGGACGTTTGGCCAAGGCAGAACAATGAAGCTCACCAGGTACTGTATGCTAGACAATAAAAAAGAAGAAAGGCAACTGCTCAATTTTACTTACAGTAAACAGTAACAGATCTAACCTATGTAAAAAATATAAATGTCTATCTCCCCATGTTCTTCTACAACTGTGGCACTTTGCAGAGTTCCTTTGAAAATACACTTGACAGTAAGAGAATCACAAAAGTCAATGATTAGAAAATCCAAAGTCCCAAAGCTGAATTCACATCTTAATTGCAACAGCCATTTTGTCTATTGCTGGACATATATAACATAAACAAGTGTTTAAGTAGCAAAATCCTAATCCCATGGTTGCTGGCTTGGGCCAAAAGGCAACTGGCACAAAGTTCAAGGTCACTGACTTGAGCAAGGGGGCACTAGCGCAGCTGGAGCTCCCCAGTCAAGGCACATATGAGAAGGTAATCAATGAACAACTAAAGTGCTGCAACGAAGAACTGATGCTTCTCATCTCTCTCCCTACCTGCCTGTCTGGCTCTGTCTGGCCCTCTCTCTCTGGATAAAAAAAAAAAAGAAAGAAAGAAAAAATTAAATTTAAAGGGGTGACACTGATCAATAAATATACCTAGGTTTCAGGAAAACATTTCTATAGTATTTGAACTGTTGATTAGGGTACCCACCAGCCAAAGTCAAATCATCTTCCGTCACCATATATCTATCCCTCTTTACTCCCCTTTTGCCCACCCTTTCCTCCCTCCCCTCTCCCCCTGGTAAGCACTTCACTTTTATCTATGTCCATAAGGCAATTTAAAAACTTTAAAAAAAGAACAGTCCTCCTTTATACATTATCATATAGAACCACTAATACAATCAAATGTACACATCCCACTCTTAAAATTTCTTAAATTTTAGCATACCATTAAATATCACTAGGGAACAATTTTTTTTCATTTTCTGTTGCATGAAGTTTTATTGTTTATTTATTTATTTATTACAGGGACAGAGAGAGAGAGGGACAGACAGGAACGAAGAGAGATGAGAAGCATCAATCATTAGTTTTTCGTTGCAACACCTTAGTTGTTCATTGATTGCTTTCTCATATGTGCCTTGACTGTGGGCCTTCAGCAGACCTAGCAACCCCTTGCTGGAACCAGCAACCTTGGGTTCAAGCTGGCGAGCTTTTTGCTCAAGTAAGATTAGCCCGCGCTCAAGCTGGCGACCTCAGGGTCTCAAACCCTGCAAGGGGTCACTTGGTCTGCTGTAGTCCCCCCGTCAAGGCACATATGAGAAAGCAATCAATGAACAGCTGAGAAACCACAATGAAGAATTGATGTTTCTCATCTCTCTCCCTTCCTGTCTGTCTGTCCCTATCTGTCCCTCTCACTGACTCTCCCTCTCTCTGCCACAAAAAAATTAAATTAAATTAAAAATTAAATTAAAAAAAAGTGCATCATGACTTTACGGACACACTGTATATGTGGCTGGTACACATTTCAACATCAAAGGCGCAATATTTCATCATTTGTGACACGTGCATATATTGCCATTTTCAAGTTCCCCATGGCGATCAAGACAAGAATTGGGCTCCTCATATTGTGTGTCATAATTGAGGAAATGCTTCGTGACTGGACAAAAGGAAAATGCAAAGTAATGCCTTTTGGTATTCCCATGGTTTGGTGTGAACCTAAGGACCACAGCAGTGACTGTTATTTCTGTCTGATCCATACAAAGGGAATCGGCAAGAAAAAACGGCATATGATCGCATATCCTAATATTCCTTCAGCAACACGACCTGTCCCACACTCTGAGAAACTCTCAGTTCCAGTTTTCAATGGTTTATTTCTTCTAAGGATGAAGAAAGTGAACATGGTGATCAAGTGTATTTTGATAAGATGCATGAGGAAATGGTTGTAGAATCTGAAGGGTCTTCTTCTGATGCCAAGCAGTCATTAAGCCCTCAGCAGTTTAGCCAACCCGAATTGAATGACTTAGTAAGAGATTTGGGCCTATCAAAGAAAGCAGCTGAGTTCTTAGCCTCCAGGCTTCAAGAAAAGAATGTACTTCACCGGTCAGCTAAAGTATCCCATTTCAGAAAGCGTGAACAAATTTTTGTGGACTTTTTTGTGTGAACATATTTTTGTGTACTTTTTTTCCGAAGACAAACACTTTGTTTACTGTCATGATATCAGTAGTCTTCTCAGCCAGCTAGGTGTTACCACTTATAGTTCAACAGAATGGTGGCTATTACTTGACAACTCTAAATGGAGTCTGAAATGTGTTCTCCTACACAACGGTAATGTTTATGCAGCAGTTCCAATTGGTTATTCAACTTACCTGCGAGAAGATTATGATGACATAAAAAATGTCTCTGAAAATGGTCCTCATAAAAATTGACTTTCTGAAGTATGAGGAGCATAACTGGATCATTTGTGTGGATCTTAAAATGGTAAATTTCCTGCTAGAACAACAGAGAGGTTTCACAAAGTATCTTTGCTTTCTGTGTTTGTGGGACAGCCGAGCTCGGGGAAACACTGGACACAGAAGGAGTGGCTGAAACGTGAAGCTCTGGAAGTAGGGATACAAAATATTGCGAATGAACATGTAGTTAATCGAGACAGGATCATTTTTCCCCCACTTCACATTACACTTGACTTAATGAAGCAGTTTGTTCAGGCTTTGAATAGAGAAAGTGAATGCTTTCAACATATTATTTCTGCTTTTCCTGCCTTGTCTTTCAAGAAGATAAAAGCAGGTATATTCGATGGACCTCAAATTCGAACCCTTATACATGACAAAGAATTTGCCAGGAAGATGAATAAGGAGGAGAAAGCAGCATGGCAGTCTTTTGTGGCAGTTACAAAGAATTTCCTTCGCAACAAAAAAGTAAAAACTATGAACTTCTGGTTCAAAGGATGCTGTTGGCTTTCTGCAACATTGGATGTAACATGAGCGTTAAGACTCACTTCCTGAAGTAACCTTGATAAGTTTCCTGAAAATCTTGGAGCTGTTAGTGATGAGCAGGAAGAACGCTTTCATCAAGATCTGAAGACGATAGAAGAACATTATCAGGGGCAATGGGACAGAAATATAATGGCAGACTACTTCCGGAGCATCAAACAAGATTGTCCTCAACAAGTACACAAACATAAGAGCAAGTACAAAAACGCAAATTTTTGCTTGAATAGAATTTAAATAAGTTTTGTGCAAATTTTATGATTAAAATAAGTTTTAATATGTTCTATTTCAAAACTGTAGACATATTCTGATGCAATCATATCTTTTAGTGCATTTACTGCATTATATAAATTATTATATTTTCACAAAGATGATGCCCAAGAAGACGTTCTACTTCATTATGTTAAACTAAATGTTGAAAATTTTACAATAAGATGAAAACCTAAAATCTTGAATTGCAAAAAAACTGTAGCTTACAGAGAAAAACTAATGTCAGATTTGAGCTCAGCACACTCGAATTAGGTAAAACACGTATTTTTGTAGATGCAACAAAAGTTTTGTTCCCCAGTGATATTGGAGAAATAATTTGCAAAATATGGCTGATTTAAAGGTAATCTATATAAGTAAATTAGAAAAAGCTAAGAACTGTATGATTTCACACATAGGTGGGATATAAAATTGAGGCTCACAGACATAGACAAGAGTGCAGTGGTTACCGGGGGAGGGGGTCTGGGGCGGGAGGAGTGGGGGAGGATGTGGACAGGAGGGGGTAAGGAGGAACAGATGTAGGTAACTGAAAATGATCTGACTTTGGATGATGGGCATACAACATAATCAACAGTTCAAATGCTATAGAAATGTTTACTTGAAACCTATGTACTCTTATTGATCAATGTCACTCTGTTAAAGTTAATTTTCTAAATAAAAATTTAAAAAATAGAATGGTAACCTATGCTGCTTTACAAATACAGTAATACCGGTTTGCACTGACTTCGGTTATTGTCAATTTTTTCCGCAAAAGATTTACCTCGAATTTTTTCAGTGTGCCCACATGACCTCGCTGCTAATTTTGCAAAAACAAAGGGCAACCCACACATTCTCCTACTTAGCATGGCTTTGTTTCTCGTTGTGTGAGCATCACAACACGCATCTAGCCAAACAATTCCATTGCTTTCCAGTTTTTGTGTTTAACTGATTGCAAGTGCTAATACTACACTTACATGTAAGTGATTACTGCGTATACAGTATTCAGTGTAATGTGTTTTTGGTATGTATTTTGGAGTGTCTAGAACGAATTAATTGGATTTACATTGATTCATATGGAAATAATTGCCTCAGTTTTCATCAGTTTCTGATTCCGCCAATTGTTTTTGGACAGAGTATGGACAAAACCCGAGGCATCACTGTAAAGCCAGTGCACTGTTTGGTTCCAGCTCCTACGGTGTGATGTCAACCAGGCCAGCATGACAGACTGGTACTCATTTGGCTTGGGAGTTCCAGAGTGAAGCTCTGTGCCTGGGTTGTCATACATTGTTCCCCTAATTCCAGAGAGCTCTATGACCAAAACAAGTATTTAGCCATCTTTCTCGATGCTAACATAAACTGACAGAAAGAGCACATTTTATTTAACTTTGAGCAAGAATCTTAAGTCTCTCAAAGCTTCAATTTCTTCATCTGTAGACAGGAAGATAGTACCTGTGCATAAGACTGACAGACTAGAATGAGGGGCACCTATCACATACCTAGTCTGGCTCTCCCAGGTCTTCCCTGTCACATTAGGCAACAGTCCCCTCCTACATAGGTCTGTCACTACCATCCTTGTGGGTTCTAAGAGCCCAAGCAGTAAAAGCAGCACCAGGGTTGTTACAGGGTTTATTAATTCAACAAATATTATTAAAATCTTTATTGTTTCTCTAGTAGTACTTGTGATACAAAGAAATAAAAATTTTTTATCCTGAAGTTAATGACTTCCTGCGGTAAAATAGTTGCATATAAAAACTATTAACAAGTCTATAACAATTCTGTCCATCCTAGGGTTACTATCACAGGCTACGATTATAATAGAAATTTAGAGACAGGACAATGTAAGAAAAGAGTCTAAGCCAAGTGTGGGTTAAGTATCTTCTCCTAGACTCCACAACGCATTCTCACTCAGTGAAATGTCTGGCTCTTTCCTAGGACTGGATGTGGTTGTCACAGCTATTCACTGTGACTATATACCTTGCACTAACCGGTATGTATATACGGAATGAGTAGATGCCTGAGTAAGCAAACATGATAAAAGACTTAAGGGGACTGGAGTTAGTGCGATTTGTTTAGAATTAAGGCTGGTCATTCTGCTAAAAGGATTTACTTGGGAAAATGAGCAATAAGGAAAGATAGATACAGAGATAAGCAGATAACTGGTAAAACTTAGAAAACTGGGCAATTTCTCCTATTAAAAATAAAAGTGATAGACTTTGAATAAACTACTCTAACAGGGTCATTTTATAGAGAATGGTTTTTCCAGGCTTACAAAATTACTCAATTGCAACAAGCATAGATAACCACATCAGAGAGAAACTGTGTATCTGATATGCGCATGGCTATCCAGCTTGGTAAAAACCAAGTAATAGAATTTTAAACGACTATTAAAATGCTTTGTCCGATAATCTTAAATGTTCTGAACTGCTTCCCAAGGACAATTCAATAAAGGCTAAAAGAAGACCCCAGCAGGCAACGTTACACGCAAGGCAGAGTGTAGACTGCGGGTGTGACAAGACCTCCAGGAACTCAGTCTGAGATGATGACCTGTAAACACATGACTACAACACAGGGGGACTGAGCAAACGCACCACTAGAGGTCTACGGACAAAGTGCTGTGAGGAGGAGTAACTGAAGTACATCTAGAGGACAGTGTCAGGGCCAGCACCACGACGGAGGACGACCTAGGAGTTTGCCTTGTAATGTTTTAAAAAATGCCATTACCACTAACAACTTGCAAAGATATTTTTCATATGGTTGAAATTAAGCAAAACAAATCTGTAGGATTTTTATGAACATATCCACTGTCCTGGAAGGAGGATATTCTCTCCTCTTCAAACAGGCAGTCTAGACGCCAGCCATCTGACTACTACCAAGCAAGGGGAGGAACGCATTAACACAACACGTTCAAGAAAGAAAAGCCTTTGCTACCTGACACTGAGGCAACCTCAAGAATCCCTTCAGTCACACCAAATACAAAATCATGCTAATTTTTCAATAAGCACTATCCCATTTGCTAAGTATGTTTGAACCTTAAGATTAAGGTTTATCTACTTGCCCTTCTTTTATTTCTTATTGGAGAATTTAGATAACTTCAGATTTTGACTATTCAAGTCTGAACTTACAAACAAAATGAGGGAAAAGCACTTTCAAAAAAACCATGAAGCCTGACCAAGCAGTGGCGCAGTGGATGGAGTGTCGGACTGGGATGCAGAGGACCCAGCTTCGAGATCCCAAGGTCGCCAGCTTGAGCGCGGGCCCATCTGGCTAGAGCAAAAGCTCGCCAGCTTGGACCCAAGGTCGCTGGCTTCAGCAAGGGGTTGCTAGGTCTGCTGAAGGCCCGTGGTCAAGGCACATATGAGAAAGCAATCAATGAACAACTAAGATGTCGCAACAAAAAACTGATGATTGATGCTTCTCATCTCTCTCCGTTCCCTTCTGTCTCTATCTATCCCTCTCTCTGACTCTCTCTCTGTCTCTGTAAAAACAAAAAAAGGGCATAGACTACTGTAAAAATTACTCTTGTAATGATCAACAAGTATATATTTATATGTTAAAGCTTTATGTTTAAAACACACAGTCCAACATGCTACACATCCTGGGATGAACTGGGTTTCTTCTGTGTCTATCTTGTCCTCTTACTAAAAACGACCTTACATGTCTCATAGGCTTTTCTCCTAAGAATGAAATCGCCACTGGTAGCCACATATCTAATGGGTTCAACAGATAAAATAACAATACACGCCTGACCAGGCAGTGGTGCAGTGGATAAGAGCGTCGAACTGGGACACAGAGGACCCAGGTTCAAAACCCAGACATCGCTAGCTTGAGCACAGGGTCACTTGGGTGTGCTGTAGCCCCCCAGTCAAGGCACGTATAAGAAAGCAATCAATGAATAACTAAGGTGCAGCAACAAAGAACTGATGCTTCTCATCTCTCTCCCTTCCTGTCTGTCCCTATTTGTCCCTCTCTCTTTCTCTGCCTCTGTTACAAAAAAACAAACAAACAAAAATCAATACACACAGCTACAAAAGGTTTGTTTCTCAAAAGAAAAGAGCTGGTTATTCTTTCGTGGAACTTTGTTTTTCCTAACTTTTAGAAGTTCTGCAGAGATAACCAAGTGAAACATTCAGTATTTCCAGATTTTGGAGTACATATGCATGTACATGGCCTCCTGTTGCCGTTATGTAACAAGAAGGAATTATTTCCTGATATCTGCCAACATGCACACATACAATTTTGTACTGCGTGCTCAAAACTGTGTTATGTGTTTTATTCTCAAAGCATTAGTAAAAACCAGGGGTCGGGAACCATTTTGGCTAAAAGAGCCATGAACGCCACATATTTTAAAATGTAATTCTGAGAGAGCCATACGATATGTTTAACACTAAATACAAGTATGTGTGCATTTTATGTAAGACCAACACTTTTAAAGTACAATAAGTCTCTGAATTCTTTTTAATAACGTTGTTATGCTGTTGCTAACCAATGATGAATAAAGTACTTCTTACCATTAATGCGACTTCTGGTGCTGCATGGTTTTGCTGATGGCTTTGTAGTCTGGTTGATACGTGGTGAGGTTAAGCTTCATGCAGGCATTGAGACTTCCATCCGTTAAATGTGATCACAGGTTGGTCTTAACGTTCTTTAGATGTGAGAAAGACTGCTCACATGCATACGTAGAGCCAAACATTGTCAGTACAGCAATACTCACACGCTGCAGTGTGTGGTATGTGACGAGAAGTGCGTTCCAAGTTTGAACAATCAGCTGGTCCTCGGCTTAAAGTTTTTTCATTTATCCCCACTTGTGTTTGCTCGCCAACTCTGCTTGCTGTCGTGCAAGTCTTTCCAAATCTTCATTCAGTGATTTGAACTTAATCACCCACATGTCTGAGGCCTTCAGGTCAGCAGCTTGTAGCTCAAAATCTCTGACAGAGACACTGGGGATGTAACTCAGGTCGACACTGTCCACTGCACACTCGTGTGGATGGGTGATGAACTTAAAAAGACGAGCGCGCTCACGAAATTCTTCAAAGCGCGCTTTGAATGTCTGCAGGAGATTAGATGTGAAGCCCACTAGCTGCTGGAGATCAAGATGTTGAGCAGGGTCACTTGCTGTGCATGCATCTTTAAACTCTCCCAGTTTTTCAAAGTGTGTGCAGTAAACGACCTGCTTAAATTTCGGCGATGAAGAGTTCCAGCTTGTTTTCAAATGCAAACACTGCTGTTGAAGGGATAAGACTGTATTTCCAACATCTTGAATTTTCACATTGAGCTGGTTCAGATGTTCAGTCATGTCCACAAGATAGAACTTCAGGAGCCACTCAGTATTAGCTAACTCAGGATGCTCAACGTTTTTCATTTCAAGAAAAGTCTGGATTTTGCTCAGACAAGCCGTGAAATGACTAAGCACCTTCCCTCTTGACAACCAATGCACATTGCTGTGCAGAAGCAGACCAGGATAATTATTCCCAACTTCATCCAGCAGTGTTTTAAACTGGCGATCATTTAAAGCTCGGGCAACAATAAACTTGACCACCCGAATGACCAGCGACATCAACTCACCAAGATGCTCGCCACACATCTGAGCACAAAGTGCCTCCTGATGTAGGATGCAGTGAAAACTTAGGATGGGTCTCTTTTCATGTTCATGAAGAACCGCTACGAATCCTCTGTTTTTCCCCACCATGCACGGAGCACCATCAGTACACACCAAAATAAGTTGACCCATCGGTAGATTTTTTTCTTTAGTGAATTCAGTGAAAGACTTGAATAAATCCTCCCCTCTTGTTGTCTCTTTCATAGGCAAAGCAGCAAGACTTTCCTCACGTAGTGTGTCACCGACAGCATACCTTGCAATGACGCTGAACTGGGATAAATGGCTTACGTCTGTTGACTCATCCAAAGCGAGAGAAAAGAATGGTGCTGCATTTATGTCCTTCACTTGTGTTGCCTCAATTTGATTTGCCATCATGATGGTATGATCGTGAACAGTTCTTGCTGACAGAGGCATGTCTTTTACTTGTTTATCTTGTCTTTATCTGAAAAGTCAAAAAGTTCATTGGCAACATCAAGCATGAATGTTTTGGCATACTCTCCATCTGTGAAAGGCTTTCCGTTTCTCACAATTGCTAAAGCACCAGCAAAGCTAGCCGAATTCCAGTCACCTTGTTGGGTCCAAACACAGAGTTGCTGCTGACTAGCTTGCACTCTGCATAGTAGTTCTTGACATGCTTTCTTCCTGCTGTCCCCCCTGCTGGATATTTCGATGCAAATGTAGTATGGTGTGTGTCAAAGTGCCGCTTTATATTTGACGTTTCATCGATGCAATTTTATCATTGCATATTAGACACACTGCAGAACCTGCTCTCTCCACAAAGGCGAATTCCTCTGTCCATTCCTGCTGAAAAGTACAATACTCATCCTTTTTTCTTTTAGCCATCTTCTTCGTCAAAAAGGTTTCCACAATTAGCTAGCTGACTACTTGATTAAAAGGATGGAAGTTTACTTCCTGACCTCACAACAATCCGTGAACGTAACACATTATCCAATAAAAATTTGGTGTTGCCCAGAGGACAGCTGTGATTGGTTCCAGCCACCCGCAAGCATAAACACAAGTGGTAGGAAATGAATGGATTGTAATACATGAGAATTTATATTTTATAAAATTTAGTTTTATATTTTTAACGCTATTATTTTTTTTATTAAAGATTTGTCTGCGAGCCAGATGCAGCCATCAAAAGAGCCACATCTGGCTCGTGAGCCATAAGTTCCCAGCCCCTGGTATAGACACAATAGAAATAAAATCAACAAGTTAGAGTTTCTTTAAGCAATGAGAGAATGCTCCAAATCTTGAGAGAATGGTCCACAGACCACTAAGCAACATAACCTGGGTTGTACTTTCTTGATGCTCACCCTGCTTTTGTTAACTGCTCATTTCTGAACCTGGATTCCTAGTCTTTCCCCCATTACTGAGCTACCTGTCATCACCGCAATCAATTACTTTTGCATCCAACTTAGTTACCCTGTCAGTTTTGGCAACTTACACCCAAAGACCCTTGAAAAACTTTTAAAGAATATTCTGGGCCCTGGCTGGTAGCTCAGTGGATAGAGCATCAGCCCGGTATACAGACATCCTGGTCAGGGCACACAGGAGAAGCAACCATCTGCTTCTTATTCCCCCCTTCCTTTCCCCATTCTCTCCCTCTTATCCTCGCACAGCCAGTGAGTGGCTCAAACGTTGGAGTGTGGCTCCTGGGCGCTAAGGATAGCTTGGTTGATTCTTGCTTGTGCTTTAGCCTTGGGCACTAAAAAGAGCTTGGTACTCCAACATTGGCCCTGATGGGGTTGGCCTGATGGATCCCAGTCAAGGTACAGGAAGGAGTCTGCCTATCTCCCCCCTTGCACCAAAATAAAAGAATATTCTGTACTCAAGTAAAAGACTTCATATTCACTTTGATTTATCCCCTAATTTTTGTGAGCAGTATATAATTTCCACTGTAATTTCCTTTCTAATTTAAACCTACTTCTACAAACAAGCAAAACTTAACTATGTTACAAATGTAACTTCTGAGGTGCAGAGTACAAACAATCAAAGACACTATCACATTAAATATGATATAAATCAGCTTTTGACACATCAAGAGGTGCCTTAAAAATAAAATTTAGTTTCAAACTACAAAGTTTGAACATTCAGAAAGTATGAGAACATCTAAGGAAGACATGACAAAACTCCAACATCATTTTAAAATGTCTAAGTCAAATAAAGAACTAAAAGTTCTCACAAGGTGTTCTCTCTGCAATGAGATGCCTTCTTTGACACATTCATTACTCCCAGAGCAGTAATGAAAAGACCCCCTCCGAAGCCTACCTTCTCCTCAGAGCCCTAATTCATATGCTTCCTCACTAAACACCAACACACAGGTAAGACTACTTTTCATTCCTCCTGAAAACCCTTCACATTTCCAATCAAAAGTGGAGTTTTTGCTCTACTAAAACTAACATTTCTTTTTTTTTTTTTCTGTGACAGAGACAAGAGAGAGGGACAGAGAGGGACAGTTACAGACCGAGAGATGAGAAGCATCAGTTCTTCATTGTGTCTCCTTACAGTTGTTCATTGATTGCTTTCTCATATATGCCCTGACGGGGGGGGGGGGGGGGGGCTACAGCAGACCGAGGGACCCCTTGCTCAAGCCAGCGACCTTGGGCCCAAACCAGTGATCTTAAGAGTTATGTCTATGATCTCACATTCAAGCTGGTGAGCCCACGCTCAAGCCAGCAACCTCGGGGTTTTGAACCTGGGTCCTCTGCATCCTAGTCCGGCGCTCTATCCGCTGTACCACTAAAACTAACATTTCTTACATCCTTGCTAGTATCCTGCAGTCATCCTGAGTCTGCTAATCCAAATGGTATTTTTAGGGAATACATTTAGAGAAAACAAAACCCATATTAAGAAACGTATTTAAAACCATGGGAAATACTTGCTACAGGGAGGGAAGAGGGTCATTAATATTTGGGAATACCTACTGCATATCACACATTTTACTACAGAATATGTTTTTTCATAAGCACAGATGACTTACCCTATTTATACAAAGTAAATGAGAAAGATCAACCTCAAAATTGGTTTACTTACCTCAGGCCAGTACAAATAAAGGGTTGATCTGACTCAAGCACATGTCTGCCTGGTCCTAAAGTTGATGACATGTTATTCCATGACAAAATGCTTCAATGAACACATTCTTCTTATAAAAATTCGTTTTCGTTGGTACTTTTCTTATTAGGAAAACATCTGTAACCATTACCCTGAACGAGTACCATCTGTGGGATGAAACCATAAAGCAACTTTCTGTCCGCCACTGTCCTTTAAACTTACTCTATGGCTACAGTTAATGTCCCTGAACTTTTATTTAGGCAGGCCTATGACTTCTGTCATGTTCAAATCATAAAAATGACCTGAGTTTAAAAATTGAGAGCTCTAGTTTACTGTAACTGACGACAGTAAAGTCACAGCTCCGCCCCTGCCCCAACTCAGCCTGTGGCAGGCCAGCCCCAGGTGGTGGCAGCAGGAGGCTGCTTCAGCCCTCCCTCCTCCTTAGGTGTCACTAGGGGGCAGAGGCACCTCCTGGCTGGAAGTGCTCAGAGCCGCTGGGTCTGGGGATGCTTTGAGAGACCCCTCGGAGCTCTCACAGTGACGGCGCTCCGGGGCTCTCCCCGCAATTCCCTTGCGGGAAAGACGCCTGTCCTCTAGGGCGCCCTCCACTACCCCAGGCCGCCCTGATCCTGTGGGCTCTCCTCACTGGAGGCCCTCATCTGCTCTGTGGGGAACCTGTGCCCCTGGCTGCATGCAACCACCTCCTACCCCTAACCCCCAACCCCGCATAGGAGCCTCGCGAGCTTGGCCTTGCTGCAGGTCAGCCTTTCTTCCCCAAGGCGCCCGTGAGCGGGACATGGACATCCACCCTGGGCCCCAGCCTCTACAAGTCCTTACCATAAAGTCCTTGCACTTGAGGGGGAAGGTCAGGGGAAACTCCTTGCACGCCAACAACTTGGTTCAAAACCTCTTTTCCAATCCCCAGCAACTTACTTCTAAAACTCTTCTAATTTCCAACTTATTGACTCTTTTTACACCAACAGATGGGGTAGGTGTTAGAAGTCACAAAATCCATTTTCCGGCTCTTCCTATTCCAAGGCCTGCACTGTCTACTTACAACTCACTATAGAAATGTGCATCACTGACTTAGGGCCAAACTCAGAATGAAAGAGTTCCATTTTAAGGTCTTATTATATAATATATGTATTTAACATTTTTCTAAACTTTCTATCAAAAGAAGGAAGAAAGAGCCATAATCCCACCCCACAGAGTTGGCCACCATTAACATTTTACTGTTCTGCTTTTCATTCTGAAGAGTTTATTTGTCATCTGAAAATTTCTTTTCTTTTTTTTTTTTTTTACAGGGACAGAGAGAGTCAGAGAGAGGGATACATAGGGACAGACAGACAGGAACGAAGAGAGATGAGAAGCATCAATCATTAGTTTTTCGTTGCCATTGCGACACCTTAGTTGTTCATTGATTGCTTTCTCACATGTGCCTTGACCGCGGGCCTTCAGCAGACCGAAACACCCCTTGCTGGAGCCAGCGACCTTGGGTCCAAGCTGACGAGCTTTTGCTCAAGCCAGATGGGCCCGCGCTCAAGCTGGCGAGCTCGGGGTCTCGAACCTGGGTCTTCCGCATCCCAGTCCGACGCTCTATCCACTGCGCCACCGCCTGGTCAGGCATGAAAATTTCTTATTTCAAGTTTTAACTTAAAAATCTTGTACAAAAACACTTCATTTAAATAATTTCATTCGGCAATCTAGCTTCCCGCACAATTTCCACTACACCAGTGTGAGAACGGCTTTCCGAAAGGTGACTCACTGTATCTCTCCTGAACTCACCATCTGGAGTGGCTCCCCGCGGCCAGAGATCAAGCTACAATCCTTTTAGATTAAGCATACTCCATAAGGCCTCCTAGACCTGTTGCATCTCTAAGTGTGATTTTAAGCCATGTAATCATCACATAAAAATCATACCCCAAGGAAAACATTAATGAATGTGATGGGAGTTTCTGGGACCTGACACTCTCCAATGAGAAGTGCTTCAGAGTTTGGTCACAGCTCCATGATGGCGACTGATACTACCCCAGACACAGGCTCTAGGCTCCAGCAGGGTTAGTTACAAAGCTGAATTGACAAAGTGCAAAAGAACAAAGGTCGTTCCCACATTGTTAACATGGTAAAATCAAGCTCCTGTCGGGAACCAGTCCCACGTGACTGCAAATAAAACTCTATCACCACACAGATCTCTTTTCTGGCTCCACACGGCCACAGCTGCCAAAACGTTCATCCAACACTCAAGAGCAGATTTAGGGAGACTTTCAATGTTTAAAAATGGATTTAGGAATTAATTTTGTTAAACTTTCACACATAATTTGCCATCCATACACAAAACACACATTTAAAAATTTATTTTGTAGTCATCTTTCAGAAGACAAAGTGAGAAAGAAATTCCATTTAGCATGCTACCAATAAAAAGGCACCCAGTTCTCACCCAAAGAACTGTTCAAAGTTTATGTCAGTAAAAACTCACAGGATTACAGAAGTGCCTGAAGAAAGAAAAGAATCAGTTCTCTCTTAAAGCTGACAATACACATATTCACTCAAAAAGTACACAAGAACAACGAGCGTGGCAAATATTGGTGTGTCTTTACGTGTAACTGAGGAGAGTGTGTGTCCGCTTGTACAACATGCATATGTGCAGACATGCTGAAGAATAATGACTAGTTAGATGGTAATTTTTGCTTTCTTTTTTACTTTTCTATATTGTTTCAATTTTTAAATAAATATAAGCATATATTTTTACAAGAATGTTATTTGAATTAAAATATGGAATGTAATCAAGACATATGGTATTGGCAGATGCTTAGACATGTAGACCAATGAAACAGAAATGGCAGTCCCAAAATATACATGTATTATCTACAGTCAATTGATTATTCACAAAGCTACCAAGGCAATTCAATGGGGGAAAGCAGAGTCTTTTCAATAAATGGTGATGAGACAACTAACTGGATATCCATGTACAAAAAGATGAACTTAGAAAATTACCTCATGCTCTATACAAGTTATTTAAAAATTGATCACAGATGCCCTGGCCAGTTGGCTTAGTGGTAGAGTATTGTCCTGGCATGTGTGGATGTCCCAGGTCTGATTCCCCATCAGGGAACACAGGAAAAGCACCCATCTGGTTCTCCACCCCTCCCCCTCTCCCTTCTCTCTCCTCTTCCTCCCATAGCCATGAAGTGCATCAGCCCCCCACACTGAAGATGGCTCTATTGAGCCTCTCTACCTTAGGTGCTAAAAATAGCTCAGTTGCAAGCATAGGCTCCAGACAGGGGTTGCCAGGTGGATCCCGGTCAGAGTCCACGCAGGAGTCTGTCTGTCTCTCTATCTCCCCTCTTCTCACTTAAATAATAAAAATAAATAAATAATAGATGTAAATGTAAAAGTTAAAACCACCAGACTTTTAAAAGAAAACACGGAGTAAAACTCAAGAGGTTGGGTTAGGCAAAGATTTTTTAAAACACAGAACCAAAAGCATGATCCTTCAAAAAAAGGAAAACTGGACTTCATCAATATTCAAAATCCTTGGACCTCAAAAGACACCATTGAGAAATTAAAAAGACAGACCATGGACTGGGAAAAAAATTTGCAAATCATGTCTCTGATAAAGGACTTGGATTCAGACTAGATAAAAGAATTCTAACAACTCAGGAAGAAGATTAATCTAAAATGGGCAACAGATTTGATAGATGTGCCACAAAAAGAAAGAATGAGAATGGCTTGAAAAGACGTTCAAAACCATTAACACCATTCATTAGCCATTAGGGGAATGCAAATTCAATCCACAATGAGAGAGAACTTCACATCCACCAAAATGGCTACAACCCAAAAGGCAAATGACAAGTGTTGGATTTAGAGAAACTGAAATCCTCATACTGTACTCTACTGATGAGATGTAAAATAGTATAGGCTAGACAACAGTTCAGCAGTTTCTTTAAAAATTAAGCATAAATTTACCATATGACCCAAAAATTCCATCCCAGGGCAGCTATCCAAAAGACATGAAAACAGGGTTGCACAAATATTTACACACAAATGTTTGTAGCAGCATTATTTGTAACAGTCAAAAAGTAGAAACAATCCAAGTGTCCCTCAACTAGTGAGTAGATAAACAAAATGTGGTCCTTCCATATGATGAAATGGAACAAGTCAGTGATACACTTAACAAGGGTGAGACTCAAAAACATTAAATGTGCCCTGGCAGTTTGGCTCAGTGGTAGAGCACATCAGCCAGTGTGGGTGTTCCGGGTTCAATTTCCAGTCAAAGCACACAGGAGAAGCACCCATCTGCTTCTCCACTCTTCCTCCTCTCACTTCTCTTTCTCTCTCTCTCTGTCCCCATCTTCCCTTCCTGCAGCCATGGCTTAATTGGAGTGAGCTGGCCCCGGGCACTGAGGATGGCTCCATAGGCTCCGCCTCAGGCACTAAGAAGAGCTTGATTACTGAGCAACAGAGCATCGCCCGTAGCGGGCTTGCCGGGTGGATCCTGGTCCAGATGCATGGGGGAGTCTGACTCTGCCTCCCCTCCTCTCGCTGAATTAAAAAAAGAAAAAGAAACATTAAATGAAGGAAGCCAGATACAACAGCAACAACAACGACAAAGCCCCTATATATCATGATTTCATTTATAAGAAATATCCAGAAGAAAAATCTACAGAGATAGAAAGTAGGGAAGTGGCGAGGTGGGGAGGGAATGAAGATGAAGCATGATAAGGAATAGGAACTCATTGCACTGATAAATGTCTTTCAAAACTGGGCCATGGTCTAGGAAATTCCTACACCAGAGATTGACAAAGAAAGCAGGATTCTCCAAAGTCTGATCCAGAACTCTCTGGATAGATATCCAGCAAGGCCATATCTAAACCCAAGGGGCTAAAGGCCTGAAGGTGAACTCACGTACACTGTAACCCAAAGAACAGAATAAATGAAGTTGATTTTTCTGTATTTTTGAAAACAACTTGGTTAATATATTTATAAAATACTAGAACACATTAAGTATTTAAATTTATTGACAAGTAATGAATAGTTCCTGGCAGTCTCTTTTCCAGTATTGTCCGCTAACTCATGACTTTTCATGAGTTTCCATGAAACTGAAGTTTACTTATAATTTCCATTTTACAGAGCGTGAGGAAAAACAGTATACATAAAAATTAGGTACAGCCAGGCCCTGGCCAGTTGGCTCAGTGGTAGAGCGCCAGCCCAGCGTGTGGAAGTCCCAAGTTCAATTTCTAGCCAGAGCACACAGGGGAAGCGCCCATCTGCCTCTCCACCCTTCCCCTTCTCCTTTCTCTCTATCTCTCTCTTCTCCTCCCACAGCCAAGGATCCACTGGAGCAAAGTTGGTCCGGGTGCTGAAGACAGCTCCATGGCCTCCGCCTCAGGTGCTAGACTGGCTGAGGTTGCAAGGTAGCATTGCCCCCTGGTGGGCATGCCGGGTGGATCCCAGTTGGGTGCATACAGGAGTCTGTCTCTGCCTCCCTGCTTCTCACTTCAGAAAAATAAAAAAAAAAAATTTACATATAGTCAATTAGATAACAAGACTCAACGTGTAATGATACCTTGCTACAAGGAGAAAACTGCCGGGGATAAATTGTCTCCCAGCATCTGGTTAGCCCTACTTTATGACTGAGGCCAGTTTCCTACGATACTGTCAACCAGTTATACATTTTTAAAAACCATTCATCTCTTAGTTGTGAGGCCCAAATAAGATCCTGGAAGGGATCTGAAAGCCCAGAGGCACTGAAAGAACTCCACAAAATGTTCTGTTTGTATACCTCAACTAGCGAGAGGTTTGAAGTGCTTAAATATTTGTAAATTACTTAAATGCAGAAGCTATCTATTTACCCATACTAGGTAAATAGAGAATGGTTTAAAATTTTTAATTTAATTTAAAAATAATATACACTATTTTTAAAGATTACTCATAAAGAACACAATACCATCTAAAATGAAGTGCTTACAAGACACATATTTAATAAGCTAACAGACTACTAAGAACGGGTCAGTGACACATACCAAAGACACAACATTGGCCAGTTGTCACCATGACACATACTATAATGGAACTTTGGCACACCCATTTCAAAGGGTTGACAACCCCAGGCCACATAGTTTGACTACTACTTCAACATACTGTTCTATAAATAAAAGGGAAAATCTTTAGTTTAAGATATTCACATTTTTAATATAGTCTGTCCCAATTATCAAAGGCTATTTCCAAAATGCTTCAGCCCTTCAGTCTGAGGCATCAATCAACCTTTTGCCCACTAGCAACTCAGAACTAGTGCCATCATAACAAAAAGATTTTATATTTCCCAATCTGTAAATTCACACTCACTTTAACTCAAATAAATGGAAGAAGCTGGCTTCTCTATGCTTTTAAAAACTTGGTAAATACATTTATGTAACCCTGGAACACATTAGGTGTCTAAGTTACAAGATCAAACCTAAAGTTAGCTTTCAAAGTAATATTCTTGGATGGTTGTTTACAGAAAATAAGTGGCAGGGAGGAATCAGGTGGTGCTAATCAATGAAATAAAGCCTTAGCCCTTAGGAGGAAAAGCACACACACATTAAAAACTGCCAGTTTAAACCTCCCCCTAACAACCTGTGGTAGCCTCTCAGACACCCCAAAGTCCTAAGATCTAAAGGAAAAGAAGCCTCACTTAAAAGTGTTGTGCTAGAACAGTGGTTCTTAACCTTTTTTGAGGTATCGAACCCACCAGTTTCATATGCGCATTCCCCGAACCCTGCTTTTTTTTAAAATATATATTTTTTATTTATTTATTTTACAGGGACAGAGAGAGAGTCAGAGAGAGGGATAGGGACAGACAGACAGGAACGGAGAGAGGCGAGAAGCATCAATCATTAGTTTTTTGTTGCCATTGTCACACCTTAGTTGTTTATTGATTGCCTTCCCACATGTGCCCTGACCGCGGGCCTTCAGCAGACCGAGCCACCCCTTGCTGGAGCCAGCGACCTTGGGTCCAAGCTGGCGAGCCTTCACTCAAGCCAGATGGGCCTGCGCTCAAGCTGGCAAGCTCGGGGTCTTGAACCTGGGTCTTCCGCATCCCAGTCGGATGTTCCATCCACTGAGCCACCGCCTGGTCAGGCACCGAATCCTTCTTTAGTGATAAATAAAATATGATTTCTTTTTCCAAATTCAAGACATAGGTATATGTTTTCTTACTGGTGCACAAAATGAGCCGTGCATGAACATCACCTTGCTCAAAGCACAAAACCAACAAAGTGCATGAACTCACAACAAATGACGGTATTACTGTATTCTGGCCTCCGTGGCAAAGGCTTCTCTGAACCCCTGAGACTGACTCATCGAACCCCTAGGGTTCAATAGAACCCAGGTTAAGAACCACTGTGCTAGAAGGTGACGTAAAACAATTTGACTTTGGGTGATGGGTATGCAACATTATCAAATGTCAAAATAACTTGGAGATGTTTTCTCTGAACACATATACCCTGATTTATCAATGTCACCCCATTTAAATTAATAATAAAAAAGTGTCGTGCTTAATTAACACTGTTTTGTTTGTTAGAATTTGCCAGAATTTTAAGTAGAGAACTTTATATAGATTAATATAAACAAAAGCAAATTCAGACCTTGCAACCCAAGGTGGTTTTCTCATTTCACTTTAAAGGTCTTAAAAGACCACATATGATTCTTTTCAAATCAAAAGATGTCGAAACACGTTGGTCATTACTTTTTGAGTAAATGTTATTAGTTAGCCACCACCTACCTTGGAGAAAATTAATCTCAAAACTCCACCACGGACACTGCATACTGGGTCTGCCTCCCCAAAAGACATCAAGGAAATAAACACCCATAATGTGTACTGTACTCTTACTACATGGCAGGTACTTTTTTTTAGTCAAATTTATTGAGATATAACTTGCCTATGTTGGTAAACAATTCTTCATAGGTCTTGTTTTTTCTGAACGTGTTGCAAGCAGAGGGTGCCCACTGCCCTTTGCTCTGTACCATATCCTCAAGCATTTCTAGAACAGCGACAACCTGAAAGATAGCCTCCCTCTGGAGCAAAGAACAGGCGTGCTTACTGTCTAGTATAATGATACAAGGTATCCTTGAGCAAAAGATCGGCACAGGACAGCTCATTACTGAAGATTTGGGTTCCCTAAACTGGGCTTTCTCCAATACTACAGTCCTCTATGCATGCAACTATAACCTAAGAAGTATGAGGAAACCAGAACAAATGCTGACACTGGATACTGCTGTCACTGAGAGTAACGAACTGTCCTTCCCCTCTTTTACTCAAGAATCTCGTGTCTTCTACCAGTATCCACCAAAATGCGACAGGGTAACTCATTAGCTTGCAAGTAGGGTTAAGATCTTAGCCTGTCACGGTTCAGGCTAGTTTTGGCAACATGGATGAGATTCTGACAGAACCATGACTTTCCAGCAAGGAAGATAAAGGCCCCCAAGGACAGAGCTCTGGAAAATGAGAAGACACCCTAGGATCAGACAGTTACGCTAATGGTGGGTGGGGAGAAGGTGGAAATAAGGATCTCCACTGTCCTACCTGTTAATGAAGGAGTTCAATTAATATTTTAGAAACTGAGCCATGAGAAGTGGGACTAAAACCAGCCACCCAAAGGAACTGGTTGTTCGCTCTCCTCTGGGCTGGCACAGAAAGGGATGTGTCAGCACCCTGGGACAACAAGCCCGTGTCTCCAGGTGAAAGGCAGCATGCCGTGACTGCTGGGCCCAGGAACCCCCAAGGCTAAAGCAGACTGTAAGTACTGACCTAGCTACCAGGTAGAGCACTATGTCAAGTGCAGTACTTCTGACTGAACTACAGGAGATTAACCAGTGACTAATTAATTGTACAGAGCTGCTCTCGCCCTCTGTGACCCCTTTCCACCCTCCCTACTTGTACCTCCCAACTCTCCCGCTTTACAGAGAAAAACCTGGAAGGGATGGGGCTGAGGTCTGTCCAAGGAACCTTAAGAGAGGGACTCAAAGTTTTATGGCTCTCTTTCTGGTCCCATGGAGGGAAGTGACATTCAGATTCAACTAACAGGGGCTGAGTAGGATTTACAGAGGAAAGGACAATAGATGGGCCTACGGCTTACACTCTTGGGGCAATTCAATGTGCTCCTGTTGTTGCCTCGATATGCTAATGTACAGCAGGACCTGCATTGTTGCATGGTCGTACCTCCTCGTGCTGTGAGTGCACAGGAGACTCTCCCAACCGGGAAGGGCTGCACGTAGAAAAGGGACCTCACAACCCTAATGGCCATGTAAGGATGGAGCCTCCACCTAGGGATGGCCCCAGATTCTGGACATTTGCCACGCTGCCCCAGCTATCCGCCACGCCCCTTTTGTACAGTAGCGATTAGCTTGCTGCGGGGCTCTGGAGAACGCGGAATGCCTGACTCATGGAAGCCCCAGGAGTCTCCAGGGTCATATTTCCACTCTGGGGTGAGTCTACTCATACTCAACGACTAATAACGTGGAGAGTGAATGAAAAATGTGTATCTGAGAATACAACTGGCTTTGCCTTAGCCCACAGCATCTCCACTATACATGAAAAGGAGGAGCAAGCCCTTTGGGGGATACTTACTCCCTCCTCTACAACCAGAAGCAAAGTTACTGGCTCAATGAAGCCCACATCCAGTAAACCATCCCATCTTAAAGATTTAACATCATCCCTCCATTGTCAACACTCAAAGACTAAACACTATGAGTTCTTTCCTTGACTTTAACAACAGCCCCTTAACTTGCCTACCTGTATTCTATCTTCACTCTCAATTCATCTCTAAAAGCTGGCAATCTTTTGAAATGCCAAACTTGAATATTTCATTCTTTCCCCCCTTAAAAATCCTACAGTGGTTTCCCCACAGCATTCAGTGACCTGAACATGTTAATGTGACTCAAATAGCCAGTCTTCTGATTAACTTACGACCTCTTTTCCACCCTACATTACTGGCGTACACAGGCAGCATCTGTTTCTAAAATGTACACGACCGCTCTAATCTCCAGGCTTCTCTCCCCTCTTCCTACTCTCATGCATTCTCCCCTCTGCCTTGGTCTGCTGATTAGGTCTGAACTTAGATGGCATCACACACACCACAGGCTTTTATCCTGGCTCACGAGACTGGGTATCTGTGGAACACACACACAGCACTGATATCGCATCATTTTTCTCCATTTCTATTCCACTGTGGAGGAACCACTAATATTTTATTCACTGTTACGTAACCATGCTTATCTGCTTGATAACTATTTGGGTGATTAATGGCAATCACATATCAAGATTTGCACCAGATGTCAAAGAAATACATCATCAAAAACAAAAAGTTAATGCTCATTTGACTTACAAATGTATTAGTTTAATAAATTATATTCTGCCTTTCCTATTACACTGCATTAAAATCAATACAAAAATTTCATAAAAGTGTTGTGAGGCACATAGTAGACATTATTATTCCCATCTTATAGATACTCTGAGGACCTTCCCGCTATTAGACAAGAGCAAATCAGGGTTTAAATACAATGTTTTTGTCCATACATACAAGTTTGTAATGAGTAAATCTCTCAATAAGAAAAGTCAACAAAGTACAAAAGTCTACTTCAAGATCTAGTAAAACTCAGATTTCACTTAAATTTGTGCCTTTAATTCACTATTAACTTCACTAAGAACAAAGAAATTACATAAATAATCCCCAAATAATAATATCTGGGAATGTCATAATTTTTCTCATAGCAAGTGTTGTCTGAAATTATTTGACCTAAATTAATATTCAGTGTAATTTGAAATATCTGAGAACATGCCAATTTATAACTGGAAGAAATCCTCAGACAAAGTGAAAGTGTCTGCATCAGTCTACATGTAACGTACACTAGACATAATGCACCAACTAGAATACTTCCAGCAGAGATTACTTGCACGGCAGAGAATGACTGCGCAGGCTGAAAGCTCCACAGTGTGACATACAATAGTACCACTGAACATTACCTTTTCAAAATAAATAGCTACAAAGATATATCTTTGCATTAGGTTTTCTATTTAAACAAGATGTTTTAAAAACACACCCAGTTATCTTTGAAAACAGCCATTCTCACCCAATGTACCACCATCGGGATGCAGGCTGTGTCATAAGATATTTAAAGAATTCAAATTCTAAGAGCAATTTCCGTATTTAAAAAGTTTACAGCCTGACCTGTTGTGGCACAGCAGATGGAGCATCGACCTAAAATGCTGAGGTCACTGGTTCAAAGCCCAGGCTTGCCTGGTCAAGGCACACAGAGTTGGTCTTCCGCTTCCCCACGCCCACCCTTTCTCCCCTCTCTCTAAAATCAACAAATAAAGTCTTTAAATAAATAAATAAATAAAAACTTGCCTGACCAGGCGGTGGTGCAGTGGATAGAGCATCGAACTGGGATGTGGAGGACCCAGGTTCGAGACCCCGAGGTCGCCAGCTTGAGCGCGGGCTCACCTGGTTTGAGCAAGGCTCACCAGCTTGAGCCCAAGGTCGCTGGCTCAAGCAAAGGGTCACTCAGTCTGCTGTAGCCCCTTTGTCAAGGCACATATGAGAAAGCAATCAACAAACAACTAAGGTGCCGCAATGAAGAACTGATGCTTCTCATTTCTCTCCCTTCCTGTCTGTCCCTCTCTCTGACTCACTGTCACAAAATAAATACATAAAATTAAAAGATTTCTTTAAAAAAGAAACTTAAAAAACGTTTACAACTGTCACTTATTTGCATCCCTATAGTTCCCTGAGTGAGTAAGAGGGAAACTTTAGTGAGCAGGAAATTATAATCTGTGTAAATTCACAAGACTAAAGGACAAGTGACATTATCTATCTGATGTGCCAGCTGAACAAGTTTTGAGTTTGCTGCTTTATACGTCCTAAATATATTATGCCAAATAAAGGGCCTCAAACGAGCACTTTGAAACAGGATTTCAGGGAAGCCTACCTGTCCCAGAGGCCTGGGTTTAAATGCCAGCCTTCTTTAGCCTCCTTGGGAGTACATCTGGACAGCTTACCTAAAATATCTGTCTTTCTTTCATAACGTTAATTAGGAAATAATAGGAATTAACCTACACGTTGCAGGGTTGTCATAAAACTAACTTAACGTGTAGAAAGAACTTGGCATATAGTATGTGTTCACTATTTCAGAATAATTCAGAGCCCAGACCCAGTTCTATCATATGCTAGCTGTGTCATTTTAGTTTATAACCTTTTAGCTTCCAAGTCTGTGAGATAGGAATACAATTACCTACCTAACAAGGCTGTCATAAAGATTAAACAGCTTACAGCACTGCCTGGCAAGTCGTAAACACTATGTAAGTGCTAGTTACTATTAACATCATCACCCCCACTGAAATATTAGGTAACTATTGCTGAATGATTGAATTATGCCTTCCCTGTCTGCTATATGAAACAGTCCTTGAAAAATTAACCTAATTGAGTGAACAAATCATAATACAGAATGAGCACACACACCCATGAATTTTTATGCTGACTTTTAGAAATTTTTAATCAACAAGAAATTATCTGAATTAACTATTGCTCATGAATGCTGACAAGATCCACATATCAAATATCCATTCTAAGTGAACAAACCCATTCAATGAACTAAAGCATAACACAAAATGACATGTCTATTGTGCTTTCCCCCAAAGATCTCAAAGCAGTTTAGTAATCAGAGCAATCCTCAAAATATAAGAGCTACTTCAGAAAATCACAGCTGAGAGCAATCATCTTTCTCCAAAACTTTTGCCACATAATTACAAAAACGAGTTATAATGGAAAACTCTCTGACCTTGCCATTCATTCAATTATTCAAAATATTTATTAAGTATCCACCGCGTAACAGGCAGGCACTGTGTTAAACTCTGGTGTGTAACAAGAAAGGAGAGACCAAAAATAATAGTGAGCATAATATAAGTGTTACTAATATTTACAAACATTATAAGTTTGTTTTCCTTAAACAGAGAAAAAGTAAATTTTAAATTCTAGCAGTGGAGTGCATCAATACTTAATGAGCTAAGTAACCTCATACAAGTGGCAGATCAGTATTTTCCCCAAGGAGACTAGAAGTAAAATGAAATAACTATCCTCTAGACTCCTCAGCCAATTACTTACTAAGTAAAGATAAATGACCATTTAGAATACAAGTCAAATAATCTCAAGAGTGACACTACTTTATAATTTTTAAATCAATTTTTGGGAACAATTCAGAGAATGAAGTCTAAGTTTGATTATGTTCAGTGTCACCTGTCATCTATCAGAATTAAACTGCCTTCACTTAGTTTTACCTAGCATCTGAAATTGAAATTATAGTTATGGTTCTGGCTGGTTGGTTCAGTGGATAGTGTCTGCCCAGCATGCAGACATCCTGGGTTTGATCCCCAGTCAGGGTACACATGAGAAGTGACCATCTGCTTCTCGTCCCCTCCATCTCCCCCTTCTCTCTCTCTTCCTCTCTCACAGCCGGTGGCTTTATTGGTTCAAGCATATGCATGGAGTTCTGAGGACAGCTTATTGATTCAAGCATCGAACCCACACTGGGGCTGACTAGTCAGGGTGCAAATGCGTGAGTCTATATCCCCTCCTCTCACTTAAAATAAAAAGAAATTAATGGTTACCTATAGTTTTGCTGGGGAAACTAGAATCTATTTACTAATCATGTCTTCCTTTGATCAACCACTTTCTTAGGATAAAATGACCTAGCCCCTATCCAATTATCAAATACAGAGTTCACACTATAGTTCCCTACATTCTATAAAGCACGAGTTTCCCTTGAGGCAGCACTATGGAAGTTTTAAGGAATTAAAAAATATATATTATCTAGCAAAACTGCTCTGCCAAAACAATGCAATCTTGACTACGAGTTAAGAAATCTTACTGCTAGAGTGGTCATCCAAAACCTAAACGGGACAAGTCAAGGGCCTTTTAACACTTAGCTCCTAGAAGAAGGTAATAGTTCAGCAACTTTATAATACTGAAAAGTAAGTAGATGTACCTCAGTACTAAAAACATTCCTTGGAGTTCATTACTATGTACTAAGAATGTCACATTAAAAAACAAACAAACAAAAACAGTACTACTATCTCATTTGTTGAATGTCCACTAGATAGTTTTAGTTAACTGCAACACTTTGCAAATGGGCTCAGATACACCCAATTATCAAGTTGTGCTAGACACAAAGTTTCTGTGTCTGTTATTAAATACAATTAAAGAATTAAAAAGGATCAGTATAATTAATCTAAAGTGATTTGCAGTTAAGTCCCCAAACACCCAAGTGACTGAAATTCCTTTAGCTACATACAACACTCCTCAGGAATGTCAGTCTGCCAAGCTGCAAGACTGTTAAGAACATAGGAACTGATTGACATTCACTTTCCACATAAAGATTACGGAATAAAAAGATAGCAAAATCAATAAATTTACGGGTGGGGAGAAAAAGTGTAAATAAATTAAAAATATCTGTCTTATGTGGAATGGCACTCGGGTACTGCAGGAATTCAGGCATTTCATCCGTATTCCGCACGCCAGGGCGCCCTCAATTAACTGCTGTTGACAGACGAAAGAAAGTCTCCCCAGGAACAGTATTAACAGGTAAGGTTGCAAACCAGTCAGGGAACCAAGGGAGGAGGAATGTGGAGGAGTAGCAGGAAAAGTAACAGCCTTCTGCCAAATTTTACATTCAGAGAAAATTAATTCATCTTAGATACTCCTCCTGGGTGGAGTGGGGGGGGAGGGAGAAGATATTTGGTAATTCCCAGAATAGCCCATAACACACACACACACACGCAACTGCCGCTTCCACTACAGTTTGACAGTCATAGATTTGGGTAATTATAGTAGAAACTGTGTGTTTTGGAAACGCACTAAGACCACACCCTGGGACTGAGAATCTGGACTTGAAATGCCGGGGAATCAAAGATCAGCGCAGCATGTATGTAAGTTGGGAGGTCCAGTCGCACAGGTGCAAGGAGGGGGGTGGCCAATAAGGACACCAACTTCACCGCGGTGACCAGGCGGCCGGTGCCGGGGCGAGGCGTGGCGCAGCCCGAGGGACAAGGGGGTGTGGATCTGGGGACCAGCGTAGGGAGAGAGGGAGGGAGAGAGAGGGGAAAGGCGGCCGCGCCGATGGAAGCGCGGTGGGCGAGAGAGTTGGGGGGCGAACGCCGACGCGGTCGGGGAGAGCCGGGCAGCCACACGCGCCGGGCGGCGACAGGACCCGGGCGGGAGGGGACGGCGGGCGCGCGCGGCGGTGCGCCCGGAAGCCGCGGAAGAAGGGGAGATCCGAATGAATGAGTGCGGGGGGCCCCGGCGCGCGGGGGCGTCCGCGGGGGCGCAGCCGCAGCGCCCGGGTGAGCTCCGGGGCGGACCCACCATGCGGGGCGACGGGGGACCTCCGCGCCGCCGCGCCCGCCTCTCCGCCAAAATGGGGTCAGGGTGCAGGCGAGCGAGGGGTACGAGGGAAGCGGGGGAAATGGTCCAGAGAAACCACTCACCCTGCGCTCGAGCCTCCAGGCTCTCAGCCCCGCTCCTCCGCCCTCCTCGAGCCGCGGCGGCGGCTCCTCAGCGGCGCTAGGGGGAGCCCCGGGCCCGGAGCGGGGCAGCGGCGGCGGCCGGACCGGGAGCCCCTCCGCACCTGCCTCTGTGGCGGAGCCGCGACAAGCCAGGCGGCGGCGGCGGCGGCGGCAGCGACGGCGGCTCCGAGTGGGGAGGGCAAGTGACCCGGATGTACAGGGTAACGGCGAGGAGGGGGAAGGGGGAATGCCAGGAAGTGAGGGCGCCACGGACCTGTCCGGGCGTGCGCATGCGCTGCGAGCCCGCCCCGTAAGGTAAACCCTTCCCCGCCCCCTGCTCTCCCGCCCCTCCAGAGTGGGCGGGGCGAGGCGGGAGACAGGTGGTCGGGCGGGCGCGGGGAGCAGAGGAAGGGGGCGCGGCTACCTCCTCCGCGCCCCCGCCCTCCTTAAAGGAGCAGCACCTACTGGCCGAGATGGCATTTGAGTGGGTCTGAGTCCTCCAGCCTTCCTGTTGCACGAATGGAAAAACTGAGGTTCAGTTAGTGGTGACCTCCGTCAGGTCAGCGAGCTCAGAAACGGCAGGAACTGGAACTCGGGACTCGCAGACCAGGACTCTGTGTTGAACCCAGCGAAGTTGCCACAGCCCACCCTCCAACTCCCACCCCCAAGGCTTTCAGGGCCGAGTGGTGGGCAAGTCCTTAGCCTCGTTCACAATCTCAGACAAGGCAGACGCGCTTGGCAGGCTCCCCAGAACGGAGAGGTGCACCGTTATCGCCTGCGATGGTATTGTGGAGACGCCCTTGGGAGGTGTTAAATGATCAGTCTGAGAACAGAAATCAGGCGCCGCTTGAGACTTGTACCATGCCACGCAGAGCTCTTTCAGATAAATGAGACTTTGCTCTGGAGCCTGCTGTGTGCAAAAATGCCTGATGGACAGAGAACTTGGTTGTGGCAGGGGGCGCAGCCTCTTCATATTCCCCTATTTTCCCTTTCACTCTTCAAACATATATGCTCCCTCTTTACATATAAAACCAGAGAATCCCATTCACCTCGCTCATCCTAATGCTGTTATGAAACACTCAGGTTTTTTTGTTAACGCTAAAGTGTAAATGATTATAATAATACCTCTCCTGGGGGTATTTTCAGTTTGACTTCTGAGTACATCATTACTCTGCAGCTAAATGGTTCTGAACATTTTGGGGTCAAGGACATTACTGAAAATCCTGTATAAGTATGGTCTTTTCTCCCCAGGAAAATGCAAATTTGCATACAATTTCAGGGGATTTATGGGTCCAGGAAGCCTATCAATGAAATCGTGGTTATGAACCCTTGATCCAATCAGATAGGGTCCCAGGAACTATCTGGGCCTTAACATATGTGGCCAAGAAAATTACTCCTTGACCCTAATGCAAAAGGGAAGACTTTATCTTATTTATTATTTAGCCTTTTGTCTTCCTCCTGAATTACATGGAAACCAAATGGTACATGCCATATTACACAGAAATGTGTTGAGAGTCATGGAGACATTAGGTTGCTTTTTCAAGGCACACATTAAGGTCAAGAGTCCTAGGTCTCAGACTTTTACCCTAATATTTTAGATATCATATTTTAGGATGATTTGGAGGTACTATACTATATTATAATCTTCATCAATTTCAATTAAACTGAGAGAACTAT
This sequence comes from Rhynchonycteris naso, assembly GCA_037038555.1. NCBI lineage: Eukaryota > Metazoa > Chordata > Mammalia > Chiroptera > Emballonuridae > Rhynchonycteris > Rhynchonycteris naso. Next base: position 279,749,350 of record CM072998.1, read on the forward strand.
TTCTATTGCAAACATTGATGCTGATAGAACCATCTTTACAAACCAAGAACTTTGGTCCATTTGTCTGACATACTGAAACTCTTAAAAACCCTAGTCCATACAGACCCAGTGTCCTCAATTAGAACCAGAGAAAGCATTCACACACCTGCCCATCCAATGATCTCTGAGTAACCACACACCTCTAACCCAATCTCCCACCAAAAGAAATCTCTTCCATAGTACCCTCAACAGATCAATACCCAGTTTAGCTCAGATGTGTAAAATTATGGGGAGCTTACTGCAATGGTCAACCTCTTGGAATTGTGAGGGACCTCTTCTTTTACACTGAAGAGACATCAGATGCCAACAACTTTCATTCATTGGTGCTAGTTTCATCTCTGGAGAGTAATCTAGACATGATGCTTGTCTTTGGGGGAACCAACAGTCCAGCAAAGAAAACAGTCCATCGATGAGTAATAACGATAATATAGAATGAGTGCTTTGAGGAGTCCCTTTCAGAGGCACCTTTGTCCTTATCAGCCCTAAACCCATTCCTGGCCTGTGCAAGAGCCCCTGAGTAAGTTCTACCACTACCTCATGTCAGATGTCCTGAAAGAGGGACAGAAAAGAAGACCCTAAGAGAAGTGCTGAATTTCCTCTTCCTTGATCCTTTCTTTACTATACCACGTTAATGTAATCACATTTCAGCTGAGGTCAAAGCTTTCCAAGTTGTATGTTGAAAAACAAGCAGAAAGATGCAAATAAAGGATGTTTGCATAAGACCACTAGGCCCTCAGTGATGATTTAATCACTGTGGCTTGCTGGCATCTTTTTGAGTCCTTACAATGAGCCAGGCACTGTACTAAGCCCTTGGCTTGCACTTCCTCTTTTGCTTTTCACAACTACCCTATATGGTCCTGTTATGGGTCTATTTAATAAATGAGGAAACCAAGGCTCAGTATGAGACATCCAGAACTCACAAACATATATGCACAGTCAACTGCACAGTTCGTCTGCTTCTCCATTTATACTAACTCGACTCTGTCTGCTTTTGTACACTGAAGATCCTGATGCTTTCTTCAAGTGCTGTTTTCCTTGAAATTTTTACTTATTACTAAATCAACTTTGAAACGTTTATGAAATATCAGTTGTTTCACTCGGTCATTGATTTATTCAATCAACAGACATCTGAGCTCCTTCCTCTACTATGTCCTAAGTAGCATGCTGAGGGGCTAGGATGGAGTAGAGTAAGCTCCGTGGTCCCTGCCCTGAGGGGCTCAGGTTTTGGTGAGAGGGACAGCTGTGAACCTCCCAATTACAACACAGCATGATTCACTGTCATTCAGGCGTGTGTGAAGGAGCCAGCTCTCCCTGGGACAGCTGTGAAGAAGGCTTCACAGAGGATCAAAAGGTCTTGAAGAGATGGGGGGAGGAAGGGGCTAACACGAAAAGGCTCAAGGGCAGAGGAGGGAGAGTTCATGACATGCTGGGGGTAAGACCAGGGTGGTGAGATTGCAAAGGACCTCCTCTTATACCATGCTAAGGGTCTCAACTTGCCTCTTGATGGCAACAAGAAAATAGAAGCTTCTATGCAAGGTAACATAATCAGATGGGTTTTATATCAAGACCATTCTGACCACATTTTCTAGTTTGGACTTCAGTAGGAGAAAGAATGGAGGCTGGCCAACCAGTGAAGAAGTTGGGGTCCAGGTTAGAGATAACAAGAGCCCAGTCTAGGAGACTGGCAGAGAAGAGGAGGAGTGGACACCAGAATTAAGGTACCTACAGATGTAGATCTGCAGGAGTTTGTGACCGGTTGAATCTGGGAGAAGCAGCAGCAGGAGCTGTGGGGCGTGACCCTGCGGTTCCGGGCTCAGCAGACTAATTGGATGGTGTCAGTCTCCAATCCCGAGACCTTTACACAGCTTCATTCCTCTTCACCCAGCCTTTGTCCACGAATATGCTCGCTGCTTCCACTGGACTCTGCAGATACGTACAACTGTTTCCCAATACTTTTCCACATTTCTGCAGTCACATCTATCATTTTAATGGCCGCAGAATATTTCATCATATTGAAATAGCTCCGTTTCCTTCAGTTGCTGAAGGTCCACACCCTGCATGCCTGGTTTACCCTGAACTTACTCAGCTCTGGGCCTTCTGCAACAAAGCAGCTGAACATGGAAAGAGTGCCTATCGGTGAAGGGTGATGGAAAAGTGTGGCTTCAAGGGCCAGCGAATCAGCAACCCTTGCAGAGGCCTGGGCAGCTGTGCTGCATGTAAAACCTGCAGAGCTCTGGAAAAGAGCCTACCTCCCACAGGGACGCTGGTGCCTAATTCTCAGCGGAAGCTACTTGTCCAGTCCTAACCCCTCTGACCCATTTGTTCACTTTTTCGCTCACTCAGCAATGCATTCTTGTGAAGCAGAGGGCCACAGAGAACAAGCTAAAACTCCCTCAAAGCCCTGGCCTCAGCCTGGCCAGGGTTGGAAACACACGCAAGTTACTTAACCTCTTAGAGCCTCAGGTTCCCCACGAAGTCGTTGTTAGGATTAGCGTAGATAAGACTTGTAAAATACTGGAGACAGAACTAAGTGTACATTAAATCCAAACATTATTTTCCACCTCGGTTCCTTCCTTGTGCTCCCTCGACTCCCACCGCTTTCTTCAGTTTCTGAGCAGACCCACCAGGTGAAAATCCACATGCGTGGGTTCAGAGTCTGAATCTGCCAGCGTGAACCAGGGCCACGCCCTTGTTCTCTCTCCACCTTCCGTTTCCCATCTGTGAAATGAGCATAAGAACCTATTTCACAGGAATGTGGCAAAGCCCTCATGAATAATGTATAGAAAAGTATGTACAAAACCCCAAAGCCTGGCCCTGGCTGGTGACTCTGTGGATAGAGCGTCAGCCCAGTGTACGGACACCTCAAGTTCAATTTCCGGTCAGGGAACACAAGAGAAGCTGCCATCTGCTTCTCCACCCCTCCCTCTTTCCCTTCTCTCCTTCTTCCCCTCCTGCAGCCAGTGGCTTGATTGGTTACAGCATGGCCCCAGGCACTGAGGATGGCTTCACATCAGTGACAGACACTAAAAATAGCTCAGTACTTGAGCATCAGCCCTAGACAGGGTTGCTGAGTGGATCCAGGTCGGGGCACATGCGGGAGTCGGCCTCACTATCTCCCCTCCTCTCACCTAAAAAGAAATAGAATCCCAAAGCCCTTTGCCATTATTGACCATATTACTGCTGTTATTTATAGACATTGTTGTTTCCTTGGTTTCTCCTCATTTGAAAAAACAACAACAACGATGACCTCAGCATAAATTTCATGGCTTGCAATTACTGGGTCAAATGCTCTGAACATTGTTATGGTTCTTGACTTGGATTGTCCAACCGCCCTTAGAGAAAACGGAGTAGTTGCTGCCATCGTTAACTCAGATACACTAGTTAGCAGGTGTAAGCACCTAGAGTATAGTTCTGGTTGCCTCTGTACTAATCCTCAGTCTAACATTTAGGGACTTCTGTCAATTGCTTCCCTCCTCCTCTTCACGGAATGAATGAATACTGCATCCGTGAAGAGAAAGGTACTTCCCAAACATTTCCGCCACAACCAGGGGTTCAGGGTGAAGGACTAAGACTCCAGCATCCGGCTGGGTAAGTTGCATGCAGAAAAGGACAGGAGGAGGCCTGGGAATCCTGCCCTGAAGTATGGCAATCAGAGCTGCTATTAAAAAAGACCCAAAGCACAGAGGTAACAGTTCACAATCAGCACACGCCTGCTGTGAGCAAGACATGAACCAACCTCTCGGGAGCCATAAAGTTGTCCTGGTGGCTGCCTCTCTCGTCACAAGATCTACCTAGCAGCCTCGACCACGTTTCCAAACATGACACATCTCCCAGTGGCCAGCTCATGTTTGTCCCGCCCTCTGTGTGACCTGCTCTCATAACCTGCGTGGGCCGGTCCTTCTCCATGCCTCCGCTTTCCGGCCTCCACAGGCTGCTCCTCAGCCTCCAGATTCAAGGGCTGCCTCCTGAAAGGGGTCCTCCCCCCAATACCTAATGTCACAATCCCTTACCTCCCTTCAGTCATTCCCTAGCATGTCACTGGCTTTTTTTTTCTTCACAGCACTATCACAACCTATAATTATTTTTATTTTTTTAGCTTAAAAAATATTTTCCAAAAAAAGCCTTTCTCTAAAATATCAGCTCTGTGAAGGCAAAGCCTAATGCTATCTTGTTCATTCCAACACCTGTCACTGTGCCCACCCACCTCCTAGGAGACTCTCAATAATTATGTGGAAGGATTTCATAAAAAAGAGAGCTTCCCAGCCCCTCCATACCATTTTCACCCAATTATATGAATACTGGGGTAATACATGTCAATAACAGAAACATTTTTGAAAAGAAACAGATCAACAAAAGGAAGAAAATATAAACCCCTCACGGTCCAACTTCCCACGCCAGGTGCATTTCCTACCAAATGGTTTTTGCGATTTCTCTGGTTCACATGCTGAATTGTACCTGCTGCGTTTCATCTCACGATCCACCTTAATCACCTCTCCTTAATAAAGGAACTTCAGCTACCTCGTTGTTAAAATCTACATATTACTTTGCTGGGCAGTTTTACCATCAAGCATTTAACGGATCTCCTGGTGCTAAGCCACAGGGAGGTTTCTTCAATGTCAATAGCAGGAAAATGTGTTAATACAGCACTTCCCTCTTGACAAGCTTCCCATTTTTTTCCCCCTCGGTGTTTGTATTGCTTTAGAGTTGTATTTCTACAGAACTGTAGTCCCCACCGCCCATTCACCACCTGGAGTTATTAGAGTCCCAAAAGAAAAGCCAAAGAGGGAGAGAGAGAGAGAGAGAGAGAAGCAAAATTGTTTGCAGCCGGCAAAGCTGACATATGACGGAGCCAGGACGATGCCTGAGAGTTCAATTTTGGGAATCTGCAGCTGATACAAGCGACCAAAATAAAGAGCGTGTTTTCTTGCCAAGGTTTTTATGGTTAAAAAAAAAAAAAAAAGGAGGAAAAGAAAGACTTGTTGCATGCCTCCACTTTTCCTTCCCAAGCCCTGTCCTGAAACAAAGTCCTTCCCAAGAGGGACAGGCTGGTCCATGGGGTTTACCTATGTTGTAAGCAGCTTGCAGTCCAGAGCCCGCTGCCCTATTTAGAGAGGAGCTGGCTGCAGAAAAGTCCAAGGCGGCACACTCAGGATGTGCTGCCCTTCCCACAGCAGCGCTGCCAGCCAGCCCACTGTGCGGCTCAGTACCACCAAGGGCGACCAGTGACACTCACACCCCTCCAAGGGAGGGTCTTCCCACACCCACCTGGCGAAGCAGGCGGGAAGAGCAGCCCCCAGTCCATCAGTGGTCGAGGGCACAGGCCATCTGTGCCCACCTGCCCACCCCACTTCGGATTAAGGTGGGCAGGCACCAATCCATCAGAAATGAGAGATGCCCACATGCACAGGCACAGGCCTCACCTGAAGGAGGGAGCTTTGAGCAAACGGGTCAGATCCCCTTCTGAGAGAGATCTCAGGACCCTGTGCTTCCCGGTTAGAGGACATAACATTCCTGTGATTGTATGGTGACTTCTGTATTTCCTTGAACACTGCGAGTCCCACGAGGGAAAAGGCCATGCTGTTTTGGATACAACCCACTACATCCCAGGGCTAGCACAGAGCCTGGCACCGTGCCTGGCATAAGACGTGCACCCAGCAGTTGCAGCTGGTCCAAGAGATGGCATCAGTCCAGCCTGAGTGAACCCAAGCCTCAGGCCTTCACCCTATTCTCAAGCCCCAACGTGGCCACAGCCCTTGAACCACGGAGTCAGATAAGCAGGCAAGAGGGGGAGACTTAAACCCTCCCCAAAGTAGCCAAAAGACTTAGGTCATCAGCTGTGTGACCCAACAGTTGAAATACAAAGCTCTAGACAGAACAATGAGAACGTTAAACATGAGCTGAGAATATGGAAAGAGTTTTGAGTTTGGGGGCCACAGAAGAGAAGAGACTGCATGAGGTTTAAAATAATCTTTCCAGAAGAGAACCAATACGGTCCAAGTTAAGAAGAAGCTTAACTGGGTTAGCTAGCTTCCGCTCTAAACCCTGGTGCAGATTCCGTGTTAGCACACAGGTTTCACGCGAACAGCCTGCTCAGTTCTGATGCACAGAGGATGGTAGAGAGGGCACTGCTGACTGGCTCACGCCGGTCTCATTGGAACCCACAGACGTGGAGAAAATGTCCAGTGTCCATTCCAGCACGTACATAGCACTTTTACTGAGCAGGCCACTTGCGTTAACGAGGTTCTGAATGAATCACGTCCTTTTAGATGTGAAAGAAAGCTTGGGATTCACCTTCAATCCTACATTTTACGCGCAGGAAAGTGAAGGACCCACACAGGGCTCAGAGCGGGCTCGCAGAAGCACAACCCGCAGGCCCGGACTCTGGGTTCCGAGTGCGGGTCACAGAGGTTCCTGTCTACACTTGTCAGAGAACTGCTGAGTTACTTTCTAAAGGTTAGTCCTGATCACTGAGGCATCACAAACATCTAAAACAAACAAACAACAAACAAACTCCTAGTATGCAGTGTGCAACATTTAGTATCACATCTGCTGCGATCTTTCAGGATAAAGAAGGTCGATTAAAGCACTATGTTTATTGGGCTCTAAATTACACACAAATCTCGCCTGACCTGTGGTGGTGCAGTGGATAAAGCGTCGACTTGGGAACACTGAGGTCGCCAGTTCAAAACCCTGTACTGGTCCGGTCAAGGCACATATGGGAGTTGATGCTTCCAGCACCTCCCCGCTTTCTCTCTTTCTCTCTCTCTCTCACTCTGTGTCTCCTCTCTAAAATGAATAAAATAAAAATAAAATTACACACAAACCTCTTCCAAAGTAAAAAGAAAAAAAATGTTAGGAGATGTGTGCCCCATAATCATGGAAATGCAGTTGTCCTGGGTCTTCCCAATCACCCAGGAGAGTGAGGGATGATCTGCTTCTTGGTAGTAATATTAAACTGATTACAAAGATCCTATGAGCACTATTTCCTGCTGGTGTACCTTTGGCTATGCTGGTGCTAGTGTGTCTGCTCCAAACATCTTCCCAACACCCTCATACTTTGGGCCAAACTCCAACCCGGCCACCAACCCTCCAATTAGGCATCTCTACAGACGATGGATAAGCATTTCAACACAATCTACTTCCTGTTTTTACCTTAAGGCAGTGGTTCTTAACCTGGGTTCTATGGAACCCTAGGGGTTCAATGTGTCTGTCTCAGGGGTTCGGAGAAGCCTCTGCCACAGAGGCCAGAATAAAGTAATACCGTAATTTGTTGTGAGTTCATGCACTTTGTTGGTTTTGTTCTTTGAGCAAGGTGATGTTCATGCACGGCTCATTTTGTGCACCAGTAAAAAAACATACACCTATGCCTTGAATTTGGGAAAAAGAAATCATATTTTATTTATCACTAAAGAAGGGTTTGGTGAATGTGCATATGAAACTGGTGGGTTTGGTACCTCAAAAAAGGTTAAGAACCACTGCCTTAAGGTAACACAGCCCTTCTCATACCTGACAGTCCTTCTAGACGTGTCCAAAAGACTAGCAATGATATGAGGTTTGTAAAGCACCGTGTACCCGTTGAGAAAAGTACTACAGCAACACAAGGTAATGTTTTATTAATCGATTTACCCTGGCTCCTTGAAACACACAGGGTGATTCTGATGGATGGATCAACCAACCCAAGATTAATAGCCTGGTTGTTCCACACTCATTTCTTTTTCCAAGCCACAGGCCAAAAGAAACTTACCCTCAATTTATAACTTTGCAAAATGTGCTTTTGCATATCGACTCCTGGATCCACTATGGTTATTAAAAGGATGGTAGCATCCATCAGGATGGGCCCGGCTACACTGTGGTAACAAACAACCCCGAAATCTCAACCCCAGTGATGTCCACAGTGGTGACTCTGGGGCAGCAACATGAGCCCAGCAGCTCCATCTTTCTGGACTTTACCGACAGTCTGGATTAAGCAAGTCTGTAGCTGACAGCAAGTTAAAAGACGTGACCCCTCTTTCCCGTCTCCAACCACATGGAGAGCGGCCTTGCAGGGCTGCAGTGCAGACAGCTGTTAGAATGTTCGGGAAACACCCAGGATGCTGCCTGCCACAGAGGCAGCAGTCAGTCAGTGATGATGCTGGCTGGCACCAATGTCATCACGGTTATCCCTACGTCTCTTTAAATAATAATGATGACATTTACAATAGGTCAGAGGTTCCTGAACTTGTCTGCACACTGGAATCCCCTGGAGAGCTTAAAAACTACTAGCGTTTGGGTCTCACCCCCAAAGTTGGTGAATTACTGCACCTCATATGCAGCCCTGGCCTGAAAATTTTAAAAGCTCCCCTGGTGATTTTAATGTGCAGCCAAGTTTGAGGACCACTGCCACCGAGGCAGCAAGGTTCGTGTCTATACGTACACATGTTTGAGGCAAACACGTACACACACATATACACACGAGCTGGCCTGGTCCCAGGTTCCGTGAATCCACGGCCTCTATGACAGTGGTGGTCACACCAGTCAGGGTGAGTTGGGATGTGCTGTGGTGAGAAAGAGCCCCTAAATCTCAGGCCTAATAACAAACACTGTCGTCACCCTTTAGAGTCAACAAGGTGAGCCAGCCACCCGGTTTTTCTGGTCCTTCCCTGACACTGAAGCCCATACACTCTACCCTCAGGCTTGTCTTGCTCTTTTCCTCCTTGCTTGGACTTCACACCTTTTCCCGGAGGCCGTTTAACACGTTTGCCTGGACCAGTGTAAATTAGTACCAAAAACTGGTGTGAACAGACTGAAGGCTGAAATCAATCAATAAATTTAAAAACAGAAAGAAAAAAGACTATGCTTTGTTCAACTCTCTGTTCCCAGGACCCTGAAACTCAGTAGACAACATGATAGAAATTGAGATAAAGTCATTTTCATCAGTAATAACCTCAAAAAACAAAACAGAAATAAAAAAGCAACACAAGACTTTAAAAAGGACAGCATCTAAGTGGAAAACCTTATGCGTCAACTCGTCATCAACGACCATTTTAATGTCCCCATTATTGTTCCTTTGTCTCCCAGGATGAAGAGACGTCTGTCAGGGTGGCAATGAGCGAGGCCAGAAGAACAATGAACAAAGGAGCGTTCTTTCACCTGGGAGCAAACTGCAAGGTACAGTGGGCACAGGGAGCCCTATGGCCTCAGACATGTTACCACCAGCACAGAAATTATTTTCGGCAAATCATCTCCTGCTCCTGTTGAAGATTATGTCTCTGTAGAGTCTGCAGAAAACCAGACAATCCAGCTTGCTTGCCCTGGTTTGGGCAGTTTAAACTAGGCATCATGGTTTTCCATAAACTCTTCACCCCCCTAAAAATGTATTCTGTATTTTGAACATGTGAATTAACTTGAGCCCAAGGGGAAGAAGCATTGTACAGGATTACATAATAATGTTATTTCAAAACCGAATGGCAGCCTCAGGCAGTGGAGTCAAAAGGAGAGAGAAATCATTTTTGTAAAATTATCTGAATGCAACCATCTCTTCTGATGCATTGAATGACAATGGTGCTGCTTTTCTCAGAAGCTCATTCAATTATCTTTTGCTTATCCAGACCTGGGAAAGGAGTCTTTCTCTCATCTAGAATTAGTTTAAAAAAAAAAAAAAAGAAGCAGGCAGGATGTCTCTAGTAAAAGCCTGAAATGAAGAGCAGTAGCTATTCCCAAGGCCCTGCTTATTGCAGGGAAGTCATTAGGCAAACCTCCATAGGATCTCTGGGCTATTTTCTCTACAACCACCATCAATAGGAGAAGAAAGAGTGAGGTCCACAGCCTCAGGACACTTCACTCTCCGCCTAGGTGTGTGACTGCCTGCAAACAACTTAACCTCTGCACTTGTCTCCTAGTCTTTGAAGGAAATGCTTATTAGCATGTGTATGTATATTCTATGTGGCTTCTTATAAGAGGGCCCTTATAAGAAATGAGTAAATGTATATAAAGTGCATAGCATTCAGTAAATGTACATGCCCTCCTCTGATCATTGCCAAAATCTCAGGAAGGTCACTAGAACATGAGTTTTTTAAAAGAAGGTCAATGTCTACTCATCTTTCTACAACCAGATACTACAGGCTCCCCCCTCCCTAGACTCCATCCCTCTCCCACCAAGGAGAATCCTTCAGTCACTCAGACCTCAACTCCAATTCCAGGGGTGGGTCCTGCATGGTCTAAATCAATCAGTGTTATCCCATTTCCTCTGCCACCACGATTGGTTGAGAGGTAGCAGCATGTCCCATATGATCCAATCACAGGGAATCTCAGAAACAGCAAATTTTTTTCCCCTCAAGTGAACAAGCACATGATCTAGGATCCACCTGCGGCCAGACCACCACACTGAATAGCTTTCTCCTACACTTCTTGGAGTATGTGCATTCTATGTGGTGTTTCCTGGCATTGAACAGCAGCCACTTCCCTGATATGAAGGCAGTCAACCTGAGAAGAAAGCCAACAGACAGAGAAGTGCAGAGCCCAGAGGATCACAAAGAAATGAAACTGGAGCCCTGATTGAAGCGTGCCTGAAACCCACCCTACTTTCCACTTTCCGGTTATGTGAACCACTTAAGTTCTTCTATCAATTATCCAACTTGAACTGGGTTTTCTGTCCCTTGCAACTCCAGCATCCTAACTGAAACATCCTCCTGTGTAGCTGAATGAAACAGGGAGCAAAGGATTGTACAGAAACATTATTGCTCATGTAACCATTTAACTCAGACTTCAAGTTCCCTAGGAGCAGGAGCCCTCATCAATCTTGGTCACCCAGTCTCCCAGGGACTAAAGGTATACCGGACAAAGGCCCTCAATAAATACTTTTTAAACAAGTAGATGAAATGAAACCTGCCAAATCACCTGGCATTCTAAAACCTTTGAGAGCCCCACTCCCCAGATGTGTCTGGATCAGAGGAGCATGAATTGGAAGCTGGTAGGATCTGGAGCCATCAGACAGATCTGAACTCAAAGCACAGCTCCAACAGAAACACAGCTTTCTCCCCTGAAAAAGGAGGCTAGGTACTACCTATCCCCCTAGGCAAGGGAGTCACACGAAAGCACCTGGGTTAGGTCCCATTCAAGGATGCGTTACCCTCCTTCTGTTTGGCTAACCCTGCTTTACACCATGGATTTTGATCTGAGGTTCAGAAAATAGGGTCATCACATATACCAAGTGGTGGACCACACCTCTGATCACCCAGCAGAGAGCCTCGGGAGGGTGAGGACCGAGAACACATGCCCGGAGCATCCCATGACCTCGACACACACTCACGCCCTTTAGGAGAGGGCTCTTGGGCAGAAGGCAGACATAGACTTGGGAACCCAGATTTACAGCAATGGTGCTTTCTCTTTACTTCACTGGCTGCTTTCTGAAAGAGGTGCGGGACCTCTCCCGGGCAACTGCCAGCATCACAGATCTTGCACATCCCCTGAGGCTTTGGGCTTAAGCATTTATGAGTGATGCAGAGCTCAGCTAGACCATCAGCTCCAGAAGGGCAGGGATCAGACTGCATTCACTGGTCTACCCCCAGCACCCAGGAAAATACTTCCTGAGCACATGGATGAAGATGGGATGAAATCAAGATTCTTAGAATGGAACAGCAGCAGTAAAACCTTATTTGCACACAGACTGCAGGTAAATCAAAGACCCAGAAATGACATAGAGTTTCTGAGACTAATTCGATGTGGACTGAGTTCTAGCCCTAGAAATTCAGTGCCCAGGCCTGGGGCCTCAGGCAACTTCTTAAAATCTCTGAGCCACCATTTCTTTCTCTGACAACCACAACTGTCAAGATTAAATGAGAAATTTTTTAATGCAGCTATAAATAGGGAAGAGAGATGAAAAGGATACATACCAAAATATTAATATCAATTAGCCCCAGGAGATAAGATTACAAGAGGGGTTTTCTCTTTCTTCCTTTTGTGCATTTTTTAATTTTCCAGAATGAACATATATTGGTTGCTTAATAATACGAAAATACAAGTGTGGGGTTTTCAGTTCAAGTGTCTACTCCAGCACTTATGATATAAGTAGGGACCCGGCCAATACTCCATCTCTCTGAATGACCTTCAGATACTTGGAAACAGCTCTGTGTCTCTCTTGTGTCTCTTATTTCTTGTTAAATATTTCAGCGAAGTCAATGTCATCCTTATATGACTTGATTTCAAGGCTCTCTCTTATCTGTCCTCTCTGCAAAGGCTCCATCTGTTAGAACCCCACTCGGGGTATCGTGTAACCGACTCACAGAATCAGCACTGCACTCCCCTTTGCTCATTCATAGGTTAATTCATTCATCAAGTACACGCTGATTAAAACCTTACTGTATTGAACATCCTGGCTTCTACCTATCCCCTGCCCCCATATACAAATGGTTCCCAGCTTTTCTTGGGAATAGCCTTCTCTCATCCTCAACCATGAGCTTTGGGAAGTGCAGATCCTACCCCAGCTTATTCAGGGGGCAGGCATTTAGTGCAGGATGGCCAATCAGAGCACTGTATTTGTCTGGCCATAGGGATTGGTTCAGCGATGGACCTGTTACCCAGAGAAGACAGATCAGAGACACTGAGACTCAAAAATCTGAGACCTTGGTTGCTGTTGGAAAAGTGGTCTTTTTATTCCCTTCTGCTAGAATTGCTGGCAGCCACCTTGCCACCACAATCCAAAGAGAAATGGTAGGCCGCGCTGAGAGATGGAGAAAAACTATGTAAGCCTGAGCAGTACCATTTAAGCCTTAAATTCCATCCCTGGACTTTTCAACTACATAAACCAACAAACCCCCTTTCTACAGAAACCAGTTTGAGTTGGGGTTCTGTTTGGGAGCCAAAAGAATCCTGAATAATGAAATCTGAAGTTCTGTGACATAAGCCACAAGCCAGCCATGCAAAATAAAGTTCATTTTTCCTGGTATTCAGTCTGATGTGGAGATAGTCATGAACAACTACAAATATTTAAAGCCAGTAAGATAATTGTTTTCGTTCAAGTCTATACAGCATATTAGTGGCATAGGGAAGGGGAGTCAGGAAAGGGCTCACATAAGAAATAGTATTTAAACCAACTCTGTATGGGCATTCAGGCGAGGAAGATAGAATTACTGTTTGGGGAAGTAAAGATAACACTGTTGATACACCTTCATCTCTCAGTAAACTAAAACCACTACATCCCACACTGCACATGGAGCACTGATATTCAAAGTGCTTCCAGATACTCTCCAAATTAACTCACAAAATAGCTTCCAGAGAGACAGTAGATCGCCACGGTCACACGGCCCTGACTTGCAAGCGTTTCATCCGAATGTGACAGATGATGTCACACTCGTATCATACTCGGGTCAGGTTTTGTGACTTTGATTCTATGAACTTAACTTTTCATTCCCATTTCCTTGTACATTTGCATTATGGCTGGTCAAATCATAACATCTTTTCAAGATGAATGACCTATTTACTGCATTTATTACCAAAGTACACAAAAGGTAAGAGAGAAGAGAGAAAGCCGCTGGCTTCCTAAAACTTTGCACGATGGGTTAGAAATGTAGCTGATTGCAGAAAACAGTAACAAAACTCAGGGAACATTTATTTTGCTAAGAAAGGCCCTGAAGGTAGGTCTTTTCAAGTGAACAGAGCTAGTGTCTCCTAGACCTTTGATGGTGCACACTCAGCAGGACAGTTGTGAAGATAAAATAAGTCAGAAAAGAAGGAATCTGCAGGACAAAGTCTCCTTGTCTTTGTTGTTTCTAAACACAACAGCAATTGATTTGGTCCAAAAACACAGCTCCAACTTTCCGGAGCAAACATTCATACAGTTGGAAAAAATTAATGTCAACAGAACACTTCCCTGTGGTCTCAAGAGAGGTGCCAAGAAAGAGTGGCAGGAGGAAGAGAGGCCTGAAATGCCTTCCCAATAACCTGAATTTCTAAAAATGCAGCTGGCTGACCCCTGTTTCTAAAACACTTTTCAAATTGCTATTGTGTTCCACTTTCTCTACTGGCATACCATGTGTCTTTGCACAGGGACTTGACCTCCCCCTTCCAGAAAATGGGATTATCACTTCTCATGCATTGACTGGGCACCTTCAGGGGTCCAGGCCAAGCCCAGCGATGGAGAAACTTACAGTGGATAGGCATGTGAGGACAGACCAAATCACACCGGAAGTGCCTCGAGCTCGATAAATGTTGAGGATTAGCAACACCATGGAGACCTGCCAATCTCCTAGAAAAATAAGAGGGGCTTTCATGTCGAAAGCTTCCAAGACCTTGGCCAGTTGGCTCAGTGGTAGAGCATCAGTCCAGCATGTGGATGTCCCAGGTTCGATTCCTGGTCAGGGCACACAGGAAAAGTGCCCATGTGTTTCTCTACCCCTCCCCTTCTTTCTTCTCTTTCTCTCTTCCCCTCCTGCAGCCATGGCTCAACTGGAGTAAGCTGGCCCCGACCTGAGGATGGCTCCATGGCCTCTGCCTCAGGTGCTAAGAAGAGCTCCATTGCTGAGCAATGAAGCAATGCCCCAGATGGGCAGAGCATCACTCCTAGTGGGCTTGCTGGGTGGACCTCCGTTAGGGTGCACATGGGAGTCTATCTCTGCCTTCCCTCCTCTCGCTGAATTAAAATGTTTTATTTATTTATTTATTTATTTATTTATTACAGAGAGAGGGATAGATAGGGACAAACAGACAGGAACGGAGAGAGGTGAGAAGCATCAATCATTAGTTTTTCGTTGCCGTTGCGACACCATACTTGTTCATTGATTGCTTTCTCACATGTGCCTTGACCGCAGGCCTTCAGCAGACCGAGACACCCCTTGCTGGAGCCAGCGACCTTGGGTCCAAGCTGGTGAGCTTTTGCTGAAGCCAGATGGGCCTGCGCTCAAGCTGGCAAGCTCGGGGTCTCGAACCTGGGTCTTCCGCATCCCAGTCCGACTCTCTATCCACTGCACCACTGCCTGGTCAGGCCCTCTCACTGAATTAAAAAACAAAAAAAGAAAGAAAAAAAGAGAGCTCCTGAAGTGAAGGATGTTTGTTTGTTTGTTTGTTTGTTTGAAGTGAGAGTAAGGGAATTATAGAGACAGACTTCTAAATGAGCCTCAACCAGGATCCACCTGGCAAGCCCCATCTGGTGCCGATGCTCTGCCCATCTGGGGCAATGCTCGCAAGGAAGCTATTTTTAGCACCTAAGGCAGTGGCTGCAAGGAGTCATCCTTATCTCCTGGGCCCAATGTGCTCAAATCTATCAAGCCATGGCTGCGGGAGGGGAAGAGAGAGAGAAAGAGAGGAAGGAGGGGAGTGGTGAAGCAGATGGGTGCTTCTCCTGTGTGCTCTGACCAGGAATCGAACCGGAACTTCCACATGCCAGGTCGACACTCTACCACTGAGCCAACTGGCCAGGGTCAGTTTGTTTGTTTTTTGTTAACTAGTTTGCTTTTAACAGAAAAAAAATACTACATGCTTATTTTTTAAAATTCAAAGCTTATATAATAGGTTCTCTTCCATCTCAGACTCACATCCTTTCTTTCCCCAAAGAGGTACACAGTAACCCAACAAACACCTTCCTTTTTGGTGTCTTTCCAGCAAGAGTCCATGCATAATCAAGCACGTGTGTGTGTGTGTGTGTGTGTAAGCATTTATACCTCCCTCTGTTTTAACACACATAAGAATATAGCACTTTTATGCATATAACCTCTTTTTCTTTTTTTACTTAAAAATGTAACCTGAAGATCATTCCTTTTTAGCATATGACCTACTATTTTAAACAGTGGTCCCGAATTCTACTGTAAGAACATACTATGTTTCAGTCGATCGATCCCCGATTGGCCTACATTTCAGCTGCTTCCAGGGCCTGGCTGGCCTGGCTATTGCAAACAATGCTGCAGTGCACGTAACATCTGCACAGACATGTGCGGTTATAGGGCAGATGGGATGTATAACATCAAGTCCTTATGGTGGAATTACAGGGTAAAAGGGCACATGCACTTGCAATGTTGGCAGATAGTGCTGAACTTCCCTTCAAAGACCTTGCGCTCATTTTCCCTGTCGCCCATGATGTAGTTAAGTATGCCACACAGACAACTTTTTTTTTTAACTACAAGGGAAGAAAGTGGGGAGGGGGGAGCTTCATTGTCTCCTCCTACCCCTGTGATATCACACATGACATTACTACTTCCTGAAAATTCCACACATTTGAACACACAATCCAGAGATCAGAGTTTAGAAGAGAATCAACATCAGAACCACTGGGGTGCTGGCGCCCGCTCATTCTGGGCACGAGAGCTGACTGTGCACCTCTCTTCCCAAGTCTGTGTGACATCACATCGGTAGGCTGAAACTGGTCATGGTGCAAGTACTCATACCATAGAAATGCTAAAATCAGGTCTTCCCCCGTGCCTCCAGAGAGACCTTTGTCACACATATCGGCACATCAATGCATACTACAGTGGAATCTGAGACTCTGCCACTCTTGTTCGGAAATTTCCACCCTAGATATACGGTCACAAATTCTTAGAGCGTAGGACTAGAGAGGATCTGAAGGGACTTCTAATCATTGTCTTTGACTACCGCCTCACCCCTAGTCCCTTTGTTTAGACCTGAGTAGTACCTTCTTTCTTTACATTTTGATATCATCTCTCCTCTATGCCTCTTTATCATTCTTTCATATTTGCATCTCTTCATTGCTTATTCTTGATGATTTTCCATAGTGTATAAATTATAAACACAGACTCTAGGCTACACTAGACAGCCTGGGGTCAAATCCCAGCCCTGCTGTGTGACCTTGGGTATGTGGCTTAAACGACTATACTTTAGTTTCTTCATCTATAAAATATGGATGATAATGATAATGCCTTCCTTATAATTTTGTTCTGAGGACTAAATGCAAGTGCACAGAACAGTGTCTGGCACATAATAAGGACTTAACAAATGTAAACTGTTACCACTGTCTTCCAGTTCACTAATTATCTCCTCAGCTATGTCTAATCTGTCAGTTTTAATTTCAATAACTGTTTTTCTTAACAATGTGGCTGCTTTTCAAATCTTTTTATCTTTATATTTCTATATCATCTTTATTTAATCATTTTAAATGTACTATTTTATAGTCTTAGATGTTCTACCATTTTCAACCCAAGACAGTTCATTTCCTGAATAGTTCACATTATTTAATTGTGAATTCATCTCCAGAGAAGGTCGTTCTTTCTGTGGGAATCCTGTTAGGCCTGAGTTGTTGAAATATCCCTATGGAGTGATTTTTGTACTTGCATTAGGGGTTTCCATGGTAGTAGGCCAGTTTTATGTTAATTTCTCAGCTTTAAGGGTCTTTTAGCTCCTCGATGACAACAATATAGATTCGACAACCACATCTGGTACAGCCCCAGGATTTTAATTTCTTGCTGGTGATGTTTCCCACTCAAGGCAAGCTTCCTCCCTGTTTCTCCAGACAGTGAAGTTCTTCCATCCCCCTTGCATGAAGGGGTATAATGTTTTAGGCTCCCAGGCACTTGGCTCCACCTTGGGCCGAGCTGTCATTTTTAGACTCACTGTGGTATTAAAATCTCAACACCCCAGGCTCTATGGCTTATACGTAACCATTTGGCTTAGAGTCCTCTCTTTGGTTTTGACACTCACGGACTTCACCTTCTGATGAGCTCCCAGGACATAACCCTTACGTTTCAGCCAACTCTGTGTTCCTATCGGGAAGGACTCACACAAATCAGCACAGTCCCCCTGTGTGGCCGCCATGCTTCAGGTCACCACTTACTCACCTAGGCCCGTTTCCACATTACAACTGCATCTTACTCGAGGGTTAGCTTCTAAAGTCAGCATGTAATACGGAAATTGAAAGGAATCAAAACTCTCTTTGGGAATCCCATAATAAGCTCTCAGCATAGAGACTGACAAGCCATTTCCCCTTGATGTCCATCTGACACAGTCATTTTCCTTCAGCATGGGGTTTGGTTTCTTAGGTTGAGCACCAGACGAAATTGCTGGCGTGGATTTTGGGGCCATGTTGTGTGATAATTAAAATCTATAAATACGAGAAGCATACTCGATGGCGCAAGATGCTCATATTCTAAAAAAGCCAGAGGAACAAAGAGCGACAGAAGGAACAGCAGGTCTGTGTGTCTCTCTCACACGCGCGCCAAGAGAGACGCCAGTTGGGCAGAATGGCAGGGTCACCCACGCTATTGAAAGTGTTATTTTTATCTCTGCTGCGTTTTGTTTTTGTCGGGCAAGTATATTTGGATCTGGATGAGTTAAAAGCAGGAAACTTTGATATGACAGAGATATGACTTCCCTAAGTCTGAACAGTGATTGGCTCAGGAGGAGAGGGGGCAGGACGACCCTAAAGGGGCATGAAGGAACTTGGCGGAGTGATGGGAATATTGTGTCCTCTGCTCCGGTGGTGCCACCGGATGGGTGATGTGACGTGTGCATATTATGGTACGTAAGTTACTCCTTGATTAAAATGAAGGTTGAAAGCCAGCCCGAGAGATGGCTGCATGCCATTTATCATCAATTTCTCTCCATGCTGCACCTCTCCAGAGGCCAGTGAGTCCAGTGGAGGGTCATGAGGAGACCGGGCAGTCCAGGAAAAGAAGAGGCAGAAAAGAGAATGCCCCAGTGATTAGGTCACCAGGGTGCAACCGTTATGCATGGGATGACTGCTCTTATAACAGAGGCCCCAGAGAGCTCCCTCACCGCTCTGCCATGTGAGGTTCCAGCTGAAAGACGGCCACCCACGAACGAGGAAGTGAGCCTTCACCAAACCCCAAATCTGCCAACACCTTGATTCTTGGGACTTGTCAGCCCCTAGGACTGTGAGAATTTACTTTCTGTTGTTTATATGCCCGCCCTTGTCCACGGTATTCTGTCACGGCAGCCTGACAACCACCCACTTACCAGTGGAGTGAACTTGGGCATGTTACTTCTCTTCTTTAAACCTCAACTTTCAAGAGCTGTTGAGACGTTTAAACAAGACAATTCAGACAAAGCTCTCAGCACAGAGTCTCCTAGTCAACGGTACTCAGTAAATGGTAGCCATTACAATGGCGATGGTTGGAGGTTGAGAGTGTCTTCCTCCCCCCAAAGTTAGAGTTTTTATTTAAATTCATAATTTGACCTGATAACCTTGTAGGTTCTCAACTAACTATTCATGGAGTGGATGAAAGAACACATGTAGATTCCGACTTCAATAGAGGCAGAAGTTTCTCATTTCTGTTGAACTGAAATCTCTGTCCTGGCTTAATATGGCCATCCACTTTAATTTTCCTTCATAGTGAAGGGGCTGAAGCCATGGTTGAATAAGGCTCTGTTACTTACCAACTTGGTCAACTTGGACGAATTACTCAGACCCCGGGCTTCAGTTTCCTCTCCTGCAAAACAGATTTACACAAGGATTAAACAGGTAACAACAGACCTCAGCACTCAACAACCCCCAATAAATCCTAGCCATTATTATATTTTCCCATACCAAAGACAAGGCAAGGAAATACCAACTCCAAATTCCAACGCTTCAGACCACTGGAGTTCACGGAGCATGTATCAGAAACATTTTTCTCATTTCACGTTCAAAATAGTCTTACGTGTCACAAGTAGAGAAACGGAGATTCAGAGAAGTTCAGTAACGTGCTTAGGGCTGCACAGTAAGTGGAGAGCAAAGTCCCAAACCAAACTCCTACGGCTGAAGGACAGTCTGTTGGACTGCGTTGTCCCAAGAACAGAGGTGGGGTCAGAACCCTAAGATAAAGAAGGCTGGGACTCTGGGCTACGGCAGCAAGCCTTGGTCCCAACAAAAATGCTCAGCTCAACCTGACTTTGAACTGGTGTTCGTCACTCTATCCCAGAATCACTTCCTGTTTTAAGTTTCTGCACTGCAGAGACGGGAAAAGAAACATGTGCATTACACCACCCTTACAATACTCAAATCTTACAAAGAGACTTTGACAAAAAAGTTATGAATCAAAGGGAGCTTTTATTAAAAACCACAGTGAACATACCATGGGAACACATTCACCAGCACTCGTGTGAGGATGGGAGAAGGACAGTGGTGTCTAGACCCTCTCGCTACAGCATGGAGGAGAAACTGGACGCCTCTGGCTGGCCTGGGCTCCGATTACATCGTTAGCTGCCTTTGTGTTTTCTCTTTGCTTTTCATCGGGTGCTGAAACTACCGGAAGCCACTGAACCTGCCTCATTTTATTCACAAAGGGTTTGGGGCCAAGCCTGTCTGATTGTCCCCGAGAACACTATGGCTGATCATGTCAACCACCTCCCCTGCCTTCCCAGGCAACGCATTGTTTTCTTTGCATTGTGTTGCACAAGTGTGTGGTTTAAAATTCCCTTTTAAATAATAATCACGGAACTGCTTGGCAGCCAGAGGGAAAAAGGGGATTTAATTTAAGAACCCTACTTCACTGTGTCCTCAAGTGTGTGCAAGATGCTCCACACCCTATATGGGTGTGTGCACACACGCCACGCACACCTGTGTACACACATGCACGTATGTGTACACGCGTATACACAGATGCCCAGAAACATGGTTACAGTTCTCCTGACTCCTGCTGCTATAGCTTCCAGTCACATAAAAGATTTTTTTCTTTCCTTCTAATTCTTTAACCACATATACAAAATTGAAAATGGGGTAAAGGCATTCCCTTGGGGAAAATTTTAGGGCCTTGGGCAGAAGGGTTAGAAATGAGAAAAAGTATACCAGCTCATTCTCTCAAGACTTTTTTTGATTTTTGTTTTGTTTTGTTTTAAGAACACGAAAAGTAAGCAAGTCATTGCCTCACGGAGAGGTAAACACAGGAGACAGAGTACAGCTCCCCTGGAAGGAGAGTGGTCATCTCCAACCCACGGTGATTTTTCCCACTTCCACGATACGGATAGAGAGACCCTGGACTACAGCTCTAGCAACGGATCTGATCTTGCCTCCTCTTTAAACGCCCACCGAGAGCTCCGGGGCCTGCTTAGCCGCTCAGAGCTCTGTGACTTCAGTCAAGTTAACCTCTCTGAGCTTCCGCAGCCTCTGCTGGAGCGTGAACATGCTCCTTCATTCCAGAACAATCTACAGAGCACCTGTGATGTGCCCAGCATGTGGCCACAGAGACAATTCCAGGAATGGAACCGGCCCAGCCACCCAGAAGCTCTCCCCGATGTGTGGGACAATTCCAGGTAGACAAGCAACCACACTGGGGAATGAAAAAGTGACCCAACAGGGGTGAGTGCCCGTGTTGGGCAGTCCCCGAAGAGGGTATTGCGTTACTCAGCAGGGAACGGAAAGTGATGGATGTCAGAAAGGCTTCCCCAGGGAGGTGTTATCTAAGCTGAGAACCAGGAGGCAAGTTACAATTTGCCCAGCCTGGGCAGGAGGGGATGCCAGTTGATTGCAAAGGCCCACAGGCTAACCAGCTGTTTGATGTGGTCAAGGTCAAGAGGTGGTAAGAGAAATGTAGGATAGTAGACCTGGATATGTAGGTAGGTAGGCTTGCCGGGGTCCCTTGCCTAGATGTCCCTCCCAGTCCCATCGGCTGATTCTCTGCTCTTCTGAGAGCCAAGATCCTGCTCCTCCCCTGACAACCCTTTCGCCAGTATGCCGAAGTCCCTGAGTCCACTCCAGGGCACGGGGGAAGTCCCAAGCATCCCACACAGGCCCTCCTCCTCCTTTCTTTTCCCCTCGGGAGCGTGTGGGCAGTGACTCAAGAAGGGAGCTGTCCTCTACTGGTCATCTGTTTCTTAAAATCAAAACACCCAGGGCTCACATACACAGTCTTCTGAGAGACTGTCCCCTCTCTCCCACCCAGTCCCTGACCTGGCTGAAGACATGCTGGCATTGCCTGAGTCCCTGTCTCTTCCAGGATGTAAAGCTGTCTGAGGGCTACCACTGTGTTTTGGTCATCCTGGTGTCCCCAGCACCAGCACTACATGTTTGATGCATAGTCGGTCTTCAGAAATGCCTGCCGCACTGAACAGATCTCTTCTCTCTGCAAATGAACACCCATCCAGAGCCCTCCCCCAACCCCAGCCCCCGCACACAGCAGCTCTGTTGGCACCAGGGTAGGAGACCAGACTCGGAGACTCGCCAACTCAACACTCCTCCCCAGTGCTCTCTAGGTGACACCCGGGCTTAGTGTCCCTCATTACAACAATAAAGAACCCTAAGTCCAAGGTTTCATGGTAAATACGCTATAATTTTTTAAAAGGACACGTTCTTCAATGGAAGATTATCAAGTCACCCTTACCAGAAACGTTGCTCATTTTAGGGGAAAATGCATAATGTTGGCAGGTCTACTGGCAACTTTTGTTTATCTGAGCCCAATCACACCTGCCTTCACGGCTCCTGGGCTTTCCTGGGCAGGACCAAAGTTCCCACTGGTGCACACCGACTTTTGAAGATGGCCAGGAATGTGTTTTAGAGACTGGCTATGTTATTGATTACAGGCCATTTATCAGGTTAATTCTTTACTATGTGATCTAAGGCTCTAGCAATTTTTTCAAAGAAAAGTTGAGCCCTGGCCGTACTCCGTCGGTTATCAGAGCATCAATCATCCTGATACGACAAGGCTGGGATTTGATCCCTGGTCAAGACACATATATACATGAATCAACCAATGAGTGTGTAATAGAGTCCTGTTCCCTCCCGCCCCCCTTCCTCTCTCTCTCTCATATCAATAAAATAAAATAGTAAAAAAGAAAAGTTGAGTTCCCCAAACCACTTAACTCCTGTATGGTTCTTTTTTAATGTTTCGATATGAAACAACTCTATTATGAATGACATCAAAAGTGATTATTTTTTAAGATAGGTTTTTTTTTTTTACAGGAACAGAGAGAGGGATAGATAGGGACAGACAGACAGGAACCAAGAGAGGTGAGAAGCATCAATCATTAGTTTTTCATTGCCATTGCGACACCATAGTTGTTCATTGATTGCTTTCTCACATGTGCCTTGACCGCAGACCTTCAGCAGACCGAGCCACCCCTTGCTGGAGCCAGCGACCTTGGGTCCAAGCTGACGAGCTTTTGCTCAAGCCAGACGGGCCCGCGCTCAAGCTGGCGAGCTCGGGGTCTCGAACCTGGGTCTTCCGCATCCCAGTCCGACTCTCTATCCACTGCGCCACCACCTGATCAGGCAAAAGTGAGTTTTAAAGAAGTCCTTTTGACCTATATATATCCTCCACCCAAAGGATTCCTGCTTATTCCCTGTGTCCTATTACATTCTTTTATTCACAGATCTATACCCTGTGAGTATGGATGTATTTCATCAAGAGAACTTCCTCTAGTGTAGATAAGATTCATTTTTTTCTTAAAAAAAGAAAAAGAAAAAAAAGACGCCTGACCAGGCAATGGCGCAGTGGATAGAGCTTCGGACTGGGATGCAGAAGACCCAGGTTCGAGACCCCGGGGTCGCCAGCTTGAGCACAGGCTCATCTGGTTTGAGCAAAAGCTCACCAGCTTGGACCCAAGGTCTCTGGCTCGAGCAAGGGGTGGCTCAGTCTGCTGATGGCCCCCGGTCAAGGCACGTGTGAGAAAGCAATCAATGAACAACTAAGATGTCGCAATGGCAACAAAAAACTGATGATTGATGCTTTTCATCTCTCTCCATTCCTGTCTGTCTGTCCCTATCTATCCTTCTCTCTGACTCTCTCTCTGTCTCTGTAAAAATAAATAAATAATTTGGAAAAAAAAGGTAAACCACTTATAATGCAAGTCACTGACTTGTTTCTGGTAAATATCACAGCAAAACCCAGGTGACAAATTAAGCGCACCTGGAAATTCCGGGCCAGAGACATTCCGGGCAACATTTGCTAGCCTGCTTCATTCTATAACTCTTCTGACGCTTCCCACAGCCCAGTTAATAGGAAACAGGCCAAGGAGAACAGGTGTCTCACTTATTCCACCTGGCCTAGCAAACTCCGTCCTGAAGTTTGCACTAGATGCTTATTGCTGAAGAGTTCAGATCAATATTTTTCTGTGAGTGAAATAATATCTCAAGTAGTCTAACACAGGGTGCTTCTCACTCTGGCTTTACCAGAGTTCATGAAGGAGGGAGGAAGAGTTTGAAAGATACTGCTGCCGGGTGGGGTCCCCATCCTACATAATTAAACAGACTCCCTGAGGACGGAACCCGGCACCAGAGTTTTCCGACACTCCTCAGGTAATTGTCACGGGCAAATGTGACTCAGGAGCACGGGGCCAGGAGAACTCATTCGTCCAAGGAAGCCCATGGGAAATCTGATCTGGAAGTGAAGAACTCACTGTAATTAAATAAAATAGCAGATGTAAAACTACCTAACAGTGCCTGCTACCCAAAAGGCACTTAATAAGTGTTAATTAAACAAAAAATATAATTCAAGTAAGTACTCCTCCTCGGTGAATTCATCTTGTAATTTTAGTGGCTTGTGTATTATTTGCTGGTTTTTCTTAGCCATGATTCATTCCATCCCTGTTTATAAAATTATCAACTTCTACCCATAATGCCATTCAATTACGAGAACTCTGCAGTGGTTCCAACAATCATTAATCACTTTTTAAATAAAATTTTCTCCCAGAACAGTGGCTTATGTTTACTAAATACTCAATAAATGTTAGCTATTTATAATAATTAATCCACAGTATCACGATCTACTACAGCTTATACTTTTTTAAAAAAGGTCTTTTCATAAAATTGCAGTACTTGCAATTTCTATGCCCAAGTGAAAAATTTGACTTGAATATTTCAAATTCTCAGAGAAAGGAAGAGGCTACATGGTAGAGTGCTTAACATACTGGTAAATATTCAAAATAAACATTTTGAAACTTTAACCTATTATCTCTGTAAACTAAAATCATTATTACTGTGTTCTTTACCCCAAGCGTGGAGAGAAATGGAGAGCAATTCATTAACAGATAAGCAAGGAAAAGATGGTTTTTCTGAAATAACAGAGATGCAATCATCAAACACTTTCACAGGGTAAGGATTTGTCAGTCTTTACTTGAAAAAGTGCCATTGGTGGAGGTGCAGCTTATGGTTTCTGGGTATCCAGTCTAATCAGTTCACTTTATAGGTGAGCGACTGAAGTGTGGAGGGAAGGGAGCTTGGCTGGGGTCAGACAGTCAGCTCACAACAGAATCAGGACCAGCTACCAAGCTGGACTCCGAACTCTCCAGGGATGATCATTTAGCTCCTCCCACTTCCAAACGCCACCTGGAACACGGGCTCCTAGGAGCCCACTCTCAGTTCCAGTGTACCTTTCGGGAAGACCTCAGTCCAGCGGGGGTGGGGGCTGCGCTGCTGGGCATACCTTACCCGGGTCTCCTTTCACTACACCTCTCTCCCGGAATGAAGCTGTCACTTACTCATCCAGCTGTTCCCTGACCTGTGAGTATCTCTGTGTAGCTCTCTCTCTGTGTCTTGGACCTGAGCACGATGTAACATCTACGTGGAAACTACATCACAAACTGGTCCCAAGTCACAGGGAATGTCTCAGCTTTAGCAAAACCAGTCCCAGGCAACCCAGGACGGCTGGCCACCCACAGGGTCACACGGCCTGCTCACAGCTTCCCCCCTCTAACCATCCTCAGCTGTACCCGCCTGGGCCCAGGGCCCGGTCTGCACCTGTGCTCACTCAGCACCGTCTGATGGAATGTCCTGCAATGATAAAGACGCTCTTGAGCCACACTGTCCAATACGGCAGCGCCAGCCACACGGGGCTCTGAGCACCTCGCCTCCGCCTAGCGTGACACACTTTATTCTATTCAATGTTCATCTTAAATGTAAACAGTCCCATGTGGCTGGTGGCTCCCGGACATCTCAGTTCTGGTTTCACATATATGGAACTGGGCTCCATCCTGTGCACAGGAATGAGTTTTGGAGTCCGTCCGTCAGAGCTTGGTTCAAATCCTGACCCAGTCATTTGCTAACGTGACTTCTTCTCATTTGTAATTCTTACAAGTTTACTAGGAGACTGTTCGGAAAGTGGCTGGCCCACAGTAGAACTTCAAAAAATAGGATAAAACAGCTAAACCAAATATGTGCAAAAGTGCTAGAAAAATATGATTCTGAACCAAAAAGGGTGCACTAGTGAGTATCATTTTTACTAGACTACCAACCTCGGTGAGGTTTAAATGCAGATTCTAAACGACTGTGGCTGTCCAGCAGGGCTGGCCATGGCTTGATTTCTGTCCCTGGCCCTCCACTATTGTCACTGAGCCCCATCAGAAGACGCCATGGGTAATTGGGAGACAGTCCGAGGTCGCGTGAGCATGGCCCTCCACAGTCCCAGGCCTGAATCCAGGCCGGTCACAGAGTAGGGAGCAGGCAGTGCCCAGAGGAAGCCTGGGGCCCTGCTGCACTCACGTGTGCTCATTGGCCAGCAGCCCCCAAGGAAGCCCACCCTGCACAGCTCAGAGGGGCCGTGTACATACGCTAAGGACAGTGCCCTGCTTCCTCCCGCGGGGGAAGGATGCTGAAAGTGGGGTGCGACTCGCAGCACCCCCCAGCACACGCCCTCCCCCCACATACACACACCCTCCTAGCACATGCCCTCCTGAGCCTCTCCCGGCCCTAATGAATCCATCTCCTTGGCAGGAATGGGCGGTGGTCCCAGGAGGAGCCGCTCAGAATCGCCCAGGGAGCTTTTAAAAAATCAGCTTCCCCAGAACTGGGAGTGGGGAATCAGTGTTTGCAGAGAACTCCCAGGTGACCCGTGTGGCACAGCTGGGGACCTGCAAAAGCTCCGGAATCACCCAGAGCAGCCAAGGGTGGGGGAGGGGCAGGCACAGGCAGTGAGAAGCACTACAAGGGCTGGCAAAAGAAGTCCCCTTGTTAGAGGGTCCCTCCCTCTGGACAGGGACAACGATCAGAGGGCTGCAAGGTCCTGAAGACCCAGCAGGGACACCAGCTGCTCCTCCTCCCACCCCAATTGCAGAGCACCCTGCATTTCAAAGGAACCTTCCGGTCCAGTCCTTCTATGTAGTACTGGTGGGGAGGGTACTTCTTCCGCAGACCCCTGAGCACCCAAGGGTAGAAGCCCGAATCCACGCATCTCTGAGTCCATCCGGGCATCCCAGGGTTGGTGCCAGCACCCAGGAAACCCTGCTATTATTGTGGTTGTTACCCGGGTTTCACTGAAAAGGAAACCAGCTCCTAGAGATGACATGACTCAGCGAAGGCCCCATGATGCCACGGGCAGGGCTGGGGCAGGAACTCGGGGCTCCTGGGTTTGTTCTCTGCCCAGCGCCTCCCCCACCCTCGCTCCCACACGCCTCTCTCCCTCTCACAGCCAACACTCAGGCTCTGCCTGCCACTCAGGATCGAATCTCATTTAATAGTCTAAGGGCTTTCGTTTATAGGACCCCACCAAGCCTCAAGAACAGTCGGGGAGGGGTCTTCTAAGACCACCTATGGACACAAGACAGGTGGGTGTTTCTTGCATACTTTGGAGCCTGACACACACAGGTTGTCATTTAACAGCTGGGTGATCTTGGACACATTTCATGACCTGTCTGGGCTCAGTTTTCCGGGCTGTAGAATGGGGGCAATCATATGTACCACTAAAGATGGCGAGAATTACTGAGATGGGCACTGTGGCCGGCCAGCAGGAAGCCCTCAGCAGCGGTAGGTGTTACTCAGGCAGTAGGCACGCCTGTCATCACCTGCTCCACACTCCAGATCCTGGCCCCCCAAAACTCCACAGTGTGCACCTTCTCGCTCTATTCACCCCTTCTCTCCCCACAGGCCACCCTGGGCCAGCTGACCCCCTTTAATGACCCAGTGACTGACGATGTA
This sequence comes from Rhynchonycteris naso, assembly GCA_037038555.1. NCBI lineage: Eukaryota > Metazoa > Chordata > Mammalia > Chiroptera > Emballonuridae > Rhynchonycteris > Rhynchonycteris naso. The sequence goes on from CM072998.1 coordinate 279,777,149, forward strand.
GCTGGAGACACCATATGTCATCCCTACCCATCCCGGGGTCCCCCAGAAATAATAAACAAGAAGTAACTTTTCCTATTCTTCATCCCAGACTTAATTAAAATCAAATATTTGCACACTCTCCAAGGCCTATAAACCTGAACTGCTCACAGGAAAAGAAAACAAGACGCCACTTAGGCGCACGCGGTGAGTGTGGGCAGGGGCGGCCCAGTCAAACCTCCAGGGAACAAACCTGAAACTGCACAGCGCCAGCTCAGAGCCGTTCCCAGGGCAGTCCCCCCTGCTTCCTCCAGCCCAGGTGCACAGAAGGCCCCTGGAAAGCTCCTGAGGGTGTGAGTGTGAGGCGGGGTGGGGAAGGGATGGAGAGTTCCCCGCCCGCCCGAAAGCTCTAACCCAGGGGAAAGTGCCTGCACCTCTTCCCAGCGGCATGGCTGCGCCCGCGGCCGAAGCACTGACATACTGGAAAAGGGCCAGGAAAGGAACGGCGGCTGTGCAGAGCTCCCCACCCCGCAGGGGCCCTCTTCCAGGGCTCCTGGGCTTCCCGCAGGGTCCAGCAAGGAAACAGTTAAGGTCAGGCCCTGCCGGGCCTTCTGGAAAGTACTCTGATGGGTGCCTGGTGCTAAACAGTCTGGGCAGGGGTAAGGGAAAGGGGCATGCAAAATTGCAAGCAAAATTCAGAGAAATTCAGGCCTGACCTGTGGTGGCGCAGTGGATAAAGCGTCGACCTGGGAACACTGAGGTCGCCAGTTCAAAACCCTGCACTGGTCTGGTCAAGGCACATATGGGAGTTGATGCTTCTAGCTCCTCCCCCCTTTCTTTTTTTCTCTCTCTCTCTCTCTCTCACTCTGTGTCTCCTCTCTAAAATGAATAAAAAATAAAAAATAGAAGTTTAAAAAAAAATTCAGAGGGATTCAGAATAGGAACAAGGACTCAAATGTGTGCGAAGGACAGAGAGGGGAGGAGACAGACTGATTCAGGTGGCAGTGGCAGCAAGGACATGTCCCTTCTTCTGGGCCACTGCCTCCACCCAAGTCCAGGTCACCACTGTACAGGAGCCCCCCCAACCAGGAGAAAGGAAGGCCGGTGCTAAGTTCTTACCCGAACCAGGCAACAGAGGAACTTAGCACCGAGCTCCCTGCAGCGCATACTTGACAGACATCTCACGGGCCCAGCGTCCATGTCCCTGCTAGTATGGAACCCAATTTTCCTATGGGACATACTCAACTCTCCCTCCATGTGCTCCAAGGGCCAGCATGTTACCTACCAGAGAAAAGCCAGCAGCAAATTTTCTATAACCAATAGTTGCTTCCAGAACAGGTATGTGACCCTAACGGGCCAATAAGAGTCCTCTTGAGGTTCAAGAATGGGTATGGGACCCTAACAGGCAGATAAGAATCCTCTCAAGTTTCGAGAATGGGCATGTGACCTTAGCTAGCCAATAAGAGTCATCTTAAGCTTCTAGAATGGACATGTGACCCCAACTGGCCAATAAGAGTCCTCTTGAGGTGCCACAATGGGCAAGTGACCCTATTGTGGCCAATAAAAACTTTTTCTAGCATTTGGACTGAAGCCATTGGGGAATACCTTCTCTCTCCCCACTCCTTATTGTAACAGGAAAGGATGTAAGCCTGAATCCAAGCTGCTGGCAGCCTCTTGCCATCTCAAAGGGGGAGATTCCCCACACCAGACCGGGCCAACCTGGTTAGACCCCTGGATCAGCCACGTCTGGCTGCTAGTGACGTAACACAATTACTATTTTTTTCACCTAAGCTAGCTTTAGTTTGGTCTCAGTCACTCACAGCCCAGAGCACTGTCTGACCACCCTCAATGGGTTAGTGAGAAACTGAGGTGGCTCCCAGGCCCCGCTTCCTGCCCTGGCTGCCATCACATCTGACTTGGTAGCTCTGATGGCATCTGGGCGTCTGGCTGCAGGCCCCATGTTCACACACCCAGAGCATCTGCCTGTTACCGTGGTGCCCCAGACACCAGTCCTTTCCCCTCCAGCTCCCATGCTGTCACTGGTTACCTTTCCTAATGCACAAATCCTTCAATGGCCCTGACAGAATACGAAGCAAGTTCCTTTAACACACTTTACTAAGCCACCTGGCCCCGGGACCTGTGTCCTTCACAGGAACCCTCGGTCCAACCACATGGATGAGATTACTCCCAGCGCCAGGCATTTGCACACTCCACACGGTAGCAATGGTAGGTGTTTTTACAATCCCAGCGGACACCATAAATGTGGGACAAGGTGACTCTTCGTGCTCTGTAACCCACATCCTGCCCACTGAGGTCAGAGCCCCCACTCTTCATAGGGGTGAAGTGACTGGCAAGAACCTCACAAAGACCTTTCCCCCAAGATGAATATGAAGGCCCTTCCAGAAGCTTCTTAACACCCACCTAAGACATAAAGAGGTTCTGAGGCAGACCTTTGTTATGTAAATTCAATCTTTTTCTTTTTCCTGTTCTAATTGAAAAATGGCCACTTGCATGAATTTTATCCAAAACCACAGGAAATAGTTTTAAATAAAACTTCTCTTGATGCTGAGCATAAACTGAGTGCCTTTATAATGACAAAGAGCATAGAGTTTATTTCAAGATCAGTTTTAGAGATCTTCTGGTCAATCTTCCCATTTTACAGAAGTGGAAACTGAGAATCCGAGAAGTGAAAACGACACCCCAGGGACACAGTCGGGAGACAGAGGACCCGGAACGCACAGCAGGTTCTCTACTTTCTTCAGCCTAACATTTATAAATAAATTCACCGGCATTTTAATGTCATTTATTACAACACTAATTAATACACTGAGAAATGCCAGCCACAGCGCATTGTCTGCAAACTGTCTGCACCTCACAGGGGGTCTAAGAACGGGGCCTCTGTGTGTCCTGGCAGAGGGGGGGGGGGTGCCTTCCAGGCCGTATCTTAGTGTGGTTTGTCCACCCTCCCTACTGACTGTAAACAAGGGCACGGACAGCTGTCGGTTGTGCAAGGAGAGGCAGTCCCTACTTCCTGATATGGACCTAGGCGGTGGCGGTTCTTTGCAAGTTGTCATGAGGACACTCATTCCTAGCTGAGTGCTGGCTGTTTTGTTTCTATCCCATTCCTTCCTATCAAAGGCAAAAGTACCTCCGCAAAGTGAGGAGGGTTTCAGACACAGCCTGGAGTTCAGATTTCCAGCTGTAACTTTCACTCGCTGTGTGGTCTCGGACAAGTGGCTGAGCCTCTCTGAGCCTCAGTTTCTTCCTCTTCAAAAATGGCAGTAACGCAATCTACTGAACAGGGTTTGAGTTCCTTGAGCTCATCTTTAGGGCGCGGTCACTCTGCTGACCCAGGTCATTGCCTCGGAGTCACCGAGTCTTTCCTCTCCTGCCGCTGCCAACTGCTCACTTTACAGCCACGTTCCTGAGACTTGGCTCAGCCTAGCCAACGCCATCCCATCCACACCCAATCCGGGGCACTGTCAGGTCCCAGGTGGCTGCCTGCCTGCCAGGGGACTGACCATCCCTCGGTCAGATGGCCCCCAGGCGTTGTCCGCTCTGGCCCTGCAACCTGGTCATCATGTGTCATCTGCAGGCCCCATGGGCCCGGTTCTCCTCAAAGAACCGCAAACCTCTGACAGGTGCCATAAAATTACTCACCGTTTTCCTCGTGGGATCACACGGAACTTGAAGTAAGTCACTCAAGTCTCTATGGCCCTGTCCCACATGTTGTGGCAAATAGAATATGTCATGCTTGCAAGATTCCTTTACTGTAAGATCTCTGTCCAAAATTAAGCTTGTGTTCTGCTGACTGTGGTCACTGAGGAATCAAAAGTGGCCTGCTGCCCACTGAGCTGGGCTCAAAGGACCAAGCATCCCGTCTGGCTCCCATCCCCGCCAATCACGCCCCACAGCCGGGTCAGAGGCCTCCCCCATCCCTTCTCGGCAGACATCTATTACAGCCTGAACCATGGGGGTCTAGACTGGCTCAGACAAGGGAGAGGAAGCGGGACTCCTAGGCAGAAGCTGGAGCCCAGCAGGTGGGGGACCAGTGTAGTGGTGGACCGGCTTGGGGGCCGGGAGACAGGCATGGAGAGGAAGCCTGAGACTCGTCCAAGTGTCTCAAGGACCCACACCTTCTGCCTTGTCTTTACATTAAAAGTTTCAATCTCAGGTCTTACCCAATGCAAAACCCCATATTTTGGCCAGTGCCCCAAACACACCTGGTAATAAAAGGATGCTTAGATTAAGGCTCATGGATGGGGCCCCAATGACTATTTGTTTAACGAGTTGTGGGGCTCCTACGGGGGCAGGGAGGAGAGGAAGGCAGGAGAAGCTGCCGGAACCACTTAGTTCTTCTAAGCCCAGAAAAGAGAGAAGCTTCTCTTCCTCACCTCCTGCGACAGCCAATGACAAGTAGTGGGAACAACGCCTTGAAAATGGTCTCCAGGTATGCACATGTGAACACACGTGTGACCATGCATGTGCATGCATACGTGTGTGTGTGTGTGCTCAGACCCTTTTGCTACCCGACCTCCTTGGAGAATTAAAAGCCAGCGTAGAAGGAGCCGTCACAAAGTGCCAGTGGGAATGAGAAATAGTGCAGCCACTTTGGAAAAACAATTTGGCAGTTTCTCAAAAAGTTAAACACAAGACTCCACACAACCCAGCAAATTTCAGTCCTCGGTGCACACCCAGGAGAGCTGAAAAGCTACGTTCACACAAAGACTTGCACATGAAGGCTCATAGCAGCATTCTTTATTCCTAATAGCACCAAACTGACAAGAACCCAAATATCCACTTGGGGCGCAGAGAGGCAGTGTGGCCCCGCCACACAATGGAACCCTATTCCACAATAAAAGGAAACAGGGAACTGATGCCCTGGACAATATGTATGAACCCCAAAACTGTCATGCTCGGTAAGGAAAGCCGGACACAAGGCACCACATAGTATACGATTCTTCTTGTATGAAATGCCCCAAAGCAAACTTACAGACACATTCAGAGAGACATAAAGTAGATTAGTGCTTACCTAGGGCTGAGGACAGAGATTACCTGTAGGCGGACATAAAGGATCTTATTGGGATGATGAAAATATCCTAAAACTGTGTTACAGTCATGGCTGCCCCACTTGGTAAAGTGACTAAAAACCACTGAATCTTACACTTGAAATGGGTGGACTTCAGGATACATAAAATATACCTTGTATTGGTTCCCTCTTGCTGCTGTAACAAAGTACCACAAATGTAGCACTTAAAATAACATGAATGTCAGCCCTGGCCAGTTGGCTCCGTGGTAGAGCGTCAGCCCAACTTGTCGATATCCTGGTTACGATTCCCGGTCAGGGCACACAGGAGAGGTGACCATCTGCATTTATACCCCTCACCCCTTCTCTCGCTCTTTTTCTCTTTCTCTTCCCCTTCCATAGCCATGATTTGATTTGTTTGAGCACATTGGCCCTGGGCGCGTAGGTGCTAAAAATATCCCAGTTGTGAGCATGGCCCCAGATGGGCAGAGCATCGGCTCCAGACAGCAGTTGCCAGGTGGACCCCAGTCCAGGGACATGCGGGAGTCTGTCTCTATATCTCCCCTCCTCTCACTTGGAAAAGAAACAAATATTAAAAAAAAAAAAAAAGACTCATCTCTAGAAAAGGTTTAAGAAAAACCCACAAATGTATTAATTCTGAAGATCAGAAAATGCAGAATGGGTTTCGCTGGGCTGAAGTAAAGGTGTCAGCAGGACCATGCCCCTGCAGAGAGGCTCCAGGGAGAATCTCTTCCCCAGTGCCCGGTGGCTGCAGCATCCCAAGGTCGGCGACCCCTTCCTCCACCTTCAGAGCCAGCAGAGTGGCATCTTCAGATCTCAGATTCTGACCCTGTCTCCATCAGCGCCCACCCCGAGCGTGACCCTCCTTTTCCTTCCACATGGCCCTTCGGATTATCATGGGCCCGCCTGGGTCATCTCAGGAACCTTAACTTAGTCACGTCTACAAGGTTCTTTCTGCCGTGGCATGGAATGTACTCACAGGTTCCAAGAATTAGGACAAGGTCATCTTTGGAAGGCCATTATCCTGTCTACCAGACACCTCAATAAAGCCAGTACAAAAAAGTAATAATAATAAGACCGCCAGTGTAGGGTCTGGCCAGCACAGAGGGCTCATGCAGGTGACCAGTCGAGAAACCCTCCCCTCCCCCACTGAAGCAGCCCTCGGGAGCCTGTTTCAGGACACAGCACGCAGCACAAATGAACTGAACCAGTCCTCATATTCGCGTCAAAACTTAGGAGGGGATGGGGCAGGAGAAAGACAAAGCCTGGCAAGAAGCCCAGAGAGTCAAGTTCAAGATGAGAAAGGGGGGGGGGAGCGGGAGGCATGCTTTTAGTCTTCACCAACTCCACGACGTCAGTCCCCAGGAAAATGTTTCAGGCCTGCGCAGATTTAAGTCTCTTGGTGTTCTGAAATCTCCATCCCATTGATTATTTTAAAAGAACCCAAATTAAGTCAGTCCCCAAACGACCTCTGATTTTGGCAAGCACCCCAATCATTGTGGGGGAGCCTCTGAGTCACTCCCCGAGCAGGCACCACGGCCAGGCTGTCCTCATCGAGGTAAGGGAAGGAGGAAGCAGCAGGACCCACTGCTGACACTGTGACCCATCACCCCTGACGGTGATGGTGATGGTGACGCTGTCGCTGAGGGCCGCCTCTCTGCCTGGCCTCCTCGGGTCAGGCCCTTCCCAGCACATGAGAATGTGCGTCCTTCTCCGAGTCTGCGTTCTGCCTCGTGCCTAGCACTGTGTGGGCACAAAGCAGGTGTTCCGTAAACACTGGCATACACCGGTATACGCATACCCTGTGTGTGCCTGTTTTATGCCTATAAACAGGTTTCCATTTGTAGCATACAACTGGTATTTTAGAAATGCTTGTTTTCATACACAAGTACACGTGTATAAAGCATGTTCCATATACAGAACCTGGATGCTCATTACATGATTGTTTCATGTGTGTATGTGTGTGTGTGTATACACATTCATCTATGTACATATTTAAGAACAAAGGAATAGGTTAAGAATGGTTTAAAGGGAGAACAGGCTGAGGAGCTGAAATGAAACTCCCCTAGGGCCAGCATTTCACCTCTGCTGTCCTCCACTGCATCCCTACACCTTAGCACGGTGCCTGCCTGTCACGTAGTACGTGCTCAGTAAATACTGTTTGCACGGGTGAACAGCCACCCTCGTTTCATTCAATGAGCGTTTACTGATTAAGTACTTTCCAAGGACCAGGCATGGTGCCGGAATCTGGGGAACCCAGGTGAACAAACAGACAGATGTGGCCTCTGCCTTCAGGGTGGGAGTGGGTGGGGGGCTTTAATAAACAGGAGTGCAAAGCACACACACTACATACTAATCGGGAGGACGGCTCTGAGGGGAAGGAACAGGGTGGGGAGAGAGTAAAGAGGGATGCACAAGAAAGGCTGAAACTGATGGAAGGAGGTGTCTGACTTGCAAAGACCCAGGGACATACATCGGACAGAGGGAACAGCCTGTGCCAGGGGTGGAAAGAGCCTGGTTCTCCAGGGAACAGAAAGAGGGGGTGGGCTGCAGCCAGGGAGGAAGGGCAGAGAGGGCACAGGGAGCTCAGAAGAAGGCAGGGGCTGGGTCCTCAGGACCTAGGGTTTTGTTTAGTTTTCAAATGATAACAGGAAGCCACTGAAGGTTTCAAGCTGAAGGATGCTCAGATCTGACTTACATTTTCAAAAGGTCTGGTGCATTATGAAGAATGAATTGGAGAAGGTAGAGAAGGGACCTACCACCACTTTGCCCACTTGTCAAAGAGTGAGAAGGGACCTTCCGGCTGCCCCTGAACAGCCCTCCGAAAGGTAACACATGACTCAGTCTTCATTGATTCATTCCATTTTTCACAGACATCTAATGAGCACCTCATATGTAGCGGGTACGGTGACAATACTAGAGACACAGGCCCTGTCCTCGAGAAACCTAACATCTCTACAACACCAGGCATATCTGCATAGACTGGAAGAATGAACTCAAACCAATACTTTTAAAAGGGGGCAGAGATTTGGAGCTCTGTATCAACACAGGGTCCTTACGTTCTCCTTTATTTATTATTTCCTTATACCTTGACTCCTTCCAAAAGATATTTGAGATAGCGTGCAACAACAAAAAAGAAACAATGAAGATAATAAGGAGAGGAAAAATGGGACAGTGGAAACAAAGCAAATAGACAAAACCTAACAGCTGCTTGTAGCTGCAGTGATAGGCATAAATTTGGCTCTGAGCTTCCTGGCAGCCAGGGCAAAAAGGGATACAGGGTAAGGGGAAAAGAAACCACTTTTCTTTAATGGGGACACAGCTTTTTCTGGCTGTCACTACATTCTAAAAAATAAGAAATGAGGGCTATTCTGGTGAGGAAGGCTGGGGTGAACAAGGAGGAGTGACCGTGGGTAAAGGAACCCTCTCAGTGGTCGGCAAACTCATTAGTCAACAGAGCCAAATATCAACAGTACAATGATTGAAATTCCTTTTGAGAGCCAAATGTTTTAAACTTAAACTATACAGGTAGGTACATTCCTTATCAAGGTAGCGCCCACACGTGGTATTTTGTGGAAGAGCCACACTCAAGGGGCCAAAGAGCCGCATGTGGCTCGCGAGCCGCAGTTTGCCAACCAGGGCTCTAGTTCAACTTGCTCATTACAGAACTCAACATCTGCCCTTAAAAATGTGCTCCTCCTATAGTTCTACTCGTTACCAAGTTAGAAATAGGCATTTCTTGATACTTTCTTACTTCCTCCTTCCCCCGCAACTTCACATACATTAAATTAGTCACACGTTCTAAAAATTTCATCCCCAACACAGGTCTCAAATTTGTTCTCTCTTTCCAATGCCCAGCAGTCTCAGAAACAACCTCCTAATGATGCTCCTGCCTCCAGGCTGGCTCCGTTCCACAATGTCACCAAAGTGATTATTCTAGAAATTGCAAATCTGGCTGCATCGCTCTCCGGCTTGCAATACTCTCTAGCGTGGACTTCTTATACCCTCTCCCACTGGATAGCAGCCACGGGCTGGGGCAGGCCTGACCATATCTCCTTTAGGGGCCACTCCTGGCTGGCCTGAGGCAGGGGGTTCCAGTGGTCCTAATCTCTTTGTCACAGTGAGCAGTTCAAGGAGGCAGGAACCCAGGCCTCAGCCAATTAACATACAGGTCATGGGGACTGGCTGCAGGGTGTGCAAACACAGCACCCTTCCCTGACCCTCTTCTCTCATCATACCTGTTTCCACCTCTGGACTGTGAGTCCCTGACCTGCCTGGATTATGGTTTCTTTATCTCGTCTCCCTGTGCTCAGCACAATGCCTGACACACAGCGGGTCCCCCCCCCCCCGTTTACCTACCCGACCTGCAAGAGTCTGGGTCTTCAAGGAATGAGATTGGTTGGGTGGTGTAGCCCCCAAAGTCAGCTCACCAGTTGGCCAGGTGGCCAAGGCCCATATTAGGGACTGGAGGCTCCCTCTAGCCCCGGAGACATGTGTCAGTCAGGGTTGCTGAATACAGACAATAGAAGTCAGCAGTGACTCTTCTATGGAAGAAACAATAAACAAACAAAAAACAACAACAAAAAAGAAATTGAATGAAAAAATGATGGGAAGCTCCCGGAATCAACAGACAGGCTGGAGATCCAGGCTGGAAACAAGGACCAAGGGAGACCGAGCAGAAGGGAAACAGGGCCGAGGCCACGCCACAGGACATTTGCTTCGACACTCGCCATCTCCATGGGGCTCTCGACTCTGAGCACCTGTGACTGCCCCTGTCGCTTTGGCACTCAGCCCGGAACCTTAGCCACGTGGCCACGCTGGGGCCATAGGCCGTTGCCCGAGCAGCCGGACGTGGGAAGCAAGGTCTGGTCCACGTCGGTCTCCACATTGGAAGGCAGAGCTCTGCCTTACATCTGGGGGTTCCCCCAAACAGGAAGGCGGGTTGGATGCTGAGCACCCGCAAATATAGAACGTGCTCCTGAGATACTGTATTCCCCCATGTATAAGACGCACCTTAATTTTGGGGCCTGAAATTTGAAAAAAGAAAATGTATTACATGAAGTTATTGAACTCAAGTTTTATTCATCACAAAATAAATACAACTCCTCGTCACTGTCAAGAAAGCAGGAAATGCAAGTAAAAAACCTACAATTACTGTATAAGATGCACCCAGTTTTTAGACCCCAAAATTTTTTTAAAGAGTGTGTCTTACACATGGGGAAATACGGTACATCAACTCACCAAGCTGTAGAAGGAAGTCAGAATTTACCCAGGAGCCCTGTCTCACCATAACTGGCTCCCCAGCATGGACTCAGGGGCTCCCGGGGCTGTGGACGGGGTCCCTGCGTGTCTGCACGGTCCCAGAGCCAGGCCAGCACAGAGGAAGTATTTCTCCATCTCTCTCACCACAGAGAGCAAGTGTCAAGCAGAATTTCAAGCCACTGCTATTGCAAAACATCTAAAGTAGTAGCCAAAGGTCCCAAAGGTCATCACCAGAAACAGCCTTCTCCTACCCCATGAAGACAGTAACTTCGTCACCATCATCTGAAGTGCGTTCCTTCACTCATTCGTTCATTCTGCAAACTGTCCCAAGACCCAGATACTGTGCTGTGCTGGGAGGTGGGGTACAAAGATGACTCTGTCACCATCCTTGACTTCTAGTGAGTTTCACTGTGGGGAGGACAGCTGTAGTGGTGGGTAAGAGGTTAGTGGCATGCACGTGCGCTTTAGACCTTTCTTACTATTTGCTGGGAATTTCTCTCTCTCTCTCTCTCTCTCTCTCTCTCTCTCTCACACACACACACACACACACACACACACACACACACACACGGAACGATCTACCTCCTCAGTCAACCACCAGCCCTAGGAACGTGGTCCAGAAGACAAAGGCTGCACGTCCAGATCTGGGTCCTATTAGGAAGGGCTGCTGGCTACTGTGTTGGCTAACGATGTCACGCCTTGGGCAGGCAGCTGCCCTGAGTGGGGAGGGACAAGAGGCAGAGACTGACACCATCACCCAGCTGGCTGTGCTCTAGGGCAGACCCCAGCCCTTGGCAACAACTGGCCCTCAGGAAACTGGGTGACAGAGTTTATCTCAGGTGCCCCTGCTCCACAAATCACAATGCCAACACCTGCCATTTGCACCACACTTTCCGGTTTATAAAACACTTACATACCTTCACTCGTTCATCCACTGAGCACCTGTGGTGTGTGAGGCATTTTGCTTAGAGGTAGGAATCTAAAGAGTAATAAAACACAGCCCCTACCCTTTTAGATGCCACCTCCTCTGAGAAGTCCTCCTTGATCTCTTCAGTTTGGTCTGAGGTCCCCACAACCCCATGGGCCCAGGCTTCCCTATATCACAGCTCCCTGTATATCACCATCTGTCGACCTAGATTCCCTGGCTAGGATGAAAAAGGGACTCATATACCTCATCCACCTCTGTAGCCCAGGGCCTGGCACACAGTAGGAGCAGAATAAATGGACACACCTGGGAAGACAGGGGCCATCTGGAACCAAATCCGAGGGGACAGGGCAGGTAAGACTCTTAGGGTAAGAATCTGGTGCTATCTTTCTCCCTTCAGCATCTAGATTCTCAGAGAGCTCAGGTGACTTGCCCAGGACTTTCCTGCCAATAGAACTAGCTGGGCCCCGAACCCCACTCTCTTCATACCAATCTCTATCCCTACTCCACACCAAGCCAGCTTCTGGCTCTCCCTCTCCCTAGGGACCAGGGTTCCTTCTGCCTTCCTATGGCGAACTTAATGCTGGGGACCTAATGTAAACTCCCTCCTCCCAGGGGAATTGTTTGTAAGATACAGCGAAGATAGAAACCTGTGATTAAAACAAAGAATGCCTTCCTAAAAGTGGAACAGCAGGTAGTCATGCATTCATTACACAAATATTTCCTGAGCAGCTACGGTATGCTCCGTGCTAAGGGCAGAGAAGCAGGAGTGACCACAGGCAAACATCACTGCCCTCTGAGGTCTGATCATGAAACAATGTCACGAAAAGATGGTGTCCCTTTGTTGGGTGGGTGGGTGGATGGATGGATGGATGGATGAACAAACTGCAGAAATGATGGTGTCCCTATGGTGAATGAATGAATGAATGAATGAATAGATGGGTAGGTGGATGGACGGATGCATAGATGAGTGAATGAATTGCAGGTAAAGTCAAGCGATCTCTTGCAGGTAATGTCAAGATATGACTTCAGCTGACTCAGGACACATGGCCTGCTGAGAGTGGGGAGACCATACAATTCTTCACCCCCAGGTCACTCTTTTAGTGATTGGGAGATCCCTGGCATCACTGATTCTCCTTTCAATGTCCACAGTGCATGAGAAATAGATGCAACAAGCCCTCTTCTCCAGCCAGTGCTGGCTTGCTGATTAAAGTCAAGGATTTGTGTGTACTCAGCATCTATACACACAGACCCAAAGAAAGCGTCTAAGAGAAAGCAGATGAAATGTGGGGAGGAACCAGCTAATAAAATGCTGGGAGTTCTCAACCATGACTGTGATTAAACAAACTAGCAGAGAGCCAAGGCACAAATGAAACGTATGCAGAGCCCGGGTTTCCAGGGCACCATGTAAACCTTAACTTCCTGCAGAATTAATTGGTCCCTGGTGAGAGATCCATGCTAAGTTCCTCGGACCATGCGGCTCATGGGGGTTTTCCTCCCTGCTCCTGCCATCCTGCCACCAAGCTGTCACTTAGCTCCTCAAGTCTGTATTCAACAGCTCCACGGACTTGCGGGTTGGTTGGGGACAGCCTTTGCAGGAGGAATGCATGCTCTCGGATGAAGAGAGCCTCTAATGAAGTGTCAGAAGCTGATGCTTCTAGAACATTCACTGTCATCTCACCTGGCAGGGCCCCAGTCTCCTCTATGGCCACAGCACCAGAGACTTAGCCAAGGTCCCCTCCAGTGACAGCTTCCCACAAGCGACATTCTTCCTCAGACCAGGCAGGAGCCTGGGGTACAGAGAAGTAACTCTCTTTTGCAATACGGACAAGAGTCTGGCCTAAATTTGAACAGGAGTGGCAAAGATGGCGGCGAGGAGCCCCAAGGAGCCCCCAGGAGTCCCCAGGAAAAGAATGACTGCCCAGAGATCAAAGGGGGAAATGAGGGGTGCGCCCAGGGCCAGCCCTAATGAAACCCTAATGAACAAGTTTCCACAATTAAAGACAACAATGGGAGGGTAGGCAGTGAGGCCCAGAAAACAGTCAATGTCTTTGATTAAGTGCTGATGAAACTCCCCATCACTGCTTTAATCTGGTTCCCCCAGGGGGTTTCATTGGCTTTGCAGTGTTTTCAAAGAAAACGATCCTGAGTATACATTATTCCCCAAGCCACGAAGCACAGAGACTGGCCCTCTTCCCCTGGTCCCCTCTCCCTTCTTCAGAGCAGGCAGACCAGCCGGTGCCCACATGAGGCTGGAATTGTCCAGTGGCAGCAACCTGGGCTCTTCTGCACAAGATGCTCTTTCTCACCAGCTTCTGCGCCCTGCAGGTCCCACCCCTTCATCAGAGTCTCGGTTTACCAACAACTTTCTGCACCGGAGGCTGAAGCCAAGCGCCCCGGGACTGGGACCAATCTCACAATGCCGAGGCCCCAGCAAACATTAGAGAGCTCTCTGGAAACTGACTGGGCTTTAATACCAGACGGAAGTCTATCCTGAATCAATTCCAAGCTGACCTGGATTCCTAACCATGCTGAGTATAAACGAAGAAGAGCAGAACACACCACACCAAAGTCATGGGTTCGATCCCCAGTTGGGACAAATGTAACCGATGAGTGCATAAATAAGTCAAACAACAAATCGATGTTTCTCTCTCTCTCTCTCTCTGTCAATAAAAAAAATTTTTTAGAAGAGCTAAACACAACCAAAGGACTGCTCCAAAGCTGAACTGATCCACCCACTCACACCTTGTAATTCCTGAATTGTTGTCTATTTTTTGCATAGGCTGTTGTTCCCTTTGTCTAAAACGCTGTTCCCAGCATTGGCCTTCAAATTTAATTGACACTGTCACCTTCTCAATAAGAGAGCTCAGTTCAGTCTGCCCTAAGTGGGTGAGCCTGGCCAGCCCAAGTGCTCAGCTGACTGCAAAGAGGGAACTTCCGTATCTGGCTAGAGCCCCTTTGGGCTAGCATCTCCAAATAATTTTTATTTTTTTAGAGAGCCGGGGAGGGGCCGGGGAGGGAAGGGGGGAGGGGGAGGGGAGGGGAGGGGGGAGAGGCAGGGGAGGGAAGGGGGGAAGAGCAGGGAGCATTGATTTCCCATATGTGCCTTGACCAGGTAAGCCCGGGGTTTCAAACTGGCCACCTCCGCATCCCAGGTTGATGCTTTATCCACTGCACCACCACAGGTCAGGGCCCAAATAGCCTCTTGCTCGCAAATCTATGTTTAAAATGTTCGAGTGAGAGATTTAAGATGTACAAAATGTACCTAAAGAATACTAAAACCATCTCTATGTTCACCGCCCAGCCTAAGGAATAAACTATTGTTGGGCAGATAAAATATGTTATGCTCACTTTGCTAAGGATGGCGCTGCCCACGTGGAAGCCCGTCGCCCAGGTAATAATATTAGTTGCCCTTCTTGCTTGGGATGGGTGTGATTATATTAATGTGTGTTGGGGGACAGGCTGTAAACAGGCAGGATCCTTCTTGCCTAAGGCTTAGTTTTAAGACTAAGCCTTTCCCACCCTTTTTGATGTAGGGGTGGTGCACTCTCATGAGGAATCCCATTATGCCTCAGATGGGTGACTTTGTATCAGAGACTTCCTTGTTTGTAGATTGGATTAAAGGTTTTGAATCTACACTATATAGTGGGACCGACCAGGAGCTTGCGCTCTCTCGATTCCTGAGATTAGCATTAGAGAGGAGAGCAGAGAAAGGCCACGTGGAGGAGAGGAGAAGCAGCCAAGATGGCGGAGTGCTGAGGGAGAGGCCAGTTTGTGCAGAAAGAAGGAGATGGGGAACAGAGGTGAATGAGACTGGTGAGCTAGAAACCTTTGATTCTAGGAAACTCGGATAAGTCAGTAGCTTTGTGAGCACTGAATGAGGGGATTTTGGAGCCCAGTGTGTGTCTTTACTTGCCTGCTGGGTGCAAGCTAGGATTAAAGCTGATGGCTCACCAGTTCTTGGCTCCATTGTTTCATTACCGACTGTCCGAATCAAATGCAAACCTGCACAGGCCAGGAGTCTATGATGGTGGCCGTGGATACTGGCTTTACACCTATAATGAATACCAAGTCCCCTGGGTACCCCGCTCAATCCTATCCCTCTCCCCAATTCCCCAGAGGAGTGCACCATCCTGGATTCATACTTATCATTGCCATTGCTTTATATTTTTACTACAACTGATCATAACCCCATAAACAATCTATAGCAGTTATTTTGCAAATTTGAACTTTTGCAACGTGTACTCTTTGCATGTCAATACAATGATTTGTTTTTGTGGCCATCTCCTGCATAGTGTTGGGGCCCTCTGTGAGCGGCGCCTGCTTCCTGCAAATCTCCTCGGGACCTAGCCTGCACCCTGGCACACAGTTCATGCGTTCTGTACACTTACAGGAAAGGGAGGGGATAAAAGAAGAAAACATGAAGGCGGGGGTTTCACCCACTGGATCCAAAAAGGGAGTGAGGGGAGGGGTGCAGAAGGCTCCCAGTAATCAGAGGGTGAAGGTGCACAGGACCCAAGGGAGACCCCACCCAGAGCTGGCTGGAGGGAAGGGCATCTGTTTCCTCTGAGGAAAAGAGCAGTGCAGGGCGCACCCAACACACGGCAGGGGTTCTGGAGGGTTCGGGGAACGAATAGGCATCTTTACAGATAAGAAAATGGCAGGGCTGGAGCAGACAGTGTGGTTGGTCCAGGGGAGACACAACTTGGCGATCATCTCATAGAAAAGGGACAGTCTTCCTTCACTGGGGCCACTGTCTTCTTTCCTTTGGCCCCAGCTGCCTCCGCAGCAGCTGCCCTGGGGGAAACCCAGTGAGTGTCACATAAATGACCAGGTGGGGAGGGTGGGGCACGGAAAGGGGAGAGAGGACAGAGAGCAGGCAAATTCAGAGAACACAGATTAAAGGAGGGACAAGGCCTTGGTCAGTGCTCTTGTCATGAATTAGCCCGTGTCTCTGGACTCTGGAATCTTCTGCCAGCCTCAAGAGCATCTGCCAACCAGGTAGAGGTTTAAAAGGAGCCGGTGCTGTGCAGCCTTGGACAAATCACCCAACCTGTCTGGGCTTCGATTTCGGATAAATTGTCCACTCCTTCTACACACTCTTGGAGCAAAGCCACCGTGAGCTTGACCTGGGGTCCTAAAACCAAAAATGGGCCTAACCAATCCATGGCTTGGTTGGTTAGTGTCATCCTAATATGCAGGGGTTGTGGTTTGATCCCCGGTCAGGGCGTATAAACAGATCAATATTTCTCTCTCTCTCTCTTTCTCTCTCTCCCTCCTGCCTCTCTCTCTCTAAAGTCAATAAATAAAAATTTAAAAAACAAAAGGCCCTGTTGGATAGCTCAATTGGTTAGACCATCATCCGAAGCACAGAGGTTGCTGGTTCGAACCCCGGTCAGGGTGCATAGAGGAACAGATGTATGTACCTCTCACTCTTTCTCTCTCTCTCTCTCTCCTCCTTCCTCTCTCGCAAATATTAATTTTAAACAATTTAAAAAACAAAACCGACCTCCTGGGCTGGGGGACGTTTCAGGGACTGTCTAGGCTAAGGCCCAAACACAAAGCTCTCTATGGACATACGGCGTTGTTATCAGACTGCTTTCTATCATATAAGCCCCTTTATGACTTGTTCTCTTCTCTTTTCTTTTTCTTCTTTCCTTTTTCTTTTTCTTCTTTCCTTTTTCTTTTTTTTTTTTTTTTTTAATATTCAAGACATAGTGCTTGGTCAACATTAAGTAAAACAGGGAGCCAGGCAGCTCATCTTTAATTCAGCGCCGACTGCTCAGCTCGGCAATAACGTGCCAAAACCCTTTCTTCCAGCGCCTCTACTCATAGGGCTGTTCCTAGAGGGAGTGCTCCATTCTCCTCTCCACTGAGGCGTTGTCCTAGGCTCCCGGGAGGGGGAAAGACACCCCTGCCACCCACGGAGCAGCCACAACCCTCTGGCAGGGCACAAGGTAACAGGGCCCTCAGGGTACGGTCACTAGGAGACAGACAGCTTATGCAGGGGCTCACACACACCCAACTTCATCCGGGTCCATGCCAAAGGGGAGGGGGTTCACAGAAGGGAAGTGACATGCTCAAAGCAAATGGCAGAGCTGGGTACACACGGCAGGGACGAGACCCGTGGGTCCCTGTGGCCCATGGGAGCAGAGGACACCCACGGCCACCGGTAATGAAAACCCTGATGTGAGCTTGTGCCAGCCGTGCGGAACAGCCGATGGGCCGCCAGCAAGGGCTTGCTGAGATGAACTAAACCTCCCCACGAGGCAGAGATGCGGAGGATTAAATGAGACAGTATACGCCATGGGAAACCTTCCCACCAACTGATTTTCCTCATGGGGTTCTGGTCCTTCGTTTTCTTCCTCCGGCCCTTAAGAAACTGCCCTGGGTGGGGGGGGCGGCGAGGACCGTGCATGACTCAGCGGGGTCAGCCCGGGGGGGGGGGGCGCTGCTCAGAGAGTAGCTGGAGCCCCGTCCCCCCCTCCAGCATCCAGAACCACAGGACCGTCTCATTTACATGTCACTTCCTCTTGAAGGTGCTTGGAGCACCCAGCCCAGACGCAGGACAGAAGAAGAGAGGGGGAGGGGGAGGGAATGGGAGAAACGGGGGTTTTCTGGACACTCAATAAACGCCTATTTGAGATGCTAAAAGATGTGTTCCTCTTTCGTATCTAATCATAGAAACACATATATACACATATACAAGTTATGATTCTTGGCATCTGAAATAGTTTAAAGCATGGCAATTTCAGTTTTCCATCCAAAGCAGAAAATGAATTCATACCCTATTCATCAGTCAAAGGTACACCTGGCACCTAGGAACTCGGCACCTTTTGGGGTTTGTACCCCCCTGAAAATATGGCTGACGCGTTTTGAATCAGAACCTCTCCAGCAAAGAGGACAAGTGAGCTGCGTGACTGCATAGAACGCGACATGCTAAATGCCACCGAGGCTGTCTGGAGACGGGAACTCCCTGCAATGGTTAGCGCTCAGCCCCCACTGCGGTACCCTCGTCTGTTCTTATGGGTTTCTCAGAAGTCACCTGCATCCATTTCTCTCTGTCCCATGTCCCAGCACAGAGCACGGGCAGAAGGCTTTGAAAAGGGGTGTCACTCCTCTACAGAGGCCAAGTGCACCCCTCTCTCTGGACCCAAGTGCTGCGGACGTAAGGTTACCTGTCTTCCACTGGGAACACACAGGATAGCAGCTCCCCCGCTGAACTGGAAGCCCACCTCTGCTTGGACACCTGCCTAGACAACACCAACCAAACAGAAAACGCATTGCTATGGTTACCAACCAGTAGCTGTCCCGCATCCTACCTTCCCGGAAAATGACGTCCCTAGGACTTGAAGAGAGATGCTGGTGCTGTGGTCTTTAGATGTCCATCACCCCAGCAACTGCTAACCGTGAGGGAGCACTTGATTCTGGAAAAGTCATGTGACCTCCCTCTACTTCAGGTTACCTCGTTAATCAAACGGTGACAATAATTTCTTCCCTTAGGCCTAGAAGGGTCGCAGCCATTATATTGAAGAATTGCTGGCTCTCTTACTCTAGTGGCCTTGGATCAGGCCTCTTAGCATTTTAACCTCCGGAATGCCCGGGCTGAAATAATAGTACGCTTGGTCTGTTTTGATGCATACCATTTATGATATGATCTAAACTTTGGTTTCTTTCTCTCCCTGGAAGCAGTAGTGTTCTAGGCTTCTTAGAAGAGAAGAGAGATGAGGAAAGAAGTGGGGACAAGAAGGAAAGGGACAGAACCACATGAGAGAAAACGTGTCAAAGAAAAGACAAGAAAGTCATCCAGGCTCGTGACTCCATCCACAACTCCTGACACTGTTTTGGTAGACATGCCCTTCCAAGCTTTCCTCCTAACAAATGACTGCTTTTCTGTTTTCTCCCAGCCTCCTAGGCCCTCACACTGAGTGACCACAGCGTAACTCATTCTAGAATTCGGTTATGGCCAGACACTTCAGTTATTTCCAATTTCTTTAGTTATTATTAAAAGAGGCAAGCTGAAGATCTTGATGCAACATTTCATCTGTACTTTCTATTGTTTGCTTAGGGAAGCTTCCCAGGAATGGGCTCGCTGGGTCAACAGTTACAAACATCTTCAGGGCTCTGGATGTAATTTGGCACAGTGGCCCAGGAAGGTCTTTGGAGGACCCCACGGCCACTGGCAAGAAGATGCAGGTACCTTTGTGGGGTGACACCTTTCATAGGCGCTACAGGGTAAGGACGGGGCACCCTTGGGTTTTCTCTGGTGGGAGCTCTAATGGAACATTCCAGATTCTGTACATCAGCATTTTGAAGTCTCCCTCACTGAGTGGCAGATCTGTAATGTATAAGAATCAGCCCCATGCTGGACGCAAATACACCTGACCTCCTGCCCCAACAGCTATTTGATAGGATCAGAAACGAAAGATCAGGTTTCCTTTTGGTTTTAAGTGTCCAAGGTCTTGAGACAAGGATCAGTTTATGTGGAAAGAGGCCTTTTCCAACCACATTGTGGGTTATGATCATGGGGGAGGGGGCTCCTGGGGGAAGGGGGTTTGGGGGGGGACACTCCAAAGGTCAGGCCTTCTTCATTGCTCGTTGACTTCTGCAAGGGTCAAGCCAGAGGATGCAAATGTCATCTTTCTACACTTCCCCTCCATTTCACCACCGAAACTTTGAGAAACACTGCTTAAGAAAGAGACCGTTCCACTTCAGGCAAGGTCATCTCCAAAGGCTGGGTTCCCCCCGGGGGCCCAAGAGCTCCTTCCAGATCAACCCCAGGAAGGGGCATCCCACCCCACGACCAAGGACAGTCATAACGCTCCTAAATAAACCTAGAAGCTACTGTGACCAAAGAAACTGCATTAAAAAAAAAAAAAAGTGAGTCAGACCTCATTAGGTCAAAAGAGGCTGTCCACTGGGTCGCCCAGATTGGACAGCGAGGCCCCCCAAAATCCTCCCCAAGTTAATCACGCACACAAGCAGGGGGAACCCCAGGAATACGCACATACACATATATAAAATGTCACCCACCACTGGGACAGGATGATCGCACACTCTGAAGATGTCTTCTGTGTATCGCAGCACACAATGGAATGACACTGCCCACTCACTGAATTTGGTTATTTCAGCTATACTCAAAGGGCCAAATGCTGAACGTTTTTATTTTTAAAAAAAGAAAAGAAAAAACACCTTAAATTACTGTAAAAGTGTGTTTTGCCTGTTGTATCTATTTGCACGTGTTTTACTCAAGGGGTACAGGACTTGACTGTATATCCCATGCTGCTGTTTAGGCCAGGCTGTTACAAATACACAAAGCCACGAGTATGCAAACACTCCTTCAAGGGCGAATCAGGACACCGTGAAGAGTCCTCTTCCCGATGCACGGTCGGCTGTGCTGGCTTCCAGACTTCACAACTGCGAGAAGTAGGGTTTACCCTCCTTCAGTGCTTTGGGATCTTCAGAGATGTGACCATCTATCAGGTACTAAAGGAAAATCAGTCTCGGATCAGAACAGGAAACCCGGCCTTCCAGGCTGTGAAGCACCAAGCAGGACAGCACCCCAGGCCTTATAACCTGCCTCCCAGGACAGGCTGCCTGGTCACAGAAGTGGCCCTCCTCATTGGGCCATGAGCTGGTTGAGTGGCCCTTTAGCAGGGCTTTGACCTCCCTGGCCTGGTCCCTCATTCTTTCAACAAGTAGCCTAAATGATTTTTCAAACTCCTGTGTGACTCTACCGACTCCCCTCAACTCTCTGGGCCTCCACTGGCTGTCTGAACAGGTTCCCACCTTGGATGAGAATCAGCTTTCCAAGGGGGATTCCCAGAGGTGGTCACACTGTGTTGAGATACTGACTTCCTCAGCATTTGGGGCAGACGGCCCCTGGGTCAGTCACCTCTAGTGAGGAGCTGCTTCCCCTTTAAGCACTCATCCTCCGGCCCACGCCTTACAAATTCCCTTTCCCGTGCGGGCCACGGACAAAAAGGGCTGTGAAGGACGGAACTCAGGGACCCTCCAGGGCCCGTCCATCTTAGACCCACGGCCCAGAGTCAGAGGGAGATCGTACACGGGCCAACGCTGACTGTACTCGGCGGTTTCTCTAACTGGGTCCCTCTCACAGGGATCACTGGGTCACAGTCACTTGAGAGCACTTGCTAAAAATGTGAATTCTTGATCCTCCCATCCAGAAAGCTTAAGCACAGCCAAGCAAACTATGGTCAGGCGAAAGGAATCCCGGGGAGCGCGAACAAGTGCACAGAGTATTAGGGCGAGGTCAGCTATTGGAAATGGAAGGAACGCTGCGAGCTGGCCGAGGCCTCAATCCCGTATGGACCGTATTCTCTCAAGTCTGCAGTGACCTTTACCCAAACATAGGGTGTTTCTCCTTTCAAACTGCCTCCCCCACAGCATGAACCCACAGCACCCCGCTCTCCCCCACATCTTTCCCTTGCACGTCCCCACACCGAGTGCATGGAGGTATATTAATAGCATGAGTCAGTTTCACAGTGAGTTTACCGAAAACCTCACCTCTCCAATCAGCCCATGTAATCTACTTGCAAGAGTCATTTATCAAATGTGAACTTCCCTGGCTCACACGTTTGCAGCAGGGGCTGGCGGTGATGCCCGCAGAGATGCCAGCCCAGAAAACACCACCCACAGCTGGTAGCATCCAGCTGTACCGGCATCTACTCCTTGGCAGACAGACTTTTTTTTTTTTTTGGTGATTTTGTGAGTGAGGTTCACAAAAGAAGGGGCAGAAACAGCAGGCGGGTGCGGGATGGAGCTGGCGTGGTGCGTGTGATGGCCTGCTCTGCTTTTTAGTGGCCTCGAGGTCTCTCGGCTTCCACGTCTGGAAGTTGGGGATAACACCACCTGCCTCACAGACATATTGTGAAGGCGAGAACTAAGATCTGCAAAGTACCCCCTGTCCATGCTCAGTAAGGGAAAGTTGTTATTATTACAGCGGAGTACAATAAAAACACCGTGAGTCACAAAAGCCCGCACCACGATGTCTACAGGAGCTGCGTTATTAGGGAGGCTTTGGTCTGGGCTGAAAATGCCTTTGCAAGGGGTCCGAAATGCAGCCTCCCTCCCAGCTGCTGTCCCCACCTTCATCACCCAGCTGGTCTGCCCCTTCCGGTGTCCAGTGATTCTCCCTATTGTCCCCAAACCTAGTCATACAGCGTTTCCACTTCCTGAGTGACAGGAAAGGGTCCAGCAGCACTGGGCTTGGGTAAACCCAAGCAAACAGAGCCCAAGCCCTCCCTCCTCTAAGCTGCTCAGGCCCTTGGAGACCTGTGTTTGGGTCGCAGTGGGACTCAGTATTTATCCCCTACGTGGACCCATCACAGGGCCAAGCACATAGTGGGTACTCAGTTACTGAGGCTGACTGCTCCGCCAGGAACCATGGAGGCACGTTCAGAAATGACTGTGAGCTACCACGTGGCTCTCATTCACAGGACCCTTTGATCAGAGCTTCCAAAACCCAGAGCAGCACACAAAACCAGAGTTCAGGGGAGCACAGCAGACATTTTAGGATGTTACTGCCCAAGTTTCACTTCCACATTGCTTTCTGAATTGTACTTCAACTCTAGTTTTGAGCAAAGCGGGGGCCAGGGCACAGGCTCCCCACGGTCTTCAGGCTCCTTGCCTGGGAACCAGCCCCTGAGGCTGCGTGGATCGGGGACTCGAAGTGCTGAGCCCCTCTTAGATGCCGGGCCCTAAGTCAGGACTATTCAGACATTTTCTGAGTGAAGAGCCACAACAAGCTACAAAGCAGGCACTGGGAAGCAACATGCAGGCGGCTCCATGATGAGGGAGTCAGGGGTGAAGGGCCCCCAAGGTCCACGGCTCTTCTCCCCGCCACCCCCCCTTCCAAAGGAGAACCCCAGGAGGCCAGCCCCAGGGTTCAGGTTTGCTGGAAGCCACCACAGGCATTTGTGATTATCTTTAACATCTGCCCTCCCATCAAGTTCACACACCACAGCTCTGCTGGAAGCTAGCAAGGGACAGTTGGTTCTCACCCACCTGTGAGTAAGTCTCGGAGGAGGGGTATATTTTAGGAGAGTTTCTGCTAGGGGCAAGGCGAGGGGCTTTTCTGCATACTGCCTCACCTGTCCTCCAAACAATCCAGAGAGGCAGGTGAGTATGGCCGGGCTCATCACAGCGCTGTGATCTCCCTGGGGTCACCCAGCTATGGAGAGGCAGGGCCAGGGTCCTTCAGCTCCTCAGGGCAACAGTATTTGCCGAATGAGCATTGGGTTTAAATCCCAAAGAGCGCCAAGTGGCCAGGCAGAGCCTCTGTGGAAACTCTCTGCAGCAGATGAGCCAAGGATGGAGTTTTCTTCCTCTGGCTGCGCACGCCTCTTCCCATCCCTAACTCCTCTGGGCAAGGGCACCTGCTACCCTCTCCCCTTCTTATCTGCAGACGCTGGTGGGGAGAGGAGGCCATTAGTCTCTGACACAGGGTGCGATTTCAAAGCCCTCTCTTGTCCCGGACTGGGCTTTCTTTTCCCCTGTGGGTTTCAGAGCTTAGTTCCCTGCCAAAGGAAGGTCAGGAGCAGAGCTACCTTTCTGAGCTGGGAAGGACGTCCTGCCCCAGTGTCCCCTTGGCCTCAGAGCCTCACACGCGGGATGGCCCCCCACGCGCGCGTGGGCAGACCCTGTGGCGCCCTGTGAAGGGCTTGGCTTGGGAGTCAGAAGATGGGCTCCAGTCCTGACTCTGCCTCTCGGGCAAGACGCTTCCCCTTCTGGGTGCCCAGTTCCCTCGTCTGTTAAATGGAAAGTACTGGACCTCTAAAATCTGAAACTGTGCACGAGGTTCCCACTCAGTCCTTCCAGACCACAGTCACGTGGGAGGCCACACGTTCACGCTTCCCTTTCTTCTCCCCGCCCCCGCCCCCTCCCCACCTCCAGCCGTCAGAGGATCCCACAGGGCGGAGGGACCGGGCAGCTCTGGCAGATGCAGGAGGCTCTCTCTCCTCTACGGCCCTCTGTGCTCTCATGGCCACTGTCTCTAGGCCTCCATCTTTTTGTCACATGTATTTCTGATATGTCTGCTCCTTCACGGAGCAACCAGCTGCCCCAGGAACCCCTGCTGTCCAATTCTGATTTGCATCTTCCGTGTCAGTCGGGTCCCAAGTGGCCGAGGGGAGTGCGGACCCCCCAGCTCTCCCTACTCAGAGCCTGGAGAAGAATGTAAACTCAACCGCATGGAAAACTGTCAGAAATTATTCAGAGTCTGCCAAGGGGAGCCCTAAGAGATTTGGGGGTACACTCCAGTTTGGGAAGCACTTCTCCAAAATCCCCCCAGCTCTGACATGTCCTTACCCGCACCCCTCTCTTTGATCTCCAAAATAAATCTCCCACTTGTGGGTCTTCATAGGACTCAGGAAAACACAGCACATAATTAACCAAAGGCCATTCACTCATCTCAGGAAGCTACTAGAAGCCTGCCACTGACTCTCACAAGCAGGAGCTGAGATGTGCAGCCCCCCTTCACGGGTGGTTCCTGGCATATAGTACCCACTGGCCCTCTGAGTCTCCAGGAAGCCCAGACAAGCTTTCAGAAATGCTGGTCTACAACCAACACTGGTTTCCACCCTGGGTTCTGTGGATTTGGCTGCCCTCACCCTCCCACCCACCAGCCCCCATAAAACCTCAGACCAAGAGCATGAGTGACTGTACCCCTGCCAACCTCCGACAGCGGAGACAAACAGACTGGCGGCCGCCGGCCCTCCTGGGCCCTGCCTCCGTGCTCAGAACTGCTGTTCCCTGGTCCCTGGCTCCTGACGTCCATTCAGTGGGGAGAGAAGAGGAACCTTTCCAAAACACATTTTCGGCTTTTTAATAAACCCTGCAATTCCTCTAATGGTTTTAGATGATCTTAAATATTTATAAAAATCACTCTCAGCAACGCTATTCATTAAACAAATCTCCTCGCCGACTTCGATTATTTATGTATTTATGAACGTGATGTCTCCTTCCCTTGGAGCAGATGGCGGCTAGTGTTTGAAAATGATAAAGAAATCAATGGGAGAGAAGGTAAACTCAGTGACTCTCCCCGTTTACTCTCCTCGACAGGCTCCGGGACAACGGGCTCCGTGCGCCACGGCAGCGCCTGCCCTTCCACCAACACCACCAGCGGGCCTGGAAAAGCATGGAGGCTTGAACTTGAATCTAGGAAGAAACTACCAGCCAAGGGCTTGACTCCCAGTGGGAACTAGAGCTCTGTTTGTGGAGGGAGGGGCAGGACAACGGGGCTGAGGTAGGGACAGAAAGAGCCCAGGGGGTAGGAGAAAAGTAACTGACATTTGCTGAGCACCTACTATGTGCCATGCGCTATGCTGGGTAGGTCTCCATACAGCCTCGGGGTTGACCTGCACGACGCCCTTGCAGGTGCAGACTGTTATTCCTCGCCGGAAAGGTGAAGGGGGCCCTGAGAGACAGAGTCGTGCCCGAGGTCACTGAGCTAGTCAGCGGCAGAAGCAGGAGGCGAACGCGGGAGACTGGCCCGCACACCCATAGGCACAAGTAGAAAAAGATAGGGCAGGGGTCCCCCAACTTTTTACACAGGGGGCCAGTTCACTGTCCCTCAGACCGTAGGAGGGCGGACTATAAAAAAAAAACAACTATGAACAAATCCCTATGCACACTGCACATATCTTGTTTTAAAGTAAAAAAACAAAACGGGAACAAACACAATATTGAAAATAAAGAACAGGTAAATTTAAATCAACAAACTGACCAGTATTTCAATGGGAACTATGGGTGCGGATGCATCCTGTGCTCCTCTCACTGACCACCAATGAAAGAGGTGCCCCTTCCGGAAGTGTGGCGGGGGCCGGATAAATGGCTTCAGGGACCACATGCGGCCCATGGGCCGTAGTTTGGGGACCCCTGGGATAGAGGAAAATAGAATTGCCCTTAACCTCATGACTTCCTGGCTACAAAATTATCTTTCTTTCAACCTCCTGAGACCAGTCACCCCTTCCTTTTACGACCGTCAGACGTAACTGCCGAAGGTCTACTGAAGCGACAGAAATTCTGTCCCCATGAGAACTTAAAAAGAGTCGCTGTGGGTGTTATGATAAGAGATTCAGTGAGAGTCATAGACATAGAAAGAACTGACTTTATGAAAGAGAGGGGAAAGGACCCTTTACCCCCGGAAATGGGTGAAAAACAGGATTACAAAGATTCCTTCTTCATCAGGCCTTTATTACATGTCCCCAGTAGGAAAGGAAGAAACAAACAATAAAATAGGCCCTTCCTCCTCCACCACGGAATCTATCTACTTCTCTCAAGAAGCTCCAATTCAAGCTTACAAAGAGAGATGGTTCTGGCCTTTGAGATGCTTGTACTCGGGTTGACTCGGGTTGAGGAAACAGCAATCATGACCGTTGATGATAATAACAGTCATTGATGATGAATGTAACCATTCATCGGGGCCTGTGCTAAGAGCTTCACTCACTCTATCCTAAAGAGCAGTACAACCTCATGGAACATCGTCCCATTGTACAGGTGGGAACATTCTCTGAGCGGTGAAGAAACTCAGTGACGTGTACACAGTGATAGAGGGAAAAGAGGGTGTGACAGGTGGCTCCTGTCCTCTTAAAAGGAACCCTGTGAGATGGCTGGAGTGGAGTGGAAGTATCTTACCTGTTTACAGGTGAGGAAATAAGCGTTATGAGAGGGTGATGACCTATCTAAGGCTTCCTGGCCTTTAAATCTGAAGTGTAAGAATTTTAAATCTGACTTTTCATTGACACAACACTCACTGGAAGACAGTTTTGCTGAAGAAGGCCCAGTCCCGCACCGCGAAATCACACGATGGTGGTCTGACAATCAAGGAGACGGTGGTCATGCTAGATGTGAGGCCACCACCTCCTGGCTCTGGCGGCCCTCAGGGGTCCCTCCTGTCCTGCTCCCTGGATACTGAGGGAAGAGCTGGCAGAGCCTGGGATTGCACAATGGGGAATCTGGACACATTTGGGAGGAACCACCAGAGAACAAAGTCAAGGTCACCCACGGGCCACTGCGCTGACCTTGAGGTGGAGACAGAATGTCCCTCCATAAAGAGCAATGGGGGAAACCCTCACTCTTTTGTTCATCCCGTCAAAAAACAAACATGTACCGTGTGTCCAGCATACGCCAGACGGCCTGCCAGGTGCCAGGGAAACACAAAAGCCACTCGGATGGGGAGCAACATGTCTGGGAAGGAGACTAGGGTGAGGGTCTCGAATCTGAATCTACCACTTACTGGAGGAGGGTCTTGGGCCAAATCCTGTCTCTAAGACTCGCCAAATGAGAGTAAGACCAGTACCCTGAGGTATCCGTGGTCCCTCCACAGCTGAACAACGAATCGGCATAAGCTCACACTGCAGCTGGCCTGGCAGAGAGGTGCCTTCCGATGCCTCTTAAAATGAGAATCGCACTAGGACTCGTCTCCTGCCCTCCCGAGGTGGGAAGACACACAGCTAAGGATTCCCAAGGGGTGCACAGAGGCCATCGGGCGCTGAGAAGGAACGAGAAAGGATGGCTGTCGGAGAAAGCGAAATGGCTTGAAAATCTTCCAAAGTGAAGTGCAGAGAGGCACGCGGGCCACGTCCAAGCGGCCCTGCCCTGTGAGCAAAGACCCCACAGCCTCCCGCAGCTTGGGTACTCTAGCCCTCCCCCATGAGGAAGTCTCAGCGAGGATGGTGAAAAGGCAGATCACAAGGTGCCTCCCCAGGCAGAAAGCCCAGGGCGGCTGACCACTTCTGCATGCCCCAGAAAGGGAGAAGCCGCACCTGGGCCCAGCTTCCTCCACGTTTATGGGAACCCCGGGCCAGGGAAGGCGGCCCAGCTGTCAGCCCTGGCTGCCTGCCGCGGCCAGTCATCTGGCGGTGGCAATCAAAACCATGCTTCCTTGTCATTTCCACCGGGTGCAATCTTCCAAGAATGGGAGCAGCTCAAAGTTGGACTTTAAGCTCCTTTTCGCAAGGAGTCAATATTTCCACAAGGTAATCCTCCGTAGGCAGGGAAGGGTGATTACATAGATTCCAGGTGGCAAAATGGGGCTCTCTGGGGACTGTGGGATGGAGATGGCAGGGCAAGGAAGTAAAAAACAAAACACGTGGAACCACACCGTTTCACCTCTCAAAATTCACATGCACTTATTCATTTCACAAATATCTATGGAGAACCTCCCAGGTGCCCCAGGCACCCCCTTCTAGGCAGCGGGAAGGCAGAAATTAAAGGTGACTAACAATGACACTTTCCATTACTACGCGCCTCCAGGCCAGGAAATCCTCGCTCACTTTCTCCAGAGCCAACTCAAAGCAGCCCATTTTACAGAATGGTACCTAAAACTCAGAAAGGATAAGCAACTTGCCCAAGGTCACAGAGCTAGTCAGTGGTAGGGAATTAAACCGCTTAGGTGCAAAGTCCTCCTGACACGCGCCCCGCCCCCACCCCCACCCCCAGCGGCGCCACCTTCCCTTTCAACCCCTCCCCCCACGGGCTCCATTTCTTGCAACCCGGTGCAGATCAAAGACCGCCCCCCAGGCTCCAGCAAGCTAAGTGCTTGGTTCCTCTTTCCCCACACCGCCCAACGTAGGGCAGCCAGGTTCCAGACCCAGTGTGTTTGTGTCCACAGCCCCAGGAGAGCCCCGCAGACTACAAGGGCATCCACCTTTAACACTGAACTTCCATTTAAAAATAAAGATGATGAAAAGATAAAGAGCAAAAAGGAAGTGCTCCTTAAACATAGGCGGGTGTGTACCTCAGGAGGAAGTCGAGGCCAATGGAGATTTTGTTCACCCCCTCTAGTTCCTCAATTCTAAGCGACCGGCCCTCCCAGCTCCCAGTGGAAGTTTGCTGGGGGGCTGACCTGCGCCCGGGGTCAGACCCTGCAGCCCCACCTGGAGTGCAGGAAGGGTGGGAGGTGGGGGCACAGCCACGCGGAGCCCCCTCCCTTCCAGCGCAGGACGCCGCTGCGCGCTCCCCGCAGCTGGGTGGACCCGGCGGCGGCCCCCCGGCGTGCGCCTCGCGCGCTCTCCCGCCCAGCCCAGCCCCGGAGCATCCTCTGGGGGGCCCCCGCGAGCCCCCACCCCTGCCGCGCCCCCTCTTCAACCGCAGCGACAGCCGGCGGGCCCGGCTCGCACCCCCACCGCTCCCCGCACCCATCACGCGCGCACCCCGCACCCGCGCCCTCGCCGGTGCCAGTCGGCTCCAAGGGCGCGCGCGGGCGGCGCGGGCGGCCCGGGCGGCAGCGCCGGCGGAGCCCCAGCACGTACCTGGCTGCCCGGCGAGCGGCGAGGGGAGCGCGGGCGCGGGCGCTGGGCAGGAGCCTCGGAGGTTCGGGTGCCGCCGCCGCCGCCGTTTCCGGGTTGGCGGGTCTCACGTCACCGCCACAGGTTTGCAGGCGGCCCCCGCCGCGGCGGCAGCAGCAGCAGCAGCGGCCCGGGCGAGTGCCAGGCGAGAAATCACTATAAAAGGAAGAGACGTCGCGAGGAGGAAGAGGAAACGCTGTTTACCTTCGCGAAGCTGAGCCGCCGGCGCTCGCACAAAAGGAGGACGCCCGCCGACGCGCCTCCCCCCGCGCCCGGTCCCCACCGCATCGGGCCCCGCGTCAGCGCGCGCAGGGCCCCGGGACCGCCCCGCGTCGGCCCCCACCCCAAAACCGGGCTGCGGGGGAGGGGGTGGCCCGGCTCCGATGGGTCCCTGCTCCCCAGCACGGGCTCTGTGGCCCAGGGCTTGGGTGACCTTGGGCAAGTCACGGCCGGCGAGCCAGAGGCTGTGTGGACTTCACTGGGGGGCTCCTTGCCCTACTGGCGTGGAGTGAGAAAACCTCAGCTCTCTGGGAGGCGCATAGATGCTCCAAGGTCACAGCATGTCGGGCAGGGCGCCAGCTCGACCCCCGAGTCCCCTGATCTTCCTGCCAGTAGGTTCCCCTGCCTGGGCCCATCCCCTGCCCAGCCCACTTGGCAGCGGGGTCAGTGAGAGCATGTGCATCCAAAACATTCATTCAGCCCTCAACAGACATTTACTGAGGGCCTACTAAGTGCTGGGTTGTTCTAGGCCCTGAGCAGAGTCCCTGTCTGGGGCCATATACAAGTTCCTGATGGGTCTGGTGGTGGTGCTTACTGAGGTGAGGGAAACAGAGCTGGACTGGGGGGAGACAGGGGCTGCGTGTCTGTATTATCCTAAGTGGCTCTCTAAGGACCTTTAGTACAGAAATTCCCAGACAATAAGCTCCTCGCAATAATTACAGCTTCCGGTATAATGGGGTCCCCATCTTTCCCCTTGTCTGTAATGACAGAAAATGCACTTGTCTCCACATACAGGACCTGCCAAGGGAGGACACGGAGCTTCCTCCCTCTGACTTGCTCCTAAGTGCTCAAGCCCATGCTAACATTTGTCTTGAAGTTCAGCCAAATTCCTCAGGAATATAGGCAATGTTCTTTCAAGTATCTTTCTCCCGCCGTCTAGCAGGGCGTGCAGAGTTACAGGGCACTTTCACAGTCTCTCCACCTTCCTCCTCCAGCTATCCTGGATGTGTGGGTGGTCCCGTTGCAGGACTGGGCTGTGCCCAAATAATACCACGTGCTGACTCGCCTGATTATAGCTCTTCCGGTTCTTCAACAAAGAAGTCCGAAGCCCTCCCTCTTGCCCAGGTCCAGCGTGAGGAGCTGGGGGCCCTGTGATGACTACACAGATAACAGCACATAGAAGGGACGGAGTGGTGAAAGGTTGCTGCTGAACTTGGAAGGGAGGGAGCTAAAGAGAGAGCAGGCCATGGGGATCAGAAAATGCTCGCTCAAATGCTGACCGGCAATCAGGCAGAGCGAGGAAAGAAGGAAGCACCTGGAAGCTTGCTTGAGCATCCTCGCTCTCACTGATGCCCGCCTTAACCTGATGGAGTGAGGAGGAGGTGGGACACAGCTAGGATTTGGACCATGAACATGGAGAGAAGCAGGAAAAGGGTTTGGGATCAGACCTGAGCTGAGTTTTGTCCTTGGCTGCTTAAAATGAGCATTAATAATTTCAAACATGGCAGGACCAGGCGGTGGCGCAGTGGATAGAGCGTCAGACTGGGATGCAGAAGACCCAGGTTCGAGACCCCGAGGTCGCCAGTTTGAGCGCGACCTCGGGGTCGAGCAAAAGCTCGCCAGCTTGGACCCAAGGTCGCTGGGTCGAGCAAGGGGTTTCTCGGTCTGCTGAAGGCCCGCGGTCAAGACACATGTGAGAAAGCAATCAATGAACAACTAAAGTGCCACAACAAAAAACTGATAATTGATGCTTCTCATCTCTCTCTGTTCCCTGTCTGTCTGTCCCTATCTATCCCTCTCTCTGACTCTCTCTGTCTCTATAAAAAAATAATAATAATAATTTCAAACATGTTTAAAGTACCTAGCAGGTGCCAAACGTTATGTCCATTTAATTGAATTTTCACAACAGCCCCTTGGTCTTACACAAGATACTGGAGCTGGGAGAGTGGTGGAATTTGCTCAAGGTCATTCTAATTAGATAGTAGTGGAGCTGGGCATGAACCCCAGATTGTTGGGCGCCAAAGCCAAGTACTTAGCCACTCTGAGCCTCTGTTTGTTCATCTGTGAAGTGGAATCGACAACGACAACTTCATTAGGTTGTGGGGAGTTCAATGAAATAGTGCGTGTGTAGAACCTAGCATGTGACTAGGAGGGAGCTATCACCACTGTTGTTGTTACCATCACTATTCTGGCATACTTGTAAACTGCAAACAGTTTGGCAGGAATGTAACAGAATGTAAATGTGTGTGTGTGTGTGGAGGTGTCAGGAAGCAGGTGGGAATAGGTGACAGCATGCTCACCCTGCCTTCCACTGAATTCAGAGATGCCCAAGATGACGGGTCCAGCTCATACGTATGTGTCTAGTCACTGGACAGTCAGGCTGGGAGAATCATTCAGGCCTCTGATCCTGGCTCACAGGATGCAGGTCCTCACAGGATGGACAAATTCAAGCGAAGGGAACCCTGAGGATAATGCCTGGGAAACCCTCCAGCCATTCATCACTGCCATGACCTGCTCTACTTCCCGACAATGGCAAGTCAAAGCCTAGTGTCTCAACCCATTGGGGCGGCTATGACAAATACCGGATTGTGGGACTTAGACAACGAACGTTTATTTCTTATGATTCTGGAGGCCTGAACGTGCAAGATCAAGGCGTTCATAGAGTTGGCGTCTGGTGAAGATCCACTTCCTGGTTCATGGATGGCCTACTTTGCAGTGTCCTCATGTGACAGGAGTGGGGACGGACCTCTCTGGGGTCTTTATTATAAAGGCACTCATCTCACTCATTAAGGCTTTGCCCTCATGACTTCCCAAGGGCCCCACCTCCCAATGTCATCATATGGGGGACCAGGTTTTAACATATGAATGTGGGGGAGGGGCGGTCCATTACACCTAGCATTCTGTAAAAAGCGCTGGTTTGGAGTCAGGAAGGACAGCCTACAATTTTCAGCTGTGCAACCCTGGGCAAGTCATTTAACTTCTGCCTAATTTCCTCATTTGTAGAACGGGAGTAATAATAGTGTCATCTTCCGTTGAGAAGACCATAGAACAGTGGTTCTTAACCTTTTTTGAGGTACCGAACCCACCAGTTTCATATGCGCATTCACCAAACCCTTCTTTAGTGATAAATAAAATAGGATTTTTTTCCCCAAATTCAAGACATAGGTATAGGTTTTCTTACTGGTGCACAAAATGAGCCGTGCATGAACATCACCTTGCTCAAAGAACAAAACCAACAACGTGCATGAACTCACAACAAATGACGGTATTACTTTATTCTGGCCTCCGTGGCAGAGGCTTCTCCGAACCCCTGAGACAGACTCATCGAACCCCTAGGGTTCGATAGAACCCAGGTTAAGAACCACTGCCATAGAAGATGATGAGTGTTTCATGTTTTGTAAGCTGTGAAACAGCGTGCACATTGTAGTTTCAACCTTAGAATCCTGCTCCTCCAGACAGAGCATTGCAGGCCACACAGCTTGCAAGCCAAGTAGCCAGCTCCTTCCATCCCAAACGCCTGAAAGATGCGCGTTTCCCTGCTGCGTGTTTGCTGTAGAAGAAAACGGGAGGTAGAGAGTCAGGAGACAGGGCAAATCCAGTTTTGTCCTGCTGGTTAGTATTTTGCAATTGAGCGGATTTCATATCCCACGGGGATAAAAGCAAACTCAGTGACATGCCACTCACCTGGCTGCCAGGGCCCTGGCACCTCCAGCCCTTCGGAACAAACAGACCAAAGGGAGGAGACTCACAGCCTGAGCCCACTGGGGGCTGCTCTCTGAAACTGCAGGAGGGCCACGTGGAGGGGGCTTGCAGGTGGCTCAGAAAACCCCTCGAGGTTGGGAAATCCTGCTTTGGTAGGTGGAGAGAGGTGGAGCAGCGAGCCCTACCTGGGCACGAAGAAACTAGTGAGTGATGGCTTCTGAGGACGGTGTGTGTGTGTGTGTGTGTGTGTGTGTAGAATGGGGGTAACTGCTTAATGGATTTGGGGTGACAAAAACCTTCTGAACTAGATCGAGGTGATGGCAGCATAGCATAGTGAAGGTAGTAAGTGCCAGGAATTGTTCACTTGACATTGGTTAACCATCAGTTATAAGAATTTCAACTGAATTTACAGATAAGGAAGGAAGGAAGGAAAGGTTTGGTGGAGGGGCAGCTAACAGCGGGACCTTTCAGTGCGTGCTCCGTATTTCAGTGTCTCCACCATACAGCTGCGCAGATGACCCGCAGTGTCAGGATCTTAGTCGCGGGCGCTCTAACTCCTTGCGAGCGGCCGTTTCCATGAGCGATCCTTTAACAATGGACGGTAAAAGGAATTCGCGTCCAACGCTGCTGTTCCGGTCGTCTTCCTATGAACTTGATTCATGCTGATAAAAGGGCGTGGCAAAGCGCAGGGTGGAGCTGGGGAGCTGGAGGCCGTCCTGCCTGGAGTGCCCGTCAGTGCCAGGCCCCTGGGAGCGGTAGGTAGCCTCTCTGTGCCTCGTGTTTCCTCCTCACGTAAAATGGGGTGACGGGGACATCGCCACCATGGTGTCGGTGTGGGGACCAAGTGAGACAACACGGTGGGGTTTCACCCGGAAGGCGCTTACTAAATGTCTGCTGTTATTGTTATTTTTGTTACTATACGGCATACGCAGTCTTTCAGAACATGGGTCCAGGGGGAAAATCAACCGAAATAGCAGCTCTCGGGGGGAAACTGCAGAGACCACAGACTAGACCCTCGTGCCTGGGAATAGCCCAAACGACAGACCGTCCACAGAACGGATTTCACCCGTGCCTGGTACCCTGAGCACGAAGGTGTCGTGAGGAGGGGGAAGCATAGCGTGTCAGTAAGGGGCAACGCGAGAATCCGTCAGACTCCCTGATCCCGCAGTGAAGACGCGGTCCGCCCACGTCCTCCAGAAAAGCTGGGACACGTGGTGTTTTAGAGACATTGCTGTGAAACGGTTGCCTAAGGGGGAAATGCTGTGGAAATGGATCAACTTTCACTGTCTAGAAAAAACTTAAGTGGAGGGGTGGTCTTGGGTCAGTGATACATTCAGGGAGAAGTCCAATGGCCCTAGATGATAAGGGACAGAAATGTCCCCCCTCTGATGACACAGAAAGAGAAACCACTCTAAACTTATTATGTACGAGTCATTTCTCTATGCAGAAAATGTCTTTCTACCCTGGTCCACAAGCATAGGTATGTGTACACTCACACACTAACAAATGCACACCCACCCACGTGCGTGCACACACAGGAAGGGAGAGAGTTTATGTGTCTTATTTTTTTCTAATTATGAAAGTAATACGTGTTCATTAGAGAAAACACAAGAAGGCTGATGGGGGGAAATGAATTCACTTGAAACACGGTGTTGGAGGAGAGCTCTGCGGAGACCCTGGACCTGGACCGCCGGAAAGATGGAAGGTGGGTCCTAGAGCCAATGAAACCTGAAATGTCACTGGAGACAAAAGTGACAAGCCGGAAGCTGTTCTGCTTTGGACACATAATGACAAGGCAGGGTTCTTTGGAAGACAATGGCACTGGGAAAATCAAAGGCAGCAGAAGAGGAAGACGAAATAGGTAGCTGGACTGACTCCGCGGAGGAAGCCATCGGCCCGCGACTGCAGGAGCTGAGCAGGCTGGGAGGACGGGGTACGTGGACTCATTCACAGGGTCTGCAGGAGGCGGGGCTGACTCAAAGGCACATAACACACATGTAGTCATTTATCTCTTTTGTTCTTGAAGTTAACCGGGCCAGAAAAGTGTGCGTGTGCATGGTTGTGCGTGCGCACGCGCGCGCGCGCACACACACACACACACACACACACACACGTGTGCGCGCGCGAGTGGAGGGTTCTAGTTGGAAGCATTCTGGCTATTTTAGAATCTGATTTGGTTTGCTTTACTAGTGAAAGGTTTGGGAAACAGTCTCTAAAGACTCGAAGCTTCAGTTGACTGAGCAATAAAATGGGGGTGACCACACAGGCCAACTCGTGGGTCCTGTGGAGGATTCAACAAGACAGCGCCGCTCAAGTCCTGAGCATGGCACACAACGCGCGAGGTCTTACCAAAGAGGCCGGTCATCTGCCCTCCTCCCCATTGTTGCTCTTGGGAGAGAAAAGTGCACGCACGTGTAAGAATTATTCTTCTGTCACACTCATGCAAAAGGACAAGCCCCCTGAGAGTTCTTAGAAAAGCATTCTGTCGTGAAAGTTTTGGGTATACATGCAAATGAAAACCAGGATGTGGCCAATGGTACAGATAATCCTCAAAAGATTAATGCCATGTAATTTATACCATTTACCTTTGTCTTTGACACATATGGGGTTTCTTATTTCAATATATCGGAATTGCTTTTCATTTTTATTAATGATTATAGATTGCTTAAGCTACTATCAAACTATTTCCTGAGCTCCAGCCTCATTTGGATGACAGGAGTAAGCATGTAAAAACAACTAATAAGAAGACCTTCTAATTAATTACATAGGGCTTCCGAGTCTACAGAGGGATTTTACACACACTCTCTTTAACTCTCCAACTCCTCCCCCCCTCCCCCCGCCAAGGTGGGACAGGTACAGTTCCTGCCACCCGACAGACGAGGAAATGGCAGCCGTGGGCCCCAGTTCAGCGGAAGCTGAACTTGAACGTGGTCTCCAGGCTCCAAGCCTGTGGTTAGCTGCATTAGGAGAACTGACTCTGGAATTCAGATTCACCCACAGACACCGAGTAACCAAGTCACTGGGGAACCACCTTCACGTGATGGTGGGGATCACCAGCAGGAAGAGGTTTTGCCAGTAAACACAGATTTGGGGGGACTTCTAGCCGAGATGGGGTAACAGAGACTGGATTGATCCGCTGGCCTTAAACAACTGGAAAGAAATGGAAGAAGTACTGTTTTTGAGACATTTGGAAGTAGACAGCAAGGACGGTGATTCCCGAGAGGAAAAAAGGGTCATGCCCCCAGCTTCTGGGCCTCATTTGGAAACCCTTTCTAACCTTCACACCCAGCCCCGCTGCTACCAGAGCCCCTGAGTCTGCCTTCACTGCCGCTGCAGGAGGTAATCTCCCATCCGTCCCTCTCTCCCCCCTCCCCCCTCTCCTCCCTCCCCGCAGGAAGAGGCAGGACAGGGGAACCCTGAGTCACCTGCCATGCCCATCAGCCCCTTGCTCCTCAGAGACAACCACTACCCAGAGTTTGGAGTTAATCATCCCTGTGTATCCATAAACAATATGTAGACTTCCTTAGATATTAAAAACCCCATGCAAGTGGTTTCATTCTGTGTGACTCCTGCAATGTTCTTTTTTGCTCAACACAGTCTATTCATGTTGCTGCATGTAGCCCAGGCAGGCCTGTTC
This sequence comes from Rhynchonycteris naso, assembly GCA_037038555.1. Taxonomy (NCBI): domain Eukaryota; kingdom Metazoa; phylum Chordata; class Mammalia; order Chiroptera; family Emballonuridae; genus Rhynchonycteris; species Rhynchonycteris naso. The sequence goes on from CM072998.1 coordinate 279,814,228, forward strand.
ATTCGGTGATTCATGGCGCTCACCCCTGGCACAGGAAAGCCCTCGAGTCTCTGTCCTCCAACTCTATTCCCCACCCGCTCATCAGAGTGCAAGCCCCGCGGGAGGGAGAGGGATCGCTGTGGGTCTCAGAGCAGTGCCTGGAGCACTGGCTAATTCATTCCAACAGTTCATCTCTACTGGACAGTATTCCACTGTATACACTTTTCAGATAAAAAAAAATTATCTATTGATTTTAGCGAGAGAGGAAGGAGACAGAGCGAGAGAGACAGGAACAATGAGCAGTTCCTGTATGTGCCCTGACCAGGGTTCAAACCATCAGCCTCTGCGCTTCCAGACGATGTTCTAACCAACCAAGTTATCCAGTCGGGGCCTCGACTGATATACTTAACACACTTATTTTGCTTATGTCACCGTGGGGTGACACCTGTCCTATTCCAACATTTCGATCTCTTAAAGGTGCTTTTTCAGGGATTTTTTTTTCTCTATCTTCTTATACACGGGTAGGAAAGAATCTCTTTATGCATAAGGATACAAGGCTCGATAACAGGAAGGTATGTGTGTGTAGTTTCCAATTTATTAAATAGTGTTATGCCAAGACTTGTCACCACCAGTTTATTGTATATTTTATATCTAACATATAAAGTATATTACACATATATTTATAATATAATTATATATAACATAACGTATCTTGAGACCTGCAGATATATAGTTCTAGCCTCAGAATCCTTCCAGAATTTTCCAGCATATATAAGCCATGTACATAATAGAGATCTTCCTCTTTCATCACATGGAGAACTTCTAACTTCTTCTTTTTGACAACTATTAGCGTTTCATGGTCATGATGCACTTTAATTTTAAAAATCAGTCCTCATTGGTGGTTCTTAGATTATGCCCTGAAACATCATATATTAAGCACGTCTGTATATTCTGTAGTTCTGGTGGGGTTTTTTTTTTGTGTGTGTGTGTGTGTGTGTGTGGCTACATATTATTTTATTGGGAGGATGTACCATAATTAACTAGTCACATGTATTTTTAAAATAACAGCACAGTATAACTCTTTTATTTTTCTTAGGAAAAATTCCCAAGAGTTGGAACTGTGGTCAGTGTATTGATATTTTTGTGCCTTTTATGTACTGCCAAGAGGGTTATTCCCATTTAGACTAGCTCCCTCCTGGAAACGGCTCCATTTAAGCGTTGCGGGTACTGGTTTTGCTGACTCGACTCTGAGGGGCCACATAGGCACAGATGGTGTTTATTATCCGCGTGTTCCTGGGGCTTGGCACACAGTAAGCGCACAGTAAATGCTCCTAGAAAGAGCGAGGCTGTTGGGAAGAGGATTGGGTGTGAATCCAGGAAAATGGGTCTCTGGGCACTAGGATGGGAGGAGGTGAGAGACCTGGAAAGCAAGGCCATGTTTCCCATAGGCCCCTTGAGGGCCCCCTGGGGTTCCTCCGTTAGCTGGCTGGCTGGGGTGACTACCCAGGGAACTAGGCAACGGCAGAGCAGGGAGCAAGTCCAACCTGTGTGCTGCTGGTCTGACAGCTGCCAGTGAAGAGAACAGGGCGGAGCTCACAGGTCTCAAGCGTGTAATCACAAGGGATTTGAGGAAGCTAGCCACCTGGGCATCATCTGAGTGAAGAATACCTACTCTCTAGCTGGGTGACTTTGGGACAGTTGTTGAAGCTCTCTGTGATAGACAGAATAATCCCCCATACCCCTCTCCTTCGAAAAAGAGCCCACGTCCTTATCCCTGGGATGTGTGAATATGTTCTCTTACACAGCAAAAGAGATGTTGCAGATGTGATCTTGAGGGGGGAGATTAGTTGGGTGGGTCCAATGTAATCACAATTACTTACAAAGGGGAGGGAGAGGGTCAATGTCTGAAAAAGATGTGACAAGGTAACCAGAGGTTGGAGCGACACACTTGGACGATGGAGGAAGGGGCCACAAGCCAGGGAATGCAGGCAACCCCTCGAAGCTGGAAAAGCTGAGAACATAGATTCTCCTACGAAGCCTCCAGAAGGAGCACAGCGCTGCCAACACCTTGATTGCAGACTCCTGACCTCCAGAACAACGAGAGAATAAACTTGTGCTGTTGTGAACCACAGTCTGGGGTCACCTGTTACAGCAGCTGTAGAAAACTATACTCTCTAAGCTCCAGTGTCCCCGTCTATAGAGGGGAAATAATGGTAGAACCTACTTTTATACAGTTGCTTAGAGGCTAGAACACATTGAGTATTTTAAGTGTTTAGAAGGGAGCCTGTTGAGTGTTAATAAAAACGTGGGTAAGTAACTGCACCTCTCTGGGCCCAGGGACCCCAGGGTCAGAGAGGGTTCCACCTGTGTGTGAATGTTTTCGGGAAGTCCAGCCGACTTGGACCTCCTTGGACAGTGAGCAGCCACTGCTGCCCTCTGCTGTGGCAGGGGTCAAAGGCCCTGTGGTCAGGAGGCCCTGGAAGTGCCAGCACAGGGATCTTCCTGCAGCACGGGGGAGTTCGCACCCTCGAGCTCTGACCCCTTTCCCCAGGGCATTGAGGGGAGGCTAACAGGGCCTCAGCGGCATTGAGAAGGATCCCCTAACCCCGGCTTTCCTGCACGGACGCCTTATAACAGAGCAGCCGAGAGCAACAAGGGACCACCCACCTTCCAAGGGGTCAGCGTGCAGAGCTGTGATTCATGCACCATGCTCAAATCTTTGTGTACAGGCACACACCCCACTGTCTTACACTGCTGTCCTACTCTGTTGGGGCTGTGTCCACAAACTACCTGAACTGAGGGGCTTATAAACAACAGAAATGTGTTTCTGACAGTCTTGGCGGTTGGCGAGTCTAAGGTCAAGGTGCCCACAGATCCCGCATCTGGTGGGGACCCACTTCAGAAGAGGGTCTTCTGCTCACTGGATCCTCACAGGCTGGGGGAGCTCTCCAGTGTCTCTCTTATTTTTTTTTTTTTTGTGACAGAGACAGAGAGAGTCAGAGAGAGGGACAGACAGACAGGAAGGGAGAGAGATGAGAAGCATCAATTCTTTGTTGCGGCACCTTAGTTTCTCAATGATGGCTTTCTCATATGTGCCTTGACCAGGGGCCACAGCCGACCAAGTGACCCCTTGCTCAAGCCAGCGACCTTGGGCTCAAGCTGGTGAGCCTTGCTCAAACCAGATGAGCTGGCGCTCAAGCTGGTGACCCCGGGATTTCGAATCTGGGTCCTTCGTGTCCCAGTCTAGCACTCTATCCACTGCGCCACCACCTGGTCAGGCTCCCTGCTCTCTTTTATAAGGGCACTAATCCTATTCATGAGCGCTCCACCCAAGACCCCATTTACAAATACCCTCACACGGAGGGGTTAGAGTCCCAAATATGAATTTTGGGTGGGCACAAACATTCAGTTTATAACAAGAACATATATATACACACATGTGCACACACAAGCATATGTGCAAACACACACACACACACACACACACACACCAGTAGTGCCAGGATACAGACAAAGCTATGGTTGGCCTGTTTCCAGAGAAGAAGAAACTAAAACAGAGGGGAAAAGCCTGGTCCAAGGTCATCCTGTTGGTTGGAGCCCAGCAAGGTCAGAACCCAGGATCCCCCTGGCTCAGCAGTGCCATGGGTGGTGATCTCAGGGGCGCCACATTTCTTTGCCCGGCTGCCCAGCAGTGCCCTCCTCATTCCTTCTTCCCTTCTAATTGGATGCAGGCACAAAAAGGATTGTATTTATAATAGTTCAAATGGATTCGATTTTCAGAGCAGACTGCTTCTATTTAAAAAAATAAATTTCCCATTGACTGGAGAGAGAACGTGGGGCGGGGGGGGGGGGGAGATAGACAGAGGCATCCGCTCGTTGTTCCGCTTAGTTGGTACATTTAGTTGTACGCTCACTGCACTCACTGACTGCTTCTCATGGGGGCCTGGACTACGCAGCGACCCCGTGACCTAGGCGTGCCCACTGACCCACCTGACCAGGCCCAGAGATCGCTTTTGAATACCGTCTGTCAGACTGGAAAGAAAGGTAGCCGCTTGCAGTGCTTGTGGTGTTCTTCTCTGAGCATAATTTTGGGGAGATAGGGCAGGTTTTTACTCACCATCCCCACTTAAAAAATTTTTATTTGAGGACCTACTGTGTACTCCGTCCGCATGGCCATGAGCGGGAGGAGCAGACATCAGCTCAGCTGTGGTCAGCAGCCTGAGCCCCAGGACCTGCTGGAGGAGGTCACAGGGTGCTGGGAGCCTGTGCAGGAACAGCACCGGCCTGGGCTGGAAAGGACTCTGGGTGACTAACGTGCTGACTAGAGGGAGGCAGGCTTGGCAGGATCCAGGCCACACCCACCTGAGCTCCTCTTTCTGCTTTAACATCCACATGTTGCTTTGACTAAAACTATGTGAAAGTTATTTTCCAAAGACCAGGCTGTCACTGCCCACCTAAGAGTCACCTGAATGGATCTGCTGGAAGTACAGATTCCTGGGCCCCACCCGCTACACTCCAACTGCTGACTCAAGGCCTCAGAGGCTGGGTTTCTGGGTGTGCATTTTTCACACCCAAGTTTCTTGGTCTCTGCCCCCCTGCCCCCAAAGGTGAAGTAGGAAAAAAAAACAAGATGCAGAGATTAAACAGCGGGTACTGGGTTGGTTGGTAGGGGAGCACGGTGGGGGTTGGGGGCTCCCAAGGACCTCCTGCCCCTGAGGGCATCGGGCATCATCGCAGGGCACAGGGAGCAGCACCTCGCTCAGCTGGGTGTGTCTGGGCCCCAGGAATCCTGCCTCTCAGGGCAGGTTCTCTGAGCAGAGGTGTTGTTGCCTTATCATGCTATCAGCACCTTCCAGCCTGAGTCAGGAAGGGAGGGACTTTACCATTAAGGGCCCCAAGGGGCACAGATGAGGAACCTCTGTTAGAGAGAGTTTCATTTTTATTTTCAAACTCACAGCTTGGATTTTGGCTGTGTATCCGTGACTCCCGAATAAGCCTGTTTGTCAGGGGGAGTCTGGCCTCAGAAGCACCAGGAGGGGAGCCCACCTCCCCCAACCCCAGGACCCACTGCCACCCGGGGAGTCATCGGGCTGGTGGCAGGCAGGGCAGTCCAGGTCCAGAGGCCCAGGTGGGCTCCCCTCTGGGGGGTGGGTGCTGGGGGTGGAAGCGGGGACTGAGAAGCTCTCCCTGGGCCGAAGGGCTGTTTCCTCTCGGAAGGAGAGAAAAGTGAGACTTTCTTTTGGTTTCGATTGTTTGATAGAGCTCTTATTGGCTCAAGAAGCTGAGAACACATCTGTCTCTCTTTCCTAATAACAATAACAAGCAAGAGCAGCGACAGGGCGCCCTTTCACCCTCAGTGCGGTCCCGAGAGGAAGCCGGTCAAGCCTTTTCCACGGGCAGAAGCTAGGAGCCAGCAGCTAGGAGCCGCGGAGGACACCCCGGCGGCCGCGGCGGGGGCAGCGAGCTGGCCGGGCTCTCTGGCATCCGTTTCAGGGTGAGGGATGGATTATCATCTCTGGAACCCTTAATTTATACCATCTACGGGTCTTACATTTTTTTTTAATTAAATTATTTTTATTTATTTATTCATTTTAGAGGAAAGGGAGAGAGAGAGAGAGAGAGAGAGAGAGAGAGAGAGAGGAGCAGGAAGCTTCAACTCCCATATGTGCCCTGACCGGGCAAGCCCAGGGTTTTGAACCGGCAACCTCAGCATTCCAGGTCAACGCTTTATCCACTGCGCCACCACAGGTCAGACGTCTTACATTTTATTTTTAAAAATACTTTTCAGGGTACAATATGGCGCACAGAGATACGTTGTAGAATAGGACACCTGAGAACTGTGTAATTATGTTAACCAGTGAATTTTTAAAATTCCATTTAAAAAATACTTGTCAAAGTAAAATGTGCAACACAGTAAAAAATGACACAGGAGAGCGTCCTCTGAAATGTTCCTTGCTGTCTGTTTGCTGGGCACCTTGTGAGGGCAGCGGTAGCGCCCACATGTGATGGACAATCACATGTAGGGCTAAGAGAGGCCGGCTGACCTGTCCACTTTTGTGCAGCCACAGAGGGGTCGTGAAGTGTTGAACCCAGCGTTGGAGAACTTAAAGTCCACATCTAGGCTTCCAGAAAGCCACAGAGACGCTTAGCTTAGCCTGAATAGCAGTATTACTGAGAAGAACCAGCGGTCTCACCTCACATAGTTAGCTTATTTGAAGGTTTTGGGGTCTGTGATTTCTGCAAGTTCCACTTGCCTTGAAGACAAGCCCGTGTTCAAAAGAACAGAAGGAAAGGACAAGCCACAGAGTGGGAGAAAGTTTCTGCACATCATATATCTGCTAAGGGACCTGTACTGAGAATATAGAACGGGCTCCTACAACTCAATACCCAAAAGCCACATAGTCCCAGTTTTAAAATGGTCCAAGTCTTTATTTGCCACATCTCCAAAGAAGATCTACAAATGGACCGGAAGGAAGCACATGAGAAGATGTGCTATGTCACCAGTCATCAGGGAAATGTAAATAAAACCACAGCGAGTCACGGCTACATTCCCACTGGTCTGGCTCCACGAAAAACAAGGACAGGTTGTCACAAGTGGTGTCGAGGGGGTGGAGGAATCGGGCCCTTCCAGCGGCTGGCAGGAACATAACACAGCTAGCTGCTTTGGAAAATAGTCCGGCAGCTCCTCAGAGGGTTCGACACGGACTTACCCCGTGACCCAGCAACTCAACTCCCAGGTACCCATACAAGGAAAAGGAAAGCATGTCCTCACAAAAACGGAACCACAAATATTCAGAGCGGCATTATTCGTAAGAGTCAAAATAGTCGAAACAACCCTAATGCTCATCAGTGGATAAACAAAGTGAAGTATATTCGCACAGCGGAACATCACTTGGGAATAAAAAGGAAGGAAATACTGATACGTGCTGTAACGTACATGAACCTTGAAGACACGATGCTAAGTAAAGAAGCCAATCACATGCCTGACCTGTGGTGGTGCAGTGAATAAAGCATCGATCGACCTGGGAATACTGAGGTCGCCAGTTCAAAACCCTGCACTGGTCTGGTCAAGGCATGTATGGGAGTTGATGCTTCCAGCTCCTCCCCCCTTTCTTTCTTTCTCTCTCTCTCTCTCTCTCTCTCTCTCACTCTGTGTCTCCTCTCTAAAATGAATAAAACAAAAAGAAATTAAATAAGAAACCAATCACAGCCTAACCAGGTGGTGGTGCAGTGGATAGAACGTCGAACTGGGATGTGGAAGACCCAGTTTCGAGACCCCGAGGTCACCAGCTTGAGAGCGGGCTCATCTGGTTTGAGCAAAAGCTCGCCAGCTTGGACCCAAGGTCACTGGCTCCAGCAGGGGGTCACTCAGTTTGCTGAAGGCCCGCGGTCAAGGCACATGTGAGAAAGCAATCAAGAACAGCTAAGGTGTCCCAACGGCAATGAAAAACTAATGATTGATGCTTCTCATCTCTCTCCGTTCCTGTCTGTCTGTCCCTATCTCTCTCTCTGTCCCTGTAAAGAAAAATAAAGAAGCCAATCACAGAGGACCACATAGTGGATGATTTCACCAATAGGACATTTCCAAAAGAGACAAATGTATAGAGACAGGAAGGGGACTAGTGTCTGTTAGGGGTTGAGGGGAAATGGGAAGTGACTGTTGATAGGTAGGGTAGGGGATTTCTTTTTGGGGAGAAAATGTTCTAAAATTGATAGTGCTGGTGGTTGCACAAGTTAGTGAACATAACAAAACCCACTGAAATGTACACTTTATATGCGTGAACTGTATGGCATATGAATTACATCCCCATAAAGCTGTCACGAACTTTAAAAATAAACTGTAGGGAGGTGGGGAGGTACGTAATGGGTGTTGCTAGCATGGTCTACGCAGGTAGCTAGGTCAGAAGGGGCTTACCTTGATCAACCATTAGTTTCTCAGAATTTTAGCAGCTTTATTTAGAAAAATAACTTGCTCTGGCCACGTGGCTCAGTGGCCCAGTGCACCAGAGGTTGGTCAAGGCAAGTACAAGAAGCAATCAATGGAACAACTAAATGTAACAATTAAGTAAAACGAATTGATGCTTCTCTATAATTCCACGCCCCCTCTTCTCTCTCTCTCAAAACAATGGACAAATTAATAAAGTGGGTATTTTTATTGATGTATAACCAGTAATCTGCTAGAGCTGGTTCAATTGGTATTCAGCCTCATCACCTTGGTGCTTGTAATCAGCCATGGTAAAAAAATTGGAAAATGCTACAAATAAGGGGGAGGGAAAAAGGGAGGGAGGGAGCGAGGGAGGAAGGGAGAGAGAGAGAGAGAGAGAGAACTGGTTAAACATTTATTAACATACCACCAAGAATAACACACACATAGAAAAGTGCAGTATCAGAAGTGAACCGCTGCCTGACCAGGCGGTGGCGCAGTGGATAGAGCATCGGACTGGGATGTGGAAGGGCCCAGGTTTGAGACCCCGAGGTCGCCAGCTTGAGCGCAGGCCCATCTGGTTTTTGCAAAAGCTCACCAGCTTGGACCCAAGGTTGCTGGCTCGAGCAAGGGGTTACTTGGTCTGCTGAAGGCCCCCGGTCAAGGCACATGTGAGAAAGCAATCAATAAACAACTAAGGTGTCGCAATGAAAAACTGATGATTGATGCTTCTCATCTCTCTCAGTTCCTGTCTGTTCCTATCTATCCCTCTCTCTGTCTCTGTAAAAAAAAAAAAAAAAAGAATCGCTCTATGAATTTTTGCAAACTGAAATAAACCTGTGTGACCAGCGCCCAGAGAAAGAAATAGAACCGTATCTGTACCCCTAAAATTACTCTCCCCAGCATCTCCCACAAGTTCCCCTTTGGGTAAACACGATTCTGTCCTGTCACCATAGAGATTGCCTGTTTTTGCGCATTATGGAGAATCGAAGATGAATTATTTTGAGTGTGGCTCTTTCACTTGACATGGCCTGTGACATTCATCCATATTGTTGTGGGTGGGTGTACAGTGTTCATTCTCATTACTGGGCACATTGTGTGAGTAATGACCAATGTATACAGCCAGTCTACTGTTGAGAGACAGTGGCGCATTATGAAGCTTGTATTAGTAGAAACGGTCCTGCTATGGGCACTCTAGCACATTCCTTTGGCCTCTCTGCACACATTCCCACCTGGGAGTCTGCAGATTCTCAGGCAAGTTCACTCTGTTCCCCTTCTCTGCCTCCTTCCCGACGCCCTTCCCTTCCTCTCTCTTTCCTTACAAGCTGGCTCACCAACCTGGTACCCTCCACTGTGGCACAGACAAGAGCAGGACTTGCCTTCAGGTGGGAAAGTGGTCCCTATGCCACCGGCACGGGCCTGGGAGGAGAGCAGACCAGCCTGGGTGCACTCGCTAGCCCATGGGCTCTAGAGCTTCCTTCCGGCAGCGACAAACGGAACTGCAGGTAGGGAAGGGGTTGACTGGTACCCGGAGCTGGAGTGAACTGGGAGTCCCGCGGTCGGAGGTCTCCAGCCAGCTCTAGCTGAGCGGGAGCTCAGCGTGCACATTCAGACAATGTGTTATTGTAATCTGGGCTCAGCAGCTCCATAAAAAGAGGCCCATTGTCCTGACGCCTGTGTACCGGGCGGGAGTCGGCATTGTTCAGTGCGAGTGGGCAGTGCCGACGGCCACCAGAGGCTCCGGCTTTGACCCTCGGTTGGCATGAGGTGCTGCCCATGCCTTTGAAAGTGTGATGCTCCCCAGTGTAACATCATCACCTTTTCAACCGTGGGTGCTCTTCTAGATACTTCTGCCGGGTTTCATGTGATCACCAACTGCACGTCAAGCATTAAGTAGATTGCTGTCTGACTGCTCCCTTGTCACCAGGGAAGGTGATGTTTGAAGTTCTATAATTTTTGAAGAGGGCAAGTGCCAGTAATTATTGTGAGCTGCTATGAGTCAAGCATTAGGCCAACCACTTTCCGTGCCTCACCTCATTATTATTTAATTCTCATGCTCATTTCACGACACCAGTACTATTATTATTATCCCTTTGGGCAGAGGGAGAAACTGAGGCTTGTCGAGACGAAAGCTCAGTGCCTGTTTTTTCTGATTCTCAAGCCTGACACTTAACCTCCCCGCATCCTGTTCCTCTGGACCCCGGTAACAAATGGCCATGGCCGGCCAAGCCAGGCCCCAAAGTTGCTACTCTTAGGGACGGGCAGTAGCTGTGCTGCAGGTGCCGGGGGACGGCAGGCCCTGAATGTTGGCTCACACTGGACCCAGGAAGCCAGTGGCCGAGCCTGAGAAAAGGCATGCCAGGCCTTTTAGGGATGGGCACAGGGTTCCCAGCTGGTGACCCGAGCATTGTTCTATCTGCAAGGCCATGACCTCCAAGCTCCCTGAGGCATCTAAGGAAACTGGAGGTTCATTGTGTAGCTTAAGTGGTGGCCCAGGTCATACAGGGAGGGGCCGGTCCCATGAGAGCCTCTTGATACCAGTTGGACACACTGCTGGTTGGTGGCCTGGGCACAGGGCGGACTAGTTCTACCAAACTCCAAATCCTACATCCTGTCACTGTGCCTTAACATAGCAGGAAAGTGACCGCTGGAGGTGTGTCGGGGCAGAGCCACAGGAGGGGTCTCATTATTATTAGAAGGGGCCCCTAGGCAGAGGTTCTGAACTCTGGGCGATCCTCCTTTTTTGCTGGATTCTCAGAAGCTGAGCAGTGGTCCAGGGTGGGCCTGTGGCTCCTGTATGGCATGGGACTCACCTGGGGAAACTGACTAAATCCAGGTTCCTAGGCTTACCCTCCACAAGACTCCTAGGACAGGACAGGGCCCAGGAACCGGATTTTAAAGCTGAAGACACAGGTGAAGCCGCCCAAATCCCAAAGCATGGCCCTAATGTGGCTTCAGGCCAGCGTGCAGAGGACACATTTGCCATCCCCTTGTCCTCAAATCTGCTTGGACCCATAAAGCAAAATTTTAAATCCTGTCCCTCACATTGTGAAGCCAAACAAGGCTTCTTAACCCTGGCAGTTCTGCAGAATAGAAGGTCACAGTTCCGGCCTCTGAGCCTCTGACCAGGGGGTTTGCAAAGCAGCTGTGTTTATCTGAGCTTTAATTCCTGTCCTCAGGAGCTTAGAGCATCAACGTCTGCCTCTGGGGCCGCTGTGTGTCCAGAGCGACGTTTGTCCACTCCTAGCCTTTTCCTCGGCCACATTCTCCAGGCAGCAGGGGGCCCCGTGTACCAGCCGGACCTCTGGCCCCCCCAAGGCAGCACAGCCGTCCAAGAAACACACGTGGGGGGTCCCCTGGCAGACGCCTTGCCTTCTCTGAACGGGGAAAGTCACTGCGCTTCACGGTTTCCATTCCCCTGGCCGGCTGACCTGTCGTAGGCGGCAGGCCAGCTTTGACCCAGTTTCTCTTCCGAAAGGGCAGCCAGGGAACACAGTGGCAGCAGAGGTGGCCCTGGGCCATGGCTGGGAGCCTCCTGGGCCCTGACCTCAGGGTTCAAGTTCAGCCTCTGCAGTTCACGAGCAACGTGAACCTGACTTCTGGCAAGTCACGTCTTAACTTAGAGAAGTCTCCTAAATGATAAAACGGGGGACAGAAGAGTTCTACTGCAGTGTTGTTGATGGGCGTGCGTGCGTGCGCTGATAGGGCGGTTGGCCCGGGGTTCCGCCCCCTGAAGTCCGAGGGGGCGCGCCGTCATCAGTGCAGGTGGTGCCGGCGGGCGTTACGGCGCAGCGGGCCCTGCTGCTGCCCGCTCCAGCTGTCTCAGGGACGCCACACCGTCCCTCCCACCTTGTGTCAGCTCCTTGCCTCACCTGCTCACCCCAGCAGGCCTAGGATGAGCGCAGACCAGACTGGCTTTCCCCCAGGAAGCTCCCCACCCGGTAAGCCCCAGCCTGTGACCTTCAAAGGGATAGAGAGTAGGGCACGTATTTGCAACCACAGGCCTGGCATTGCCTTAACAATGTTCAGGATTTTGAAACGTGGTTGGGTTGACCTCACTTCCATCCCAGGCCGCGGGCTGCAGAGGTCAGACCAAATGGAGAACACAGGTTAGATGCGTCTGTTCTCTGTCGTCCTCGGTCAGGCACCCTGATGGAGAGGGGAGCCCATCAGCCCTGGAGAACGCACACAGCGCTGAGTCTAGAAATAAGACTGTCAGTCAGGACCGCTGAGCACACTTGTGGAGACAGAGTGCAATAGGTGGAGTGGAATTATCCTAGCAATGATCACTACCAGCCACCCTGCCACATGTACACCCACATCCTGACAGTGGGGGAGGAGGACACAGGGTTAGGGGAGTAGAGAAGAAAGGAGGTGGGAGGGAGGGGAGGTTATTGCCAAGGGCGCAGAGATGTGGGCTCACTCACACTGCTGCCTTGACTCACGGAGACCCGGAGCAGGTCGCTCCGTCCTCTGAAGACATGGCTCCCAGAACACCGAACACACACATGCACGCACAGGAAACACGGGCCCCTCCACCCGAAGTGCTCAAAGCGCTGAGCTCTCAGCATCCCTGGGAGAGGGCTGTTGGGGGCCCGGCGCACTGGAGGGGCAGCTTTCAATGAGGCCAAACAGATACTTACTGCCCCAGCTTTGAAACAAGGCCCACATGTTGTAATGAGAAGGAAAGCTGGCTGCCCCTTGCCCCAATTATCCAGGTAATGTCACTGGTTTCCAGGCCCAAGCCCACCGCCCCGGCAGCACAGCTTGTGGGGTTTGCCCTGTCTAGGTGTGTGAGCAGGTGTTCAAATCTACCCACTTTGTTGACAGGAAGCAAGGAGACCGACACCTCAGAATCCTCAGGGCCGTAGTCTTGGTCAGCTTTCCACCACTGCTTCTCTGGCCAGAATTCTGTGTTGGGGACCGTCTTCCATGTGGTAGGAATCCCCACGGTGGCCCCAAAGCCAGAACCACTCGTCTGGACTCCTGACGTGGTCATTTACTAACCATGACATCTCCTGCACGGGCACGGTCATAAATCTGAGCCTCACTTTCATGCTCCGGGAAGCTGAGGGGTGCCTGCCTCTCACTGGCCTGGTGAGGATGGGATGATGCAGGCAGGTGCCTGGCCAGGGCAGCACCAGGAAGGAGGAATAGCTCTGGGACACACACACACACACACACACACACACACACACACACACACACAACGCATGTGGTCCGAGCTGAGCACCTCCTCCACTTCTTCCTGCCCCTCACACAAACAGGACCAGACGTGGGTGCTAGCAGCGGAGGTGGGAGACTGTGTGTGTGGCGGACACCAAACCGTGGAGGGCCAGGCTCTGTAAGCCAAGGAGACAGGTGCACACTTGATGCATCCAAAGCGAGCTTGCAACAGTATCCCCCCACAGCCCAGCCAGAGGCGGGCCTGGCCTTCTCCATGCGGGAGAGGAGACGACTCACAAAACGGCCTGATTTCAGATGTTGGGGATCAACTGAGAATATGTTTATTTAAAAGCAATTTTAAATATTAAAAAAAGTAGAAACGAACACATACAGTACTGGAAAAGAGCTGTCACGTTAAGCACATGTGGAATGACAAGGGTGCTGAGGTTGGAGCGGCACCCAGAGGGGAGCTGGGAACTGGACTGGCGGCACTACAGGCTTCCTGCACCACAGGCTGGCGTTCTAGGCAATGAGGAAATAAACAGCCGTTGCCGCCTGTTCATCAGTAAAATAAGACACACACGCTATTTGCAGAGCATACCCTTCCCCTCTGGGGGAAAGGAAAGAACCAATTAGCTGTTTGTTTCCCCCATAAGGTTCCACACCTTCAGAAGACTGACTGCATCGTGTACAGAAGGGCAGGTAGTGGCTCACGGGTTTAAGTACAATGGCGGAGTGTCAGCTCAGCCGAGACCAGCAAGGTGTTGATACCTAGCTTTCCTGTGTCCCGCAGTAAGCTGGGTTAGAGAGCTCAGGTTCCTGACGGAAAACAGAGACAGAGCCCGAAAAACTAAGAGGTGTTTGTTTGTTTTTTAAAAAAAGCGTTTAAGTTGCTGCGAAAGGGGGAAAAGAACACACAACACTGATCCCATGTCATTTCACACATCTCGTTTTTGTGTGTGTTTTTAGAAACCAGTTTATTTTGAGATCAGCTGCAAATACTGTAGAGGCCACAAAAATGAACAGTTTTTCTTTTCTTTTTTTTCAATGTAACTTAAAATGTGTAATTGCATGAACCATGACACTAAGGAGCTCGGGACGGTGACTTCCTGTCCCGACACTAGTGTGGCTTAAAGTCCTGAGGCTGCAAATGCTGCTGGCCACACACCAGCACTCCGGCCGGCCGGGCTCCTGACGTCCTTGTCGCGGGAGTCACGGGGGCTGGGAGGCCGCAGAAGCAACTGCTGGAAATCACTTTCCACTAACAGCTGAGAAGATACGTCGCGGGTGTGTCATGCACAAGGCTTGTTAGTCAGGGCAGCGACTCCAATTGTTCACGGTAACCACTTAAGCAGAACTGAATTCATATGCACTGGGCGCTGAGACTATTCAATGACGGCTTTTCCTAAGGGTGCGGTTGGGAGTTGTGCTTCTGTGAAATGAACAAGTCTCACTCTCTGCCAAGAGGGTCCTGCTTAAAATATATTCGTTTGCCAAGCAAGGAGTTAAGCAGACGTGACGCCAGGACCGGCCAGGGGCCCTCAGGTTCCGAGCGCAGCCCCACCGACGGGGGCGTGCGAGGACCATGCTCTTTTCAACATTCCGACTCACTTCAAAGGCCGAAACAGGCACAGTGTTCTGAAGGGCCTGACACACACATGGGGTGAACAGAAGACCGAGAGGGGGACTCCTAGCAGGAAGAGCTCTTTTCCCCTCACAGCGCAAGTCACAGCAGCGTTGGAAACACTGGTGGTGAACTGACGCGAGGGGAATGTGTGTACTGACTGGGGCGTGAGATGGAGAAGCTCGCCCACCACTGGGGTTTCACAGAGAGCCTGGAACAAGAGGAAACGCTGGTGTCAGCACCTGGGTTCTACAGTGGGGAGTCTGTGTGCAGGGTTGGCTTCGAAATGTGTCATCCTCTCGAATGATCGTTTCAGAGTTTAAGCTAACCAAGAAACAGAAACACGAAAATAATTTAAACTGACGTGTGAGAAGAGGGTTCAACACATTCGAAGGAGGCTAATTCATAATGCGGTGCGCAGATCCGTCCTCCTGAGAAAGCACAAGGCCCGAATGGAAACAAATACTGTCGCCACCTTATCATTTTTGCTTTAATGGCAATCAGGTTTAAAAAAACGTACAGTTCAACTGATCCACACGGTTCCTTTATAAAAGGCAGACTTCAGGTAAGCGTCTAAATGCATGCATAATGTAGTAGAGGCTAATGTTTTCTGGCAGTCCGCAGTTCCTGAAAGTTGAACTTCATCCGAGGGGTTTAAAGTTTTGTCAAAATAGTCATGAAGGCTATATGTTATTTCTGCATAATGAGGTAACATCTCAGGGGGGGCACTCCTCATAAGACGGTATAAATCCATCTGGCTAACCTGTGCGAGAGGCTGTGGGCGCCGTCAAATGCCACCGAAGGTTTTGGGGTCAGTGACTATTCTGCCGAAGGAGTAACACGTTTCACTGAGCACTTCTCTGTAATAAATACCGAAGTAGGTGTTTGGAGCCATAAACTGTGTACACCGATGACTACAAGCTGGCCTGTCACAGAGCTAAGAGTTCTACCTGCAAAGCAGGACCCACCTCTTTGCTAACATCGCATTTTCCTGTAACGTGATTGAGAATACTGCGCTGTTAAGAACAGAGCGCCAACACTATGCCTTTCGACAGCTGCCGAGACCACGTCTATTTGCAAAGACAGCAGTTTCTACACTTCTGTTTCCTTGGAAAACAGCACAGATAAGGGATCTAAGTGCTAGATGCCAAGGACGGCTTTGGCAAACCAGTAAGGTGCCCCGGGTCCTAGGCCCCCCTAATACTGGCAAAGGCAGAAGACAACAGAGTATTTATTTACAACACGCAATAAAATATATCCCCTCCTGAGGTGGCCGGGCGGTGGGTTCCTCGTTCTGTAACAGCAGCTATATACACGTGTGCACAGGACCACGGCGGCGGTCTCGCACGAAGGATGCGGACAGTCTCAAGGTTCTGCTTTTTGTTAGTCAGACAGGATGTGAACAAAGGATACGGGAAAGACCCCCTTCCTTTCAGGCTGACCTTCGATGTGGCCGATCTGTGGGGAGAGAAGAGAAGTGTCGGGCTGGAGGCAGCCGGCAGCAGCCCCGTGCCAGGCCCGGTGGGTCAGAGCCCCAGCGGTGACTGCAGACCCGGGTGGGATGCACTCACCCTGTGCCACCCTTCGGTGAACCCCAGAGAGCCGGCAACAATCAACTACATGGCCTAGTGACAACACCAGCGCAGACGGCAGTGTGTACAGCCCTAGGCACTTGTACACGGACCTCACCTCGGCCTCACGAGGACCCTCATCCTACACACAAGGGGACCTGCAGAGCACCATGCTAGGTAAAACAGGCCTGTCAGAGAGAGGCAAGCACCATATGATCTCGCTCTCATGTGGGGTCTAATGAACAAAATAGGCGAACCAAATAGAAACTGACTCACGGACAGAAGACAGACAGCTGTCAGAGGGGAGGGTGGCTGGGGAGCTGGGTGCAAAAGCTGGAGATGTTAAGCAGAACAACAAAACCGAGCTCACAGATACAGAGAACAGGGGGAGGCGGTGGGGGAGGCAGGAGAGAGCAAAGGGGATGGATGGAGATGTGACTTGGGGTGGTGAGCATACAAGTTGTGGGGGGAAAACCCAATAGGTCACCATGACTCTTAAAGAAACAAAATAGCATTCTGTTTGACAATGGTCTCAGGAGGTGCATCCACCTGTCCTTGGTCTCAGGCCGGCCGCGGGCTCCGGAGCCTGCGCTCCTGGGGGGCTCGCCTGCCTGTCCTGCTGGGGGACCTTGGACAAAGCTTGCTAAGCTGCCCATCTGTAGAATGGGGCTGAAGAGCCCCTCGTCTCAAGCTTGTGAGATCACACATCTGGAAAGGCTGCAGTGGCCCAAGCACTTGTTTTCTGGCTGCTGTGGGGAAAGGACATTTTGAAAGTTCGAGATCAGCTGTGTGGCCCCCGGCAATTGTACTGCCGGTTGCCTAAGCCTTAAGCCTTAAGCCCTGGGTACCTGCAAGACCACGTCTAACATCTCACATCAGTAGAGGCTGCATGAGAGGGAGCCTACAGTGAGAAAACACAATTCCTGCACACTGGCTGCAAACCACAGGGACAGAGAGCAGGGTGGTGCTGAGAGCTGGCACATGCCAGCTGTCATTCCCTCCGTGGAATACCCACAGCACAGAGGCCGGCTGGCACAGGGCTGTGTGCCCAGCCCACAGATGGGTCCATTTACCAATCCGTGACCCTGGGCGGTCACCCAGGCTGCTAGTGCCGGCTCTCCCACCTGCAAAGTGGAGTTAAAGGTAAGACCTGGCTTACCTACCTCACAGGCATCAGGCATGTGAGTTCTTAGACAGCCTTGGGAGGTAGGGACACTAATGTCCCATTTTTCAGAGGCAGAAATTGAGGTTTACAGAAGAGACTTGCTTTATCCAAGGCCACAGAGTAAATGACTCACACGGGGTTTTGAGGTCTGCCTCCTCATCAGGATTCTAAGCTGGCTCTCTGACAGGCTGTGTGCCAGGAGCAGGCCGACGCTCAGAGGCACGAGCACCACCTGGGGCACCCCCAGCTTGCCCCTCCCTGACACAGAGACAGGACTCATCACCACAGTCCTGGGTTTCTTGACTTTAATACTGCTGACATTTGGGGATACAAACTCTTTGTAGCGGGGGCTCTTCCGAGCACGGCAGGTGTTTAAGGTGCACCCAGGCCTGCTAGCCACTAGATGCCTGTCAGTACCACCCTTCCCACGTCCTGACAATCAAAATGTCCCCAGAGGGACAAACTGACCCTATCTGGGAGCTGCTGCTTCAGTCCAAGCAAAATCCTTACACATCTGTGCTCAAGAATCCAGTCACTGTCTGTTCTGAAGAAACACAAGCCCAAGGTGCGCACACGTGTGTGTGTGTGTGTGCACACATGTACACTGGCACGAGTGTTGTGAGCACTAGTGGTTCTGAGGGCCCAACTGTGAAGCACAGGTTCTTCCTGGCAGACAGAACTGGGTCCCCCCGGGCAGTGCCAAGGGCCCTTGACGTCAGACGGCCACTAGGTGAGGACACGGTGCCTGTCCTTGCTGGAGAACAGCCAGCAGGTGTTCAGACAGAAGGAGGTGCTACAGATACTCTCACTGAGTCTCCGACAGTTCCAGGAGGGCACCGTGCCCTGCTCTGTGCAGAGAGGTCTGCGCGTGGATTGAAGAGGGAGTCTGAGGTCAGCAGGAGGGCAGGCCTGCCTCCCCACCTGGCCTGCTGACTAGGCATGCGCCCCAGGCAACGTGCCCCCAGCTTTGGTTCTGTGGAACACCCTGCCTGGCTCCCGGGCTGTGGTGATGAGGGCAAAGCACAGAGAACCGCGACGCTCCTGACCCAGGGCAGAGCTCCGGGGCTGCTCTCCCAGAAGGGGCCTGACGGAAGGGGTGCTGGAAAGGGAGCGCAGGCGCTCAGGGCCCCGCCACTCTGCCTGCAGCACCTGCAGGGCGCAGCGCTGACCAACCGGCCCTGCGGGGGAGGGGGCGCACACGCATACGTACCCACCACTCCTGGTCCTCCTCCCCCGTGACCACGATCACCTCCCCCTCGATGAACGTCAGCTCATCGTCATTGTCCGCCTGGCAGTCGTAGATGGTCTTCACGCGCCTCACCTTGTTCTTCCCCTGCAATGCAGAGCCAGGCTTTCAGCTGCCGGCTTCGGCCGACAGCAAGGGGCGCCCACTGACCCTGGGCAAGTGGCGGAACCTTCCTGAGTCTCAGTTTCTGTGAATGAGGGGCGTCTGCTACGTGCTCCCACGTACGGGGAGGTCTCCAAATAGGACAGTCCCTGTCCCTCCCCCTGGCCACAGGGGACAGTGGGCGGGGAGGAAGGTGGCTTCGCCAGGAGGCGTCCAGTGCTGCCCTCCCCCACCCGCAGTGGCAGCTCTCCATGGTGACACGGAGGCTAAAAATGGGTCTGGGAACCATGACGAAAGCCACCTTGCAGCCTCTGCCCCGAATGTGCAGCACACACAATTCTCAGGCCCTCATGCAGAGCGCCCAGTCAGCACAGATGGCCACACAGCAGAGCGCTGTGCTGGGGGTGCTGGGCACTCCCCCGAAGCTCTGACTTCAGACCAATTTGACTGGGGCTGCTGTGTGCTGGACTTCCAGTTCTTCGCAAACAGGAGGACGGGAACAGGGAAATGCCCTTCTAGAGGATGTTTGGGGATCCCAGCTCAGTAAACAGTAAGAATAAGAGCAAGTAAGTCTCTAAATGCTTTGGGTCCCCTGACTTTTCTGCTCGGCCCCCTGGTTTTTCCCTCAGTGCCCGAGGACCCTGTTCCTTCCTGCTGCTCGGCTCTCCGGGCTGGGCGGAGGGCTCAGAGGAGCTGGTGGAACTTAGCCCGAGAGTCCAAGAGACGCTCTGTGATCACTTACAACAGGAGGGTGCAATGAGATCGTTAAGCAGCTGTTAAGGCCTGGGGCACGTGCTGGAACTGTGCTCCCGGTAAAGCCACTGAGGGCGCCTGGGGTCCTGGGAATGGCACTCACACAAGCAAAGGCAGCCACCACACTGACGTCTGGTCTCTAACCCGGGGCAGGGGCTGTTATCTGCCTCCCCTTTCCGTCAGTCCTGAAGGGACACACTTCTACTGCAACATTGTCAACATAAAATATGAGTGGGGGCAGTCCACCCCCCTGTTAGCTGTGCTCCTCAACCTGGGGTGCCCGTGTCCCCGTGGGGTGCAGCGCGAGCAGGACACATGGTCCAGGTATCTTCCTGGGGTATCACTTACCCAAAAAGAGATTGTGGGGAGAAAGAAACCTGACAGTAGAGAGAATACTTTACAACAGTGATGAAGTGGGAGGCTTTAGTGTAAGCCGGTCTTGGCCTGCAGTCGCCCCCGCCCCGCCCCTGGGGCCCGACCCTCAAGGTGCTGGGGTGAGGGCGCCCTCTTGTCAATTGTTTCCTGGGAGCCAGCTGAGTGCACGGACTCGCCCACGAGCCCGGTCACTGTATCACCCTTCCGAGCACGAGGAAACCGGGGCCAAGGGGGCGTCTAGAGCTGGCCCTGCAGGCGGGTCCTGAGCCTGTGCTCCTCACGGTGAACCCTGAGCCCACCATGGAGCAAGCTCCTGCTTTTTCCTTTTTGTAAATTTATTTATTGGTTTTAGAGAGAGAGACAGAGAAAGACACAGGAACACCTGCTCCTGCATGTGCTGTGACCAGGGATCGAACCTACACCCTTCCTGTGTGGGGATGACGCTCTAACCCACCGAGTAGGCCTTTCTCTGCGTGAGCTGCCCACCCAGCCCCTCCCGCGCCCGGGTTACAGAGCGAGGCAGCTCGCAGGAGCCCGCCTGGACATGCGCCTACCCACCGTGTTTATCTTCCTGGGCAGCGGCACGGGCGTCTCGGGCAGAGTGGGCGTCAGGTCATTGGACTCCTCGGAGGCTTGCTTTTGGACGGCGTCTCGGGCCGGCACATTCGGGGACAGATCCACCGAGTGTGACTTCGGGGCGGCGTCAGAGGGCGGCTGAGCCTTGGGCGAGATGTCTCCGGGCTGGGACTTGGCCAGCAGGTCCGCCAGCTGTGGCTTGGGAGGCAGGTCCTTCATCTGTGGCTTGGGAGGTAAGTCTGAGAGCTGGGGTTTGGGTGGCAGGTCACCCAGCTGCGGCTTGGGGGGCAGTTCTCCCGGCTTCGGCGGCAAGTCTCCCATCTGGGGTCTGGGAGCCAGTTCGGAGGGCTTCGGGGGCAGGTCTCCGGGCGGCGGCTTTTGTGGCAGGTCTGCCAGCTGAGACGGTTTCTGGACGATTTCAGGTGGGACGTTGGCCTTGTCTAGGGAGAGATGATGGCTGGTTTCTGTTTTCCGTAGTGCCACTGTGGGAAGCAACCACAAAGAGGGAGGTCACCAGGACGGAACACGAGGTGTCGGTCACCTTGAAGAGAAGGGACCCAACGCGAGCACCTGGAGCGGGGGAGCGTGGGAGTCAGGCCCAGGTGCGCCCCACCCGTGGTTAGGCAGACAGAGCTGGCAGCCTGGAACGTCTCCACGCTGCAGGTCACAATGTTACACCTCAGCTCTGTAAGGCAGGGAGGTCCGTGCTACCCCGCAACTCACAACACCCACAGCCATAAACGCAACACAGAAAGACAACCGGAGAGTACAGAGCTCAAAGTTTTCTAGGAGCCTACCGTTCACCTGCACCCATTTCAAGTATTCTGCTTCGTTTTTGACATTTTAATCTATTTTCCACACATAACATTTGTATCTGGTTCTGTCTGCGTCCTGCTTTGGCAGGAGTATTTCTGTGTTTAATCAAGATGCCTCAGCATCAAGGTTGCTCCTCTCACCACACCACCAGCTCTCTGATTACAGTTTGGTGGCGCTGGTCCACGTGCTCGGGAAGACCTTAAACCGTAAGTGGGATCGCAACACGTACGGTGTCTGATTTCCTCCCCACTGCATACGTCAGCTCCTCTCGTCCTCTCTCACGCCGAGCTGTGCAGCACTCCATGGCTGCGGGGCGGATGCCACCATGGGCCTACAGCTCTGCATGGCGCAACCCAGCAGAACTCGGGACACTAAGGATACGTCTCCAAATCCAGCTGCACAACTTACTTACTCGCTGTGTGACCGTGGGCAAATTATACAACCTCTCTGTGCATCCCCCCCTCCTTCAGCTCTAAAATAGGAGTTGCTCCATGTAAAGAGCTGGCTGACAGGACCTGGAAGCTCTAAGTATTACACTGGAGTATTCTTATTACTTCTGTCCAACAGGGTTCCCTGAGGCCTGGACTAATACTTTCACTCATTCTTGTAACCTTGGCTTCTGGTGTAGGGATCAGAGACCTTGCTCAACAAGAAGACAGTCAAGGCACTGAGTCAAAAACGAAACAAAACAACTGTTATCCTAAAATGCCAACATATTCATAAAGATAGCCTTACAATTAAAAATAAAATAAAGATAAACCCCGGTGTTGCAAACTGCCAAAGAAGTACTGTGGCTGTTTTGCCCCGGCCTGCCCAGGCCCCTGCCTTCCCAGAAAACTCAAATCCAAGGGCACCCTGCTCAGGGGCTGGCCTGGAGCTTCTGCGGGTGTGGCTCAGCTTAAAACACTAAAGCGGGACCATAAGACTCCTCTCTGGGTAGTCTGAAACTAAATCCACAAATGTCAGAGGCAGGCAGTGATGGGGGTCAGTCTGGGGGATCCCCGGAGGCAGCAGGGCTGGAAAGCCTTGTTGTGAGTCACACTTTTGGGGAACAGAAACTCTGAGTAAGTGCTGGGCAGCCATAACCCTCTCAACAAGCATCTCTGATTAGAACTCTATCCTAAAAAGGAGATCAAAGCCAGGTGCTGAAATGTCTGTGCTAGAATGTTCAGCCTGGCACTATTTATAGTGAAAAAGAATTTTTTAAACTATATCAATACTAAACAATAGAGCAGAGGTCCCCAAACTACGGCCCGCGGGCCGCATGCGGTCCCCTGAGGCCATTTATCCGGCCCCCACTGCACTTCCGGAAGGGGCACCTCTTTCATTGGTGGTCAGTGAGAGGAGCACAGGATGCATCCGCATCCATAGTTCCCATTGAAATACTGGTCAGTTTGTTGATTTAAATTTACTTGTTCTTTATTCTAAATATTGTATTTGTTCCCATTTTATTCTTTTACTTTAAAATAAGATATGTGCAGTGTGCATAGGGATTTGTTCATAGTTTTTTTTATAGTCCGGCCCTCCAATGGTCTGAGGGACAGTGAACTGGCCCCCTGTGTAAAAAGTTTGGGGACTTCCGCAATAGTCTGCTTAACATACTGTGGTATTGGACAATGGAATACTACGCAGCCAGTAAAAAGTTACACTGGCATGTAATTTACGTGATAGAAAATGGTTTTATCATGTGAAAAAAAATCAGCTTAAAAGGAAATTTACAAAGAGTACAGAAAAGAGCTTGACCTGTGGTGGCAGAGTGGATAAAGTGACGATCGGGAACACTGAGGTCACAGGTTCGAAATCGTGGGCTTGCCGGGTCAAGGCACATACGAGAAGCAACTACAAGTTGATGCTTCCTGCTCTTCCCCACCCTGCCCTTTCCTTCCCCTCTCTCTAAAATTAATAAGTAATAATAATAAAAAAGTATAGGAAAGGGAGTATAAGGATAGACCCAATTGTTTATCTTGGTGGAAAGACTTCAGGTGGTTTGATTTCTCATATCTTCTAGAATGAATACATACCTTCTCTTTGAGGGGAGCCTGTCCAACCTCTGCCACTGCATTTCCCAGCCGGGTGTGTCCCCTCTCCAGTGGACACTCCTCTCTGAACTGCGTTAACTCTGAAGGGCAGAGAGCACCCCCGCCACTGGGCTACGCTGACTGTCCCGCTGGAGGGAGGGCCACTGGCACACAGAGGCTGCCCAGGCCCAAGGCCACGAGGCAAAGCGGAACCACCACCCTGACTGCTTCCCCAGCCACACCCAAGCGCGGAGTCAGGCCCAGGGTCAGTCGGGTGAGGAGACCCCAGCCCTGGACAGCACTGGGGAGGACGTGAAGGGGACGCGGAGAGTGAAAAGGTGGCGGCAGCCACGGCAGGTCCCAGGGGGGACTTGGGACTGTTTGGGTGTGAGCACCGTAGGTAGGTGGAGAGGCTCCACAGGAGCGCATGATTGAAAGCCAGATGAGCGGGGATCAAGCCCGTGACCTCGGTATGCTGGGATGACACTTTATCTATTGGGCCACCCGGCCAGGGTCTAATAATGTATCTGTTGAAAGAGTATCCTGCTTTTTAGGGAAAGCAAGGTGCTTTGCTAATCACAAAGTGTGAGTTTATCCACATCTTCTTCACTGAACACATACTGACTGGGCATCTATCTCCACGCCAGGTGCCACGCCAGACATCTGGGACACAGAGTGACCAATATATATATACAGAGAGAGACACTATTCCCTTAGAGGGTAGGGTGACACTCTAATTACACATGAAAACTAAAAAGAAAAGTCTTACCTTTCTGAGGTAGTTTAGGAAGAACTCTCGGGCCGAGGGCAGTCTTCGCAGAACTGGTGCTAATTAATAAGTAAAAACCACTTAGGACCTAAAAGAGCTATAACATCGGCAGTGACAGAGTATGCAAGGGGCTCACAAGCGTTTTCGTGACTGATCTAAAACCCCTTTCAAAATTTCTTTAGTCAGAGACCATAGTTTCTTTCCTATCACTCAAGGGGCCAGCTGGGCAGGAAAGAGAGCAGGGTCTTGGAACGATTCGGACATCCTTTCCCAGAGGTGTAACATTTCTGAGACCTTGGCACACTACAATGTGACCCCAGTGTGGCCGACAGCAGTGACAATCACATGGGATCCCACAACGTGGCCTCGCCGCTCCGCACGTTCAGGTAGGGAGACTGAAGGGTGTGGCACTTTAGTGAGAAGGTCCTGAGGCTGGTCAGTGTGGATGTGGACCTTTAGACCCGGCGCTACTGGACTCCAGAGGGAGCGGCTGGGGGGTCAGCCCTCCACCTCCCCTGACCTGTGCCTCCTTGGGGACAACGTGTAAATGCACAGGAGAGGCCCGGGTCCCTGGGACAGAAGTCCGCCAGTGTCGTCTGAACAAGCCCCACTCCTGTCACCACTGAAATGCCAGCCCCTCGGGGGCCTCTCTACTTGTTGGAACCCCCGGCTCCCCTTCACAAAAGGCCACAATCCTCTCAGGACACAGATGCACTGCAGAACCCAAAGGCACCAGCCACGGAGTGCCTGAGTCGGCCATGGGCTCCTTCCAACACCTCACTTCCCCTTTCCTGTCCTCTGATGTCCGAGGAGTTGGCTCTTCCATTGAAAAAACAGGAAAAGCCAACAAAAACCAAGTAACAGAGGGAAGATGACCCGTGTGCCCTGTCTTCTATCCTGGTCCTCAAATCCCCTTGGTATTCATGCTCTCTCCTCACTTAGGTCCCTCCTGCCTCCGGGCTCCTGGACAGAGGTGGCTCACCTTGACTGCTGAGACAGCCCCTCAAACTTGTTCGTGGTCTTATTTGACGATGATGGACCCATGTCGTTACCTACAGGGAAAAGCAAATGTAAAAAGTTGCAGCCTCAGACAGGGAAGTGGACCATGGGGACATAGAGCTTGGCACACAGGTGATGTTTAGGTTCCAGAATTTAAGAGACTGCAGCCAGAACAGCACACGTAACTTTACCCAGCCTTCGTTCCCAGGCCGGGAGATGTGGTCTCGGAAGAAACACACACCCCACAAGCATGTGCGCGTGTGAACACGGTTCATTTACTAGGCACCTACTACGTACAAGGCATGAGGCACAGAGCTAACCAGATGCCACTGCCCTTGCAGAGTTTACGGTCTGGCCAGGGAGACACACAGGACAAACCACACGGTGGTGCGGTGCAAGCTGCATGCCGACTAGGCTGGGGATGCTGAGAGGGAGTCAGTGTCTAAACCGACCTGGTCAAGGGGCAGAGACGGTGGTCTTTGGGGAATGTGCCCCTGAACAGCGGAGCGATTTCTAACGGAAGAGCACCGGAAGCCGCACGTGCGCTGTCCCGAAGGCAAGGAAGCTGGACTGGATAGAACCAAGGCAGCTCCTCCGTGCCCATTCCACACGGGAGGAGGGCAGGGCGGCACGACCAAGGGGCCGGGCACCCAGGAGGAGTCCTTAGGAACCTGCCGCTCTCTCGGGCTCCAGTCCACTTGCTTGCTTGCCCTTCCAACGACTGTTGTGGAAACCCAAGTGCCCTCGATCAGCAGACCCCTCTCCTCCCATGCCTAGATGCCCACGACACCTCCTGGTGGCACAGGGAAGGGCTGACGGACGGTACAGGGCCAAGCACACTGCTGTGTGTGCCCCTCTCCCCGTTGTGAAGATGGGGAAACGAGCGTAAGTGAACGAGCGGCCCCAGGTCATGCGGCTCATGGTGCACCTAGAAGTCCTGACTACAAGTCGCCACGCTTTTCTTTATGCGTCACGACTCAGTAAGGGCGACGTAACCATGGCAACTACTGCTTGCTGAGCACTCACTGTGAGTCAGTTCGGCACTAAGTGCCTCATGGTCATCACGTTTACAAGGCACGTGACATAATCACCCTCCATTTTACATAGGAGGAAACATACAGAGAAGTCAATCAAGGCCAAGGTCAGGCAGCTGGTAAGCGTCAGATCCGGGAAACAAAGTCGAGCAGCCCACCTGCAGGGTGTGTACTAAACTATGCAGTTTATCACCTCCCGTCCCCTGAACCCACCGGGCAGGGATCTAGGAGGGGCCTCCCAGACAGAATGTTCTCTGGCCACTTAAAGTGACTCCCCATCCTCCAAAGACATCCTGTGTTTCTGTTTCTGTAGCGTAGCCCCTCTGTTCCCTCTTCCTGCAATACCTGTCCCCTCCCACTAATAGTCAAATCTCATGCAACCTTAAAAGAACATCTCCCAAGCCGACTTTCGAGAATTCTTCCCCGGCCAGACCCACCACTGCCCGAGCACCCACACCCACTGGTTTTAAAGAGTGGTTCAGTGCTGCCTCGGTCCGCCTGCCCTTGGCTGGGTCTCTCACACACCTGGGTGGGCAGGCACCTGCGGCCTGGCGGACAGGAACCCCATCATGCTCACGCCGAGGCCAAGGCCCCCTGCCATGCCTGGTAAGAAAAATGCGGTTTAGAGAGATGTCTGAGAACAGGATAGTATCGGAGGGAGGCGCGAGGAGCCGCTTAGTCCTCTGTCCCCTCCGTGCAGTTGGAACAGGACTCAGCGCAGAAGAGGGAGCCGAGGAGAGCCGCCGGGCCGGCAACTGGAGAACTTGGGGTCACTCACTTCAGCTCAGGAGCTATGGCCAAGAGCCTGTGGAAGGAGAGGTGAGCACGGGCCCAGCAGCGACCGACACGCTGGTACATCTTCTGCAACAGTCGATAATTATATGAGCTTCAGAGTCAGAAACGGGTTCAAATGCCAGCTCTGAAGCCTCTGTTCTGTGACATCCTCATCTGTACACCAGCGACAACTGTCTCTATCTCATAGGCTAGTTGTGATGGATAAAAAATGTCAAGCAACCCTGGCAAACAATCTCCAAGTGGCAGAAGCCATTCTTATTTCTGCCACTGCACGCAAAATGGGGCGGGGGAGTGGACAGGAAAAGAAACGGGAAAATCCAGGAAAAAGGAAGAACGGGACATTTCTAACCGAAGGCTCCTGTGCAAGCCAGCACGACTTCCAATAAGTAGGTGCGCCTGCCGTAGTCAGACATTTCAATACCGAGCCTTTTCCCCAGGAAGGTCTGGCCTTTGAAATCTGAGAAGTGAATATAAATTCTGGGATAGTTTTTCATCCATTATCTGCTCTACATTAAAAAAAAAAAAAAAGCTGATATAACTTGAAGTCCCAGTGGCCTGAGGAATGTAAGTGATTTCTAGAGGTCACTCAGCCAAAATCGGTAGAACAGGATCAGAACTCAGGCTTCTAGAAGGTTCTCTCCGTGCACGCTATGGTTTCCCATGATGTGCACTGCAGACACTTCTCTGAATACGGAGCATGCAGGTCCCGGGGGAACTGCTCTCAGGCATGAATCACATGAATCTGGGTGGGGGGAGAGTTGATCAAACGGACACTGTGGACTGAGCACGAGCCGTGGATTTTCCTTTGCTCTTGTCTTGCCTGCAAGGGCCTCGGGGTCACACCGGTGGTCTACTTTCAGCCACTGTGACTGCATGGTCCCCACTGCTGTGACGGACGGGATCACAGGCCTGGACTCTGTCACTTTGCTACCCATACTCTCTCCCTTTGACCTCCTTCCCTTACTAATTTTATTTAAATCATGTTCAAATATGTGCTGACCTGTGAAAAGTAGTTTATAAGCAAATAAATTATTTTAACCCCAAAGGTGGGAGTGAATGACACACCACTTCAAAAATCAGGGTTCTGACAAAGCCAAGGCCTGCCCACGGGCCTGTATGTTTCCTGGTCAAAACCTGCCTTTGCTGTCCCCTGCGTTTGCCACGGTCATGGGGTGTCAGTACATGATGCTGGGACTCTACTGGGGGTGGCAGACTGGTCTGGCAGGGACAGAACCTGGAGTGGTACCCCCGCACACAAGGGCCCCACACTGCAGGAAGCCGAGGGACCCCCACCAGGTGGGGTGTGCCAACCTGGCGGCTCCCTGCTCCTGTCTCTGCTTCACAAAGAAACAAGCGCAGAGACCCGGCTGGCCGTGGTGTTCCGGGGCTGCCCCGTGCCAAGCACAGCAGGCCAGGGACAGGGCGAGGCATGCAGGCTCCCCTCTGCCCAGTGGGGAGGACCCAGGCAGGTGAGCTAACCTGTCTGGGTCCCAGTGCTTCCTACCCTGTGGAACTGTGGTGAAGAATTGGGGAAGCACTGCTAACCAGCCCTGTTGACAGCGGGAGAAACTGGAGTATGAAACACTTCAAAGACACATGCTGGAAGTCAGAGGGCTCGTGCCGGGCCAGAATCCAGGCCTGGGATACAGGGTCCAGAGTGCTTCATGGAGACAGACACTGCGCACGCCCCCGTGAGGAGTCCAAGCACCAAGCAAGTCAGAGAGGCACAGAGCCGTGTGACAGTCTCAGCCCAGAGGGGACACCAAGCAGGGACGGGGGTGGCAGCCAGACTGGGGAAGGCCTTTTCAGCAGACCCCTGGAGAGTCAATCTGGAAAGTGTGAACATGAATGGGTAGAATATTCTGGACTGAGGTCACACAGTGAGCAAAGGCGCGGGTCTCAGGGGAGAACATAGCCCGTGAGCCTGGTGCACGGCAGACACACCCCATCTCAGGGGTTGGCAGGTGAGGCGTGGGCAGAGCTAACGGCCAGTGCGGGCACCACACCTCCTACCTGGTGTCTGCCCCCCAGGCCTGAGTCTTGATCCCAGACAGTCCACAGGACCTCAGCTCAGGGAGGTTCAGGGAACCACCGGGCATGGGACAGACCAGTTCCTAGAGGGAAGCCACAGGCATCAGATGCTGCCTAGGAGTCTGACCCCCCGTGGGCCTGATTAACAACCAGCCTGGGCCCGCCCCTGGCTTCCGGAACACAACGTCAGCAGCAGGCGGCTAGGTAGAAAACTGAGCTGCGATGACCCGACATAAAGCACGGAGACCAGGATCAGTGACATGACCTGTGCGGTGAGAAGTCCGGCTGTGTGCACGTGTGCCCGTCTCTGCCCCGTGTCTGTCGTGGCTGCCTGTAAGTGCATCTCAGAAAGGTGCACACACCCTGGCACAGAAGGCATGACTTGGTGACCCCAGAATTACTATCTGGGGTTGCCCGTGTGCAACCACCAAAGTCAGTGACGTTGATGCCTGTTACTGAGTGTAGACAGCTTTTGATTTTTGCCCCTCAGGCTGGTTGTAGGTGGGAGGCCCCGGCTGGTGGGAGAGCCCAGCAGACGGACCAGTACCCACAGCTTCGTGACACCGAAAGCTCCCAGCTGGTGGCACTAACTCATTCTCATAAAGTGGCAACTTTGTTTAGAGAAAAATGTCCTTTAGCCACAAAAAAAATCCCCAAACCAAACCAAACAAAAATATACCAGCTGCTCAGTCCTGCTGCTGAGGGATGTGAGGGAGGCTAAGACAGTTCTGATTCTTCAGGCAGGAAACAGAAACGTGGTGAGTTTCATGACTGTGTCTTGGAAGTTGAACAGAGGGGCTTCCACCTTACACAGAAATAAAGGCCGATCAAGGAAAAGAACCAAGTTTAGTAAACTTTGAAAAGAGGGTCATTTTGGTGATACAAAACTCGCACAGGAAACTCATGACTGTCCACGGCACGTTTTGGGGAAAGTACCAGATTTCCTGGATGAAATCTGGGGACTCTGGAGGTCCTGGAACGCGGCCTCTGGAAACGGCAGGACTACAGGCGATGATGTGCCCATGTCACACCCTCCACTGTCCTTCCCTCACTCGTCTCCCTTGGGGACGATTTCCCTGACACCCCTCTTCCATGAGGCCTTCTCGTGCAGTTTGTCATGCCACCTATCCGAACTTCCGCAGCATTTCGAGGACACATCAGCTCCACAGAGAAGAGCACGCACCCAACCTGTCACCCGCTGCCGCCCTCACGAGCCCACGAACTCCTGGAGCACACAGAGTCCCCAAAACAGGCCCGTAAGGATGCCGAGGGCCCAAACACACCCTGCTGCACGCACCCCGTGGCATCTGCATCAGCTGACAGACGGCTGTGCCAATCTGCAAACGGCATCATGGCTTTTTCCAAAAACTCCAAGAATTCACAACACCTGATACGGACTTCGGACTAGGCCTTTCGAGAAAACTCACTGGAAGGAGGAGGTGACATGTTCAGTAAAGCTGTGTGTCCCCGTCGTGGGGAAGACACTTGAGTTTGACTGACACTGGTGACAGGCTTGTGAACTCAACAGGTAGACAGAGAAGGAAACTACGTTCTCTGTGGAGTGAAACGTGTGATTGGTAGTCCGTGTCGCTGAAGCGGTTAAAGGTGCTGACTCTGGGTAGGCTTGTTCTCAGGTGACCACTGACCACCTGCTGTCTACGGGGCTCAGTTCTCGGCGCTGCCAACACAGAAAAAGCAAGACAGACAAGGACCCTGCCCTCCTGGGGCTCAGACCACCACCAGACACAAGGTACTCGGCAACAGGGACGGGACCCTGGAGGACACGGTGGGGCGGAAGCGTCTTCAGAGAGGAGGGCCAGGGGCACAGACAAGCAAGCCGAAGGAGAAGGGAGCAGGGAGCAGACAGTCCCAGGAAGAGAGCCCGGTGCACCCCAGGTGTGGCAGCAAAGAGGCTGGGAGTCAGAGCCTGACCAAGGCCCCATGAGGTGCTGGGTGAACAATCTGCTTTTACCTGGAGCACAGGGTGAGCAGCGACTAGGAATGATTTGTTGTCTAAGGAAACCGTGCTGGCCGCCGTGAGCACAACGGATGACTTGGCCCTGCCGAGCCGCGGTTTCCTTATCTGCCAATGAGGCTGCCAGGGTCTATGTGACGGAATGCGCTTGTGGAAGGCCGATTGGCACAGTGTCTGGCGCACAGGAAACGCTCAGCTCTTTAGTATCATTACAGTAGTTTTTGGATGGTTCTGAGTATCATCCAAAATGTTTCTCGGCCTTTAGCGGCAGCACCGGCATTCCCACGCACACAACCCTCCGGCGCGTGCGCCATCTGCTCCGCCTGCTACGTGAGCCGAGTGCCCGCGGCCCACGGAGCCCCACGCCCCCGCTGGCCCTGGCTTTCGGACGACTTACCCCAAGGAACAGCGCCTTTGTTTGGGGGCCCGTGAGGTAGTGGGCTGGGAGGGTCAGACAGGGTTCTCTTGTGTCCGGGCGGTGGGGGAGGAGGCCGCTTCTTGGACAGGGTGGAGGTGCCGCTAGAGGTCTGGGTGCTTAGAGGGAGTGTTGAAGGTGGGCCAGATGGACCTGGAAAGGAACCGAACGGGGCAGGAAGGTTAATCCCGGTCTCACAGGGTAGCCGGCACGCACCCACGTCCACGCACGGAAGGGGGCGGGGAGGACGCAAGCGCAGGGCTGGATGCGGTCACGCCCACTGACCCAGCGACTCACAAACAGGGTTTTTAAAAATTGCTGGTAAAAAACAATGACGACGAAGGAAAGGCACTTGTGTTTTTAAGAAACAGAAGCCCGTCCATATAGCATGTGAGTGCCTTGAGATCTGAGGTGCAATGGGAAAAATAAGACATTTTAAACCAATGTCATTGGAACCATCGCAAATTCTACGGAGGAAAGAAGGTGCTCAGGACTGCCAGTGAAATCAATGGAGGAAGTGCAGAGTGAAGCTGACCCTCAATGGGCAGCGGGCCGAGACACGCAGCGTCCACGGAAGACGGGCTCTCTCCACGACAGATTCTCCTTTGTCAGCAAACCCTGCCTGGTTTCTTCTTAATGACTTTTATAAATAACGCAGGTTCTAATGTAAAGAGTCACTCAGAAAAAAGAAAAGTCCAAAAACACTTATTTTTCCTCCAACTCTGAGGATTGTTCTGAAAACTGTAAGTCACTTATTATACTGGAAGCCTGAACAGGTTATATAAATTAGGCACTGATTTCTGGAGATTAAAAATAAAACCCATCTCCCTCCAGAGGTTAAGGACAGAGTAGCAATAATCCTATTAATATTTGTGTGCACACACAGCGTCACGGCAAAAGTTTTCACATTTAAAAATTTTTTTTCCATTGATCTGTGAGAGAGAGAGAATGGGGGGGGGGGGAGAAGTATCAATTCGTTGCTCCACTTAGTTGTTCCATTTAGCTGTGCTCACAGGCTGCTGCTTCTCGTATGTGCCCCGACCTGGAATAGAACCCGCAACTGCGGTGAGCTCTATTTACTGAACCACCTGGCAGGGCAAAAGTTTTGACATTTTTGAACTGTTTTAAGTAAAAAAAAAAAGTTTGTTGAAGTTGTTATGGGAATATGTTAGTTTTATCTATGCAAAGTGACATGGACGTGGCTGGGGTGGCCCGCACTGTATTCTAGGCACTCTGACACGCCTCCCTTCACGATTATCACTTGGTAGACATTTTAACTATGTTCGCTCCACAAGCATTGAAAGAAAAATTTTTTTTTTTTTTTTTTAAATTTCTTTTTATTTATTCATTTTAGAGAGGAGACACAGAGTGAGAGAGAGAGAGAGAGAAAGAGAGAAAGGGGGGAGGAGCTGAAGCATCAACTCCCATATGTGCCTTGACCAGACCAGTGCAGGGTTTTGAACTGGCGACCTCAGTGTTCCCAGGTCGACTCTTTATCCACTGCGCCACCACAGGTCAGGCGAAAAAAATTTTTTTAAAGGAGAAAAACAAAGAAAAGCTCAGAAGGCTGCCACACCAGATGTCTAACACAGGATGGTACCTGCTGACCCAGCAAGGGTCCAGAAGAGCTTCTTACAGTCTGTGTGTTAAAAGAAAAGCTTCCTTATTGCTGGCTTTCTTCTCTAGTAAAATGTGATCTGGTCTCTCCCATTACCAATGACTGATCAGGGCCGACACTGACTTAAAGCACTGTTTCTCAGAGGCGGCCTTGTCTGGGAAGGAAATGCTGTCCCTCCCAGGCAGGGTAAAATGTATTCCGCTACTTGATCCTCTCAGTCCTGTCCACACGGAAGCCTTGCCATTACCCGCACCAATGCCCAACTACGGCACCAGTCACGGCAATTGCAGAAACGGTTTTACTTCTGTAACAAGCAAGTCCCTGTTACTGCAGCCTTTCACTTGTATAATGCTCTGTAGTGGTTTTCAAAATGTGTCCGTATATGCCATTCCCCTTGATTTTTATAATGACCCTGTGAAGTATGTGGGTGGGGGAATTACGGTCCCCATTCTGCAGGCAGGAAAGCGGGGGACTTGGCACCATTAGGGTGACCCATGCAGGGCGGAGCTGGGACCACACCGCAGGTCAGTGAGGATTGCACCTGTCACAGGATGTGGCTGTGTCTGAACGCCAGGGCAGCATTTCCTGCTTGGCACACAAGAAACACAAGAAATGCTCAGTATGAGGTGGTGTGACCTTCCCCTCGGAAATAAACTAAGACTAGATAAAACACAACGATAAGGTTCTGCAGCAAGTTCATCTCTATCGCCACCTAGGGGCGTGCTGAGGCACTGCATCTGAAAAGTCATTCCATCAGTTCCAAACCCGGCCTGGGAATAGAAGTTGCCAGACAGAATATTAACAGAACTATGTCTCTGAGCCATCTCTGGAGTGATTGTACCAGAGTCGTCCCCTCTCCACAAACCCAGCAAAACCAAGCCTCCGGAATCCTCATTTCAAAGTTCCGGAAGGATCATTATTTCACATGTCATTACAGACTTTCTTCCCAGCGGCTGTTACAACCTGTGAGGATACGTCTTTATTTACATATTTATTGCTTATTTTCCTTCACCAGGCTGCAGGTCCTATTGGGACCCCGCTCTGGTGTATAGTCAATCAGTTAAATAAGTAGCTTACTATTGACTTAATGGGTAAATGAACTGCTACTTCTAACATTTTAAGGCTATTGAGTGATTCTTAAGGAAGACTTAAGTCTTACTTAGGGTCACTAATCAAAAACCAGGGAGGGAGAGAAAATAGGGCAGAGAAGTCTGAAAAGGAACATTTAATGCTATAATCTAATTTCATGGAATATATACATCCAGACCCTCCAATTGTTCCATAATAGAAGCTTCAGAACTAAGAGGTCACACAATCTTCTTGGCTGGGAGGGTATGAGTTATAAGTGGCTGAAAAACGCTGTATAAGTCCAGAAAAGCAGGTATTTTTTTAGGATTTCATGCGCTCCCCTGACCTGTGGTGGCACAATGGATAAAGTGTCGCCCTGAATACTGAGGTCTCCAATTCAAGTTCAAAGTTCTGGGCTTGACTGGTCAAGGTGCACAGGAGAAACAACTATGAATGATTTCCTGCTCCTCTCCCCCGTTCTCTTTCTCTCTAAAGTCAATAAATAAAATCTTAAACACAAACAACAAAAAAAGATTTTACGAGCTCAGAAAACTTCCAAAATGAGTAACTAGTTTCTAAGCTCCAAAGGAGATGGCTTTATGCAAAATAAACAGGCTCAGTCAGGAAAGAAGCAATTCTGGCAAGATAACAAAAGCGAAAACAAAACAAAACAAAGAATAAACAGAATCAAACAAATTAAAGAAGGAGGCAAGCTGAACAGGGGGCGGGGGGCAGAACTCAACCAGCCAGTTCTCTCCCCTTAGCTCCATCCGCCAGGCCTGTGACAGGAAGGAGAAGATGCCTTGAACTGCCTTTGCACTGGTATTGGCTATTACGTCAACTCATCTTCTAGTCCTTTTCCCTAAGAGTGTGGGTCTGGTCTTCTAAAGCTGCTAGAAAGAACTCTGAGGTTAGTCAATTAGTTGAGGGTCTTCTCAGGGAGACAGCGTGTATCTTAGCTCTTTCTGGGGCCTCACGTGCCGAGGTTACTGTCTGCATCTCCAACCGCCTCCTGGCCGCTCCACATGGAAACTCTGTCATACCTTCAACTCTAGTGGTCCCTACGGACATTCCTGAGCTGTGTGCCACGAGGGCCTCAATGCCATCAGCATGGGAAGCCTCTGAGGGCCACCCCTCAGAAGTGGGCCCAGCACGTGGCCAGGGTGCACGTGGCCCAGGCATCTGACAGCACCACATCTCAGGAGCCCCTGTCTATGCCGGCAGCCGCACGGGCAGTTGGTAGGCTCCAGCTCTGTTCTGCTCTCCTGGGTCTAACCATGTAAAACTCCCCAAAGGCTGCAGCTCTCCCTGGGGCTGTCCCAGGGCCATTTCCTCTGTTCACTGAAGGCCCCTTATTAGAACATAGCATAGTCTTAGACCACAGAGGCCGTCTGAACAAAGCCTCCATCTTTAACAACAAGGAAATCTATCCACCTAAAAGGTCCACAAAAACCTGTCTTAAAAAAACATTTACCTACACCTGTGTATAGATATTAAAAAGAAAATTTATTCCTAAAATCACAGTCAACATACTTTTTCAAATCTCCACATTGATTTCCCAAATTCTCTAGAGCACTGGTTTTCAACTGCCTGGTCCGTAGATCAGTGCTGGTCCGCCAGAGATTTCATGGCAGTCCGTGAAAGAGCCGCCCTGAGGTTGTATGAAGATTCCTCAGGTGTTCACAGGCATTACCAAGAACTCACCTTACTGTGCACTGCCATCAGAACCATCATTTTCGGGGCAAAGAGACCCAAGGCTCCAAGCGTTTAGGACACTGGCTGGTAGTCACAGCCAGTGAGTCAGGCCAGGTGGCTCCTGCCCGGACTCTTCCTTGAATGGCACCACTAAGGGTCAAATGTCACCTCGTGGAAGCCTCCTCTGATCCATCCGCTTTGCCCTCGGGCCACCACGTTTATCTCTGAGCTTCCCCAGGGGCCAACGTCACTTAGTATTCTCCACCTGCATTAGTGATGACTTTTCCTGGTTGTCAGCTTCCATAGGGCAAGATCCCTATCGTCCATCCCTCAATGCCCGGCACGTTCTCAGCACGAGGCAAGTCTACAGTGTAAGTCAGGAGTCTGTCCTAACGTCCTCAGACCTTCGGTCAGTAAAATAGAAAACCCAGAGATCTTCCATGCTAGAGACTGAATAAAAGTGCAGCTCATTCACAAAAACAAAAAAACAAGGCCCAGAACATGGCTTTAACAATTATCCTGACAACCTTTCAAAAAAACTGTCTATAATTTCTTTCTTTTCTTTTCTTTTAAGTGAGAAGAGGGCAGATAGAGAGACAGGCTGCCATGTATCCTGACCGGGATCCACCCGACAACCCTGGTCTGGAACTGATGCTCCAATCCACTGAGCTACCTTCAGCGCCTGGGCCAATGCTGAAACCAATCAAGCCACTGGCTGCAAGAGAGGAACACAGAAAGAATGGGGAGAGGGAGCCGAAGAGAAACATGGGATTGCTTAAAAAGTAGACAGACACAACATGGCCAGTTACAGGAGAGCTGTGTGTGTGGGGAAACAGAGGCACAGAGAGGTGGGCTGTGCCGGACCCCACGCAAGTCGGCGCAGACCTGGTCAGGATTCCCGCACACCATGGGACGCTGCCACGGCACCCCACACAGAACAGGGCACTTGCTGCTCATTTGTCCTGCGAGCTCCTTCCAGGATGCCGATGATTAGAGGCGCTGGGATGCCAAGGCTCAGGGCCAGTTCCTCAGCCACCACCCAGAAACCTCGTGTTTCAGAAGCACAGCAGGACAACCCCGCTTCTTTGCCCACACCCCAGCAGCCCAGCCACCAAGGCCTGAGCCTAGGTC
The DNA here is from genome assembly GCA_037038555.1 of Rhynchonycteris naso. Taxonomy (NCBI): domain Eukaryota; kingdom Metazoa; phylum Chordata; class Mammalia; order Chiroptera; family Emballonuridae; genus Rhynchonycteris; species Rhynchonycteris naso. The sequence goes on from CM072998.1 coordinate 279,851,073, forward strand.
AAAGGCCACTGCTGAGGGCAAAATCACAGCTGTCTCGGCCAGCCAGGTGGCCAGTGCAAGGGGACAGATGTGTTATTATATAAAAAGGACTGGGGGGGACTAAGAAAAGTAGGCAAAAAAAAAAAGATCTAATATGAGTAAAAAGCAACAGCCCACAGGAAGCTTTAAAATCAAGCCGCTTGGGCCTGACCAGGAGGTGGTGCAGTGGATAGAGCGTCGGACTGGGATGCGGAAGACCCAGGTTCGAGACCCTGAGGTCGCCAGCTTGAGCGCGGGCCCATCTGGCTTGAGCAAAAGCTCGTCAGCTTGGACCCAAGGGCTCTGGCTCCAGCAAGGGGTTGCTCGGTCTGCTGAAGGCCCGCGGTCAAGGCACATGTGAGAAAGCAATCAATGAACAACTAAGGTGTTGCAATGGCAATGAAAAACTAATGATTGATGCTTCTCACTTCTCTCCGTTCCTGTCTGTCTGTCCCTGTCTATCCCTCTCTCTGACTCTTGCTCTGTCCCTGTAAAAAAAAAAAAAAATCAAGCCGAGCAGAAGCCCTGGCAATGGTCACTTCAGCCAATGCGAACAATACCACGAACAGGAAAACATCTCCTAGGCAAGTCTGGTTTACCCAGCAGAGCATGTTCACGGCAGCAGGCCACCTCCAGGCCCTAATGATCCCCCCTTTCCCTTCTTCTCTTTGCCCTCACTGCCGCAGACCTCATGTGACAGGCAGAGACCTGGTGTACAAAATGCAGACACAGCAAGTCTGGGCCTCGTGCTGCCAACACTGTTTCAGCAAGTCAACTACACCCCCCCAGGAGGTCTGGTTTCGTGTTAGGAGTGTCACCTCCTGACTGCAACACATGCTCTGGGGACATGTCCTCACTGATTCTGTTGTTTGTCCATTCAACAAGCCTGGACAGAGCACAGCCCCGCTGTGCCAGGGGACGGGGAGCAAGGAGGCTCCCTCACAGTCCCTGGCCTTCAGGAGTTCCATCCTGTCCCTGGGGGAGAGAGAGAGACTTCTCGATCTGCCTCCTGAGCTATGAGCTGAGCAGCTGTGAGCAGCTGCCCAGAAGGCAAGGTCCCTGCCATCCCTCTCACTGGAGTGCGTGCCCCACCCTCTCCACGCCTCGCTTTGCTTCATGCCGGCATCCAGGACTCGGCTGCGAGCTGAGCCCGCACAGCGGGGTGGAGCTGACTCTCCTGCGCCCGAGCGCGCGCTCGCTCGCTGCGTGCCAGCGCTTTACACGCACCATCCCTGCTCTCTGAGCGGTGGCCCCGCCAGGCCGACGCCAATCCTGACTTTTCTGATGGAGACCCTGAAACTGAGCAGATCAGTTCAACGTTCACGAGAGACCAGGACTGGCACAAGGGTGGCACTCGCTGGGAAAGGAACCCCAGTCCCCTGGGTGGGGCAGGGGGAGGAGACTTCTTGGAAGAGGAGGCAGTGAGGTGTGGCTTCCCTGGGGCCCACAGCTGCCCAGGTAGCTGTCCTCTGGCTTCATAGACAGAGTCCCCTTAGTGTGTTCCTCTCAAACTAGACTCTTTGATTCGGGGGATTTAGTCTCTTCGGCTGCAGCGAGAGCGAGGGTGGCACCTGGCTCCGTATTCTGTGGCACAGAGAAGTCATGAACAGTGAGGAGGGCCTCAGCATACTGGGCTAGGGCCTGAGTGAAGCAGGATGCCCGTCTCGGGAAATGTGTACCAAGTGCAGGATGAACACTCACAGGCAGCCACGTGGTATTCAGAAGGGGTCCCTAAAGCCCGACTCTAGCGCACACATGTTATGAATAGGTGGGAATGAACTGTCACTGGCCTATCAGTGGTTCATGGTTTCAAGAGCTCGAAACGTTAGTTCTTTACAGCGAGTTGATTAAATAAGCTTCTCGGCATGGGACTTATCATTTATTTACCTAACAGTCCATTCTCTGTGAGTTAGGGAGCTGACATCAGGGTGGGGGCAGGGCTGGGGGGTAGGGTGGAGCCACAGGCTCTCAGCGGCTCAGGGTTCCGTGCTTTTACAAAATGCTCTGTCCATGGCCCGTCTCCCTGGGTTCTGATGACAATTCCACCAGCAGGTCAAGGCAGAGAGGGACCACCTTCCCCAACATGGAAAAGTAGAAGTCAGAAGACCTGGCCTGACAGGTGCTAAGGCCCATTTCCATCTTCTGTCCTATGTCAGGCACGGTGTGACCAGAAGCTCCGTCCTGCCCTGCACGACGGCGTGTGGACTGGCTCCTCTCTCAGCATCCTTCCTGCTCTCAGGTATCCTGGTTCTACAACCTCATTTTGGCTGAAAGATGAAAGAGAAACCCACCTTGGCAAGCCCAAGGAATTCTAGTCTTAACAGGTGCAAAGTGGGGGGGGCAAGCCTCTGGTCTGCAGCGAGAGACTGGTGCACACCTGAGTTTACAGCCCTGGCTTAATCCCACTGCACTGACATCTGAAGAGGGGCCGGGCGGCCAGCGGGCGGCGTCCGCCCCGCTGATGGGAGCTCTGTGCCAGCAAGAGGTGGCTCTGCCCGCAGGCAATGCAAGCCGCCTCCCCTGCATTCTGATGAGGCAGCTGGGGTTTCCGGAAAGGATTCCCCAGCCGGACTCAGAAGGATGCCGTCTCCTGTCCCCTCAGGAACTCCCTGATTAGTGGAGACTCTGACATGAGTGTCTGTTTCCGCCTCCCCGGAAGCCACAGCCCCCAGGACCCCTCCACTCACAGTTGCAGAAATGACCCCTGTGCGCAGAGAGCCTGGCCTGACTTGCCAGGGAAGAGGGGCAACCCGGGTGACCAACTGTGTCAAGACATCCTTGTTTTCATGCAAATGGGCCCGCCAGTTCAACAGAACAAGCGGAAAAAGTGGAAGGGCCACCCAACAGAGGGGGATTATTTCTGCACAGCATCAGCTGGTCTCCAACAAGGTCTTCTCAGAGCTCCATTCTACCAGCACCGCCCTTCCAAGCACACGGGCGTGTGAGCCCAGCCGGAGGCGGGACACGGCTCCTGGCTCGCGGCTCCCGTCCCTTTAGAAATCACGCGTGAGAAGGCTGTGCCCTGCGCCTCGTCAGTGCGGGCCAGATCTCCGCTCGGACGGCCTGCTCCGCGCAGCCTGGAAGGACGTTCTGGTTTTAGTCAGCAGGGACTTCTCTTTACAGTTTCAGGAATTTTCTGTGGGGAGGTGGGGTCGCCTATTCTCAGCTGAGCACGGTTGCGATGGCCAAGTCCTAAGCACCGTGTCAGCGCTGGCTCACTGAGTCAGAATGGTCTTTGTCTTCTGGGCCCTTGGTAAAGGGCTAGCTGGAATTTAATCAAGGCAGGAGAGGTGCTTGGCACTGGGTCAGACAGTATATTTTGTGGGTTTCGGTGCGCCCTTGAGATAAAGTTACAGAAAGAGGCAGAGAGGGCTAGGGAACCTCGTGGCCCCCAGGACTCTGGTGTCATTCTCGCCCCACACCTTTTCCCCAAGATTCTGTTACCCACAGGCTCTCTAACCCGTCTAGGCCCTGCCTGTCTCGCACAGTCCTCACTAGGAAGTCAGTACCCACAATCAGGGGACAGGAACCCTTTCACGGTAAGTCCTCCATCATTTTCGTCGGCCTGGACGTTTCTCACGGTCCGCTTCTGGGGCCAGAAAGGGGAGCTCTGCTCTTATCAGGCGGGGCGGCCCTGATGGGGGTGTTGCTGCCCAGGCGAGCCGCAACGTGACGTCTCCCGGGGCAGCGTGGAAACGAGAAGGTGTAAGTGATCTAAAAAGGATCCAGATGCCTCACTGAGGTTTGCGCTAGCGAATGTGTGGCACAGGAAGAAAAACACGGGAGGGAGAAACTTCTGGCTGCCACGCGCTGTTGCCGTCACGGTCACTGACTATCTGTGGTGAGTACTGCTCATGCCAAAGCCTTCACTTAACTTTCCTCCGTTACTTTAGGATCTCCGAGGCCATCTGGGGTCTCTTGAATAACACAGCTCCCATTGATAGCACTATCTCAATGGAGAATAAGCTCTGAGAAAACACTGTTTTGCATAAAGCTCACATTTCCCAGAACATAGCCCCAGTGTGATTCCAATAGGCCGGGCATTGTGTGCAGAGAGGCCGGGACCTGTGTCAGCAGGAGCTGAGCACCCAGGGAGAACGCGGCTTTGGGTCTTCTGGCTGAGAACAAACCTGGAGCCATAGATCTGGGGACCTCTCAACTTCCCCCTAGCTGGGGTGACACCTGAATGGTAGCATTTCTGTGCCTCGATGTGTCCCTGTCCAGGGGGAAGACGGTGACTTCCGGAGCAGGGCACTGTCTGTGGGTTCAGGACAAGCGGACAAGCACTTTGCTGGTGGAGAGCGGGCGGAACCATCAGCCCCCAGCATTAGCCCTCGGAGGCATCTGACCACGCACTGCCTACCAACCCTCCTCGGCGGGGGAGCGATCCCACCACAGGTCCTGTCTCATCAGAGGACTCAGGAGGGTGGGCTTAGCATCACACAAGACCTGGCTTAAGAGTCCCCAACAGCCTTCGGTCAAATACTCAGCCTCTCAGAACTGTCCCCTAATTCGCATGATGCCACCGACTGAGGCAGCCACCTCATTTGTGAACATAAAATGAGTCGGCCTGGGCGCAGGCCCCGCCAGCTCCACCACAACCACCACTGTCGCCAATCATGTCTTCAGAAGAGAGGCTGTCAGCGCAGAGGCAAGTTTCAAAGAACTGGAACTCCACCCCACGTCAGAGGCAAGAGCCCTGGTTTGGACCTGATATGGACCTGGGATTGAATCTCAGCTCTACCACTTGCCACGCTACCTCCTTAAGCCTCGGTTTCCTTATCTGTATGATGGGCAGGGAGGTCACGCACCAGACAGGACTGCTGTGAGCTAACACAGAGAGTGCAGGAGGCGTGCCCACCCACGTCTACCCTGCTGCTGATGTGGGCATTACACTCTGTCCTCTGCCACTTGAAAGCACCCTGCAATTTTTAGCTCCAGGCTGGGCAGACCCCTAGCCTTGAGGAGGGAGTCCCGGGGCCCTTCTCCAAGGCCGTACCTTTCCCGGCGTTTCTAGGAGGCAGCGGGGGGGCCTCCGAGGTGGGTGACGTGGGCGAGTCTGTGCTTGTGGAGACGAAGATCTGGTTGGTGAAGGCGCCGTAGGAGAGCCGCTGCTTGTCCCTTGGCGTGCCGAACCCTGGCAGGGACAGCTTGTCCTGGGGGGAGACGCTGGAGGAGTGGCAGAAGCTCTGAGGTCGTGGGGAGCGCTCCTTCTTGATGGGGCTCGGCTGGCAGATGAAAGAACAGCACGGGTGAGACAGTGGTCAGGACTCCACTGCAGGGCGGCTCCGGGCTCCCCGAAGTCACCCACAGTGATGGCCCAGAGCCAGCACACAGTACAGGGCAGGAGGCAGACATTACAGTTCTGGTCCTCATGTCACCATTACCAGCGTCACATCAGGGGGCACTAGTTAGGAATCAGCAGTGCCCAGCAGCATTAAGGTCATGGTTAGATTTAACATTTAACCAGCAAACCTCTCCCTGGGGCAGGGCACTTTCACCAACATGTGAACGGGTTCCCACCCACCTGTAACTGAGTGCACTAAACCTTCCTTTCTGTTCAACCGTTAAATACTCAACTGCTCAATCCCGACCTCTCTTCTCATTTTGCCTCCGCTTTGAAAGTGATCTCATCTCACGCCCCACCGTGGCTTTGACAAACACCGAATGCTGATGACTCAGACCAGTAGGTCCGACTCCAGCCTCCTGGATCAAAGCCATTTCAACTGCCTGTGCAGTGCCCCTGAGCCTGCACTCCTGCTGACAGCTTTAGCATCCATGCGACTTTCCAAGTTAGGAACCTCAGGGTCATCCATCCAGAGCCACCAAATCGTACACAGAGAGCTCAGAAATAGACCTCGGACTGTGGGCAGTGCAGGGCCCAGCAGCTCCCACGGAACCCCGACTCCATCCCAGCCCCAACCCATTGCCCACACTGATGCCAGGGCTGGCAGGAAACCTGGCTCTTCCAACAAGAGAGCTCTGCTGCCTTAGGACTCTCATGCTACTCATCATGCTAATGATGATTACTCTGAAAAACGAATCGGCTTCATTCGAGGCCAAGCAGTCACACTTGACTCCCAGTGCCCTTCCTGAGGGGGCTGCTACTCCCCACGCAGCCCCCGCGAAGCTCGTGATCCTACCCGCGCCCCAGCCTGACCCTGGGGCCTCCGCACAGCTCGCTCTCTCTTCTTGGAGGGATGCGCTCCTCCTCACTTCCCCACCCTCAGAAGCTCGTCCGCAGCGGCCCTTCCTGGACAGGGTCTCCACTGTTTGCCAGGAGGGGCCGCAGCTCCCCTACCTCCCAGGCACCTCTCAGCCATCTCCCCAATGGCTGTTATACTGGTGATGGCCTGCATGATGACCTGCTCCTCCCAAAGCAGCAGATGCCTGCAGGAGGATTTGTACGACCATCTCAGACCGCCCTCTGCATCCTGCCGGAGAGGGGAGACGTTCCCCACACTCAGCGCAAGGTGCAAGGCCAAGCCTTCCGAGGCCGCAGACAACGACCCACGGGAGTCAGACAGGAGCAGGCCCGGTCCCGGGTAGGCAGTCACCAGCTCGGAGACTTCAGGCAAGTCGCAAGATTTCTGCGCACGTCTGTTTTCTCCTCCGTGACGCAGGGCGTGACTGTGACTGCGCCACAGTGGGGACAGGGGTGACGTGCCGACTGCAGCCTAGGCTGTGTGCAAGCGCTCAATAAATGTAACGTATTCGCTATTCATTAGCTGTGTTGATGGCTAACTTTATGTATCAACTTGGCTGAGCTATGGCGCCCAGGTGTTTGGGCAAACACCAGCCTCCAAGTTGCTGTGAAGGTGTTTTTTTGTGTGATTAATATTTGGATTTTTAATAAAGGGGATTACCCTTCATAATGAGGGTGGGCCTCATCTAATGAGTTGAAGGGCTTAGGAAAGAAGACTGAGGCCCTCCCCTGCGCAGGAATTCTAGCTGCTGAGTGTGGCACTGCCAGCCCACCCCACCCATTCTGGACCTGTCAGCCCTCCTAAGTGTGTTGGCCAACCCCTTAGAATAAATTCCATGCTCTCTCTCTGTGCACACACATCCCCATTTCTGCTGCTCTGCAGACCCCTGACAGACATAGCTATCACGTGGTACCCAATGAGGAGCCAAGTCTGAGCCCAGAAAACAGCCCTGGTACATCAGGTCATAAGGCCAAAATGACCTCGCAAAGAGTGAGACTGGTCCACACTTACTTTATCATCCAGATCATCATCACTCTCATCCATCTCCTCCTGTCGAAGATTCCATTCATATTCTACGTGGACATGTGGGTTGAACTTTCCCAACTTGGCCTGGGAAAGCTGGAAGTGACATCAGGTATAAACAGTTCAATTTGAATGCCAAACACTCCAATGTTACAGCTACACAGAGCAAATCCCACCTCCTTCCCGGCTCCAAATGAACCATGAGAAGCTACAGTATAGGCACAATTGCGACTGTCCAGGCTGGACCACCAGCAGACAGGCTCAAGACAAGCCGCAAATACAGGCACAGCTGTTTTAGTTTGATGACTTCTCTCTGAAAAGAAAAGCTTCCTGAAATATTATTAAAATGAGCCTCAAAACTGCAAATTCTTGGCTGGAAGGCACAATTAGAGCCAGTGAAGAGTAAGGGGTGGCCCTTTAAGTCAAACAGTCCCAGTTCAATGTGTCCCGCAGGAACAAAGACGTGCAGAGCGGGCCTGGTTCCAGGCCTCTGCAGAAACTCAGGGGAAGGTAGCTTAGCTTTCCTCTCTCATCCTTTCCCGGGGGAAGGGAGCCGTGTTCTGCCAAGGCTGGGGTTGCCAGCAGGAACTAGGGGGACCAGAAAAAGGTGAATGTGTACATAGGCATGGAGAGGGGGGGACAGTATGTTTAACAATGAAAACCCTCAGCACTCTGGCCCGGGCAGGTAGCCCAGTTGGTTAGAGCATCGTCCCCATACAACAAAGTTGTAGCTTCAACCCCTGCTCAGGGCACATACAAGGATCAATCAACGAGTGCACGAGTAAGTGAAACAACAAACTGATGTTTCTCCCTCTCTCTCTAAAATAAAAACAAATAAGACAAACAAAAAAATAAAGCACTGCACTCTGAACTTTACTTGGCCAACCTTTGGAACTGGCTTCCCAAAGAAGTCTTTAAGTTACAGAGAAACCCGAATGGTCCAGCAAATAAAAAAGCATGACCTCGATCCATAAGCCTGCCTGGTAATAATACATCTCACATGCCTCCCGGCTCCGACATCGTAACTGCACTCAGAAGACAGACGGATGACAAATTTACCACTTTTTTCAAATGTAGCCACAGTGCCTGCCTGAATTTCTTTAGCCAATGTTCAAAACAAACCCCCAAAACCCAGATCTGCTTTTTTTTGTCTCCAATTCCAGTTTCTGAGACCGACACTCTTGAGCGGCTAATGTCTAAACCCCACCTCCATTTCTGCTTACCAGGTCTTCACACTGGCTGGCTTTCAGCCTCTTTGCAACATCGAGGGCGGTCTCTCCAGCCTGGTTGGCTAAAATCAGGGGGAAACAGATGCCTATTAATTGTAGGATAGATCTTGGAAAGGCAAGAAACAATCATCAGGTGATGCTGCAACACACGCCTCTCGGTCCGAGCCGACAAAGGCTCGCAGTCCAGTTCCTGGGCCGCGCGGCCGGGCTCTTACCGACGTCCACAGTGGGCTTGCTCCGCAGAAGCAGCTTCAAGCACTCAGGCTTCCCATACAGGCTGCAGTAGTGCAGAGCTGTGTTTCCCAGGGCCGTCTGCTTATCCAGGTTCCCACTGAAACATGACAGTTAGGAAAAAAACGACCCGCTCTATTTCACGCTACAGATGGACCACTAGCTTCTGTGCTAACAGCTGGGTCAAATCTCAGACTCAGGTATTATGAAATTATGATGTGTCTAACATTACACCCAAGCTTATAAGCAACATGATGACAACGACATTTACGGAGTGCGTCCTACGGGACAGACAGGGACACTGTCTCTTAGCTTTTCACATTTAGCTCCTTTCATCTTCACAGCCCCTGGTGGGGTTGGTGCTATTAAGGTTCTATTTCACAGATGCAAACACGGAGGCGGAGCACAGAGAGGATGAGGTGCCGCAGTTAAGGTCATCAAGACATGGGAGATGGAGCGGGGATCTGAACACAGGCAGCCTGCATCCGGAGCCAACGCCCTTAGCTGCTGCACCTCTGAGGGAGGGGCGTGGGCATTCGTATGGCTTGTGTCACATATGTGGCAAATGCCATCACTATTTGGCTCACTCCTCTTTGGATGAGCTCCAGGTTCTCATTATAAGCTGTGGCTTACAGACCTACCCAATAAGGATTCCAGCCGCTCCAAACCTCCTGTGTTTAATATTCTACTCCTATTAGTATGTCCCTAATTTGTACTAGCTGTTGAGTCAGCCACAAACACTGCTGTCTGACAATGAACATCATGTGGCCTATGCCGTTAAGTTTTCTCTTTTTCAACACCTCGTGCATAGCAGGTATTGGACTCAGAGACAGGCTTTACATTTATCCAGGGCTTGGTGACAATGGTGACAACCTATAGTCTGCAGGCTATATCTGGCCCTCCATTTGTTTTTGTAAATAAAGTTTTATTGAAACATGACCATGCCCACTCATTTGCATATCATCTATGGCTGCTTTCATTGACAGAGACCTCATGGCCTGCAAAGCCTAAAATAGTCTGGCTTTTTACAGAAAAAGCCTGCTGCTTCCTGATCTAGGCCACTAACAGGACCAGTCTGTGTCAAATCACAAGGCACATTCAGAGCAAACAAAAACCATACCAGTTTTGTACAAGGAAGTCAACCAAATGGAGAGATGTCTGGTCTGCAGTTCGGACTGCAAGGTGAAGGGCCGTCTCCCCGAGCTCCTAGAAAGGATGGGATGAGTATAAACAGGGTGGTCACATGTCCTACTCTGTCCAGAGAAGCTTCCTTTACTTCCATTACCCCAAAGCAATTATCAATAGCACCTCCTCAACTCTCAAATTGCCTTGACTTGGATGGGGTCATTCAATGTGCTAGAGTCACCTTGGAAAGGGATCATCCACACTCCTGTGGAGCCTATGCTTCCAGGAAGGCCTCACCTGCCCGGGCTCCAGCAGGGGTTCCATGAGCTCCACGCCCTCTGCATAGACTTGAATTAGTGCAAGTAAATCCCTGGATCTGATGGCCTCGAGCAACTCGTGCAGTTTCGCAGACGAAGACGAACAGGTCTTCCGTGAAAACTTATGATCTACATACTTGGCCGTGATATATTCTTTCCGTACAGTCCTAACACGCAGAAAAAAGTAAGGCAAATATTTTTTATTTTATTTTCCAAGAGCTAAGAAAGATTCACATTTTTTCCAAACCAACAGTTCTCTCTGGGAAGAATTATTTTAATTAAGATACTTCTTTTTGACACTCAAACACGCCAGGTTTTAGACCAAGTTATTCCAATACGGATGGAATGACGAACACAGTATTATTACGTTCACTAGCAAGGGTGGGCAGTGAGCAGGTACAAAGTTAATGCGCTAGATTTCTGGCAGGTTCCTTTCCCACCTTGAGCAACAGCGTGAGAAACTGGCTCTTTGCTACCACTTCAAACTGAGACACATATAAGTATAAAAAGCAAATGAAAAACTGAAGAAGTTAGGCAATTCTAAAAGGCCAATGAAAGGTTTTCAGAGCGTCATGGAAGGGTTTTAGTTGTCGGACATAACTGTTTTAGCAGGTAAGGAGACTGAAGCTCATATAGGTTGTCCTTAAAGCCTTAATCTCTGCACTGTGCGCTCATCTGCGTGATCAAGATACCCAAGCAGGTTCTGTGCTAGGCTGATGCTTGAGCACTGCTGTTAGGCCAGGGTATCCCAGGTGCTCCCAACATCCCCGACTCTTCCTCTGTGACACTTACCACAACTACGACCACACAGCTAACTGCTCAGTTTCTGGGTTATAACCTGTCTTCCTCTCTAGATTCCAGGGGTCGTGAGAAATGGGTTTACACCTCAGGTGTTCTGCTGTTTACCCAGCAGCTAACACGACATGAAGCAGAGAGTGAACGTGTGATCCACATTTGTTAAATTCAAGTAAAGTCAACTGCTAAGGGATCTCTGGGAGATTTTATTTTATGATTTCAGAGTGTAAGAACAACAACATGTTCCTTAGATGTTCCCCACAATAGTTTTACGGCTTTGAAAATCTGCTGCTTGAGTAACCACCGTGGGTGGGGCCAGGAAAATATTTAGGCAGGCAGGCATCAACGTCACAAAACCTTCTCCGATCACGAGCTGGAATTAAATCTTTCTTCCTGTTCATCCACAGTGTTGGAAGACTTTATGTGCAAATTCAATGTAAATGTCTGAACAGGTTTAAGGAGTCACATGACCCATAAAGGAAAATGATATCAAAGGTGTTGATTGAGCAGCCTCACGCTTACACCCACTCCACGCAGGCACGTGTAAGTTTCCTGTGTGTGTTTTCCCGTTTCTTCAAGCACACATAATTTCAAATAAGTATATTATCTATGTATTTGTCACTGTCCAAATCTACCTGGTGTCTGAGACCAGAGAGCTGACAGTGGGAGGTCAAATGCCCCCAACATTCAGTTCTGAGTCCATGGCCCGTGTGCAGCGAGGGACGCGAGCCTGTGCTCCCACGCCTCCTTGCCAGAGGCAGGGGGTTCGCACTGAGCTCTGCACCTTGCGGTCTCCATCTGGGAGCAATCCTGGAGATCGTCCCAGACCGGGGCGTAAGAAGCGTCCTGATTCTTACATGTGGCTGTGACACTAGACTGTGAACTACTTCATCAGATGCTTATAGACGGGCACTCGTTTCGTTCCTAATCTCACTCTAACACGGAACAGGAATAAACTCCCAGAGCTGGGACCGCTGAGTCAAAGGTGAATACATTTCTAACTGTGACCAACGGTGAATCCCCTCCGCACGGGGAGCGTACAATTTGCATTCCCACCAGCCACGCCAGAGGAGAGATTCCGGCCTGTCTGTTCCCTCCCAGTCTAGCTGAGCAGAGTGGGTTGTTAAGCCTTCGGACACGTGCCGATCTGACAGGCGCCTCCCACCGCTTCTGTGTGTCTCCTACTCAGCACATGGCCTTGACTCAGATAACCGTCCTCGTGAAGAGCTATCCTCCCGAGCAGCTACACCTCCCCGGGAAGGTGACCCTGCCCGTATCTGGGCATTCCAGAAACACACTTCAGATACTTCCTTGTGCTCCGCTTTCTCCTGGGAGCGTGCAGGGGGCTATCACAACCACTAAGAAGTGTTTTGGGAGGGTTGAAAACAATAACAGAATGGTAAAGAATTCAGTATATTAGAAATACTTACATATCGCTCGATGGGGTGGGTTTTGGTGAGGGGCTGGGTAAATTTGCTTCCATAATATCATTAAAACTATTGTTTCCTACATTCTTGGCCAGCTGTAACACAGACAAACACAATAGAGCAAACTCTTTACTACTGGGGTAAAAGTTCCCTGTCATTTGCTTCTCAGATTTCTGAATATGTACTTTCCCCTCACTTGACTCAGAACACAAAGCATCCATCCATCGGATGCTGAGCGCTTACTATGTGCCAGGCTTCAGAGCACTGGAAATACAGAGATGGTAACCATGTTCCCTCCCGTAGGAGCCAACAGGCCAGAGGGGCCACTGATGAGGAAACCTGCACAAATACCGTGTGATAAATGCCAGAACGGAATAGCACGTGGTCCTATTCTGACTCACGAACTATCTGAATTAGACACAGCAGGATCCATATGTGAAATATAGGTTAAAAGCTTAATGAATAACAACATTTTAGACTGAGAGATTTATTGTTATTGGACAGAAAGGAATTTAGGATTCTTTTATATTTGCAGTACAAATTAAGAGGTGGCAGGCGACTAACGAAGGGGCCCCAGTAAGCATTTTGCTTCCGGGTTCAATACCAGGCAACAAACAAACAAACAAGCAAACTTGTCCTGAAGGTCCTTTGGCCATTCAGGTAATTTGGGCATCAAGGCGAAGCTTAAGAAACATTCATTCAGTCAGGTGTCTGGGGGGACATCTTGAGCTTATCATATGGCAAGCGTTAGAATTTGGACTCTCCATGCTTCTAGTTGTCTAACTTGGTTTTATTGATACAAGTCAAGGAGCCAGGTGACACCATTCCCCAACTAAAAAAGGAAGTTGCAGGTATTAGCTCTGAGCCTTTGCTCTACGGTCCTGAAGTCACCAGGGACCCCAAGATCAGTATACTGTCTCAATTTCCTAGTTCCTAAATCAGGGGCTCCTACAACACAAGACAGACCATCACCGCTTGAAGGACACTGAGATGACAAAGGTTGCTGGCTGGGTGACCAACTGCCTTGACTCGGGGTCCTCTTCTCTGGACAAGGCTACCAACAAGCAAGGCTTTCAGGTTTCTGCAGCCCGGGCTCACCCAGGTTTTGCTCCAGGGCCTTCTGTGGGAGACGGAGCCCTGTTTTACTCACCCTATTGTGCTTCAAGCACTTCCATTATCAGTACAGAGAGGATCACCCAGCACCATAGGTTCAAATATGCCAGACAGGGCTTATGACCCAAGGCGTTGTGGGAGATGCCCAATGGGCCTTTTCCACTTCTGTGTACTGTGGGGACTGATTTTGGTGAGGGCTCCAAGTTTGGGGAAGGGTAGGGTTACAGCCATTTGCGTGTTCGTGACTTTTTCCCATAGTACGAAGCCAAGCCTCACACGTCCACACGCTTTTTCCCTTACTGCCTAAAGAGGTCATAGGGTCAGGAGTGACCGGTTCTAGGACAGACGCTAGCAGGCCACTCTCAAGCCACGTGGACTTTTATAAACCTACAAGCAGTAAAATCTGAGCACTCCTCAGTCATTCTTTTTAGTAACATAAGCCCCTAGGTAAAGTGAACACTGTGAGTTCAAAACCAGTTAACTCCCTTTACTGCGTCTCAGTGAATCACATAAACCTGATTCCGAAAGAAAGACGCAGCTTTGGAAAGCCCATCCCAGAAGCAGAGTCAGTTCAGCTGAACTAATATGGAAACCTAAGATTCACCAGTTCTTCAGACAGGAAGCGGAAACAGTCAGCATCACACACCACAACATTTACATTTTAAATACCCATGCAAATGAAATAAAATTCAGGAACGAGAACTCCTTGTACTCAGCAGGAACAAAAACCTCAACGCAATATTTCCAATACATTCATGACAATAAACTTAAAGCTTTCTTCCCAAGTACAGGTCACTACTTACCAAGAGTTCAGAGGTTCCTAGTTTATCTAGTTCCAAAGACTGAATGCGAGAAATATGCACCCCCATTTCCCTGTGGATGCCGGAACATTCTATACAGGTCAAAATGCCCAAGTTGGTTGAAAGCCAGGTGGGTTCTGTGGAAAGTTTTTGGAGAAACAAATACAACTTTAGTGTGCCAACTCCAGAGGAAGCTGAAACAACAACAGTACAACTTTTAAGGAATTCTAAGGGGAAGATTTAAATGGAAGAAGTAGATGCCTGCATTTTGGCCGAGGGGCTTATTATAAAAATTAAAAGCTTGTTAGTGAGCAAAAAGTTTGATAAGACACGTTTTTAAAAATTTCCTTTCGACACCGAATTGAAAAAAAAATTCCCTTTTCTTGTGGAATGCGAGGGGACTTTTCGTATGTGGTCCCGAGGCCCCGTGAGTGGTCTCCCGCCCTGCAGTACCACCCCTACAGTGAGGACTGCAGGCCTGTTAAGTGAGCTCACAGGGGACCGGGGTCCACAGCTCCCGCTAACCTCCAGGTTATAACTTGCATTCACCCATCATCTTTGTTAGGGCTCCTCCATGAGATCCTCTTGGTAACAGCTATAAATACTGAACAGTCACTGCTTCTTTCAGAGACCTGAGCCTTTTCTACAACCCCAAAGGGTCTGCATGGTGGGAACAGGTATCTCTGTCACCCAAACCTCCAGGGTTCTCGCGCTGCACAAGCTTCCTTTCCATTGGTTAAGACCCGCGTACTTACAACTCCTCTGCCGCGTCCTCACCCTGTGAGTCATGGTCACTCACATCGCAAAAATAGAAGATGTAAGATGTGTCTCTGAGGTGCTGATGGCAGGTCATACAGAAAAGCCCGTCTCACAAGTCAAACGTCATAGTTCTAATGCTTAAGGACACCAGGTTCGCATCTATGATCTGACTGACCCCTTCTAGACTGTGACCTTACACAAGTCCCTTAACTTCTGAGTCCCCCTAGTAGTTTTCACTGGTAGAATGGGGAAAGATTAGCATCTTGCTCTCAGAAATTCTGTGAGGATTCAATAAGAGAGTACAAGCAGAACCACTGGCATCATCCTGAAGCCCTGAATAACAGCTATTGCCAACTTCTAGGTAATACACAGACACTACATGAAAACCGGCTGGGGGCAAGGTGACAGACACCCACGTGATACAGAGGCTGGGGAGCTTTCACGGGGCAGGAAGGAAAGGGATACACCATGGTTCAGCCATCGTGTACACTACTTCACTAAGTCTGTAGGGGCTGCGCTTCATTAGCCCATTTGCAGGGTGAGGAAACTGAAGCTAGCACAGTAAAAGGGCCCGGCGTAGGGCTGTCCAGGCTGTGAGTGGCAAGGGTGACGATTCAAAATCAGGATGAACAACTCCATGACCAGTGCTTTCTCTATACTGTCCACGGTGCCATTTAACTGGACCTGACTAGAAAAGGTAGCATTGTGGCAGGTGACCACGCAGGGAGCCAGTGGGAGCTTCCCAGGTGCAGCAAACAGCACGGGTCATTCAAGTTGGGAATATGTGCTGGGCACATCCATAAAGAGATACGGGTCTGAAGTCACTAGCTCATTTCTCTTCTGCAGGAAAAGATGTTTAACAAGCCAGCTCCACGCTGGGGACAAATACCTGACGAGCCACAGTCGCAGCAGACGTCGTTGCCGGGGAGCCGCTGGACGTCCTCAATAATGGCTTTGGTCAGATCCTCCAGGCTGTTCTCCCCAGTGCTCTGCTCCCCCCGGAAGGCCATGGTCAGCGCCTCCTCTTTGCTATTGGTCAATACTGAGATCCATCTGTTGTCAAAACAGGAGGAAGCAGACACTGTTTTCTCCCTACCCGGCAACAAATTGGTTTCCACCCAGAAATACCAAAAGGCGTCACTCCTCCGTAACAATGAAGAAGGAAATGGAAGACATCGAACCCACAGGAAAGACAGTTCAAGAATGGAAGCCACATGTCAGAGAGAAACAGATGGGAGAGCTGAAGGTCACCACTGCCGAGGATGTACATGAACTGGCCGGCGCTCGTGTTTCCATTTGGACAGAATAGAGCGCACACCGGAATGAAGAGGCCTGGGCGAGGGGCCAGCCCACCGCAAGGGTGAGAAAGAACTGGTGAGAAACGGACTGGAGGCAGGAAAGAGCCCACCGAAAGGCATCTGTTCTCCGGAGGCCAAGTCAGTGAGGGCACTTGAAGTGAAAATAAACAGGGTAGCCCTGGCTGGATAACATGGGCGGTTAGAGAATCGTCCCAAAGCACAGAGGTTGCCGGTTCGATTCCCGGTCAGGACACATACAGGAATAGGTGGATGTTCCTGTCTCTCCTCTTCCTCTCTCTCTAAAATCAGTAAAATAAACATTTTTTTTAAAAAGAAAATAAACAGGGTATTTCATTAGCAGCTGTGAAAATTTATGCTTATGAAAAAGGTGTATCACTAACATGAACACATGCTGGCATTTTAATATAAAATGGAAAGTGAAGGCTATTAAATTACATATTCAGTATAATCTCAATATGTACTAAAAAAAATAATCCTCTTCCATCAACCTATGCATAAAATAACCTACATGCCCAACAACAGGGGGCTGATTAATAGAGCATGAAATAACTGCGAAGTGAAATAGGCCCCCAGCTATTAAAATTTAAGTTTTTAACTAATTTTTGAATGACACTGGGGAAATGCTCACAATACACTTTGTGAAACAAACGGGAAAAACCATTATATGCTATAACCCCCAGTATAAACGTACAGATGTATTATGTGTTTTTGTTTGGGGGAATAAAGGCCAGAGGAAATTCATAAAATGTTCATCCTGGCTGTCCCTGCGTGGGCTTCTGTGGGAAAACGGGCGGACTGCCCGACTTGTGCCTTTCTGTAATTTTCTATACCTATAGGAGCGCGAACTACTTCCACGAATAAGGAAAAGAGCCAAGCTAATTTTTTTATTAAGAAAATGAAAAACATTTCCGAAGCAATGTTTGTTCTTACTGACTGCATAGACAGGTAGTAACTATTCTCAGCAGAGAACACAGAGGTCCAGAACCGAGCCTCTATCTTCTTTGGTGTCGGATCAAACGGATACGAAACAAAGGCCTATCTACAAAAGGCTTTGAATTAGTAATAGAGACAGCAACGGGAATTACAAGGACAAACCAACCTGGAGGACCCGGCCTGCAAGTCACACCACTGGCTCTAGGTGGCGCTCACCTCCAGCTGGTCGTGAGAAATACAGGGGCACAGCTTAGCTCTTCTACTGAGATGCAGGACTCACTACATCTCAAAACCAGTCTCGGGGTGGGAGGGTCATTTAATGCATTTTAAATTAAACTATTTATTTTCCTATCATTCAGCCTCAAGTTAAAAACTGGAAACAGCTTTGTTAAAAACAGTCTGAGAAACTGGGTTCAACAGAACCGGTCACGGCACACTTATCGGCGGCCCTGGTAGGGCGGAAGTTCCCCTTGGAATACAGCGTCTCTGCTTCGCTTTCCTTGGGCATTATTCTGCCTATTTAATATCACAAATGTCTGCATTGTGCCGAGTGCTTATATATAACTTTTAAAATGTAACCCTCTAACCAGCCTCTGAGTTAGGGCCTGTAATACGCTAGACAGGAGCAAATTGAAGCCTTGGAGGTCACGTGACTTGCCCGGGGACCACAGCTGGGCTGCTGTCGTACTGGGATGAATAAATACTTCTAATGACAGCCTTTTTTCCCCAAGTTCCTTCCATTATGCCATTCTTGCCTCTTTATTCAAGAGCTCATGACAAATAAGTCTGTCATGATAATCAGAAAAGACATGTATAAAGGACAATGTATTTTCCAGAGAAACATTCAAATTGGGTGGAATAGAATGGCTGCATTTCAAAAGCGTGGAGAATTAAAGTGCTATTTCTGACAATTAAAAAATAGTTTAAATTATTTTAAAGGCATACAAAATATAGGAAATAAAATGTGCATAATCATATTTTAATTATTTAAAAGTCACTTTGTGTTTACAGGATTTAAAATGCTGGCACTGCAGAAAGAGCTTTATACATTTCATCCCAAGTCTCAAAATCCTGCAAGCAAGGTCCACAGTGCCCGTCATCCCAGCAAGAACGGAGTGGGGGCGATCGGCCCATGGTCAAAAGGGCAGAGCCAGACCAGTGGTTGGTGGGCCTGCCTTCAACGTGCGGCTGCTCCTCCTATAGGCCATGCCTCCTCCTCAGCAAGGAGCCAGTGCTTCATCCAACCTCACTGGACACCCTCCCGTGAGCAAGACACCCAGAGGTGCAGGGAAACTCCCTGCATGTAACTTGGAGACAAATGAAGAACTGAGTTCTCCCCCCCCACCGCCCAGCCCACAGGCACATGCTTCCTCTGTAGGGTGCCATTACCTCCTATATCACTCAAAATCATGCGTCCCTGTCACATTGCCACCAGCACCCACAGAATTCCCTCTATAAAATGTGCCACACCTGTGGAATGGGCCAAGCAACTCTTTTAACTAAAGAGTGTGAGGTTCAAGCAGGACACCAATGCCTCTCTGACCAAACTGAACTACCTGTAAGTCACAGGAGTATATAAACTACTCAAGGCCAGGGATTGATACAGGGGAACAAAGTGGACATGTTCCCCGATTGGGCACCTGTCCTCCCTGAGGGCTTTCAGGAAGGAAAGAGAGAAGCAGAGCATGAATACAGGGAAGGGAAAGCAGTATTCTAATGGGACCTGTGTCAGTGCTGCGCACACAGGTGACAGCCTGCTGTACCTTTCCTGCACCCCATGGACTCTCCGTCACGGAGCCGAGCACGGATGGAACCCGTGTGACAAGCTGAAGAGAGCACGGGCATCAGAGCCAGACTCTCCATCACACATCTACGGTTTTGTTTTGAATTTCATCATCAAAACAGGAGTGACTGTGCCAACCTTGTGGTGTGTCTCACAGGATCAGATACCGGAGGGGAGCCCCTGCTGCCTGGCTCATGACAGACACCAACACTGAGAGCCACTGGGCGTCCACTGGTGGACTTCTTTCTCTAACTGGACCATAAAACTCCCGGAACATTAGAACCATGGCTGCGGGTACCTTGTGCCTCCTGTTTTCTCATTTCAAACCCGGAATAACTGTCCCTCCTTTCTGAGATTGTGAGGGTTAACAAGGGATGACACAGTCTTAGCCCAGTAAGACTGCAAAAGACACTCCCTACTTTTGGGGTAAACAGTACCTCTCCCTGAACCTGAGGGTGGTAGCCCTCCTGACTCCCCATCCTTACCTGGTTCCTAGCCCCCCTCCAGTTGGCCAGTTCTCCCCCATAACGTCTAGCCATCCATCACTTCCTTTCTCTTCCTCCCTGCTGCGTCTGGGCCAGTGGAAGCCCCAACCTGGGAGCAGGTATTTATAACCTTCCAGCATCTTCCCCAGCCAGCCCCTGGCTGCTGACCTTCCTCTTGGCAGTCATCTCTGAGCGACACCCGCAAGAACTCAAGAGAGTGTGTGCCCCATGGCACCTGCCTCCTCTGTCCCTACACCGTGTCCCCTGCCCTTCTCCTCCAGTGGGGACCGAGCTCCTTCGGGCAGGGGCTCCGTCTACCTCAGTGTTGTCTTCGCGACGCTCCGCACCGGCCTCTGTGCATTGTTGGCGTTTATCAAATACCCAGGCGGGCGAATGACCCACAGGCCTTTCTCCTCCCCCCCTTTGTCCCTGCTACCTTTTCTCTCCGCTTTTTCACTGCTTTCCCAACTCGGCATCCTTTGTATGAAGTTCTTGCTCTCTCTCTAGTCCCTATCATTCGCCCCCGGAGATGGAGAGGGAGGTTTCCAGAGCAGGAGGAAGAGAGAAAGGGAGAGGAGAGGGAGGCAGGGCTGAGTGTGAGGAAACAATGTGAGCAGAGTTCCGTGGCTCCACGGAAATAATTAAGGAAGGAAGGGAGTGTTTATGGTGTGCTCCCAATGAGACAGAAATGAAGAAATCTGAGCTCCACGGAAAGGTTTAACCTTTGGCTCTAATACAAAGTTCTCTCCCATGTGGCTGAGACGGCGGAAGTCACACACTGCTGTTCTCTGTTCCCACCGGCAACAGGAAGGAAGAGGGAATGATGACGGTCCCAGGTCAGGGATGACGTGAAAAAGGGGATCACCTAAGGCTGCACACACCTGGTCAGGTGAGGGGCTGTTACCACCACACCAGGCTGCCCCGACAGGCCCCGCCCCCCACGAGAGGCTCGGGCAACACTGTGCCTTTAAGGGCCAGGCTCTCCTGCACCCCTCCCCGTCACAGCAAGAACCCAGGCAGTCGGGCTCATGTATCGGGCCACCAAACACTGAGCATACCCCTCTAAGAGCAGGCGACCTGATCATAAGAGAGGAAGACACCGTCCTTGCCCTCGGGAAGCTCTCATTCTCCATGGGGCTCAGACTGGACCAGGGGGTCCCGGGGGTGAGAACAGGCTTCAGGGCTGGGAGGAGGGAGCAAAACCCCGGGTGGTGAGGCCGGAGCACCCGAGTTTCCTGGGCACCCCGACAGAGGGACAGTGACAGGTGGAGGCCCGGAGGAGAGAGACAAATAAGAGGACCACCAGGTGCGGTGCTCAGTCAGAAGAAGAGATCCTTGCGACATACCGTACAGAACTACTTACGCTACGTAATCCTGCTCATCTTCTGCCTGAAAGTGATATGTCCTATTATCTAAAATGCAAAGAAGAAAAAATAGTAAGACCTTAGAAAGCAGAATACCTTGAGAGCTAATGCAAATTTTTCAAATTCCTGAAAAAACAAAACAAAAAAACAACCAGAAACCCTACAGGAAGAGTATAATGTTAGAATGACCTCATCTCACATCGTTGTGCTTTAGCAGTTAACCCACGTACTCAATGCTGTCTCAGAAGTGCCGCAGGAACACAACAGAATAACCAACCCTAAATACCACGCAGTAGCTGGCACTTCTGCAAGTATGTGCTTGGGGACCAGTCCTTCCTGATGGAGTGGATTTTGGTGACAAACTGCAGAGTGCCAGCTGCCAATGCAGTATTTTACTTTTCATCTCCAACTGGCCTCTTATTGTGTTTCCTTTAGAAAGTAGCTTCCTTACAAGAAATGACTCATGACTCACAGGGCAGCTCTGACAAGGGGCGGAGTCACCGCCGAGAAGAAGGGGCTGCCCTTGGCTGAATCAGGCCTCAAGGATGAAGGCCCCAACCTCGGCACTATGGTCACCTTCAGGCTGCTACCAGGGAAGGAGGGGGATGATCTAACGTGAGGTGTTTATAAGGGAAGGTCTTCCTTAAAACTTAGAATCTGCTAGAATGCTGTAACATATTCAGATCAAACTAACCTTCACGTACTAGCCGGACACTCACTGCAGGCTCCTCCAGGCTAGGCACTCACCCTGCCACCTCCTGGAGCAGGAGGCGGTGTGGATGTCCCAGAACGCGCCACCGTGGAGAGTGGAGCCTGATTCTCAGCTGGATCTCTCTTTTCATGCTGTTGCCCTTGTGGAAGGCACTGGACCTCTCTGAACCTCAGTTTTTTGCCATAGGAAACTGAGGACTTTGTGAGTATCAGCAATAATGTGCACAAAGCACCTGGCACATATTAGCTGTGATGTTCAGGAACTGATCACTGCAGTTACGTAGTTTAATAACCTGTAGGTTCTGAAATCTAGAGATTCTTGGCTTTTTGAAGCCATATTATAAATCTAACTTCTGATTAAGAACACAATAAATTGCTTGGTCGTAAAAACCACAGGGGATCTGACCGTGAATAGACGTTACGGAATCCAGCTCGGGTCCCACGGCTGAGCCGGTGTTTGGCTCCCACGCACACAACAGCACCAGGAGGTCGGCGGGGTAGGGGTGCTCTGTGTTTGGCAGAGATCGGCCTGCCTGGGGTGGGGCGGGTGGGGGGGTCTGCACAGAAGGAAGCACGCCACAGGATTTCTGGGTATCTGCGGGAGTCATTGTGTTGGCACGGCCTTTACAGAGTGTCCCCTCAGCTACGTGAGGGGCACAGGTGCAGCCACGGGACCAGTGCAGTGCAGCAGAGGGAGCCAGCCCCCAGTGACTCCTAAAGACTGTGAGGACACAGGGTAGGGGGTGGTGGGCAGGCCATTATGCCCCCGCTTCCCAAGAGAAACACACACTCTGACCCTTGGAGTAGGACAGTGACAGAGCAGTGTCACCCAGTCACGGAGTCTGAAGGAGTCTGATGCTTGGAGGCAAGGGAACCATTTTTCCTTTAAAAGCTCACATTTGCAGGGATTAAAAGTCTAAGCAAATCAGTTGTTCCCATAGAGTGGCACACCTGTCTCCAAGTCCACGCTGGTGCTTCTTAACCACGAGTACACCTGAGAATTACCTGGAGACTTCCTACCAGACACCTGCGCCTGGCCTCACACCCACGACTATGAGCTAGCAGGTCTAGGGGAGACATGGGAATGGACTCAGAGAAGTCGCTCCAAGGCGACCGAGATGTGGAGCAGGGTCAAGCGTTGGTCTAGCATGCCGTGTGCCGTACAGATCTAGGTTCTGTTCCACAGTGTGTCAGAGCTGACACGCCTCTGCTCTCATGGAGCAGGTGAGCTCGGTGCAAACTCAGAGACCGGAGGGATCTCCCCAGAGCTGCGTGCGCAGGGAGGGCGAGAGCCCTGCTCGGAGAGGCTGCTGCCTCAATGCCCAGAGAAGGGGAACAGGCAGCTGGGAGCATGCACAGTCGCCGATGCGGACAGAAAAAGGACTCACGTGAGATCAGGTCAAAAGACTTCTTGTCCTCAGCGTTCGGTTTCACCTGGCAGGTGAGAAGGTTCAACTTAGCCGGCTGCCTGTTGGACTGCAACAGAGAAAACGGAGATGTTACCTGCAGCAGCTCCCGCACCTGCACGGCCAGGGCCCTGGAGGGCAAGTGCGTGGTTTCAGACAGCAAATCTGATCAAGTCTAGCCTGGCCTGTGGTGGCGCAGTGGACAGAGCGTCGACCTGGAATGATGGGGTCGCTGGTTTGACACCCTGGGCTCGCCCAGTCAAGGTACATACAACAAGCAATTGGAGGACAACTGAAGTGAAGCAACTACGAGTTATTTCTCACTCCATCTGCTGTAAAAGCAATAAATAAAACCTTTAAAAAAATTGGTAAAGTCTTATCCAGCCCATTAGGATTATGAATCTCACTAAAGGAAAAAAAAAATTGTTGGCGGCTCACTAGATGTCTTTTAACTGTCCATAAATAATATCCTGGTGATTAATCAGAATAAAACCATGAAAATCCACCTTTTAAATGAAGAGTGGGCCTGGTCCCAGGAAATGTGCCTTTCAGGAACACATACACAGCCAAGCAAAAACAGTCGGCACCTTCAACAGAGCACACCTTGCTGTGAAATGTAGGGCAATATATCTTTCATTCATTCATTCATTCATTTAGAATGACCCCAGTCACCATCATTCCAAACCTGGTGTCCCAGGTATCCACAAGAGTTGGCTGCAGTATGAAAGTTACACGACTTCTCTCAAAGAGTACAAGGACAACTACTACCCATGAGACACAGCTTAATGAGCCCCCAACTCTGGAGAGAGAAAACTTAGCCAGGATTTCACGTCACTGATTATCAGCGAATCTGGTGGTCACACATACACATATGATTCATACACACACTGTAGAATATAGACAGTCATATTACTTTAGCCTTGCCACACAATCCTTCTGGTCAAACGTCATCCTTGACCTCCTGCCGGCATGTGTCCAAGGTCACAGATGGGTCGATATTGATGCCAGCATGCCTGCCTCCCGCAGGGGCTGACCAAGGAGTGAAATGTCTGAGTGCCCAGGCTGGGCTGGGCCTGAACAGGTGCCCACTGAAGCAAGCCCTGGAACTCTTTACCGGGCCCGTGTGCCCACCTGACAGTCATGACTCTCACAATCCCCACGCCTGGCACATGCCCACCCAAGCCCACCCCAGTTCTCAGGAAAGACAGGGGAGACGGCAGGGAGACGGCACCACGTGACCATCATTAAGCCCAGAGCACAGATACGGCATGCAATCTAGGCTGCTTCAGTGGCACACTGCCCTTCTCGTTCTCAAGAATGAGCAACGGACACTTAACTTCTGTCCACCTCTGGTGTCCTCTGGACAGTTTTCAGGATCTTCCTTCCTCTGGGGTTTCAATGAGATTAGACACAGAAAACAAGCACTTGTCCTGTACTTATCTGGGAAGGGGCAGTGAGAGGCCCGAGGGATGGCCGTCCTGTTTGTTACACGTGTTCACTTAGGCACGGAGACCAGAACAGAGCCCACACAGGAAAGTTCTGCAGAAGAGGAAACTGCTGGTGTCCAGACCCAGATGGGGAGGTCGTGGGACTGCACACGTTCCTTCGAACAGGCCTGGAGTTTGGGAAACCAGTGGCAGCACCACACACCCACGCCCAGGTCACTGCGAAAGGAACTGGCAGTCCTGCAGCTCATCTTTTTGGATATCGATAAAATCACTAGATTTCCCCTAAGATTGACAACAACATCTGACAGCCTGAGAAGGTAGCAATCCCAGTTAACTCACTCTCTGCAGACGGCTATGTTCCAGAGTGGCATCCACATTTCGAGAAGGATGTAGAAAAGCTTAGGGAAGATGGAGAGATGATTAAAGGACTGGAAAATGGGAACTTTGAAGATGGTTTCAAGGCACTATTTAGTCCAGAGGAAAAATGGCTAGCGAGTGACTTAATAACCATCTTCAAGTACATGAAGGTTGTTATGGGGGAAGATTGGGCAGCTGTTTTCCATCTGCACAGATCAAGAAGAAAGGCACTCAAATTGCAGAAGATTTGAGCCAGACATAAGGAAGAACTTCCCAAGCTTAAGTTGATTACGCATAATAAGAGGTTTCAAGTTTCTTAACCTAATTAGAGAAATCTCTTTGGAAAAAAAAAAACTTTTTGACACCAATCACATATGAATGTAGCAGAGGGTTAACTAGACAATTTCTTCTTTTGTTTCTGCCAACAGATACAACCAATACAAAACAGAAAACTTTAAAAAAGGAAAATGTGTTCAAGTTCAGTATTAATTCATTCAGGAAAATTAAACAGCACCATTTTCCTCTAAGCATGGGCTACTTCAAGGCACATTACCAGAAAGCTTCTGAGGATAAGGGTTTCATACGGTGTAAGTCTTCATGACGGACCCACAACCTCAGTGACAATGACAGATGACACAGATGCCCTGGGAAGTTTGTCAAGTCCACTGGACTCCACTGGACACAGGCACATCTTTCCCCCAAAGTCCATTGAGACATCTGACAGATGACCTCTCACCCCAAAGCGACTTTGAGGAGCTAAAAACAACTTTTTATTAAGCAGCGGACAGAGCCAGGGGACAGGAAAAAGTGGGGTGGGCTGCTCAACCCCCATCCCCGGACTCAGGCCCCCCAGGGCTCAGGAATTACTACAGTAATAATAGTAATTCCAGACCGGTACAAATTTCCAAGATTTCAAAGTGCTCTCTCGACATTCGGCGCTAATTTATAGGTATACTGATTAAAGACGGTATCATCTTCCCTGGCGGTCCAGCAGACTGAAAACACGGCAGAGCTAAATGACTCGCCCTGGGCTACATCACCGTGGAATGGCTTAGAAAATGCTTTCCTGTCGTTTAAGTACAAGAAAGAAGGAAGAAAAGGAAAGGAATAAGGACGTGTCTTTACCAAGTCCTTCCTGTTGACGAGCCCTACTACGTGGAGCATACAAACCTGTCTCCACCTGCACCTCCAGGCTCCCTCCGCTGACCGCAGCTCCGGCCACGCTGCCGCTGCGCCCCCTGCTGGGCGGGGAGGGACACTGGGCTCCCTCCCTCCTGGGGGTCCACACTCTGCCTGCCCCCCTCCACCTCCCTGCTCACAGACAGCACGTCCCCAGAGTGTGTCCAGGCCTGACCGCCGTCCCCTCCCAGCCTGTTGCATGGCCGTCCAGGCTATTATTCCTTACTCGCTTCTTGTCCTTCTTCCCGCTAACAGCACACATTTCTCCGTTCTGTTCATTAAAATGTGCCCAGTACACAGCAGGCACTCAATCGATACTATCAAACGAATGAATGCATTCCAGGTGCCTTACATACACTTCCCGTGAGGGAAGTCTTCTTAGTTCCTTTCACTAATTAATTCAGATGATGGAGACGGAGGCCCAGAGAGGTAAACTAAAGTACCTACGATCTCCCAGGAAGGAGACGGCAGGCCTGGGCCTCATGCAGGTGTGAGTAGACCAAAGGCCCACCCTCTGCCTGTGTCCACCGTGCAAGGCAGGCTGGACAGACAGCCATGCGATGTCCCTGGAGCGGCAGGAGGCCCGGCACACGGGAGCGTCTCCTTCAGAGAAGAGTAAGGGTTAGAAGCAGAGAGCAAAGGGACCAAAGGTTAACTTCCATTTTAGTATCTCCTCGGGTCACTTGATACCCCCTCAATGGCTTTCGTAACTGATGGAAAGAGACATTGTAGAAGGCTCTTTGACAAGACTCATATGAAGCCTCTGCACATTCTAAGCATGTACGAGAAGCACGTGGTCCACGCCAGCAAGCAGCTATAGAAGCAGACTGGACCGTGGCCCGAGGCCGGGCCGGTACCTGAGCTCGAGAGCGCACCGGGGCCTCAACGGGCAATGCGGGCAGCATCAGCCCACGGTGAGAACTCGGGGGGAGAGGGTGAACAACACGGGGAGTGGGGGCCTTGGGGACCAGGGCGGGAGGCGACGCTGATGGGGTCACAGGGAGGGCACGGCATGTGGCAGCAGGAAATCCACCTTGCTGCCCCAGGAGCCCTGGCACCTACTGCGGGGGGTTGATCAGAGAGCGGCCTGTCAGACACACACTCAGAGGCCAGCAGGTGGAGGGCCTGCAGGGTCACACGGTGAGCAGCACCGGGCTGAACGAGAACTGTGCTAGTGGTGCTGGGGCCGGGCCCTCGGACACAGCTGCAGGGAGACCCCGAGTAAGTCCTTGCAAAGGGGCCCCCGTGGAGTACGTGGACCGCCCAGTCTGGGCACCAGAATGGTGTGGGGAGGGCCGGCGGCACTGTCCCCACGGGCTCCACTGGAGAAACTTTTCAGGAGCGATGATGACCCCTCTCAGAAATGAAGACTTTCAGGGCTACGTTCCCGGAAACTCTGAGGCCTGTCCTTCCCCGTTCACTAACATAAAGCATACTCGCTGAAGAAACATGGGGAGACAGAGTGCAGAGGGGACACTGAACACCGCCAGCTTACACCCAGAGACAGTCGCTGTCCGCACCTTGATGTTTAACATGATACATGTGTGAGAAAAACAGAAAGCTCTTAAAACATAAATGTTTAAAAATTCAACATGGGTTGGTTCCACTTCTAAGTGCTGTTTGGCAAACTGCTTTTCTCCAATTAACACCATATACACGGATGTGTTCATTGGACACACACTCAAGGGTTTTGATTCTGGGGAATGTTTCTACCAGGGAAGCATTGGCCCCGGTCCCCGAACAGCAACTATTCCCTCTGACACGACGCCCTGCCACCCAAACAGAAGATGGCCATCCCGCTAGCAAAGTCCCCTGAGACTCCAGCAGACATGCACGTGGGAACAGAGTAAGTCAGTTGTGACGGATGTCTCCGCAGCTCCTGAGGGAAAACGCCACACGTGTTCTACGACAGATCGGGCACCCACGTGGGGCGTTTCTGCCGGGAGGTAAAGCCGGGGCGCAGGCGTGCTCCTCCACTAGCAGAAAACAGCTAGGATGAGTACCCAGAAAAGAACTCCCCCCACCCCCCGCCGAACCGCTCTGCTTCACTCATAAGAAGTGAGCGTCCTTGATTATTTGGGAAATAAGCCCGACGGGCCAGGCTGCACTTGCTCTGGGGAAAGGGTAACTAACGATAGACTAACACAGCTCTACTTTCTCCACGAGTGTTCAGCAAGGGAGCCGCACAGATTACGGTCATTTCGCTCCCCTCTACAACTGTTTGTTCAGACACCGGCTCTGCCCTGGAGGGACACACACATTTGGCAAGCAATCAGGAACCATATCACCTGCTGCAGGAAGTCAGGTACAAGCCCAACACCCACCACTGCACACGTGCTCAGACGGCCCTCAGCAGGCACTGCGGTGTATCTGTGAGCAGCTCTCTCTCTTACGGTGCACATCAACGGTCACGGAACGCATTCCCCCACGTATAAGATGCACCCTTCCCAGAAGAATTTGGGGTCTAAAAACTGGGTGCGTCTTATGTGGTGGTTGTAGTTCTTTTACTTGCATTTCCCGCCTTTCTGTGCTTGTTTTTGTGCTCACTGTTGAAGACAGTGATTCGTCATCAGACAGAGACGAGGACAAGCTAAGGGATGGAGTTTTGACACTGAGGAGGATTTGTATGAATTTTATGATGAATAAAACCTGAATTCAATAACTTTAAGTAGTATATTTTTTTTCAAAATTTGGGCCCCCAAATTAAGGTGCGTCTTATACATGGTAGATTCTTACACATGGGGAAATACAGTACTTCCTACAAAATTTTACTACTGAATTCCTGCAATAACCCTGTGAGCTCGGTGCTATTGCTATACCCACTTCTCAGCTGGGAAAACCGAGGGGTCAGGAAGGCTGAAGTAAACTGACCATGAGTACCAGAAAGAGAAAAGCAAGCCCGAGATGTGACCATTTTCTTCCCAGAGCATTTGTCACACTGTTTCTCTGGAGAGGCAGCCCTTTGGGGGCATTTCCAGAATAAGTGAGAACATCTTTCTTCCCTCTCGGATTCTCCTTGCCCTTGATCAGCTAGTTCCCTCATGTTCCTCGAGATCAGTAAATATTCCTGCTGAGACGTCCCACCCATTCTCGACATGTTCCTCAGTTCCTGCAGCCCAAATGGAAGCTCTGGAGCAGACCACCAAACTGAAGTAACTCACCCTAGCGTGTGGATGACTGTGAACTCCCCAGAGGCCCCCAGCCACTGGGACCACAGGACTGACTCCCAGTGGGCAGAATGTGTGTACACGGAAGAAAAGTGGATTTGAAAACGAGGACTTTATTGAAAATCTTATTTGCAGTAAGGAACCTGTCAGTCTACTTTTGAGAATCAACATTAGACAATGTTGCAATATGAAAAGGAAATAAAACGGGAGTGCGTTGGGGCACCTGGAAGAAGTAGCGTTGACGCTGTCACTGCATCTGGGGACCATGCTGGAGGCCCCCCGCCCGGCTCAGTCATCCCACAAACACGGGTGGAGCGCCTACTGTCCGTCAGTCCAGAGTCCGGGCAGTCCAGGAAGAACTGCGGGAACGAAGGTCCCATTGGCGTGTCTGGAGCAAGGCAGTATCCTGCTCACGGATGGAGGCAGGGTGCTCATAGCACAGGGTACGTCGCAGAACGGAGAAAGGCAGGTTAACTGGAGGCAAGCACACCTGGGTTTGAGCCTAGGGCCGGGCACCCACTAACAGAGCCATGAACAGCTCCTTTGCCCTGCCGGGCGTCAAGTCTTCTCATTGCAAAGAAGGAAAACAACGCCCTGCCCACTAATGAACTAAGGCGACGCAGACACGAGTCTGGAGCTCCAGGTCCTGCGGGAGGCTGTGGTCCTGCCACTCAGCCTCACGGGCTCCAGTCGGGCTCTAGCCCCTGGTGGCTGTGTGGCTTTCAGACCTCCCCTGGACCTCGCGGGATGTGCCGAAAGCAGGAACGCACATAAAGCACGTGGCATGTGGCCCGTGCTGCTCTGTAAATGTTAGCTACTGTTTTATAGTCACTAGTGATTTCCCAAATGTTTCCTCTGGCGTGTCCTCACAGCTGGTACATGCAATTCTGCCGTTACCAACCGCCCTCTAGCTCAGGGGTCCCAAAACTTTTTACACAGGGGGCCAGTTCACTGTCCCTCAGACTGTAGGAGGGCCGGACTATAAAAAGAACTATGAACAAATCCCTATGTACACTGCACATATCTTATTTTAAAGTGAAAAAACAAAACAGGAACAAACACAGTATTTAAAATAAAGAACAAGTAAATTTAAATCAACAAACTGACCAGTATTTCAATGGGGACTACGGGTGCGGATGCATCCTGTGCTCCTCTCACTGACCACTAATGAAAGAGGTGCCCCTTCCACAAGTGCGGCGGGGAGGATAAATGGCCTCAGGGGGCCGCAGTTTGGGGACCCCTGCTCTAGATTAAGGCAGGATGCCTTGTTACAACGCCCGACCTCTAGGAGAGTGACTCACAAAGTCACGTAGGTTCAGGGAGAACAGCAGATCTTAACAGGAGGGTCAAGAGGGTGAATGAATTATAGCCTCACCAGGCAGTGGTGCAGTGAATAGGGTGTTGGCCTGGGATGCTGAGGACCCAGGTTCAAAAACCTGATGAGGTCACCAGCTTGAGCGTGGGATCATAGACAGGCCCTATGGTCGCTGGCTTGAGCCCAAGGTCACTGGTGTAAGCAAGGGGTCACTGGCTCAGCTGGAGTCCCCCCACACCCGGTCAAGGCACATGAGAAAGCAATCAGTGAACAACTTAGGTGCTGCAAGGAAGAACTGAGGCTTCTCATCTCTCTCCCTTCCTGTCTGCCTGTCTCTCCCTCTGTCTCTAAAAACAAAACAGAATGGTGAACTCTAGGCCACAAGCCACGGACAGTGTGCAGCAGAGGACCCTGGCAGGTGTGAAGATGCAGAAGGGGCTGCTGGGAGGAGAGAGCGGAGCCAGGAGGGTGCGGTGTTACTCTTCAGCTTTGAGGCTGATACATTGTTCACCACAGACTTGTCAGAATTGGTATTTTGAAAGGAAAACATTCTATTCTGCACTTAGACATATTAGACGGTCCAGAGGTGCAAGCTGCTATCAGTTATTATCGTCATAGCAGATTAAGCGATTCTCACTGAGCTGGGTTCCCAGAGATGCATTACTTTGAATGGTAAATGAAAACATGAATGTCTTTGAACAGACATGATAAGCAGTGAGTCTGCCAATGATGCCCTCTGGGACGCTGCCCATTGTGCGGGGGCACAAAGAAGTGGATTGCCTTCTAGAACAGTGAGCTGGGGAGAGAATGGCCCCTGGAGCAGATCACGTGGGTGGTCATGCCAGCAGCCCAGGCCTTCATCTAAATCACACTCAACCCTCTTCTGAGTCACTGTGACAAGAGCAACTGCACAAGTGTCACTGATGGGAGGCCCTTCAAAGCACGAGGAATTCCCAGGTGTTAAGGCGTCCCAAACAAAGGCCCCAAGTTTTCGACAACAAAGGCTTTTTGATCTACTTTTCCAAAGATCACTGAGCTCCATATGTTTTCCCAGGAAACTGCTGGTCTCAATTTTCCATCTGATTCCAAGTAATCAATGGTGTTTGCAGAGTCAGGAAAAACCAGCTCAAAACTGGCTCCAGAGACCTTTCTTCTGAGCAGGATGTGACTACAAGTGATGTCCCTGGCAGCAAAACCAGCGTGGTCTGAAGCCAACAAAAAGTGGGGACGAGAACACAGCAACCAGTGTGTGTGAGGGGAACCAGAGGGTGGGTGGAGACCCATTTCCCCGGAGCTGCTCTGGGGGCAGGAGAAGTGGGCCCCCCCATTTGCAATGTCTGCAGTAGGAGAGGCTGCCTGTTACTCAATTTCAGGACTGCCCGCAACAGCCAATGAGGTGACACCAACAGCAATGGCTGCTATTAGCGAAGCCCCCACACCCAGCATGGGATCTCACTTAACCCCCACTGGAGTCCTCACACATTAAGTACTTTTCTCAAGGCCACGCAGCAAGTGTTCAGTGGGGACGCAGATGCTGCTGTGACAGATGCATGGTCCACTCTCACAGCCATGAAACAACATGGCTGGTGCCATGTCTGCTGTTGATTAGGGCCTCACGAACACACAGAGCACTGGGCTTGGCCACAGTAATGTGTTTGGCAGGAAAGAAAAAGGGAGTGTGGAATAGAACTTTTTTTAAAAAAATTTTAAACAAATTGCACAAGTCATAAAACTACTAGGAAGCATCGCCACTGATGCTCATCAACTCCGTGACATCCCAACTCCCTGTGCTGCCCAAGACAGGCAGGTACGAAACAGGGTAAGGCCACATGTGACTTGGCAAAATGCTCCCTGAGGACTGCCCTAGCCAGATGAGTGCAAGGGAAGAGGAGGCAGAAAGAGCGAGGGCGCACACAGTGAACCCCCCCTCCTCCACTCCCAATCTGTATGAAGTCCACTGGTCAGAAGTGCCCACCTGTGTGGGACCTGGAGACGACGCCCAGGAGTACAGAAGTTCTGACATTTCTGCTCACCCACCGTTCAGACCCAACTCAGGGCCACACTACTTAGAGCCACTCAGCTAATGACATCAGAACAGGGTCAGGAACGCATCTGGCTCTGGGAAGCCAACTGGGGACCAGACACACTTGCATCCGGGCAGCTGCTGACCACACGTTCCATGTAACAGGGCTGCAGCCGACACCTCTCTCACGACAGGTGTTCCCTGGAGAGTGCCAGCCGGTTCAACGGGGGCGGGATGTAAGGTCTGCAAACCACACTGATACCTCTGGAACTCACCCAGCAATTGGTCAACCTTGTAGCTCCCTGGGACCTTTGACCCATGAGAGGTCACACGGAGGCTTTTATCAAAGAAGTGCAGGCCTGTCAGTATTATACTTTCCTTACAAATGACTCACCTGTCGGGAGTCATGCCCTGCTTAGGGCCACCAGAGAATCGGACCTGCACGTCCAGTCCATGCCTCCCCACACCAACTGCTGGGCCCGCCTGAGCCACGGTTAACTGTGTCTGTGACGGTAAGACCCAGGACCCCAGGCTTGGGAAGACTGGGCTGGCTGGTAAGGGGCAGTGGGAGTGTCTGAGAACAGGGTCCTGGCCTGTACCGGGTTTCTGGCTGGGCCACCAGCAGCTGTGTAACCTTAGACATTGTCCAAGACATGGGGCTCTGTGGGGTGAGGGGCTGAATGCACCCAAGTGGGAGTTCTGACTCTGCCACAGACCAGCCAAGTCACGGTGCTTCCCCGTGCCGTCGTGTCCTCATCTGTGATTAAGTGAAATACATTTTATGATGCCTTTGGCATAAAGAAGCACTTTAATAAGGGGTGTTTTCTTTCCTCCTCAATGGAGGGGAATCTAAACGTGCCTGTGAATAACGAAAACCTGCCAATGTAATCAATGCTCACCGCCCAGTTTGACTATCTTTTGGCAATTAACTGCTTCTCCTAACTGGAGGACGTCCCTTGGCACGGGACGCGGAAATTCACCCACAAGCCTTTTCTGCACACTGGGTCTCCCGGGTTAACCTGCACACACCGCTGTCAGGATTCTCGGTGTATTCGGTCATATCCATTCCTACCTGATACATTTTCCATTCTACTTTTTAAGAATAAAACATAATTTCTCACTAGCTTTAAAAGGCAAACTCGTGATTACTGGTTTTACTGTGCATGGCTTTACCATCAGGAGTGAACCTTTTTGACAAGTGCATGGATTGTTGTCAAGACAGGACTTTTCGCTGGAAATGGTGATACAAAAAACGAACACGAAAATCCTCGACAGATGACTGACATCAACAGACGCACAGTGCATTCCCGTCGCAGGATGCACGTAACGTGTCTGTACATACACAATCTGAAGACAGTAGGATGTAAGTGTTAACAGCTTAACTATTTCCTACTTTCTATTAAATTGCCTTTATTACTAATAAGAGGGAAGTCCTAATTGAGGCAATATTATTATTCACTGTTTATTTATAGACTCCTTAACATTACGAGGAACTTCCTGAGAAAGTTAAGTAAATAGTAACAATAAAAACAACTGGGCCTATTTTACACTCACCATTTCGCTTCCTGCGTGACTTTTTCATACAAAGAACATCCTCTGTCATCTTTATAATTCAGAAAAGTAGGTTTTCACAACAACTAATAATATTTCCCAAAGGATAAGATGATTAACTTTAAAAGAATTCCTGATTTGGTTTGAGAGAACACAGATAACCATTTCTGGTGGAGCGACAGAACGGAGCAGGACAGACTCCCCAGGACAAGGAAGACCAGTTTCTTTTGCAAAGGGAAGTCCGAAAGGCTCTGACCTTCTGCCCCTCCTCCCAATGCCTGGGGACCACTCCAGGGCTGGTGACATCACTGCCTGTGCGTTCCCAGCGCACGGGCCGGGTGGCAGAGCGGGGGCAGCGTGTACCCGGCAGACGCACTCACCGTGGCGTGTGAGATGGTCAGCATCCCGTTCTTGACGGCACACTTCCTTCTCTGCCACACTTTGCGGATCCTGCAAAGCAAGTCAAACACAGGGGCTCGGGCTGGTTCACCCCGGGACGTGCTGTCACGCAGGGTAGGCAGAGTTGTCATTACAAAACAGAACCACTCCAAACCACAGGTCCACGCAAACCAGAACGTGTTGGTTTGCCTTTTATTAGCCAAGGTGGGGGTCGCTCAGGAGCCGGCGTGGACAGGGCAGCCCTCACCATGCTGTTTCTGACAGCGAACGAGGAACTACGGAGACAGTGGGCATCTAACAGCAGGAGAGTGTATACGTGCACTGCCGGGACCCTCAGACTACAGGGCACTGTGTAGGAGTTTAAAAGAAGAAAGGCTACATCCCAGGGATTTGTCGGAGAAACAGCTGCAATTTTAACAAATTTAAACAAAAAGTGGAGGAGGCTTCAAGCCAAGGAGCACATACCCTCAAGCTATCAGAAAACAAGCAGCTTTGATAGACGGAGGGCAGTTACTCAAGTGCATGGCCACAGTGCTACTTAGGCATCACTGTGAAGCAGGGCCATCTGCTCAAACGACAGGAAGTGTGCCAGTGTGGCAGGACCCGAGGAGCAAATGGCACAAGAGGGGACAAGCGAGAAAGAGGGGTCAGGGTCCCCGCGGTGGGGGGGGGGCGCTGAGCATTCCAGGTGGGAGAGAGCTGGTGTGCTTTATGTTTTCAGAGGGCTACTCTGGGTGCTGGGTAGTCATGACCGGAGAAGGGGACAAGTGAGTGACAGAGACCGGTTCGGAGGCTGCTGAAACAGTGCAGGGCAGATGGAGGGGCTTGTCCTGGAGCGGGACAGCAGAGATGGCAAGATAGGGATTCTCTCTTGTTAGAAACAGAAGGGGCTGCTGTTGAACTGTAGTCTGAGGGATGTCAGAGGGAAGAGCAGAAGCAAGGGTGACTCCCTAGGTGGGGGTCTGGGCGGCCAGGTGGGCGCCCCAGGCAGAGAATACAGCAATGAACAAAAGGCAGAGGTGGGTGAGCACGAAGTGGCCAGCCATCTGCTTGCTTCATGTTCTGCTCGGTCCCTGCCTTCCAAGCACTGTGTGTCCCAAGTCACGGGTGCCAATTAGGGACCACAGACCAATGCTTGCTTCTTCTGAAGATAGCAGGCTAAATCTCAGACTTACCCTAGGAAAACCGGAGTGCCTCGGAAACCTGAGTAAGTGTGTTTTCCTAGGTGAGAGGCGGGAAGAAGCCCGCAGGCGACGAGTGCTCAGGAAGTGTGCCAAGGCACCTGGGGACACGGGGACGGGCCGGTACATACCCATCACTTTTCTTCAGCAGGTAGCCCTTCTTCTCGCTGCCGTACTCCTTGTTGCCCTGGAGCTGGTGCATGCTGTATCCCCCCTGGCGGCTCTGGGAATCCTGGGGGGGACAGAGCACAGATCACCTGCCTGCCGGAGATACGCCCAGGTTCCTGACTCTGGTCTGCCGGGGCACCTTGGCCCACCGGCGGGGGGCTGAGGGAACTGCGGGACTTTCCGAGCAGTCAGGTCCTCGCCTTCATTTCAGAGGAGGAAGCCAGGCTGGCAAACAATGTCACAAGCAAGTTCAAGGCAGAGCTGGGGCCTGAGGTCTAGGTCTTGGGCTCCTTGTTGAGAAGCCAGCTCAACTTCAAACCCTGTGGGGGAGACTATTCTATGACTCAGCCGGTTGATACCTGCTGCCCCAGCCAGCCCAGGAAGGGCTGCAGACATGGCCGTGGACCACACACAAAGCTCATGCAACCTGTACACAGCGCTCTATCCTGGGCACACCTTTTGTCCCTTCATGTATTCTGTTGAACACCCACACGAAAGAGTGCACCTTCTCAGGAAGGTATTAAGTACTGTTATCAAAGTCTTGTTTTGCAATTAACTAGAGCTCTGCACAATATACCTATAACCATGCTTTTAGTGAAAAAGAAAAGAGGATTCTGTTGCAGTGGCAAGTGTATTATGTAATGAATGGGTGACGAGGGTCAGCAGGACAACACAGAGGCCAACAAGCTTGACTTAACACTGGCACCCCACGAACTCCCAACTGCTGGTCAGGACCGCTCGACCCGCCGGCCGTCACTGTGGAAATGCGGGAAACCCACTAAGGATGGGGGATTGTACAATGAGAACACGGGGCGTCAGACACGGAAACAGGACAATACATTCTCACAAAAAGTAATGACTTACTCTCCTAGACTTCGATCAGGAAGGGCAAAAGCAACAGAGAAAAAAAGGCAGAACATTTGAAAATAGAGTTAATTTCATGGATGATCTTATCGCTTGTAATTTAAGCACTTTACACAACACTCAGAGAAAACACCATTATAAAGATAACATGAGAACGGAATCAGACACACAGCTTTAGAACCGTGATCAACTCTGGCACAGTAGAACATCTGTATTAACTTTCCTCTTGGGCCAGAGGGAGGACCGGAACAAGGAACGGGGGACAGGAGGGACACCTCCACCAGGGCGGCGCGGCTGACAGAGCTCCGAGCATATGCACAGCAGTCGCCACCTGAACCCTAAGGGAGCCCCTCAGAATGCCTACAGGAGCCAGACATCTCAGGAGGACTCTTTCTCTTTTGTTTTTGTGAGCGAGAGAACAGTATAAAAATAAATATCCAGCTCATGAGCAACACCTGGAATGAGGAGGCGAGCAGGCAGGAAGCTGAATAAGCCACCCTGACGGCCGGTGAGGACAGGACGGTCGCTTTCTGGCCCTTAGGCACGACAGTGCCCCTTTAAGGCTGTCCTCCCCGTGATGAGTTCTGCGTTCAAAAGCATGTCCCAGTCCTGGCCGGTTGGCTCAGTGGTAGAGCATTGGCCCGGCGTGTGGAAGTCCTAGGTTTGATTCCTGATCAGGGCACACAGGAGAAGCACCTATCTGCTTTTCCACCCTTTCCCCTCTCCTTTCTCTCTGTCACTCTCTTCTCCTCCCGCAGCCAAGGCTCCATTGGAGCAAAGTTGGCCCGGGTGCTGAGGACGGCTCATGGCCTCCGCCTCAGGAGCTAGAATGGCTCTGGCCACAGTAGAGCAACGGCCCAGATGGGCAGAGCATCGCCCCTGGTGGGCATGCCGGGAGGATCCCGGTAAGTGCATGTGGGAGTCTGTCTGACTGCCTCCCCACTTCTCACTTGCGGTGGGAGGGGGGGAAGCATGTCCCGAACCTTGACCAGCCAGGCACCGTGAGGAGACTGAGGACACTGGGGGACACACCGGCTCTGAGGTAGATGCTCACCCACCACACCCTGTCCTCCCTCCCGAGCTGGCCATGAGAGCAGACTGCACCTTCCCCGGCAGCTGGGTCTGCACTAAACAGGTTACACACTCTGCTTATCCTCTTCGCTGGAGTCATTTCTGTGTGTGTGACTGGCCAGATTCCCTCCTGCTGCAGCACAGTGGGGCCCTGAGCCGACAGCCACTTCCTGCACTGTTCTCCTGAGAGGCACGTGTGTGCTTTCTGGGTGGAGAGCTGACTGACCGCAGGCAGAGAGCCGCCTCCTTGACCAGTGTCTCCAGGGACAGTCCCGGTAACAACAGCTGGGTCACACATGGCAGCAGTGTGTCCATAATACTAATGAAGAACACTTAGGACGGAGAGCCCTGAGGTGTGGGACAAAACACGAGGCTGGACGCTGAAACCCACAGAGCTGTCGGCCTGAACCCAACGGAGCTCTGTCCAAATCACTCAGCGATGGATTTGGACTTGGGCATTGTTAGGCAAATGAGTTCGTAAAATTAGTATTTTTTGAGTTTGCTCACTTTTAGTGTTAAAAAATGGTGCTGGGCAGCGCCAGGTATGTGATCTATGAAATTTCAAATTACCTTCCTGCTTAGGAAGGGCCATTGTCTGGCTGGAGGAGAGGTTTTCCAGCCAGAAAGTTTTAAAAAGAAGAAGGAGGGACAAGGAGAGAAGCAATGTTTTGCAGAGAAAGAATGCAGGGTGCTGAGGAAGAAGCC
This sequence comes from Rhynchonycteris naso, assembly GCA_037038555.1. Classification (NCBI taxonomy): domain Eukaryota; kingdom Metazoa; phylum Chordata; class Mammalia; order Chiroptera; family Emballonuridae; genus Rhynchonycteris; species Rhynchonycteris naso. Next base: position 279,889,545 of record CM072998.1, read on the forward strand.
AGTTTGGCAGAGGGGAAAAGCCGTATGTCAGGGAGAGAGGTGTGCAGATGGGGAGCCGGAGCTGAGGGGCTTTGCGAGCTCCGCTGAGACTGGTGGGGCCTTAGATTCTAGGAGGAACTGGAGAAGATTCTCCTGGCTGTGGAACCGGAGAATGTTCTGGGGCTTCGTGAGCTCTGAATGAAGAGGAAAGTGTTTTCCTCGTGTGCGGGCTTGTCGGTTGGTGCGAGACTTGAATAAAGGAATGGCCCACCATTTTTTGGCTCCACTGTTTCTTGACTGTCCGCCCGAATCTAATGGGAAGCTGCCTGCATGTGCAGGTCAGAGAGGACCGCGGCTGCTGGCTCTACAGGCATCTTCGCCATACCTCTACCTCCAAGATGTGAGACACAGAATCTAAGCCTGGCTTGGATATTGATTCTTGTGCAAAGAAGAGGCCTCTCTTTGTAGGAAGCCTTTTCATCGAACTAAACTTCTCTTCAACTGCTCACGTAATTCCTGGCCTGTTTGCATGTTTTAAATCTGTGCCTCTCTAACCCTGATCCATTTGCTGACCTTTAAAATAAATCCTGTGTTTCAAAAATAAAAGTATTTATATACTTAACACGAATTGATCAGATACTGGTAACAGAAAAACTATTACATTTTTGTAAATGTACCATAAATTCCTTACATATATTTATTACAAACCTAAATAATCTCTAAACCTTGAATAACAGATTGAATGGGCCTTGCTTTACATAGGACAAAGATGCTTTTGAAGGTAAAGAAAATGTCTGAACACTAGGCTCTGACCTCAGAAGACTACTTCATTATACTAAGGAGTGAGGAAGCAATATATTTCAGAAGTCTAGCAGTATCAATCCTGAATTAACTACTAATGAATTTTATGGCTTAAGAAAGTCATACACTGACCAGGCGATGGTGCAGTGGATAGAGCATTGGACTAGGATGTGGAAGACCCAGGTTCGAGACCCCGAGGTCGCCACCGTGAGCACGGTCTCATCTGGCTTGAGCAAAAAGCTCACCAGCTTGAGCCCAAGGTTGCTGGCTTAAGCAAGGGGTCACTTGGTCTGCTGAAAGCCTGCGGTTAAGGCACATATGAGAAAGCAATCAATGAACAACTAAGGTGTCGCAACGAAAAACTGATGATTGACGCTTCTCATTTCTCTCCGTTCCTGTCTGTCCCTATCTATCCCTCTCTCTGACTCTGTCTCTGTAAAAAAGAAAAAGTCATACAAAGTGTTATTTCTGCACTTTAAGAAATAAAGGTCATTCAGTTTGCTTAGCAGGGCACTCCAGACCAATGAAAAGAGGGTTTTCTTTTCTGCAGAAGTAAACCTCAGCTAATCGTTAACACTAAAACAGTGAAAAACAAACAAAAAAGATAACAAAAACAGAAAAAGGAATGAAATAGGTTCTGAAGCCTTTGACAGCATAATAAAAAAAATCAACATGTATTCAGGAAAGAGAAATGCACGCTAAAATATTACTCAGGCAAAATAAAACAAAACTAAACTTAAATAGTGAACTTAAAGCCTTTGGAAAATTCCATGATGTTAGCCAATAAATGTAGAATAAACCATGGTATTATTTTTTTCCCAATTTCCCATTCTCTAGTAGCAGCACCAATGATCTGACTTCCTTATTAGAAAACCTTAGAATGCATTATTAAGGAGAAAACTCTCAAATCTTTTTAAACTGCAAGCAATTACACACTCACTGGTTTAATGGGGTTATAAATGTCTCTGCGGCCCCATGTACAGCCACACCTCTAGTAGGGAAGCTTCTAATCTCTCATAGACAGTGTGAGTGGTGCGGGCAAAGGAGTCCTTCTGTTTCTTCTTACTAAATATTGACCCAGTAGCTTTCAGGTGCCCAGCAATGTGCCAGGGGCTATGAAGACAGGTGAGCAAAACCCAGAATCCGTCCAACAACCTGCAAGCCACACTATGACGGGCTATTAGAAGAGACGCGGGCAAAGAGCTGGGCTTTGTGGAATTACCTACGGACACCATCTTTAAAAATAAAATAGTTTCAACCCTAAAAATAGTTATGCAGCAAACAGTTCTTTAGGGAGGCTAGCCTATTGTAAGAAGTTATGCAGCAAACAGTTCTTCAGGGAGGCTAGCCTATTGTAAGAAGTTATGCAGCACACAGTTCCTCAGGGAGGCTGGCCTATTGTAAGAAGTTATGCAGCAAACAGTGCTTCAGGGAGGCTAGCCTATTGTAAGAAGTTATGCAGCAAACAGTTCTTCAGGGAGGCTAGCCTATTGTAAGAAGTTATGCAGCAAACAGTTCTTCAGGGAGGCTAGCCTATTGTAAGAAGTTATGCAGCACACAGTTCCTCAGGGAGGCTAGCCTATTGTAAGAAGTTATGCAGCAAACAGTGCTTCAGGGAGGCTAGCCTATTGTAAGAAGTTATGCAGCAAACAGTTCTTCAGGGAGGTTAGCCTATTGTAAGAAGTTATGCAGCAAACAGTGCTTCAGGGAGGCTAGCCTATTGTAAGAAGTTATGCAGCAAACAGTTCTTCAGGGAGGCTAGCCTATTGTTAGAAGTTATGCAGCAAACAGTTCCTCAGGGAGGCTAGCCTATTGTAAGAAGTTATGCAGCAAACAGTTCTTCAGGGAGGCTAGCCTATTGTAAGAAGTTATGCAGCAAACAGTTCTTCAGGGAGGCTAGCCTATTGTAAGAAGTTATGCAGCAAACAGTTCTTCAGGGAGGCTAGCCTATTGTTAGAAGTTATGCAGCAAACAGTTCCTCAGGGAGGCTAGCCTATTGTAAGAAGTTATGCAGCACACAGTGCTTCAGGGAGGCTAGCCTATTGTAAGAAGGTAAAGATAGTTTAATGTCACAGAACACCTGCCACAAATCAACGGTGAGAAATCTCTGGCCGATAATCTCCTTTTGTATTTAACGGAAATCATGGAAAAGCCTCGCCTTCTCTACATATTTGGCAATGAGAGGTGGTAAACAGCGTGAGAGTGGACTAGGCATGCGGTGAACAATCAATTTTACTTGTAGAACACTCTGGATGCAGTGCTGATGAAAACTCGTTTATTCATTTGGCAGGAAGTTAAAACCAATCAAGCCACGTGCACTTCCGCATGTAGAGTCCTCTGAGTTATATGCAACTCTGTCCTTCAGCTGGCATGAGCGGACTGCGTGGGTTTCTATGCAAAACGAAGGGCCTGTAGCAGGTGGTTGAAGCTTGCATACATAGGATGGAAGTGGTCACATGTGACAAAACAAAGCTAGGAAGTGGTGAAAGGCATACCAGTCAGCACAAAACCTTGCAGATTTCTCCCCAGACAGAGATGTGCCTCTTTCCCCACTATGTGGGTCCTTCCATCACTCTGAGAATGAGTAGTCACTCGAGGAGACTGCTTCTAGGACTCAGACGCCAGTGGTAAGCACCCTCGGGGCCTCCGAGCCGGGTTCTGTGAGACGTGGGTGCATAACACATGCGTCGCCCTGGCCACTGCCACCTCTATTCCCAGGTCAGCAGGGGTGCAGTGTCAGGGGTTACAGACCTCTCTCACTTCCCAAACCCCAACCTATGTGTAAGGACTGCAGGCATGGGGAGAGCCTGCAGCGCGCAGCACAGGGGCCTGCAGGGTTGCCGTGGGGATCGGGGAGCCACCTGACCAAGACACCTTTTCTACAAGGAGGGAAGGGAATGACCACACGGTCTCTGCCTTGGGCAATGTGGTGGGTGCACACTTGCGTGTCCCCACACCCACCGGGCAGAAAGCTGCCACCATCCCCGGTCTGCAGGAGGCTCGCCTGCAGGTAGCCCTGTTGGGAACAAACAGCACCTACCTCTTTCTGATCAAGCTGGAGAGAGGATTTGATTAAGTCTCGGAGTGCAGTCAGCTGCTTCTTCTCTTCATCCTGCGTCTGTTTTATCTATGAGAGAAAAGAAGATGACGTCTGTCACTCCTCTTTTATACATTTACGAGCAGAGTTTAATTCCTCCAAATAGACCACTCATCAAACAAGTCAATGATATAGTCGATTTCCTTCCTCAAATCCTTTACATGGTCTTGTTTTTGAAATGAGAGGCACAGTTTTTTCATTATGAAGGTACCAGTGAGTTCTGAAATGAGTGAATAATGCAACATGCTTTCTTATTAAATAATACATCTAGGCTAAATAACTTTAAAGTTCCATTTTAAACAAAGAAATAACATTGAGTCACTTGCTTCTGGTTTTCAAGACAGTAGTGACAATATAACAATGAGATTAAACGGGCCAGAAGAGAACCCTAAGGACCAAATCCAATGGGCTCATCTCGTGCACCTCTGAAAGTTTATAAAGTACCACACGAGGACAAAGGATCATTGCTCTTTTAAACACCTGGAACTTAATCACAACCAGAAAGAACCATGTGAACCATTAAAAGAAAATCAGAAAAATATATACAGCTGTATACTTTTTAAAGTTATACAAAGACACATGGTATTATTTGTTTAACTCTAAAACCTTATTTGAACATGTAGTCGCACTCATAAAACACATACTTTTAATATGATTCATTGCCAAGTGGTTTGTGGGAATCAATGCATTTAGTATTTTTCCTCGAAAAAGCTTTCCCTTTGATTTTGTTATTAAAATACAAAACAAGCAAGCCAAAAAATTTTTTTTTCATAAACTTGCCTACTCAGAGACAGTCACTTAATTTTTATCCTTCCGTGACCAAACATTCTCTTTGCAATAGCTGACCGAAGGCACCCATGCTACTGAGCCCTCAACAGAGTCATCTAGAACCAATGGTTATCCTCACCTCCCTGCTCCTCCTATGCTTCCAAAGCACACTCCAGAACATTCCATCACCGAGCCCTGCTCTGGGTGGGACGGGGGTTATCCATTCCTAGGCGCACGTGGACGCATCACTTAACTGGCCCTCTTTCATGAACACCCTTCTAGTACAGGCTTCAACCTTTCTGATACTTATCTGCGAAGCAGGTTACAGCGCACACATTTTATAAAGAACTTACGTTATATAAGTCAGCAGCCAGTTTTTCAATGTACTGTTTCAGTTTATCAGCTGTTTTCAAGCCATCTTGAAAGAAACTACAATGGAAAATGTCAGAGATTTACAGACCCATTTAAAAAAAAACCACATAATTACCCCCCAAATCCAAAAATACTTATACATTTACCCTCTACCTTATATCTACAGAAGATACGCATGAACTGAATTTGCGTGTTTTATAAAGACACACCAGCAAGCACTACGGGGCACTACTGACATACACGCTAGCGGACATCACACAAACAATGCACATATAGCTGTGCCCCGATGCAGTGACTGCACGGTGTGTATGCCAGCTACACACAGGACAGCTCTACGTGTGTATGCCTTCCCTGCATCCGAGAGACAGACAGACACAGTGACCAGAGGGCTGTCGTGAAACTCAACTGGACTCTAAGGAGAGATGGAATGGGAATGGGAGTAGAGGTCAGAGAAAAGTCAGCATTCGTTCAGCTCCCCAAAGGTCCCTGTGTTCGTGTGCGTGCGTGCACACACCCATACACACACGGGAGACACAGGACTTGAATCAGTGGCACCGACGGAGCTGGAAAGCCTATGCCACCACGGATATAAGAAGGTCGCCTCTTTCATCCTGCTTGGTAACAAGCACTGACGTCGGTTGAACACCTGCACTTCCTGTGAGTTATTAAATGTACTCCTCACAACAGCCCCAATGAGTTCCCAGGTGCTTCACCCGCATCTCCATGGTAGAGGGGAAACTGAGGCATGGAGTGAGCACTTAACTTGCAGAAGTTACTCACACGACTAGAACATGGCAGAAATGGGATCCAGGTCTAGGTTCTGATTCTGACACCCCTGTTCTTAACTACCAGGTGAAGCCATTTCCTGTCTGAACACTTCCACTCAGGAGCCCATTTGTTTCAGTGTCTAGAACTTTCTCTACCATGTGTATCGAGAGTCCCAATGTCTCCACATTCTTTTTCTGTTTTTAGAATATTACTATCAGCTCTATTCGCTACGTTGTACTCTAAATCCCCACAGCTTTTCTGTAACCACCGACCTATGCTTCCTGATGCCCCGACACCTCTCCCGCCTGGCACCCGTCAAGATGTTCTCTGTACCGCTGAGTCTGTTTCTCTCCTGCTTGTTCGTTTATTTTGTTTTTTAGATTCAAATGTTGATAAATATGCATTTTTAAATGTTTTTATTTTTTTTAGATTTTATTTATTCATTTTAGAGAGAGGAGACAGAGAGAAGGGGGGAGGAGCAGAAAGCATCAACTCCCATACGTGCCTTGACCAGGCAAGCCCGTGGTTTCAAACCAGCGACCTCAGTGTCCTGGGCTGACGCTTTTACTCACTGCGCCACCACAGGTCAGGCTAAATATGTACTTATTCCACTTTATTCTTCATATTATTTTATCCTTTCCCTTCTTCTTGAAGACTCTTCAGTGTTTCCTACGATACAGTGTTGTGGTGACTAAATGTGTACAAATGTGGAGGAATAGGAAAGTTATGTAAAATAGGGTATAATATTGAAAGCAATTAAGGAAATTAAATAAAGTTATGCTGTCTGGATAGGAATTACTACAGTGTGTACAGATATGATAAACAGGCTTTGACTTTCCAGCAGGGCCCAGTTAGTGTGTGTGTGAAGTTATACCTAGATAAGAAGTGGCTTGATGTCATAACTCTGTAAATTAAGGTAAACAATAAGCTTCCTTAGGAACACCCTAATAGTGGCTTGATGTGACATTTCGGTAGATTAACATAAAGCGGACTCCCTTCGAGGAACTCCCAAAAAGGTGGTTTGAGGTGATAATCCTGCAGACTGACACCTGTTAGAAGGCGCTGGCCAGAAAGGGTACTAAAGCTGAGGGGCCCCTGCTGCGGTAGTCCCCCAGACTCCAACGTTGATGTGGACTGTCTCCACACAGCTCTGAGCTCTGACCAAAGTCAGCCAAGAGGAGCAGGCCGACGAGGTCCCCTTAAGCTGTACGCAGGCACGCCAAAAGAATTTGTGAGTAATAAATTGCCTGTGTGATTCTTGCAACTAATTTGTGTTGGTCGTGTCTTTCCTCCGGTGGCACTTAACAGTAGCATCCTCATAGCCGCCTCAAGAGTAGTCTCGAAGAGGCTGCCAGCCCTGCTGACAAGCAGGAGGGTCCCACCGCACGGGGAAGTCGAATCAGGGACGCCTGATCGACGATGGGACATACTGGTTTGGTGGTGATAAACTTCTTTAACTTATTCTTGTCTGGGAAGCTCTTTGTGTGTCCTTTGCTTCTAAATGACAGTTTTGCTGGATAGAATCATCTTGGTTGCAGGTCCTTGCTTTTCATCACTTTGAATATCTGCCAACCCCTCCTGGCCTGCAAAGTTTCTGTTGGTGCTCCCTTGTAGGTAATGAGCTGCTTTCCTCTAGCTGCGTTCAGGACTCTCTGTCTCTAACCTTGGGCACGTTAATTATGTCTTGGTGAGGCCTCTCTGGGTTCATTCTTGTTGGAGACTGACTCTTTGACTTGTATGTCTACTTCCTTCAACAGGTTAGGGAAGTCTTCTGTCACTATTTTTTTAAATAAGTTTTCAATTTCTTGCTTTCAGTCTTCTCCTTCCAGCACGCCCATGACGCAAAGGTTGGTATGCTTCAAGTTGTTCCAGAGGCTCCTTACACTATCCTCATTTTGGGGGATTCTTTTTGCTGTTCTGATTGGTTCTTTTTATTTCCTTATAATCCAAAGCACTGATTTGGTTCTCAGCCTCATCTACTCTACCATTGATTCCCTGTAAACTATTCATTTCAAATAGTGTGTCCTTCATTTCTGATGCTGCTGAGGTGCTCACTAAATTCAGCGAGCATTGTTATAGCCAGTGTTTTGAGCTCTGCACCTAGTAGGTGCTTATCTTCATTTTGTTTAGTTCTTTTTCTGGAGTTTTGTTCTGTCCTTCCATCCGGGACATGTTTCTTTGTCTCCTCATTTTGGCAGTCTCCCTGTTTGTTTCTATGTATCTGGCGGAGCTCCTACGTCTCCGGCCTTAGCCGAGTGGCATAGTGCAGCAGGTGCTCCGTAAGGCCCAGTGGCACAGTCTCCCTGATCACTTAGGCCGAGTACTTGAGGTGTGCCCCACCCACGTGGGCTGTTTACAACCGCCTCTTGGCGTTGAGCCTTTGCTGTTGTTGCCATACAAATGACAGACTTACCCCAGGCTGATCAACCGCAAGGAGTGGCTGCAGCCACTGTCTACCAACCTCGACCACCATGAAGGATCAGCCGTGCAGGGGCCCATCCACAGAGCAGGACATGCTTCAGCAGGGCTCTGGTGCCCGCTGAGTTTGCCCCTTGAGTGTGTCGCTTTAGGAGATGGTGGGGTAGAGATGCTTCGATGTGGTCTGAAGTTGTCCACTGGGTACACTGGCCCTGGGTCTTCCCGGGAGGTGCAGGCCAAGGTCAGCCGCTACCTGTGTTCTGCTTGGGGCCACCAGACATGAGCCACAAAGTGATCTTCAGATGGCTGCTCTGTGTTTGGTTTGGAGGTGCCCAGGTGAAACTAAGCTGTGAACCAAGGCTGGCTGCCTCTAGTGCTGGTGAGGCCACTTAGCAAGAGACAGAGGGCATATCGAGTCCAGATGCTGCTTATTTGAGAGTTTTTAGGAAACCTGAAGCATGAGTCAAAATAAGCCCTTCATATAAAAAAGCTGCCTGGGGTGGCACAGTGGATAGAGTGTCGGACTGGGATGCGGAGGACCCAGGTTTGAAACCCCGAGGTCGCCAGTTTGAGCGTGGGCTCATCTGGTTTAAGAAAAGCTCACCAGCTTGAACCCAAGGTTGCTGGCTTGAGCAAGGGGTCACTCAATCTGCTGTGGCCCCCCAGTCAAGGAACATATGAGAAGCAATCACTGAGAAACTAAGATGCTGCAATGAAGAATTGATGCTTCTCATCTCTCTCCCTTCCAGTCCGTCTGTTCCTCTCTCTGTCTCTGACATACACACACACACACACTAAATAAAAAATAAAGCTACTGGAAACTGCTTGGGTGGGCCTGAAAGTTGGGTGGGGTGGGGTGGGGTCTCAGGAAATCATCAAGGTGGGACAAACAGTGGGAGCCAGGTTGATGGAGACTCAGATATGGTATCCACCTGTTATCTCTGTGGAGGTGTGTGTGTGGGGTCCTCAGAAAAGGGACAATGGCCTCTGCCAGCACTTCCATCTGGGAGAAAGCTGCCTCCAGTTCTCATCCCAATGCCAGACAATTCAGTTCCTTCCAATATGTCCCTGGTGCCTTTCAAGCTGCTGCCCAGGGCTGGAGCTCAGATAGCGTGGGTCTGAGTGGGGCTCTTTCAGAGTCCCTCGGCCTAAATCCCCACTGGTTTTTACAGCCAGCAGATACGGGCACTTCTCTTCCACACACTAGAACCCTCAGCTGGGGGGTCTCGTGTGAGGACCTCTGTAGCGCAGACATCCCTACTGGTTGTCACCCACCACATCTGTGTGTGGGACCAGGCCGCTCTGCGCATGTTTGCCTCTCTTGTCTGTCTCCATGTGGCCTCTTCTGTGCCTCCCTGGTTGCAAAACTTCCATTCAGCCCGATTTCAGGCAGTTCTGAATAACAGCCGTTTTGTAGTTTAGCTGTAATTCTGATGTGGTTGTGGGAGGAGACAAGTACCTCACTTACTGATGCCTCCATCTTGACCGGAAGTCTCTACATTCTCACCAAGACTTATTTTCCTTTACATAGTTTTTAATTATAACCATCTAAGTGGGTATGAAGCGGTTATCACACTGTGGTATTTCCCTCTGGCTAATGTTGAACATTTTGGTTCGCATGCTTTTGGGCATTTGAATATCCTTTTTGGGGGATACGGCTACTCAAATTCTTTGCCCATTTTTAAACTGGCTTGTTTATTTATTTATTTTTTGAGTTGTAAGAGTTCGTTATACATTTGGGACACTAGATCTTTATTAGATAAATGATTTCCAAAATTTCTCTCATTTTGTGAATTTTTTTTCACTTTTTTTTGGGGGGGGGCGGTTGTATTTTTGCAAAGTTAGAAGCAGGAGGCAGACTCCTGCATGCGCCCAACTGGGGTCCACCTGGCATGCCCACCAGGGGGCGATGCTCTGTTGTGGCTGGAGCCATTCTAGTGCCTGAGGCAGAGGCTATGGAGCCATCCTCAGTGCCGGGCCAACTTTGCTCCAATGGAGCCTTGGCTGCCGGAGGGGAAGAGAGAGATAGAAAGGAAGGAGTGGGGGAAGGGTGGAGAAGTAGATGGGCGCTTCTCCTGTGTGCCCTGACCGGGAATCAAACCTGGGACTTCCACACACTGGGCCAACGCTCTACTGCTGAGCCAATAGGCCAGGGCCTGTTTTCACTTTGTTAATACTATCCTTTCACTCACCAAAGTTTCAAAATTTGAAATCCAACTTACTTATTTTTCCTTTGGTTTCTTGGGCTCAGTCTGATCAGACATACAGGCACTGCACATCTGTGAACTGAAGGAGCATGGCTTTGGGCAAGCTACTCGTCCTAGCTGAGCTACACTCCCGCCTGCTCTTGATACATGTTAACTATTATCCCCGAAATGAATGATAAAGTATTGCTTGTAAACACTCTGGATACTTGTGAGGTGGCAGAGGAGAGGGTGAGCACCAGGATAACATGTTCGTTTTAAAAGCAGCATGAAAGTGAAGAGTAATTGGTGTGGGTGAGCCCAAAGGGGTAGAGCTCTTCTCTCTGCTCCCTTTCTTCCGTGATAGCGCTAGCAGCTGCGTCCCCACCGGGGTGCCGTGACCGCACGAGGGACTGCGGGAGCCAATCTGCTCTGGAGCACAACCTGACCTTGTACTGAATATCATTCCGGGAACATGAACAAGTACTTGAAACATGAAATCTCTCCCTTTTTACTTTAAGTGGAAGATGCTTTATGGGTCCGCTGCATGTCTGTGAAGTGTGCGGAGGCTTGACTGCAGCAAGCAAGAACAGAGGGGTCCTCAAAAGAAAATGAGGCTGGCTTCTTGCTGTGATGGAGTTCTCAAGGTTCCGCTGTGGGGCAGCCAGGGTTGAAACCATTATAACTCCATTCTATGTCTGATGTCTCTGAACACCTGTCCCTGCAAGGAGGTGCTCACTGTGCAGGGCAGCCGTCCGCTCACCTCTCTCTGCCCTGGCGGTAGAGACTCTTCCAGCAGATTCGAAAGGTCAAGTGCTGCCCATCTTCCCAGTCCAAGCCCAAATGCCACCACCTCCTTCAGCAAGCCCTCCTTAGTCTTTCTGGCCAGAAGTCTCCCCTTCTCTCTCTCTTTTTTTTTATAAGAGTTTTTTGTTTTTGTTTTTAAAGCTTTATTATTTATTTATTTATTACAGGGACAGAGAGAGAGTCAGAGAGAGGGATAGATAGGGACATACAGACAGGAACGGAGAAAGGTGAGAAGCATCAATCATTAGTTTTTCATTGTGACATCTTAGTTGTTCACTGATAGCTTTCTCACATGTACCCTGACCACGGGCCTTCAGCAGACCGAGTAACCCCTTGCTGGAGCCAGCGACCCTGGGTCCAAGCTGGCAAGCTTTTGCTCAAGCCAGATGGGCCTGCGCTCAAGCTGGCGAGCTCCGGGTCTCGAACCTGGGTCTTCCGTATCCCAGTCTGACGCTCTATCCACTGCACCACCGCCTGGTCAGGCTCCCCTTCTCTTAAGGACCCCTGTTATCAGTCACTTCCTAGCCCTATTATAATTACAGATGAACCCGACTTACCCTGGAGCCTAGCAAATTACCTGGCTTTTGTTAAAAGATTAATACTATCTGTGGAGAGGGAAAAAAGCAGGAATAAGATGCGTTAGCTAAACAGGTTTGAGTTGCTCTTTTTTTCTCTGCTTTTATTAACAAAGGCCATTCTATATAGTATACAAAATGGCTTACGTTTTGGAAAACTTGTATTTGTGTAGGTTAAACTCTCCTCTGTGGACTGAGAACTTGAGATCAAAAGAGATTTCTAAAATCAACTGAAATCAGATTTGCTGCCCAAGTGCTGTAATTAAGAAGACTGAGAGATTCACTTATTTCTATAAATGTTTCAAAGCAATGCTACGTTTCCAGGAAGGCTAAACTAAAACTAGGAACCACCGTACATATTTCAAAGTTTCATACCCCCCACTATACTACACAGCCCCAGGTCAGTCTAGGTCTTCAGTATGAAGCTTCCAAAGGCAAATTCATCTCATAAAAGTGACACTCTTTCCACTGCAATATATTATTTTTATATCTGGTGGAACTTACTTTGAAAAGAGGATAAAAGTTAAATCAAACTTCCATAAATAACAACCTGCTCTTTACAAAGCTTTTACCCGAAGAGAAGCAGCTCTGTACCAGGAAATGCGTTTACGAATGATGTCCGGCCACTTAGAACTATCACACAGCGAACACGTTTGTGTCGCGGGCACCGGGCTAAGCTGGCCACAGGCCTCATTCTCTCATTTAATTCTCACATCCTTACAAAACCCGCGGCGGGTCTACGGACCTTAACCCCACCTGACAGAGGAGGACTCTGAGGTCCAGACATGCACCTGGTAAAGATCACGTCCTTACCAGCTGCAGAGTCGGGATATGAACTCACCCACCTAACGCAGCAGGCCTGTGCATCTCCCACAGTATTAATGCTGACCTCCTGGAATGTTTCACTTGAATGCAAAAACCTTCCCAGATACAACATCATTAAAAGGATTAAGAGAGCTAATCAGAGGAAATGATAAATTCTAACTGTTTAGAGAGTAAGCATCCTGTCTAGTCCTAATGACCTTCACATGAGTCCACTTTTAAGTATGAGAGCTACCAGAAAACCCACTGATGCAGGCCTGACAAGTAAATAAGAAGTAAATAAGCCAACAGGGTGCCACAGACCCTCCGACATCATGCAGAAGCAGCCTGGCCCTGTGCACACACAGAAAGGGCCCACCCAAAGCCACAGGGGTCTCTCAAAACACACCAGCAACCCAGGTACACCAAATTATAAATTTTGTTTCATTTAGATGATAAAAAACAAACAAACAAAATCTTGAGTAGGAATATGTGATACAAATGACCCAATCGTAGGAAAGTTGCCAAGGAAGGGCGAGGGTCACCAGGAAGGCCGCTTTAGTGACAGGGACATAGTGTGTTATGTGATAAGAGGTCCACAGGCGGTCAAGGCCAACATTAGGCTTTCTAAGGAACACAACATTTTCAAGGAGCCAAAAAGAGGCATTGGTTTGAGTTACAGATTTACAGAAAACACAGACTATGGAAGACAATACTGATGCTTCTCCTTAGGCCATGGAAGACCATTACGGCACTATATGGTGACCAAATGAAGACCAGAAGGAAGAAAAGGAAGTGCCCTCCCTTGGGCCCGTAATGACGATGACAACACTTCACTTACTTGCACTGCGCGTGGTAATACTTTATAAGATTCTGCAGCAAATCCACACCCTTTTTGGTCTTGATTTCGTTAACTTTAATGAGATACTGTAGAAATAAAACAGAATTGGATGTCGATCACTACAGACAGGGCCCTCAGTCACAGCTTCAGGTGGCAGGCCCCCAACCGTGAACCCATACCGATCATGGGGCCCCAGCTGTCTTCAGACAGTGTGAGCTTAATTTCCGGAATGCTGACCCGGCTCAGGCACAAGTGCGCTGATCAAACTGGTTAGCACGTTAGCACGTTATAAACGCTCAAGATTAGTTTAGGAGGTGAGCAGAGATCTAACACAGCAAAGCATTCTGGGACAGCTGATGTACATCCTCTGGTGCAGCGGCTCTCAAAGGGAGCCCACACGGCCCAGCCCTGCAAGGTGGCTCACTCTTTGCAGAAAACGAGGGAAACAGCAATCTCTCCAAGGACTATGCTATAAGGCATGAAAACTTTAAGACCAAGGAGGTAAACCAGAAACAATTTTTGCTACTCAAAGTGAAAGAATAAAAACAACGTGTCATTAGTTTATGCACGAAACGTGACTGGCTCTGATTTTCAGACTGGCTCAGGATTTTGGTGGACGTTGTTTGCTTCTTGTTCACTTGTTTTACTGTATGGAAGTGTCCACGAGCAGACAAGTTCAAGAAGGAGCCAAACGTTTATGGGGTTAGGGGGAATAACAGAGGAAAAGAAAAAAATTAAGGAAGAAAAAACTTAAAATTGAGGCAAGTCGACCCATTTTCATAGTTTACAAAAACCTCAAACGGAATCCCACTGCCCGGTGGGAACGCCAGTGGGCTGTCTCCAGGCCAGGGAGGGCCGGTGTTCAACGGGAACACAGTCTGAGAACCACTGCTCCATGTTTACAGTGGCATGCTTCTCATTGCACTTGCTTTTTATCAACTCACAGACTTTCTTAGTATCCACTACGTTTAAGCTGTCATGCAAACTAGACACATGGTTAAAGAATAAGTAAATAAAAACGTGCTTTAAACCTGTACCAGTACAACCTATTATTCCCCAGGGTTACCTCTTACCAAAAGAAATGTTTTATTTTCCCCACACTCATTCACAAGCAACATTAATGTTCTCACCAAAAAATCCTGCTTTGGCTTAAAGAGCCCCACAGGCCCCAGGCTCAAAATGTGAGACAACAGTGACATGGGTGATCCCAAAGGCTTGGAGAAAAACGAGATTACAGTCCTTAAGTAACAGTCCCCTCCTCGAATAAGCACACACAGCCTGCTTTTTGGCGCGATGACGGCCGACCCACAGGGGGCGGTCACAGAGGGCCACGGCTCTGCTCTCACCTCGCACATTTGCAGCTGGAAGAGGCGCCGCTCCTTCTCCATCTCCTCCGCGATCTCGGCCCCCGTGATCTCGGTGCGGATCATGCCGTGCTGCTTCGCGTGCTCCCTCTTCTCCTTCTCGATTTTTGTACTGCAATGAGAGCGGATGTCAGATTAACGCATGCGCGTGCGCACGCGCGCCCGTTTTCCCACAGCGAGAACCGCTGGGTTACTTCCCAAGGACCAGAGAGAGTTAAGCTGCAGGAGCCTTAAGCTGGTAACGACGATCAGAAGTAAAAGTCTAAGTTTAAAGGGAACCAACACACCGGATGGATTTTCGCCTGGGAAACGTCTCGTATTTAACTCTGATCTCACACAGGATGGGTTCATACAGGTTCCTACAATTTGGTTGGCATGAAGAAATGTTGACAGCTTACTACTTCTTGGGTAAAGTACTTTACGATGAAAAAGAAATCAGAAAGTTGAAGAACGGAGGCATATTTGATTTCCAACAGACGACGAGGCTTAAGAGTTTTTATTTAAGACAAAGTATACAGGGGGTTCTTTGTGGGCACGCACAAGACGTAGTCGAAAGCGATCTCCAACATTCCCCCAAAGTTGGGCTGTTGCCATATCCCCGCAACACGTTCGCCACTCAACCACCTGGCACTGGAATGTACAAAGTAAGGGCTGGGAGGAATCCCAATCTGTAACTTGGAATCTGTGAAACATTCTTCAGTGGGAAGGGGACCAGAAAAGTCAGAAGGAAGAGGCCCCACACCTAACCTGTGGTACCCGAGTCTAGTGCTCAGCCAGGCTAGATGATACACTGTAACACGAATGGTCACAGTCCTCTTCCCCAAAACCCGTTTCACTTGAAGACAGACTTCTAATTTCAGAAAGAAGAGCCTGTGACTTCTAGCTGTGAATGCAAAGACTAAGTGACTTAGCCTTGAAGTCTTCTTATAAAGTGTGGTGGTGAAAAATTAGACCCCAAACAAAGCCAATATCCTTGTGTCTGTATACAAACAGCGGAAGATCAACCCATCAACCCAATCAATGGAAACCCCATGACAAACCTGGTTGGGATTCATGCTGATACCCTTAATGCTACATCCAAACAAGTCTTTCATCCTGCCGCCTCAGCAGTCACACTGGTAATGGCAGGATTTTACGAGGAAGAAAGTAAACCTCAGCTCTCTCCCCACCTGCGTGGGTGGGAGAAGAAACAGAAAGCTGCAGACACCTGAGGGGCAGGTGAGCTTAACAGGAACAGCAGACCTCTGAGTTCACATGACGACGTGATCTCACGAGTTTATTTCTTCTTTGTTCAGCAAGCCCACGAACATGACAGTAAAGTCATTAAAAAAGTATAATTTCCCAGAGACAAGAACAGAAGACAAAGAGGGCTGCGAGAATGCTGCAAATAATTGAATGAACAAGTAAAAAGAGAGGAAGTCTGCCTCCCCCACCCCCCAATGGCAGGCGCCTTGCCTCCCCTGGCCTGTGCACCTTCCAGAAGAAGGTTCCCCTACGCCACCCCTGGACGGGGGGCTGCGGTACTGCATGGGCCCAGAAAACAGACCTGCAGGACTAACATTCAGAGTACTCCTGAGAGAAAAGCTGCCCCGGAACTTAAAACCTACAAGCTCACTGCTTTCTTGACAAGCCCTGCTGACACATGTGAGCTTTATATCAACATCTGGGTGCCCTGCTCTGAAATAGGAACAGCAATCAAATATTATAAATTAATTCAGAAAAGGCTACAAAATGAAAGGAAGAGATGAAAATAAAAGCTGGCCAGGGTGGTGGTGACAGAAACTGGAGGCACCAGGGAGCAGAGAGTTCATAAAATGTAACCAAAACCTCAGAGCCGCAACAGTGCATCCATGAAACAAGAAAAGAAACTATTAAAAGGCAAAAAACCCCAACCCAACCCAAAACCAACCAACCAAACCAAACCCGACACAACAAAACCCACTTAATTGAGAAAAAGAGCCTTAAGAAATTTAAAATACGACAGCCAACAATAGAAGGTCAACTCAAACAGTGGGCTGGAAAGGTTAAAGAAATAACCTAGAACATAACATGGACAATAAAACAGAGAAGAGAATTATGAGAACAATCTAGAAAATCCAACATTATACATATGATGAGGCATTTTAGATGAACGAGAAGGAAACACAGTTGAGAAGAATTTCAAGAAAGTTTTCCACAACCAAAGAAAAAAATATTGCAAACAGACGGTCAGTGTGCAGATCACGATCCAGGAAGAAACTCTGTGCAACCTTTTATGAAAAGAAGAACACAATATTTCCTAATGAAAATCACCGCTCCCCCATCAACAAAAATAAAACCTGCATGTGTCATAGAAAAATTAATGGGAATCGGAGAGGGATCAGATTTTTTCATTACTAATAATGCAGTAATGCTTTCGACATTTTGAAAGAAAATGGTTATGAAATTATGATTATCCACTCAGCCAAACTCTCCTTCTATGCGATGGCGGAATACAGACAGTCTGGGACATGCCACAACCCCAACATGCTACCTCCTTCCCGACTCCCCTGGAAAGGGCTGGAGGTGGTGTGCCAGGAGAATGGGGAAAGAGGAAGCAGGAGACCTCCCGCTAGGGGCAGCCCAGGATGAGCCCCTCTCTGATCTCAAGGGCTTTGGAAGGATGTCTCCAGGAGAGAAAGGAAGGAGCTGGCAGAAAGTATAACAACAGACATAATCATTACAATAACACACACGTTTCCGAAACACTGTTAATAGGTGTTGGACATCTGTTGAAACAGATAATGAAAATTCACAGAAGATTCAGACAGAACTTAAGCAAAGGAAGAAATGAGGTAATGATTTCACTAAGAAAAAGCAAAAAATTAGACTGTAAGAATGGAAATTCAATCATCCATCACTGAGACTGACAGGGACAACTGACACTCAGCACAATTGTATGAATCATACTGGACGAATAGGTGGCAGGAAAGGGAGAGAAAGATGACAAGGGAGCACGGAGGAACCGGGACAGAAACCAGCGAACAGGTGGGAGTGAGAGAAAGGAGAGAGACCAGGAGGCAGGGAGGGGTGGGCAGACAGCTATCGAATTTGTTCATTAGAAGCTCACTTGTGGCCTACGTAATATTCACCCCCTGTATCATCAGGCATAGCACAAACTCACCGAGTTTAGACGCTGAGGACAACAGACATGTGACCAGCCATACAAACTGTGTGTCACATTGGGAAGCGCGATGAAGGGTGCTTGGTCCTCCCTAGAACGCTTTCTATTCAACTACACGTTGAAGCCGTTGTAGTTTGGGGTTTCTATTATATGCAGATAGAGTTAGTCTTTTTTAAAAAAAGAAATTATTGATTGATTTTAGAGAGAGAGAAAAAGAGAGAGAGGGAGAGAGGGAGGGAGGAAGGGAGAAAGGGAGGGAGAAAGGAAGAGAGGGAGGGAGGGAAAGAGAAAAACATTAATCTGTTCCTGTATGTGTCCTGACCATGGATTGAACCCACAACCTTTGCATTTTGGAATGACACTCTATCCAACTGAGCTACTTGGCCAGGGCCTGAGTCAATTTTAACTGATATGAGTACGGTTTATGTACATGTCTTGTTTTGACCAAATAATATCTGATCATTAAAAAATCTAATACAAATAATTTGAGTGTCTACCTTATGCTCGACAACTATGACAATCATTTCAACACATTCCCTTACCTTGTCCTCAAAAACTTTGAGAAGCAGGTAATGCTTATGTCATATTACAGGTGAGGCCCAGGAAAGTTAAGCTTCTCCCACCGGTCCCCTTCCCAAGTCTGTGATCTTCACACAACCTCTCACTGCCTCTGGAGTTCTAAACGGAAGGCCACAGACAATACTCAGCCTCCTCCCGCCACCCCCCTCCCGTTATCAAAGCTAATAAGGTAATATTTTTCTTCTGCATGAAGTCACTGGGTTTTCTGTAACTCACAATGAAACGAGCTCTACTCCATCAGACACGTTTGCTTTTTCCATGCACCACTATATATATGTCAGCAAGACAGCCTATCTTGGGAAAATGATTTGTTGACAGAGATTTATTAACACACAAAGACAAAATGAAAACTCTTCCTGGTGAGGTCCCAGTCAACTCACAATTCCTGTTACACATTCCCAGGTCTGGATAATTCCTTTATTCCTTCAGTATTCCCTGTGTACCAACTCTATGCCAATGACTCCGGTAGGCACTGGCAGATGAATACCGCACACAGGGCCCACGCGGTCACTGTCCTTGCCAAGTTCAGATTCTAGAGGACAATACGGACAACTGAACAGACAAGTCCACGTGTCGCTTGACAGAGGTACTGTCAATGGCACCCGGGTCATTTTACAACACTTGATACTATGACACTCATAAAACCAACCACCAGACACCTCCGGGTCTTCAACCAACACATAGATTTTTAAATAAATACAGCTGCACCACCGATATTCGTAATACTTTAGCTGACAAGGCACGTATCTCGTGTTGCTGTCCCCACGTCCTACAGCAGAGATAACACAGAATCCACAGAGGAGATTCCACAAGTCTAGAGCAAAATGTTTTCCTCCCTGTTCGGTGAGCTCCCATCTGCTCCGTAAGTACTCAGTTCTACTTGGTCCAAGTACACACAGTCGCCTCCGGGCAGGGCCACACTCAGGCACGAGTGTGAGCATTCACAACCCACTTTCAGAGAGAAAGAGACGAGATGGCCCACAGCGTTTATCGACATCAGTTGACCATTTTAAGAGCCTTTTTGTTCTCAGCTCCATTTGTAACTGTCAACGCACAAAAGAATTCCTAACCCACCAAGTCGCCAACAATGGACTTACTACGTAGCCATTAGAAAAGCAGTTTGGGGGGAAAATATTTAATGCTGAATTTTTGCTTTGGCCGTTTCTGCCGCCTACAGAAATGCTTTTATTCTTTTATGTTTATAGTTATCGAGCTTTCAGCCAAGATTTTTACTAAATGCTTTAAAAACACATTTCTCCTTCCACCCCACCCCACTGCCTGGTGTTACAACTGCCTTGGGAGGATGATGATGATGTAAAGGGACGAGTTACGACCCGTACGGTCTGGAGATGCCAGGCCCGCGCCACGTGCTTCGTGCGGGTCACCTCCTCAAGCCCTCACAGCAACCCTGCAGGGGGCAGCCTCTCAGCCCTCACAAGCATGTACTCAACAATGTTCTGTCTGGAGAGGTAGTAAGGGCTCTGTCCTTTCTCTACTCATTCTTTTTCTTAGGAAACTCACAACAATATTGTAAGAAAAACTTAATCCAAAAGCAAACAGACCCTCTCCCCCCCAAATAGAAAAAGACACTTACAACTTCGTCTCATAATCTTTCCAAGCTTTGTCAAATGGCTTCTTAAGATCCTTAGAAAAGAGAAAACAAAATTGAAATCACATGTACTGTTGTTTAAAGGTGAGTAAATTAATTCTGAAATAACATCTTAGCAAAAACGCTTGTCTGTATAGGACACTGGAAACTTTATGTAAGACACAACATGCACATCACATTATCAGACAAGAGGCCTGGGAGTGCGGGCAGGGTGAGCATCCTGGCCACTGAGACAAAGCAGCACCCAGCTGGGCCCACGGGCCACCAGTGATGGAGCCTCGACCCAGGCACAGACCCGGCCCCCACCCCGGGGCTCAGTCCACCTCACAGGTCTGATCTTCCTCCTCGGTCAATAACATTACCTGAGGCAGCCCATCTTTTCCCCGTGATCATTTTCCAACCATTTTTATGCTAAAAACATCCAGAGTGCCTTTCAAATACAATCAACACTATGATCTTAAAAGAGAGAGAGGAAAAAAAGAACAACCAATCCCCTCAAGTTACAGTGAACATCAGATTTCTGAACACTTACCCCTTTGACTCCCTTCAGGTCTCCTTTCAGCAAGGAATCCAAGGTGAAGATCACATTGTGGCTCAGACCCTGGAGCTGAAATCAGAGCGAAGGTGGGGACATTAGAGTAGAGCGCACACGGGGCAGCGGGCCCAGCGTTTCCCACACAGCGCTCCGGATGCGTCACTACCCCGCCCCCCTCCCCCGCACCTGTGCGGGGACTCCTGCGTGGTCAGGCGGCCTGGCCCCGGGGCGCGCGCTGAGCCACGGCGCTAGCACAACAACGCCCCCGCTCACATTTACAACGTCCCTGCTTCTCCCACAGAAACGGCGGATCTTACATGGACTTTTCTTCAAGTGCCTCGGTCATAGTACACAACTGGCATTTACCACTTCCTTTTTATAGCTTTCTTTTTACACATTTTTAATTTAAATTTTATATTTCTTATGGAATTTATCATGATTGAAAATTATCCAGTTTGTTCACCTGTGTATTTTGTCTCCCTGACCAGAACATGGGCGCAGTGAGGGCAGAACCTTACCCAGATTTCCTGAAAGAGACAAGGTATTTGGGAAGCGCAACCTACAGGCGGGGTGCAGGTGTTCCCACCGTCCTGAGACGGTGTCGGGGTCTCTCGCTGGTAAAATGGTATAAAGAGGAGGCTACAGCGGAGAGAGGGGAAGTTGCCCCCCAACAGAGACAGGGGCATCAGGGAAACCGGGGGGGGGGCAGAGCAGAAGGAGCAAGCAGCCCAGGACTCAGAGCCTGGACAGTCTGTCTTCAAGGAGGTCCCTACCACAGTAAGTCCTCACCATCACCGATTGGCTCCGCGACTTTAAGCCAAATGAGCCAACACGGAACCAATCACACCACAGGCTAAGTGATACGAACAAGGGCTAAGTTCTCACGGCCTCTCGTCAGCACTGCAACGTGACACTGTTCAGCAATGCAGCGCTGTTATGCGAGGACCCTCAGTCTTAGTAGCGTGGAACAGGGCGGCAGCCACATGCTGAACCAGGTCACAGATGGAGGGTTACTGGGTTTCCTCATTGAAGAAGTAATTTTACTTATGTATGAGCATATTCATTCGTCTGTCCATCCATCCATCCACCCATCCACCCATCATCATCATTTACCAAACACCTGTTCTCTGACCTCCTCTATCCCAGGGGTCCGGGTGGCAGAGACAAACAAAACACCACCCCTGACACTCACAGGCCTTGTGTGTGACCCCTTAACCACATCTCTGAAGTGAGGCTAGTCTAACCTCCCCTGATGGCGGCTGTGAAACGGTGTGAGTTAATGTGTGTGAAAAGTGCACGCTTACTCGGACACCTACAACGTGCTGCACAGCTGTGCATCTGGGCAGGGCAGGAGCCTTCCTTTGGCCCGACTTCCTGTGCGCCCCAGCCCAGGTCACCCACGGTTTACAAGTATCACAAATCCCTGCCCTCTCTGACCCCCAATTCCACACAAATTGTCTTTCTTTTCTTTTCATTTTATATATTTTTTAGAGACAGGAAGGGAGAGGGATGAGAGGAATCAACTCACAGTTGGCACCTTGGAAAGCCACACGCCATCATAATTTCTAAAGGTTCTTTAGAAATCAGTGCTCTAGAGCCCTGGTCGGCAAACTGCGGCTCGTGAGCCTCATGCGACTCTTTGGCCCCTTGAGTGTGGCTCTTCCACAAAATACCACGTGTGGGCGCTACCTCGATAAGGAATGTAGCCACCTATATAGTTGAAGTTTAAAAAATTTGGCTCTAAAAGAAATTTTAATCATTGTACTGTTGATATTTGGCTTTGTTGACTAATGAGTTTGCTGACCACTGTGCTAGACTGTTACCCTAAGTTGGCACCTTAGTTGTTCACTGATTTCTTTCTCAGATGTGCCTTGACCAGGGGGCTCCAGTCAAACCAGTGGCCCCTTGCTCAAGCCAGTGACCTTGGGCTCAAGCCAGCAACCTTGGGGTCATGTCTACGATCCCGCACTCAAGCTGGTGAGCCTGCGCTCATACCAGCGACCTCAGGGGTTCAAACCTGGGTCCTCGGTGTCCCAGGCTGCTCTAATCCACTGCGCCACTGCCCGGTCAGGCACGAGTTATGTTTTCCAGTACAAACCACCAGAGGGCTTGGATCAGAAAGAACCAACTCTTTCTTTCTCATTTCAAAGACAAATAGATTTCTACCAAGAAAACCTTACCCATGCAATCTCACTACCAGGCAAGCAAAGAAAGCCTGGCTGGCAGTGGGCCAGCAGAGCGAGGCTGAAGATTCTACCCGCATCCTGTGAGGGTCTACGGCAGCGTCTCATGGCACACATACACCAATCACTAAAATTCCGCAGCACACCAAAAAAAAAAGCCATGTTTGGCCAGTCTGACAAAAAAAAAAGTTGGTATGATTTTTTATTTTATTTTATTCATTTTAGAGAGGAAACACAGAGTGAGAGAGAGAGAGAGAGAGAAAGGGGGGAGGAGCTGGAAGCATCAACTCCCATATGTGCCTTGACCAGACCAGTGCAGGGTTTTGAACTGGCGACCTCAGTGTTCCCAGGTCGACACTTTATCCACTGCGCTACCACAGGTCAGGCAGTTGGTATGATTTTGATTCATTCATATATGATGGCTATTATTAAGTTGGCTGTTGTCATTTTTAAAATTTGAAAATCTAAAGGAAAAGAGGTCAGTGCCCCTGACTAAATAGCCAGGTGTTAAATGGTTTACTGATTCTTACAGCACACTGAATGAAAATCACTGGTCTAGGACACTGATTCTTGGGGATCTGGGTGGAAAAGAATCTTTAGATATTATGATGGTTGTGGCTTTCCAAAGGGCCACATACATACATTAATATGGTGAACTAAAATTGCATGGGGGAAGTAATTAGGAAGAAAACATCTTTAAACAGACTCCTTGGAGTGAGGGTTTGCAGGTGATAATAAAAAAAGATAAGGCTGAAGAACACTGGTCTTGAATACAAGATGATTAAAATGAAGACCAACAGGACTCCCTCTCGGCCCTAGATGGACAGAGGAAATAGTATTTTGCTCCGGGTCCCCAATGACCTCATTCCTGGGATGTAAGGCCCCTGAAGCCAGCTCTCCTGTGTGTCTCAGGACAGGGATGGTGAATCGGTGCAGTGGTGCCTGCCCCGCCCGCCATGAACCAAGCCAGTACCCACTGTTCTTCTGTTCGTGGACATGCTGGCATTACTTTCCTCAAAACTCTTCCCATCCTGCCTGACCAGGTGGTGGCACAGTGGGTAGAGCGTCGGACTGGGATGCCAGAAGACCCAGGTTCGAGACCCCGAGGTCGCCAGCTTGAGCACGGGCCCATCTGTCTTGAGCAAAAGCTCGCCAGCTTGGACCCAAGGTCGCTGGCTCCAGCAAGGGGTTGCTCGGCCTGCTGAAGGCCCGTGGTCAAGGCACGTGTGAGAAAGCAATCAATGAACAACTATGGTGTCGCAATGGCAACGAAAAACTGATGATTGATGCTTCTCATCTCTCTCCATTCCTGTCTGTCTGTCCCTATCTATCCCTCTCTCTGTCCCTGTAAAAAAAAAAAAAAAAAAAAGAAATTACAAAACTCTTCCCATCCCTAACTCCCTAGACACGCGCTTGTTTTCCTACTGGTGTGCTATGTCCCCAGTCTGGCTGCAAGTTCTCTGAAAGTACGGTCTGTACGTTCTCTGCTACGTTTCCAGAATTCAGAACTCAGCCTTAGCACAGAGTAGGCGCTCAATAAATATTTGAGGAATGAGAGAAATACAGAATCAGGTGCCTAAGGTGCTCCTCTACAAGATTGCTCATCCTGGTGTCAAGGTCACTGTTTATCAACAGGGGACTGATGAAGAAATTATGAAAGCTCTAAACAGCCATACAAATGAGAAAGCTCTTCATATCTAACTTTGTAAACACTTGCAAGGTAAGTTTGTTAAGAAATATAAGCATGGTGTAAAATAGTATTTGTGGTGTACAAGGATTTGTATAAAAAGAGAACAAAATACGTTATGCTTAAATTATTTCTGAAAGGACACAGTGTGCACTGCTGACCCCGGGTCCCCCCGAAAACTGGGTCGGCCAGGGCAGAGAAGCTGTTGACTCTGTACTTTTCTTTGGCACTTTAGAAAAGTTTTGGTAACATGTATTACAGTGTTTATTCAAAAGAAGTAGAAATTCTAAAACAAAAAATGAAAAGACAATGATTATAAATCATTTTATTTTTTAATGTTTTATTTATTTTTGGGAGGAAGGGGGGAAGAGAGAGAGAAAGGAGTGAGGGAGGAGAGAGATGAGAAGTATCAATTTGTAGTTGTGTTCTTTTAGCTGTTCACTGATTGCCTCTCAGATGTGCCTTGACAGAATGGGAGGCTCTAGCTGAGCCAGTGACCCCTTGCTGAAGCCAGCGACCCTGGGCTTCAGGCCAGAGGCCTTTGGGCTCAAGCTAGTGACCATGGGACCATGTTGATGATCCCACACTCAAGCCAATGACCTAAGGGTTTTGAACCAGGGACCTCAGTGTCCCAGGCTGACACTCTATCCACTGCGCCATCACTGGTCAGGCTATAAATCATTTTTAATGTTTAGTCACCAATGCCTCTAATCCCTTGTGAAATGAAGAAAAAAAAAACCCAAAAAACAACAAAAAAACCACCACAACAATAACAACAACAAAAAAAACCCCAGCCTGTAAATTTTATTGCCACCTTGATCTGAAAGCTGCATAAGAAAAATAACTAAGAGTTACAAAATTCTGTGGTTAGTGCTGAGTGCGGGGGTTGCATGGGAGGAAAAGTCCTTCAAAGCCATGGACTGACCACGCAGTAAACACGAGACGTCTCCCCCGCTCACTGCCGTCATCGTGGTCAGGCCTGGGGCCGCAGGTGGGGAACTGTAGGTGCAGCGATGGAAACCCCCCAAATTAAGAATTTCTCTGTGGCTATCCACACATACTCTTGGGGCTGATAAGAAACCAAGAAGGCAAAAAACTGTGTACTATGAACCGAATCTTCCCACTGACAAGCTATATAAAAATGCCACAGGAAAACAACTTAAAAACCTACAAACTCTTCCCAACTTCCTTCCTGGGAAACAGTAGGCTCATTGATAAAAACTGGGAAAGGAGACTGTTTTAAGTGAAAAGTGAGTCGTAACTACCCGTCATCATAAAGATACAGACGGATGGCCAAGAGAAAGCAGACCCATCTCAGCAGGGGAAAATGTTTAGGGAATTACTTATCGAGAGGCAAAACAGCATCTCCTTCCTCGGAGACCACCCTGGAGAGGGGACCTGTTTTCTCCGGCATCTTCAGGCACTGCTTTGTGACTGCACAGTTGGAGGATTCTGTGACTTTCCTACTATTTAAGATTTACTTTCCAGTCCCTTCAGCAACACTTTTCTCAGCCTGAGTGAGACCTGCAAACCATTTTGTAACAAAAGCATCTTCATAGGCAACTGCCACGCGGCCAACACAACACAACATGGGGGACAAACTTCCTGGGGCACCCTCGCTATCTTCAATGGCTTTGTGCTAAAAAGCCTCTTAGCTCTATCCCACAGTTACTGCCCATGTATTTTACTACAATTCTAGACCCCATTTCCATTCACTCAGCTGTAACCCATGTCCTTTCCTCCCATGATAAAGATCAGTTAGGTCGCTGCCGCTGCCGTGGTTCCCCATGGCAAGAAGCGCAAGGGCGTGTTTTTACAAGGACGTCCTTATCCGTTTTCTGAGCCGGCAGCACAGGAACCACCACTTCGGGAGGGATGCTCAGGTGGGCGGACACGTCTGCTTCCCAAACACACCGCCACTCCTCCCCGTCCTCACGGACTGGCTACTTCTCCCACGAGGACGAGGACGGACGTCGTGCTGGGCTAGGACTTCAGGATAAATCATTTGGGAGGAAGCTGAGTTCTATCCTTTCATTATGCAAAGGCGACTTGTGTACACAAATAAACTGTAATTAATACTGGTTTTGATAAAACTAACCATTTGTCCCTTACAATTGTTCAGACACTACCCGGCTTGGTGATGACTTCACAGTTTTTCTCCATGGATATAAACACACACACACACACACACACACACACACACACACACACACACACACACACACACACTCCCCCTTCTGTCCTGCTTTACCAAAAAATGAAAGGAGCTCATTTATCTGTTCGCTGACTCACCACCCATCTCTCCCCTCCAGAGGGGACTGCTTCTCCAGGGAGGAGGCTCATCTGTTCTGTTCCCTAACTGACCAGATCCCAATGCGGGAGCCAATGCTGCCGTGGGTCACTGTCCCGAGGGTGGGTGTCGTGCTGCCCTCTGGAGCCCAGGTAGAGGAACGGTGACACAGGAGTGAGGGCTGCAGAGGGCACAGCCTGCAACAGCACCTCCACCACATCTCCATGCCACCGCCTCAATTAGCGAGGATGTAACTGGCTTGCTCTGTCGTCCTACATTAATCCTGACATTCCCCTCCGCTGCCCCCGGGTTCTCTCTCTCTCTCCTTCCCCGGTTTTGCTGAAAGTAAGGCTAATGCAAAGCTGTTGACTTGCTCAACATGTTGGAAAATCCAATTAAAACAATGAACAAGCTCCCAGCAGTTGAGTCAACATTTCCCGGGCATAGATTAGGTACTCTATTGGGTGGGTTAACTCCTTCATGCCCTAGGGAGCTATTTACCACCGTGAAGCTACGAAAGCCGAAAGCCAGAGCCAGCTGTCATCAGGCCGTTTTCCAGGGGACTAAGGTGTAGAAGAAAGTGCGTTCGGCAGGAGCCGGGTGCCCAGGGGCATGTGGCCACTCAGACTGGTGAGCTGTTATCCTCGCTGACTCAGTTTCCTAATTTTAAAGTGGGTGTCTTAGCACCTACCTCAACCAGCCAGTGTTGGTGGGAGAGCGTCTGGGAGAGCAGTATGGCACAGGGCTGCCTACTTTTACAACTAGGTAATCTTTTCACTCAGCTAGTTAAGCGGAGGGGTCAAACCACAAACCAGGTCTAACTCCAAAGTCAAGGAACCACTGACACACCATCTTTTTGCAGATATCATAATGTCTTCATGACTTGAGAACACCCACCATATATACGAATACGCAATTACACTGGGGAACAAAATTCTTGTTGCATCCACAAAAACACTTGTTCTTACCTAACTCGAGTGTGCTGATCTCAAATCTGACATTAGTTTTTCTCTGTGAGCTACAGTTTTTTTTGCAATTCAAGATTTTAGGTTTTCATCTTATTGTAAAATTTTCAACATTTAGTTTAACATATGAAGTAGATTGTATTCTTGCGCATCATCTTTGTAAAAATATAATAATTTATATAATGCAGTAAATACACTAAAAGATATGACTACATCAGAATTTGTCTACAATTTTGAAATAGAACATATTAAAACACTTATTTTAATCCTAAAATTTGCGCAAAACTTATTTAAATTCCATTCAGGCAAAAATTTGCGTTTGTAGCTCTTGTGTTTGTGTACTTGTCGAGGACAATCTTGTTTGATGCTCCAGCAGTAGTCTGCCATCATATTTCTGTCCCAGCACCCCTGATAACGCTCTTCCACCGTCTTCAGATCTTGATGAAAGCGTTCTCCTTGCTCATCACTAACAGCTCTAAGATTTTCAGGAAACTTATCAAGGTGACTGCTCAGGATGTGAATCTTAACATATAATGAAGTAGAATGTCTTCTTGGGCATCATCTTTATGAAAATATAATAATTTGAATACACCTGCTTTTATCTTCTCGAAAGACAAGGCAGGAAAAGCAGAAATAATATGAAAGCATTCACTTTCTCTATTCAAAGCCTGAACAAACTGCTTCATTAAGCCAAGTTTGATGTAAAGTGGGGGAAAAATGATCCTGTCTCAATTAACTACATGTTCATTCACAATATTTTGCATCCCTACTTCCAGAGCTTCACGTTTCAGCCACTCCTTCTGTGTCCAGTGTTTCCCCGAGCTCGGCTGTCCCACAAACACAGAAAGCAAGGATACTTCGTGAAAACTCTGTTGTCCTCGCAGGAAATTTACCATTTTAAGATCCACACAAATGATCCAGTTATGCTCCTCATACTTCAGAAAGTCAAGGACAATTTTTATGTCATTATAATCTCGCAGATGAGTTGAAAAACCAATTGGAACCGCTGCATAAACATTACCATTGTGTAGGAGAACACATTTCAGACTCCGTTTAGAGCTGTTAAGAAATAGCCACCATTTTGCTAGACTGTAAGTGGTAACACCTAGCTGGCTGAGAAGACTACTGATATCACGACAGTAAACAAAGTGTTTGTCTTCGGAAAAATAGTCCACAAACATTGGTTCATGCTTCCTGAAATGGGATATTTTAGCTGACTGGTGAAGTACATTCTTTTCTTGAAGCCTGGAGTCTAATAACTCAGCTGCTTTCTTTGATAGGCCCAAATCTCTTACTAAGCCATTCAATTCGGGTTGGCTAACCTGCAGAGGGCTTAATGACTGCTTGGCATCAGAAGAAGACCCTTCACATTCTACAACCATTTCTTCATGCATCTTATCAAAATATACTTCATCACCATGTTCACTTTCTTCGTCCTTAGAAGAAATAAAACCATCGAAAACTGGAACCAGGAGTGTCTCAGAGTGTGGGATAGGTCGTGTTGCTGAAGGAATATTAGGATATGCGATCATATGCCGTTTTTTCTTGCCAATGGCCTTTGTATGGATCAGACAGAAATAACAGTCACTGCTGTGGTCCTTAGGTTCACACCAAACCATGGAAATACCAAAAGGCATTCCTTTGCATTTTCCTTTTGTCCAGTCACAAAGTATTTCCTCACAATTATGACACACACTGTGAGGAGCCCAATTCTTGTCTTGATCACCAAGGGGAACTTGAAAATAGACAATATATGCACGTGTCACAAATGAAATATTGCACCTGTGACGTTGAAGCATGGAACAGCCACATATATAACAGAAGGTGTCAGGACTATTCTTACATTTATGCCTACTCAAAGAAGCCATGATTCAATCTTAAAACAAAATAAGAGGGTGTTTTTATCAGATAATATTTTTTTACATTTAAAAACAACTACAATTATGTAAAAGTGATGTTTGTAAAACATTAATTGCGTTGTAGTTATGTTCAATCCAAGAGTCGTTGCCCTTTAACTCCAATTTAAAAACCAATGCATGCCATTAATTATAACAAAAAGAAATTAAAATTGCATAAAAACTAGAGCATGCACCAAAAAACGGATTTCAGATTTGGAATCAGTGATGTAGATATATATATAGAAAAAGTTCTAAAACCTCATGCAACAGAAAATGAAAAAATAAATTGTTCCCCAGTTATCAGCAAGGACTGATCGATGCAACGAAGCCACACTTTACCTGGTCACTTTCGCATGCGGGGACCCAAGAACGTGATCACAGCGTGAGGGCGCGTACAGACTCAAGGCAGCCAAGCGCTCGCGTTACCACCTGCCGGCTACCCAGGGACTCGCGGCTGCAGGAGCACCGAGAGCACACATGACGTGGGTGACATTTTAGAGACTCGGTCCCTGTGCCTACAGCGTAGGAGCGATGAGGCCACCTGTGTCTGCCGCTGAGCAGACGACACGGAATCCGGATAACGGGTGCTGTGCACGCAAAATGCCTGGCACAACAGAGACTCGAGAAAATGGAACGACGTTGATTTTTTTAGGACTATTTCATCCTTGAAAAGCTCAGCAGCTGTGGTGGAAAATCATAATGGCAGCATTTCAGACAACGGAGATCTTCTGAGGCTGGGTGGGGGTGCGGGGACCCCGATGTCCTTCGCAGGGCAGCATGTCCCCTGCGGCGGTAAGTCTTTGCTGCTTGCTTGCTGGCGTCCATTGGCAGGACTGTCTAGGAACTCCAGTGACACATCCCATTACACCACGCCCACCTGGGCGGAGCAGCCGAATCTGCCTTACACAAATGACAAATGGCGCCGGCAATGCCTGTTTTCTGAAGGCATTGCTCACCACCACTCTGTGAGATGGGTCCTAGTGTCACCTGATTTATGAGGGAACAGGCTCAGAGAGGATAGTGCCTCGCCCCAGGTCAATCAGTGAGTAAGCCAGTGGCCAGATTTTCTTTTTTTTTTTTTTTACGAGTCAGAGAGAGGGATAGATAGGGACAGACAGACAGAAACGGAGAGAGGTGAGAAGCATCAATCATTAGTTTCTTGTTGCCGTTGCGACACCATAGTTGTTCACTGATTGCTTTCTCACATGTGCCTTGACCGCGGGCCTTCAGCAACCCCTTGCTGGAGCCAGCGACCTTGGGTCCAAGCTGGCGAGCTTTTGCTCAAGCCAGATGGGCCCGCGCTCAAGCTGGCGAGCTCGGGGTCTCAAACCTGGGTCTTCCGGCATCCCAGTTGGATGCTCTATCCACTGCGCCACTGCCTGGTCAGGCTAGTGGCCAGGTTTTTAACTAAGGTTTATACAGACTCTAAAGAACACCCTGATTTTCTGCGCGCTGTCACGCACGTGGTCTCTCCGAGTGATTATCAGATCACATCACTCTCCTGCCTGAACCATTCCAAGGCTCCCCACTGCACTGGATACCGATCCAACCAGGTTAGGACTGTCCCGTCCCAAGTCCCCTTGGCCATCTCCACTGCCCTTCCAGCACACTGGCCCCTTTACAGCTTCTAGACTCACCGAGCTCTCCCCACATGCTCTACCGTCTGTCTGGACCACTCCTCCTGGGGCTGGGCCAAGAGCCTGCTTCTAGTCTCCAGGTCACTTCCTCAGTGAGGTCGTGACCCTTCTATCTAGTCTCCCTGCTGTAATCTCCCTTAGTCTCAACCAGGCAAGATGGGCTCCCTGCTGGGGAGCACTGCCTTTTACAATCACTTGTCTGTTTCTTTCCTGTCAAAGCAAAGCCTCTTGAAGGCAGGGGCTACGTCTGTCTCACCACTGTGTCCCATCAAAGCTCTAGCACCACACAGACACACTGTATATGCTCAGTAAATCGCCTGGTGACTGAGTGAATGGATGAACAGAGGAACCCTCCTCCATATCAGGAAAGCCATCCTGAGACTCAGAGGCGCTACAGAGGCTGACCCGGTTCTGGTCTTCTTGGGATGCTCAGCACCGGGACGGGAGGCAGGAGAGGGGGCGCTCTTAGGGAGGAATGGGCTGAGTGGAGCCGCTCCCTGGACATGGTTGGGGTGGGAGACCAAGGGCCAAGGGCCCCCTGAGCTAGCATGAGCTAGCAGGCATCAGGCTTTGGCCCCTGGAGGAGAACAGTGCTCTTGACTCAACCTGCCTCTATCTGGCTATGTCAGTTTAGGCCGCTAACTTCTCATTTCTGCCCGTGATAAAATGACAGTCTATAAGGTCTATAAATCACACCTTCTAGTTATAATATAACCTAGTAATCTAAAATGAGCTACTGCGTTACTATTAAACACAGTAGGAAGAATCCAAGCCAACTGGTGGAAACAGCTACGGGGACACACTCAGGCTGCCTCAGGAGCAGAGGGTGGTCCTGTCCCTCCCAGCCCCCAACAAAGTGACAAATGAGCAGTCCCTAAACAAGTCCATACCAATGCTGCATCGTTAGAGGGGTCACTTCATCATTCCTATCAGAACCCTACAGGTCGTCTAGTCCACAATGTCCCCTATAACACTTCGGCTACAATGTAAATACAGCCTTCTGAAAAAGTCTGAAATCTCTCAAGAAAGTGAGCTCCATAATTTGACCCAAGCAAGGACTCACAGGGCCGCAGGGTCCTGGGCTGTAGGCAGTTTCTGTCCCTTTCCTAAGTGGCTCAAACCACAGCAAGTATTACTGCAAACAGGGAGAAGATGGAAACAATAAAAATGTTCAAAACAGGAGACTGAGTAAGTTATGATGGCAAGACGACATTCTACACGCTGTCAGAAATGAAGTCACAGACAGCGCCTCTGGGTTCTGCAGACCTGGGCGGGGGGCTGCTGGCAGGGGGGCTCCCAGCCTGCCTCCATCAGGGCCGTTCTGCTTTAGGGTTCCAATTAAGCAACGGCTCTTAGGCTATATAATACTTTACAAAGTAAGAAAAATCTTCAAAATATATAAATGAAATAAAAAAGTGAAAATTACATTATAAAATGCCACTCCAGTTTGAACTCAGTGTTGTTAAAAATTTACAGTTACAGACGGACCTGGAGATCATTATGCCAAGTGAAATAAGCCAGTCAGAGGAAGACAAGGGCCACAGGATCTCACCTACGTGCGGGATTTAACGAACAACATGAACTCACAGACAAAACAGAAACAGACTCACAGATACAGAGAACAGACTGACAGCTGTCAGAGGGGAGGGAGTTGGGAGCTGGGTGAAAAAGGTGAAGAGATTAAGCAAAGAAAACTGATAGACACAGACAGCAGTGTGGGGGCTGCAGGAGGGAAAGGGGGTGGGGGGTGGGGGGACAGAAGGGGAATGGATGGGATAGGACACTCGACTTGGGGTGGTGAACACACAATGCAATGTACACATGATATATTATAGAATTGTACACCTGAAACCTATATAATTTTATTAGCCAATGTCACCCCCATAAATTCAGTAAGAAATAAAAAAATAAAAAGATGAATAATACTGTAGCGAGCTAAAAAACTCATGATTAAAAATATATGTGAGAAGATATATATGTAAACAGAAAAATGGTAGAAGACATATAAATATCGATCTATCTCAATACCTTTGTAGTGCATTGTAAGGTTAGCAGTGATTTGTGTTGTAGCCTTTCCCCCTGTATTTTCTAAGTTTTCAACAATGAACTGGTATTATTTTTGTATTCAGGAAGTTATTAAAAAGAAATACGACATAGATACACAAGGGGGCGATATAGCCACCCAGCAGCTCATCGAACCTGTGGTTCAATTTAATACATGATACAAACTAGCGGGCGTGCATATAAGTAAACATAAGTAATTAGGTAGTGAATTTGGAGGAACAAAGGTATAGCTCCTCTGTAACCCTAGGGAGCTCTGGGTCTCTGTCCAGAATGACAATCCGTATAGGTGACCCTCCAAGGGTGGTCCTCGAGCCACCAACAGTGCCAGCACCCTCCGGGAGCTTGTTAGAAATGTAATCTCAAAACCCAGTTCATCAGACTCTCTGAGTGTGGGGCCCAACAACCTATGTTTAAGTAAGCTTTCTAGGGGAGACGGATGCAAGGTCATGTTTGGGCACCACTGCCTTCGTCTAAGGGCACCCGGAGTCCCTTAGAGGAAAGAAAGCACTTGCCTATGGGCTAAGTCGACGTGACCACCGTGAAGAGGGGAGCTCTGGGCTGGGAGGCCCGGTCAGCCTACGGAAAGGTGCGAAGGTGGCTCTAGCAGTGTGTGAGAGGCTTCAGGAACTGACACGACCGAATCTAACAGGAAGTATGGTTCTACCAGAAGTTTCACAGAAAAAAATGGGTAGGTGTCGGAGTATCAGGGGATATGAGACTTCTTTAATGTAGAATAATGCAATTATATTTTGTCTAATTCAGTTTCAGTAAATGATGGATTCCATTTAACATCTCCCTACACCAAATACGAAAACGAAAGCACTCCTTTCTCTTGCGTTATGTGCAGCGTCTGGTTTCATTTGCAAATAATTATCAGGAAAGGGAGAGTAGCTAAGATTGAAAAGACCAAGATAAATGAACAAGCAGAAAGAAAAGACACCACGGTTTACAGAAGATACCCCGACCCTAAGGACTTCATTACTGTGCTCGAAATGATGAATCAGTTCGTTCGTGATCAACGTCAGGCCTTGAATTTCATTTCCATGCATGTCGTGTATAATTTGCTATGTTTAAACCAGAACAAAACTGTAGTGTACATGGTATCAAATCACATTTTCCTTGCCTTCGCTGAATGTCTTTATCACGGTTACATATTTTACAACAACAAGCTTTCACTAAGGAAGTACCTTCTCAATACAATTTTAAAAGGTAGTATCAATCAAATAGACAAGCGCCCAAGTTTACTCCACACTGGACGAGCAGCCCTGCCTCACACCTTCACTTAGCTGACGAGAAGGCAGACACACCTGCCACTGCCCGCACGGCCTTACTCCGCTTGTTTGAGACTCACTTCACTTGGTCCTCATGGAAAATTTCAGAATTCAAAGAAATGATCTCAATGGAGGCTGTGGAAGCCACCGTCCACTGATGTATCAAGGCCACCTTTGCAGAAAAAGAACCTTCGTCCATAGCGCGCCTATGATTCCGACTGCTGCCAGGAAACCAAGTAAGTTTTCTCCACTTGTGGGCAACGAGCAGCAGGATGTCCATCTTCTATAAAAGTCAGGAGCGCTCCGTGTAAACTATTCAACTAGTCTGCATAGCCGTCCCTTAAACAGAATGTGACCGTCTCAGCACAGGGCCTGGAACAGAGTGAACACTTAGGAAATCCTGGCTAGGTCAAGGCCAGAATTTTAAAAGGATTTTCTTTTTAAAATCCTGAAGTAGAGAGACTTTACCAGTCTCTAACCATAAAGTGTAGCAGCCCATGCTTAACGCTCTTTAACTGTCCAAGGAGAAGAGCTTCTAAAGGCCCAGGGAATAATTTCCTAAATATCTACTAATGACTGGTGGCTCAGCCTGAGGACTCTTCCCCGGGGCCTTTCTTGATAGCCTTGTTTTCTGGATGGATGAGTGAGTGAGTGAGTGAGTGACTCTGATCCAAACTCAGTTTTATCTGACTTCCAAGTCAGGGGGCCTCTGCCACTCTCTCCACTTCCAATTGCTTGTCCCGCCTGGGACAAGAAAAGAGCCCATTATTTTTAGAGGAAGATGCAGAAAAAGCTGCTCATTCAACACTGAATGAGTGGGCCATTTCTTCATGTTTTAACCTAACTATACCAAAAGGCACCAAAGGTTATAATAAAAATAAATAAATAAAGAGGAAAAGTGTAAAAAAGCAACCAGCCAAAATATCAAAAATTCCATATTGAAATGTAAATAAGAAATCAATTCTAGAAGTGTAGGCAAGACATAGGATCAATGAAAGCAAATACAGACAAGGTTCACCTGACCCAGCAAACCCCCTATATTGGCATTTCTCAGGTGGTT
The DNA here is from genome assembly GCA_037038555.1 of Rhynchonycteris naso. Classification (NCBI taxonomy): domain Eukaryota; kingdom Metazoa; phylum Chordata; class Mammalia; order Chiroptera; family Emballonuridae; genus Rhynchonycteris; species Rhynchonycteris naso. The sequence continues at coordinate 279,925,239 of CM072998.1, forward strand.
CCACGAGGAGTTAATGAATGCTCCTTACACACCAAGGGTCACATAAGTTAGGAAAGGCCTCTGGATTGAACAGGTCTCTCTATTGTAGAAGCTCTTCAAGCCTTTAACACACAAACACACACTGTCAAGCCCCAAGGGTAACATGCAGCGCTTGCCCAACCCACAACTCTTGTCCAAAACAAGGCACAGGATTGGTTTCCAAGAAAACCCTTAGGGAAAGGTGCCTCACACTCTGAAACTCCTGTTCCCAGTCAAGAGGGGTCAGAAGCACTGGGCCTGGAATGGGCACTGAGCAGGCCTGGCAGGGTGGGCACGGTGAAAGCACCCAGATGGCTTGCACAAGGGGAGCCCGAACCCCAGCCACGCTGTTCCCAGCAGCCCGCTGCCAGCAGCCCAGAAAGCGAAGCCTGGCCTGCGTGCAGTCCCTGCCCCTGCGTCTGGGTCTGGGCGGGTGGCCCTGGCTGTGGGCTACAGAGAGGGCAGGTGAGGAGAGGTCCGAGGGAACAATCACAGACGAATCCAAATCAGTTTGAGGCCGAACACCGAACCTGCAGCAAGCAGGCAGACGGCAGGGCCCAGGGGAGAGGCCGTGGCGGGGATGGAAAATGGGAGAGTGGACAGTGTGAGGCCGAGCTGGGCAGAATGCTCTGAGCCAAGGCAAACACCTGCATTTGCTTCTCACAATGTGCCTCCGGATCAGGGCCTGGACAAGGAGCTCTGGAGGCTTCTGGGACTGGGGTCTGCAGGCGGTGGGCTGTTAATTATCTTAGCACAACAAACAGTGTCTGCCTGCTTCTTACAACATCTGTGCCACTTTGTTACTTGCTGTTACTGAAATCAATACTTTTTACTTAAATTAAATAAAAACAATAAGTTAAATAGATTTTGTATATTATGTTCCTAAAAGGAGAAGGCACGGACACGGACCACTGGGGAAGACCAGAACGCCTGCTGGCAGGTCTGACAGCTACTTCGTGCTCTGGGACGCAGTTTTCTCTGCTGTTAAACAAGAGCAATTGCAGCTACGAGCTGGGAGGGTTGATGTGAGGAGTGAGGCTATAGACGTATGTATAATATACAAGGTCATTTTTTCTTTTTAAAAACGACAACTACAAGAAGTTAGTTAAGCAGCAGCACCTCATGTGCTCTGAATGCCTTAGGTGGGAAGTGCCGACTTGAGGTGAGGAGGGCTCCTCAGAATCCACCCCACTTCATGTAAATACTCCCATATTTCTTAGCAGAGGGAAATAGGTTTTAATAATAAGGACCTGCCTAGGAAGTCACCGGCGGGTGTTACATTGTAATACTCATTCTGTCACTCTTGATATCTGTAACTTCTGAACTTGGAAGCACATCGCCCCCAGAGGATTTTGGACACGAAACTGGGCTTGGATGATATATCTACAATGTCTCTGTCTATAAATGTATAAAACTGTTTCAAAGGACATGCTATCATAGCACTGAGTTAGAAGTTAGACTTATAGGATGATCTTTATTTTCTTATCTAATTTACTCCATGTTTCTGAAACTTTTTATGTCTGTAACAGAAGGAAAAAGCAAACCTCCCTCTACCCCCGCCACCCCACCCCTACACGGATGGATCTCATTTCATGGAATGTCCCGCCACACAGACTGGCAGTGAGGCAAACGGGACAAGAAGGGACGTCTGCAAGATCCATCCTAATGACGGATCAGCATTCTGCAACAAGGTGAGCTTTCTACATGTATGATACAGCCCAGGGCACCCAAGGGGCTACACCCATTTACTGCTGAGTAAGCCCAAGCTTCCTACAATCTTGAGTGTTTCAAAGACCTTGAGGAATAATCTGCTAAAAATCTAGATCCAGCCCGCACATTGCCAGCTATTCCCCTTTGAGGGGGAAGAAAAGAAGAAAAATTAAAAAGTAAAAAGGATCCTGAACCCCAAACCGCAATACCCTGCAGTCAGAGGGCAAACAGGAAATGCTCTGCAGCTGGAGAAGCCTCTGCTTTGCTTCAACAGCGCTGAAGCAACAACGGGCTGTCTGCAGGCACACCCCTGCACCCCGTGCACAGGCTCGGGGGGAGGGGGGCAGACAGAGGCACCCACGGGCCTGGCTGGGCAAAGAGTTTTTACATATATTTTTCTAAAACAGCTGCTATATTGGGGCTCTTGGTTTCAATGGTTTTCCTCTGCCCACTGAGAATCTATTTCAATCCACCAGTTTCTGGTCCCATTTTGAGGTTTGGTAATTAAATGGAGGCAATTCTCGGTTGACTCCTAGTGTCCTGGCCAGCGTCACAGGCCACGGTGGCGGGACATGGGGACAGAGCAGCACAGGCAAAGGCTTCACTGCTGACAACAAAGACTGGGTCTAAGTTCTGTGTTGTATTCTTAACCAAAGGAGTAACAGAAAATACTTGGAAACGGCTACAACTCAATAGCACCCTTTTTTTCTCTCTCTCTCTCTCTTTTTAGACAGGGAAGCTGCATTGTAAAGAATGCCTTTATCATTACTACAGTAACTACATAAGGACATTTGGAGTAGAAAAGCAGACGACATAACGGCATGGACACAGTAAAGAGCCCCTGCACCAGTCAAACAAGTCAATTCTTATTTCTGGAGATGGCTTTGATTAGGAAGGCATCTTTGATTGGAGGAAGGATGGGTTCGCAGAGATTGGTAAGTCCACTAAAGGAATATTTATAATAATTTTTTAAAATGATAAGCTCTACTAGCATATACTATGAATCAAACCTATGATAGGTACTTCCCATAAAAGCCCATAAACTTAAAACCTTGCCACAAAAAAACATTATAAACATCAATGAAAGAGATCCTGCCCACGTTTCTCCGCTTCTTACCACTAGGGGGCAGCAGTCCCTAGCCATACCCACACACAACCAACAGACCGGCCTCTGGGAGGAAACAGCTAACCGCTTCACCTCTGGGCAACAGCGACCACAGAAAGGACTGAGTACAGGGAGAAAGACTGGTTGAGAAAACCGACACCAGTGAAAAGGAAGTGAGATTACAGACGGGTGGTCTGAAGGAAGAGCAGAGGAGTGCGATTCGGATTTTTGCTCTGCACACTGGTTTATACTGAAGTGTTTACATAGCAATAGCTGTATTATTAATGATTTCCTCTACTTTCTCTCCCTGGCTAGAATTTGATAATTTACATGTTTATTTAACCTTCTCATTTTTAAAAAAGAGACTCCCCAAAATTGCAAAAATACTACACAGAGGCCCCTTGTACCCATCAACCAGCTTCTCCCAACAGTAGTATCTTACAAGTGCGTGCTCTCTCTCTCTCTCTCTCTCTGCCTACCGTATATTACTAAAACCCAGAAGCTGACATTGGCACAAGACGGTCTAGTACAGTCCTCACCTGAACGTCACCAGTGTCTGCATGCAAACATTTTTGGCATGTCTTTGTACACAGTGCAATATTTTACCACATGTATCAAATAATGCAATCACCACCGCAAACAAGACAGAGAACTGGTCTACCAGAGCAGAGACACTCCCTGGGCTACTCCTTTATAATCACATGCTGGCCTCCTTCTCCATCTCTATGGCTTTAGATGACCTTGACTTTCATCAGAAAAGTACACAAATGGCAACGTGGTTTTGTTAAAGATGGAGAAAGAACACGAAGTAACACACAAGAGACCTCCTTGTACATACTTGGGTAGTCCCAATGACCCTACTCCAGCCCCAGCACCTGGTTCCCACCAAGCAGAGGTCCCAGCCCCGGCTCCCCCAGAAGGGAGGGGACAAGACTGCAGTGTGGAAGAGGGCTGGACAGCCAGGATGGGAAACTTCCGAATCTGTAACTTGTCCCAGCTAGGGAAAGTGTGTATGCCAGCACTAAGTGAGATCTAACAAAACACACAATTGCTTGGGACATATGATTTCATGTGTTTGGGGAAAAAAAAAACATGTGGAAAAGCAAACTAGAAAGATAGCTCCCCAATATCAACATTTAGGAGAACAGAAAAGAGAAATGGCATGTTTTCTTTCTATAGTAAGAAAAAATAAATAGTCACCTGCAGTGGCTACTAATACCCTAACCAGCCCCTGTGCGGGACTCGAGGACGGGTGCAGGGTTGGGTCCTCACACAGGCAGGGCAGGTGGAGGAAGTATTGCTCCTCATTCTCCTGGGGTGGGGGTTCACACCTCTCGGGGAGAACCCACTGGCAATGCAAACAGCACCGGAGGTGACTGGGCCACTGTCTCAGTGTGAATCAAGGCGCTGTTCCGACCCGATGTCACCGTGGGCTGCATGCTCCTGCTCTCGCAGTAGGAAACAAGGCGAGTTTCACGGAAGAATGTCCATGGTGGCACAGTCAAAATCACTGATTTTATTACATATCAACCCTCGAGTCTGTCTTTTTAGTACTGTTTCATGAAACAGAAAGTATGCATAAAGTACTTCCAAGGCAAATTGGAATGTGGTGGTTTATCCGAAAAAGCACGTAGGCAATGTTTTGAGTTGCAAGCTAAACTAACTGGTTTTGTAGTTGTCAAGTGGAACACCATTTTTTTCCTTTTTCATTATTTTAGACAACATCATTTATTTAATTTAAAAAAATGCATCATGTTGATATGGTTTCAAGGGTCCCACTCAATATTTATATATCACATCATTATTTTTTCCCCTTGAAAGACTGTTAACTTTGGTACTGAGACTTGGGTACCTGGCAAACATTTTCTCCAAAATGAAAATAGTGAGCCTGTCACTGCAAGGCAAACAAGGGACAGTATTTGTGGCGGATGTTAAAATTGGAACTTTCAGAGAAAGGGTAAATTTTTGGAAAGACGTCTGTCACCATGAGCTGGACAGCTTCCAACTGCTTCAAGTCCATTTACACATGACTTCAGATTCATACTCCTACTACCTTTTAAGAAGTGAGCACTTGTGAAATGTTGATGTAGTAACAAGGAAGAATATCAATAAGGCTATTTCCCAATATTAAGACCTGCGTGAGACTTTTTTTTGGGGGCGGTCTACTTCAGCCAAAACAACATACTGCAACAACATGAATTAATAAATTTTAAAATGTCTCAGTTTCAAATTCTGATACAGTCCGTATGGACAGAAATAGTCCACATAAACAAACACGCTCTGGTATCCTCAATCGTTTTTAAAATTGGGGTCCAAAACATCTCAAAATTCCTGGCTAAAACTTTAGCTCTTTCCAGTATACAACTTGCCGATGAGGTGAGTAGCAGCTACAGGGCAGGAGTGTGATGACACGCGTACCGGCTCCAGCCACCGCGCCCGGTGGGGCTGAGCGCACACAGTCTACTCTGCACTTTGGGGGGGGGGGCCCTGCTCAGACAGAGCCTGACCCGATCTGTAGTCCGGGAAGACAAGCTCCGGCCCGAACCCCACTGCCTCCCAGGAGCATGACGCCTTTGGAGATTTGGTCCACTTAGCGATAAAATGAGATAGGACTTCCCACACCTGCCTTTGCATTCGCAGTTACCATAAAGATCAAATGAGAAGGTGTGAGCAATAATAAAAGTTTGTATTTGTGAAGGAAATCTACCTGTCAGGTGTGGTGCTTAATGATTTACTTCTAGGGTCTTCGTGAAGTCCCACCACGACCAAGAAACAGACTATTAGTTCCTTTTATAGACAGGACACCCGGCATGAGAGAAGTGAAGTGATTTTCCTTATAGAGCTAGTAAGGTGGGAGCTGAGACCCCAGGTCTGATCGAAGCCCAAACCCATATTCCTCCCTCCACCTACATTTCATGGGCTGTCTCATCGTATGTGACAAGGTAAAAATTTATGGGGTCGAACAGCTTTTTACAAAAATCACTTTGTGGATGTGGCCGGGAGAGGCAGTAAGAAGAGCGAGGTGCCTTCACCCTGACTTGTGTGTGGGCTCTGAGAGGCATCAGCTGCGGAAACAATCCTCTCTGTGGTCCTCAGACACTGTCAGTTTAGGAAGCTGATTGATAAAAGCCAGCCTCAGCCCTGTCTGACGTTAACACCAACATCTGTGCGGCTCCTGGGGGATTCACAGACTTCCTGCGGGGTCACCACCCTCCCACAGTCATGAAAAGTACTGAAAAAGGGAAAGGAAAACAGCTCAATGGTGACGGAGAGTCCCCATCACTTAGTGGGTCTGAAGTTCTCAGCACCAACCCTTCAGAAACTCTGAAACAGAGGCCTGCAAACCCGACTGCTGATAAGTAAGTAACAAGAATAATGAAAGTTTTCCCCTATCTTGAGTGAGTCAAAAATTGAAGCTAGACCTGACCCCAAAATCTACCTTTCGTTTTCCTCAATAAAAATACGTAATGTTTTAATATAAGCTATTAAAATTCCCATTATAAGCAGCATCTTAATTAGAAAATGGAACACAACAGACATTTGGTATTTGCTGGCTGAACTGAGGATACAATTAGAAAGTCTAAGAAATAGAAAAGTACTTTTAAAGAAAAACAACTCACTTTCTAAATTTCAACTGTATACAGCATTGCTTAACAGCCTTTTCTAGCCTAAGTGAATACAATTGTAGGGAGTCTTCTGAGATATGCTGGTTCCCATGGGCATGTTCCACAGCTTCGACAAAGTAGGGTGCTCCCCCCTAATCCTCAGCACCCTCTGCTCCAAGGCGGGGCCCCATCAGCCTACCTGGTAGACTCTTCCCTTTCCTGGCAAACATAAAAAGGGAAGCAGTAAGCTGCAGACTATTGTCAGGGTGTATCAACTCCTGGGACTGACTCTTTATTCAATCAGAATAGTGTTCCCTTAGTAACCAACGACAGTACACACTGATTCTTCCACGTGCCTGCCCCTCCAAAGGGATGTGCCTCTATCTTCAAAGGGAAAATGTTGCTGTTTATAATTTTAATGAAATGTATTGGGTCTTCTAGCAATTTCCTTTAGATCCTTCTTAGACTTCTACTCCTTAAAAAAAGAACAGATGTGCAAGAAGGTGGCCTGCGGGTTGGGCAGGTGCAGGGGCCTCGCTAGATCAGCACTTCTAGTCGGGGAGACGGGCCCAGGGCAGGAGGGGACCGAGGAGGTCCAGTGGCAGGTGGCCAAGACAGTAAAGGCAGAGACCATGTCCGGTTCACATCTCCTTATTAACAGGTGACTGAGCAAGTTATATCACCTCACCATGCCTCAGTTTCCTCATTCTGTAGGACTGTTGCAAGCAGTTAAATATGGAATTCACAGTCGGCACATTGCCAGGTTCAGGAAAGTGTTCAGTAAGCATTAGCTGTGTCGGTAGGGCAATGTATTCTTAGATAAGCAGATGCAGACAGTAACTGATGCGCGAGTGGCTACTAACTTGCGTGGATGGTCCGCACACCCCCGCACACTCAGTGGAGGGACCTACAGTGGAGGGAAGTAGGAAGCAAGTGGTCCAGGAAACACGGAGGAGATGACTCTTGGCTCATGCCAAACACATCTGGTCTGGAAACGGAAGGTTAGCAAGACACCACTGTGAGAATATCGGCCCGGCCTGTGAGAATACCGGCCCGGCCCGGGGAGCCAGAGCCTCGCCCCCAGCGAGCCTTCGTGACTGTTACCACATGCACTGTCAGGTCTGGTCTCACTTCCTTCCCGCCCACCACACTGTCCTGGGAGCCATGCTACCAGCAAACAGGCAGGGGAAGCCCAGAGGAAGGAGAAATGGGACGGTTCCCTTCCTAATAAAACAAATTTAAACAATCTAAGATTTATAGAAATATTATGGATTTACCCAAACGCTCAAAGTGTAGAAATATGTGCATGCTAAGGCCAAACCCTCCTTTCTCAAGTTTTTGAAAATGAGACATGTTTCTATCTTGGACCTTTATTTTCTTTAAGATAAACTGTCACTGAGTAAGACTCAATCAATGGCATAAACCACCAATTAGAATTAAATTGTTAGGAAGACAGACACACAGATGTATTTATCTAGCATAATAGGCAAAAGTATTCTGATTGGTCAAATATTCAGGTTAATATACTATGGAATGTTTTCGTTATTCCAAAAGGGTGTATTCATCTGAAAGCCAGGCACCTGTATCAGATTTGTGACAAGATTCTCGCCTGAGGCCTCAGAACCTGTCTGATCTGTGAGTAGCTGATCCAAGGTCAAGGCATCTTGAGTGTGAGTTCTGGATCCTGAAAGGGGGCCAAGGAGCAAGGTGGGAGACAGGGGAGAGGAAGAGAGAGCACAGCTGCCTTGGGCAGAGCGAGCTGAGGAAAGTACTCGCTTTCCTGGGGCACCTGTCAACCTCCCACACGCCCGTCTCTCAGGGTCTCAGGAGAAATGGGACTGGATTAAGTTAGCTCATGGAATGGACCTTTCTCAGGGTGGACAGACACAGTGTGAGGCTGGCGGAGGGTGGTGGTCAGAATGTGGGGGTGCCCAGACAAAACTGCCTGATAAACAGGCCCTCAGCCCCAACTGTCTGCCTCCTAGGGTCAGCACCTCCAGTGTTGCGGGTTTTTTGGGATATTTCTCGTTATCTACTTGTGAACCCCAGATTCACTGAATCTCAAAATCTTTTTATTCAGAATGGGTTAACAGGGTGTGGGGAGCGGGAGGGGCTAATTATCTGTCAATCAGGCATCAAAATGCAGGGCCATCTTCACACAAGTGAGATGGACCACGTACGTTTGACACAGAAGCCGTCAGAACTGTTTCAACTCATTGAAAGGCAAAAGTTGTTAAAAGTCATCTAAAACAGAAACAGAACAGGAGAACGTGGAAAGGAATTCAGGTTAACTGCTGTTTCTCTCAGACTCAACACATCCACTTGGCTGTTGGCTGGGCCAGGAGCACAAATTCTAGGAATTTTACAATGGTATATTCTATCTACACGTGACTCTATACCTAGGATAAGAAAGCTTTTTGGTTGGAATTAAAACGAAATCACGTATTAAATGGCTTACCAGATTTTTCAGCAGTGTGGACAATTCCTTTGTAAGAGTAGAAAATTTGACGAAAGCAGTGCCAAGATCGGGGTTGTCCCGGCTTAAAAAGTTACTCCCAAACTTATCCAGAACTTGTGCATAGCTCTCTTCATTTTGTACGTGCTCTAAAAGGAAGAAAGAGGAGTCTGAGCTATCGTTTGCCAGTTATTTGAACATTGACTGATTGCTCGCTAGAGCTATTTTAAACATCGACTGATCACCAGAAACTCTCTCACAAGGAAAGCAAAGAGAAAAGACCCTCCATTATTTACTGAACACATCCAGAAGGGAGTTAGCAGTGCTGAGCTTTCACTCTGTTAAAGGAGGTTCCCCTTTCTCTTCCATAGCATTCAGCTCACTTATATCGTGACTAAGCCATGGACTCCCCACAGGATGAGGGGGTCAAATAATCTTAACAGTTTTAAGCAATTTAGAAGCTTTGATGATCAGGAAACAAGGAGAAAATTCTCCTTCCAGAATCAACCTTGTCTTGCAAAAGAAAACTCCCTGTGTTCTAACATGTTTCTTTCTTTGCGACTCATGTTAATTTCCTTTCATTTTTTTTTCCCCTAAGCCCTGGGGAGCATTTGCAAGATGCTTTCTCACACCCCATATCCCCAAGTGTGCAGGCGTTGATCAGACCGATAAAAGGTTTCAGGTTTGGTTTCATGACCTGAGAGCTTGTGACCTTAGTTTTTCAACTTCCATGGCTATGATGCTCGCTGGCACGTAAGACATGTTAATAAAATATCTGTGAATAAATTTCCTCACTTATGAGCTTTGGTTTTCTGACCTATAAAATGAGACTCATATCCACCTTAAAGGCTGTGGTGCTGATGAATGAGTATAAAGCCGTAAAAAGGAAGGAAATCTTACCTTTTGCAACAGCATGGACGGACCTGGAGAGCATTATGCTAACTGAAATCAGCCAGTCAGAAAAAGCAAGTACCATATGGCCTCACTTACATGTGGAATCTAATGAACAAAACAAACTAACAAACAGAACAGAAACAGACCCCCAGGGAAAAGATGGAGCTGTCAGAGGGGAGGGGTGGGGGGACTAGGTGTAAAGGGAAGGGATTAAAAAGGAAAAGAAAGAACTCCTAAGACAGACTATATAGTGCAGTGATTACCAGGCTGGGGGGGGGTGTAGAACGTGAAGGGGATCAATGGTGATGGAAGGAGACTTGACTTGGGGTGGTGAGCACACAAGACAATACACAGATGCCGTATTAACAGAACTGTGTACCTGATAGCTATAACTTTATTATAACCAATGTCACCTCAATAAGTTCAATCAAAAAATAAAAAATGATACAAAAATTTCTCAAGAGAGTGAATGCTCCATCAGTAACTCCTAACTCCTTAAAACACTAATTTTTTTAAAAAGGATTTTACTTACTCATTTTACTGAGGGTGGGGAGGCGAGGAGTATCAACTCATAGTTGCTTCCCTTTAGTTGTTCACTGCTTGCTCGTCATATGGGCCTTGACCAGGCAAGCCCGGGGTTTCACACCTGCGACCTCAGCGTTCCAGGTCGATGCTCTACCCACTGCGCCACCGCAGGCCAGGCTTAGAACACTTTTCTTAAAAAACGGAATTTATTGAGATGACATTGGTTGTACCATTCCGTAAGTTTCCAGGGTACAAGTCTATGCTACACCACCTGCATACTGCACTGTGTGCTTACCACCAAAATCAGGTCGCTCGCCACCACCATACATTTGACTCTGCACCCTCTTCAACTTCCCAGCACCGCCTTCGTCTCCGGTAACCTCCCAGCGCTGTGTCCTGAGTCCGTGAGAATGTTCTTCACCTGGCTGCCAGTACATCACGCTGTCCTCCCTGCCCTCCCTCATGGCTGCGCCTCCCCACGGACTCTGCTGGTCCTCCCTTGCCCTGACCTCATCATGTGCAAGAGCCGTGGCCTCAGCCTTTGGGGCTTTATTCTTCTCTATCAACGCTCACTGTCTTGAGATCTCACCTCATCCAAGAGCTTTAAATGACTTTTGTCAGCTGACAACTCCCCACCCAGCTAACATGCCCAACACAGACACCCCCACCCCTGAAATACAGGCTTCTACACATCAACTGCCTACTCGGTCTGTCCACAGGATTGCTTGATTCTTCTCTTTCTTGTATCTCAGACGCAACCCACTGGCAAATCCTGTTGCCCCGACCTTTCAAATAGATCCCGCATCTGACAGCGTCTCACCATCCCCATGTTGCCAACCTTGTCCAGGATCACCTCTTGCCTCAAGCACTGCAGAACTTCTGCAAGGGTCCCTTTACTGCAGCTCCTGCTCCCCTACTGTTACCCACACAGCACCCAGTGTGGTCCTGCTACCCTGGGCCTCAGAGCACGTGACCACGCAGGCATGCCCACCGTCACGGTCAGCAAGGCCCCCACCTTCACAGGGTTATAGAAAGGAGGGCTGCACCGCATCCTCATGCCCTCAGGTAACAAGGTGTGGGGCGCGACCTGCACAGGCCCAGGCAACATGAGGGGAGGCAGGCGACAGGGGGAAGCAGTGCAGAGGCCCGTGCTCAACTCTCCACCTCTCTCTCCCTCCACCTCGGATCGGAGTCCAGGGAGGCGTGAGTTAGTACGGAGGCCCAAAGGAGATGTGTAATGTGTACTGAATGAATAAACGAACAAATCCGTATCAAACAAAAGCCTAGCTATCAACCTCCTGTCTTCCAAGACTCAGCTCAACACCTTTTCCTCTATAAGGACTTCCCTTAGTTGGCAATGGTCCTTCCTTGCCCATAATTCCCTGTACCTCTCTGCAGTATTTCCCACCACACTGTATCATATTTGTGTAAGTACGGCTCCTTCCCGGCCACCAGACCTTGAGAAAGGCAGGGAGGGGCTGCTTCCGGCTTGCCTCTGTGCCCCCACCCTCCAACACCACTGTGTGCCTGGGTGAGCTGGGCTCAGCAAGCCAGGGCTCAGTAACTATCTGTGGATTCCCTTTTCGGAATTTAAGAAGCATTTCCCCTCTTTTTTTTATTTTATTATTTTTGTATTTTTCTGAAGTGAGAAGCAGGGAGGCAGAGAGACAGACTCCCCGCATGTGACCTACCGGGATCCAACCGGCATGCCCACAGGGCAGTGGGGGGGGTGGGGGGGCAATACTCCGCCCATTTGGGGTGTTGCTCCATTGAGGCCGGAGCCATTCTAGTGCCTGAGGGGGAGGCCCTGGAGCCATCCTCAGCTCCTGGGCCAATTTTGCTCCAATGGAGCCATGGCTGTGGGAGGGGAAGATAGAGAGGAAGGAGAGGGGGAAGGGTGGAGAAGCAGATGAGCGCTTCTCCTGTGTATCCTGGCCGGGAATTGAACCTGGGACTTCCACATGCTGGGCTGACACTACCACTGAGCTAGCTGGCCAGGGCCAAGAAGCATTTTCCCTCTATACCCCCTAGGTTCTTGGATAATTGAGATGAAATTTAAAATCTTTCACCCTCAAAGGCACCCTCCGTGGCTGCGCAGGCGCAATGGGCACGGAGGAAGAGAACGCGGGTCTGGACTGGGGAAGGCCGTCTCAGCGCAACCATGGGAACAAGTGTCAGAGCAGCCTGCTGCCATGGAACAAGGCCCACAGCAGCCTTCCCATCACCACCACGTTAAAAATTCACGATGCCTATAGTGGGTGTCAGCACTGCGGGTTGAGAGATGAGAAACAGTAAGACGCAGCTCCTGTTACTGCCCACATTCACCCAGAGAGCAGCTCAGAGGGACACAGAAGAAAGGCCACACCGGCCAGGCAGACAGGATGCACCTGTCTGACCTCCAATGGAAACTGCTGCTAGGCCCCCGACACCTCCCGCCCGGGGCCACAGAGCCACACTCAGCACTGACTCCCGCCCCACCGGACACCACCTTCTGTTTTCAGAGGCCAGCAAACAAACAAACAAAAATAATTCAGCTGCCTGAATTCCAACTGCTTTCAAGAGAAAGGTCTCGGTGGTAGATAAGACATAAGCATCAGCCTTTTCGTTTTGTCTGCTCGAAATGACAACACATTTCAAATGATAGATGTAAAAATCTTCAGGTTAATGAACTGTACCCACCAACCAGCTAAAGAAGAATCCGAGAACTTCCACCCCCACCTCCGGGTCCCTCTCCTCAATCCTGGCCTCTCTCCTGAAGTGGGAGTTCCACGCGGGGTTTGGAAAGGGTTACGAGAGGCTCTGTCTGCCAGGGGTGACGGACTCCTCGTCAAACAAGAGGGACCCGGCCAAGGCCAAGAACAGCCACAAGAAGGGAGCACAGGCGCCAGCTAAGAACCTTTTCTGCCCAAATGCTTTACACAGTGTCACCGTTAACCTTCACTAGAACTCTGCAAGGGGAGAATCGTGCTTACTGGGCCGGGGAAACAAACGGGACCTGAAAGAGGCAGAGGGTGAGACCGGGTCCCTAACAACAGGCCAGGTCACGGGTCCTGTTTGCTCCACTAATGTCACCACTGACTAACCACACAGTCCATCTACCGCATTTCCCCATGTATGAGACGCACCCTTTTCTGAAAAATTTGGGGTCTAGAAACTGGGTGCCTCTTATACAGTGGTGTGGCCTTTCCAATGCCATAGATGGAACTGAGGACGAGGCAATGTATGAAGACAGTGGTTCATCATCAGACACAGATGAGGACAAGCTCATGGATGGGAGTTCTGACAGTGCTGAGGAGTTGTATGCATTTTATGATGAATAAAACTTGAGTTCAATAACTTTATGTAATTCATTTTTCCCCCTCAAATTTCAGGCCCCCAAATTATGGTGCATCTTACACATGGGAGCGTCTTATACATGGGGAAATTTTATTGCTTCATATTCATTTTGGAATATCCCCTAATTTTTGTGAGCAGTACATACACATACTCGTGTGTGAAATTTCCTAGTGCAGACACGCATTTTAAAATATAAAGGCTCTTTCAGTGAAGCACACCTTGGAATAATACTAATAACCCTATGGAGGGGAGTAATGATGGGAATTAAACATAAGTTGCTTAGGATAGTGCCTGGCATATGGCATGAACAACCGTCCCCCCTAAAAATCAGACATTATTACATCTACATCCACGATCAGTTACAACACAGAGATGTACTTAATATCAAAGAGAACAGCAACTCCTGCCTCACGCGTCAGGTGTTTTGTACAGACTGCGCTGTGAATCTAAGGGTGACAGTGCGCTGGAAAGGGGATATAAACACGTACATCACATCCCTCTGTGCATAGTGAGGGACCCACGGAGCAGGGTCTCCACGGGCACGGAGTGGGCGAGCCGGGACCCACGGGGCAGGGTCTCCAGGGGCACGGAGTGGGAGGGTCGGGACCCACGGGGCAGGGTCTCCAGGGGCACGGAGTGGGCGGGCCGGGACCCACGGGGCAGGGTCTCCACGGGCACGGAGTGGGAGGGTCGGGACCCACGGGGCAGGGTCTCCACGGGCACGGAGTGGGCGGGCCGGGACCCACGGGACAGGGTCTCCAGGGGCACGGAGTGGGCGGGCCGGGACCCACGGGGCAGGGTCTCCATGGGCACGGAGTGGGCGGGCCGGGACCCACGGGGCAGGGTCTCCAGGGGCACGGAGTGGGCGGGCCGGGACCCACGGGGCAGGGTCTCCAGGGACACGGAGTGGGCGGGCCGGGACCCACGGCGCAGGGTCTCCACGGGCACGGAGTGGGAGGGCCGGGACCCACGGGGCAGGGTCTCCACGGGCACAGAGTGGGCGAGCCGGGACCCACGCTCCTGGTGGAAGGAAGCGCAGGCCTGGGCCCAAAGGAGGGACCAGTGACAGAGTACAGAATGCAGCCGGAACAGAATGTCAATTCAGGGCTTTAGGAAAGAGGGGAAAAATAAAGGGCCTTGGTGGGGGTGGAGGATGGGAAGCCCTGTCACAGACAGGTGTGACAATGAGACCGGACAGGTGAGGCAGGACGCGGCCCGGCCCCATCAGTTCAGAACACTTCATAGGGCAGGATAAAGCCCTGTCTTAAGATCTTTTACTACGTTCAACTGCAAGGAGACTTCTGGGAGGTTGGTAAGGCGGGGGCTGGGGAGAAAGTAGGAGAGGGTCGAGACTGGGCAGAAGAACGGGGAGAAAAATCCAACGTGTCTATTATGCAGAGCCACGCTCTTCAAATATTTGTATGGAATTTCTAGCATCCACGGCATTGTTATACAGAAGGTAAGACAGTTCTGAGAGCTGGGTGACTCCTTTCAGTTCTGAAAAAAGAACAAGATAGTATCATTTTTCCCAACCAAACCAAAAAGGGCCACTCAACCTGGATTTCACCTGCTGGCATTCCTCTGGAGAGCGGGCTACCCTGCACTAGTCACACAGCTTGCTCCTTGCGGGCTGAAAGGGACCCGTACATCCGTCCCGACACTGAACCTTGCTGCAGTCCCTAAGCGGAGATTCCCTCTCCCAGTAATGACAGTGACCACAGCTAGTTTGTGCAGTATTTAGCATACACTCGTCACTGCACGTAGCTCTTCACATAGATCGTTACTCCAGTTACTCTTATTAACAAGTTAGGTGGTGAGCACTATTATCACCCTCATTGTGTAGCAACACAAAAACGTGACCACGGCCATGCAGCTGATAAACGGGAACTTTAAAACCGAAGCCTTTCTGATCTCAGAGCTCGGGCCTCCACCCCCCCACCCCCCATCCTAACATGGGGGTAGACGCAGGTCCAAATTCCAGGTCTAGTCCTTACCCAGTGCGGTGATTGGTCAAGAAACTTCCCCTTTGTAAACCTCACCTCCTGCTAGGAAATGAATAATGGTACTTCCCTCATAGAGGTATGTGTTGTGGAGATTAAGTAAGACACTGCCTGGTACACCATCAGCTCAACAAATGTTTATGATGACAAGGACAACAATGACGATGATACCACCGGGCAGCCCAGCCTGGGCCACTGCAGTGGAGTCAGCTAGAAACTGCCAGGTGGCAGGCCCCAAATACTCTGTATTGCCCAGGGCTGGCAGTGCCTTGGGAATACATTAAAATTCAATATTCTTTTTAAGATACCTTATCTATTCCTCCAATGAGGCCCTCCTCTGAATGTTCAGATCACCGCCATGATTAAACAGGCCTTTCTCTGGGAATGGGGGGTTGTCTGCCAGCCTGTCACCCTGTGTTAGACCTTCCCAAACCGGGAAACGTCCACAAAACTTCCCACCTAGCCTGCAGACCCAACCCGATTCACTGACTGAGTGCTGGGACCCATCCTGCCCAGTACCCTGAACTCCACAGGGCAGCCCTCCTACAGATAAGAAAGTGCAGCTCCAGGGGAAGCCAGGGAGAATGCAGCCTCGTGGGGCTCCAAACCCTATCTCCAAACACTGCCTCTTTCCAGGTCAAATGCACGTGGAACCTCCCGCACAAGCCTGTCATTCCTTCTTTCCTGGGCCCCTTGCACCGTCCAGGTCCCAGTGTCCCCTAATCTGCTGTTGTATACCCCGTTCCCAGGGCTGCGCTGGGTCCTCAGTGCTCAGCGAAATGCTCACTGTACATAGTGGAGTCTCTCAGAACAAGTCTTTTTCTTTCTTCAAAGAATACTTAGCGTTGGCCCTGTGCCAGGCATATAAAATACAATGAGCTATAACTGCAATAGTAAAGCCATGTAATACGAGCCATAAATTATAGTGCCTGCCTAGAGGGGAAGTGATAAATTCTTTTATACTATCCTATACATGCTCTGTAGTACTGGTCACACTTCCAAAATCCTAATTCCATTTGCTCTCAAAATTACAAGGATAATTTCCATACTACTAAGATGTAGAAATATAGCAATTATGTCCCTTTCCCTTCCCCAATCCAATCTCCTTGACATAAGCAAAACCAATAATCCTGGAGTGTATTTCAGTAAAACTTTCTGTATGCTTAAAAAAATATAAACACACACACATAAGGGTTTCTCTCCCCTTTTCTCACTTAATAAAGCAAACAGATGAAGTATTATTACAAGACTCTGTGGTTTGTTTTTCTCCTAGTGAATAAAAATCAAGAAATTCGACACAATTAAATCTGATTAGTTATTTTAACCATGATTATATTCCGTAATAAACCCTACTGTAATTTATAGAACTATCTACCTCCTGAGATACTTCCAGTTTTTGCCACAAAAAAGGAAAACTGCGATCAATATTCTCACACGCTAGCTCTTACATGCAGTGATTTTATCTCTGAAAAGATATATTCACAACAGCAGAGTTGCTGAGGGAGACGCAGTGCATTCAAATGTTTATCAATAGTGCCACGCTCCTTTCCTTGGGCTGTGGTCACATGCCCAATAGCGATGCAAATATAGAGGGTCTGTTTCTCTATAACCTCCCCAGCACACAGTCTTTTCCTAAATCCGGTGAAACACGGAACTACAGCAGGGCAGAGTATCTTCTGGTGTCCGGCCGCCCATTCACATTTCCCTTTCTGCCTGTCCCTGTACTTAGCCTAGTTTACCACCGCTTGTCTTTTCCTATCAATCTGTAAGGACTGTCGTGCACAGGGATGGCATGCTTTAGTAACGCATGTGGTGAATAATTTTCTCTCATCTGTCTTTTAACATTATGTATGGTGTCCTTTGCCTTACAGTACTTTTGAAACTTCACATAATTAAATATACCAAACTTTATTCAAAAGACTTGGATTTCCCACCTTTTTCATGTTCCTAAACCTTCTAATGATCAGTTTCAACACCCAGAGACACGCACACACACAAGCACCTTCAATCCAATGCAGTGTATTTATTTATACAGCATGAGGGAGGGTCCTGACATTAAAGTATGTTCCTAAACCTTTGAATATTTAGTTTTATTCCCTGTTTAATATTTGAACACTTAATCCATCAGCAAGAGGCTTATCTGCACGGCAGGAGGGAGAGTTCTAGCCGGCCTTTCCTCTATACAAGAACACACAGCTACTGCCCAGGCACCTGTCTCATACCTCACAGGTGGACACAAGGCGGAGCCTGGACTGAGCAGGCCAGGTTTCACGAGGCTGTAACTGAGCAGCACTTCAAGACCACATCGGGCTTTAACAAGTCAACCTGGGTGAGGCGCAGTCCAGGTAAGAGGTGACAGTGTACCATAAAGGCACCATAAAGCACCCGGGGTCCAGAAGCCAGCGTCTGCCTGAGCGGGCAGGGACACAGGGACTAACACGAGGGCCAGCAAAGCTCACCGACCTCGATCTAGAACTCGGTAGCTTAAGGTGGAGCTCAGAGTGGGGCTCAAACCCTGTTAGCCACACCAATCCAAGAAACGAGCACCGCCCACCCTGCAGCGCTGAACAGTCTGTCCTGACTGTAAGGACACCGTGTTGGGGGGGGGGGAGCTGGCTTTAGAGCCCAGCTCTGTGTTTCACTTAGACACAGCGTTTGCTGGTCTAGACGCTACATGTACGCGGAGATGAGCTACATATTTCACGTCCCTGGGCCTCAGTTTCCCCACCCGTTCCCACTACCTCTCACTGCGTAGAGCTCTCGCTGAGATGAACGGCAACATCCCGGGAGCAGAAGTCCTGTGCACTTTCTTTAAAACTGCCTTTCTCCACGCCACTTTGGATGAGTCACTCTAACATTTCAAGGTCACTTTGAATTTGGAGATGTTCTTTCAAAATTCTAGCCCAGCCTCTGCAAGAATCAGCCCCAATCCCTGGGCTGTTTGTATCTCGGAGCTCAGCATGCAGACTCCTGTTTCTGCAGGTCCAATAACTAACAGAACCCCAAGAAAAGACACCTGCTGGGCCCGCCCAGCTCTGCGGGCCATTCCTGGGCGTCTGAATGGTACCATCGCCCCTCCGTCGCAGGGGCAGAAACCCCTCTTCCAGCCCCACCACGCAGGCCTTCCCACTGCCAGGTACGATCCACACCACACTCTGGCCTGCCGAGGGCTCTCTGGGTGATTTTCATGCTTTGTGACTTGGCTCAAGAGGGGAAGCAAACAACTCCTAGCCTGCTCCCACCTCCCACAGTCTGACTACCCATCTCTCAGTGAAGCCAAGCTCGCTTTTAAAGAGGAGTAATTTATGAATACCACTCCACCTGTTATTTTTAACTCATAAGCTTTCACCAAGCACCTATACCGGGACACAAAGGTTAACTAAGTTGTCAGGTTTGTGGCCTGGGGTACATCCCTAAGTTCTTTCCAGCTTTAGCTTCTCGGTTTAAAAATCATGGGTTCCTGTCCCAGTAGATGCTGTAGCCTGGGACAGGGCCTGGCTGGGCAGATAACCTTCAGATGTGCCTTCCGAGCTATTCTGGATCATCTTTAACTGTCGTTGGCAAAACATTTTAAAGTGCACATTTCTAATCACTTTACTTAACTACTTATTCATATATTAATACTATATAAGTTATATGCAAAGATTACATACTAATGTACTATTAGTATAAATCTACGGTTCTGACCTCCATTTCAGGGGTTCAAAAACTGACTGAAAAATTCTGCCTTGCCTCCTAAGCCTGCCATCTGCAACTCAGAATATACACAATGAAAAAGAACTGAAAAGAGAAACATGGCTGATTAGTGTTTTCTTCTTTTAGCTCATCCAAATTTTCTAGAGCATATGTGCTAACACACATTGTACCTTCACAATGAGAAGAAAAAAGAACAAACAAAGACGCCCATTAAGAAAACTATCCCTGGTGTTCCAGAGTGGAAGCCCCCTGCAATTCTCCATAAAAAAAGACTATGTTGGAACAGTATTTTTTTCATTCTCTGTTGCATGAGGTTTTAGAACGTTTTCTATATAGTTCTGCATCGCTGATTCCAAATCTGAAATCCGTTTTTCGGTGCATGCTCTAGTTTTTATGCAATTTTAATTTCTTTTTGTTATAGTTAATGGCATACACTGGTTTTTAAATTGGAGTCAAAGGGTAACGACTCTTGGATTGAACATAACCACAAGGCAATTAATGTTTTACAAACATCACTTTTACATAATTGTAGTTGTTTTTAAATGTAAAAAATTATCTGATAAAAACACCCTCTTATTTTGTTTCAAGATTGAATCATGGCTTCTTAGAGTAGGTGTAAATGTAAGA
Organism: Rhynchonycteris naso; assembly: GCA_037038555.1. NCBI lineage: Eukaryota > Metazoa > Chordata > Mammalia > Chiroptera > Emballonuridae > Rhynchonycteris > Rhynchonycteris naso. The sequence continues at coordinate 279,945,210 of CM072998.1, forward strand.
ATAGTCCTGACACCTTCTGTTATATATGTGGCTGTTACACACTTCAACGTCAGAGGCGCAATATTTCATCATTTGTGACACGTGCACATATTGTCTATTTTCAAGTTCTTGGCGATTATGACAAGAATTGGGCTCCTCATATTGTGTGTCATAATTGTGAGGAAATGCTTCGTGACTGAACAAAAGGAAAATGCAAAGGAATGCCTTTTGGTATCCCCATGGTTTGGTGTGAACCTAAGGACCACAGCAGTGACTGTTATTTCTGTCTGATCCATACAAAGGGCATCGGCAAGAAAAAACGGCATATGATCGCATATCCTAATATTCCTTCAGCAACACGACCTGTCCCACACTCTGAGACACTCCTGGTTCCAGTTTTCAGTGGTTTTATTTCTTCTAAGGACGAAGAAAGTGAACATGGTGATCAAGTATATTTTGATAAGATGCATGAGGAAATGGTTGTAGAATCTGAAGGGTCTTCAAGTAGTCATTAACCCCTCAGCAGTTTAGTTAACCCGAATTGAATGACTTAGTAAGAGAGTTGGGCCTATCAAAGAAAGCAGCTGAGTCAGGGGTTCCCAAATTACGCCCATCGGCCACATGTAGCCCCCTGAGGCAATTTATCCGGCCCCCGGCGCACTTCCGGAAGGGGCACCTCTTTCATTGGTGGTCAGCGAGAGGAGCACAGGATGCATCCACACCCATAGTTACCATTGAAATACTGGTCAGTTTGTTGATTTAAATTTACTTGTTCTTTATTTTAAATATTGTGTTTGTTCCCGTTTTGTTTTTTTTACTTTAAAATAAGATATGTGCAGTGTGCATAGGGATTTGTTCATAGTATTTTTTATAGTCCGGCATTCCAATGGTCTGAGGGACAGTGTACTGGCCCCTGTGTAAAAAGTTTGGGGACCCCTAAGTTGAGTTATTAGCCTCCAGCCTTCAAGAAAAGAATGTACTTCACCAGTCAGCTAAGGTATGCCATTTCAGGAAGCGTGAACCAACTTTTGTGGACTATTTTTCTGAAGACACTTTGTTTACTGTCATGATATCAGTAGTCTTCTCAGCCAGCTAGGTGTTACCACTTACAGTCCAGCAGAATGGCGGCTATTTCTTTACAGCTCTAAACAGAGTCTGAAATGTGTTCTCCTACACAATGGTAATGTTTATGCAGCGGTTCCAATTGGTTATTCAACTCACTAGCGAGAAGATTAGAATGACATAAAAATTGTCCTCGACTTTCTGAAGTATGAGGAGCACAACTGGATCATTTGTGTGGATCTTAAAATGGTAAATTTTCTGCTAGGACAACAGAGAGGTTTCACAAAGTATCCTTGCTTTCTGTGTTTGTGGGACAGCCGAGCTCGGGAGAAACACTGGACACAGAAGGAGTGGCTGAAACGTGAAGCTCTGGAAGTAGGGATGCAAAATATTGTGAACGAACCTGTAGTTAATCGAGACAGGATCATTTTTCCCCCACTTCACATCAAACTTGGCTTAATGAAGCAGTTTGTTGAGGCTTTGAATAGAGAAAGTGAATGCTTTCAACATATTATTTTTGCTTTTCCTGCCTTGTCTTTTGAGAAGATAAAATCAAGTGTATTTGATGAACCTCAAATTCAAACCCTTATATGTGACGAAAAATTTGCCAGGAAGATGAATAAGGAGGAGAAAGCAGCATGGCAGTCTTTTGTGGCAGTTACAAAGAACTTCCTTGGCAACAAAAAAGCAGAAAACTATAAACTTCTAGTGCAAAGGATGCTGTTGGCTTTCTGCAACACTGGATGTAACAGAAGCATTAAGATTCACTTCCCGAACAGTCACCTTGATAAATTTCCGAAAATCTTGGAGCTGTTAGTGATGAGCAGACTACTGCTGGAGCATCAAACGAGATTGTCCTCAACAAGTACACAAACGCAAGAGCTACAAACGCAAATTTTTGCCTGAATAGAATTTAAGTAAGTTTTGCTCACATTTTATGATTAAAATATAAGTGTTTTAATATGTTCTATTTTGAAATTGTAGACAAATTCTGATGCAATCATATCTTTAGTGCATTAGTGTATTTGCTGCATTATATAAATTATTATATTTTCACAAAGATGATGCCCAAGAAGACATTCTACTTCATTATGTTAAACTAAATGTTGAAAATTTTACAATAAGATGAAAACCTAAAATCTTGAATTGCAATAAAACTGTAGCTTACAGAGAAAAACTAATGTCAGATTTGAGATTAGCACACTCGAATTAGGCAAGAAAGAACAAGTGTTTTTGTGGATGCAACAAGAATTCTGTTCCCCGGTGTTATCAGAAGCATGGACAACCTGGGGATATCCTTCTGGTGTCTGTGAGAGCATCTGAGAAACTGGCCATGCAAAGTCATCCTTCATCAGTCCCTAATCCGTCTTCTTACAGCATTCACTATCCATGGGAAACACTTCAGAATCAATAACCATTTGCGTGATTTCCATACCCTAACAGTGCATCAGATAATCAATAAGTAGTTATCCTACTGGCGAAAGACTTATTAGCTCACGGTGAAAGGAAGAAGACTCGGCTAGAGAGTCCCTCCAGTCCTGGAAACAGAGGCTTTAAAATGCAGGTCCACAGCCAAATCACAAACTGAATTCAACGTGCAAGCGACTGCTTTATAGAGGTGGAGCATGGCTGCCTTTAGATGGTGTCTTATGTGAAGATCTGTCAGTCCTGAGTTTGCTTCCCACGTGACACTCCATGAGCTCAGGAAAGCACATGCCAAAGTGGTTGGGTTTAAATAAACCCAGGGAGAATACCACACTCAGAAACAAAACCCAAGTCCTTCTGTTCCTCCAGACTTTCTGCTGCAGTTTAAATGTAACGCTTTTACACAGGAAGTAACAACCCTACTTGGTGAGACATACACCCTTCACAAGCGAGGTCACAATGCAGTTTGGGGTAAGAGGCAGCAAGCAAGATGTAGGCAGGCTGTAGAATCTGGACTGAAACTGTTAAGAAGGTTCTGCTCAAGGCACAAAGATGGTCCTTAAAGAAAACTAGAGCTAGTCACTAACCCAAATCTTTATGTACATAGCAAAAAGGATTAGTTGAGAACAAATGGGAACCCCAATGGTGCCATGAACCTGTGCCTTTAAGTAAATTGACAAGAACCAAAATCAATGCAAACAGCACTGGGGCCCCATTCCAGTCCATGAGCACATGGGGAGGGCAGCAGAAGGGCTGGTGCCAATCTGTCTTTTGTCACCTGCTCACAGCGGGAGCTTCTTCCTGGACTAGGGGTCACTGTCTTAAAGGTGTGAGTGTGAGTGTGTGTGTGTGTGTGTGTGTGTGTGTGAGAGAGAGAGAGAGAAAGAGAGAAATACCAGGGATTCTAAAGGAATGCCAATATTCTGTAGGCACACCAAATAAATTCTATTCTAAGGGTACTTTACAGACCACTCAAAGATGTTCAAGGGCTGTTTAACTCCATGGGGCACCTCCTATACAAGCATGCTTCAAAGCCTAATGGCAACATGTGACTGGAAGGTAAATACATTTACTTTACATGGAACTGTAAGTTGAGGAATGCAGCAATCACTGCTTATTCTATTAATTCTATTACTTACTCACCTCTCCAGCACTGATATATAGTTATGACCAAATGAATAAAATGCCAACTTTCTGTGTTGAGGTATTCGAGATCCTCCATGAACCTGAGCTAAGGACATGCTTTTCTTAGATCACTTTCAAATACTGTCATATATTATATACAAGTCCAACTACCCTAAAACAGTAACCTCCCTGTGAGCCAAGAGTGTTCCATCAATCCTTATAGCTACATGCTCAACAAGGGCTTAATAAATTAATTACTCATATATAACTTTCATAATTATAGGTCTGTGGTTGATCATTTGACAGAGTAACTTGTACCAGGCTAATGCTTCTGTCAATAACAATTATAAATGGTGAACAAAATATTAAAAACAACCATCTGAAGCCACTAGAGAGCAAACAAAAGTCGGCAGAGACAGAAGGGGATAATTACCCTTCAAGGAAGGGAACAATACCAGGGAAGACCATATTTTACTGGCTTTTCACTGAAGGGTAGACCTCATTCCATGATTACCCAAAAGGGGGGGCACCCTGACTGTTCATTTGGTTAGAGTCATCCCGATTCAATCCCGATCAGGCACATATAGGAAGCAACCAATGAATGCACGACTAAGTGGAACAACAAATGAATGTTTCTCTCTGTCTTTGTCTCTCTTAAATAAGTCAATCAATAATACTAGAAACACTCATGCAGAAAGTGGCAGTTTATTGAGCTGAGGTTCCAGAGGTCAGATAGAGCTTGGGGTTGATTTAGCAGCTAGAAATTGAGGGGGGGATTCTAGAAAGAAAGAAGTTAGGGAAAGAAGAGCCCTCAAATCTGTATATATTCTCCCTTCACATAACTGGCTGACCCTGATCTACGCATACATGAATGACATTATAGGAGCCCATCTGAAAAGAACATCTAAAGAATTAAGCAGATTTCAGAAACTTCCCAACGCTGAAGAAAAAGTTTAGAATTTAAGTCCCACAAAGTTAGTAGGTCTTGGTAAACACTTTGTAATGAAAACCTAGAAGATCATGCCTTAGAAGTATGGCATGTTGCAGGACTAAAGGTTACACTCTAGGATTGTGACCAAAACAAAATAAACTTTCTCTTAAGAAAGCCTTTTTAGCCTGACCAGGCGGTGGCGCAGTGGATAGAGCGTCGGACTGGGATGCAGAAGACCCAGGTTCGAGACCCTGAGCTTGCCAGCTTGAGCGTGGGCCCATCTGGCTTGAGCAAAAGCTCGCCAGCTCGCACCCAAGGTCGCTGGCTCCAGCAAGGGGTGGCTTGGTCTGCTGAAGGCCCGCAGCCAAGGCACATGTGAGAAAGCAATCAATGAACAATTAGGGTGTCGCAAAGGCAACAAAAAACTAATGATTGATGCTTCTAACCTCTCTCCGTTCCTGTCTGTCTGTCCCTATCTATCCCTCTCTCTGACTCTCTCTCTGTCCCTGTAAAAATAAAGAAAAAAAAAGAAAGCCTTTTTACAGAATCAAGATGCTAGGGACTACCGACAACTTAACTGTATGTATACAAGAACAAAACACAAACTACTTCATAGGAAGATAAGAGAATCCAGAGTCTTTACAACATAAAACTGACAATGTCTACCTCACAAACAGAAATTATTAGATACAATGAAACAGAAAAAAAATGTAGCTGAAAATCAGAGAGAGAAAAAGAAAAAGAACCACAGATTACTCAGATGTTGGATTTAATATAGAGCTCTAAAATAAATATTACAAATATGTTCAAGAATCTATTTAGAAAAAGACAGATAAAATGAGTGAAGAGATGAAGAATTTCCTGGGTGATAGAAAATCTAAAAAAGAACCAAATGGAAATCCAAGAACTAAAATACACAGTATCTGAAATAAAAAAAATTAGATAAGACCACTAGCAGACTAAACACTGCAGAAGAAATGAGCACTTAAACCTGAAGACAGGTAAGTAAAAATGACCCAAACTGAAGCACAAAGAGTACACGAACTAAAAATAGTCTCAGTGACCCATAGGACAATATCAAACGGTGTAACACAAACGCAACTGGGGTCTCAGAAAGAAAAGACAGACTATAAGATTAAGTAAATATTTTGAAAAACATTGCCTAAAATTTTTCCAACTTTGATGAATTTTTTGCAATTAATTGTAATAATTAGCACTGATGATTACTATGTTCAGTACCATATTGTACATTTTAAATATATTTTATTCAACTTTCACAATGTTGGTATTACTGTTCCATTACAGAAATAAGAAAACTGAGGCTTGAGGTGGGAGGGGATAAGGCAAAGCAGCTCCTATCCATCTGCGTGGTGGTGGATCCAAAATGACAAATTGAGTTTGTTTTGGAACTTTCACTACTATTCTGGAAAGCTTTGGGTTGACAGGGATGAAGGTAATCACCACCATTGCCGAACACCTGCAGGGGTTATGTTCACAACAGTCCAACATGGTGGAAACTACTTTGTCTATAGAAATGAAGAAATGATGGCTCCAAGTATTCTCTGATAATATGCTCCCCAATCAAGGCTAAATCAGCATTTGATCCCAAGCAGACACTATAAAAATTAACTCATTTTAAAATTGAGACCACTCATTCCAGACCAGCAAAATGGAGAAAATGTGTACACACGCATACACACAAGCACACACACAGACAGCATCTTAGTTCTGGTAACAGAATAGATAAGTAAACAGCTAGAATACAAAAATTGGAAGTTCCTAGAGAACCTAAAGCTCTGAGATTATTCTGGAAAGAGACTTCAACTTTCTAAAGGCAGCTTTAAACACCCCGCCACATAATTTGTGGAGTAATAGCCTCCTGGATAAGTACAACCCCTTTTGGAAACAGCCCCCCACCATGACCATTCCAAAGGAACTCATTATTTCAATTTGCTTTCACCTCTTGTGGAGTAATAATCATAGGCCACAGAATGCAAAATGCCTCGAAGGCCCAAAGTCATCTATCTGTAGACTTTGCTCAAATCACTACCACTGTCAAAAGGTATTCACAGTATTTTAAACTAAGCCTTTCTACTTTTGAGGAATTATTATTTTTACTAACAAGTTTACTTTCATTCAAAAAATCCTCCTCAAAAACAGAAAAAATTTCCAAAACACAGACCAGCACTTTTTGCATACCTTTGACAGGCTTCCACCTCTTCCTATGACAATTCGAATTTATTTTATCTCTTACCTATTCATAGTAAGAAACCTTTTCTCCCCACTGAATACCACAGGATTCAAAATGACCATGCTACCATACCAACCTTAATTTCCAACTCCAGTTACAATTTATTTCATACTGTATCTTTACATTTGAGAAAATGTTAACTAAGATATAAATTACTTGGATAAAAACATTCACCTCCCATCATCCATTGATGAACTTAACTTAGCACTTTACCTTTAAAAGAATCTTAGATCTCATCATATACTATAAGCTATTTCTTTATATATATGCGCGCTATTTCTTAGGATAGGTAAATTTAAAAAATAAAAACCTAGGTCAAACATCACATTAATTCTGCTTTAAAAAGCATGCATGTTCTTATAAAACTACTTAGTATGTAATTCTGACTGAAAAGGGGGAACAGAAGGAAGCCAATAGAAAGCCAAGTGCTTCCTTTCTGGAAGTGAACTTTACCAGTCCTGTATGATCAGAATCATGTTTGTAGTAGCAGATCAAACATTTTCGCATGTTTACATTGTTTTCATGTTCGAATTTGTATTTTATTAAGGTATTATTTTGTACTTGTCAAAATAAAAGCTTGGGAACTGATGGAACTGTTCCCGACAATCTTGCTAAATTTTGGAAATAAGACTTTGTACCATATGCTTGTAGCCAGATTACATACCAACATCCTTTTTTATTCCCTGAAATTAAAGAGTCCTGACTTTCAGACTGACACTGTTACAGATTTCTAGAGGGCACCACAAGTTCCTAATAAGCCAAACTATTATTCCAAATATATCTTGGGAGCCACCATATAATAACAAAATACACATTTGGATGTGTGCAGAAAAATATGAACAGAGAAAAGACCTAAGAGCGGAAATGGCCTAGGTCTCTGCTCCCAAGCGAAAGTGTACAGGTGAGAGTTTAGGTAGAGGCAATGTATCGTTCAAAAAGATCAGAGAATTCAACTCAGGAAAGTCATTTGACACAACAAGGAATTTGGAGCACCCATGTGTACTACGAATCATATGTCTCTCATTTTATAAAAGCACAGTGTGTATTGCCTCGTGAAAGCCTTGTGACAGCCGTAAGCTCTTCTTTCTCAAGAGATACTGCCTCACACAGGCCTACGATATGTCAGCACACGCTGTGCTTGCGAGAATCCTACGAGGTCCGGGCTGGGCCAGCCCTGCCGCTGCTGTTCTGACCTGGGGTCTCGCACAAAGATGGAGAGCAAGATGTCAGCCAGGGGTGCAGTCACCTGAAGGTGTGACTGAAGCTAGCAGGTCTGCTTCAGTGGTGGTGGTTTCTGGTGGGAGACCTCTGTCCACAGGGCTGCTTGAGTGACTTTCCAACTGGGCGGCTAGCTTCCTTCAAAAACAAATGACAGAGGTGGGGGGGCACCCAAGTGGAAGCTATCACTTGAATGAAGTGGTCTTAGAAATTGCAAAATATCAGCACCCTACATCCTGTTCACTAGAAGGGAGTGATAGCCTGTCATACACTCAAGGGGAAGAGAAGCAGGCTCCATCTTTTGAAAGAAAAAGTGTCAAAGACTGAACTTATTTTAAAACCTCTACAGAATTCAAGAAACTACGAGCTTTGTAAAGCATCTACCAGGGAAGAGAGAGAGAAGGTGGGTATGGAGAGGCCTGGAGACCAAAGGCAAAGTTCCTAAATGACGACCCTCTTCTCAGATCAATATGTGACAACGTCCAGACTCTGAAATGACACAAAAACTGAATGACTTAGAAAAACTTCCCTGGATCCAAGCAGTCCACAGAATTCAGGTTTTTTTTTTTTTTTTTTTTTATATAAGGATAGAGAGAGAGAGAGAGAGTCAGAGAGAGGGATAGATAGGGACAGACAGACAGGAACAGAGAGAGGTGAGAAGCATCAATAATTAGTTTCTTGTTGCCGTTGCGACACCATAGTTGTTCATTGATTGCTTTCTCACATGTGCCTTGACCGCGGGCCTTCAGCAGACTGAGCCACCCCTTGCTGGAACCAGCGACCTTGGGTCCAAGCTGGCGAGCTTTTTGCTCAAGCCAGAAGGGCTCGCACTCAAGCTGGCGACCTTGGTGTCTCGAACCTGGGTCTTCCAGCATCCCAGTCCGATGCTCTATCCACTGCGCCACCGCCTGGTCAGGTCAGAATTCAGGTTTTTTGTTTTAAAATGTCCTCATGCACAGCAGGGACAGTAAGAGAAAGAGACTAATTCCCAAAGCCATTTTCAAACAAAAGGGCTTCCATGGAGATAATCTGTTTTCCTAATAAAATTTATATTATACTCTTTACTAGTTAACACTGATACAGCCTCTGTGGAACAATAAGAAGTGGATTTAAGAGTAAAACCCTCCGCCGTGCTCCACCATCTTTTGAATCATCCAAGGCGAAGAGGTGTGGGGTTGGGAACCGTGGACCAGAAACACAGAAATGTGTCTTAAATCTTTAAAGAACATCAGATGGGTTTCGTGTCACTTGAGCACTGTGAGAAAACAAGAAAATTATGAAAACACACTGGGAAACAGATACCAGGGTTCAGCCTCTTGTGGCTTCTTTGGACGAGGCCAAAGCCCCTTGGACAGGAACAGCTTGGATTCCACGGAGCATGTCTCATGGAAATATCTGCAGCACTGCTGTTTTCCTCATCTAGCTATTTTTTTTAAAGAATTAAATGCCATAGTGCTGCCCACACAACCTGACCAAACACCCGGGTGGGTGTGCTACAGTCGTCAGAGATGGCAGAAGCCCTGACCGGTTCCAGCGGTCAGTGAGCTCTGACTTTATCCCCACATTCCAAGCCATCTGGGAACCACCAGGGCATCCCATGGATTACACTGCTGGGAGGTTACCTGTGATCAATTTGTTCATGAATATTCACAATTCGTGAATAGTGAATAGTCATTCATGGAGAGCATGTCAGGGACCTGTCCAGACAGCAAGCAGCCACTCATTCCACGGCCGCTGAGCCCCCGCCATGTGTCAGTAGAAACAATATACTCTTTATATCCTGTGGTGTACAGAGTGCCTGTACACAGCCAGGTGGGCGTCAGCTCGGCTCTCGCTGCATTACTTGCATTACAAGTTAGCGCGGCTCTGTAAGCGAGCCTCATCATCTATACCCTCACAGGCTTGTCTGGCTCGGCCCAGCAGAGCATCAGCACCCAGCACACTCCGCGCCCTCCGCGAGGCACTCCCCTAGGACCTTCCTCCAGCTCCTTTGGTACCCCCCTCGCCCCCGTGGTCTCCCTCTGTACCTGCCCGCTTTCCTTCCGAGTGCTTCCCGGTTCCCAATTATGAACACTTCCTGGTTCGGTGGCCCGACACATCTCTAACGCGAGAAGTGTATCACAATGGGAGATGATGGGACACATGGTCCCCTACAGCAGCCCACCGTCCTGCAACGATCAGATGCCCTGCGTCTGCCAGGGCAAGACTGTGGAGCTCGTCACACGTGACAACTGAGCACACGGAAGGTGGCTATCGAGACTGAGGACCCACTTAAATTGAAAAAGCCGTATGTGACCAGCAGCTACTTTATCCTCTAGCACAGGCCCAGGGTGAAGGACACAGGAGAATGAAGGGTGGGAGGGGTGGTCAACACTCACTTAGCTGGGGCCCAACCACAGCAAATGGCAACCAAACCGCAAGCACCTCCAGCACGCCCCACCTTGCACACATCCAAGGACAGCAGTGACCAAGGAAACCCGTTAAAGAGCAAGACGGGCCCCTCCACCCGGAGGGAAAGAGCCCGTGTGAGCTGCTGAATGACGAGCTCATTATGGCAGCGGGAGGCAATGCGCCTTGAGCAAGGACACTTGGGACAAAGGAGTCACATGGCGCCCCGAGCCCGGTCAGTGCAGCAGCTCCTCACAGCTGCAGATCAGGGTCAGGGTCTCCCTGCTGTGGCTCTCAGGCTCAGAGCCTGGAGCACAAACCATAACATTATGGAGAAGTGACACTTAGTCCTCAGGTGGATACTGGCTCATTAAGCTCTTTATAAAATCAGACTGCAGAGGGACTGAATTACTAGAGAAGGGACCCATGCTATTGCTCCCCTCTCACGTGGTAAGCATCTACTATGTGGCCGGCCATTTGTTAGAGGCCTTAAACATGACCTCTCTGCGTCCCAACAACACTCTTGCAAGTTAGCCAGCACTTTCTCATCCTCCGGTGAGGCAACTTACCTTTCACAGAAGTCAGATAATTTGCCTGACTTCAACAACTGCTGACAAAGCTAGGATTCAAATTCAGGTCTACACGACCTGACCTTCTATTTTTATAAAAGCTGCCGAGTATTCTCTTCTGTAATATACTGTTGTTTACTTCACAAAGGCCCACTATTTTGGTTTTCCAAATCATAATCAATGCTTCCATGAACCTACTTGTACATAAACTTTAAGTACACTTTCATGAGTGCATCTACACAGACATACACATAAAAGGGAATATAAATCCATAGAAATCCTAAGTGTAGTATTTGGTAAGTTACCACAAAGTGGACACAGCCATGGAATCACCTCCCAGATCACGCAAGAGAACAGCAGTAGCAGCAGCTCGGGAGTCCCCGTCACCGGCTCGTTGCTCGTCCCCTCCCCCGAGAGCTACTATCTACACAGGGCCAGCCACTCGTGGGCTTCATCAAAAGGAAGCTAAGACAGAAGTGACAAGCTGGGTGTATAAATTAGGCCAAGATTTAAGACAACTTTGGTCACTACGTAACTAGACAACTCTCACTTATCAACGTTCATGAGAAGTGAGCGGTCTATTTCAACCTAAAGACACGAATGGGAGGGCTCAAGGAAGCAGGGCCCACACAGTGTTCACAATGAAGGTGATGGAGGGCAGCAGGCCCGGGGCTCTGGGGGAGGCAGGAGGCTGTCAGGTTCCAGCTCAGTGAACCTCCGATCCCAGCTCTGATAAGGACAGGAGGGCCACAAAGCAGAGGGTTGAGTTCCGCTTTGTCCAGTGTTTCTTTCAATGCTACAACTTTATGACAACTATGAATATAAATAAAACATAAAATGTACATACAGTATAAATGTATGGCACTCACTGAACTCCCATGGTGTGGTAGGCTCTCTGTAGATATCAGCTCATTAAGTCCCTACAACCACCTCGTAACAGTGCCACGACCCCCATTTTACAGGGGAGAACACGGATGTTCTGTAAAGTCCCGTGGTACTGGGGTGGGGCGAGGACGCACACCTCCATCTGCCCACCTCTGGGGCCTGCGCCCTTTCCATCAGACCCCGCTGTGGCCCCTCCTCAGGTCTGATCCTGGTATAGACAACTGACTTCTTAAGAAACCCAAGCTCTGGGTACCAAGCTGGAACTGCAGCAATGACACCACCAGCCGGGAGGCAGAGACCGTGATGCTCATTTTCTGATTCCCAGCCTCTCCGTCCCCGAGACGCTGGGACCTGGGCTTTCCTCCCTGTTTATCTTCATCTGGTTTACTTCTTCTTCCCCACTGACAGCATACTTTTGTCTCCAAGGTGACACAGTCACTGGACCAAAGCGAAAGCATTCAGTTACACAGGTTCCCCAGCACACCCTCGGCCACAAAACAAGACTGGCTGGCAGGTCTGCCCGGGTCTCCACTGACCCTTGCTCGTCCCTTCCCCTCTCTCACTTCCACACGTGCCTGTCACCAACGCCGATTCAAAGGCGGACAGGTGCGCTCCAAAAAGAAAGGATCCTCCTGTGTCTAATGGAGGCCACTGAGTTCCACAATGACCACACAGATTTTCCATCTCATGTCACTTGTGGCAAAATGATCTATAATTCTAACTATTTTTGAAAGTTGTTTTTAATTTTTCAAGTACAGTTGACATTCAACATTATATTAGTTCCAGGTGTACAGCATAGTGGTTTGACATCTATAACCTAAGGAAGGGATACCCTATCTCCTAGGTGTTTGAATGGATAACACAACCCGTTGCAACAATGTTTTCTCTTTACTTGGGAAATAGCGACAGGGCTGGAACGACAGCAGAGACAGAGGAAAGGACAGAGAAAAGCTGAATTTCTTGGACTGACTGACTTTTCCATTTGGATCGAGTCTTCTATAACCTGAGCATCTTGTAGATAACAGAGAAAACTGTCAACACTGTGTACAGTTTGTGCTATTGCATTTGTCAAGTACTCACCTTGACCAGAATTATATATTGCTTTTACAGACTTCTTCACTTTCTGTAAGGCTGTCCTATCTTGGTCGAGAGCCTGAAAGAGAAAAACAGAAGGGGGGATAAAAAAGATGTTAAGAAATTTGGTAAGTTGAAAAATAAAAACTCACTCGTAACATTTGTTTTGCCAGTACCAAAGCAACAGCAAAACTGACACATGTATTAACAATGAAGCGTTTCAGCGGCCGGAAGCGCCAGGATATGAGCAGTTCTGTTTTCAGGGATAAACGCGATCGTTCCAGAAGCTCAGTGTTGAGTGAGGTGGATGATGTGGTTGGCAGTCAGTAACCACCCTACACTACCCACAGGGGAGAAGAGACCTTAAGATGTGTCCCCTTCTAAGAGAGTTTTCAATCCGGGAAGGGAGAAAGGCAAGCTTACCAAGTGACTGACTCCTAGGCCCCGGGAACAGAATACATCTTATCGCCTGATGGTAATTTCAGCCGGGAAGAAAACACTTAAGGGTTTGTGAACTAGCCAAGAGTGACCAGAAGAGCTTTTCACAACACTTCTAAATTTGAGGATCTCTTTCAGTGTTAAAAAAAAAATCTTATGACATAACGCCAGCTGTATTTTAAAATTCTGTTTACTGAACAAGCAAGCACAGCATGGGAAATGCTACCGTGATGCTAGTAACACCTCTATGTGATTTCTCAAGGGGCTAACGGAGACATCAGTCTCTCCGCGCTGTAAGTGGGGGCGGGGGCTTCTAAGGGACTGTCACTGCTGTTCCTCACCCAGGTGATAAATCCACAAGTGCACCAATGAGTATCACAGTGTGTGCTTCAATATGCACTGTGTCCATATGTGCATTCCACTTCCAAAGCAGGCTGTAACAGGCTGTACTTAATGAGACTCTATTTAATAGAGATGGTGCACGCCCCTCTCTGCTTCTCCAAGACAATCTGTGATCCACAGGCTGGGAACCCCTGGGTAGTGTGTCAAGATTAGGGGGGCATGTGCAGTAACGGCAATAATTTAATAAACTAGTATATGTAAAAATTAAATACAGTAAATGCGCACACATAACCGTTACATCATCTAAACCTCGAAACTTCAGAGGAGGAAACTGAAGCCCCGAGGTAAGTACTTCTTTCCCCGAGGCCCCACCGCAGCTGTGAAAGGGCAAATACAATGGCACCAGACACCTCTCAGCACCCTTTCTCCTGGAAAACGGCTCTGCCCAGCACCGTGAACACGTGGTTCCACCGGGTGCTGCCCTTTCCTCTGGCTCCTGTTCTCTGGACACCAGTGGTTGGCTAAGTGGGCACCTGACCCGTGCTGGGCTCGAGAAATCCTTCCTAGGATTTCTGGTCTTGGGAACAGAGAACACATCACACGGTCCCCTTCTGGGGACCAACCAGCAGTGGTTACATTTTCAGACATGTGAAAGAACCTGACCAGACAGAATGATATTACCAGGGACAAAGCCCCAGAAACAAGGGATGGAGGGAGTCCTGGTGGCATCTGAGTCCTTAATTCCAGCTAAACCTAACAGTCACCGTTTATTTCTTTGTGCACACATCATTGCCATCTTTATTTTCCTGATGAACACCCTGGGCCTTAGAGGAGTAAGGAGCTCGCCAGGTGTCACGCAGCAAGTAAGAGAAGAAGACCGCCTCTGCTGTGTCCCCCACGTCACTTCCTCTGGAAGGGACGGCCACGTTTCCTCTCAACCCACCATTCAATTATTTTGGAGGAAGGAAAAAGGATCTGCGTTTGGAGAAGACCCTACCAGCTCAGCTCTGTGGTGGCCATGTGGGGATGGGCCTGGGGGTGAAGGGGTTAAGAGTGAGCATCATCGCATGTTGAGAGTTGACTCCAAGGGAGCAAAGGACTCTGGGAGATTTCAGCCATGACCCTTTATGAGACCAGCTATCTGATACCCTTTTTGTTTTTCCTGAGAAGTCTCTGAATCTATGTTGAATTTTTACCAACTCATCTATAAACTGACAGGGTACAAAGGTCACATACTTAATTTTTTTAAAGGTTATTAAAAACATCCGCATTTGACAGCTCTAGTCACAGTTAAGTCTGGGTGACACATCTCTTTTTACACTCTGGTATTTCGCCACTGGCAAAAGAAGTCAAGGAAAATGCACTTTAAAGGGCTCTGTGTTTAAGAGAGCCCAAGGACACTGCCGTGCAATCCAACAAGACTCCCTACAGAAATAACACGTGTCTAAATGTGCAACCAAATGCCAGGTCCTCTAGGGCCAGACAAGCAGCACCTGCAGTGACATCCTTCAAAATGTCATACACGTAAACGTAAATAAAAGTTGAGAAGTGGCATATAATCTGGGCTGTAAAATTATTAGATCTCTCGCCCCCTTAAAGGTATGTTACAGCTGCCTGCATTTCTAAGTTAGAATCTGAGGCTGAACATTCAAAAGGGTGTGTGCGCGTGTGTGCACGTGTGCTTGTGTGTGCGTACGTACATTGCTTGTGTGTGTGTGCGCGTGCATGTGCTGACAGAGGGAAGGAGGATGAACTGAGGAACCAATCCAGGAGAGTATGCATGCGCATCTCTAATAAAAGAGGAGCGTTATCCCTACTGAAAACTCATTCTCTCCATCACTAAAGAGCAGGAGCATTAGAAAAGCACCTCCAGCCTTGACAGGGAGCCCCCTGACTTGTAATTCAGGCACAGTCCTAACAAGCGTGGTCACCCGAACAGGCTGTTGAGAGAACGCTGGAGAACCACCCCGACAGAGCTTGATGTGAGAGGTGGCAACCGGAAGGATTCAGGAAAACCACACAGACAGACACAGGATCAGAAATTCCTTAAGAGTCTGAGGCCATGATGTTCTCCCAGACACACAGGGATCCAACCACACTTGTTCTCACCCCAGGTCATTTGCACTAGCTGATTCCTCTGCCTGGAACTCTCTTCCCGAAGCTCATTGGATGACTGCCTCTTTTTTCTAACAAAGGCCCCAGAGGCAGAGCCCCTTCCTCAGAGAGGTCTTCCGTGGTGGAACTGGAACAGCTCACACCCTCAGGCCACCTGGCTACTCTCTGACACATGCTGCAGGCACTGCTACTCCCGAAATGATCCTGGTTCAGCTGCTTTATTTCTATGTATTTATCTTCCTCCACTTGAGTAAATGAATTCCCATTTCCAGCGCCCAACAGATGGTAGATGCTCAAAAATGCTTAGGAAACAAAGTAACAAATGACTGAATAAACCAATTCCTCAGTAGTCTCAGCTCCACAAAACAGAGCACACATTTTAAGTTAGCTTTGTACCTTCAAATAGTCATTCTAACAAGTATTTTTATTGTCACCCACTCTGTCCTTTCTCTATAAGTATACACATAAGATTTAACTCCTAAGACTTAATGCTTACGAGTGGGTGACAAAAAAATTTTTTTTCAAAAAAGAAAAATTTTATTGAAATATAATACTTATGTTATGCCTGACCAGGAGGTGGCGCAGTGGATAGAGAGTCAGACTAGGATGTGGAGAACCCAGGTTCAAGACCCCCAGGTCGCCAGCTTGAGTGCAGGGCCATCTGGTTTGAACAAGGGTCACCAGCTTGAGCCCAAGGTCGCTGGTTCAAGTAAGGGGTCACTCAGTCTGCTGTCTGTGTAGCCCCCCTGGTCAGGGCACATATGAGAAATCAATCAATGAACAACTAAGGTGCTGCAACGAAGAATTGATTCTTCTCATCTGTCTCCCTTCCTGTCTGTCCCTATCTGCCCCTCCCTCTGACTCTCTCTGTCTCTGTCAAAAACAAACAAAAAAAGAAATATAATACTTATGTTAAATAAGCAATGGAATACTATTGTTATTACTCATTATGATGCTCAATTTTTGAACTACTTCCTAAGTCTTTGCCGCCATCTTTTCAATATACTCCAGTGGAAAAACTGTTCTTATTCTGGGTAGATGTGATTTTTGAAAATAAGCATGAAGTCTTAGGAGTTAAATCTTATGTGTATACTTATAGAGAAAGGACAGAGTGGGTGACAATAAAAATAACAGCACAGAATTTCTTCTAGATACGCCAAGGTGAGCAGACATCTTGGCCACGTTCCAGCGACGCTGAGCATGAAATGTACGCACGGACCTGCAGGGGTTAGCGCAAAGCCTGCACAGAGCAGGTGCTCAACCCACTAGCTCCCCTCATCCCACCTCTGAAGGTGCTTCTGCGAGGGGAACTCCAGGAACTCTGGGAGCAGTCACAGCAAAACGTCTCCGCAACAAGTACTCCTACAGCAAAGTAATTTCTTCAATGAAAAGACTTTTTACTCACTTGGAAAAAAAAGGAGTGTTTCTGTTTTATTACTTTATAGTTGCACTTAGAGAGGTAATTTCGAAATTGCACTTTAATAGGTGCATTTGTCCCATAATCGCCACAAAGCAAATGCTCACCCGCGTGTAATTTCTCCAGCCGGGGAAGCAGAGGGCCCGGTGTTTGGGCCCTGCCTGGGTTCACCCGCTGACTGCTGAGCGGGCGTGCTGCCCAGCGGCTGCAGAGGCCGGGTGCCTAATTCACATTCTGAGGATGAAACAGACAACAAGTCCCCCTGCAGCCTCACAGCCAAATCAATAAAGGACATTCCCATTATGAGGTGCCATGGACGACAATCTGTATGTGTATCACTATAACATAAATAAAAAGTTAGCTCAGAAAGAAATTCAATGTGACAACGAAGAGCATGTGAATAAAGATACAGAAGACAGACTGACAGTGACATGACCACTGCCTTAAAAAAGAGGGGGCTGTGGCTGAGCCTGCCAGGGAGGCTTTGCTCCGAGGACCAAACTTGGTTTTTACCATTTGCTTGCCTGGCGTGCTCAGAAGACTGCTCGGCCAGGCCCTGGGCTCAGTGTGCAAAGCCCACACTGCACCTCCTTCAACTTCACCAGCTGCACACCGCCCCCCTGCCCACCCCCGTCTCTCCCTGCATCTCCCCTGGCTTCCCCAGCTGCATGTTCCCCCCATCTCCCTGCATCTCCCCTGGCTTCCCCAGCTGCATGCACTCCCCCGTCTCTCCCTGCATCTCCCCTGGCTTCCCCAGCTGCATGCACTGCCTCCCTGCATCTCCCCTGGCTATCCCAGCTGCATGCACCCCCCTCCATCTCTCCCTGTATCTCCGCTGGCTACCCCAGCTGCATGACCCCCCCCCCGTCTCTCCCTGCATCTCCCCTGGCTACCCCAGCTGCATGCCCCCCCCGTCTCTCCCTGCATCTCCCCTGGCTACCCAGCTGCATGCCCCCCCCGTCTCTCCCTGCATCTCCCCTGGCTACCCCAGCTGCATGCCCCCCCCGTCTCTCCCTGCATCTCCCTGGCTACCCCAGCTGCATGACCCCCCCGTCTCTCCCTGCATCTCCACTGGCTACCCCAGCTGCATGCCCCCCCGTCTCTCCCTGCATCTCCCCTGGCTACCCAGCTGCATGCCCCCCCCATCTCTCCCTGCATCTCCCCTGGCTTCCCCAGCTGCATGCACCGCCTTCCTGCATCTCCCCTGGCTACCCAGCTGCATGCCCCCCCCGTCTCTCCCTGCATCTCCGCTGGCTACCCCAGCTGCATGCCCCCCCGTCTCTCCCTGCATCTCCCTGGCTACCCCAGCTGCATGCCCCCCCCGTCTCTCCCTGCATCTCCCCTGGCTACCCAGCTGCATGCCCCCCCATCTCTCCCTGCATCTCCCCTGGCTACCCAGCTGCATGCATCGCCTCCCTGCATCTCCGCTGGCTACCCCAGCTGCATGCCCCCACGTCTCTCCTTGCATCTCCCTGGCTACCCCAGCTGCATGACCCCCCCGTCTCTCCCTGCATCTCCCCTGGCTTCCCCAGCTGCATGCACCCCCCTGTCTCTCCCTGCATCTCCCCTGGCTTCCCCAGCTGCATGCACGCCCCCCTCCATCTCCCCCTGCATCTCCCCTGGCTTCCCCAGCTGCATGCACGCCCCCATCTCTCCCTGCATCTCCCCTGGCTTCCCCAGCTGCATGCACGCCCCTGTCTCTCCCTGCATCTCCCCTGGCTACCCCAGCTGCATGACCCCCCCGTCTCTCCTTGCATCTCCCCTGGCTACCCCAGCTGCACGCCCCCCCCCCTCTACCTGCTGCAGCAGAACAACAGTAAAGCCTTCACTAGCATGATAAACGGGAAGCCTGGTGCTACTTTTGATAAGATCGACGAAGGAAGATATTCATAAAATATTAATACTCAGTAGCTTGAGGCTTTATGCACACTGCCATCCCACTCCCCGCTTTCTCTTGTCTATTAGGTGTCTGGGTATCCGAGTCTCTTCCCCACTCAATCAACTAAAAGTTCCCAAAGGATAAAACTTATGTTTGTTTCTTCCTCTGCACAGAAGAGGCTCAGTGAGAATTTGCCAACTTGACTGAAAGGAACACACACACACACACACACACGAATGAGTTCCTTCTCATTAGAGTAACATCTAGGCGCTCATGACTGCCTGCAGGCCCTCTGTGGTCCTGACTCCTGTCCCCACACTCTCCACAGCTCGCGTCTGATCCACACCCACAGCTCTTCTGAACCCGTCAAGTCCATTCCAACTTCAGAGCTTTTGCAAGTGCCGACCACTTTGCTAAATCCTTTTCTCAACACTCCCCCAGATCTAGAGGGGCCTGGCCTGCTCCTTCTCACTCTCTCTCCCCCTTCCCCACCCCCCAGCACTGAGCTCAAATGCTGGAAACAGGGCACTGATTTCTTGGCGAAGCTGAAGATGGCACGGGGCGCTGAGGGGCGCCCCGAGTGACAGCCCTATACCACCCCTGTCGCAGTGACGCTCAGTCACGAGGCAGCAGCAGACACTCTGCACAGGCGGTGGTTGCTTAGGAAAGGAAGTGAAGATGCTATCGCCTATTACTTTCAAGATGAATACGAAGTGAATGGGGCTGCTACACAGGTGAAATGATCGACCTAAAAATACTTTGATTTGCATAATGTAGCCAAAAAATGGAAAGTTGACATGTCCTCCTCTAATACAGGATTTAAACTGTTACCTGTGCTGTTTTAGACCAAACAAAAGAGTCCTTAAGGTTCACGTTCTCCTGTGTTCGTACAGATTTCAATCAGAAACATTTCGGGTCCGCCCTCCACCTGTGGCTAAATGGTTGCACGGAGTGGAATTTAACCCACAGACAGCAAAGGTCTGTGGATGCCAAACTAATAAGGGTGTGGGCCCCACCTGAGACACTCCTTCCCAGTTCAGACCTGCGGCAGAAAGTCCACATCGCACCTTCAGAAATGCATCCTGAACATTCTACGGACCAATTCCATCCAAGCAAGAAAATACCACCAACCTATCAACCTTGTAAGCCAAAGAAAAGGCAACTCACAGAAGTCCCCTTTCCTGTGTCTGCATGAGCTACCCGCTGGCTGTGTCAGATCTTGGGAGCAGGACCCAGGCGAGGCCCGGAGCAAGGATCAGGTAGTGCCAATCAAATGAACCTGCCTCTATCAAGAGCGTCTAGGATTAAAGGTGCCGGAAACAAGGCTGGTACTCACAAAACACTGCTGCTTAAATTCCTCACTTGCTATTTACTTCAAAAAGTCAAGTCAATAATTATTCCAACAGCTTGAAGGAAGCGCCACCCTGAGATCAGTAGAGCAGCATGAATTTGTGACATGGTAACACACGTAGAAATAACCATTTTCTAACCTCCCAGGGCTCAGCCTGCCTTTCAGAGTCAGCGACCTCTATAAGGTACCGATGATGAAAACATTTTATTTTCCCTGTGAGGGCCTAGGTCCTGGGTGAGACACATGGCCCTAGACACACGAACCACCCCAAGGCTGTAGGCAAAGGAAACTGCATGGGGTGATGGCCCTGGCTCCCGCCCCCATTGTCACAGCTTCAAGAGAGACAAGCAGGCCCGGAGAGGAAGGACTGCCCCCTGGGTGAGCCCAGGACGAGCGAGAAGGCCAAGGTCCCTTTCAGATTCAATGCTCTTTGTGCTGAACCACCGCCTCTTGCACAGTGAACAGAGAAGGGGATCAAGTCCCCGTTCAGGCCCCTTCAGGTCAAACCTGTCTTCACAAAGAGACATGGCCTTTCTGTCCATTCCGAGTCCTGCTTTTCTCTGTGAGGCTCCTTCTCTGCGTTGAAGGCTGGGCCCCGTTCTGCCCCCACCCCCACCATCTGGCACTCGCTACCACCGGGGGACCACAGTTCTATGTGGTCACCACTTCTAGCACCCACTACCAACCACTATGTCCTGGTTTTTATCCCCGGACTTGGAAGAAGCTGGGCCCTGTCCAGGAGCCAGGTGTCCTCTCGAGAAGAGTGACGCTGAGGCTAAGAGCACCGGAGACCTGGCGTCACTTCTTGCTTGGCTCCGCATGGCCGTGGTCAAGTTAGTCATCCTCTCTGACCCTCGCGCCTTCTGCACACAACACCTGGCACAGACGGGTGCTTCCTTCTCTTCCTTTCCTCTCTACCTGTCCTCGGGCTCTTACATTAGCTAACTCTCGCCTCCCGCTTTTGATGATGATGATAAAAACAACATGGTTGTGTCTCATACGTATGATCACACTTACTCCTCACATAACCCGTGAGGGTGTCCTCGGACACAGAGGCTGGGACTAGCTCTAGTTCCTGCAGCCCGGCAGGGACAGAGCCAAGGTTCACAGTCGGGTCCTCCTGACCCAACAGCCTGGCTTCATAAGCATTGTGCTCCCCAAACTTCCATCAAGACAGAGTGGAGTCCGCTCAGTAACAGGGCCGATGCAGGGCTCCAGCTGCCCACCAACCACTGTGCGCCGCCCCATCGGCTGACCCTGCGCTTGGCCCGGCGGCACAGTCAGAACCACCGAGAAGCCTTCCACCAGCTTTGGGTGCACCCTGAGAAGAGCAGCCTTCACGACACCACTAACCAAGAGCTGCGGACTGGACGCTGGCCATCGCTGTCACCAGAACTGATGGCTGCCATAAGTGCCCGCACACAAAACACAGGATTAACATTAAAGAACTGATCTCAGTCACACACGGGGATGCACAGGCTTGTGACAGCTTGCAGGGACACTTCAAAACATCAGTGGGTCGTTGAAAAACACTACCGAGAGCGGTTGGTGGGTAAATCCCGGAGAAGTAACTGGCTCATCTCTGGGACCCGCAAAGAAAACGGGAGCTTATCTGAAGAGGGCGAGCTTGCTACCTGGTACTTCTAACCCAGCTCTGGCCCAGAGAAAGGCCACTCTGGGGGCTAGTCCCTGCTGAGGGACGTGAGGGGCAGGGAGGGGCACCTACTCACGGCGCTCGCCACCAGCAAATACCACCCACACCCACGCGCCGAGGGCCACACTAGATGCAGAGAGACCCGGAGGAGACAGGACACCTTCCTTCCTCAAGGCGGGGACACAGAAGAGAAGCAGGCACACACCCAGCAGACTGCCTGAAGCAGGTGGCCGCATGGAAGACAAAGAGAAGGACAGGGGCCGTGCCCCGCTGGGCGGCAAGGCCCAGCAAGGACAGGAGTGTGGGCCTCCTTCTGTGGACATGGGTCAGCTGAGGGCAGAGCCACCGGGGCTTCAGCTGAGGGTGGTGACCAGTCCTGACCTTTGCAGTAATGACTGGCTGATGTGCTGGGGATGGAACGTAAAGGCACAGGCTGGACAGGGAAGAGCCCACAGGCTGGGTATTTCACAAACAGAACTTCTCTTTAAGGTTTTCTGTCATGGCTCAATCCACTTCCTCTTCTGCGACCACACCCAAACCTCAGGGTGCCTCCAAAACCACTCCTGTCCCCTCCAGCCAGCCGGTACCTCAGCGGATGGCACCGAGCTCAGCTGCACCCGAGGCCATGCTCCTCTTACTTAACCCTCTGCACCCAACAGGCCACCCAGACCTGCCAATGCCACCCCTGCACCTCCTGCCTTCCGAGCTTGGTCACGCCCAGCCGGACCATCCATCAGCCTCCGAGCTGTCCCCACGCTCAGCCTCCACACCAAAGCCAGGACCACGGCTGACGAAGCCTGTCTCAGCTGCACCCCCACTGCTTTCACCAGCTCCCTTCCGCAGGACGCCCACTGGTGCCCTCTGACCTTTCACTTGACATCCAGATTAATGGCGCCCGAGAACACAGGAAGCCCCTTTCTGGCCTCTGTGGCTCAGAAGATGCTAATTCCAGTAGTTAGAATTCTCTATTTTTCTCAACAATACCTCCGTCTTTTGCCTTTTCTTCACCACCTCTTAATTAATCTTACAAACTCAGGCTCAATCTTTAAGAGTGGGTTTTATCAGGTCTTCTGCAAAACTTTCCCTTCCCACCGCAAGAGTCTCTCTTCCTCCACTACTGCTATGACAGCACTTACAAGAATGACTCTTTTTCTTACATTTCTACCTGCAACAAATGGTAGCTATTAAACTTTTGAGATACTGCATATGTATTCATTTTTTTTCCCACCTGAAGAGCCAGTTTCCGCCCCCCCACCCCGCCCCCCAGGACTGCACTGTGACCAGGAGACCCAAACAGCCACAGTGCAGAGAGAGAACCCCGGGTAGATCGAGTCCCTGGGCACCTCAACCCGCCCCTGCCCCTCAGGTCCCTTGGGCTCCCAGCTCCCTGATCTGTAAACTTGGAAAGCCAGTCTCTCCTGGCTCTGACTTCCTGAAACTCAGACGTTTTTCAGGTCCTAGAGACATTGTGCATCCAGCTTCAACGGGACTCATTTAGCGTGTTAGACTCTGTTTCAAATGCGATACAGTTTCATCTTTAGGCATTAGCACACTTCAGGCATTAGCAGAGAGAGGCCCGGGGAGGAGTCTTACGTGTAGATCTCTATGCAAACAGGCGAACCACAGCCGCCGCTGCGGACTCTAATGCCCGCCGGTTCTGCGTCCCCTCCTCCTCACAGCCTCTGTCCTCCAAGAAAGGTTTTGAAAAGTTCATCTGGAATGTGAGCATCAAAGACTCTATCAGGCATGTTCAACAAGCCCTAGGAATGCCTTTTATAGAAGAAGAAACTGAGTCAGAGCAAGTCCAGGGCCAGAAAACTAGGAAATGGCCACTGTGTAGCCTTGTCACCCTGAAAAGTCTAACTCCGAAGTCTGTTCTTTCCGCCCCATCTGATGGCCTCCCCACTTACAGAACACGCTTTGTTCCACTCCCATCATGCCCAGCTATGCCATGCTCAGCTCTCCACAGGTGCTTGTCTCCCCGTCTTTCGAGGACCCCAAAACACCCTCAGAGTGGCTAAATGCACAGAGGGTCATTAGTGAGTAACACTTCTTATTCAGACAGACAGACAGACAAACAAACCTAATTTGACAGAGGGAGACCAAGAGACCCCACGTACACATTTGTATGAAGATTTCTAAAAATGAAGACTCGTTTCCTCATGAAAAACATGATCGCTGAAAAGGCTGACCGATAGTTAAAAAACAAATGAACTGAACTAACACGGCACTTCTCGTACCATGACCTGCAGAAAACTTGTTTCTGCAAGCTGCTTGCTGAGAAGCACTGAGGGGAAAGAAGAGGCCGGGACAAATCTGTAAACCATATTCCGGGCCGACTACACCTTCCTCTGGACACGCGGCACACATTAGAACGTGAGAAAGGCTGAGATATTTTGAAGAAAGCTATGCAACTTTATAACCCAGCATTTCTCAACTAAAACAACTTAAATGAATCATTAAAATCAGAATACCTTTTCTTTTTGCATACCTGTAGAACAGGGTATCAATATAGGAAATTGTATTAAAAAAATCTAACAAAGTTAAGCCTCAAAAAATATACTATGTATTACCAACTAAAGAAGTCTAATGACTTTCTAATGTCAACAACAGGTAACTATCAGGAATGAGATTAATGACTTCAAACAACTTTTAACAAAATAACAAGATAAAAGAACCAAGAGGAACCATAATTACAACAACAAAAAGGGAAAATGTTGGCATCTGTAAGATATAATTAGAATGTATAAACAGCCAGAAGAATAAGGATAAAAGACCTTCACACAGAATTGGGAAATACAGTACATAAATGCAAATAATTTCAGTCACATTGATAATTTTTAAATTTCAAGGAAAAGTACTAAGTTGTATTTTAACCCTTTTAAAGCTGCAAAAAATAGAAATAAATAAAAACAAGACATGGAGAAGCTTCAGAGAAATAGTCACGATCAGTTGAAAGGACAAAATGCATCCCAGTCACACAAGTGCTCTTACATTTAACACGGTAATCCCCCTTCTTATCAATCCTAGTAAAAGTACCACTACTCCCTCAATAAAAAACTAAAAGGAGATACTATAAAACATGCCACCAGGTTTTTAAAACAGTATAAAAAGTTAGAAATAACCCAAATCCACTAACAGGGAAATGACAAAACAGGAAGCAACAGCTCTGGCCAGGTGGCTCAGTGGATAGAGTGTCATCCTGGCATGCTGAGTTTGCAGGTTCAGTTTTTGGTCAGGGCACATAGAAGAAGCAACCAATGATTGCACAACTAAATGGGACAATTAAGTGGAACAATGAATTGATGCTTCTCTCTCTCTCCTCCCAAATCAATAATATCAATGGAAAAAGTTTAACAAATAAAAAACCAAGGAAATAAATAGGACTCAGTATATGGGCACTAAAAATTATGTATATGCAATTAGAAAGAACTCCCATTTACAGACCGTCTGTTATGTGATACACATGCAAATACTATGAAGTACCTTTAGAATATAAAAGTACAGATATATAAAGATGTAAATTGGCCCTGGCCAGTTGGCACTATGGTAGAGCCTTGGCCTAGCTTATGGACATCCTGGGTTCAATTCCAGTCAGGGCACACAGGAGAAGCAATCACCTGCTTCTCCACTCCTCCCCCTCTCCCTTCTCTCTCTTTATTTTCCTACCTCTTCCCAGAGCCATGGCTAGGTTGGAGCAAGTTGCCCCAGGGCGCTGTGGATGGCTTTACCTCCAGTGCTACAATAGCTCAGTTGCCAAGCAACGGAGCAACGTCTCAGACGGGCAGAGACAGCAGTGACCAGTAAGGGGCTTGCTGGGTAGATCCCAGTTGGGGCACATACCAGAGTTTGTCATTGTGCCTCCCCACTTCTAACTTAAGAAAAATTAAAAAAAAAAGATGCAAATTATCCAGAAGTATAAAGTTTAGAGAGATATACAGAGATGCTTAAACGTATTTGTTAGCTAAGACCGTCTTGATTAGGAAATTAAAATAAAATAGTAATTCCGTTATACAATATCATAGGGTTGATTTAATATTAAAATTTTAAAGCCTTTTAACAGTGTCATGTAATATGGTCAACATCTGCTTTTTCCTCAGCAACTGCCAGAGACCCAAGACGGTACCTTTCATAGAAAATGAGGAGCAGTACATACGCTCAGTAATTTCCTTGTTGCCTGGCAAACTGTACATTTAAAAAATTAGTGGAATATTGTGTTTCAAGAGCTCCTGTCTGGGGCCAAAGAGAAAACTGTAATCACAGCAATTACCTTGTGAACCTCTAATTTCTGTTGTAGTTCTGAAGTTCAGCGTGGCACACCACCCACAAGTACCATGGCTTTTTCATCATGAAGCAATTTCAGCTCCATTCTTAGGAAAATAATAATTATAAGTACAAGGTATTTAAAGACCAAAAAAAAAAAAAAAGTCATGAAAACACCACTTCTATGTTATATCATAATAAGAGTTCCTTAAAAGAATTAAAACCTAGATCAGTAAGGAGTTTCCTGAGTAACATCTTTTCAGGATCTGTAGAACTGACAGGAATGTAATGAACACCTTGTAATGGACCAGACGTTTGCTGGAGAATGAACGGGTCAGGAACCATTGAACTGTAGCTTCCGACCAGCTCTGAGGCTCTATGATGTCCCACTAAACTTGTATGTCTATTCTTGACCCAATGGTTCAAAACATGGTACTGATGGCTTACAGACCTCTAGACCTAATCACACAATTTGACCTAAACTGGAGAAGCAGGTAACTGTTGAGCAGAGGCTGGGATTTAAACATGGTGTCTGAGAGCACAGCATTTGGAGCTCCACTAACTACACAACTGAGCCAGTTATGTAAGCCAGCCGTGCCTCAGTGTCCCCCTCTGTAATCCATCCTACAGATGCGGGAACTGAGGCACCCCTGTAAATAAAGAGTTTAGAATGTCCTGGAACAAGAGGCAACTCTCAGCAACTATTAGCCAGAATTAGCGGGGGGCAGTTAATTTGAGTTTTCTTTTCCTAAAGCTCCCAGGAGATACGGAGTTAGCAAGCACCATTTCTACGAGGCTCGTGGTATCCCCACAGAAAGAAACGGAAAGGGGCCCGCAGGCAGAAGACCATCTACTCTTTAGATTGGTGATCTCCGTGGACTGTGCCCATCAGCCCACGGTGGTGTGGGAAGAAAAACAGTAGAACTTCTCTTTGTATTTGTTTATGGTGTATAATTACGCAATATCAGCACAGAAGAACACGTGTGTGTGAAATGCATGCTTAAATCTGTGATGTGAGGAGTGCAAACCCACTGCCGTTAATGAGCGCTGGGTTTTACTCCATGCAACTATGACCCAGGCTGTGGGAAATGCAGGTTAGGAATGCAGGAATGCAGCCCAGGAGCTGTGTGCTTGCTGCCTGTGGACGGAGAAGATGACTCCACTGTCCCACGCTTGGAAGGGCACTGACAACAGTCCAGTGGGTTTTCTGAAGGAGCAGCCACCAATACAACTGTCGATGTGGGATGGTGTCAAGTGGTTACTCCAAAATAAAACGACACTTTTATTTTCTTCTCCCTTTTACTATTTTGCATTCGATTTACCCAAGTGCCAAAATATCACCATGACCTTTCCTTTCTGAGGAAATGAAGGCTCAGCGAGGTGAAGGGGCTTTTTCTAAGCCCACCTGGGTAATAAGTATTGTCTCAAAACTCACATCTCCCAAATAAAAATTTAACATTTAAAAAGCTACTCTGGCCTGACCAGGCGGTGGCGCGGTGGATAGAGCATCGGACTGGGATGCGGAAGACCCAGGTTCAAGACCCCGAGGTTGCCAGCTTGAGTGCGGGCTCATCTGGCTTGAGCAAAAGCTCGTCAGCTTGGACCCAAGGTCGCTGGTTCCAGCAAGGGGTGGCTCGGTCTGCTGAAGGCCTGCGGTCAAGGCACATGTGAGAAAGCAATCACTGAACAACAAGGGTGTCGTAATGGCAATGAAAAATTAATGATTGATGCTTCTCACCTCTCTCTGTTCCTGTCTGTCATTCCCTATCTATCCCTCTCTCTGACTCTCTGTGTCCCTGTGTAAAAAAAAAAAAAAAAAAAAAAAGCTACTCTGTTTCACAGGTGTTCCACAACCTTACAGCAATTTCACTGTTAAAAGCAAATACAAATAATAGATAATTTCTCCCCAGGCTGGTGTCTCCTGCCACAAGCACTTCACTGGCTACAAGAAAAACTTCAGAAAATTTTGTTTTTGATTAACATAATACCAAGCAAATTAAAAATAAAAAAATTAAACTTCACCCATAACTCCATGACTACAACATTTTTTATCTTGACTTCCTGTCTTTTTCCCATGATTTCTGTGTAACTAGGGATGGTTTATAGGCACGTAGACTCTGCTTTCCTTACTCAACACTGTTTCGTGCTGCCAATGGGCACAGCCATGACCAGTGGCTGCCCAGTCACCAGTGTCCTGTGCACTCCTGTGACTGCAAGTTAACTTAACGGCCAGTCTTTTCACTTCCATAATTAAAGTATTTGTTTCTAAGACCACCTTTCCGGCACGGTTGTCAAATAAGCTTCTTTGAAGTAAGGGTAATTTTAAGTTGCGGATATTTCTACACATGATTATAAGGTACCAACCAGCAGGTACTAAGGATACCTTTTAGTGCATTCATAATTCACATGCCCCTAAGTCACAACCCTGACAAACGGTTTTTAAGTTTTTGACTTCACATGCCAGAAATATCACCGAGATCTAACTAATCCTCTTGCAAATCACAGTTGAATAAAATTTAAGATAGTGGTTCACTCAAAGTGTAGGCATCTTAAAGGGTATAATGGCTAATGTGGACCATCCTCCACTCTAACCTGTCTCTCTCTCTCTCTCTCTCTTTCACACACACACACACACACACACACACACACACACACACACAGGAGACAGCTTGGTCCTTACCATGCACCCTTTCAAATAAAGCTCCCTAGGGACAGCCAATCCAGACAGCACGTTTTATTGGCAGGGGGCCGCTCCCAGGCGGGGACCTGATTCAGTATTACTCAAGAACCACAGCGATGAGCACAGCAGGCTCTGAAGCACATGTGAGCACATGCTCCGCGTGCTGTCTGTCACAAAGGCAAACACTCCTGTTTGCAACAGCTGAAGTTCTCTAGAAACCAAAAGGCCTTTGGATGAAATTTTCTATACACCTTTGAAATGAAGTCTTACTTCCTTAAAGGTGCACATTAGCATGTCAGAGATGCTTTCCTCAAATAGGTGTCAAGTTTTGTTGCTATTTCATCAGAATGGGTCCCTTTGTAAATGATCACCTGGCTACAGGCAGACCTGTGTACACTAAGCCGACTTGGAATGTGGATGCGGCTGCAATTATTTGATAAAAGAATGTCAATCTCCACTCTGTGAATTCATTCATCTGACAAATATTCCAGTGGGAATAAGGTCAGAGTCAAACACCACAGACATGATTCCTGACCTTGGGGACTGGGACAGAACACTGCCATCATCACATTTACTAGGTAGCTAGATATAAACATTTTTAAACATGAAAGCTACCCTATAACATGACATTTGGGGTCAGTTTGCCAAAGCAAACTGTATTCACCTATAAGTGAAGCATGTAATAAATTTTAGAAAATATTCAAGGAAAAAATATAGATTGGAGGCAGGAATGATAAGAAAAATTCAACGTCTTCTTGATAAATACATATAAGGTTTTATTCATTTATGTTTCCTGCGCTGAGTTACATTGTGAAGGGAGGGGATAGATTTACTTTGAATGGTTCTTTAACAGAGTGCTGGGAAGAAAATTAAAGGAATATTAATGGTTTAAGAAGTGGTTTCCGCTTCAAATACCAACATTAAACAAATGGAGCCAGAGGACTCTAAGGAAGTATCTCAGCTTATAATCGATAATTTTCAAAAAACTAATTGTTCCCATATGTCCACGCGGATTCTTCAGTATCGTAACATGTCCCGTGGGCGCTTGGAACTGGGCGAGCCCAGGCAGTGACCACAACATCTTCTGTAAGGAAAGCACCCCTCCCACCCTTTAGATACACTGTAGCTGCCGTGGTGACCCTCAGCACAATGCCAAGTGCCATTTATTATCAGATACCCCAGACATCCTCCAAATGACTCCACTTCTCAGAAGTGAACAAACAGCTCCCTCATTAGAACGACAAGGCCCACTGTGGACGGATGAGTGGTTCGAACCCAGTCGCGGACAAACCACAGTAAACTGTGTCGAGTTCAGCTAACGTCCCACACAGCATGACTCTGGACGACTTGGCATGAGTAGTACTTCCCAGAGCGCATTTCACTCAGTGAGACTTCTCATCTGACAGGTAGGCGCGTGGTCAAGAACAGGGTTTCTGAGTCTTTCTTCGTGTATTTAGAAAATCCTTAAATCTGAGAACTATTTCTTTAGATCAGCATTTCCCCAAATCTGGGCCAACTGGCCCAATTAACACTGGGAGCAAAAAGGATTCACAGTAAGTTTGGAACATGTTCTGCACTACACCGTCTTCTGAGGATGCATGGAGCACCAAGGTTGTAAAAGCCTATGAGATTCCGGTTTTTGTATTTTTCCGAAGTTAGAAGTGGGGAGGCAGTCAGACAGACTCCCTTCCGCATGGGTCGGACAGGGATCTACCGGCATGCCCACCAGGGGGCGATGCTCTGCCCATCTGGGGCGTTGTTCCGTTGCAACCAGAGCCATTCTAGCACCTGAGGCGGAGGCCATGGAGCCGTCCTCAGTGCCGGCCCAACTTTGCTCCAATGGAGCCTTGGCTGCGGGAGGGGAAGAGAGAGACAGAGAGAAAGGAGAGGGGGAAGGGTGGAGAAGCAGATGGGTGCTTCTCCTGTGTGCCCTAACTGGGAATCGAAACCGGGACTTCCACATGCCAGGCTGACGCTCTACCACTGTTGTTTTGTTTTTAATTTTAACTTTGTTTCACACAGTATTCCCCTAACTTATTTGGCCTCCAAAGCATACTTCCTACCTCTATCCTTTTATAGAAGTGCCTACTAACAGCTCAGAAATAGTTCTCCACATTTAATAGACTTTGGGGAACACAGACACAGACGTGGATCATAAAACTCCAGGGAATCTGTTATAATTTATATTACAGGAAGCAAATGGGTGACTCACCACTTGCTTGAGTTTGTTTTTAATATGGTTTGCTTAATATCTTTAGTAAATATCTGAATTAGCTTCCAAACATTTCAAAGTTGTGAGATCTAAAATAAAAATGCCGAAGTCCAACCACCCCTATAAAATGCCTTGGTCGAGCCGAACTCTTCTTTTCCCAGTAACAATGGGCAGGGCCTACGGAGGACATGCCCGGCTCGGTTCTCCGGTTGCCACTGAACCAGTGAGTCAATGGCAGCCACTGCTGCCTAGCTCCGTGGTGGAAGATGCTTGGGCACACTGCAGAGGTCTGAGGAGAGGGCACTGTCAGTCTGCCCAGCCCCCCACACCACCTCCTTTAGGAAGCTCAACACCCAGGGGTCTGCCAAGGACCACCCCTGTTTACATTACTGCCCAGACACACCCTCCCTCATGCCCCATTTTGGATAAACTGTACAGTCACTGTCCACCCTCACTAAGCCCCACGAACGTATCTCGGCACCTCGGTACAGCCTTCATTGACATTGGAGCCCCAATGACCCGGCTCTGATTCCGGACGCTGCCTCGGAATGGCTTTGTGAGTACAGGCAGTCTTTGACTCCCTCCCAGCCTCCGTCACACTGCTTCCCAGAGTCAGTGGGAGGACCAGGGACACGCAGGTGCTTGGGAAACTGTGGGTGCCTGATAAACGATAAACGGTGCATTTCGTTCCGAGAACGCAAGTCCATGCGACAACAGCCGCGTCCCCACCATGCTACTGTACACACCGTGGTTCTGGGCTCTCACAGAGACAACTGATGGGTGATTACTGCCTGACTTGCTGACTTCTTCTTTAGAAACCTTAAGAAATGTCCAAATTGTCTCAATTCTCCTGCCCCCCCCAATTATGGGGTAAGAGGCACAGAAGCATTTTTCTTATCTGTCCCGTCAATTTCAAACATAAATTCCAGAAGGGCATCTGTCCGTTTACTTATAGAATTTTTAAAAAATGTTTTGAAGGCTGAGGTAAGAAGAAGAGAAAAATACAATTCTTCCCACTGAGTATGGTTCACAAAATTCGTGACCTGAGTTAATTTAAGAAATAACAATCTGCCCATAATTCAGAGGAATAAAGTGATGACTCACTCACTGAGAAGGGAGGAGCTTTCTGCCCCCACGCCTTGGGATCACTAAACAGCAGAGAACTCTCCACTGGGATTTTCGCAGAGCCTGTGTCCCCAACAAGCTTCAAATAGTCTCTTATTTTCCACTCCTTTTAAATGTGTCCTCTTTCCTTTCAGCTAATAACTGAAGTAATTTCTCACGGGTTACTGCTATGGCAAGAAAACCTCAAAGTGGACGTTTAAGTGCTTAAAATTCCCTTTAAACGCTTGCCAGCCCCCATTCTGTGAGACCGCATGGCGGTCACCCTGGACGTAGACCTGTCCGCCACCTGACTTCTCCCAGGTCCACAGCTCGTGACTGAGGACGGGACGGGCAAGGGAAGCCCAGGGAAGCAGGGCTCCGATCCAGCAAGCGCCTTTTATGGGCTGGTTATGACTCTGCAACATTTTCCAGCGAAATTAGCATAAATTAGAAATGCCGTTCTTAAATCAAGCCTAATGAACCATCATTATCTTGTCATGCTCGGTTTCTGACTAGCTATGTATGCCGGGCTGTCTCACGTGACTTCACACATCTCAGTTTTTTATAACGGACAGGAAGGGGGAGGGGGTGGGAGTTCTTTGCCTCACTACGACATCTTCCTTAGTGCGGGCCGCCGACCACTTCAACTGGTGCGCAAATGAACAAACAGTGGCCTAGGAGAAAAACGCGGGCCAGTGGGTGTGTTAGCCACACGGAATCTTGCTGGGTCATTTTCAAGGGTATTGCTGCCTCTGTGCCCCTTTCACCTAACACGATGACCTCATCACCCATACACCCAAACCTTCTTCCAGGGGATAAGTTTGAGAAAGGCTAGGTAGAGAGGTGTAGTGATGGGAGGCTTGAGGAACACTGGGATGGGGTGCTAGGCAACATGGGGGTGGGGTAAGGGTGGTTGGGGAGGTTTGGGGACCCCAGGGTAATCTCAGATTATGACAAAAGCCTGTAAAGAAGACCTTATACAAGGGATGTCTAATACCCATTCCGCTCTGTCCAGTGTAGATGCTGATAATGTCGCCCCTCAGGGGGGAGAACCCCTAGCCAACCACGCAGTTGACACAGAGTAAGCACCTCGGACACACAATAAAATCTCAAGAGTTCATGCCAATGGCCTGTGTGGAGGAGGCCAGGGAAGCTGGAGTGGGGGGCTCTGGAGGGAACATGATTCTAGTCAAAGAATGCTCCCTTCCCCCTCTTAGCTTTTGTTCTTAATTCCATGACTACAGATAGTTAAATCTCAGCACCTATCCCAATTCTTACACATTGTATATAAAAAATAAACACTTGTAGAACAGATAAATAAATAAACACGGTGGACAGGTATAAGAGGGGGGAAATGCACTTTATAATTACCGCAAAAATAAAAAAAAAAGGACTGTATTCTCCAGAAATCAAATTGCTAGACACAGACAACAGACACGATACACTTTTCTCATTCGCTAACAATCAGCATGTGAGGAAAGAAAAGTATTCCATAGATGGCCTTCATGTCTGCAGTGCTGCTTAAGAAAACAAAAGAGATCATGTGGGATTTTGAATAGGTTACAGAAGCTTTACCGCTACCCTTTTCAGTAAGTACTTGGGTAAAAAATAAGCACTAAGTATGAAGAAAGTAGTCTTTGATTGTTAGCTGGAATTTCTCATTTCTCACATGTCTTTAATATTTGGGTTGCAAGAACCCCACACCCTGCACAGTCCATGTTGGGACAAGGGCTATCACAAAAATTCGAAAATATTTATAAAACAGGCTCCACTAAAAATTCCCCCCAAAAGCTCTAGAACAGACCTCAAATACAAGTTTATCTTCCAGTGAATTATGAAATGCTTCAAATATTTTACTTCTGCAGAAGGATAAACAGAGAGGCCTGTTCCATGACCCCAAAGCCAGGATTTCCTTGAGTGACACGCTAATGAAAACTGCACGCCAGTGGAAGTCTTGACTCATCATACCCGAGTTTGTTGAATTCCAACCCAAGGTCTGCCTTGCACCAAGAGAGAAAAAATAATTTCTGTAACCAAAAGTTACCCATAACCCTTTGCCTCAAGAATATTTCCACTTCGGTGTCACATGGAAACAGAACAGATGCCCCAAAATACGTAACGTGCATATTAACATAACTCACCTGGAATATAGTGTCTGGTTATGTGTGTTGATCACTACACCGACTTTGAGGAAGCCCTACCTCTGAGATCACGTGAGAGAGAGCCAGGTATTGTAGCAAGGGACCACGCTTCCCCGCTAGCTGTTGCTAACTGGACCAGGTAAGGAAGCCTGACCCAGGGGTTTCCCAGCAACCCATGATGGGGTTGGAGAAATGAAAGATGAGCTGGGCCAATCAGATCTGACCCTCTTAGCAATTCAAAATAGAAAAGAGAACAGAGAAGGCAAAGAGGAACGGCCATGATGGGCCCATTTCATTACCAATGCCTTAAGGAAGCCACACAAAACCACGACCAAGCAGTAGAGGCTTAACAATACACAAGGCAGAGACAGACAAGCACAGGCTAGGCACGAGTGAGAGAAGGAAGCAACACAGAAATACACAAAATGAGAAGTCACTGAGAGCTCATGAGGCGCTAGGGATCTGAGCCCCCACCATCACCACTTCTCAATAAGTTTCAGTGAGCCTCTGCTCACTGGAGAGCCAAACTGAAATGGTGCCCTCTTTTATTTACATCTCAGAACAGCCCCGCAGGTACGCTTCACCTCTGCAGACCACACAGAGAGTAACTCGCAAGGCCAGAGAGAAAAAGTTCAGCAATGCCTTGCTGTAAAGCCTAAGGCTTATTCACCAGAAGCTAGATGCTTTCCACAGAAACTATCAATTTTGAGTGCCTTCTATGAGTCAGGCACACACAGGTACCTGATAAAGTTCATAATTTTTAAAAGATTTTATTTATTCATTTTAGAGAGGGGGGAGAGAGACAGACAGAGAAATAGAGAAAGAAGGGGGGAGGAGCAGGAAGCATCAACTCCCGTATGTGCCTTGACCAGGCAAGCCCAGGGTTTCGAACCGGCGACCTCAGCGTTCCAGGTCGACACTTTATCCACTGTGCCACCACAGGTCAGGCTCATCTTTCTTTTTTCTTTTAACAGCCTTGCAAGGTAGGCATTACTCACTATTTCTTATACTATAAGGAAGCTGAGGTTCAGAGAGGCCACCTGGGTAAGAAATGGCAGTCCTACGCACGCCCTCCTAGCTGCACAGCCCGGGCCTGCTGACGGTGACAGCTGGGAAATCCTTCTGCTAAGACCGATGAGAAGGAAGATACCACCGCCACAAGCAGAAACGGCGGAGGACTCCAGGACTGGGACGTGACACAGTGTGGAGATAAGCAGAGACAAATGTCATTTCTTGAGGGCTCCCTCCAGCTATGGGGAGAAAAGACAGTAAGTTCTGGGAGCACGGGGCTGAGCTTCCCCTAAAAGGCAAATCAGATTGGCAATGCCCTCCAGAGAGCAACGCTAAATGACAGTCTCTAAAACTGCTGGTGTCTCATCTCGCCTGTCCCTTCCCCATGTCCCCTGGAGGGAAGACAGTGATGACAGTCCTGTGCCCACCGGCACCGTGTCCAGGTAGACACACTTCTCAGTTCCTTGGTCAGCAATGGCAGTGTTGCTCCGGGCAGCTGGGCCGGCCGATGGGGCTTCCCTCCCCTGCGCTGCCTTGTGAGATGCCAGGTGCTTGGAGAACTGGGCCAGGAAACACCTCGGACAGAACAGTCCGGGCTGCGTGCTTCTCTCCTTTCAAAGCTGGAAACACCAATCAAAACCACTGTTTGTTCTTGACTAGATAACTGAACTCCTGAAGGGGTAGTTACTTGGCTATTCATGTACACTAATATTTCACTTCTCTCGGGAATTACGTGCTTAGGATGTGCTGAGCAGTGTGCCTGTCCCCGCCTGAGTACCAGCAGGAGAAAGGGTGACTCCTCTCCTCCCTGGTGGTGCCAGTGCTGGTGTGTCACGAGGGAACCATCATGACAGCCTGAGATGATGACTCCGTACACATCGGGCCCTGGAAGCCATGCTTGGGAAGGTCAGCGGGAAGGTCCCGGCCGCCTCTGAAGAGTACATGTTCTCCAACGTCAAAGGAAAGGAAGGAAAGCTGAAGAAAGGGTGAGCAGGCGCAAGGAGAAGCTCTGTGGACGAGAATTCCCACTGTGCAAGGGGAGTGGGGGGGGGGGGGAAAACAGCAGCCGAGGAGGCTCTTTGGGTAGGATACGTTTCCTTCCCGCGAGCAGCGAGCTTAGCTGTGACTGATGGACCTTCTCCTTGGGAAAACCTCCTCCTGCGAGAGGCTGGGAAAGGTCCGAGAGAGAGAGAGAGAGAGAGAGAGATATCCTGGAAGCCACTAGCACTGAGCTAGCCAGAGCAGCTGCAATGAAGTCTTTCCCCAAACCAGGACTGGCCAGTGGAGCTACCCAACACTGACAGAGCAATATGGCGGCACCAGGTTCAGAAGATGGAGTTCCATTCCTATGTCCGAGACTCTCATTATGTGCCACCTCCCAAAGTCCCCTCTCCAAGTTTCACCTAGATATGAAGATCATCTCAGCTCCATGGAGAAAATGTAGGCTTTGATCCCAAGGAGAGCATTCAAAAGGGAAGAGAAATGACTAGCGACTCAAGTAGGTTATTACACTGATGGTCTCAGCCAAAATGCAGGCAGTCTTTGGAGACCCAATAACACAGAAATGGTTTAGTAAATGAAGGAACAGCTATATGACGGTACCACGCGGCCCTTAGAACAAAGGTGGCAGAACTAAAGAGTAAGATTTGTGCTATTTTCTGAAGTGAAAAAGCAAACTTCCAAATGGCGACTGCTTAAAACAGTGTGTGGTAGTAAGTAGAAAGTTAGGTTAGGAAGGTTGGATGGTGGGTGATCTGTACTGTCCAAATATTTCAAAAATTCCTTATAGTTACATGGTGGACTAAATTAAAAAAACAAAAAACAAACAACAAAAACCATTTGGCTTCTTGGTAAGTCTCCAGTACAGGAGAATCATTTGCAGTCTCCACAAAATTATACTACTGTTTGTGAAAGCGAGCTCTTCCCCGACAGCTTTGCCAATGCTAGCTCCCATTGTTCAGGACAAGAGCAGCATCAAGGTCCTCAGATGGTTCGAGCAAGCTGCGGGAAGAGCAGGGGGAAGAGGACAAGGTGCCGTCAGAGGCCCTGGGGCCGCTAACGCAGCCCTGTGCTTGTGCATAAAACCACCACTGGCCTCCACGGGCATTATCAGTCCAATAATACATTTCTGTTTTAGACTTTTTAAAAAAGTGTACTTGAAGCCAGAACAAGCCTTGCATTTCAAACACACAAAAACTAAAGGAATGCCACAGAGGGAGAATTAAGGTCAACTGAAATTGGCCTTTTGTCTGGGACGCATTCTTCCGACTTAGGAAAACGGCTGAGTTTGGTTGAGCTGCAGATGAATTTGAAAGTAAAATAGAGGTTTTCAGGTTTACCCACACAGCCAGACACAGAATGCTAATGCAGATTCCTGCAATACGGTTTCCAAATATAACAGCCATTGTGCGACCTAGCCCAGACCTCTAGCTGCAAGGAAGAGAACAAAAAAATTGTTAACAGGATGTCCTGGGAATACAGGTAGTGACAGTTCAAATGACTGTTTACACACACTTGGAAGGTCAACAGCGGGAAAGACACGAGA
Organism: Rhynchonycteris naso; assembly: GCA_037038555.1. NCBI lineage: Eukaryota > Metazoa > Chordata > Mammalia > Chiroptera > Emballonuridae > Rhynchonycteris > Rhynchonycteris naso. Next base: position 279,983,269 of record CM072998.1, read on the forward strand.
ACGTTCAACATGGGCCAACATGCTAGCCTGCCACCGCGCGGGTCAATACTTACACACGGTTTCCTTTTCCAACTGACGTGCACAGTTCAAACCCACAGGGTCCAAAGGCCAGCACAGAGGTTGGGAACCCTGCATGCAGCGTGCCGACTGGAAATTTCGAGTTAGACTCCCTAACCCCCACGTTTTTAAAGGGTCCACTGTATATGCCACCAGCCAGGGTCTCCTCTCCGCGTCCCCCCCAGCTATGTGTAGAAAACGTAGGCTTCGGTACTGTGTGCGGATGGCTCTGCCCCTCTGGGCACCAGGGCTATCTGTTCCTAACGGAACAGGTCCCCACCCAGACACCATCACTATCAGCTGAGTCACTCTCTTGGGAAAGCTGAGAGGTTCAGGAAGGTGTGGCCACTGGACACGAGATCAGGTCTCTGTGTTCTTATCAAAGCAGAGTTAGTTTTGATTGTTGCGTTATTTGGTCCCTGGACTAGATAAAAGGCCATGTGCGTGTTCCAAGAACCTCAGAATCACAGTATTTTGAGGCCATTACTTCAAAGCATGAGAATTTATCAAACATCTAAGACAGAAGACCTAGACCAAGTCCCTCCCTGATTTGGACCTATGCTTCCCCCTCCAGTAAGATGAAACTTTTTTTGTGGGGGGTGGTGGTGGGGGGGATAAGGACACACTAAGTTATCTCATGACCCATTACTGCACTGTGACTGGTAGTTTGACCAGAATATTTCCAAATTTCTCGAACTGCTGATAGTGCCTGATCTTTAACATTTTTCAGACCCATCTCTGTGATTTCTAACCTAGACAGGGCTTTGTATATAAAAGTATAAAGAGATACCTACCCTCATTGACAAGATTTACCGGGTAAGTAGCTACACAGACAAGTTTCTTATATATTCAAAGGTTTTCACTGGAAATAGTCTCTCAACTGAAACATGCATAAGGACATAAAAGTTAACTAGGCAACATATTCATTCTGTGTATTTCTTTGGAGGAGGCAAATTAGTCCTGACATCTGAGTTTAAAAAAAACAAAACAAAAAACCCAAACCCTCTCCAAAACACAAAAGTAGCTCAGGGAGGTCATTTTTGTCCAGCATGGAGAAGTTACCAGGAAAACAATAGAAACAAAACAACAATAACAAATCTAATACTTAAACAAGATCAGCCATTTTATGCCGGCTCTCTCTACCTCTAAGTGCCGTTTCCCTGGTCCGCTCAAATTATTTTTTCCTAGCAATTCGCACTAATCTCCCTTGTTTGAAACAGAATCTCCCCTATAACGATTACCTGAGGAGCCATTCACTGGTGTCACCTGCTTCAGCAACACCAAAAAATGCTAAACAGTCTGGCTGGCCAAACAAATCACTGTCCCTTCCCCAGGCCCCCGTGCTGGCTGGGAGAGGTTTGAGGATCACACTGTGCTGAAGCAAGAACTTCTCCTCCTGATCCCCAAGACACCCTGGGAGAGCAGCACAGCCAGTGGCTCAGCTGCTCAGGGGGCTGTGGTCCGTTCCTCCTGTTCCCCCCACTTCCCATTCTTCCAACCAGAAATGGGGCTCCTCTTCGACCTAAGGAGCTATATCCTGACAAGTGCCCGCAATCCGGATGAAAGGGGGTCCTACAGCACATGTCCTGTCAAAAGGGTAGCGTATCCCACATGTATCTTTAGCCTTACTCTGCTCCTCTTCTAAAACAGTAAAACACAAATTATAGTGAGGTACTAAGAAAACACTGCATCGCCCGTATGCCACGTCACCCCCAGAAATGATACCTTCCACAGTTCCGGTAAAAGGAACACTTACTGCTTCAAAGAGCAAGAGGAAGGGAAGCCACAATCACCAGGAGCATCTCTCCTGCTTCTCCAGGCTGATGAGCCCAGAGGCTGAGGCTCCTCATCCTTCTCTGAAAGGCAGCTTCCAGCCCCTCCCGACTCACATCTCTGCACCTCTCGGTCTTCTCTTTTTGCCTCCCCGTCAGAAACATGACACAGGACACAAGGTATTTAAAGTGGAACTAAACAAACTATCAACTTATTAGGCTGATCACCCACTGAGCTACACTTGCTTTCATCCTTGAGATTTCTTACTGTTAGAGAATGGTCCCCAGTGAAACCTGGTCACCCCCACTCCTAAATCACATGTCTACTCGCCCACTCTCCCGTCTCCAGTTCACAACCGTGTCCTTCTTTGTTTGGACTTTGTTTCCCACTTTGTTATTTTTATGATGCATAAAACTCCAATGGGAATAAAAGCGGCATGTCTTTAAACTGGAAGAGAAAGAAAAGTAAGAATTACTAAGTTACTAACAGATTGACCCTTAATTATCCATTTACTGGAGGTGCAGGGTCCTGTCATTCTTTGTCTTGTGGCTGATGGTCCCTTCCGGTGGGCTGTAGGGAAGTAAGCACTTCAGTGCTTTGGGATGGCCTAGTTCCAATTCAAAGCCCCTGCATTTATTTCAGAAAAACAACAAAGCAAAGACGTTTCCTCCCAAAGCAGCCATTCAGACCTGTGCTCTCAGAATGGTCCATGTCAGAAAGCCTCAGAGTTGATTCCAAAGGGTGATTCCTAGTCAACAGGATTTGTTCAACTCACCGCCCTCTCCTCCCCCTACCCTCAATCTCCTGAGCCAAGAGCTTTACGTGAATGCCTGCAACCCCTAAATAGTCATCCCTATGTAGGAAGGAGGTTAGATTTGTTCTACAGTGAAGAAATAGAGGCAGAGACAATAAGTGACTTGCTCAAAGTCATCTGTAAATTCAAATATCACTTTTCTGTTGGTTTTCCAGGACTGTTCATTTTCCTTCTGTCTCCAACATTCGGAAAACCCAACTAAACCATGTCCAGGGCACTCTGCTATAATGAACCCGCTGTGTCCAGCACTGCACAGAGATCAGGACATCGCAAGCCTGTTGCACCCCAGAGCAACAAAAAGGCAGAACTGAAAGAACAGGGACCACACCTATTTAAAACCACATGAGGTCCTGGCCGGCTGGCTCAGTGGGAGAGTGTCAGCCTGGTGTGTGGAAGTCCTGGGTTCAATTCCCAGTCAGGGTGTACAGGAGAAGTGCTCATCTGTTTCTCCACCCTTCCCCCTCTCCTTCCTCTCTGTCTCTCTCTTCCCCTCCCACAGCCAGGGCTCTAGTGGAGCAAAGTTGGCCCGGGTGCTGAGGACGGCTCCATGGCCTACCTCAGGCACTGGAATGGCTCCAGTTGCAACAGAGCAACATCCCAGATGGGCATGCCGGGTGGATGCTGGTCGGGCGCACGTGGGAGTCTACCTCCCTGCTTCTAACTTCAGAAAAATAAAAAAATAAAATAAAACCACATGAAAAGGATCATAGATGGTGTCAGGGATGGAAAGGGGAGGAAGACACCCAAGCCCACAGCTCTAAAAACCGTTTCTCCAAATCAAGCTTCACTACGTTTCTGATCTTACTGTCTTACACAAAACAAATGATGCCAGGGCCACATATAGTAAGTGAGCAAGAGACTTGCACAAACACAGAAAAGAGAATTGGAGCGGGTTTTCCCTTGGAAATGTGAATTTTTCAAATGTCAAGTTTCAAAAGGTATCCTATGAAAATGCATTTTGCGGTCACTTCTTCTTGGGGAAAGGGTAGTGCGTTCTGTCCAGGCGCTTATATTGTGGTCTTTACCTGTGGGCCCCTACTACACACAGCAGGAGCACATCCATTTTTGCTTGTTTTATAATGAGCATAATAAGCACAACACAACATCCTAGGGCCAAAAAGAAAAGAAGTTGGCACTGTGAGGTTTTAAATGTGCTAAAAGGGAAAAAACTCAGAAGGGAGAAATACTGTCACTTCTCTATTTTAGAAAATATTCCAAATAACTGGTAGCACATTAGTCTAGAAGCCCGCTTTGTGGGACCCTGGCCTACAGGAGCACAGAGGGAAGACGTCTGGTCCGCCCCGTGCCGGTGCCCAGTGGTATTTCCTGTGGTGCTACAAAGGGAGCTGCACAAGATAGACGCAGAGAAAGGGCGGCCGAATGCAGAGATACCTTCCTACCACTTATTCACCAACAAATCAATAGGTGTTTTTTAAAGAGACTCATTTTAGTGTTGTAATCATCACCTGTTGCTTTAAAATTAATATGAAGAAAGCCTGTATTCTCAAGCGCTTTCTCTTTTGAAGGAGAACAACATCAAAAGCAATCTAAAACCTTGAGGCTGAGAGGCCTGCCAAGGTGGGGTCAAGCCTGTGGGCTGCCCTCGCTCCAGGCTTCCCGTGGGAGGGAGCAGCCCGGGGTGACCACACCGCCCTGTGTAGGGGCAGGTGGCACGCAGATGAAACCTACTGACCTCGTCTGCTGTGATCACAGAGCTCATTATCCTCACCCCCAAGACGTGTGGGAAATCTCACGACCCGGCACCCTCCATGGGACAAAGAGGGTGGGGAGGTACAAAGAGCTTGAACCTTAGAGCAAGGAGACCTGGGTTCTAGTCTTGGCTCGCCACTAACAGAATTCGAGGCCTCGGCAGGCCTTTCTCTTGGTCCTCAGTTTCCATGTCTACAAATGGGAACGTTTGCAGCCAAATTCCTGTAGGTATAAAATTCCATAATTCATAATACTTTAGACATGCCTCATTCTTCTCGTGGCAATGTGCACCTCCCTGCTGACCCCGCGCCCCTCTTGGGGAAGACAAGTCAAAATGGCAAGTATTGAGATTGTTAGCAGATAGGAGTTTGTTACAATTATAATGGGGGGAGTGCCCCCCCATCAGCAAAGCATGGACTTTTCAGAGAGGCTACAACGGCACTTACACCGCACATGGGGGTGTTTTTGGGGAGGGTACAGAAATGAGGTCACATTCTTTTCCTTGGTACAGAGAAGATAAGATCTGGTTGACGGGGAACCAGGCTGAAGATTCAGGAAGCTGTGGCTTCCGGCCTGAGCCCTTGCCCTGACCACTCAGTCTCCCCCAGACATCATGTAGCTCGAGGACACCCACGTGTCCTAGATGGAAAACAGGGAAAGAGATGCCTAAGCCCCTGCTTGTGTCAACGAAGACCACTCCAGTATGGTGACATCTCGCGTCTCACCTCCTCCTGCGGCACTCACTGTCAGGGATGTGCTCTGGGCATTCATTCGCACCTGATGGTAGGACGTTTTCTTTCGTTCAAGTCTGACCGACAGAACCCATTTCCTTTGGGAGCAGGAGGAGAGAATGGCAAGGCCTTCTTTTCCTTAGCCGAGGCCGGTGCAGAGCAGACGTGCGCCAAGTGAACGGAAGGGGCGGGCCTCTGCACAACAGCGTCAGCGCAGACACCACCGGCTCTCAGCCACGCCCACTGTGGTCCTCCGCCACGAGGACTAGACTCATGAGGCCGACCACACAGTTCCATATCAAAATACTGACCATGTACTTTGCAGCAGGGTGATGTTAGGCCAGTTCTTTTTTTAAAAAACTGTCTTAGACTTTCACTTTATCTATAAAATAGGAAAGGATAATCATAGCCATGTCTATAGTTTTAGAGACTGAACTCAGAGAGGATACAAAGCTCCTAGCACACAGGAGAGTCAACAAATGGCAGCCCCTTCTCCTCTTCCAAGTGCTTTGAAACCCAGAGCTGGGAGATTTCTGCACATGGAGTTATATTTCTGGCCCCTGCGAGAGGAAACAAATTAGTGAATCAACAAAGCCTGTACGGGGCTTTCTGCAGATTCGTCGGGAGCTCGAGAAAGCCCACTAACTCATTTATCCAAGGTTCCTGGAAGGCAGCAGTAATGGCTTTGGGCTGCTACCCACTTAGGCACATTGAACTGATGACCGCAGGTCAATACCCCTCTCAATTACCAGTCCCCCTGAGATGCCCTGGCCTGCTCGCCTGCAGACGCTCTCCTCGCAGCCCGCCCGCACAGGAGCCAGAAAGCACTTTCGAGACGAGAGCGAGCAGTGAAGTGCTCACTCTGAGAAGTAAAACGGTTACTACAGGAGCCAACAGCAGGGCCTAGCTAGGTCTCTTTGGCTTGCTTTCCCCCTTAACTCTCCAATGGAAAAGGCCATGTGGAAAACTCCCTGTTCCTCATGAAGATCAGCACAACGGAACTGGCAAAGGATATAGGTACTAACAACCAAGCTGAAGGCAACTGTAGCTCATTGGAGGCTCGGAGAACCAGAGAAGCCAAGACCGTGACGAAGGGAAAGAGACAACTTCCCAGGAGCAAGTTTCTCTGAAGGAAGGAGAGTGAGAAAGGCTCAGACCAGGGCCTCCTATAAAGGAATGGGTGCTTCACACTGAGAGATCATTAGGAGAACTTCTGGGTCCCGCATTGCTATTCATAAAGTCTAGTGCCCCTAAGCACCAAACTCCCAGAGCCCATTGCTAAAATAAAAGGGGGAAAGGGTTGTAGGGGTGGGGATCAAAGTATACAAGATGAGTAAGTTCTGGAAAAGTAATGTCCAGCATGGTGTCTATGGTCTATTTGAGATTTGCTGAGAACTGATTTTAAAAGTTCTCGCTACAATAAACAAACAAAAACCTATGTGAGTTGATGGGTGCATTAACTAAACTTATGTGCCATTCTGCAATACACATATATAAGATCACCATGTTGCACACAAACTTACACAATGTTATGTCAATTACATCACAATAAAGCCGGGGGGGGGGGGGGGAGTCACCAGAAAAAAAGGGGGGAGGGGACTGCACTGCTCTAGCTATAACAAGTTCCTCCTCTACTTTGTACAATATCTTATAAAGTGGTTCCAGGCATATTCCTCTTGATACTGAGACAAGCTGTCTGAGCACCCATTTTATATATAACGGAGGGAGCCGAGTTCCAGAAAGGTTAAAAGACTGCCCCTAAATGTCACTTCTGACAAGTGGCTGACCTAGGACTGGAACCCATAACTCTTAATTCAAAATTTAGGGTGTTTTTCTGCTATATCCAATCATGCATACAAACAGCTGCTAAGACACCTAACGGTCTACGGCACTGACAGGTACCCTGAGAAAGAAAAGAGACCAGCACAAGTATCCTGGACAGGTGCACGGCAGGAACTTCTGTGACAGTACCCTGGCCACAGCTGTGACTATCTGGAGAGCACACTGATCTAAATTATGACCATACAGGGATAAATGTGATTTGCAGGCTCAACCTGAACTGAGAAATATAAAGAACATGGCACTTAATTATATACATCTATTGACCCTGAGAAAGAAGATAGCTACCTATGAAGGGCTCCTGTGGCTAACAGGTCTCAAATTTAAAAAGAGACCAGTGCCTGACCAGGCGGTGGCGCAGTGGATAGAGCGTCGGACTGGGATGCGGAAGACCTGGGTTCGAGATTCCGAGCTCGCCAGCTTGAGCGCGGGCCCATCTGGCTTGAGCAGAAGCTTGCCAGCTTGGACCCAAGGTCACTGGCTCCAGCAAGGGGTTGCTTGGTCTGCTGAAGGCCCGTGGTCAAGGCACATGTGAGAAAGCAATCAATGAACAACTATGGTGTCGCAACGACAATGAAAAACTAATGATTGATGCTTCTCACCTCTCTCCGCTCCTGTCTGTCTGTCCCTATCTATCCCTCTCTCTGACTCTCTCTCTCTGTCCGTGTAAAAAAAAAAATTTAATTAATTAATTAAAAAAAAAAAAGAAAAAAGAGACCAGCAACCATTTCTAACCTGGGACCTATCACACAAACCACACTTCTGGTAGAAGCCTGTACTGAATGAACTTCCTGCCTGCTGTGTTCCTGCCATCAGAGACAGCCCTTATAAAGAGAGTTCCTGGAATCCTATTTCAACCAATAGATTGAGGACTTTCCTTGTCCAATCAGAAGTGCAGCTACCACTAGCATCTTCATTGACCAATCAGAGAAGCTACATTCTAACCAATCAAAACAGTGCATTTTGGACCAATTAAACTACAGGATTTGGAGTCAGTACCGATTTTTGAGAATATACCAGAGGACCCTGAGTAGGGACTTCTCTCTATATAAGTTAGCTCCCCTCTGGCTCAGGGACTGCACTCTCCCTGTCCACCCGAGGCTGAAGGCCTTGTTCCCTGGCTGGCGCTGACACACAGAAGACGCTTCACTGGAGCGGAGCAGAGTAGACCGAAGCAGGGCACAGCTGTCTGGCTGGAGATGGGCCTGTTCCCCAGCCGTGCTGTCTCACAGCTGAGCTGTCTACATTAACTACAGTTTCCTTCTTCACTGTACCTTAAATCGGGGGTTCCTATTGGTGCTGAATTGGTGCCAACAACCATCGGCTGACAAGCCTAGATGAAAGCATGCACGCGTGCTCACACACACACCGTCTAGAGCAGCACAGGTGACTCTCAACCGTGTGGTGGAAACTGAGTCAACCAAGGCAAGGAGAAGTAGAGGAAAGAGCAATTTATGGATAGCGCCAGGAGCAGTGGTGGCAGAGATAGGGACTAATGACCCAGTGGTCGAGGGTGGAAGGGCTCTACCTGCTGCTGAGGGAGACCAGTCCCCAGGATGGCAACAAATCTTCCCAGTTCCTCAACTGTGTTCCCCCTCTGTGAGGCCTGGTGGGCTAAATGACAGGTCTAGTCCTGCCTGCCTGAGCCCCACCCACACTCCGCCACATCGGAATCTCCCCCATAAGTGCTCTAAAATGCAGGCAACTGGGCCCCACATGGGCTTCCCCGCTCAGAATCTCCACGTGGGACGTTGAGTAGGAGACAGGCTCCACTGAGGACCAAGAGGCCACAGTCCTGAACGTGCTTCAGGAGAAGGCAGCTGCCCAGCAGGGTCAGGGAGCAAGGAAAACCGCACTGTCGCCGTCTCCTGCGGTCTGGCTGTTCACCTCCAGTGTGGTTCTCCGTAAAAACCACTCGGAGCAAGGATGTAAGGAGGCGGGGAGACAAGGTCTGCAGACAGCAAGGGAAAACCACCAGCAACCATAAGCCACACTGGTTCTCTATGGCCAATGAGTTTAAGACAACAAAAGCGATCAAAGAGTTGAAGCTGAGTGAGTTGAGGGGAAAGAACCAGAAATTTCAACACAGTAAGAAGTCAAAATACCAGTTCCGTTTTTGCAACATGGAAAAAGAAATGTTTAGACCACAGGATCTCTAAAACTGTATGCAAAAACAAAAATTTTGGACACCAAAAGGCTTGCACACAAAGTAATCAATGTGATGCGAAGTGTTCTCATGACACAGATCCAAAATTGCTGTCATAGTCCTCAAAATCTGACAGCATGGCACCAAAAACGAGATGTGATGGGAAGGGACAAAGGAAGTACAGATACAGAAATGTGCTGTCACACACTTCAGGGAACATCACAAATGGGCAGCCATTAGCTCAAATCTGAAAATGACTTCTGTGAAGGATTTCTCACGGCAGCTTCCGAATTTATCCCCAGATGATATAAAGGCCTCGTCTGCTCCCAATGTGCCTGCTGACTGAGACCTGGAGGCATTGTGGGCCCATCACACTGAACTTGACAGTTCAGTTTTCCAACTACAAATGGCCTTCACAGAGATGGAAGGAAGCCCGCCCACCTGGGTGGAGCTCCACAGGGCCGAACTCTTAGCAATAAAAGGAACAAATCCCGGTTCTCGATGAGGATGCCACAAGAAAGGGCCTAAAGAGTGTTGAAAACCTGAAAAAAAAATCAAAAGGCCATGGTGACGTATGTAAATTACCGCCAACATCTTGAAACTATGGGCTCCTTCCTTCCACAAGTTAAGTAGAGAGATAACATGAAGGTGGTGTTATGGCGCTTGTCACTGTAGTTACACAAGCAACTCCGAAAGCATTTCTCTGAGTCCAGATCTACAGAAAGCCGCAGTTGCATCCATTCTAGATGCATTTTATTCTTTTAGAGAGGCATGGCAGGTAGAATCTATTCCTGCACTCAACGGAAAAAGAAAATATGACCCTCTCCAAAAAACAAACTACATTTTTTTGCTGACATTAACAATGTCAGAGAGGAAACGAAGAAATAAACCAGAGACGCACACTGGCTTCTGTTTCATTAGAAACACATGAAGAAAATGTCTGCCAGTGAGAAAACATTCTTCTACTTTGCAAAGGTCTCCCATGCAAATGAATGTCTCTTCTTTCTTTCCTCCACTGTACATGTATTAAGACTGAGACACAGCCCTGGCCAGAGAGCTCGGTTGGTAAGAGCATCAAACTGAAGCACACAGGTTGCCGGTTCGATTCCTGGTCAGGGCACATACGGGAACAGATGTTCCTGTCTCTTTCCTGTTTTCTCCCTTCCCTTCTCTAAAATCAATAAAATAAACATTAAAAAAAAAAAACACAACTCAGACACATGATAAAAGAGATGAGAGATAAAGGACCAAAGACCCAAAATAATTCCCAGGGCATTTAATCCCCATGCAGGAAATGCCCTTGTAATAATATAAATACGGAGGGGTCAAACAGGAGGGACAGCTGTTGTTTTGGACTCACCAGCATCTGTTCCCCCGACCCAGAAACCACGTGGGGGCAGAACCGGAACTCCAATCCAGATCTTTTATCTCATACTTTAATGTCTGTTCATAAAAGACTTCACATTCGAGGGCCTGTGGCGTGTTCACAAAGTCCTTCCCGTGCATTAGTTGATTCAAACAACTCTTTGAGACAAACAAGGCAGGAACCTTCAAACCCACTTCACAGAGAGAAAGCTGGAGTGAGGAAGGTGTTCTAGAAGGTCACACAGCTAATAAGGTTCCCAGCTCTGTCTAGGTGCCTGTTAGGGAAAAGCCAAACGCCCAAACCCCCGGCACTTGACTTGCAACTAGGTTGAGAGAGGAAAAGAGTGAACAAGCGCACAGATCCTACACCTTCCTCTGAACTCTGGGGTCGCTCTCTCCCGGAGATGCGTGGGGGCGGCAAAGGAAATGACTCTTTTCTCGGGTCAGGTCTGAATCATGCGCCCAAACCTGCCACACTGTTTCTCTGCGAGAGGCTGTCCCATATCGGATGGAGCCTCGAGCACGACAACCAGGGAAGGCGAGGACCGGGCTCACACCACAGTGGCAATGGCAGCTGTTAGATCCACTTCTGCTCAGATATATACACATATTTTTAAAAGGAGGTGGGGAGCCCCATCCCAATGGGACCAAAATTTAAAAAGCAGTGTGGCGTGGTGAAACAGGTCTTTTGAAAACGAGCATTACGGGGCTCACGAGACTGGCTGCTCACTCGTGGTGTGCCCGAGCTGCTTTTGTTCCCTTGTCTACACAACAAACAGATGTGGCTAGATGATTTCTAGATCACTCTCGACTATAAAAGTGTTCTATAATTTCTAAAGGGAAGATCAGAAAAAATATGAGATGAAGCAGTGGAAGGAGAAAGAAAAACAGACAGGAAGGCAGGAAAGACGAGCCTAGGGCTGTAGGTGGGAAGTGGGTCCACTGAGTAGTTTGGCGCATTCATAACAAACAGTGGCCCTACTGTGTGCGGAACCCACTGTTCCTCTTGAACCAAAAACCAATATAAAACCGAAGGCTAAAAAGAGCAGGTAGAAACTTTCAGTGAACGTCACTTATGGACCAGATAAGAAACATGAGCCGTGTCTCAGTTCAATAGCTTCCACTGTTAACAGAACATACAAGACTGGCACTTGTATGTTCCTTATTTTACTTGCTTATTCTAAAAAAGATGGGCAACACTAATGTTTCTGCTTTCATCTTGCGCCCGTGGAAACCATGGTCAGAGGGACCAGAGGGCCACGAGGCCAGTGAGTAGCATAGCTGGACCCGAACACACATTATTTTACCAGTGCCCTAATATTCCTTGCTGTCCCTTTCCTGCCTGCTTTATGCCTCATCTATGGGTATCAGAAGAATCCATACATTGGTATCAGCATACAGTGGTAATTAACTCCTGGCCCAGAACACCGGTTTAGAACACTGGTGCGCTATATACTCACCGGTGATTACCATTCCATGATAGTCTAACTGGGGTGATATTTATGGTGCCTTTTGACAATCAAGTATTCACAAATCAGTATTATTGCTGGAAGTTCTTGATGTACATTCTACCATGACTGACAGGAGGTCAATCATATCAGCATTTTCAGTATCTGGACTAGAACTTTCTTAGAGCATGATTCATGCAATATAATTTACTCACTCGAATGAACTCTTCCAGCTTTGAGACACAGAGTTATTTATCCAAGACAGTAAGATACATAAATACTCACCAGAGAGTCTGTTTAAGAATGAAAATTGGTAATGAAATAATAAAAACCATCCAATTACTTAAAATTCAGAACAATTAATTTTTCAAAGCTAGGAAAAATACCAAATGTTAATTTCTGCACTAGGATTCAGCCACATTTCAAGTTTTATTAAAAACAAAACAAGGAAATGGGAATCTGTCCGTCACCGACTTGGTTGGGTAATAATAGCATCATTCCACTTAGTTACGCAGAATACACACGGTGTAACAGTCACTGGTTTGTCTAAGAACGGGTGAATGAATATGTACATTTTTAGAATCACTTTCTCCAAATAATACATTAAAAATAAAAACCCAATGTGTTATTCTTCCAAATAGCAAATAGGTTTAGACTATGACTGCATGTGTACACACAGGAAATGCAACATGTCTGGTGGCGCTGTACAACAGAAGAAAAGGGCAGAGCCAGACAGCCTGGGGCCCTGTGTCGTGGGCTGGTTATTTCTGCTCAGTGGTACCTCGTTTGTAAAACGAAGATTGATACACACCCCGAGGGTGACTGGAGGAAGAAATGAGCCTATCACTCCATAAAAGGCGACTACAAGACCTACAGATCAAGGAAAATAACGTTTCCTTATCACTTATGGCTTTTCTGCCTGCTTTTAAACTTTTACAAATTTCTTCACGGTCAATGCCATTACTGTTTCTGGATTTTCTTTGTGCCTCCCCCACCCCCCGCCCCCAAACACTGAGGTGTGCTTATTAACTGGACGTGAAACTTTACTACTGGAAGAGGGAGAGACTCTCTTTCATTCTTGATTTCTTAGTTAGGCCAGAGCTTTCTGAAAACAGGGGCTTGTGAAGCTACAACTATTGCCCTGGTTCCATTTTTGAGATGGCAAGGCTTACCAAAAGTTTAAAACATAGGTTTATGTATTTTGTTTTGTTTTGTTTTTTTTACAGGGACAGAGAGAGAGTCAAAGAGAGGGATAGACAGGGACAGACAGATAGGAACGGAGAGAGGTGAGAAGCATCAATCATTAGTTTTTCATTGCCGTCGCAAAACCTTTGTTGTTCATTGATTGCTTTCTCACATGTGCCTTGACCGCGGGCCTTCAGCAGACCAAGCAACCCCTTGCTGGAGCCAGCGACCTTGGGTCCAAGCTGGCGAGCTTTTGCTCAAGCCAGATGGGCCTGCGCTCAAGCTGGCGAGCTCAGGGTCTCGAACCTGGGTCTTTTGCATCCCAGTCCGATGCTCTATCCACTGCGCCACTGCCTGGTCAGGCTAGATTTCTGTTTTTTAAAGCAACTCAGTTCCTTCTATTCTGTGACATATCTATACAGTTCAATTATGAACTGTACCGAGATACACAATCATGGCACCTGTCAGCTCATTTTCCTCATTCTGCATCTCATAGACGGTCTCTGTTTTGCAATGTTGGTTAATTATAATCCTATTTGCTTAGAGCACACTGTCATAGCAGAAGTGTCTATAATCCTTCAATTTCAGTGTTCTACGGAGTCACTCGGCTATCTAGCAGGTCATCACTTCTCTACCCATCTGACCAAACAGGGAAAACAGACACATAAACAAAATGGTACTGTGATGCCGTGTTTTTAGATGTCGGACTCAAAACTGTAAGTTTCATCTGTATTTTGTACATTAATCCTTCCCTTTTGAAAAATGACTTATCAGTCAATTTACAAACACCACTGAATAAAAAAGTCTCACCTGAGAGCCACTGAAGACCTGCCAAGGGCAATAAACGGTGGTGTCTATACTCTGCAATGGGTATCCGGGGTCAATTTGGACTTGTGAGTGATTATAAATACTAAGATAACCTTTTTGGCAGATTCAAAGTTTTCAAGTGCCTCTCCCCTTTCTGTACTAGAAATTGTTGGCAAAAGGGGAATCAGCCCGCTCCCACACAGGACCACGTGAGAATTTAGCCAGAGCGAGGCAAAGGGGGTACAGAGAAGCTGAAGGGAAGAAAACACAACCACACATGCGGCCTCCACCCAGCATTTCCTGACCGACTGTCTTCTTTTAGGCACTAAAAATACTTAAGTCAACACACCCGAGAGCCAAAAGCCCGTGGGCAGGAAGCAAAGTACAGCATCTATCTCCTGGGCACAGAGGGTGTAATCAAAGGGGCCCAGTTTGGATGAGTGGTGAAAGCCTCAGATTTTGCAATCAAGACAAATTAGGAAGCTTATCACCTAACTCCTTGCTTGATTTCCACATCTGCATAACAGGGTAGGAGTTGCTACCCTACAAGACCGTTGCAATGCCCGGATGAAATAAAGCGTGCAAGAGGAAAAGCTCAGGAAATACCATGGGCTCCAACGAGAGCACGCCTCAACCGGCCCAGAAGACCCCCGAGAGTCACGGGGACAGAGGCCCCTAGAGACACGGAGACGGAGGCCGGAAGACTCACAGGACGCCTCTCCCTCTCCCTCTCTCTCCCTCTGCTCCAGCACGCTCCCTTCCCATGGCTCTGTGCTCTGGCCGAGCCTCGGAGACGCCAAGATACGGTGCACAGATAGGTTTGTGACCATTAGGGCACCAAGAGCTGCAAATGCCGCCGATGCCAGATGTGGTACATTCAAGAAGAAATCCTTGTTCTGTCGTGTATACTTCCACCACAGCGTTCAAGCTAGAAGGTATCAAAAACCAATTACTGACTGGATGAAGTAATTACCCATCATAGTATGAATACCCTTGGGGAAATATTTTATATATAAATAAAAAGTTGCCACCTCTCTTCTCACAAAACTTACACAGTAACACTTTGAAAACAGAAAGAGGGTAAGGTAGAAGATGATACTGACTAGAAGCCAGGAGATCGCAAAGGCAATGCTTTCTTCCCAGAGCCAGAAGGAGAATGCTGGGAAGTTCTGTTACCACGGCGAGAGGGAATGACTGCGGCCAAATGACAACATGGCCACTTCAGAAAAGCAGTCACTAATAATAAGTAGCTTTAGCTGGCTTTTGCCATTTGGGAAAAGGAAGTTCAGTTGTTATCAGACTGTCTGTTTTTTTCAAAATGAGCCAGGAATCCAATATTTATGTGACCTTTCCCGAAATGTAAATGACAGCAACTAGGTCAACTTTGGTACAGGATACACAACATGTGTGCTGGCTGTGGCCGGAGGCCCCCAGTTTGTGAGCCCTGCAGTAACTGCCGCAGGAGAGAAGCTTTTCTCCACTCAGGCTGCAGCCGGGCTGCTCTGCAGACGGCAGGGAAGCAGGGAGCAGCTGGAATAGCTGAACAGCTGGCAGGCTGCAGAGGAGGCTGGGGAAGCAGAGGAAAGGCGAGGTGGTGTGGGAACAGTATTCCGGAGCAGAGAGCACAGCCGGGTAAGAACAGACCTGCGAGACTGCTAGCAGGAGGGAAAGGCAGGGACTGGGGACTTAGAACCAGGCAGAGGGAGCCAGAGCCGGTGTGGCAGGCAGAGCAATCCCTGTCAGCAGCTGCCCAAATGGGAGAGCCACGGTCAGCCCCCACAAAGACCAAGGGTCTAAAAGACGGTGCACGTCAGAAGAGAAACCCACGCCGGGTGGAGGGTGAAGTTCTCACGAGCACATCAGTGTGAGGAGCTTCAGGAGAAGCAGTCAGAAGCTTGTCCAATGCAGGGGATCACTGGAGACCCTGAGGAACTGGTCGAAACAGCCTACATATGAGTGGGTATTTCACTATTTGAACTATGACCTCCTGTGGGACTGAGCAGGTGACTAGATGGCGGTCACACTCACCTCCGTCAATCACACCATCCCTAAACTCCTAGATTACTGACCTGGAGGGCAGGAGCTCACCTGGACAGGACCCACCCAGGGAAGGAGCTGAGACAGCCAATACGAGGTGCAGAGTCTCCCGAACGTTCTGGGCGGCCTAAAATGTGCTTTAAGCTTTTCCTATATACGTAAGACACAAAAATTTAGTAATCATACCTTAAGATCTCGAAATACTGAAGCAATGAGAGTAGAAAAAGAAAAACTGGGCAAACAAGCCTCCTAAAAATAGCCAGACCCATAAATTGTACATACAATCAAATTCAAGTGATTACAGTGTCATTCAGCACACAGGGTGTGAGCTAACACTGAGAGCCAGAACGGCAGGCACAGGAGCCAAACTGTGCTAACGAAGCTCTTCCCTACAGGGGATGGAGAGCCCGGGAAAGACCTCAGCAGTGTCAGGTGGGCTGGGTTTTATGAGGAGCCAGCCTTAGGGGGACAGGACTGAGAACACGCGGAGAGGCGGTGAGCCGGCCGGAGTACAGCCGGGATTTAGGAAGACAAGCTTCGCCACTCAGTAAGACCAATGGCTTCCTCTGGTTATGCCTAGGAACCAGTGACAATGAACCACGGTGACCACACACAGACTGAGATGTAGGATGCAACCGCTGGGAGGGAGGGGTAACTCAGCGCAATTAGAGGTATCTTAGCAACCACTGACAGGGCATGACAGCTCAGCAAAGCACGGAGCATCGTTCCTGATATCCCTCCCCCCACGAAGATGTTATCTCCTTCGGAGGTAACGAAAGTGATCATCCCTCTCCACGCCCTTCACCCACTCATCACAAGTGGGTGGCAGCCCGCAAAGACTGGTCCCCACGCCTGTGAAAGGGAACTAGAAACTCTCCCCCACATGAACCCCACATGCTGTTCAATACCCAAGAAAGTAAGGACCATTCTCTTAAAATGATGGCCCTAGCGCTTCTTAACACTGGGGTCTTCCTTGATTACAAGGTCTGGGGACACTAGACCAAGCAGAACAGGAAGGCTTAGTCACCTGCTCATTTTCCTAACCAGAGGCAAGAAGGGAAAAGATTAGCCAAATAAATACTCTGACATACCAGCCTGTTTTCCTTACAGAGCTTCCAGAAACATACACAAATAAATGGAATACTCAAGGAGTTTTGAACCATTAAGTTAAAAAAAGAACTTGACTTGGCGCCAGCCCGTTTGCACTAGTGAACATGGAATTTCATGAATGAAGAGAATTCTAGGTGCATCAGCCAACACAGTGATCTTATCACTAGAATCATTTTTGGTGGCCTAAATACAGCATATCTACCTATTCAAGAGCTGTCCTTTTTTATTTCTTTCGTTTTTTTCAAACTCTGTTGTCAGTACCGAAACGGAGAGGGGTCATATCCATGTGGCGGCTAAAATACGCAGCCATCATAACCCCTGAGATCTTTGGAAAACGAAACCCACACAACAGGTTGGTTGTATTTTCCCGAGCGCTCCGGAGGGCACCGTGCTCACTGTCACTCTGGCACTGGCTGCACTAAAGCTGACATCGGTTTTTGTGTTCCGCGGGTCGTCCCCAGACTTCCTTTAAAAACATGAAATGTTTGTTTATGCGTATCACTGGAAGGCTGCCTGCCTCTGGTTTCTGCTCTACCTTCACGATGTTTTATCTCTGCTGAGACAAGCACCCACAGTGCTCCAAATATTGATTTAAAAATAAACAAAAACAAAAGAAGTAGCCAAGGCTGTAGTGGCACAGATACAATAAGTCATTTCGCACCTGACCTCAAATGTAAACTCACTTCCTGCCAATGCCATTAGTTACTAAAATCCTCCAACATGCCAAGCACGCAGCGAGAGACCCTCCCGAGAAACCCGCGGGGCCGCGTTCCTGTTGCTGCTCTGCAGACAAGGGAACCAGGGCTCAGGGAAGCGCATGATCTGCTCCAGGTCTCAGCATCCAAGGGCAGAGCAACATTCTGAAACCAGAACCGCAGAGGTCTTATGTGAGCCCTGGTGAAAAGGGGGCCATAATATAAAGCCACTACAGAATGAACTGACCAAGTTACTATCAACGAACTAAGCATGACGCCGGCATTCACTCTGCAGGTGATGATCTCACCGTCTGTGAGGTTCCACTTCCACTCGGGGTTCAAGCCCTGCACCATGTACAAAACGGAGTCGTGACAGGCGCAGCCTGCTTCCCCATCCGGATGGTGTGCTTTCAGAGAGTGCCTGGGGCCAGGATTCCTGAGGCTTCCATGCTGTTTGAGCCAGATGCATACACTGAACAACAGGGCTGCCTCAGGACTCGGGTGAGCTAACTGGGCAAAGAGCTAGGAACAGCACCTGGCACAGGTAAGTGCTCAGGCCGGGCCGACCGCCACCTCCATCGCGGACTGAGGTAGGTGATCCCAGTGCAGCGCAGCCGGCGTGTTCCCTGAGCTTTAAGAAGTGCTTGTCTAACCAAACGCACAAATGAGCCAACACCCTTAATGCCTGTGCTCCTCATGATGAATAACATGGAAGCAAAAACCCATGCCCTCGGGGAACCCTAACCCAGGCACCCACGAATCAACCAGATAAGATAGACTAATACCGTCACAAAACAGCTCAAGAGAGCACACACCTTCATTCTACAGCAGTGGTTCTCAAAGTGTGTGCCAGGGTGCACTGCTGCACCCTGTGGTATTCCTGAGAAATATGTGCCTGTTGGGGACCAAAACACCAACAGGGGTTTTAGAGTTTAGAGTTTGGGGGACAGAGGTGTGGGGAATTGGCTGTAAGCTGACAGTCTGCACAACCTCCCACCTCACTTGCCTGATTAGGTTGCAAAAGGCTGTTAAGCTGTGGTGCTGGACTGTTTACACTACCCCCATGTTCCCCAGAAAGACTGGAGGCCAGTTTCTTCCATCCTTTGTTTGGTGTAAAGTTAAGATGGTAGGTATGGTGGGGGTTTTCTGCACTCAACACAATTAAGAGTAAAAAGAGAGGAATTCTTCAATGTATTGACCAGGAAATGAGAGTTTGCCTTTCAAATATATGCCCAAACATTGAAGAAATCGCTAGGACACAGCAGGCTCATGTTTCTCATAAACACAAGAATGAAAAAACTTAACACGTTTGTGCTGGGACCTGCCCAATTTACTAAATCTTACTAAGAATATATCTATATATATAAAAGATAATTTTTATCATTTTTTATTTTTTAACCCTTCTTTTTTACGAATTCTAAAAAGCATAACTCAAAAAAAGAAACATAAGAATGTTTTTAATGTCAGAATAAATTTAATTTTGTTGTATTTATTTCGTTTGATTACTATAAAAGCACATTTGGACTTTCTATATTTTTTCTTTAATATCTGACTTAATTATTATAACATATTTCTCAGAAATTTGTATATAGTGCGCCAATTATTTGTAGGATTTTAAATGTGCCCCGACTTCACAAGGTTTGAGAACCGCTATACTACAGACACAAAAAGGCTGGAGGGAAGCGGGAGCCGCTCTACAGGAGGGGAGATGTCCCTGAAGGCCAGTCTGGAGGGGGCTCTCGAGGAGCCTTGCAGGGAGGGGCCGGGGGTGCATTCCTCGCAACGGGACCCTCAGGAGCAGACAGAGAAACAGGGTATGCATGGCAGACAGAGCAAAGGCTGGAGAGGCTGGTGAGCAGAACGACCTGATGCTAATGGAACAGAGCTGGACCACACAGCACCCAGAGGTCAGAGAGCGAACCTCCGACACCACCACAGTCTTTGTGTATTTCTGCCCACGACAGTGCCTGGACAGGAGAACACAGGCTAGGGAGTGAAAGGAGAGGGACGGGAGGACCACCTGGAAGATTCTGGGCAATAATAATAGATAAGATAGGGTAGGCGAGGTCACTTCAGATTAGCAGGGCCTTGAACAGATGGAACAAGTACCAACACGGAGGGCAGTATGCACTCCCTCGTTTGGTCACACCCTCCTCTGGGGAATATGGTGAGCATCCTGTTTGGTCAATCTTATCTATCCATCCACCCATCCACCCACCCACTCACCTACCCACTTACCCACTTACCCACCCACTTACCCATCCACCCACCCACTCACCCACTTACCCACCCACTCACCCATCCACCCACCCACTCACCCATCCACCCACCCACTCACCCACCCACTTACCCACTTACGCACCCACTTACCCATCCACCCACCCACTCACCCACTTACCCACCCACTCACCTATCCACCCACCCACTCATCCATCCACCCACCCACTCACCCATCCACTCACCCACTCACCCATCCACTTACCCATCCATCCATCCACCCACCCACTCACCCACCCACTTACCCATCCACCCACCCACTTACCCACTCACCCATCCACCCACCCACTCACCCATCCACCCACCCACTCATCCATCCACCCACCCACTCACTCACCCACTCACCCATCCACTCACCCACTCACCCATCCACTCATCCATCCATCCACCCACCCACTTACCCATCCATCCATCCACCCACCCACTTACCCACTCACCCACCCACTCACCCATCCACCCACCCACTTACCCACTATTCCATCCACCCACCCTCTTACCTACCCATTCATCCATCCATCTACCCATTTACCCACCTACTCACCCATTTACTCATCCACCACCCACCCATCCACACACCCGCCCGCCCAGCACCCAGCTGATGTTCGTGGGGAGGCCTGGGTGGGCTGATTTTTCAGCTCAATGCAGTGATGGGATATAAGCTAGCACCACGGACCGACACCCATTTCTGTGGGCAAACCCCTCAAGTCCCCTGCACTGAGCTTTACACACACAAACTAGGAATCAGGCCTATCTCACCAACACCTGAGCCTTCTTAGAAACGGTCATAGCTGACTGGCCAAAGGCCACAATCATGTCGTGGTTTACAGAGCACCAGTAACTAGCGGGTTTGTGTTCTTTCGCTGAGTAAACGCCAACAGGGCCACGTCTGAATTTTGTCAGCTCTGACCTCCCAGCCCTTTGTACTCAGCCCAGCAGGGAGAAGGGCTGATAAAGTGGCCTGAAATTTCAAAAAAATTTCCGAACATTTCAAATGTGTCCTCTGTGGCCCAATTGGGACCCTGTGATGACCTTCCTCCTGTCCAGGTCCCTCTCCCTGGGTCCCCCACACAGGCAGTTGAGCACCAAGCAACAGAAGCCTCCCCACACCCAGCTGGGCACCAAGCTCGGCTCCAGTTCCCTTGTGCTGAGCTCCAGCCTTACAGACCACTCAATCAGAGCTAATTAATGCAAATGTGGGAAGCTTATCTCCTCAGGCAAGCTGGAAAGGGCCTAGACGTCTCACCGGGACTTTCTTTCCGATAAGGCGGGGCCTCTATTTCTAACCTTTCTGGTTCTAGCATCTGACTTCAAGGACACCAGCACTCAACTCTGTTCCCCAGAACTTAGTCCTCAGAATAATTCCGTTCTTTTGCAACAGCTACTACAGAAAAAAGCACCCGTTGTTGAAGCAAAATTGTTAATAAAAAGGCTATTTCAGGGAGGACACAGAGTCCCTCTGACAGGTTTGAGCTCTCCGCTGATGTTGATCAGGAAACGTTTCACTTGGAGCTGCAGGGTCCTCTGTGTGTGTGTGTGTGTGTGTGTGTGTGTGTGTGCAGTCACACAGCTCCGCCAGCCCTCACTCATTCTCTCCAGGGTCAAGGGGGAAAAGGGCATTCAGAAGTCTGTCCTCCGGATCAATTCAACAAATACACATTCACCCCGTTCAGCTAGAGATCCATTTGAGACTCCCCTTTCTTCCCAGGTGTATCCATGGCCACCATCACAGCCGCCTGGCCAGTGCAGGTTCGCATTTAATTCGGACAGTCGGTAATGAAACAACGGAGCCAAGAACTGGTGAGCCATCAGCTTTAATTCTAGCTTGCACCGGCGGGTAAGCAAAAACACACACTGGGCTCCAAAACCCACTCATTCAGTGCTCACAAAGCTACTGACTTATCCGAGTTTCCTAGAATCAAAGGTTTCTAGCTCACCAGCCTTATTCATCTCTGTTCCCCATCTCCTCCTGCACAAACTCTGCACAAACTGGCTTCTCACTCAGCACTCCACCATCTTGGCTGCTTCTCCTCTCCTCCAAGTGGCCTTAATCTGCTCTCCTCTCTAATGCTAATCTCAGGAACCGAGAGAGAGCAAGCTCTCTGTTTGCCCCACATTATAGTGTAGAAATCCAAACCTTTAAGCCAATATACAAACAAGAAAGTCTCTGATACAAAGCCACTTATCTGAGGCATAATGGGAGGATTCCTCATGAGAGTGCACCACCCCACATCATCCAATCAGTCAAGGGTGTGGGGAAAAGCTTACTCTTAAAACTAAGCCTTGGGTTATAATGACCCTGCCTGCTTACAGCCTGTCCCCCACACACAATAATATAATTACGCCCATCCCAAGCATAAGGACAACTATATCACCTGGGCAATGGGCTCCCCCGTGGGCAGCGCCATCTTTAACAAAGTGAGCATAATATATTTTATCTGCCCAACACCAGGTTTTAACCACAGGCTGTCACGCACAGCTGGAAGCAGGGACACACCTAGGCCAGGGCTATGGGATGCCCTAGTCTAGTCTCACCCACATGGGGTGCATAGGGAACTTCATAAACAACCTCTCACATCCTTCCAGATGTTCCTCATTCCAAGGGTGGTCATCTCTCCCCGGCTGCAGACCTTTGAAAACGTACGGCCAGTCCACCAATCCCAAACCCCTTCCTGATCTACACCTCGGGCCAATTCCCTGCAGATGCTTTGAGCCACGCCACACCTGCATTTTCACATATAGCATGCCATGTCTTCCTTTCCTTTCGCCAGGAAGGAAGGCATGACCAACTTTAGCACCCTATCAAGTAGACTGTCTCTCTCTCTTGCTCTGATACGCGTTCAAGCTGATGACAGGTGGCTGGGTTAAAGGGAGGACAGATGATCAGAGCTACTGATACCTTCGATGCGTCACTCCAGCAAGACCTCCACCAGCAGGAGCAACTTACCTTCTCACGTCACAGAGCATGTTGCAGGCTGGGGATCAGAACAGCTGAGCTGCCAAGCTACCATTTCGGGAACCCAGTTATCTTGCCGTTTCCCCCGGGGGCTCGCCTCTGTCCAAGCTAAAAACTGAACCTCGGATTCTTGTCTCTGTTCACACACCCCTCCAGCCAAAGAAACGAGGGGAAGTGCAATGTAAATGGAAACATTCCAGAACACTCCTAGACCGGGAATGTCAAATTCTCCTGCTGAAAACACTCAGAGCTGAAACCAGGATTGACATCCAAAGCCAAAGTACCAGGTAGCCGATCGCAGGCGTGTGGATTCCAAGTGGATTAACTCCAGGGGAAACAATTATGTAAGACCCAGGCCAGTTCTGGTTCACCTGCCCCTGCCTCTGCCCCGCCTCCACACGGCTGTCCCCACTAATGACGAGGTCCGAGCTAGTCCCGTCTCCTGCCGCTTCCCCCTGAGGAAGAAGAGTGGAGGGTCTGAGATGGCAAAGCCCACACAACAGAAAAAGCTTATTGTCTTCCATATCGCACAGGGTCCCCGTGAGAACAGAGGAGGGAGCAGAGGGAGGAGGAGGGGGTGAGTATGCCAAAGGAAGGAGCAAGGAGCGCAGGAGTGAATAAACAGATGGTTTGAATGAATGAACGCAGAACATTCACACCTTGGGAAAGCAGACAACGCCCCCGCTGACTTAGCGGGAAGTTAAGCCATGAATGAACTTACTGGATGGACCCCGAGCCACCACAGGTTCAAGTTCTCCAAACTGTGGAAAGCCCGATGACCGATGGGCTTCCCGGAACGTCTCCCGTTAGTCCTCAGCTCACAAGGGGAGAGGAGTAGAGATAATGTGCAGGACCGGCCCACGCAGACACGCCGCAGTCAGTGCTGGTCTATTCGCCGCGCTGGGCCAGATCATCCTCACGCCCCGAGTGAGACTCCCCTTCCTTTGAATGCTTTCCCAAAAATGGCTGTCAAGGGGCCAAACTAAAAATCTTAGCTTTATCTCCCATCTGTTCCCCTCCCGCCCTCCCCACGTTCAGAAGTTATTACAAATGCACAGAAGCAGACGACAGAGGGGAGAAAAGAAGGGCAAACAGCGCCTGGAACTGCAGGCGTGCATCTGTACATTCACGTGCGTGAAGGAGCGAGGCGAGCCGGCGCTGGGATCCACAGGACATTTTCAGGTCCAACCCAGCTTAGAATGACAGCACGAGGTCCAATTCTGACAGCGAAAGCAGAAGCTCTGGGGACCCTCTCCCCCAAGACAATCAGCCACAGGGCTGGGCAGGGATTTAAAAACCCAGCTTTGCATTCCACAACCGCAAGGGTGGCCCCCTGACCACCCTTTGCCTCTGGGCCACCTTCCTTGGATTATTTTGGTCAATGACCATAGTTCTCACAGGACTTTCCAAACGCCTCTGGGGTGATGAATGGGCACCAGGCTAGGCGCTCAAATATCTGTGTAGTAAGTGAAGGGGGAAATGAATCAGCAACCACCAGTGCTTACTGGGTGTGCGCCCTGTCTGTGCCCTGCAGACCTAGGTGCTAAGAAAGCTGGGACGGGTGAGACAAGCTAGGGGCAGCCTGTGAAGGCAGAACTGGGTGCCGCTCGGTTCTTCATTCTCACAGCCACCGTGTGAATGGGTAGTCATATCACAGTGCAGAGGGGAAATGGCCAACTAGAGCTGCGTGAGAACATGCCGGGGGCCAGAGCAAGCAGGCTTTCTCTCTTAATCAGCCACAAGGGGTTTTCCACCTAATCACCAAAACGAACCACAGTTTGCCCACTCTGAGTTCTATGACTTGGAACGAATTCAGTCCCTTTTAAGGTTTTCCTGGTGCTAACAGGAAGTGGTGGGTGGTGGGTCCTGACAGACAGAAAAGACATGAAACCAGGAAGGCAGCCCCATGCTCCTGGTGTCTCAGTCCCTGGGTGTCCCCCGAGCCCTGTCCTCCTGAACCACCTGGCCACGTGCCACACGCAGAGACAGGCGATGCAGTGCTGGTCAGAGCTGGGTGTGGGTCCCACAGCCACCATCAGCTGTGTGGTGACTTCAACGCCTTCTGGGCCTGTCCTCCGAGGACAACAACAGCAGCTTCACGAGGCTGTTGGGAAGAGGACATGAAACGACATACCTGAACGTGTTAAACGACACACCTAAATGCGTTCACAGTGTCCAACGCGTGCGGACTCCCCACAAACGTGAGCTCTCTCCCCCCTCACAGGACTGCCGCTTTGCTAGTGACATGGGAAAAAGCACCAAGAGTCACAAGCCCTTGGCTAACGAGAACAGAGAGTGACTTGAACACAAGTCAAGTCAGCAGAAGGCCAACTCCAGCGGCCATTTAACGTCTCAGTGCAATTACTGAGGCAAACTACACAGGACTGTTTGGTTTAACCTGGAAAGGAAGCAAAGCCACGAAAAACATGAGATGCCTTCCTTTTAAAATGAATGTGCCTGCAAGTCACACGGGTGAACAATGCCAATATACAGGAATGGGGAAAGGGCCTAGCACAGCCAGGAAGGGGACTATCACAGAATGTCCTAAATCTTCTCTTAGACGGATTTAAAGTCCTGAAGGTGACTCATTGGGGGGAAAGACGAGACCACAACGATTCCCAGGAGCTGGTGTGGTTCCTGACTCAGACAACGCTGGGGTCTCTAAGTGCCGCACTTACAGCGGGTGACTCTGGGAAAGTGATATAAAAACCCCTAGCCCCACGCTCCACAATTATAAAATTGAGGACTAACAATACCTGCCCGGCAGTTACTGTGAGGTTTCAACAAGATAATGTAAACAAAACATCTGGCACAAAAGAAAGCACGCAGTGAGCGCAGCTGTTAATTACACAGGGCTGGTCCCAGAGTACCCCAAACGGGGGAGCAGAGAGCCTTCTGGAAAACACTGCAGACAGGCTGACGTGCAGGAGGGGGGCCTGACGCTGGGCAAGGTTCAGAAAGGTTCCTAAAAATACCAGGATGCCATGGCACAGAAAATTTTTTTAAATCAGTCCTTCACTAGGTTTCACGGAGCTTTCGGAAACATTTTGGACCAGGTCTGGGCTGTGCCACGTTTTAGTTAACTATGTTAAGTTTAGGAGCTGGGCTTTCTGATATGAAAAAATATTTTTTTTATTGTCCCATCTTTGCCTCCCCTCCTTCCTTCTAGTTCTCCAAACACCACCAGCCAAAAGGACTGCTGAATTCTCCCGTAATGAGCTGGAGGTCCAGCCTGCCGACCTCGGAAACCCGCGACGAGCACCGGGCGCTGGTCAGCCTTTAGTCTCCCTAGCGATTCTCAGAACTACCCAGCCTTCCCTGTCTGTCACAGTCTTGCTCAGGGTATTGACTTCTCAAAAACAAGAGCCTCCCCGCCCCCAGGATGGCACTTCTCACCAGGTGAAGATGCATCTGGTTAAACACCAGGTAAGGCTGATGTTTGCATCTGGAAGCTTCTCTTTAGGGAAAGCAGGTGTTCCAGCTCATGAGTCCCCTTCACTGCAAAAACCCTGGACAGAGTTTCGTGGTGCTCTGCTTTACTTAATGCCCCAGCCTCACTGTCCTCTCTGCTTGCTAAGCCCATGCTGTCACCTGCTGAGCAGAAGCCAGAGGCTCCTCACTCACTATGTGTCCTCGTCGTCCTGACCTCAGATATTAACCTCCCGCCATCCCCACTTCCGACATCTGGGAAGGATGGGCGGTTCTGTAGGATTCACTTCTATAGAGTGAGTTCATTCTGTAGAATAATCTCTACAGAACCCATTTCTTTTGCGTTTTATTTTTTAAGCCCTTTCTTTGTAATCATTCACGTGTCTCTTCAGAGAACAAGGGTGACTGCACACCCACCCACCTGTGTTCTGCCCGGTGCCCTGTGCGGCCCTCCGCGTCCAGAGGTCCCGCCGTGTTTCCAGTCTGGTAGCTCTCAAGGTTAAGTGACATGGTTCAGGGATGGTGAGAGAGACAAGGAGGCTGAACACAAGATCCCACACTCCCGAAACCTCATCAAGGACTGGGTATGAGGGCAGCTGCTGGTGGTTAAGGCTGAACTTTGAAAAACGGCAGTGGTAAGACAGAGAGCAATAATCTTGTATAAATACAGGTACCGTTTAGTGAGCATCAACTATGTGTCAGGCACATATCAGCCCTTGGAATCTGCAGTCTAGTTAGTTTGGGAGGACGGTCCCTATTTCTCCAGTGAGAACTTGCTCTGTGGGCACGTGGCACAGCTGGGACTGAGACCCAGCCTGTCGCCCAAGCCCGGCCTCCTGGCTGCCAGGCTGCCAGCTACAGGGAAGTAGCAGGACCCCCTGGCAGGACAGCAGGTGCAAGGTGAATCCAGAGTCAGAGTTCACCGCTCAGCGACCAGGCAACAAGGAGTAGTGCTGGTGGGGAGGAAGAGCAGACCAGGACACCGGTCCCTTCTGGAGAAGCCCGGGGCCCAGGCAGAAAGAAACACACGCCTAGGACCCAGTGGCCTGGACTGACGTACAGACCACCCCCTTTTAGACCAGTCCACTGCGGCTGGCAAAGGTGGGCGACGTAAAACAGGCAAAGGGGCACGCTTGTGGTCAACCTGGCCAGAGACGACCCATCTGGTTCCAGTCCCAGCTCTCTGTGGGAGTTGGAGCGTGTCACTTCCCTTCTTTGGGCCACCAAGTGTTCACTGCTAAAGAAAAAACAATGTGTGTGTGTGTGGGGGGGGGGGTTGATGGGATGACCTCTAGGGAATCGGTGTGCTCTGGATGCCTGGCTTCTAAATAACTAACCGACTAAAGATGGTGATTATGACTATTGCACAACCAGCTCCATGCTTTAGCCTGGACCTGGAAAGCAAGAGGGCAGGGAACCCACAGGACGTCGTCATTAGTGGGAAGCTAACGTGCATTGTTAGCCTGCAAACACATTGCACACAACAGAGATGAAGACCCAATGTAAGAGGCAGGCAGAATAAGCCCTTGTCCTCAGGGGCCAAGCAGCATTTTTGTCCCCACATTGCACTCATGGGTTAAATATTTCTTGAGTCCCTCTTTCCAACCTTCTCCAACCCAGCTGCCCCTCCGAGTCCAGGCTACCAATAGCTCTGGCCCCGTCACCTCTGACAATCTGCAAACACCTGATGCCCTTCACTTAGACCTGCCCTCCCCAATCTCCTCTCCACACTGCAGGCACCTCAGAGCATTCCAGCCCCCTGCTGCTAGCCTGAGGCCTTCTGCTGCCCTCAGGATGACACCCTGTAGTCTCTCCATCAGCACCTTCTCTCCCCACCACCCCCAGGGCTAACAAACACGGCTCCTGCAAAGCGGTACGGTCTCTGCCCCTCCATCCTGCAGGTCCCAGCTGAGCTGCTGCTTTCTTTGCACGCCCTCCTCTGACACAGTGGGCTCCCAGGACCCCAGCCCGCCCCCCACCATAGTGCTTAGCACACTGCACTGTGAACTCCTATCTCCTTCTCCAGATACCCCACCACCACCACCAGCCGGACAACAGGCATCAGGGCGCAGGAGCCACAGCTGCCTTGTACTCCGTGACATCCCAGCCCCCAGTAGAGTGCCTGGCACAGAGTATGAACGATAGAAATAAACCAATCGACCAACAAAAACCTCCGATGACCAAACAAAGGCCTCCTGAGGGGGCTGTGGAGAGTGGGGATAGTGGGCAAGCTAAAAGAGGCTAAAGAGGAGGAGGGGGTCAGCTGGGAACCCAACACGGTGTGTCTGGGCCCCTGCACATATGCCGAGGGGCTGGGTGAGAACACGCGTGTGGACGCAGGCAGGGGCTGTGAACCGTCCAAGGGCATGCCGTACGTGAGCTGTGTGCAGATGGGCCCAGGGACCCCCAAAACACGCTCAGTTATCCTTCCGGCATTTGGCAGTGTTGGCAATGGGAACATGTTTTAGTACCACTCGTATGCACGGCAGCCTGATGACGTAAAGATGGGTCACAAAGGAACTCGGCAACGGCTGTAACCTGGCGTCACTAACAAATCCATCCACCACCCTTTTGGCCGTGTGCCAGCCCCTCCCCCCCAACCTCCTTTTAAAGGGCACGTATCCAGATAGGACAGGACGTTTGCTAGGAAACAAAGATCTATGGGTCTGGGGGTTCCATTATTTAAATAGACAACTGCTGTCACTCTCCGTAAATTGTGACAAGACAGAAAGGCAGACTAAGTGTGGCACTTCACCAGCAGGGCAAGATGCAAAATGATTTAGGATTTAAAGAGATAATAGTCAAGAAGACGGCGACATTTTGCAGAAACTTTCCAGGGTCACGTAAGTTCAACGTCAGCAGGAACAGCAGCACAACACAGGCAGCTCAGGGGGGAGCACTTCCTACTGAAACACATTTACCATCGTGACATTTCAAGAGGAGAAGCAAGGGGCTTCAGAAGAACAAACAGCAGAAATAGATGAGGGACACTTTCTTTCTTTCATACAAATCTTCGCCAGCAGAATAGAAAGCCACTGACGGAGAGAGGGTGGACTGTGAAATGAGGCACATATGCAGGAGGTGGAAGTTAATTAAAGGAGGACGCAAGCAGTTCCTTGAAAAACAATCTAGCCAAAACAAAGAAGGAAAAACAAACAGGCTCTAACACATAGTTTCTTGGCCAAAGAAGAAAAAGAAAAGTGTGTGTGTGCGCACACACACACACACACACACACACACACCCGGCACAGTCAGTACAAAAGAGTTACAAGTTCCCAGAATTTCCCAGTGATCCGCCATGGGACAGGCCAGCAGCAGATGCGATGTGGCTTTCTCTCATAATGAAATGTGGAACCTTAACATCAAACCGCATTGGACATCAAAATGAACTCAGCCTGTCATGGGTTTCTCCTTTGAAAGGGAAGGGTAACGTTTGTGTATTACCCCAATTCTCTCAATTTTAGAAGGTAAAAACTCTGCCTGTGTAGCTGGGACAACCATCCAGGAGAAGTTCTGTGTGGGCAGTTTAAAATCTGGCCACCCAGCCCCTCCCCGAGAGTTTCTGATTTAATTGGTCTGGGGCGTGGCCTGCGATTTTTCATTGTTCCCAGCATGGCTCATGAATGTGCAGAAGAAAGAGGTAGAGAACTACAGTCACAGCATGTATCAGAAGAGCAGGGCAAGTCCTCAGTTTCTGGAACCAAAAATGAAGTTGAAATGAAGGAACTGAAACTCAACTGTTCTAGCAGAAGCCTCACTGTCATTTCTCGAAAGAAAACATCTTTCCCTGCAGTCTTTAGTTATCGCCTGTCCAAACAACTGACTGGGTTGTTAAAACACAAGCCCACCTTCGGTAGGCCCCTCTGGCCAAGGCAGGGAAGAGGGACACCATCCAATCCTTTACCTTCTGTCTGGTCCGGGTTTCAGCCGACGAGCATCTGTCAGAGAGATGATTCATCTCTGAGAAGGGGGCTCCCGCACTTAGGGACTCACAGGGTCCCCCCCCCTCCTTGCCATCCTGCGTCTGGAAAGCACGTAATGCTATCGCTAAATCAAAACCCTGCCTGATGGGGCTTCTTAGTGGAGAAATTCATTCCCTGTGATGCAGTGAAGGAAATGATGCCAAAAAGCCCATTAGTTCAGAGGAGTGTACGGCGAACCAG
The DNA here is from genome assembly GCA_037038555.1 of Rhynchonycteris naso. Lineage (NCBI taxonomy): Eukaryota > Metazoa > Chordata > Mammalia > Chiroptera > Emballonuridae > Rhynchonycteris > Rhynchonycteris naso. Next base: position 280,013,808 of record CM072998.1, read on the forward strand.
CATAAACACAGGGCATGACACGAAATAGTACCTTCTCTTTTATCCAGGCTAGCCTAACGGTAAGTGCTTGCATAATTAGGCTACCTTCCCCCGCCTCCTTACTACGGAATGACATGTACTAATGCCGACCCTTGGAGAAAACCTTCTCTCCATACACAGAACACAGCGGCCTCCTTTATTCCACCCACAAACAAAAGAGCGTGCGCTGCTAATGGAAATTCCGGGGTGACCCTAATAAGCCACAGACATTGCTGCTCCTTCCGTTATCTGGCGGCATTTTATACACATTTCCATTATTCAACAGAAGTAAATTGGAACTGCGCTCTAGAATGATGCTCTATGAAGACAAGGGCTTTATTGTGTTCACTGCTGAAGTCAAGCTCCTAGCACAGTGCCTAGCCTATAGCTGGCACTCAATACACAGTTGCTGAACGACAAAACAATTTCTGCTTACTGAAGGGTCACTGCTATGTACATGAGCCCATCAGTGCTTTCTCCTACTCTGCTTCTTTATTTACAGCAACATAAAATGGGATTTTCCTGTGCTGTTTTATATCCTGCTGTTTTTTTACTTAATGTATCCTGACTACCTTTCCACATCAACAGACATACACGTGCACTGCTGATCACTGCACTGCATTTAGAGAGTTCCCTAACGTTGGCTTGTAAGAGTGTCTCTGTTTTCCCAATTCTAAACAAAGCCCGCAGATAGGGTACGCTCTGCAGACGCAGAATGGCTGGGTAAGAGATGCAATGAGAAGCCTGTGGATCCAGGAAGGCAAGGTGTCCCCCAACACCCAGAGCCCACGGCCTGCCACTTGCCAAGCACTCAACTATGCAGTAAGGCAGGGGTTCTCAAACTTCTTGAACTCGGGGCACATTTAAAATCCTACAAATAATTGTAGGCACACTATATACAGATTTTTGAGAAATATGTTATAGTAATTAAGTCAAATATTAAAGAAAAAAATACAAAGTCCAAGTGTGCTTTCATGGTAATTAAATGAAATACATACGAGAAAATTAAATTTATTCTGACATTAAAAAACATTTTTATGTTATATTTTTTGAGTTATGCTTTTTAGAATTCATAGAAAAGGGGTTAAAAAATAATAAAAAAAACGACAAAAATGTTCTCTTTATATATATATAGATACATTCTTAGTAAGATTTAGTAAATTGGGCAGGTCCCAGCACAAACGTGTTAAGTTTTTTCATTCTTGTGTTTATGAGAAACATGAGCCTGCTGTGTCCTAGCAATTTCTTCAATGTTTGGGCATATATTTAAAAGGCAAACTCTCATTTCCTCGTCAATACATTAAAGAATTCCTCTCTTTTTACCCTTAATTGTGTTGTGGGTAGAAAATCCTAATTCACATAAATAGGATTTTGAAAATTGTAGTAAAATGTTCAAAGCTTTTTTAGATATTGCCACATATTCTTCTTTTATTGAAATCCAAAAGGCTTCAAGAGACAATTCCTTATGTCTAATCATCAATCCAAACCACCATACATATCATCTTAACTTTACACCAAAGAAAGGACAGAAGAAACTTGCCTCCAGTCTTTCCGGGGAACATGGGGGGTAGTGTAAACAATCCAGCACCACAGCTTAACAGCCTTTTGCAACCTAATCAGGCAAGTGAGGTGAGGGGTTGGGCAGACTGTCAGCTTACAGCCAGTTCCCCACACCTCTGTCCCCCCAAATCTAAACTCCAAAAACCCTGTTAGTTTTTTGGTCCCCAACAGACACATATTTCTCTGGAATACCATAGGGCACACCTGGAAAGCTTCTAGGGCGCCCCAGTGCACCCTGGCGCACACTTTGAGAATCTCTGCAGTAAGTAATCACCTCTGTGCCCCAGGGGTTGACATTCCAACAGGAGAGAAAGGCATGTGAATAACTATCTGGCCATGGCTCTGGTCTAACATGTGTGTAACATGTGCATGCACGCACAGACTGACACTTGTTTGTACCAAGTTTGAAAAACCACATATACCTGTTCCCCTTAACCACTGAAAAGGCACTGCACCAACCTTATATAAGAAAATTCCCTGAAGATCAAATCACATAACGGAAGTCAGCCAGGACTGCTAAAAAGTATATTCTAGAAGGGATAGGGTGCGGTGTGTGTTGGGGTGGGGGTGGGGCTCACTTCCCCCAAATATGGATTATTTGCCACTGTGAACTGCTATTTCCACAGCTGAAAAAGATGAGAGAGAAATGCTAAAAATGAACAGGCAAAAATCTCAAACAAATGAAAATGCTGACTTTTAACCCAACACTGCCAGCTGTTCTTCAGGGAAACAGGAAAACCAGACCGTAAGGGCCGGCCTCTGATGGGCACTGAAAAGAACAACCGACTTCTTTATCTTGGTCAGCTGCCATCTGCCGGGGGACCTAGATGCAGGGCCACAGGGAGACAGAGGTAGCAGCCAAGCCCGGAGACAGATTCCAACGGGCTGCGGGACGGGTGCGGACACCTAAAGGTCCCTTAGCTTCATTAACCAAACAGCTCTCAGGAGAACGCTGGTTGTGAAGTCTGAGACTAGGACAAGCTGAGTCACCAGAGGACATGTGTCACTGTACCTTTATCTTCTGGGGCAGCCACATCAAAGGGGAGAACACTATGAAGAAGTAAGAAACCAGAGGACAACTAGACCAATGGTTCTTAACCTGGGTCCTATCGAACCCTAGGGGTTCGATGAGTCGGTCTCAGGGGTCTGGAGAAGCCTCTGCCGCGGAGGCCAGAATAAAGTAATACCGTAATTGGTTGTGAGTTCATGCACTTTGTTGGTTTTGTTCTTTGAGCAAGGTGATGTTCATGCACGGCTCATTCTGTGCACCAGTAAAAAAACATACACCTATGTCTTGAATTTGGAAAAGAAATCATATTTTATTTATCACTAAAGAAGGGTTCGCTGGATGCGCATATGAAACTGGTGGGCTCGGTACCTCAAAAAAGGTTAAGAACCACTGCACTAGACAGAACGCTACCTGAGGACATAGTCCGCAGCTTCTGCGTCTGTTGCATCTACCACAGTAAATGACCCAACAAGCGCTCACAGAACTTACACTGAATTGAAGTGAAAGGTCTACAGGACATTTAGCCATCAAGGAAACAAAGGAAGAGCATTTGGGTTAAAAACAAAAGGATCCCCAAGTGCCATACTTGGGTGAGCCACTGGAGCTGAATCCCGGCTCCGCACTCACCAGCAGAATGAGCAGGGGCCACTGACTAGCAGCCATGCGCCTGCTTCTCCACCCACAAGATGCAGGTTACAATATTCCTGGTTCCTGGGGTTGCTGGAAGGCCGAGGTTCTCCAACTGCGTTCTAGTCCCACAATCTAAGGTGTCTGATTAAATACTTCATCTACAGCAGTGGTTCTTAACCTTTTTTGAGGTACTGAACCCACCAGTTTCATATGCGCGTTCACCGAACCCTTCTTTAGTGATAAATAAAATATGATTTCTTTTTCCAAATTCAAGACATAGGCATATGTGTTTTTACTGGTGCACAAAATGAGCCGTGCATGAACATCACCTTGCTCAAAGAACAAAACCAACAAAGTGCATGAACTCACAACAAATTACGGTATTACTTTATTCTGGCCTCCGCGGCAAAGGCTTCTCCAAACCCCTGAGACCGACTCATCGAACCCCTAGGGTTCGATAGAACCCAGGTTAAGAACCACTGGTCTACAGTATTTACGATCTGGTTAGAACTGGGCTCCTCAATCAGCAATATTGACATTCTGAGCTGATGAGTCTTTGTTGTGGGGTGTGGTGGGAGTGCCCTGTGTATTACTCAACACCAACATCTCTGTCTTCTTCCAAGCTGGTGACAACCCAGAACAACTCCAGAGAAGTGACCAACATGTCCTTCAGCAGGTGAATAAACACACTGCTGTGTCCCCAGACGTGCAATGATAGGAAGAAATGAGCTGTGAAGCCAGAAAAGACATGGAGGGACCTCGGTATATTGCTAAGTGAAGGAAGCCAATCTGAAGAGGCGACACACTGTGTGACTCCCACTCTATGGCATTCAGGAAGAGGCAAAACTATGGGAACAGTTAAAAGACCAGTGGTTTCCAGGGATATAGAGAAGAGAGGACAGGGTGAGTGCCTGGGGGATTTCCATAGCAGGGAAACCATTCTGTATAATAGTGACAGTGGATACATGTCACAGATCTGTCACAACGCACAGCATGTGCAACACAGAATGAACTCTAAAATAAGCCGTGGACTTTAAGTTAATAACGATGTACTAATGGTAATAGTAATCTCACCAGGAGCTGTTTCGCTGTCTCCCACAACAACCTAAGAGCGTGCCCTAAGGGTCATCACCAAGAACCTCACATCCAGTCGCCACTCTGTAGCTACTTCAAGACTCTCTATGAGCTAGGGGGGCTCCTCTTACTCACAGTGGTCTCCTTACTCATGGGCATCACTGCTCCTGAGACAACATTCCCACTGGCCTCTGCTGACAGTCCTCACATCCTCAGAGGAAGCCGTGCTGGTCATGATTAAGTAGGACTCTTGGGTCCACGTTCCATTCAGACTCGACTGACCATGAGACCTTCAGCAAGGTTACTAATCAGCAGAGCCTCAGAATTCTCACCTGAAGAACAGCAATGAGAACAGCAACGTAATGGGGGTCTTGGAAGATTCAGGAGAACTAGGCACAGAAAGGCTTGGGACTGCAGGGAAATTTAGCCACAAGCAAGCGCTTGCCATGCGCCAGCCTTGCAGGATCATTATTTAACAAGACACCATGAATGCATGTCATCCACGCCTCCCTTCCACCAGCCATTTGGATAATGGTTTCTTTTTAACATCCCTCTCCCCACACTGACAATCCCTTTAGCCTTTGATAAATGCCCTTTTTTTAAAACCGCAAGATCAATTCAGAAGCAAAGACAGAACCTTATCCATTGTCATTAGCACAAAGCCCCTGAGGATTCCCAGGATCAATGGGTCAGAGGTCTGAGCAGAGCTGGTCCTTCATCTCCCCGGAAACTTTTAACAAGAGCCCCACAGATAGGGGCCAGTGATCTTGGTGGTAGAGCAGGAGAACAAAGCCAGCTCTCGGAACAAGACTAAATCAGCAGGCATAGGAGGGAGGAGTGGAACTGGGAAGCTATTTCATACACATATTTAGGGTACACTCTTGACGTAAATTCGAATGCACCATGTAAACCCCTTAGCACTCATAACGCACCAACCAGGAGACTTCATGTTTATTTATAGTCTCTACCTCTATGGTGCTGTTTCTCCAATTAAAACTGTAAGTCTTTCAGGGCAGAGAGCAGAGAGCCAGACAGAGCTAAAACACACAGTTCCCGACAGTTGGTGACCCGGGATGCTCAGAGGCACCTCTGGGGCCATGCTTACTAGGACCACCCACCCTCGCTCTTGCCAGTCCCCTAGCTGTCTTTGTCATAAAAGCTGTCAATCACTACCTAAGCTTATCTTGAACATTTGTTTGCATGTCTGTCTGCCCCAAACACACACCCTGAGAATTCGGGGGTTTTGTCTATGTCGTCCCACTGCTGTAGTCCCCAGCACCTGGAACAACTATTGTGACCCACCAAGCGCTAAATGTAATGCTCCCTGAATAAAGGAGTCTAGTAAGTGTTCAGTCATATTGAACGAACCAAAGGTCACACATTTTTATCTGATCCTGCGGCAAAGAAAAAAAAAAAAGACTGTCCCCAAATGGGAGCTGTTGACTCATGGCAGGGACACAAGATAGCCACGAGGCCAGAAGGTTTAGCTCTAAGCCACACCACGCAGACCAGGAGTGTCTGTCTGCTCCTCTTACCAGGAGTTAAAAGGGAGCTAGAAGTCATGAACAAACTGCTAACACCTTGTCTGCTGCCTGTCTCTGCTTATTCTCTTTTCTTTTTCTCCCCAACACGCAACCTTTTCTCTATGGAAAAGACGTATCTATACACGTTTACAGTATTCCAAAATTCACATGTCCCTCCCAGTTGGAAGGTCTCGTGGGACCTTCCAACTGCCTTGTGAGGTAGAAGATATGGGGACACACATCCCCATCTCCCAGGTCCCCCACTCCTCGTTTGCCAACAAGGCTCAGGGAGGTAAGAACACTAGATCAAGGTCACAAGGGAGCAGGTGATAATGCTGAACTTGAAATCAGGCACCTCTGACCCCTACTACAGCAAGCTGCCTTTCCAAGTACAGAACGTGGACTTTAAAACAACTTTACTATTTAAATGCACTCAAGAGAAATAACATTAGCACAGCTTCGGTGGGTCTCTTCTTCCCTCATACGATGTCTCCATTTCCTGACAGAATGTTGATGTTTGCATTTTAAATCCATAACTCAATTAGCTCCTAGCAATATATCTTAAATTTATAATGCTACTACAGGCTTCTTTAATTACTACAGGAATATCTTAAACACACAGAACTATTCATCTTAATACATTTTACAAGTCATATCGTTAAAATTCACCTCCAAACTTAAAAGATATTCCACAAGCTAAGATTTTCACAAGTGCCCAATTCAAAATAGAAGATACCAGAGCGTTTTCTCCAACTGGGTTACAAAAAATAGATTCTCGACTCCAAACTCAAACTAAAAATAACCACGCCCATGTTATGATCAAAATGAGAAGTCTAAATAGAGGCAGACCCAAGAGATGAAGTGAACCACCAAATAAATAAAATGAGAATAAAACAGATAAAATTGAGTTGTACGTTTATGGTTCTCTATGCGTGTCTACTTACAAAAACCACTGAACTCTGAAATAAGACAGAAATGTTCTTTTAGAAGCTATTGCGGGAGCTTAAACAAAAATTCAATAAGTGCAAGATCTTCTGATTAAACAACACAATGCAGTCAAGTTTATTTAATATCACCATCAGGGAAGAAAGGGAGGAAGGAAACCCCAAATACAGAGAGTTCAGAAGTCATTCTTAGGTTTTTTTCAGCAACAGATTTAGTTTTTCAAACAAGTTTTTTTTTTTGACAGATGTAAAGAAAAATTTTAATTCCCTCGGTACATTTCAACTAACATGGAGTGACCGTGCAGAATGCGGGAAAGGAGCCTACAACCATCACAGCCACAGGGGACAGAGCCATGTGGTGCCCTTCCTTTGCCACAGATGACCACACCACTGGTAGCTTGCATGCGGAGAGCAAGAGGTCAGAGCTGACCAGGGTGGCCTCGCCTTGTCGGTACCTCAGCTGTCGGCAAACGTGTACCTAAGCGCCCACTGTGTATCAGGGTACGTGTGCTAAGAGCTGGGGTTACCTATTCTTGGAGCACCTACTATTTAAAAAACACAGAGTGTGCTTTAGGATCCAGTCCGTACTTTTAAGAAATTCACTCTTGGGGGTGGAATGGGGCAGAGAGAGACAGGGGAGCAATGTGTTCCAATGGAGTAAGGACTAGAGCACAGGAGCACAAGCCCCGTTCAGCAGCAGAGAAGTGCTGAGCAGCGCAGAGGGGCGGGGCGGCGGCTCGTGGAGCACCAGGGGAGACTCCTCACAGGGAGGGGAATGGCAGGGACTAGGGGCGGGAAACAAGCAGGTAGCTGGGCTGATGTGAATGACTGCTCCGTGCATCACGGGTGAGCACAGGTGTGTGTGTGACTGCCGCTGAGGACACGTGAGATAAGCAGCTGGGTGTGACGCAGGATGGGCACAGCCAGAAGGCAGGCCCTAAGGGCTGTGCCAAGAGGTGCGGCTGTCACCTTGCACGTGCTGAGGAGCCACCGAAGGCTCTATGTAGAGTGGCAGTTGGGAAGGCTTCCTCTGGGACCCAGCTGAAAACTACCGAGACCGAGACAGCATTCGTGAACAGGCATGACTGGGAAATCTCACAGCAAACAGAGTCTGGCTGGAAAGGAAGCCCGTCAAAGCAGACGTTGGTTCCTCCTAGAGCAGACCTTTCTCATCAATGAATCATAAGGTGCGCGCCCCATGAGCTCATGGCCATGTCCACAACAATGGACAATGGGACTGAGCCAACTCCCTACATCTAGCGGAAAATCTCAAACCCCAGCGCTCCCCATTGGCCTTCAGACTTACAGTCAGAGGGTCAACGCTAGGGCAATCCCAAGAGTCACAGACTGCAATGGCACAGAGGCTGTTTTCTAAGCTGTGATATCCCCACCTGTCTACTTTCCTTAGTGGGATAGTCCCATTCTGCCATTTACTCAGAAAGACCCAGCATGTGTTCCCTATCATTTCTTTGCCTCGGTTTCCTCATCTGCAGAATGAGGATAATAGTATCTGTCACCAGAGGGCTTTGGGGAGAGAAGTGTCCACATGGTGAAGTGATGTAATAAATATGAAAATAGTTCACAAACTCTAATTCAGGGGTCCCCAAACTTTTTACATAAGAGGCCAGTTCACTGTCCCTCAGACCGTAGGAGGGCCGGACTATAAAAAAAAACTAATGACAAATCCCTATGCACACTGCACATATCTTATTTTAAAGTAAAAAAACAAAACGGGAACAAATACAATATTTAAAATAAAGAACAAGTAAATTTAAATCAACAAACTGACCATTATTTCAATGGGAACTATGGGTGCAGATGCATCCTGTGCTCTTCTCGCTGACCACCAATGAAAGAGGTGCCCCTTCCGGAAGTGTGGCAGGGGCCGGATAAATGGCCTCAGGGGGCCACATGTGGCCCGCGGGCTGTAGTTTGGGGACCCCTGCTCTAATTCTCTACAAACGAAAGAAATAACAGATGACCGGCTCAGCTGATCGTATCATGACCCAGAAAGCTATCAAAGGAGGAGGAGATTTAATGCACTAAATAAAATTAAAAGGACTGTTTTAATTAAACAAGACAGATTTGCCCATATCGAACAACCACTTATTTTTAATAACATAAAACCACGCCTCAGCCTCTCCTTGACCCCAGGAGTCATCAAGCAAATCCTGGGACAGACAGGGGCAAACAGGGTAAACTTCATGGTGATGGATATGTCGTGAAATGAATTAAACCACAAAAGCAATTAAGTCGTAAAAGCAGGGGAGGCAACAGAACTGGATGCGAGGTTCAGAGGCTCATCTCTGAAAGATTTCATTAGCTAAACTGCAACGTCCTGCTGAAAAACACACCCACAATAATCCAATTAAAAATGGGTCACTTTATTTATAGATACCATCACCAAATCACATATTCCTCAGCTGAGAAAAAAAAAAAGTCTCTGACAACTTTCTCGAACAGGCAAATGAAACAGGTCTGCTTCAAGCCCGAGAAAGGAAAGAAGAAAATAATCTGTGTACATTCTGCCCACGCTCAACAGAACATTTTCTTAATGGACTCCTGCAGATGCTTGTCCCAGTTCCCTATCCGTCTGAGCCTCGCTGTAAATAAACAAGCCGCACACGCTGCAAAGGCAGTGTGGAGGTTACGTCCGGTCCCCAGGAGAGCACACTGTGTGTGCGTCGTGCGGGGTGGAAGCCCAGCTGGCGGGGGATCGTGCTTCCTTGTAGAGGTCCCACCTGGTCCACTGCGAAGGCGGCTGGTTACACTGAGCAGGGGCTCCCGCGGTGGGGAGGACAGAGATCCCATGACAGTCGGAGGCAGGCAGACTGTCTGAGACGTGCCGAGGCCTGGGGAACGAAGCACGTGCGCTGCTCGGCCCGCACGTGGCAAAAACTCCAGGCAGGCGGACGCGGCTGCAGAGAGCTGAGTGCTGGCATCGAGGCGATCTTTTATTCGCCCCCCCCCCCATTTTACTCCACTTTCAAGTTTTTCCCCAAGACTATTTTGTAAAATTAAAAATAATAATCCAGATACATAGAAGTTTTGGAAAGAACAGAAGGCTAAAATAGCCAACGGCCAATTCTATCACCTAGAGACAGTCTCTACCAAGACAGTTCTGTCTCTCTTACCTTTTCTGAAAGCATTATGTACTTTGAAAATTTATTAAGCCATTATTTAAAAAGGGCAAAATAAGCAACATGTGTTTATAGGTTACCTATAGTAACAAAAAGCAGGTGCTCATAAGTAAAGTTAGATGATTAAAATTCTACTTTCAAACTAAAAACACAAACAAACCCCAAACACTCCAGCTAATAATGGCAAAGTTTTAAAACAACAGTAATCTAAATATGATCCACAGGGATTTGCTATTAACTGTGTTCCCTTTAAATGAGGAGATGGGCACTCAGTCTGGAATAGGGATGTGCAGATACATCTGGACCAAATTCTGAATGACTGCCACCCACTATGAAGAGGGAAGTGATGTGCCCAGGGGAGCTGGCCACCACTCCTGCAGGATCCCGATGCTGAGCCCCTGGCCATGAATGGTGCCTTTGAGAGGGGGCTTAGACACTACCCAGACCAGAACAAAACTTCATCTAACATACTAGAGCAGAACATCATCATAAGAAGGAGATAAAAGAGGATTTGGGATTCTGGTTCAAAAAGAAACACTACAACTTGCACTCACATGCCCAGGGGGGCCTCCCTTTGAGAGGAACGTCCTCTTTGTTAGGGACGTTTCCAGGGTTAAGACACAAATTGTCTAGTCAATCATATTAAATGGTATTTTGGTCTAAGAGGTCCTATGTATAAGTACATGGCTAAATGTTTTCAAGCAGAGAAATGGGGCCTTGTCACCAGTCCTTTTAAAATATATTAATGTGTTAAAGAGACCAGTACATACAAAGCACCTGGCACGGGTGCTGGCACCTCGCAGGCCACCAGTGAGAGGGAGCAGATACCAGGGTACACAGCTGTACCTCTCTCTGTGTCGCACAACCCAGCCCCAAAGCAGGGGCTGCTCATGAACAAGGACGACACTCCCGATCACCTCATACCATCTCCTTGGATGTTTTGCTCAGCCACAGAGCTGAAGTGTTCCCTCCACCGCTGGGCTCTTTCAGCTACCTTCCTGGAGCCGCTGACACCCGGAATAACAGGGTGCGACTTTAATTTCCACGGTTTGTGTGATCCCTGGATGCCTGCTTAATCTCGTTAAGCCTCAGTTTCCTCATCTGTAGAATCGGAGTACAATGGCACCTGCTGCTTTGCAGTGAGGATTCAATGAGAATGTGCTAGCATAAAATGCCGATCAGCACAGTGGCTGGTGCAATGAAGGCGCTAAGCCGCAGTTTCCTCATCTGCAGAATGGGGGTACAATGGCACCTGCTGCTTTGCAGTGAGGATTCAATGAGAATGTGCTAGCATAAAATGCCGATCAGCACAGTGGCTGGTGCAAAGAAGGTGCTAAGCCTCAGTTTCCTCATCTGCAGAATGGGGGTACAATGGCACCTGCTGCTTTGCAGTGAGGATTCAATGAGAATGTGCTAGCACAAAATGCCGATCAGCATAGTGGCTGGTGCAAAGAAGGTGCTAAGCCTCAGTTTCCTCATCTGCAGAATGGGGGTACAATGCCACCTGCTGCTTTGCAGTGAGGATTCAATGAGAATGTGCTAGCACAAAATGCCGATCAGCACAGTGGCTGGTGCAAAGAAGGAGCCTGACAGAAAGCAGCTGTTCCTTCAGTGTGGGCAGCCTTGTTAACACCTCTGCCCCCTAGGAACCTAAAGCCATTGTGCTGGGGAAACACAGATCTTCAAATAGGGTGGGAACCAGGTATCTGTCCAGGCTGCAAGGGAGACCACAGGAAGAGACTGCTTGCCATGACTTTGTATATGAAGGTTGCTTCCCTACTCTGGCCAGGTGTCTCCCTCCATGCAAGGGCACCGCACTGATGGGACACCCAGCCTTCCCCCTGCTCAGGCACCAACTCCGTCCTAGGGGAGGGGAAGGAACATGCCAGCGGGAAGGAGAAGCAGAGCAGGGAGAGCCCGGCCACTTCCTCGCACCTCCGTCTTGGGAGAGAGCCGCATGCTTGCTGCTCTGCGGCTCCCCACCCAGGAGCTCAGCGTTAGGACCTCTACCTGCCCCCCGTGGAGCAAGGCCACCCAGCACAGCCCTTGCCAATAATAATAGTGGTCTGTTGGGCATCCACTTGCCTGGTTCCTTTGTCTTATTTCTCAGTTGAACCCAACACTTACGACATGCAGAATTTTCTTGTTGGGTCTCCTCCAGTCCCAGTGAGTGTGTCATCCCTGCCTCATGGTTCGCCAAGACTAGTTCTTACACTCTCACTGAACACTAACAGTAAACACAAATATTCCAGCTCACAGCCGTTTTCGCAGTTTTAATTTTTTTATATCTGAATTGATTTTCAGTTACAAGGAAGCCTGGAGCCAAGGGAGAGTCGGCCAAGGGGCAGGCAGCCTAAGGTATAAACCCGTGGGTGACCAAGTACTTTGACCTTATTTCTTGGTGTGTGCGTGTGTGTGAGAAATAAATGGAACTCCAGCATGTCAGAGTGGAATCAGCCCTACCTCCTAACTCCGGATGTGAGAAATTAGGTCAGGGAGGTCAGACAGCGTGCTGGAGCTCACAGAGCTGTGGTCCCGTCCACTAGCTTTTCACACAAAGTGACGAAGGCCGGCTGAGGGAACAAAGTGGCATAGCTGAGACAGAAAATGCGGACTGCTGACACGAGGCCAGCGCTGCCTCCACATCACCCATCTCTCCATCTAGTTCTTCCCGGCCTCAGTGGACACGGCGACAGAGTAACCCAGCACCGGATCCCACACCGACCTTGCACTGAAGGGCAGAGACATGCTGGCTTCTTTGCCCACACTCTCAGACCTGTAAAAGTTTGTCTTTCTGTTCTTTAATGTTCTGGGACACAACACGGCCGGAGCTCACCCGCCAAAATGGCTAGTAGACCCGTGGGGCTCTGAGTAAGCTTCAGTCCCCGTGGAACAGGGGGCAGCCTTTTCCTTGGCATTCATTACTAGACACTTTCTAGGCCAACAGTTTTGCCCCTGTTCAGCATGGCACATTTACTCAGTGTGTGACCTTGAGGAAGTCCCTTCCTTTCTCAGGGCCTCCACAACTGGTTAGTCATTTAAGCCCCTTCCTACTACATTCTGAGAACAATGGCGTTCACTCTAGTGCAATGTGACGTGTGTGCATCCACACCTACCTCAAATTCTCCATAGAAATATGCCCTGGTCTCCTGCCTCTGTTCTCGATTGAGCAGATCTGTTTTTAACCTTTATTTCAGAAAATACAAAGATAGTAAATTGCTTGGTCTCAGAGAGCCGCACAACTGAACAGTGCCTCACTTGTGTGCGTGTGTGTACACACACGTGCGCATGTCACTAGCCTACTGGTCAGTCTGCGCACGCGAGGGTGGGAATGGACACGCCGGGCATTACAGCCTCCTGATGCAAGTAAGCAGCATGGCCTGTGCACCGCTTCTGCACCCCCAGCTGCTCCCCCAAATACCCTGACTCTGATTAAGTCTCTAGATCTGTTTCGGGAAACCCAGGGGCAGTGGAACGAGTTAAAAACATCCCAGGCATGCCATCAGCAACATCCTAGCAAAGAATGTGGGAAACTCTTTAGAACAAACAGTGGCTTTAACAAATAAATTATTATTTTTAAAAAAAGGCAGGGGAGAAGAGCACCCCAAAAGAAGTATCCATTGAAACAACTGCACGCCGATTTGAACAAAGGAACATGAGACCACAGAGGAAATACACATAGACTATTTAATGTTATCAAGGAACTAAGTTTTTAAGTGTGATAACAGTACTGTGGTTACTTTTTGTCCTTCAGAGATGTACACGGCACCCCCCCCCCAGGGCCATGAGGTTCCTGGGCCATGCAGGAGAAGCCCGCGGGGGCACACGGGGGACCTGGTGGGACAGCAACGCAGTAAGAGTGGCCCTAACAGAGCACTATGAACACTGGGTACTGAATGCAAGAGAAAAGGGCTCATTCTCCCTTTCTGCCTTTATGTATTTGGACATTTTCCAAAATAAAATAAAATAAAATTTTAATTACAGACATAGGTGTAGATGTGAAAGTTCTGCCCAAATCACAAGGGAAGGAAAACAAAATCACAGGCCATCTGTACCGGCCTCAGGTGGACAGCTCCTCAACCTGAGGCTAAAGAGAAGAGGAGTGGCCTCTCCCACCGAGTCCACGTTATATCTTGCTGCTGCTGCTGCTTCTTTGTTTTAAATCTAGAACATTCAGCTGTTTGCTGTTTCTTGGCTTTAAGAATGGATCCTCCTGAATGGTCACGAACCTCACACAGTGATTGCTTCCCAGGTGGAAGAAGCTCTCTCGAACCCTTACTGCTTATTTCAGTGGTCCTCACAGGACAGCCCTGGACCACCAGCAGCAGCAGCACCTGTCACCTGTGAAGAAATGCAGGTGCTCCGGCCGAGCCCACACCTCTGACTCACAAGCTCTGGGGGTGGGGGAGATCAGCAAGGGGTGCTACCCAGCCTTCCAGGTGATCCCGCTGCATGCCACAGCCGGGGACCACAACTTACGGTGGGAATCAATCGGTCTGGCACAAGAATGACTATTTAACTTCCAAACCAGAGAAGGACGGAGGGAGGGTTGAGTGGCTCCGTAGATGCTGGACTGATGACAGATGGGTCAAAAGCCCTTATGCCCTGCAGGTAAGCTCAGTAATTTTGGCGAGTTCCCAAAATAAAATACAGCCTCCATCCCCATCTATCCCCACCTTCCACAGCAATAAAACCACCTGAAAATAAACCCGGGATGGTCCACTCCCTTTCCGCCCCCTTGCGGAACTCCCTCTCAGGGAGATCACATATTGTATCAATTCGGCCCTCCTCCCACATCTCTTGCCTTAGAAAGGAAACTGCTGTCCTGCTTTGCAACCATGGATCAAAGAAAACTGTTTTCAAGAAATGCCTTCGTGCAAATGTACCGAAGGGTAGGGTTGTCTGCGGAGCAACCAGCTAGCCTTGCAGTGTTCTCAGATTACAGTTAGGTTGCCCAGCCTGGCGGCGCCACTGGCAGATGGGAAGCGCTGCTGGGTGGCAGCACACACAACCGCCAGCTTCGCAGAAAACTGGGCTTCCGCTGGAGAAAAGAAAACATGAACTCCAGGGCCTCAAACCATCAGCCTCAGAATAGTCTAAGCTTGTGAATTTTCACCTTAAGCACTGTCTACCTTCTGAGTAAACAACAACCACAAAAAACTCTTAACACTATCAGCTCTGACCATTTAATAGTCTTGGTGGAGGGAAAGGGGCAGGGATCCCCCGATGTGACGCCTATCTGCAGTTAATGCCACCTCGCTAGCCATGATGTCCCCGTGTCCTCCTCTCCCCCCACGCCTGGACAGCCCTGGGGTTGCTGGCTTGGCTTGTACCCCTAGGATGGCAGGCAGCCCACCTACCCCCAACCTCAGTGTGATGGGAAGTCAACATGAAAATCAAAGTAGTGCATGTGAACAAGCACCACCCACGACAGGCTAGAAGGAGTCACCCTCAAGGTCCCCTGGAGACGGTCAAGAGAAGCCATTTTCCAGAAAAGAGTCATCTGCAAAGCTCTCACTCTGGGTCACCACGGTGAGCTTGCTCCCTGAGCTCACTCCACACGCCAAGCTGTGGAGTGGCCGTGTTCGGGTACCGACATCCTTGCCTTTATCACCACACGTCACTTTTTGCGAGGCTCTCTTAGCACTCTGAAAAGAGGAAGGGGAGGGTAAGGTGGAACACGCATTAAGTGCCAGCTGTCGCTCATTTAATCTCCATAATACTGTGCTGTGAAGTGGGTGTCGTTACACCCAATTTGTAGATGAGAGAATTGAGGTTTGCAGAGATAACAAACGGTCCAAGAACTCCTGTATCTGCCCCGACTGCACAACGGGGAAGCAGAGCCCAGAAACATGACGTGGTGTGCGTGCCCAGGTCACCGAGCTCATGCCCTCGCTGGGAACCACCCCCAGCCAGGCCTGTACAGCACCAGAGCCTGGGCTGGCTTCCTGCACGACAGCATGCCACACTCCCCAGGGACCCCGTGAGCTGGGACCTGCACATAAACCTGCTTAATCTGACCAGGACAGAAGTGTGACAGAGACGAAATGCTCCACTACAGGGACCAAAAACAATGACAAAATAGTAAACAAACAGTGCAGGGTCCCCAGCACAGCCATGAAGAACAGTCATGAAAGACTGAAAGTCAGTGCTTCCTAATCTTCCATTTATAGGAGAGACCCTACTGAATATTCCAGGGTCTACTACTATTTGGTACCTTGTATATCTTTAGACTTATTCTTATTTTGCTTTTGGTTTCATATGTAACTGTTCCTTTTAAATCTCTATAGCTGTCTCTAGTCTAACATTTTAGGAAAGTACCCCAAATATACTGAAACAAATCATTGACCTAAAAAATGTGCATCAACTCATTCAAATGATTATTACTCAGGCAAGTGAGGGTTCCTCTCGGTCTTTACTCACCTACTCGACATCATGTGGCCCAAATGGTCACAATACACCCCACCCCCTTCTCAGCCTGGCAAGAGGGAACGGCCCTTGTTGGCTCCTGCAGGAAAAAACCCAGCAACCAAAATGCCCTAGTACACTGCCTGCCAGGGTTTTGACTGCAGGAAGTAGGAAGCGGGCTGCCCCGAGTGTCTACGATTCCACTGTGGACCAAGGCAAAGCTGGGTGAGGCGGTCAGACCTACTCTGCGCACCAGGGTGAGCCATGTCCGAATGAAGGCTTTGTATAGCCTCCTCCCCCAATTGGAAAAGTCCAGCCCATCACTTCTGCCTCTCCCAGAACCTGCTGCACAGGTACCGTCTAACACCTCCCACAGTTTCCTTTAGCCTTGAGCTTCTGTGGCCCAGGGCTCCACTGCCACCCTGTCTGAGATACTGGTGCAAAGGGTGTTGGGAACACAGAAGTTCAGCAAATGGTCGCTGCCTAAATGGGCCAAGGTATGATGACTAAATCAGTGAGCCTGGGGACCTGTGCACCTGCTCCTGTGGCCTTATCCCACCCCGTGCTCTACCCAGCACCTCTCAGTCTAACAGTGACAACTGCAAACCCAGAGCACACTGGCTCAAGGGGTGGGCATGGGACAGGCGGCCTTTTCCTCAAAGAACGAACGAGTCACCCACTGACACAGCAGCGACAAAGACCCTCTAACAGCGGGGGAGGGCAGGGCGGAGGAAGGACTGTGAAGAAATGGTTGCTGCACCCTCCGTTCCTTCTACAGACACAGCTAAAATGAGGAACAGGAAACGGTTTGCAAACGGTGTGCAGAAAGCACCACTAGCAGAATTTCTATGACAAGATAAAAAAGCAAAGCACTTAATAGTCTAATGGAATCTGCGGAGCAGCTGGTGCTTTTCTGATGCGGAGCACCTGCTGTGGATGGGGGGACAGGTGGGTGCAGGGGGAACTCCAGACGGGGGGCCAGGCACTGCAGCGGGCACTGCAGACTGGGGGCGGGCACCGCAGACTGGGGGCGGGCACTGCAGACTGGGAGCAGGCACTGCAGACCCCACATGGGCACTGCAGACTGGGGCGGGCACTGCAGACTGGGGGCGGGCACTGCAGACTGGGAGCAGGCACTGCAGTGGGCACTGCAGACTGGGGGCGGGCACTGCAGACTGGGGGCGGGCACCGCAGACTGGGGGCGGGCACCGCAGACTGGGGGCGGGCACCGCAGACCCCACATGGGCACTGCAGCAGCCACTTCCTGAGCAATGGGCTGAAGGTCAAACCTGCCTAAGGGCACCTGACTGATGGTGGATGAAGATGCTCACTGTTTATTCTGGGCTTTCTGCACCTTCCTAGCTAATCCTCCCAGCAGCCCAGTGAGCTCTACTGTCACTTCCTTTCACAGAAACGGCAAGTGAAAGTTAGGTTCCTTTCCCGAGGTCTTAAAACGGGTATCATAAGAAGAGAAAAGAACTCCACTGTAACTATATAAGGTGATGGCTGCTGACTAGACTCACTGTGGCGACCATTTTGGAATGTATAAATTATCAAATCACTTATGTTGTACACATGACACTAACATCTGCCAAATATACCACAAGTAAAAACAAAACCAGTATGTGATAGGATTGAGGATCAGCCCGTGTTTGTCTAACTTCAAATGACCAAACACTTGAGTAAGCCTTTTCTCTCCACCTTGGAAATAAGACACGGGGTCAAACCAGAGGGGGAGCAGGCCAATGGAAAAAAGACGGGCAGGTCAGAGCAGGGGGGCCAACAGGGCTCACTGGTCTGCCCAGGGCAACACTGGCCAATTTCAAAAGAATTGCTAAGGGAGGAACCCAAGCAACTGGACAACCAAAAGGAGAATTAAAAGGCCAGGCTCCTGCTGCATCTGAAAAAAATGCATAAGAAAACAAACACCATTTATCAGATCTGAAGGGCAGGCACTCCGACAGACAGTCAGCAGGACTGCCAGGCTCCCGAAGTGTTTGCTGCAACTTCACTTCCGGTGTGGCAACCGCTGTGGTTACTTGCAGGGAGGACGGCACAGGCCCTGAGTACCCTGGTGAAGAATGCTGAGAAGATGGCCAGAAGGCGTGCACAGCCAGGGACAGAGTGGCACCCTCACTGAAGTCACTGTCACACTGCAGTTTTCGGCCAGGAGTAGCCCCCAGCTGCGCCTAACTTTATAAAAGCCATTTTTGTCCTTTAAAAAAAAAAGGAAGGAAAGTATGTTGAGAAAAGTGCTGGGCACTTGCCGTGCGTGCGAATGAAGCGAAGCTGGAAGGGAGTGAAGACTGAAAAGCGACGGGAAGAAGCGGCCGACTCTAAGGGTGGTGATGATGTCGAGAGGCAGTGAGCCACTGCGATGCGGGAGGCTGGGAACACGGAGGCAGCCCAGGACAGAGTATTTACACGCCCTGAGAATGGGGAGTCAGAGCCTGCCTCCACACACTTGTACCCCACTGGTGGGACTGGTGTAACTAACATTTCTGGGAAGCGTTAAGCAATATGCCAAGAAAGCCTTAAATCCAGTGATCAAGATGCCTTCCTAAAGGGGTCATCGAAAAGATGAGCAGAGGAATGCATGATTATAACAGTAACAGAGCCTAATTGGTGGTGGCGCAGTGAATAGAGCATTAATCCAGGACACTGAGGACCCAGGTTCAAAACCCCGAAGTCACTGGCTTGAGTGCAGGCTCGCTGGCTTGAGGGGTCGCTGGCTTGAGTGTGGGGCTGCTGGCTTGAACACGGGATCATAGATATGACCCATGGTCACTGGCTTGAGCAAGGAATCACTGACTCAACTGGAGCCCCTCGGTCAAGGCACATATGAGAAAGCAATCAAGGAACAACTAAGGTGCCGCCACTACGTATGAGTCAATGCTTCTCATGTCTCTCCCCCTCTCTCTCAAAACAACAACAACAAAACAGTAACAGAATGGGAAAACCAACATCAGTAATGGGAATATGAATAATAAAGTAAACATATCCACCCAATGGAACATTATACTATTATGCAACCACTACATCAAAGGCTAAAAGATCTTAACAAGATGAGGAAAAAACTCTGTAAGTGATAAAAGCAGAAGGTGAGCACCAGTCCTACGTCATACAATAATTATTCCATGTGCTATGCATCACCTCAACTAGCACCACCTGAAGTCTCAAGATTATAGTATGCAAGTTTCTTCATATTTTTCTGTATTTTTATCATAAGGAGACATTACTTTTACAATCGGAAAAGTCAACATTTTATGCAGAAACCACATTTATCATGCCTATCAAGCAGTCTGGTTTCACTGCCCAAACAGTATCAACGAGCACATGTCACATGCTCCTGGGATGTGTGATCATAAGAAACGGGGGGCGGGGGAGGGAGAGAAATAAGACCTGACAGCCAGAAGCAGGCACTGAGAAGACTAGGACTGTCTGAGGCTGGAAGAGTAAAAGAGAAAATTATAACCAACCTAGTTCTAGCTTTCCACAGTATGGGGACAAGGACCTTCCCCTCCGGTGCCAGGCAATAACACAGAAGAGAAAACCCATAGCATCTCACAGTGTCCAGCAGGCCACTCTGAAAGTGGAATTTATCTATGGAAAAGAGTACAATTACCTATCCAGAGACACGATCAGGTCAGCGGACATCGACACCATCGCCCTAGTTCACTTCGCCGGAGAGCAATCCGCCCAGTCTTCAGTTAAAGGCAGGACAATAAAATAAGTAAACAACTAACAGGCTAGCCACCTGCCTAACTTCAAATAGAGAAACCTGACTGTCCCATCCCGTATACATATAGAACAAGAATGCTGGCCTAGAAGGCCTAAGCACCCTTTCAATGTTTAAATCCTGTGATTACAAGACATAAGTTTAATTTCTGCCATATAAATCCATCTTGTCTTAGAAGAGCAGCTAATTAAGTCTTCCAAAGGGTAGCCGATTCCCTGCAGAAATGCATGGATCTGAGTGGAATACAGTATAAGCCGATGGCCACAGACACGTGACGGGCATTTACAACCTACTCTGTACCTCATTTTGCGATGATGCTGAACTTGACTTTCAAGTTCAGCTCCGTCTGACCATCTGAGCTGATAGATTTCTGGTCCTGCACTCAAACCTGTGGTGGGCAGGGAGAAGCAGGCCGTGCGGCAGGCTCAGGAGGACAACCAATGAGTAGGGAGTGCGAGTCCCATCTCGGCCGACAGCGATGTGAACTCTGAGACGTCAGTGTCAGACCCACTAGAACAGGGTCTCCTTCTGACTCTTTCACAACATACACCTTCCAGAGGGGACATCCTAAAGCCCTTACTCTAAGTCAGTGGTTCTTAACCTGGGTTCTATGGAACCCTAGGGGTTCGAGGAGTCGGTCTCAGGGGTTTGGAGAAGCCTCTGCCGCAGAGGCCAGAATAAAGTACTACCGTAATTTGTTGTGAGTTCATGCACTTTGTTGGTTTTGTTCTTTGAGCAAGGTGATGTTCATGCACGGCTCATTTTGTGCACCAGTAAAAAAACATATACCTATGTCTTGAATTTGGGGGAAAAATCGTATTTTATTTATCACTAAAGAAGGGTTCAGTGAATGCGCATATGAAACTGGTGGGTTCGGTACCTCAAAAAAGGTTAAGAACCACTGCCCTAAGTACTATATACATAATCCTAATAAAGTCACTGTTTTATCACCAACATTCATGCATGTTTTGCAATCTCCTCTCTATTCTACAATGTGTCCGTAAAGTCATGGTGCACTTTTGACGGGTCACCGGTCAAAAGTGCACCGTGACTTTACAGACACACTGTATATACTTCTAATTTCAACATGCTGGTTTAAATATAAAATAATTTACTGGCGTGGAGAAATGCTTCCAAGACGTGATCACTGCAGGGCCCTCATGCTAGATCCAATGGGAGCAGAGACTGCCAACCCCTCCGTGATGCCCCGGATGTGGGGTTCCTGAAACTGGCCTTTGGCCTGTTCTGGGCAGGCAAATAAGGCGTTTTCCCTTCTCTGGGGTGAGTCATGCCCCGGTCCTCCTACCCATCCTGTACAATCCTTTAGTGCTCGCCACGTGGAGTAGAGCACATCCTTGTCATCTTGCCACCGCCCAAAATGTGGCTCGTATGTAGGGTCCCTTAATAAACTCTTCATGTGATAATGCTGGAGTTGTTAGTCGCTTCCTCCGGTCTCACCGACCCTGAGGAAATTTCACATAACAACTGGTCATTTCAGTTGCCTCAATTTGCAGCCCTTCCCCCACCTCTGGGTAAACCTGATACTCTAGGATGACAACCACGCTTATCCTGTCACATCTGTCACATCCCTCCTCTCGTCTCGTTTACACATAAACCCTCAGAGAACTCACTCCCTAGTATGAAACGCATGGCTCCTAATAATCATAAAATTTTCTCCGTTAAAACTTTTTATAACAAAGTGAAATAATGTATGTGCCTGGCTCCTTCCAGATGGTCAGAAGATCAAAGCTAAATCTGAATCTAATTGATGTGTTTTCTTTACCAAATTAAACTTGCTTTGAAAACATGCAGCAGACCACCGTGCACCGGGACAGCGTACCATAAACACTGTGCTGGAGGTGACCCTAGGACAACAGTTCTCACCTCCAGACTCGCTCGCTGAGAGGAGTGAGGTGTGGAGGAGACAAGGGACGCAGTGAGTGAAACAGAAAAACAACAGAACCACTTCGTGGAACGACTTCTGAAGGAGGATGGACCCGATAGGGAGGCGCAGTGACAAAAGAGATATAAATTCACACTTGAGTTTAGTACCGGGAAGAAGTCTCACCGCGGACGAACCGGACGCCATCTGTGGCAGAAAATGAAAATGCTGTAACTAAGCCTGATTCTTTCGTTGTCTCAGACGCAAATAAATGACGGAGTTAACACAACCTGCCGAATGCGGGGGCCTGGTCCCTGCTGCCGCTGACAGGTGCAATACTGTGTGCCCCCCCAGCAGCCTAGGTTCCCCCGCACCCTCCTCTTCGGGCTGCCGTGCCCTTCACAGTGTGGATGGAACCCAGAACTGACTAAACACAGACCTGAGGCTGGGAATTGGATGAAGTAAAGTAAATACTGGCCTTTCTAAAAGCAATGCCTTTTTGTACTTGATGAGGACTTAGCTCAGAAAAAATAAAGCTGTCTGGATTCCGTTCAACAAATATTTATTGAGGGCTGATCACAGCAAAGCCTGACGCAGGGGACTGTGAAGACCGTGCAGAACGCGCAGTCCGGCGGAGGTGAGTTTACGAGCTGGCGGCAGAGGCCGAGTGCACACAGAAAAAACTAATGAAGGGTAGAATGCGGCAAGGATGAAAAGAGAGATACAGACACCCGTGTTGCAGAGAAGTAGGGAGAGGGAGACTGAGACTGTCTCCAGGAGAACGCAGCAGGCAGGCCGGGGCTTTCTTACGACACATCCACAGGACCAGTACCACCGGACTCCGCCATATGGTAGGCATTCATGGGCTCAGACTGCATGAGAAAGACCAAGACCAGAATGGGCATCAGCAAGAAAACACCAGTGCATCTGCTTCAAAGAAGGGTTGTTACTGGCAACTATGCACAGAGATGAAGAACGCTGGTGTCTCCTCCGACAGCCAGGCGCTCCTCGTGCAAACACGGGAATACCAAGAATGTTCTGGCTCAGCACCATGGGTCTGGCGGGCACATCTCCTGACACTGCAGCAAATGCAAGCAGGATTTTACACTTTGGATTCTCATTCAAGGATATCTACTGAAAAAGAGGGGTGGGAATTCTTGGGGTTTGTAAACCTGGGTATAGAGAAGCAAGAGTTAACATACTTCTCTTGGTCCGGTTTTCTGAAAGCAACAAATAAGCCTTTAAAAGCCACAGCCTACACTGAGATATAGGGAAAGTCATTGTTAACTTGTCCCGTCTCTGTCGGACAAATACGTGTCTCCTCGCGGCACGAGTTCCTGCTTGCTAGTCCCTGTGGTGCTGGCTAAGAAAGCAAACACATTACTCCCCTTACCCCTGTCCCCAGCCGGAATGCCTCCCTCTCTTCCTCCATCCCCCGAGCTCTTTGCTGAGAACTGCTCAGGGCTGTATTGGAATTACTTGGTCGTATGTATATAACACACCTGGCACCATGCTGGGCACTCAGCAGAGGTGGGTACCTCCCTTCACCTGCAAGGTCCTGGAGGGACTGCTCTCACCTTTATGTCACACGGCCTCACAGAGTACCAGGCACAAAAACCCTGTATCTGGATAAGGACTCGGGAGCACTGAGCTCCTCCCTCTTGCCCAGGGCTCCCAGAGATGCCAGGATCACCTTACAATGCCACCCCCTCCCCCCATTCCTCCAGGGACTGAAAACCATGCTGGGTCCTCTCCTTCCTGCCTTGTCAGATCTGTTAGATGCCAACTAACCAAACCTTCAGGATCAGTCATCAAATCAGCAGAACCCACTTTCTGTAAAGGGGGCTGGGAGCTTCTCATCAGGAAGATCTGGCTGGTTGGGGCAGGACCCTCCTGATCCTGCAAGAACATCACTCAGCCCCCTTCTCAGGCTGTCTGCTCAGTTTTCCAGAAGAATGAGAGGAGAAGCCTCCGGGATCCACACCCAGGGCCCTGGGAGAGCCGCGAGGGCACTCGGGCTGTCCTAGAAGCTGGTAAGGATCCCGAGCTTGACTCCCACGCCCTAATGGGGAGCTGGTTCCACTGGCAGGTGAAAAGTCTATAAGGACGCTCTATCTGACCGCTTCTTTCTCTACAACAGAAAACAGGCATGGCGACACGAGCTGACGCGGGGACTCCCTTGGATGGGAAGCGAGGACATCAGACAGCCAGGAGCCGATGGCACATGCACCAGATGACTCACGTGTTCGAGGAGAATTAATTAGATCCTTTTCCACGCTGTATCAATTTAGAAAGCAAAATTCATAAATTCAGTGAAAATTCAGGCTTCCATTTTTATGGATTCCTGAGTAGGGCTATGAAATTTCAGAGGAACTTACAACTTCATCTGTTTTCACCAGATGGTTAAGATTCTTGTCACAAACATGCAAAAGGCCCACATCCTAACCACTCAGCTTGTAGAGCACAGCACCCCTTCCCAAGAACAAAGCCCTGGGCTAGTGACAACATGCTTCCTCAGCTGGTGGCCGAGAAGGGCAGGCATCTGTGCTAGAAGCAGATGTGTCTGGTGTCGGCTCTGTGACCCCGAACTCTGCAAGAGCCAAGCTCGGGTGCCTGAAACCTGGGAAACACAGGTGGACAGCTGAGAGCACAAACCTCTAAATGCCAGAGCCCCAGTGGCTGGCCCTGGCAGCCTGGCTCTCGGGCCCTAACCAGGACCTGCACCTTAACTTAGGGACCAGAATGCCAGACATGTCAGGGGTGGGAAGAGCCAAGACAACACCAGCAGTCGCAGTTAACGTGTGGCCTTCCAACCCTTCTTTCCGGAAAGCCCAGACAAGTTTACAGCTAGCTCTTTCTTGGGACCAACTGTGGCGGTTTCTTTTTAACTGGGAAGACAATTTGACAGGTCGGAGAATTCTTCTTGCAAAAGATTCCAAAGTCAGACAGAATGTCTGAGTCTTGGCTCAGGGAGTAGGGATTTCTGGCACTGTGGCCACCGGTGAATAGGGCACAGTGCGAAAGGCCACAGCTGTCCTAGGCTGACCTGGTGTGAATGTGGGTAACCTCACCACAAGCAGCCCTGGTAAGAGACATCACATTTTGTTCTCCCTCTGAGCATATTAAGAGGTACTTGTTAAACTACGTGCCCCGTAAGTGCAAACACGCCTGTGTCAACAACCATTTCTTGGTTAGCCACTGTGCTGAGCTAGGCATTTGGGGACAAGGAAGAAAGCGCAGCCCCTGCTTTGGGTCGGCGATGGGGACCAGCACATTGGTAACCAGGCACAGAACACAAAGCCAACGGGAGCACTGTGACGACCACACACCCACGTGCCACCCACCCGACAGGTCAGGAGTGGGCTAGGGCTTCCCCAGCGATGCCCCACCCCCCACTCCTTACGGAACTGCTGTTGAGATCAATATTTGTGTCCTCCTATTCTAGACGACAGAACTGAGGCTCTGAGAGGTTTCAGTTACTCTAAATCCTAACAGTTTAACAGCAACTGCTGTAAATTACGGGGCCATTACGCCGAAAACCATGCTATGTTCCACACGTTACATGGGAGCGTCTCATTCCATCATAACAACCCCGTAAGTAAAGCACTATCATTATCCCCAACTCACAAATAAGGCAATGGACAGAACTTGCGGAACCGGATGTGGCAGGGCTGTCCTACTGACCCCACCGCAGGCACCCTGCCCCGCAGTCTCCATTGCCCCGTGGCGGAGGCTGCGGGGAACAGAGAAGGCCGGAGGAGGGTGGCACGTGCTCTGTAAACCTCCCAGAGCACAGCTGGCAGAAGCCCCAACACGCTAACGCACGACGACCATGCACAGGTGACTCACAGGCCCGCCGTCATCATCCTGGCCACATCCTCTGGTGCCTGCTTGCAGAGCCTGAGTACTCAGTTGCCTGCAAGGCCCACACTTTTCTACTTTCATTCCTTTATTTAAAAAACAGCCAATGCTGCACTAGGGTCCCCAAGCACAAAAAAGCTAAAACGCCTCCAGCAGTTTTCCACCCCAAATAAAACACAGGTCTCTGTGCACAGCGCACACAGAGGGACGCACTCAGTCATCTGCGCGGCATCACCAAGCTCCTGTTGCAGCAAGTTTCATTCCCGCCTGCCCGGGGAGAGGCCTGACCGGCCTCCTCGCCACGCATCGAACAGTGTGCACATCTGGAGACCAGCAATGGGGAGAGAAATCAGATGAATGTAAACTGTTCTAAACTTGAATGTATTAAGAGAGCCAGACGGCAAATGTGCAGAAATAGATTCTCCTACGACAATCCCGACATTGAAGAGCAGAGAGAGCATGAGCTCAGTGCAGCTCTCTGTAGCGTGTCCCCAGCCCTGGGACTTGAAGATGACCCCACAGTAGACTCAGAGGTGAGTCTCTATTTCCTCAGATCCTATTTCCTCAGGATCTTTCTTTCTCAAGTCATCTCCACGTAAGCCCTTTAGATGCTGGGACATCATCTTACCCCATCCCACGCCCCAACATTGGTCTTTACATCACAGGAGATGGTTTAGAGGCGCAATTTTCAACTGTTTTTTATCTCATGGCACACAAAACCTAATTACTAAAATTCTGTGGTCCTGGTAGGTTGGCTCAAAAGTGGTAGAACATTTGTCCGGTGTGTGAATGTGCTGGGTTCGATTCCTGGTCTGGGTACACAAGAGAAGCAACCATGTGCTTCTCCACCCCTCCCCTCCCTTCTCTCTCCCGTCCTGCAGTCATGGCTCAATTGGTTTGAACGCATTGGCCCCCAGGCACTGAGGATGGCTCCATGGAGCCTCTACCTCAGGAGCTAAAT
The DNA here is from genome assembly GCA_037038555.1 of Rhynchonycteris naso. Classification (NCBI taxonomy): domain Eukaryota; kingdom Metazoa; phylum Chordata; class Mammalia; order Chiroptera; family Emballonuridae; genus Rhynchonycteris; species Rhynchonycteris naso. The sequence goes on from CM072998.1 coordinate 280,040,557, forward strand.
CTGGCTCAGTTAGGAGCATGGCCCCAGATGGGCAGAGCATCAACCCCAGATGAGGGTTGCTGGGTGGGTCCCAGTCAGGGCAAATGCAGGAGTCTGTCTCTCTATCTCCCCTCCTCTCACTTGGAAAAGATGGAAAAAAACACCTCTGTGGCACACCAAAAAATACTTTTGCAAATCTGACAAAAATATATAGGTATAATTTTGATTTATTCATAACGGATGGTGATTGCTGTGTTGGCTGTTGTCATTTTTTCATCTGACAGTCTAGGGAAGAGAGGTCAGTGCCCCTAAGTAGTCAGGTAGCGTATGTTTTAAACATTCCTGTGGCAGACCAGTTGGAAATCGCTGGTCTGGACAGAAACGGACGGGTGCCCCCAGAGGCAGGCATCAATCCATCTGTGCAGACCTAACCACTAATTCTGCCCGCCGCCTGGTTCCACTGGGATTTGTTCTGGGCCATGAGACTGTGGCACCAGTTGAAAAATTGGTGGCCCTGTGCTTGGTCTGACTTCCAACAGCTTTGCTCAGTAAGTCAGTCGTTCCTGTCCCTTGACGACTGCTGCTTCTGCTGTCCCCTGAACAGCCACGTGGGACCTGGGCTGGGGACAGGAGGAGGCTGGCCCAGTCGTCCTTGGCAGCCACAGGCGCCTCTGACAGTACAGGTCCGAGCACCATACAGGTGGGGAGTTCACGTTACATCTTCATTAGAGTGTATGGCTCCCAGGGGACTCGACTGCAGCAGTGAAGCAGGCCCCACAGACACACCGCCTCTACTCATGGAAATAACTTGAAATGCCCAACAGCATGAAATGGTTGCCAAATTAAGGTACATCTGCATAACCAAACACTGTGCAGCCATTAAAAAATATGGCTTGGAAATGTCCAGAAAATGCAAATTCAGAGACGAAAAGTAGATGAGGGAGAGACTGGGGAGTCGGGAGGAAAACGGGAAATGGCTGCTAATGGGCATAGGGCTTTGGGGGGGGTGATAAAATGTTTTGAAAATAATTGTGCAACTCTGTGAATGTACTAAAAACCACTGAATTGTATACTCTAAATGGATGGAGTATGTGAATTCTCTCCCAATAAAGCTGTTACAAAAATGATGGTTTGAGAGACGAGTGACAGGAATGCTCAATTTATAATGTCAAGAAAAACAAGGCAGGTTTTAAAACATGACTTAATGAATCCCACCTCTGGAAAAAATAAAATTTGCACACACAGAGGTCTATTATCTTCCACGGATTCCAGTTCTCCCACCATGACCCCAGAGGGGTGACTTGGCTGAGCGTGGAAACTGTGCACCAGACATGAGTATGTGTGTGTAAGTATTTTACACGCATTTTTGATCCACTGTCTCAACAACACTCTGAGACTGATACTATGACAGATGAGGAAACAGCCATGACACATGAAACAAAGGAGCTTGATCAAGTTCACACGTGATGGTTTGAGATTCCAAACCAGACAACCAAAGCCCACATGCTCTCAACCCTGGGACCTCAGAATACGGTGGCCAACAGTCTTCAAAGTAATGAAAGGAGACTGAGTCTTTATTTGATTTTTTATTCCAATAAAATCTGTGTTAATTTTCCGAGTTAGGGAGAAAAAAAATACTTCTAATTTTGCCAAATAAAAGCAAGAAGGTCTACCAATTGCCCTCTGATGAACACCTTGGCCACACGACATCACAGCAGACCATTTCCATGGGGGAGAGGAGCAGTGTGAAGGCAAAAACCTGCAAAGACCCAGTTGGTCGGTTATGACTCAGTACAGTCTTAACCCCGAGAGGACGCAAGGCCTCCCAGATCACCTGGAAACTCGGGACAATCCTTTCTGTGACCGGATTTCCAATAGATTCTGACACTGTCCTAAGTCGCCCCGCCGAGGGCCCTGCTGCTTTCTGAGGAACCTTATTTTCATGCAGCCTGGATGATGGTGAAGCCGGTACTTGGGGGACTGCACGGTCTCCAACTTAGCATGTCCCGGAGAGCCAGCACCACTATACTTCTTGGGGCGACACCACAATAGTTCCTCACAAAATGCGGCATCCGGCTACAGTGCAGACCTGGCCGGGGGCCTCCCTTGCTGAGGACACTAGAGCTTCCCAGCTGTGATTCGGTTCTCTCCACTTAAGACTGTATGAACACACACAGCTGCCACATGGCCAAGTGCAGAGCACAGACCCACGACCTTGGATTCATTCCTCCCACTTCCGAGGGGCTCGTGTGTAAGGACCCTTGTTTACTAATCAACCGAGCAACACAGCCCTATTTTCTGAAATAATTTTCGAGTCAACACTCCCAGCAGCCCTAAATCACCACCTCCCACCTGCCCGGCCTGCAAAGGGAGGGACGTCTGATGTTACAGCTCATGCCCTGGCGTTCAGGGGATGCTTGTAATCCAATTTCTCAATTTGTCAAATAGGACATTTTCATTGCAGCTGGACCCAGCTGGAAATGAATCTCCCCCACATACAGCCCCAACAAAACATAAAACATAAAAGGCATTTAACAGAGAAAGAGAGAGATTGATTGCTTCATCAAATCAAACCAAACAGGAATGAAATAAAGTCAACAGCACTGCCATGGGCGTGCTCACCTCTACCACCCACCTATAGAAGTCTCCGTCCCACCCCGTACGTTCCTATGCAGGGCCCTGCTCAAAGGGTGTCCTCTGCCTGGACTGTGCCATTCACCTGTCCCTCATGGGCTAGGTCAGGAAGGACCTCTCGGCTCTCTCCTGCTGGAATCAGTTGTGGCTTCACTTGGACTCTCAGAGGAAGCTGGGCTACCCCAGCCCCTGACGTGTGAACACCACTGCAGCACAAACCCGTCTAGGTCATTCTGTCTCCTCCCTCCCGGCACCAACGCCGTCCATGCAGCGTTATAGCTGACTCTCCCCCAGCCCCTGACGTGTGAACACCACTGCAGCACAAACCCGTCTAGGTCATTCTGTCTCCTCCCTCCCGGCATCTACCACAGGCTGGGAACGCAGCAGGCGCTCAACCAATGTCAGAACCAAATTATACTGAACTTAGTCTGATGTGAGGCCTTCCTGAGCATTGAAGACTTACACTGCCAAAGGGAATTGGTCCTGTGTGTGTGTGTGGGGGGGGGGGGGGAGTATAGGGTTCTACGGAATATATCCATGTTATTTTGTCATCTTCTAGAATTCTGCCTGTCTTTACATAGAACCCTTGTTGAGCCTATAAAGTGCCTCGAAATGAAAGCTATACACGAATCCCTGAAGAATATGTTCAGTGCAATTCTACAGCCCTACGGGCTGCTCCTGAAGGTGCAAACAAGCCGACTGCCAGCCCCCCCCCTTTCCCAGTACTACATTGGTATGGCATGCCAAAAACAGGCTTTGGCCTCAGAAAGATCAGGGTTCCTAAGCAGCTGGTTCTTAGCTGTGACCTTGACCAGACAAGCCTTTCCAATGCTCACTTTCCTCAGAAATAAAATAAGGGCAAGACTGCTCCCCAGCCAACAGAATACGCCAAGGGCCCAGACCCTAGCAGGTGCGTGCTCAGTGGCAGCGCAGCTTAAGTTGAAGCATGCTGGGCTCATGTGAGGGAAGAAGGGGGGATATTCTACTCGAGGAAGAGGTGACAGGGCTGCGGCTATTTTGAAGGACAAGGAGGGCCCCTATCACCACTTGGACCATATCCTACGAGGTTAGCAAATGTTACATTGTCATCTTGCTCCTCACCCCTTTGAGCCATGGTTACTTAAGTGCTGCACCCAGAGCTAGGATTCCAGAAAGGACACTGGCCCCGAGCGTTCCTTACACCCTAGGCCAAGCTGGCCAGGTTACCTCCCCTCCCTGGGTACCAGCTGAAGAACATGAGCCGGAAGGTAAGTAAAACAAAGCCATGCGACTAGTTCGCATTCGAAGCCTAACTCCAACAGGTGACTCCCAATACTCAACTCTCCAGGAAGCCCTGACATAACTCACGCTGAGGCTGTGGGGAATGAGGCTCACAAACATGGCGGGTAAGTCCCCAGATAGATTCTGGCAGGTAGGAGACCCCACCTGACTTCATGCCTTTACTAGCAGAGACAGTAACTTACATTTCTGAGCCTCGGTTTCCTCATCTGTAAAAATGTAATAGGATGCTCCCTGATATCAGGCTATTTTGAGCAAATTATAAAATACATGTGCACATAGTTGAACTCAGTGACTGGTAACTCGTCTGGATATGCCAAACCCTCCAGACTGTAGCAATTGTTACTATTAACCGTATGAAGAATAAGTACCAGCAGAGCATTTTAAAAATACAAATACACACAAAACCAACAGAGATGTACCTACATATGCAAGCACACACCCACACACACGCGTGAGCACACACACACAATGTGCATCAACTGGAGAGAATGATCAGAATCCACAGAAGCTGCAGACTGAGTCCAGAAGCCAAAGAATCCACAGAGCGGGTCCCTGGAGAGTTCTGTGGTCCCAGGTCCAGGTTTACTTCCAAGTTCTGAACCACTGAATCCAAAGACAAGGTGATGGACTGCCCTCCACCCTAAGGCTTCTGCAGGGAGCAGCAGGTGTCACTGTGGCTACTAGTTGGAATCCAAGAGCAAAGGCCTCTCTTTGAAGCTTCTTCTGTTTACTTCCTTTTGGGTCACAGAGTAAAAATTTCAGAAACCCCATCTGGGATTTTTCATTCAACTCTTGATAAAATGATCTGATTTGTTGCGGCTTCTTGCGAGACGTCCTGCTCTGCCCTTTTAAGGTGTTTTCACTGCAGTCACTGACTGTCGATTGTACACCACCATCACCAGTCCCCGTCACCAGCGGCAGCGGGTTCCACGTGAATCTGCCAGCCCCCTCATGCCCTGCTGAGAAAGGAGACCTTCTTCTGCCTATGAACCCATCCTCACCTCCTACATTTTTAAAATATCCAATCCCATTTCAAATCAAGTAACCACTTTTATACTCTAGTAGTTTCTGTGATTTTCTAAGTGTAGGCTAGTTTATGTTATTGTTACTTGTTCTCTGTCAACACCCCCCCAAAAAACAAAAAAACATGCCTGACCATGTGGTGGCGCAGTGGATAGATCATCGGCCTGGGACGCAGAGGAACCAGGTTTGAAACTCCAAGGTCAATGGCTTGTGCACAGATTCAACAGCTTGAATGCGGGGTCACTGGCCTGAGCTTGGGATCACAGACATGACTCTATGGTCGCTGGCTTGAAGCCCAAGGTTGCTGTCTTGAGCAAGGGGTCACTGGCTCAGCTGGAGCCACTCAGTCAAGGAACATAGGAGAAAGCAATCAATGAACAACTAAGGAGCTGCAACGAAGAATTGATGCTCCTCAAATCTTTCTGCCTTCCTGTCTGTCTGTCCCTATCTGTTCCTCTGTCTCTAAAAAAAATATACAAAGAACTAGTTTTACTTCGCTTAAAAAAGTTCATAATTCCAAACCCAAAATGGAATTTCACATCAATAGCAATGGTTTTGAAAGTCTTCCAGAAGGCAAGAACTTTTTGTTTTCTTATTTAATAATTTTTTTTTCTTCTAAATGGCTGAGAATAGAATAAAAAGCCTGTTCTCCTAGTTAATTCCACCCTAATTTACTTTCTGTTTCCTTTAGCAGGTCTTCCAAGTAAAACGGTGATGTGTATTAACCCACCCCCAACAGGCGAAGTCCATTAACATGCTAATGGCCATCAATAACTTCAAGGCACCAGCACAATTTTCACTTCATTTTTATAAAAATACTTTAGGAAATATTCTTACATAAGCATCTAAAAAATGTCTGATGGCTAGAGAGGAATGCTCGTTAAAAAGTGACAACATAAAGTGATGAATTGTCTAAGGAAAATGTATTCACATCACAGAAGGAACCAGCAACAACAACATTCTTAAGGAATTTTGGCACAAAACTGTCCAATCTTTTCAAGTTTTGTTCGGAGGCTAAACTATGTCATGCTCTGTTTTATAAAAGTAGCTCTCAAGTGGCAATTAGAATAAAACATCTCCAGACTACCTTCCTGGCTACCCCTCACCGCCTAAGCCTCAACCCAGCCAGTTGGATTACTTAAAACATTAGTTCCCAAATAATTATACACCAAAATGCTAACTCTGGTCATCTTTAGAGGTGCAGTTATAGGTGACTTGTATTTTCTTCTTTATTCCCACAATAAATAGGCATGGCTACTGTAAAGAACAAGTTACGGTAGGGCATTTCCCATCGTGGAGCAGAATGGTTTACATTCAATGGTCACTATACAAAAAGATGAGTATTTTCACTGATCACAGTGAAAAAATAAAACTGTCGCAGTATTCGAAGTGCTAACTCATTCCGCAATATTTCTGGAGGGCCCCGTTATGCCACAAGCATGGTCCAGGGCTGCCCCACAGACAGGGCAACTACAGGAGTCACCCACGGCCATGAGCAGTCCCATGATGCACCACAGGCACGCACAAGGCCAGGGGCCCAGGAATAGCAGTGAGGAAAGGCCACTTCGAGCCAGTGACATCTGAGCTCAGTCCAGAAGGGCCAATGCTCACCGCTCAGGGGGAAGGCAAGGACACCTGTAGCAGCAAGTCATGTTCCAGGGCACCCGCACATTCCGGTGGCGGGGAAGGGGGCAGTGGTGCAGGGGACAACTGCCAGACGTCTTCAAACTTTTTATAAAAATGGACCACTTTTGCAGCACTGGTCTACCTGGTCCCTACCGCCCACTAGTGGGCATTCCAGCTTTCATGGTGGGCCAATCGTGGTGCCGTTTGGTTGCTCCACTACTGCCCATCATGAAAGCTGGGAACGCCTACTAGCAGGAGGTACAGACCAGGTTGACCAGCACTGCAAAAGTGGGCCGTTTTTATAAAATGTTTGAAGACGTCTGGCTGGAGGTTTGGCTGCTAAGGGGGTGGGACATCACCCCATAAGCTATGGAAAACTCCCCACCTCAGGGGTGACACCTTCATTTCCAGGAAACAAGAACCAGGGATATCACGTTCACTTGCTGGGTAATGGAAACAGAAAACCCTAGCAGCAAGTCCAGCACCTCACTCATTTACTACTGAGGTCTGCAGACCTCGGCCTCCCAGGTACTCTGCCCGTGCGCTGCACACCCAGCCCGAGTTCAGGGTTGCGCACATCTGATCTGTGTTTCACTTTTAAGCCAGAACATGGGAAACGAAGCTGGAACAGAACTTCATGCCACGAAGCAAAGACAATTATCTTGATATTACTCCACAGTTCCTCACAACCCTGCAGATGGCTTAAAAAACGACTTCAGGCTGTAGCGTGTGACCAAAAATAAATTTTTACTTAACAATTTGGAGGAAACAAAACACAAAATGAATGAAAGAACTGTTCTATTTCATGCGAGTAGCGATTTCCTGTTCCCTGTGCACTTGGCAGCCCGGTACCATATTCACAGAGTACTTCTTATACTACAGCATCAACAAGATCCCTTTTCAGACGCCAGAGAGACTGGGCATCTCTCTCAGACACCAACAGCTCTCCACTTACTAACATAAAGTAGCAATACGATGAGGAACTCGCACCCCGCGAACAAAGCACTTCATTAATTAACCTTCCCGTTAGATTACCCAAATGCACAGAGGACTTTCACTCCACCCTCTCAGAATACCAAGCCTCTCTCTCCTTTACCTCACTACCTTCTTGTGCTCGCTCTCATTCCAAAATCCCCCTTGGTCACACTGCCTTGTCACTGACCCAAGAAGCATGATGATGGCTGGTTTACTCTCTGCTCCCTTCACAGTGAACCGGAGCCCTGAGAGCTAAAGCACCCCCTGCCATGGACTCCTCCCCACCCATGTGCCTTACTGTCCCCAAACTACCATCTCAGACTGTGCTCTCTTCCCTTTTCACTGACAACACGGACCGCCTTCATCACCACCAGAATGATCACTAACTGGACGCTGATCACGCAGACCCTGCTGCAGGCACTTAAGTAGAATTATTTTATTTCAGCCTATCATTCCACGAGGGCAGTGTAGGAGCCCTATTTTATAGATGGGGAAACTAAGGCTCAAGGAAACTGAGGCACACCAAGGTGCAGTTAACACCAACAGTGAGCAAGGCAGCCAGGATCTGAACCCAGGCCCATCAGATTCAAACCAGGCTCACACGACCTTTTACTCAGAACTGGCAAAGTGAAGGACAGGACTCAGCCTCTTCACATACGCTGGGACATGCGAGGACCGTGATCCTAAGCCAGAAGTCGCCAGTGTCTGAGCGTATTCAGCTGCCCCCATGGAAGAGAAGGCGAGAGAACTGGGAGGCAGATTCTGGGCCTGCCTTGGCCACTCCTGGAGAAAAAGGACATAGCAGACCCTGCTGCGGGGGCCGTGTCCCATCCCCTCGCCCCCCACTGGTCGTCCTGGGGCTCCTGAAGGTCAGCTGGGAAACGCACGCGTGAGGATGTCCTGCAAACACATCAGGGTAATGAGCCTAAACAAGAGGAAACTTATTTCTTCTATGGTGCTGCTGAGTCAGTCCAATGACTTACAGTAAGTTCTCAGGCTGTTAACAAATGTGCAAACTCCAGGCACCTTAATGACTATGAAGTATGGTTACTGGGAAATGAGAGGGAATGGAGGCCCAGGATGGGGGCCAGCTCCATACAATGGAAACTACTAACTCCGATCACTGCCCCCAGAGATGGACACCGGGGACTAACATATGATAAAAAGAAGCCTCAGAAACAGCCCTCTGAAAACAACCAGCCCTCCCTCCTTGTCTGTCCCAAGATAAATGTTTGCTGAAAGAATCATCGATCAACCCGAGGCAATGATTCTTGCCTCACCCGTAAAATCCCAACAGGGAAGAAGAAGGCAAAGTTAAACACAGGTGTGAGCACCTGTGTGTGTGCCTGCGTGTGCACGTGTGTAAGGCCAGTTGGAGAGCAACGGTCCCATCCCTGCTGCTCACAGTGCGGCCTGTCCACCAGCAGCAGCGGTGTCACTTGAGAGCCTGTTAGAAAGCGGGATGGGGAGCCTGACCGAGACCTACGAAGTCAGAATGGGCATCTTATCAGGCTCCCTGGGCAACGCGAATGGGCACTGTAGTTTGAGAAACACCAGCCTAGGTCTATGAAACATGTTGAAAGCAAGCTGTAGAAGGAGAGAGCAATACACTACAGGAACTACCACGTGATGAGTGCCTCCTACGTACCCGAGACGGTATTTAAGGAAAATTATACAGAACGAGGCAGGATGAACAGTGTCAGCAGCGACCATGTGATGCCAACATGAGTCGGAAACCCTGCAACAGAACAGCCACGATCTGGGAGAGGCAGCCAGCCGAGGGAAACAGGGCACTTTCTGACAGTCCTCAGTTCTGTATTAGTTACAATAATAATATTAAGGCTATTTGTATATTTGTGTCCTCAGTAAGAGGCAGGGAGGCAGAGTGGGGAATTTTAGTCTGCACTTGTCAAACCAGACATGAGACCCAGAACAGCTGGGACGATGTTAAAACACCAGTGAAACCACCAGAGGATGTTTAGGAGGAACTACTCAATGAACATTTCCAGTGAGAGAGGCACTGACTGGATCTCACAGTAAAGACACGGCACTCACAGAGCCCCAAGTGGCTCTCAGCACGGTCCCTGAGGGGGCGGGCTGGCGGGCCACAGCCCTGAAGGCTCTGACCCCACAACAGGGACAAAAGTATCTCTTCCCAGTCAAGTGGCTTACTCCTGTTGGCCGAACCCACCTTCAGTAAAACAGCAATAATTAAATAGCACTCAAATGAAACTAATAATGCAGTAAGTGGACCCTGATACAGAGCTTCCCGCTTACTTCAAGGGGCTTGAAAAATGCCCTGGGGGGGGCTTGGAAAATGTTATCAGAGATGACATATGTATATGTATATATTGTAACAGCCAATGCAAACCCAAAATGCAGAGCTATCTGCTCATCAAAGTCTGCAATCTGGCACCAGAGCAGGAAAATTCACAATGTTTCTAATATAAAATCACTGGATCTTCAAAACAAACAAAATTTGCTGGAAAAATCACCCACAGAGAAGCCACTAGCAACTAAACATATGGCAGCAAACTTGAATCACAAGGCCAGTTCCAGGGAATTGATTCAGTGGCCAGAGCATCGCCCACCACCAAGCAGCCTTCTCTGCTGGGGGCGGGGGGGGGCATGACAGCCTGCTCCTCCTCGTGGCTCTCAGTCCTGAGCTAATGGAAAGAGAACCAAGTGGCGGGTCAAGAGAGGAGAACTGAAGTTCCAGCGCTACCCACTTGCACTAAGCTCCTTGGCTCCGCGTGGTTCCTAGAATTTACTCATCAGTTAACAGTGACAACTACACACTATGCCACTGGATCAGAAAGAAAAAAGAGAAAAGTAGGGGTGGGGCAGATGGGATGGGGGGAGAGGGAAAGAGGGAGAGACCCTAACTTCTCCCCCAGAAATGGGAAAGAACTACAGAAATGCAGAAATAGCCCCTTCTCCCTCCCAGACAGCAGGGCCCACGCCCCTGGGACCTGCTCCCTCCCTATTCTATTCATCCAGAAATGAGACTCTTCCTTTTGTTCTAGCTCTTCTCTGCAGGGTCAAGGTCTCCCCAAGGTGCCACACAGCTAATCAGATCAACTTCCTGCACTAATGTGCTAATGAGAAAAGCCTGGATGCCGTCCAACATTCCCAAGCAATACATACACACTCTCATTCAGTCTAGGTTTGTGCTGTGATCCAACTGTTTACTGGACGGGTGCTGGGCTGGGAGCAGACCAGCTGGGAGTACCTGCAGGAAGGAAATCAGGTAAACAAATGCAGACACACACTGCAGTCAATGTCTACGGGCACCCATCTATAACTGCTTGGGACTGACCCCGAAACAAGGGTATGCCAGCCAGACCAGTGCTCAGGGCACATGTGTAAATGAGCACTAAAATATACTTGGAAAGTAACTACATAGATAGAAAAAATATACCCCCTTCTTTCCCTGAGAGGAGTTCCCATGAAAGGGTAGCTGGGAAGGTCTAAGTGGTAATATCTCAGTGCAGGATGAGGAGAGCCCACGGGGCATGTCAGATTAATACATGTCACGAACCTGCCTTCTCCAAGACAGGCGAGCTCACCAACTGCAGGCCCCTTGTTTGGTTGAGTGAGGTATGCAAGTTTGGGGCCAGAGCAGAATTGCTTGGGACCAGAGAGGGGAGAAAGAATACTGAGAGGGCTCCCTTGTCTCAGGCTGACCCTCATTTGGAGAAAGAGATCACACAACGAGTACTGAATGAGCCACAGCAGCTCTTTGGGCAGTGGATAAGTATAGACACAAAGCCAGCAAGACATAGTTATTCTGTAGGTTCTAGTCTAGACAAAGGCAGGCGTATACATCAGCAACAAAAATGGAAGGTGCTGGGTGCCTGGATGTTTACCAAGGGACAGGTCTGAGCAGCCAGGAGGCTGCACCAGGAAGGGTCACAAGCTGTCGGAGAGAGAAGGGGCTTTGTAGAGATCAGGAACCACCCCTTTGTCTCTCTCTCTTCCTCCCCCCCACATTCAATACTATCTTATGTACATTAGTTTCAGGTGTACTATAGCGGTTAGACAATCTTACACCTGACACAGTGTCCCCCAGATATTTCTAGTACTCACGTGGCACCACCCACAGTTACTGCAGTATTATCGACTACATTCCCTACGCTCTGCTTCACATTCCTGTGACTATTTCCTAACTACCAATTCTGTACTTCTTAATCCCTTCTTCATATCAGATGGAAGCTGACACTGATCACGGCCCTCCTCTGTGGTCCACACCTCTCATATGTGTCAGAAAAAGGAAGAATTTCAGGTCAGAGAAAAGGGAAGGGGGTGAAGGGATGGGCTCATGGGAAACTGCCGAGAGGGAGGAGGACAAAGGGAAGGGGAAGGCGGTCTGGAAGGGCTGGTGGTGCCGTTAGAATTCCACCATGCAGGCCAGGGCCACTCCATAGAACTGTAAAGTTCTGTAACAAAACCACCAGAAAAACTGCAACGTCCAACATTTCATCTCATGGATGGATCGCTGAATTTCTGCAGAAAATCGCTAACTCTTCAATTCCTCATTTATTTTCGTTCTGAAAACAACTCTTGCAAAACCGTTGCCAGAGGAATCCAACCCCACTATACCCCGCCCTTTCTTTCCTAACTCCTCACATGGTAACTGAAATGAGGTCTGTCACAAAAACACGCCACGCCTCCAGGAGGACAGGCTGACACCACTGCACCTACAGAAGGGAAGGTCCCCTGGTATCAAGGACTGCCTAGGACCCAGAGGTCACAGTGACTGCCCGGCAGTGTGCCCCTGCGGGGAGATACAGCCCGAATGCTCTTTGCCCGGGGTGGGCACCTCAGACCAGGGGGGCACTGATTCATGGAAGGGTCTCCCACTGGCTGGCCAGAGTGACCTACCAGGGGCCTGCTGTGGAGGGCTCTGCCCGGCATAGCAATGGTTCTCAAATATTTTAGTCTCCGGACCCCATTCTTCAGAAATGAGAAGTTCTCAAAAAGCTTTGTCACTGTTTGAAAGTGGGTTCTACCCATTGACAGGCTACAAAAGGTATTACAACGAAGAAATTTCACACTGACCCAGCTGTCTGAGGGTGACGCCGTCATAGCGCACAGCCTCTGGGAACTCCACACCGCAGCCCACGGAGAACAGGAGCGAGCAGGGCGAACACTGCCTGGTGTCATTATATATATAAAAATAGTTCTGACCTCACAGAGTCCCCGAAAGGGTCTTGGCACCCCCACAGGCCCCGAGACCTTACTTTAAGAACCGCTGTGACAGGAGCAATGACAATGAGCTAAGCAGCCAGACAAGCTCACTCTGGAACCTGTATGAGCAAATAAGAAAAGGCCTGGCCAGTCCACAGAGAAAATAAAGGCAAGGCTGCTAAGAGGAGGGGACTGAGCCCAAAAGATTTTAAACGGCGTTCGTGTGTTTCCCAAATTAAGTCATTTTTAAAGTTTGATTTAGCATCTACTTAATGCAACTATCATCTTAACTCCAAATGCACGGTGCACGCTTCAGACAGATTACAGAAATATCAACAGATATAAAGCCCATGCAAAGGGCCGGGGGGGCGTTCCCTACAGCACCCATCCCTTGTCTCCGGCTCCTCACTGAGCATCAACACAACGTGTCACCTTCTCAGCAGTGTCTCCACAGTGTAATAAGAATGAACACACCCCAAAGAGAGTGTCTCATAACTGCGATCACAATTATTAATTCTAAATGCTAATTGAGCATACTAGTCCTCCCCCAATAATCAAATCCTACCATGCCCATGAAAATGAACAGAACAAAAACTGTTCTTGCAGTGGACTGGGTGTTTGCATTCCCCCAAAATTCCTATGTTGAAACCCGAACCTCCCAACGTGAGCATACCAGGAGGTGAGGCCCGGGGAGGTAACTGTTTCATGGGTGTGGGGTCCTCCTGAATGGGATTAGTGCCCTTATGAAAGGGCTCTCAGGAGTTCCTTCACCCCTTGTACTGCATGCGGACACAAGAAGCTGGCAGTTCGCAACCCAAAAGAGGGTACTGACCGGAGCCTGGCCATGCTGGGCCTCTGCCCTTGCACTTCCAGCCTCCAGCACAGTGAGAAACAAATTTCCGTTGTTTACGAGCTGCCATGCCGACGGTGCTTGGTTTCAGCAGCCGGCACTCACACTGAAATATAATCCTATCAGGAAACAAAAGCTGGGTGTGCGTGGAGGTGACAGTGGGCGGTGTCCTTCCATCCCATGAAAATTAAAGAAGTAAAGGCTGGCCCAGCCTCTGCACAGCTTCTGTGAGCACTTGTGCACCACCTGTGCTCTGGTACTGCCCTTTGGCTTTTAGAACCATCTTGAACTTTCCTCTCCCCCCAACCTGAAATCTCTCCTTTCACCAAATCATTCGATCTTCTCAGTTGAAGGAGAGAGCGGCCAGGGCCAGCCTTGCTAACAGGACCCCTTGGTCCTATAACCTACACACAAAGGGGTGAGAACCAGCTCCCCATGGAGGCAGTGAGAGCTTATGGGTACCGTTTCTATGGAGTATTTACTGCGCACCAATGCAGAGTAAGGGGCCCAGCAGCCATCATCTCACGACGATCCTTCCAATAGGTATTGTACCCATTTCACAGATGAAGAAACAGGCTCCGAGGGCTGGAGCGGCTGGCCCTGGATCCCACCCGGAGGCCCTCACTTCACGGCCTGGCTGCCCTGTGCACAGGGCAGTACAAACACTACAGCAGAGAACAAAGCACGGATTCACAGGGGATGCCGGGAGCAGGCACCAAGCACAGAGACCTCAGGTAATTTGCCCAAATAACACCGTCAGCAGGTGGCGATGGCAGGGGCTGAACAGCTCCTACCTTAACTGGTGGTTTCGAGGTTGAAGAGAGTGGACGCAGTTAGCTTGCAGTGGTATCTGACTCACACACAAGTGCTCGATGAAAACGAGCTGCTCAAAGTGCCACGAACACAGGCAGTGTTTGACAAACAGTAGCCAGCAGCAGCAACAGACGTGTCCGATAAATAAGGGACGTCATCCCAGCCTCTTCGGATGCCCACAGCTTCGATGCCCACAGCTTCCCCAGCCACCATTCTGCAGCACCTCCAGTGACTCTAGCTGGTCATGCTGACCAGCGAAAGTATGCCACGGGGGGTGGAGGGAAATGTGCATGCTGGGTAGCAGTGGCCCTGGGTCTGTCACCTCCTGACTGCACAACATCGTGAGCCTGGGTGTCCTCGGCTGCAAACTGAGGACGATTCCCGCCCGAGGAGAAGAAAGGAAATGAATCTTCAAGTTCAAGAAATTCTAAGTAACCTTAACAAACACAGATGGAGATGCTTCATCAGGGAGACTTTAGAAGATACATATATATATGGCCTTTGTCATGGAAAAAGCCTTGGGCACCTGTGTCATCTCACCAGAAATCAACACTTAACCAGCACGGATCCTCTGCGAGATTTTTAAGAAAGTTCCCTTCTCTGGGCTATGGGCTCTTCATCAACACCCCATAGAGTGGGGTAATTCTTCGTAAACTGTAGGGTGCTGACAAAAACAGCTGTTACAGAGCTCCGCTGTGGAGGAGGTGTGGACAGGCGATGTCAGTCTTTGTAAGAACAAGTTACGAGAGTCAGCAAACTTACAAGGGAGCCCGAGCGGAGCAAGGGGGCCACAGCGGAAATGACGGGCGGAGAATGGGAAGTGGGCAGGGGAAGGAACGGGCTAGCAAGCGTGGTGGTCACAAGGGCGGCATGTGGCACTTCTCTCCCCTTTGAAGGCCACGTTCTTTCTGATTCGTTTTCAGACTTCCTAAAAACTGTTTGTCCTTCCTGACAAGATGATCTCGGGGCTCAAACACAAAACCAAGTACTTTAAAACATACAACACGATGTGATGACCCACAGTGTTTACCTGGAAAATAACACTGATTGAAAGGGATCTGTCCAGTGCTGTGCCCTGCCGCAAACTCGGGGCTGAGCTGAGATCTCAAAGACCTGAAAATGGGGTGTTGGACCTCCGTGATCTCTGAGGCTCCTCCTGGCTCTGAAATGGCAAGTTTATATGTATTCTTTCCCTTGAACTCTTCTTACAAGTCCTGGAATTCCTCCCCATTCGCCTCCTTGTCAGTCCCACCGACAACCCTTCTCCCCGATTCTCCATATTCTCGGTTTTTCCACGGCTCACCTCTGCGTGAACTCAAGCTCCCCACCCCCACACTGCACATGCACCTGCACATGCGCGTGTGTGCGTGTGTGCATGTACGGGTGTTTGTTTGTTCACTCCAATGTTGTTCCTTCTCCTGGCTCCTCAGCTTTGGAGATTAACAAACGAATAAGACAAAGTCCTGTCCCCCTAACGGTCAGGTACAGGACTCGGAACCCACGTCTCAGCACGGTGGGTTCTACATGAGGACATGGCTGAGCTGGTTGGGGGGGGCACTGACCCCAGATAATTGCTGCCTTCCTAACATCGCACAGTCGTGAGGAAGGACGGGAGGCTCCGTGGCAAAGGGGAACCAGGGAAAGAAAAGCCACTCGCTCTCTCCCGGGGTCAGGCGAGAGGTTAGCAGGGCATTTCATCCCCTAAGAGTCAAACAAGGTGAGGCCCTCAGGAAGCAATCACTGCTGCTTTCAGAAACAAACACAAATTAACTCACCCTGGGTAACAATTCAGGCTCTATGCTTCTAGGGGAAAGAGCAGGAGCAGAAATTAAATACCCGATGAATAACATTTGTGGTATTCATACTCTTGTACTCAATGCATGAAATGTACATACACATTTAAACTGTGACCTGTTACAAACTATTCATTTAAAGATGTGAATTCTCCTTCCAGGGCTTTTTTTGAGCAGGCTCTGTTGCGTAAGGCAAGGGGGTGACAGTGGGGAGCCACACAGATCTGGTTTGAGGCTTAACTCTCCTGTCTACCAGTTGTACAAGCTGAGCATTTACTGATCTGTCCTTAGCATCTAGTCTCTCCCTACAAAGCAGAGAAACTCCTGCCAAGCCGTTTTAAGGATCAGGAACGCACAAAGAACTCAATACAACACTGCACTCCACAGAGGAGCATACTAAGTTGTGGGTGGCTATTATAATATTCTAATGGTTCCTGAATGCTTCTTAAGGCTGTTCCATCAAGATAATGAAGTCTGAGACAGCTCAGAAGGCTTCCTAGAAAAAGACCAGGTTTGTTTTATTGGTGGAGGGTGGGGTTGTTTTTTAACCAACATCTAACATGATTCAGTAATGCCACCTGATTACGGGGCTACTAATAAATCAAATCTAAGTCACTGAATCAATATGATGCATTAGCGCAGAAGTGAGCTTGACACTAAACTCTTGACTGACAGCTTCAGAGGAACACAGAGCCACCACCCACAGCAGGCCCAGTGAGGCACAGGGCCCCAGGAAGGCCACCTTGCACCCCAGCATGGATGTGTGATTAAAGAGTCACCATGTCAAGCTCCTGCCCGTTACTCATGCGTGCAACAGTCAGTCTGGATGACGTGCCCACAGTGTCTAGCGCCATGAGTAGACTGGACCGAGCAGCAGCTGTGCAACCTTGAGTAAGAACCACAAACAGAGTGGAGACCTGGAGACTTGGGAGACAGATCCCAGTCTGGACCTTGGTGTATTCCCTTCACTAGCACAACCAGAGCCAGGGAAACGGCCCACCACTAAGCCTCAGGCTCCTGATCTAGCAATTCACGTGTGCCATCACAGATCTGTTCTGAAGAGTGAATGATAAGCGATACATCGAGAACCCGGCTGCACTCGAGTCTCTGTTTCCACAGTCTGTCACACAAGTGACCTGGGAATCCACCTCCTGAGGCTGCTGCAAAGATTTGGTTATGCAATGTCTTCAAGGTGGCATCGATTCTAAGGATTCACTGGACTGAGCTATGGGGAGAGACCGCTACACTGTACGGTGCGAGGGGACCCGCATGCTCGACACCTACAACTACCTCCCCACTGCCTCCCCACGAAGCCGGGAAGCCTACGGCTCCACTGGGTCAGGCGTCACGCACTGTTGGACGCCTTATCAGGCCTTAGTGCCTGTAAGTGAATCACTGGGGAGATGCTCTTCCAGGGGAAAGGCTCTGGTAAGGAAGATACACAACAGGCCCCAAGCCAGAGCTACCACAGCGTGGGGAGGAGACTGTCCTGGAACCTCAGAGGAAACAAGAAGTCTTAACGGGGCACGCAGGATGAAGAAAGGAAGCAAACGGGTAAGGATGACACCACTCATGGGAACAGCACGGGCCTTAGGGACAGAGACTCCGGCTGCCCCACTGCCTGCATACCCAGGTCAAGTCACTGCATCTCTTTACATTCAATTCTGTTATCTGCAAAATGAACTTAATATGTACTGTTTACTTTCCAGGGTTTTCTGAGGATTCTTTACTATACGTCTGAAGTACTCAGCTTGAAACTCAGAACATTCTAGGAAGAGTCAATCCAGACTTAAAGAAATCCACTTTAACCTGAAATCCCACTGAAAAAATGCCCCAGAAAGCCAAGTTTGCTGATGGGACTCCTGAAGAAAACAGAGGCCCACCATATTCAGAGGAAATATCAGACTTAAACAGACTTCTCCAAAACGTTTGGAACTGAGAAAGTACCACCCCAGAAAAACATGAGTGGCTGGGTTTCCATGCCAGCCCAGGAAGCCTCCTTAGGAACCCATAATGTCACAAATTCACATGACCGTGATGGGCTCCCTAGCCAAGAGCCAAGTCAGGGACATCTGAAATACAACTGGCTTGTTCAACAATTATGTGCCAATTCTCAGTAAAGACAAGTTAAGCTGCTTCTCACAGTTCTCCCCCTCCCCTGACCTTCCTTCAGGTCACTCCCCAGGGGCCATGACCTGGGCCCCCCTGACTTCTAGAGGAGCCCCTCTCCAATGACCTCCCCTGCCTACTTCTCAGCCAAGTGGTAGGTAGGAAATAGTGCAACTAGCTCATTCAAAGCCACGTGGGAATGACTGGAAGTACTTGGGTCTGCAAAAGGGTGGCAGTACTTGGGTCTGCAAAAGGTCCCTATAGAAACAAAGGACGCTTTTGCCTGGAGAACTGTCCTGCGGGTTAACAATGAGAAGGGGAGGTGTCCAGGCAGCAAAAAGAGAAAGCAGAGGACTACCTAGGCCAGGCGACACCCTCACGAGGAGCGTGTCTGGGTTTCTGCACCCCCCCCCTTCCTAGTAAGTGTTACTTCTTTATTCCTCAGCTGGAAGGGCACAGGCCTTCACAACTTGCTTCCCTGATAAGCAGTGACCACGGAGAAGCTGGCGGGCTGACAAAGCCCAGCGGCCCACTTCCCCATGACACCGAGCTGCCACGGCCCTCCACAGTGCCGAGCAGTCTGCAGACACCCACGCTCACTCCTTTCTCCCTGCTGCTCCTCACAACAGCTTCCAGATCGATGCCAACAGGAGAGCAGCAGCCCACCCGAGTGCAACGTGTTCCTTCAGGTCAAGGCCTCGCTCAAAGCTGTGTCCCTGTGTGGAAAAGTCCCTTTCACAGGCTGCCCAGGGCTGGGGGGCAGGAGCATTGTAACATGGCACAGACCACCTTTCTGGGCGAATCTGGCAACGTGACAACTGTATCAGAAATATATGAATACCCCTCGCTCTGACCCACCAGTTCTACTTCTAGGAATCGATCAACACGAGGGCAGACAATGATGGATGGATGTATTCAAACAGTCACGGTGCTCTTTTTCACAGGGGGTCTCCGCTCCTTGGGGCAACCACTGAGCCACTGCTCCTCACTTGGAGGCAACTGAAGGGAAGGAGGAGGACCCCGTTAGTACACGGCGTGCGTTAGAAAATGGCACCGGAGATTTCCTCACGCTATGGGAAAATGCTCCCACTGTGCTGAACGAAAAGGATCAGACTTTGGGTGATGCACACAGAACACAGTCAGCAGTTCAAATCCTATAGAAATATTTACCTGAAACCTATGTACTCTTATGGATCAATGTCACCCCATTAAATTACATTTTATAAATAAAATTTTTAAAAATATAAAGAAAATAAACAGGGCGTCGATACGCCTAGAAGAAATACCCGAGGTAACAGTCAGTGGCCACCTCCCAGCTCGTGGGACTGGGGTGCCTTTCTTCTCTTTTTTGGTCAACGGCCACACCACCCTGAATGCACCCAATCTTATCTAAATTTTCTTTTTTATGCTCTTCCTAGTTTTTCAAAATGAAAAAATTATTTGGTGTAAAAGTGTATTAGGAAGAGACTGGAATACATGTGAAGTGACACCAGAAAGATACAATCGACACTGTCCAGACTGCGGGACAGGCAACCCATTTCCTCAACAAATTACAAGGAAAAAAAGAAAAGAAAAAGACAAAGAGAAAGAAAAAAGAGGGGGTACCCATAGATTAAAAATTATTTGAATAAGTCTCAGTCAATTTCAACACATAGATCTCATTTGGATCCTGATTTGAACTAATCATTAAAAAAATAATAATAAAAGACAGCTGGGGAAATTAGAATAGTGACTGAATATTTAATGATATTGAGAAAATGTTCAATTTTTTCAATGCGGTCATTGTACTGTGGTTGTTTTTCAAGTCCTTATCTTTCAGATACACTAAAATATGGATGAAATGAAACAATATCTGGGTTGATTCAGAAACATCAGAGCTGAGGGCAGAGATGAGTACAAGACTGGCCAACGCAGGCCAGGGCTGAAGCTGAGTGACAGGCACCTTGGCATATGTGCAAAAGCTAAAAGCAGACCGACCAAAACACTAAACAAGCATATGCCCAAAGTAAAAGACCACCTGAAGGACTGAGCTACTAAAGAAAAAAAGGATTATACATGGTGCATGTGTATGTACGGAGGACTCCAAGGGTGCGAATTTCTACAAAATTATCCAATAACATAAACCTTTTTTTTTTTAATTCAAAAGGTATTCTTCAAGTTAAAAATCACTTGACAAAACATCTCATGAAACAGGTCTCTTTCAAATGGTGAGTTATTGCGGGGGGGTGGGGGCGGTATGACACAAGTCTAGAAGGCAGAACGGACCTCAAGCTTCAGCGTGCTACTTCCTCAGTCCTGTGACCTTTGACAAGTTACTGTAACCTAACAAACCCCCGTTTTCTGTCTGTCAAATGAGGAAACCACAGCTCTGCTGCCTTACGAAGTGTCATGTGGATAAAATGAGTTGATACACAGGAGAGCTCTCCTGCCAGTTGTTAGAGCACTGAAAGGCGGGAGTCAACCCGGAGCCCAGGTGCTCACAGAAACCATCTGATTCACTACTTACCATTTATAACTGAGAACCAGAAAGGCCAACACTTTGGGAAAGACCACATATCATGAACTGGCTGCTCCAGACAGCAGACATCAATTACCGAGATTTAGATACCTCCCACTCAACTTGAAGGAAGCAAATCAGGAGGGAAAGTGCTTTCCTTTCGGCCGGCAGAAGTGCCCTGTTTGCATGTGTACATGTGTGTTTTATTTCCACAAAGAGAGTAAACGCTAACGTGACTCTCGGATGCCGGGGGAGGGGCAGTGGAGGCAGGTGTGGGCCAGAGCCCCACAGACCCAGGTGTGACTTCTGGCTGGGTGACGTAGGGGTAAGAACCACCGACATAACATGCTCAATCCAGGGCTGGAACTCCAAACAGGGGGAGCCACCCAGTTTCAGGCAGGGCGAAGCCAGTGACAGACTGCAGGCTGCAGACATCAAACAGGCAGACCAAGAATTTGGCTGGGTATCCAGGTGTGCCATGAATCTGGGACATGTTAGCAAATGCATTAACTGAGGGCTTTTCTGATGGTTCTGTGCAATTGGAAGGCACATCACTGAAGTCGAGAGGAGGAGATGGTAGTACTTGGAAAACCTTTACCAGCTCTGCCTTCAAACAAATATAAATCAAATGCAGTTTCACCATGATAGTCATTATTTTAGTCAAATTTATGTGTGTCAAGCAGGTAACAAATTAAGAGGGGTTTATCCATGGGCCTGACGTACCTTAAATCTAAATCTACTAACGTGAAGACATGTATGAACATGGATAGCTCATTAGCCAATAAATGACAATTATCCTAAAATCAAAGGGAAGAAATGCTACTTCCATGGCCATCCAATTGGTATGTAAATATCCTGCCTGGAAGTTCTTCCTCAACTCTAACCTAAATGTTTCATGAGTCAGCTGACGCCTATTTCCTGATGATTCTATTTCATTAGCCTTCTATTCACAACATAAAGCATTTTTTCTTGAGGACGAGTCACAGGTAGAATGAGCGTGGGCCGGGCCAAATCCTTTCTAAGCCTGGCTCGTTGTTTGCAAAACGGGAAAAGCACCGCCCCACAGAGCTGCTGGAAGGATTAAATTAATTAAATCAAATGAGATGAGGACATCCAGCACAGCACGCAGCACACAGTACACAGTAGGTGCTTAACTGGCGTGTCCGCGCAGCCGGGATTTGTTCAAACTCTTATCACAAAATGCAGATGCCTTGGGACGGTGACAGCGTGGTTTGACCTGGCTCCACAGTGTGTCCTGGGGGCAGTGCACTCACCTGCACCGCTCCGCAAAGAGCGGTGGACACTTTGATCTGCACTTTGTGAAAAGGAGTATCTAATTTTATCTGAGTGCTATTAATGCAAATAAACATTATGAGGTAAAGGAAATGGGCTTCATAAAAAAATGATTAATGAAACACAAAGGAAAACTCCCCAATGTTTTGAGAAAATGAAGACACTGGGATTTTATTCTGTGTGGCACTGGTCAGAGAGGCAGCCACGGCATGGAAGGAAAGCTGTTAGCCCTCGTCAGACCTCCAAGGACGCCCTCCAGGGCACATCTGTTACTTAACAAGAGAGAAGGCCCATCAAACCAGAAACCTCCCCCAACACCGTCTTCCCACCCCCCCACCATCTATGAAAGGTTATTTCTGAGCGCGTGTGACCGCTGTGGATGTTGGCGGCAACGGGGAGTTTCTTCTCTGCCCACACCCTGTGTGGAATGTTGGTGTTTCTTGACCACATCAGGAAAGCTACAACCAGGCAGCACAGTGCTCTGACCACAGCCCTTAAAAGTGTCCCAAATGAATACAGAGCAGCGAGGTCGAGGGGACACGAAAATGGAAGAGAGATGGGCAGAGAAACTAACATGCTCCCAGGGCCGCTGGGTGCCAGGCCAGCCGCTGCCCGACCTTCCCTGCTGGTTCTCCTGAGAACCCTGTGAGGTCTTGGCCTCTCCACTGAGCTCACTCCAGAGGATGATGGAGATGATGGGACCAGAGACCCAGATCCTAGTCCCAGCTTCCCTGGGTGATCTGCATGGACAGAGCATGCTTCTACCCTGAGGACCACCACCACACCCCACTCCCTGCTAAAGGGAAGGCTTAGCCTTGCCTGCCAGGGAACTCCACCAACCTGGCCAACGTGCTCTCCTGAGCCACGCTGGCCTGGTCTGATCCTCCCTCTGAGATTCAGCTGGTGTAGGGCACTAGTGCTCAGGGCATGAAGAGTTGTGGTGCCATCCTCTGCCATTTCCCCAAAAGAGGACATCCTCATTTCCTGCTATTCTTGCCTCTCACTGTCCCTGAGTCCTTCCAATAAACCCACATGCTGGCTAAGTTAGCTGCATTTTGTTTCCTTGGGGTGAGGCGGAGCCTGTCACTTACACTGAAGGAGCCCAATTCCCTGGGGCTTTCCGGGCCTCAGCGCTCATCCTTAGAAAGAAGGGGTTGGACCAGATAGTCACGAAGGGCCTTCCCAGCTCTTTCAAGTTTATTTCATCATAATCCAGTCATCGTGCCGGGCGCTGGGTGCCAGGCTGCGCACCGGGGATGTGGCCGTCCTTGCCCTAGCCGAGCACAGTGCTACCGAAAGACAAGCTATCCAGGCGGCACGCATAATACAGAGAGCTTGGGAGAGCATCTATTTTCTTCCATCCGAAGCACATCTGGCAGGGGACAAAGATGGCCTCGATCCACGGAGCCCACACTGCATTCTGTGATCACTGGTACTAAAAATGCAATCGGTTTCTTGGGCTTTACCTCCAGGGTGCATGAGGCTCGGCCTTTGTTTTCCTCACTCCTGGGTGGCTAAATTGGGTGCTGGCATAACAAAGAGATGATATTCCAGTCCCTTTGCGAAAATTATACTGTAGCCTCAGCATTAAAAGTCAGTTTTTACATCAGTGGCCACAAACAGCACCACGACCCAGGGCCGCTCCAGCTTGACGCTCCCCGGGCACAAAGAGCCCACCATGAACTCCCGATCTGTTAAGACCAAATGGGACCACACCCCTGCAGGTTGGACCTACCCCCGCCCCAACAGGTAAATAAACCTCATTTTCCTGACACTGAAAGGAGTCATGAGGCACACAGAGTCCCAAGTTCAAGGATAGGTCCTTTTCACTTTAAGACGCCTGACTCCAAACCAAAACAGAATTCCTTGTGGTCTCAGCGCTTTGAGCTGTAATCAGGAAAGCACACAACTGCCGGCCATGCTCCGTCCAGCCAGAGCCAAGGCAAACGCTTCCCCAGCGCCCTCCACAAATAACCATACATACCTGCATTCATTATGTACAGAGAAAGCGGCTCGCTACCCAGAAGCCCCGGTGGAAATCAAAAGGGCCACCAGCACTGTCCTGGCTTTGATGCACCGATGGAGGGGACAAGGCGGAGTGGGGTGGTAGAGGAAACAGAATTAGATACAAGAACGCAGGAACAGTGAGGTATGAGGTAGAGCTCATCGGGCTGGCGTGGGCCAGAGGGACAGCACTGGTCACTGCTTCCCTGACTTTGGAGCAATACCCACTAAGGACTGAGTGTATACAGTAACACCGAGGTGATAGTCTGTTCAGATCAAGCTGGCTTTGCCCATGACCCCCAACAGTCCAAGTGTTTAGTGCTGCCTCTCATCCCCCTGTGCCTCCCACCTCAGGTCCCTGAAGGCACAAAGCTGGCTCTGTCATCCGACCTCACACTCACCCTCCCGAAAACAGTGTACCAAGTCTCCTCCTCATCGTTACCCATTCAAAGGTGTAGTCCAATAACAATAAACAGTGACAGCAAGGAGGATGACGGGGCTAATCATTCCCTGAGCGAGCACTCACCACGCCAGGCGCTGTTCTGAGCACTTTACATAGACTGACTCAGAGAGGTGGGCACAATCTCCACGAGGGACCTGCCACACCGTGGGGGCAGTGCCCTGCCTGACACACACTAGAAGGTAATAGGCCTGCAACTAACCTAGGCAAGGAAGCTTCCTGCTCAGCCCAAATGCTAGGCTGTGCACTTGGTCCCGAGTGGAGAGAACTGTGCCCATCTCCCCATCAAAAACTGCTTCTCACACACACACCCCGCCCCCTAGGAGGAAGGCTGACTAATGTGACTGGTCAGGCCCTGGCCTTACAGGGCCACATCTGACCAGTAATGAAGTCACTTGAGTGCCTCACGTGCATTATCTCCTTTAATACTCAAAACAACTCCATTTTATCAAATGAAGAAACCAAGGCTTAGATGCCCGGTCATCTCTGGGCCATCACTTACTCATGTTTAAATAATACATGTGGGAACAGCTGAGGCCCCAAGGTCCATCCAGCTCTAGTCCCCAAATGACTAGGTTACGTAAATGGAAACCATCTCTCTGAGGCTCCCTGAACTCTGAAACATAAAGGCAAAGATCTGGGGAGTGTCTGAGCACCCACACCACATAAAGGCTTCTAATGAAAGCCTCTTAGCCCAACATCAGCAAATCCTATATTCCACACTGTGGCATCACACAGATCATAGTCTGTCTGTGTGAGAACACACTGGCTGGCAAGATCAGGCTCCTAAATTCCAGCTGACTCTCTCATCCATCCCACTTGGAAGCAAGTTCTCGGGAGCAGCAAAGGAAGAGGTCCACCCACCACCCCCACCACCCCCCACGCACACATACAATAAAACCAGCCTCCATAGCCTTTGGGGAGAAGAATACAGAGTCTCATTTCCTTCCCATATCTGGGCCTTAGTCTCCTCTC